>OY293421.1:49360544-50817211 GCA_958502065.1 Chrysolina americana | reverse complement strand
CCAAATTAAAAAAATGGGAACGATCCCAACGAATATAAAAGCAATCAACCAACATTTCCACTCCATTCTTCAAACATTACCAACGAGAACATTTCAATAAAAACGAATCAGATCAAAAAACAGAGACAGATAAAGAATCCGATTCCATGAAAAAAAATCGGGACACACGAGATAAAATCCGACGGCATTTTCGAGATATCCTATCCAGTCTATTTCCACTAACACGATTCGTTATCAGCTCGCAGCCTTGAGATTCTTCAAACATCTGCTTCACATTCGTCTCTCACGCCAGCACGAGAAGTTCCATCATCCGCGTCTTTTCAGATGATGTATCTTTTTCCCCAGCGGCGGATCTTGGAGAAGGAATGATAAAGTTCGATACCTTTAACTCAAGCGTTTGCCGTACTAGTTTATGGGGAATTTCATCGAAAATTTCACTCATGTGTTGAAACGTCTATAAGAGGTATGGAATTATAATGGATAATGCCTTAAGTGCTTTAAAAATTACCAATAATTCTGAAAAAACGTTTCACATTTTGAAGCACAAATTGTATTTATTGCAAAATTATCTCTTTCTCTCTCTTTCTCTCTCTAGTTCTCTCTAGCTCTCTTCAGCTCTCTCCAGCTCTCTCCAGCTCTCTCTAGCTCTCTCTAGCTATCTCGCTCGCTCTTTTGCTCTCTCTCTCTTTCGCTTCCCCTCTCTCGTCCACCCCCTCTCTCTCTCTTTTGCTTCATCTTTTTCTCTTTCGCTCTCTCTCTTTTTTTCGCTCGCTCTCTTTCAATAATCAAGAATTCCAATAAAAAATACATATATAAGCTGTAAAGAAAAGATTTTTCGCATTTTTTTTACTTCAAATAGACTTCGACAATTACTCGGCAATTGTTGGTTACAACAGTGAAAAAATTTGATGTTTATTTGTCATGTTATATTAGTGGCAGTGCTAACTTAATATAAAGTTAGCACAGCCAACACATAAAAAAAAAACTAAAAGACTAAAAGCGCAACAAATTTTTTTCGGTCACGACAAATTCTCGACAATTATTCGACAATTACAGGAATTGGTTTCATCGATTTTCCGGCACGTGGCCTTGCTAACTTTATATACATTATGATTTGAGGGATATTTGCTTTTTTTTGTTTAAAATTTGTTATCGTGCAATGGAATTTTTTTGGTTTTGGAATTTTTTCCAGTTATTTTTTTTAATGTCAATTGACATGATCCACAGACTTTACTATTTTTATCACTCTGAATCGTTTGGCATTCGCAGAATTACTCTATCTTCAACCTTTTCGAGTTGAAAAGTTCATCTGGAGTTGAGAGAAGAATTGTTGACGTTTCATTAATTCTTTATGCTAAACCTTATATCTAACCATATACAAATCATATATTTTCGGAATTAGTACGAAATTTTGTGCGAATTTCAAGTAGATGTGAAATTTTGGACAATTTGAACGAAAGCCATTTTGCATAAGAAGTGTGCGTGGTCCTTTGTCTACCATATACAGCATTTTCAGGAAAAAATAGATACCTACCCAAGATTCTAGTCAATACCGCCTACTGCGATCACTGTCGTCCTGTTTTCATAAATTTCAGAATAATTTATATCGTCTTCTTTATATTCAATAATATTTATTTTGGTCGAACCACTTTTTAGCAATGCTCATGCAAAATAACAAAGTAACACACACTTTTGGGGTTGAGTGGAAAATCAGAAAACGCTTTCCACTTTCCTTCTACGAATAATGAAAACGTACTCTAAACTCCGCCCTTTCCAGAATAATTATATGTTCACAACTATTATTATTATTTAAAAAAACCGCTGTCCTTCACCGAATGACATAACAATATTATTTCTCCAACCGAATCGCTCAACAGTTTCGACTGTGATTAATGATATTTATAAACGAATTTGAATAAATGGCTAATTACCTTGATTACCGCATTAAATGTGGTAACTTGCGAAGCGAAATTCGACGAAATATCCACGTCGACCTGCTGCACCTTCAATCATATTCCGAAGAATATAATTAACCGCGTTTTTATGCTCGGAAACAACAGATTCATTGTTCTTTTTTTAATTGGCGACTCCACGAAGCGTACACACAAAGGCTTTCGGATCACTGGCGATTGCGATGTGACAGGTGCTGACAAATAAAAAAGAATATTCTCACCTTCGTTATAACCGTCTAGTCAGGAAGAAATAAATGTTCAGTAGGCTTGCTTTCTCAATAAAAATTCCGATCTGGTGAAAGTGTGATTTATCGAAAGCCTTCGCATGCATTCATCCCGACATTACTGTCGAAAAACCAAGTTTTTTTTGAATAAGAAGTACTACAAGTGTTTTCGAGCTGATACAAGATTAAAAATTCAAATACTAAGGATAGCGTACCACAAGGCTCAGTGTTGGGACCGTGACACTCTACAATGTACAGAGAGGGTCAAAACTGGACACTTTTAAAGGAAAAATCATCATCGGTTAGTCACAGAATACATGACTTTTGATTTAGAACTTAAAATTTTCACCTGGAATATGGCAACAATCAGATCATTAGTTTGTTCAACAAACAGTTCCTAGACGATAAAAAAAGATGAACTATTGGGTCTTACCACTGATGACAAGCCGAAATAGAGAAGTCATACTAAGAAACTCACATAGGACAAAATTGCACAGATATCTATTAGATGTAGTGCAATTCCGTCGTGGTATTAGCCAGGGAAGTAATTTTTGTCAGATATTTGCCTCATAATATCCACATTGTGAAAATATGTTCGCAGATGAAGGAAATAGTCAACTTATTACAATAAAAAAAACGTTTCTTTTGGAAGTAAGCCCTACTATTATTGAATATTTCCGGACTAGCACCGGCACAAACATTCCTTATTCCATTCATAAGTCCCTCGAATGACCGGGTTGCATGACGTTCAGCTTAGATTTTACGTATCCCGACAAAAAAATCTAGGGGTACTTATTATTATTATAGATTTCTGATTTATACGAAAAGCACGATCAAACGTCCAATAATTGGCAAAATACCATAATATGGATGCTGAAAATGGCAACAAGCATAAAAAAAAACAAAATAAAATCACAATGAAAATCCTCCCGGTCAATTTCTACAGAAGATTCCCGCTCTCCTCGCCGCAACTGTTCGCTCGCGATGAAAACAAGTAACGATCGCCGCGCCGCCTCAAATTAGCAAGTCAAATTCAATTTGCTCCACATCGAAAACAAAAAATACAATAATGAAGCGCGGTCGACGAACAAACGAGGGGAAGTTCAGGTTTGCGTCTAAACTACTATGAGAACCGAGGCCTGAACGTCCAGGATAATGTCACCGCCGCCATTATGAAGATGAAGCATGTTTACAAGATCAAGGAAATTATGGCACAGAGCAGGAGAATATATCTTCCAGTAGATATTGTCTGCGATCTGGTATTTTCCTCGAAACGTTCTAATATATTCTAGATGGTATTGTTACGAGATTGATAAAAGCCCCCTAGTTGCGCTGTTTATTTGGATGGATCGTTTTCTGTACTGCATGAATAGTCTAAATAACGGAGCTGCCGCGTCATCGCTCAATTCCTGGAAATGTGTAGAAGTTCTCCGTTTTGAGTATTCTCGAATCATCGCGTTTAATTCAGTCTACGCGATGAGCACCTATATAAACGGAGACGTTTGACTGGGAAGGAAGTTTTTATGAAGAGAATTATTTAAGAAGATTAGAAAGTGATAATAAGCAGGAGTGTTGTATGTTTATTTATAGTAAAGTTAGAAAATAAACAGTTTAGTAGTGTGCTCGGCCTATTATTTAGCAAAACGTAACAGTATATAGAACCAAAGGGGTTCAGTGAGGTGAACATCAACGAAATTTCTACCGATCTGCTCTCAATTGGTTCATTGAAAAATATCATATCGACTTTCTCAAATTTCCCATTATTTACCAAACGTTTGGGATTTTTTCGAGTAATCTATGTTTACCGTACAAAACAAATTATACAAGTTAAACAGATAGTATCAGTAAAATGAGGTTCCGTTACAGATATATTCCAATACAAATATACATATATAACATTTTATTTCATCAGTGTTATCTTAATTCTATAATCCAATCGTGTGATTGTTTCAAGCGTTAATCTCAACTTTTTCGATCCCAGGAGTATATTTCATAATGAAATCTCATAACCATCATATATATATGTAGGTGTATTGCTACATCAAATGTATTCCAAGTACTAATTGCGAAAATCCCCAACAAATAATATGACAGACTATGATTTCCAAAATTATTCATGGTGCCATAGGAAAACTCTGGCATAAGCCAATCAGAGATATACGTTGAATCGTTCTTCAGCATAAATTAATGCTATTTGGATTCAAGACATCTCCAGCAACGGTGAATAGTAGGCACGTACCATAGGAAAACTCTGGCATAAGACAAATGGAGAGTTTCTACTTCATATATTGAATGCTTCCATTGACATCTTTTACCAAAGAGATGCCCCAAGTTTATCTGCTAGAGAACTTTTCAACAAAATATTCGTATATGAGACCGATTTGTCGGTAAGAATTATACCATATTTGAGACGAAACTTGGACTAGTAACATTTGAATATTTCTTCGGCATTAATTAATCCAACAGAATGCCATTTGGATTCGAAACTTCTCCAGAACCGGTGAAAAGTAGGCACGTGCCATAGGAAAACTATGGCATAAGCCAAATGGAGAGTTTCCACTTCATACACTAAATGCTCCCACTGAAATCTTGTTCAATTATCCCAAAGAAATGCCTCTTTGTTTTTGACAGAAATTTTCAAAACAATATTCGTATATAAGACCGACTAGTCGGCAAGATTTATATCATATTTGAGACGAAACTTGGGCCAGTCACATTTGAATCTCATTTCGATATCAATTAAGTCAACAGAATGCCATTTGGATTCGAAACTTCTCCAGCAACGGTGGAAAGTAGGCACGTGCCATAGGAAAATGTCTCAAGTTTCTCTTTTAGAGAACTTTTCAACAAAATAATCGTCTATAAGACTGACAGTCGGCAAGATTTATACCATATTTGTGACGAAACTTGGACCAGTTACATTTGAATCTTTCTTCGGCATAAATTAAGTCAACAGAATGCCATTTGGATTCAAGACTTTTCCAGCAACGGTGAATAGTAGGCACGTGCCATAGGAAAACTCTGGCATAAGCCAAATAGAGAGTTTCCAGTTCATACACTGAATGCTTCCTCTGACATATTGTCCAATTTTCCCAAAGAAATGTCTAAAATCTATCTTTTAGAGAACTTTTCAACAAAATAATCGCATTTAAGACCGACGTTGGCAAGATTTATACCAAATTTGAGACAAAACTTGGACCAGTCACGTTCGAATCTTCCCCTTCGGCATTAATTAATTCAACAGAATGCCATTTGGATTCAAGACTTCTCCAGCCACATGGCAGAGGTGATAAATGATTATTTCGCAAATATTTACATTTTATTCAAAATCGCATTTGAACTTTCTTATTACCCTTCATTGAAGAATATCCATTATCTAGCTATGTATTTATCACACGCTGATTCACGTCACAGGCTAATTCTCGTACATCATTGTTGTGTTAATTTGCTCAAAGAGGCACTTGACAAAAACTCAAAACTCGAACAAGACCCACAGTTGTTATGCTTGAACTAGGAACAACAAAACGAAATGCTCTTCAATTGTTTTCAATGGAACAAAGCACAGCCTGTGTTACCGTTGACGTCCACAAGATTCGTCTCAGGTACCTTGAGTAGGTAGAAAACACGTTTGTTGTTTGTAGAAAAATAAAAATAAACGTCTGGCACTTTGTGTATTCGTAAACACTTGTCGTCTTGGAAGTTCTTCATATTTTACTCTCAACGGAAGCCTTCGGGTAAATGAGGGCCAATTAAATTTATTACGTTGGAATTGGGATGGTGTATCGTTTCCATCTCGAATCCTATAAAGAATATTTATTGCGGGACATCTACAACTGTGTGGCGCCTCATAGGACATTAACAACACTGGAGGCAGGTATAGTTAATGAAGCTGACTGTATATAATTTTGAACGAAACATGGATTAACCTGTAATGTATAATACTAAGAAAAGTAAGGATTAGTTACTGGATGAAATCTACAATGTTGTCTGGGATTAGGGCAGTGATTGAAATGTCTAAAGCTCAGGCATTCCTTGAATAATAAAGAATTGAATGAAAGCACGTACTTACTGATCAGTAATTCGTAAACACAATTTACAGATGAATCAGCTGATAGCTATTTACATATCAAATGAAGAAGATAATGCTTTTTGTACAACTGTCAAAAAAATCTTGACATTTCTGCTTCTCTGTTGATGCGTAAATGTTTACTTTTTCAACCGTTCCCGAGTTGAAGAGTTTATCTGGAGAAGAAAAGAGTCATTGGCTTCCATATTTTTTTTCCAGTCCTATTCGTGACATAATTGACGTTTTATTCCTTTTATATGCCAAACCTTTTATCTGAACATAAACAAAACACATATTTTCGGAATCTGTATGAAATTTTGCATATGTAGTGAGGATTGCAAGTGAATCTGTCGATTTTGTATTTTTCAAGAATTTCAGTAGTCTAAATTGGTGGCCAACTTGAAAATTTCCCGGTATCCCTATAGTAAAATCCGACACTGAACGTTGCTGGCTATCATGAAATCACTGTAAATCAGCCACATAAAAAATTAACATAACACATCTCTTTTAAAGTGACCATCAAGACTATTATTGCCTGACAGATATGCCATAAAAGGAAACTTATTTGCTATAAATGAAGATTGACACGACTAGTATGTTCGAATACGTTGTCTTCAACATACAAAGACTTGAGTTTGCACTATCCGTCGAAAGAGTGAAATAATCGGTATCAAAAGCTACTGAAGAATACAGCTGCCGAGTTAACAACACAGTATAGATAATCACAATCACTATTTTGATTCGGATTTGAAGGCCGTCCTGATTTGGAATAGTTTCCCAAGTAGACCAGGAGCTGGTGACAGGTGACGTTCTCCGATTTTACACTGCATGCCGTCATAAGGCTTGATAATCGACCCTGAATTATGAAAAATAGACGGGTTCCTGGCCGCCGCACGTGTGCACCTCATAAGGAAAAGCGCTTTTCATTTTGTGGAGAATTTTCGTGTTCTTCCGCGATCTTATACTGCCTGCCGTTATAATATACGGAAATTAAAACAAATTGAAAAGCTTGTAATTGATGGCATGCAATTCGCAGCGGTCGAAAGGACTCAAAGGGTTACGAAAAACTGAAAAAAATTGAAGGGGACTCAAATTGCATGCCGATGTGAATAATTGAAGTATTAGTAACGAAAACACTCTGGAATAATTGGCATGCGCCCCTCGTCTGACCAACGGTGGAAAATTGCGAGAAAACTCTGTAAAAGTTTAATACAGGTTTCACGCGATTCCAAACTGCATGCCATTAGAAAGATACGTCATTGGTATAATTAATTAATAGTAGGTAATTTGGCATGCACACCAGGATTTCGCAAAGTAGAGGCATGCATGACGAAAGTTGCAAATAACACTAAGAAAATTAATGTCACTTTGTTTTGCGAAATCCTGGTGTACATGCCAAATTATCTACTATTAATTAATTATACAAATGACGTATCTTTCTAATGGCATGCAGTTTGGAATCACGTAAAACCTGAATTAAATTTTTACAGAGTTGGTCAGACGAGGGGCGCATGCCAATTTTCCCAGAGTGTTTTCGTTACTAAAACTTCAATTATTCACATTGGCATGCAATTTGAGAACACGCAAGTCCCCTTCAATTTTTTTTCAGTTTTTCGTAACCCTTTGAGCTTTTTCGGCCGCTGCGGATTGCATATCATTACTTAGTACAACGGCAGGCAGTATAATATCGCGAAAAAACACGAAAATTCTCCACAAAAAGAAAGCGATTTTCCTGAAATGCACAGGTGGGGCGGCCAGAAACCCGTCTATTTTTCATAATTTAGGGTTGATTATCAAGCCTTAAAAATGCTTGCAGTGTAACATGGGAAAACGTCACCTGTCACCAGCTCCTGGTCTAAACGTTTCGCTAGCGCGAGAGGCTAACTTCCTCAGAGGTCCTGTCGCCTATCTTTCAAAAAACAGTTTAAAAAATATGATTCCGGCTATTTTGCACTCGTCAGACACAACCATCAATCAAACACATTACCGGCCCCATCATAAACTCCACAAAGCCCACAATAAAAAAAAACACGTCGGCCAGTAAATCACCTGCGACGAAAACAGCCCATTTCCATCTGCCGAGAAAATTGAAAAAAAACTCGTCTCTCATCCGTCTGCTTTGGTATTCTCGCAAACGGCGTCTTATTTCGTGTTCGTCCTTCGCTGCGAGCAGTGTTGCCACTTCTTCCTTACGTATCAGATGTATTACAACCGGGTATTCTTCATTATTATCAATATTATACACCGTCTTAAAAGTAACACACATGACGCAATAGTTATTTTTGTATCAAGTGCGTGAAATGAGTGTTTTTTCAATGCGCATGAGTGTTAATAGAAAATTCTATCGAATGTGCCATGAAAACAAGAGTTTTATACACGAAATGCTAATTTTTTTTTTACAACTGTGAATTTACATCGTCTGAAATATATAAAAAATAAATACAATACATCTTGACGTGTTTTTTGTACCGATAAGTTATCGCTTTTAAACGACTGATGTCTTGAAAATATTATTCAATGTTTCCAGGAAAATAGTATTCAAAAATAATGATAACATTATAGAAAATGTATTAACCAAACTGTGGGGATAAATAAAATAGGAGAAATTTTCAGCTTGATTGCAAAATGGCTTGGAAAAGGCATGTATAAGAGCTACACAGGTCACTGTTTCAGGAGAAGCTCTGTAACTCTTCTGGCCAATGCCGTAGCAGAAGCAAACATAGAAGATAGTTTGAATAACAAAATTGAGATTTCTAACAAAATATTGAATTGTCCGGCCATCTTTTTCCAAACAAATTAAAATATCTGATAAAATTGTGGAATCAACTCTTAAATATCTAACGTTTCTGATCAGCAGCAACATGAAACATCTTCCGGAATTTAAGTTGAAAGTAATTGTTCAAACTATACCATCAATTATTATTCCAATAAATGAAATTGTTTTATGATGAAAAATCAATTAATAATTGACTCTGTAAAAAATAAATCATTCAAAAAGTAATATTTCGTGTTTATTTTGTGAATTATTCTGTCAGTGAAAAAAAAAAGCATTAACGCATCAACAGAGAAGCAAAAATGTCAAATTTATCGGATTTACGTATTGCAAAAAAATCAGGAGTCCCGATACGAAAAAATATGAACGGCAACACTGCGTCGTAGTCGGTCTTCAACATCGTTGACTCGCAGGAGGAAATACTACCGCTACCGAAAACATCGGCCGTCGAATATATGCCAAGTCGGTTGTCTTCGTGCGAAAAATCGATGCGGTACATGAGAGAAAGAGAGAGAGACAGAGACAGCAGAGAGAATGTCGATTTCGGTCGCTTTGAGTTGCGGATAGGTAGGATTTGAACGTACTCTGCCTCAATCCAATGGGGAGGAACTTCTTGATCAAGTGAGAACAAAAAATACAAGTGCTATCGATGTCTATTCTCGCGATATTCCCTATGGAAACCGAACAATTGAGTGACGGAAACAGTTACAAACAAACATGTTGTTGTCAGTGAAACAATTGAAAGCACAGCTTGTTATATAGCAATACTCAAGAACTCATTTATAAGGAATACACAAGCAAAATACCTCAAGACTGTATACACGAGAAATAAAAAACATTCATTCTATCTTGACTTGTAAATGACACATTGAAACAAAACAGGGCAGTAAACGAATCAGTTTCCTCCCCTCCTACGGAAATAATTGAATCAACAAACATTCAACAGAATAACTATTACCAAAAAGCAAAGAAATGTTTCCTTGAGCTAATTCACAATGTCGATAAAATCATTACTATCATTAGGATTAACGAGCGCACTGCTTGTCGAGGAATGATTGTGATTTCTGCATTGGTCAGAATATACTAAAGTACTAATGTATTAGCACCCCAATTGATTCCAATTGCATAATCAATACTTGATGATTATTGTTCCTCGATCCATTAGCCTGATTAACTGTATCGTCTGACTAGTTTTCACCCTAAATGGCTGCAAGTTTATTGTACTCGTTTATACTGGTTTATAATGAACTGTCATAATTTTTTCTATCAGTAATAGTCTAGTCTACAAGTGCCATTTAGACCAACTTTTTTCAGCAGTCTCCGAAAATTATGATTGAGGTGTCATTCGATTCGGAATGACATCCAGATGATTTTTGAAAAAAATGAAGTTCCGCATGAAACAATTGTAAAAGTTATTAACAATTAACTAAAAAAAAAAAGATGGCTTTAGTATTTTGTAAATATCTCAAAAACTAATTAAAATATTTTAAATCTAAAAAAAGATTCAAAAAGAGGAAGGAGGAAATTTCCTAAAAAAAAGCTCAATTCCCGGAATTGTAGCATCAATATTTATAATTTTCCCAGAGGGATGAAAATACGGCCGAAAACGGGTACTCTGGCTCGGGCAAGCCACACCCACTTTGGACACTTTAACAATAAAAATTATTTTAAAATACTAAATATGAAAATAAAAAATTGGAAAAATTCAGGCACTAACTGAATAGATTCAGACATTTAGAGAGTTAGAGAGAACTTATATTTAAAAATTAAATAAAAAATAATAAAAAAAAATTTAAAAAAGAAAAAAAATCATGTCTGTTTTTGTGACAGAAATTAGAATAGAAAAAAAAATATAAGGTAAAAATTTATTTGTTTATAACAAATTGTTTATTGCATAAACAATGAAAAATTAAATGAAATGGATTTTTTTTTTTATATCAGAAAGAAAGACAAATAATGATTTAAAAAAAAAAAATGGTTCCTTAATATTAATTAGAAGCGGGAGAAAATAATTGTTAATTAACAAATGCGTTTTCAAGCAATAAAAAATTTTTTTTAAGGAACAATTTTTCTTTTAAAAATCATTATTTGTATCAAAGATTGAAATTCCATAAAAAAATTTTCAATTATCTTATAAACAACGCATTTGTTTATAACAATTTTTTAAACAATTAGAGATAAAAATTTAAAAAAATTATTTCTATGTAGTTCCTGATAACATAAAAACGGATTATTGATAATATTTAAAAAAAAATATTTTTTTCAATGATTAATTTAAGTATTTAATTTTGCAACAACGAAAATTGTTAATAAAAAACTGAAAAATAAAAACTTTTTAATTTTTCCAACGGGGTTCTATTCTGAAGCCTTTCAAGAATTGCTCCAAAAGAGGAAAAAAATCTTAAATTTATAGTTTAACAATTATCACACTTGCAATGTTCATGTTCAAGCAGAAAAAAATTATTAATTAACTATTGATTAACTAATTGAAAAATTGTGATAAAAATTTTTTTCAAGCGGATTATTGTTCATTAATCTATTCAGTTAGTGCCTGAATTTTTCCAATTTTTTATTGTCATATTTAGTATTTTAAAATAATTTTTGTTAAAGTGTCCAAAGTGGGTGTGGCTTGCCCGAGCCAGAGTACCCGTTTTCGGCCGTATTTTCATCCCACTGGGAAAATTATAAATATTGATGCTACAATTCCGGGAATTGAGCTTTTTTTTAGGAAATTTCCTCCTCTTTTTGAATCTTTTTTTAGATTTAAAAAATTTTAATTAGTTTTTGAGATATTTACAAAATACTAAAGCCATCTTTTTTTTTTTAGTTAATTGTTAATAACTTTTACAAATTTTTCATGCGGAACTTCATTTTTTTCAAAAATCATCTGGACGTTATTCCGAATCGAATGACACCTCAATCATAATTTTCGGAGACTGCTGAAAAAAGTTGGTCTAAATGGCACTTGTAGACTAGACTATAACTGCTGGAGAAACACTGGGATTCAGTATTGGCGCAAGTTACTGATTTCTTGAAATTATTGTAGCAGATGAAAAGTGATTGAGGTGACTGCCAGACTACTTCATTGACAGCAGTTGTTATGACCCTCAAATATGAATATCTGCTGAAGCTTTAAACGACACAATTTTTTCTTGTGATAATCCTATTAGTCGAACTGGAACTGACATTTTATTAAAAGACAAAAATGGTAATAAAACAATCTTCTTGATTTCTCCGTATTATGTTTCTCTGAGCTTGATGAAAACTCTTTGCAAGCAGTTAATCTTGGTAAATATGTTCAGGCCAGTTCGTATTGTCGAGCCCCAAATAAACATGGTGGGGTATCAATATTCATACGAAACGATGTTTCGACCACTTGATTTAAAAAGATTTTCTAGTGAATTTCATGCAGAATTTTGTGGAATTGAGATTCCCGAAATGAAAATCCTAATTGTAACACTCTACAGATCCTCGCTCCATGGTGATGTGAATAACTTCCTTAACAGCCTTGGTGAACTGTTGGAATATCTTCCTGGTAAAATATCACATATCATAATTGTCGGTGATTTCAATATTAACTTCAGAGGAAAAAGTAGTGCATTATCAGATCTCGTTAATCTGGTAACATCTTATGGTCTAGATATTACTATTGAAGATTTCACGAGGGTCGACATAAGAGCAAATTCAAAAACCTGCATTGATAACATACTCACCAACCTGAAATCAGAGAGATATGTAACAAGAGTCCTTGATACATGTTTATCTGATCATTTTGGTCAAATTATTGAAATTAAAAGAACTACAGTTCAGAAACCTAAGGTTGTTTTACGACGTGTATTAAACACATCCAGCTTGAGAAACTTCAAACAGCAATTGGTTAAAGTGAATTGGGATGTACTCACTCAAACAAAAGATATTGAGTCCTTATCAGATTTCATGATCACCACACTGAATACTCATGTTAACAAATGCTTTCCATTAAAACAAAGGAAACAAGATGCGCCCACTCCAGTCAAATTTTTCAACGATGAATTACGACACAAGCGGGATACATTGTCTGCATTGAAATCCATCAGTGCCTCAACTAGGAACCTACAACATATAGAAATTTTCAAGTCCCACCGAGAGCACTACAACTCTTCACTAAAATGAGCAAAAAGGAAGGCATATGATGATTATATAAAAAAATCTACCAATATCAGTAGAGATTCTTGGCGGTTGATCAATTATGAATGTAACAGTAGGCAGAATATTAACACCCATTGTGACTTGACGCCGGACGAATTCAGTGGTTACTACTCAAAAGTAGCTGAAAATATACTAAATGAACTTCCGCTTACGAATGTAGTTGCCTCTGATTTCTTGAAATCCAAACCTAAACCGAAGGATTCATTTTTTCTTATTCCCGTATCACCAGAAGATATCATCATTGCTATAAATGAACTCAAAAATAGTAACTCTTATGATATCTACGATTTGAACACCCAGATGATGAAACATGTGCGAGATATTCTTGCAGAACCACTCACATGTCTGGTTTTCAAGAAAGGCAATGTAAATCTTCCTGAAAACCATCGCCCTATCTCCATTATCCCCACAGTAGGTAAAATTGTGGAAACAATATTCAAAAAATCACTATCCAAATTCTTCGAGAAATTCAACCTACTCCATAATAATCAATTTGAGTTTAGGAAGAATCGTTCCACAGTTCAAGCTACTGCCAAATTAATTTATGACATAGTCGAGGGTCTTGAACAGGGTAAGCACACGGCGGTAACCATGTGTGATCTGAGCAAGGCCTTCGACTGTGTGTCACACAGTATCCTTCTTGACAAACTTGAGTATTATGGCATCAGGGGTGTAGCAAATGACTTTTTTAAATCTTACCTCTCTAACAGAGCACAATCAGTCTTTTTGAAAGAAGCCTCTTCATTAAGCTCAACAGTAAAACACGGTGTACACGAGGGATCGGTATTAGGTCCACTTTTGTTCATTATATACATCAACGATATCTTTGATCATATGAATCCACTGAACTGTGTACTATTTGCAGACGATGCAACCTTTTATGAGGCTAACTCTAATCATGAAGAGCTGAAATACCAAATGGAAATATCTAACACTAAAATTGAACAATGGCTGGTCCCCAATCATTTCAAGCATAATCGGAGCAAAACTCAAACCATCACATTTTCGACAAATGCCTCATTGAATGAAGGGTCTATTGTAAATTTCTTGGGCATCACATTAGATGAAACTTTGAAATGGTCTTGCCATATTGAAAAACTTTGTAAAAAACTCTCTAGTCAATTATTTCTCCTTGGACGTCTCGCAAAAGTTCTAAGTCCAGATATACTCAAAATCTCATATTTTTCTCTCTTTCACTCGCATATCACATATGGAACTGTACTATGGGGCAACTCAAGTCACTCTAATCATGTATTCGTTCTACAAAAAAAGGCTGTGAGAATTGTTGCCAAGGCAGGTTTTAGAGACTCGTGTCGCCCATTATTTTGGAATCTGAGAATAATGCCTCTACCCTCTATTTACATTTTTCATTCTCTCTTGGATATTCATAAAAACCCAACAACGAGTTTATGGAATCAAATATATTGGATACTTAACCGCTATTCACAGTGCTATATTCATGGGTGTTTTATGATTCCAAAATTTTATTTATTTTTAATATTGTAAATTTGGCATATGAATCTGTATACTGCATATGTTGTATAAATTCAAATCATTCCATTTTATCATGGAAGATAATTTTATATTACGTAGTCAATAAAAATAAAAATCTATCTATCTACCTAGTACACCACTGGTGCTACGCGGGAAAGTTTCAGGTGGTAGGCGTGAGTGATGTGAGCAAAACGCATTAATAGTGTAGTGATTTCATAAGCGCATTGAGTTTTTCAAAGAAAATCTATTTTTTTAGAAAGAAACCCGATGTTTGACGAAGTTTGTCAATACTGATTTGAACTTGATAAAGGCGTCATACCTTGTTAGTTGGTCAGTATGTTGTGAACATTTTATAAAACCAAATATGGAAGCTTCAACTTCAGGTAATTGACGAGAATTTTACTATTCAAATGTTACAATATATTTAAAATGAGTTGGTCAATAATGCATTTATATACTACATGTTGAGAGTGTTGATATTTTTGAATTTCACGTAAATATCTTGGAATTATTTTTATTGAGCTCCACCAGATACGGCTTTCATTTTAAATCCAGTAGAAAGCTTGAGGAGTCTTCTTAAAATATGCTACTCCGTGTTTGCCTTTTCTTGCCTTTTAAATTAATTTTTTAATTTTTAATTTTTTTAATTAATTTTGATGATTATGGAAATACAACGTATCCCGTCCCAAGGTTCATACAACTAGCTTGTTCATATTTCCTTTCGATTCATTCTCATGTTGAGAAAGTTGTAGGGAAAGATGAATAAATTGTAATAATAATTGGCGGCCCAAAATGTAGCCCGAAAAATATTTTACATTTGAATCCCATCATATAGTGTATCAAAGTAAAGATCTCGATACCATGATTGAAATAAAATGTTAATGAGTTGAGCGAGATAAAAAGTTTGAAAAAATTGTTACTCTAAATATATTTAAGCGGCAAAAACATCAGTGGATGTACCTTATTGACTGAACCATACTGTACAAAGAGTACTGCATAAATATTCCATGCATAAATATTCAATACATGAACTTGAGATCATATCCTGAGCACTGATACCTATTGGAGAGTGAGTGAGGAAGCCCAGAAAGCAAGGAATAAAGCCTTTAAAAGATACAGAGAACATCATTCTATGAAGTGTAATAGATCCAAAAGTAATATAGCTATTTTCCAGTCATTACGAGCAAAAGTAAAATCAAAAAGAATGAATTTGAAAAAATGCCAGTAAAAGCTTTGTGATTGATGGAAGGGAATGAAGAAGAAATTGATGATGATACCGATCCTGATTTCTAAAGCAAAGTATGTACATAACGTGTGCTATTTCCATTGAAGAAACTTATTGATTATCAAAATTTTCAATTCATAGTACCTAACCGCAATTCTCATTCCGCGTTTTTTTATGCGTTAGTTTTTCAATTGGTATCATTGTACCTCATACATGAATGAAAAAATACTTTGTAAGGTGTTATACATACCGTTTTCTGATTTTTTGCCAACTTTTTGGGTATCTTGCCCCACTGTGCGTCTCTTTGAAATCAGAAATTTCATGTTTTTAAGTGAAAAAAATCATTACTGGAAAAAATTTGTTTGCTGATGAAGAATGGTTGGCAAGATTGGCTTATCTAGCCGACATTTTTGACAAACTCAACACACTGAAGTTGGGACTTAGGGGACCAAACACAACAGCCTTCAAAGTCAGTCATTAAAGAAACTCCTTCAAGAGAAAGGTGGTCCTTTTGTGTTCACAAATACAGGAGGAAAATTTATCTGCATTTTCCATTCTTTCATAATTTTTTGAAGAAAATGAAATATCTCCAATGCCAGATGTGGCTGCATATATCATTGTTCACTTGGAAGGCTTTTAAAAAAGTTTCAAGAAGCATTTCTCTGAAGATTATTCAAAAGTGGACTGGATTAGAAATCGTTTTTTGAGAACCTCACCAATTGGAACTAAAAGAAACTTTTATCGATCTTACAGAAGATAGTTCCATGAAAAATTATTTTAAAGAGAAATCTTTAATTAACTCCTGAATCGGATGTAAAACCGAAAACCCGTTGATCTTTCGACAAGTTACTTGTGTGAGAGTGGATTTTTTGAACTCTCGTACATAAAAAATAAACATAGAAGCAGAATAAGTGTTGAAGAGGGCTTAAGAGTGAAGATAAATTCCATTACTCCTAATGTTGATACTTTAATCAGAGGCAAACAACAAGTTTCTCACTGAAGACTATGAAAGTAAATTTTGTATGATGATTAATTTTTTGCTGAGTTTGTATACATTTTTTATTTGAATGTTTTCAGACTGGTAGATAAATAAAACTGTAAATTAATACCATTTCAATCTTTTCATTTCTCATTTATTATAAGCATGTTATAAATAAACAAATATCTAACCATTAAATATGAAGGTTTCTCAGGAATTTAAATCAAAAACCCTTTGAACACTTTTAGGAGAGTAAATATTATAGGTTTATTAAAATATTTAGGTCTGGTGGTACGCCAAAATTTCTCAAAAAGTCAAGTGGTACGGGTGCAGAAAGGTTGTGAACCCCTGGCTTATGATATGTCGATTATTGCAAAAGGAAAAATTGCAAAGAAAGTCTTGGAGTTGACACAAACTACTAAATGAAGTGAGATAAATATTCAATTCAAAATTCATTAAAGTGGCTTATAATCCCCGAGGGCTTTTACTTATCGCGACATGAGTTCATATAAAAACGTTCAAAAAAATCGTTCGAATGACGAGTTCCAATCACTCCAATTCGTCACATCGACGACCCTTTTCATACGACTCTCAATTCAGAAAAACACAATAGAGCTCGATAAACAGCGCTCTCGGTATTTTTGCCTCGTCCGACTTCCTGGAATAAATTCCGCCCGAGTTTTTTTCTACTGAAACGACACTTTTTATTATGAGTGCCGACCCACGTTTACCAACACAATAAATTATGCGCTCGTATAAATTACGGCGGCGAGCGTGAAAATCAATGAACCGCAAAATGAGTCGATAAAAAGAGTATCGAACGCTGCTATCGAAGGTTAATTGTCGCTGATAATTCTGGAAAAGCTTGGAACTCGATTTACGCGGAATTGACATTTTGTGCGGGATCGGTACGATTTAATCGAACGGAACCGCTGATTGAATCGCGTTTTGATGAGCCTTCGCGCTGCCTCGATGCATGTCATTTAATAAATGATTTTGTTGAATCACTATGATAATTGGTCTATTAATCTCCTGATCGATCGGAATTTTATGGTATTCTGAATATATAACAGTCAATTTCTATCAATTGCTCGATATGAATAATGTATCGTTCACAATAATGAAGTGTGATAAGAAACGGGCGTATTCCAATCAATTACATGTGTCATGAGTTGAATCATTCACAGTGAAAAACCGTTTAATCTCGATTAAGTGATTGATCCGATCCACTCTGAGAGTTCCCAATTCTTCACCGTGAGATAAAACACTCATATTTTGATAACGAAGTTGATCTAAATACTTCAATGTAATCTTTGTTCTCGGGTTCGTCTTCATACGAAAATGAAAGTCGTGTTATTTTCAGATAACAGATAAATAAAGTGAAAATGAAAAGTTGTAAACAGATTTCTGTATCATTGCCGCTTTTTGGCAGCTATTTAGTTGCGAAAAACAGTTGCCGCACTTTGTTTAATATATAATATTTTGTCGACTTTATATGAAGTAGTCCTAATTTGTATCTATAATTTGCCGCTAATTAAGTAGTTGCCAAAAATAATTGTTTGTCGCTCTTATTTTAATATTTTATGTTTCGACAACTTTATTTAAAGTATACATAATTAACCGCCTTTTTGTCGCTTTTTAGTTGTAGGGACAAAAAAATATTGCTCTTTTTTCAATATGAGAATATTTTCTTGAAACAATTTTCAGAAACCTCTACTTGGTTCTGAAATATCCAGATTTTCCACTTTTGCATTAAATGGTTGCAAAAAACTGTCGATTTTTTTTCCGCTCACTTCATTGAAGTATTTATAATTTGCCGCCCATTTGTTGGTTATTAGTCGAGGAAAAAAAATATACATCTCTCTTTTTAAAAAAAAAAATAATTTTTTCTAAAACAACTTTCGTAAACTTTCATGAACCTTTTCTCGTTTCTGTAACTTACATAATTTACCGCTACTTTGCCGCTAATTAAATGCGAAAAAAACTTTCACTTTTTTAATTTTTTTTCGTTAACTTCATTTGAAGTATCTATAACTTGTTTCCTTTCGTCGCTTATTAGTTGTAGGACAATTTTTCGAACAACTTTCGTAAACATTTTCTTGGTTCTGAAGTATCCAGAGTTAGCCGCTTTTTTGCCGCTAATTAGTTGCGAAAAAAAACTGTCGCTTTTTAAAATTCAATTCGCCAACTTCATTAAAAGTATCCATAATTTTCCGCCTTTCTGTCGGTCTGTTGTTGTGGAGAAGAAAAATATATCGCCTTTTTTAATGAGGATTTTTTCTGAAACAACTTTTCTTGGTTTTGCAGTTTTAATAATTTGCCGCTTTTTTGCTACTTATTGCGAAAAACGAACTGTCGTTCTTTTCCTAATATATTATGTTCTAAGTATCCATAATTTGACACTTTTATGTCGCTCAAAAGTTTCGGAAACTAAAAATATATCGCTGATTATTTTTCTGAAATAATATTCACACAATTTCTCCATAATTTGTAGTAATTAGTAGCTGAGCTTCAGTCAAGGAATCCACAATTTGCTGCTTTTTTGTCACTAATTAACTGGGAAAAAACTTTTTCTCTTTTGAATATTTTATGCTTTGCCAATTTCATTTTGAGTGTCCATAATTTTCCGCATTTTGACGCTCCAGAAATATATCGCTTTTTCATGTAAACCTTTCCTCCATTGTGAATTGTGAGATACCGTAACTTATCGCTTTTTTACCGTTAATCAGTTGCGAAAAAGAACTGTCGCTCTTTTTATATTTTGTTTTGCCAACTTCATAAGAAGTATCCATAATCTGAGGCATTTTTGAACATCAGTTGCGGAGAAACAAAAAACATATCGCTATTTTTCATATGAGAATTGCTTTCTGAAACTACTTTAATGAACATTTTCACGGTTCTGAAATACCCATAATTTGTCGCTTTTTGGCCGCTGATGAGTTGCAAAAATAATGTCACTCTTTTTTCAATATTTTATGTTTCGACAAATTTGTTTGAAATATCGTCCCTTTTATTCAAAATCTGATATTCTGATAAGCCCTCGAGCTTCGCTCTCGGGCTCTCATCAGATTATTAATGCCAAAATAATGTCTCGTTAAATTATTATAAAATACAGTCGAAATTTAGATGCAATAAAAATAGTCGACAATTTATCAAGGTCTTGTTATATTACCCTTGACAATTTTTTGAATCGCTTACCGTGACATCAAACAGCCATTTTCAATGTATTGCTCGATTTCTCTTTTCCCGAGCAGAAAGAATTACTTTTTTCGCAATCCCACTCAACGGGAATATAAACTAATTAATTCCCAATTAACCGTTCGCAGCAACATGCTTACGCTAAGGTGAAAAAAAAACTCGGCCGCAATTACAGCTACCGACACGTCTCCAACCGGAAATTCTTTTGGGAAACACATCGCGATAATGATCAGCAATAAATAGCAGGACGAGTAATTTGTTTGTCACTTAATGTTATCTGCACTCCCGGGCCGGCAGCTGTCACTGCAGAGAAAAGTAACGACAATGAATAAATAAGTTCGCTTGTCATGTACTTCCGTTTGAAAAGTAAATTTTTCGATTTATTTTTCCAAAACCACAGCATTACAAATCATAAAAATCCATCAAAAGAGTTGTTTCAGAAGAGAAACTCCTCTATCGAATCCTGAGCCCCTGATTGGCGAGAAATTCTGATAGGCCACGCCCCGCTGGAAATCTCGCGAGCCGTGTACTATTAAGACGACAGTTTGTCATGATTCCCCAAACCCACTGATTTTTGTAAAATGTGTATATTCAAAGTTCGTTCAAACTAGCAAAAGAATTCTCTAGAAAAGTTGAATTTCTCGAGAGAAATCTAGAGACAAAATTCGCATTTCAGCGAAGCCCCGCCCACTCGGTCCGAGCGCTCTGATTGGTCAGAGGCAATATCGGCCGAGTGCGGCAAAGTATAAATATAAGAGCTTTAGCTCGAAAATTGGCCAGTGTCCAGCCAGACACTTTCTGACGACCCACGGGGGTCCAGAAAACATGAGTCCGTTCATATTCCTGATATCAGTGGTTTTGGTGATCATAAGTTGTAAATCTGAAATCTACGGCCTGGCGTTTTGTTCCAAGTGGAATGGAATGAAACACCACCAAAGATATAAAAGAATTCGTATTCACACTGAGGTCGAAATTATCAACGAAAATAAAATTTCTTCCAAAGTCCCAGAACAAAAATAAATTCTGGCAACTTTGGGCCGCCGGATTGGAAAATTCGAGCTACCCGGCGCTTTCCACAAAAATCCGAGCTTGCCCACATGTTGACAAGTTACTTATTTGTTCATTATTCTTTCTTCAATTATTCAGGCAAGATCACTTGCCTAGTAGCATTCAAGCTTTTAAAGAAATTATTTTATTTCAAGTGTTTAGAAATTATAGATCTGCAAAGAGCTTTGCGACTATAATTATTTCTACGAGAACGAGCCTAGTTCCTGAGATATTTGTTGAAAAACAATATCAAATATCTTTTTAACGACTAGCTTTTGCTATATTTGGCAGTCGTTGATGCTGTTGGGTTCTGGAAATCAAGAAATCCACGTCGGATCTCCAGCCAGAACTTTATTTGGTGTTGCTGATATTTGAAGGGGAATTTGGTCTCCCTTTTATCCTGTTTTATTGCTGAAACCCGTTCCTGAACCTCATTCCGAAGAAAGTAGACTCTTTGGAGAGCTGGTTTTTCCAAGTTTTGATGAATTCAGTTTGCTAACAAGTCTCTCATAGCATACAGACTGCCGTGGAGCACTTTTGTTTCAACAGACAATGTTCTTCAGTGAATTTAAATTATCAAATTCAAGTGATTTTTAAACTTTTCAAATTAATTTTCAAAGACAATAATTTTTTAAAAGTGAAAGAATCAAATTTTCAAATAATAAATATTGCATGCTGCATTCTTTAGATAGTTATTTAGATTTAAGATTTGTTGTTGTTGAACACTCTGTGTTCCTGTGTTTCCCATATCAGTTGTACACCCATACCCAAACAGTGCCCAAAAGCCACTACGGGTTCCTCCCTCAACAAATAAACAGCTTTGGCAACGCCAGCTTATAGAATTCGTTCCTTCTTCGGTGGTGTACACTGGTAAACTGGGACTTGTAATTTTATATGTTTTGTTGTGGTGATATTTATATAGGTGTTTTCCC
Source organism: Chrysolina americana (assembly GCA_958502065.1). NCBI lineage: Eukaryota > Metazoa > Arthropoda > Insecta > Coleoptera > Chrysomelidae > Chrysolina > Chrysolina americana. Next base: position 50,795,133 of record OY293421.1, on the reverse strand, counting down.
CATATATACCCTAAACCTTTTCACTTTCTCAACGCTACTTTAGCGGGATTTGCTCTCGTTTACAGTGCGTAAATAAATCTATAACAAATTTGGATACTTTTCCTTCGAATTTTTAAATTCGAAAAATCAGAAATCAGGAATTCGTTATTATGGCCTCGCAGAGCTTTCCCTCTCACAGAGAAGACTCTGAAAACACAACGCGTTTAGCTGAAGGTGACGAACTCACTGGAGCTAGCCGGTTCGAGCTTGAATTTAATTCAAGAATACCATATCAGCTAATACGACACGCTGGCGACATTTAATATGGCACTATGCAGTGCGATCTCTCAGAAAATGGACAACACTTCTTCAGCCTTTGGCGCAGTGGGCTGCTGCCAAAGCTCGTGTTCCTCAAGTCCAGACTAAGACATTCCGACCAATTTGTGTTGATCGTTCAGGCTCCAAAAGATGGTAAAACTAGTTGGTAAGAGTATCCGGGATGAGATACTGATACAGGTCATCTTGCTTATAGATATAAACCGGAAAAAATGCCATCATAATGGTTCATGGAAACAACACAGGAACTGTTGATGCAAACAGTCCTCACAGACCTCAGACATGGTGTGGTGCATGAGGAAGAACCCCCAGAAAACCGAGATAATTCCTTTCACCAGAAAAAGAAACGTAGAAACCAAAAAAGCTGTTGGAATCTTTTGAGAAAGTCTACAGATGTCAAAAGTCGCATTGTCAAGTGATCAACCTGGACGTAACTCACCCAAAGAAACACCTGGAAAAAGTATTGATAAGACCAAAGATATTACAGTCCCTTTGGCTTTACACCGCGATAGTGAGAACCTCGATACCGTTATGGTGGCCAAAGTGACAACCAGAGGGAGTCTGGCCATGCTTGAAACAATTAATTGCACACATCGACAATCAGCCTGCGTCAAACGGAGAGGCAATAACCTACTTAGGTCACTACAACATGAGGAGGTTGCAAGAAACAACACATCTGGGATGCCATCAAAATGACCCAACTTACTTTTTTGATAGAACATACCATCGTACAAACTATGGAAGACACATCAAGGATTCTACCAATGCTGTCAAAAGGGCGAATCTGGTAAGACAAGCAATGGGGTAGGTGATGAGGTTATACCCATGCAAGATATCAGTCTAACCTCGGTACTCGAGCCTCTCTATTCCAAGCAGAGGCTATATGCGTTTGAGGTAGGACCCTAGAAAACAAACCATCAAGACAATTAAGTGGTAATGAAGGCCCAAAATTCCATAGAGACCGCGCCAATGGCGCTTTCAGTCAGCCGAGCATGGAAATTAAACACGTTTGAAGACCACTTTGGAGGAAAGAAAAAACGCGAAATCACACGCGCCACAACACCGTCATAATTACCTTAATTAAACCATATCAACAGACCTTCATAAGACCTCCTAGCATCTACACGATGCTTATAGACGATTGCGTCTATAAGCAATCGAAACGTTGTGAAAATGTGAAAGAAGTCAAACATCTTTCAATCAATTAAGACGATGGAAGTCCGGAATCTAAGTAATCAAGTTACTCATCGTCTACAACCTTCAAACAAATCTTAAACGCTAATTTAACACTCCCCTATCCTAGATCTGCAGTAGTTTAACCGACAAGTTTTACATTCACATACGAACTGCACAAATAGCTCTCTATGAAGCATCGATAAATCCACCGTAGAAGTTCTAGAAACAAGTCTATGAAGTCTCGTAACGAACACAGTGCTAGATGGAGAATACTAAACGATTTCGAGGTCACACACAATAGATCTGAAAAGGTCGCGGTGTAGAGATGTACTAAAAGCTACACCAGCATTTATGGCACACTCCAAAAAAAAAACTATTATACAATTTTGTACACATTTATTACAAATTTGCGTCCCATCCAAAAAATTTTTTACACTCCCCGTTTTCTGAGAAATGGGCGTGGGCTAACTTTAAACTAAAACTGCACCACGCACTTAGTATTTTTTTAAAATACGCAATTATTGATGATCGAAAGGCTGCTGAAATTTCTTACACTTTAATTACAAATCATTGACGTGTTGAAAGTTCCAATATTTTGATCCCCAAAGAGTTAACCCTTAATTATAAATAAATCCCCAATAAATATGGACCCAACATGGCCAGTGCCAGCATTTTTCACAAGATTGTTTAAAATTGTCCTGCAAACTATCGAAGAGTTGAGAATTACAAAATGAAGGACCCCCAAGGTGTATACAGTGTGTCCATTCAAGTTGGCGACATACGGAAAACATTTTCATTATTCACTTTCGGAAAAATTTAATTCCCTTCAAATGTTCTGAGAATTCTAGTATTTAATTTTGATTGATCAAATCATGAAACTTGTCAGCTGTATACGAGTAGAGTCAAAAAATATGAATGTGGTAATAGAGTGAAATACTTTTATTTGTGGCAATATCGAAGACTGCTTTGATGAAAAATTGTTAAGAATTGAAACTCACGTTTAAATGTGCATTCATGTCCATTGAAATTTCGACGAGTGGGCTGTGTTAATAAATAGTTTTATCACGATACGACGGGAAATTCTACTTGAACTGCATTTCATCGAGTATTAGAATTCTTTACAGTATCCCACAAGCTTCTATCAAGTGTCCTTTGGTGCGTATGGACTATATCAACCAAAAAAATTGAAATATTGAACAGTGGGCTGTGTTAATAAATAGTTGTATCACGATATGGCGGAAAATTCTACTTGAACTGCATTTCATCGAGTATTAGAATTCTTTACAGTATCCCACAAGCTTCTATTAAGTGTCCTTTGGTGCGTATGGACTATATCAACCATAAAAATTGAAATTTTGAACAGTGGGCTATGTTAATAAATAGTTGTATCACGATACGACGGGAAATTCTACTTGAACTGCATTTCTTCGAGTACTAGAATTCTTTACAGTATCCCTCAAACTACTACTAAGTGTCCTTTGGTGCGTATGGACTATATCAACCAAAAAAATTGAAATTTTGAAAAGTGGGCTGTGTTAATAAATAGTTGTGTCACGAACGATATGGCGGAAAATTCTACTTGAACTGCATTTCATCGAGTATTAGAATTCTTTACAGTATCCCACAAGCTTCTATTAAGTACGAATGCCCCAAACTGATCAAATCTAATTCTCATACGAACGACCCCAAAAGCTCTCTAAGAAGCATCGATAAAAATGAACCGTGTAATTAATTTTGTTAGATATTTTCCACGTAGCCTGACTTGTAGGATGGGATTACTGAAGCGAACGTTTCTAATTTATTTACATAAATCACTCTCAACATTTTTCGATGCCCAAACTTTGTTGAATAATGAATAATCTCATGTCGGATTCCAGTGTGTTCGTTCCTTCAGTCGCCCGATTCTGATCCTTTCGCTCGAATGTTTACCTCTCGGATATTTACACCGGTTCGCTAATAGCTTGAACGTGACGAAATAATGAAGAAAGATAATGGTAATGATAAATATTGAAAGAGGCGTCGTTAAAAGTTGTCATGCCGTTGAAGTAGGTTCACGACAGGTTTTGTGAAGACGATTGTCAATAGAGGTTCATTAGGCGGTCATTGATAATTCTGAAAAAAAAGCTGAAACGTTAGTTGTTTGCGTTCTTACGTGATTAACGACGCTCGTTCGAGCGTATTTACGTCTTTGTGTAGACCAAAGGAAAACATTAGCATGCATTTAAATATTTATTGGAAATCGTTAAGTCGAATGGTGGGTTATAATGAACGGTTTTTCGGGGTAATGGCGGAATTTGATTCTACTCGGAATGGATTATAAGAATTTCATTTTTATTGCATTGTTTATTATTCAAAGATACACAGTAGGTAACTATAATTTTTTTTATTTTTTCAATGGACGACAAATTGGTTTTTCTTTATTGTCAGCATGACGAATAATTCCGACCCATTTAATTTCACAGGCTTAACGAGCCTATGGTCCTTACGAAGTCAGTTGAAACATCCGTGAAACTAAAACTGTACTAAGATTGGACAGCTTTTAAGTGGAGTGGGTGGAGTTAAATATATCACCAGAAGAAGAAACCTGGAGCCCAACAGAGCTCTTCGAATCTTTGGTGAAAGCTCGCAGATGTCAGGAGAGTCGAAATACTTGGGGCTGACGTTAGACTCGAAGCTCACCTGAAACAAACATCTGGGAAAAGTACTGAAAAGGGCAAGGACATCATTAATAATGGTCATGCGGTCCTTCGGTAAAACAAGGGGACTACGACCCAAACAACCGCTTTGGCTATACACAGCGGTAGTGAAGCCCTCGATAACGTATGGGCCCTGCTGTGGTGGCCAAAGGCAGAGCAAGGCACAACCAGAGGGGAGCTGGCTAGTTTGCAAAAACTGTCTGCCCGGAATCAATGATACCATGTCCAGAACATCGACGATTAGCCTGGAGGTGATCCCCTCTTTTACATCTTCATATTATAGCGGAGGCAAGGATTATGGCTTCACGAGACCAAGACCAGGACTGATCAGTCTTCGTCTTGGTCTCGAAAAATGAATGTAGTCGTGGTATTGGTCTTGATGTTTCAAGACCGAGACGAGACTGACTCAGTCTTGGACTTGGTCTTGATAGTCTTGGTCTTGATGGTTTTGGTCTTGATGGTCTTGGATCAAAATGCGTCTATATACCTTTTGTATTGAATTTTTTCTATCTTCAATAGAACATTGAAAAAGCAGGGATTGGAGCATTTTTTTTCAAGGCAGTAACCCGTACAGCCGATGAACTCGGTCGCGTATTCGACTGAACGGACGAACCCAAACTCTGTCACCGAGTTGGAACCCGTTCAGCAGAAATCCCACATCAAAGCTGCGGAGAGTGAGAGGCTCCTTCAGCGACATAAGAATAACCCAATGCATGGAGTCTTCTTCAAGAACATTGAAGACCTTGGCTTAGCCAGAAACATGTCCTTCACTTTTCTCAGGTCAAGTGGGCTGAAGTTGGAAACTAAGAGATTCATAATAGCCTGCCAAGATGGTGTCTTCAACACCCTCGTCTACCGTAGTTGCGTGATGGGTATAAAAGTCCCTGACACTAGATGCAGAGCGTGTCGTGGGGCAGCTGATACCATGAATGCATTTGCTGTCAGCCTGGCCAGCTTATGCGGTCTCAGCCTATATTCACAGGCATAACGCGGCGCTACGAGTGTTGTACTACCTACGACTACGGTATTGACGAGACACCGGAGTTGCCTTATGCTCCGGGGGACATTGAGTCCGTTGTGGAGAATGAGAAGTGCGAATCTATTGGAACTACTCATTCCACACTCACAGACATACAAGCCAATAAGCCTGATGGTGGTTCTGATAATAGCGGTCCTTGCACACACTGCTTGCCATGATATGGCAGAAATCTTACCCGGACGAATGCAGAAGGCCGTAATCCTTGGTTCACTCCGCCTGCTCAGAGCACATGATTCTCTAACCCAGAAATCACTCACCCCACAGATGTGGGGAGCGGTTACTGGGGTTAATGACACAACCAGCGCGCCCTCCGGTTGTATCGGGGCTCCGGAGACAGGGCCTGACTGGGATATTCCTAATGGAAAAAATAAATAAATAAGCTTCTTCTACCCGCACATGTTATGCCTTTGGGCACACCCTTGTAGGAAATGAGTCAATTAACTTGGTGAACCGTTTGCAATACCTCACCAGTTCGATTTTCCGGGTGAAATAAAAATGATTTTATGGTCTGTCCGATTCCACCACTGATTCTCACGATTCCTACTCGAATGCGAGTGTTTGAAAAACTCAACCTTTGCGTAAAAATGGAAAAACAACAATTCCCCCTCATCGACTCGAGTATTTACACAGCTTTTGCTTGACTTATTCGTGTCTCGAACAGGTCGTTTGCATAAATTACCGATGCGATTTATATTCAGTGGACATTCTATCCGAGCGAGTAGGTTGATATCGCCGCGCACCGGAACCTTGACCCTAAAAATAGCGCTAAATTACACCTGTCTAATTTAATTGAAATATCTTTTCGTACCCGGCTGATTTTTATCGCCGATAAATTATAATAAATTATTCATTAGCGCTCAGACTACCATGTTAGTCGTTCGCGAATTATATCCACTGCACGGCGTAAAGTCGGTCGGTTTATCGAGGTGGATAATAAAGCGGAAAGTTTACGTTTTACGCTCTCGCTGTTCGAGGGTAATTGGTCGTATTGCACTAACGGCTTGGGAACTAATTCGGCGGATTCGCGGCATGGAACTATATGTTTTCGTGTATTTCGACTTACGAAGAGCGCCAATATCCGTAATGGAACTTGTATGCTGATTAATAGCACTGTATCCGTTGAAAACCCGCGGAAGCGTTATAGATGCCAAATGGAATTGCGATTGACTCTCTCTGTGAGAAAAGGCAAAAACAGAGTGGTTAGTGGATTAGTTGGTACGATAGGTTGATAGGCGCGTCTTCCACCCAATATATGTGCGTTTCAAGCATTTGCGTACATTTTAACCGTTTTGTGACAGTTCCAAGCGTTTTGCACGCATTTCAAGCTTGAAACGCAAGACAAACGCTTGAAACGCACGCACACACGCTTGAAACACACGCTCAAACGCTTGGAACGCAAAGGTTTGAAATTCACACCAAAACGCATGCATGCGCGTGCAAAAAACGCTGGAAACCCACGTGCAAACGCTTAAAACGCACGCACGAGCGCTTAAAATGAACGCACAAACACTTAAAGTGAACGGACGACTTAAACGCAAGCACCAACTCCTAAAACTTACGCAAAAACGCTTAAAACGCACGCACACACGCTTGAAACGTACACCAAAACGCAGGAAGGCGCGTGCATCAACGCGTGAAACGCACGTACAAACGCCTAAAACGAAAACACAAACGCTTAGAACACACGCACAAATGCTTGAGAGGCACGCACTAACGCTGGAAACTCACGCACAAACACTTAAGACGCACAAACAACCGCTCAACACAAACGCTCAAACACCTTAATCGCACGCACAAACGCTTGGAAAGCACATCAAAAAGACGCGAATGCGCGTGCAAAAACGCTTGAAACATACGCAACACTTAAAACGCACGCACAAACACTTGAAACGCACGCTTAATCGTTCAAAACCGCTTGAAAGGGACGTACAATCGCTTGAATGGGACGCAAAATCGCTGGAAAAGCACGCACAAACGCTTAAAACGCACAAAAAACTCTTTAAACGCACAAACAAACGCTTAACACAAACGCTTAATTCGCACGCACAAAGCTTAAATCGCACGCACGAAGCTTAAATCACACGCACGAAGCTTAAATCGCACGCACGAAGCTTAAATCGCACGCACGAAGCCTATCGCACGCACAAACGCTTGAAAGAGCACTTCAAAAAGACTGGAATGCGCGTGCAAAGCGCTTGAAACATACGCACAAACTCTTGAAACAAATGCACAAACGCTTGAAACGCACGCACAAACGCTTGAAACGCACGCACAAACGCTTGAAACGCACGCACAAATGCTTTAAAAGAACACACAAACGTTTAAAACGCATTCATACGCGTGCACAAACTCTAGGAACGCACGCAATAACGCTTGAAAAGCACGCACAAACGCTTGAGAATAACGCCTATATCGTCCGCAAAAACACTTGAAACGCACACCTAAGCGCATGAAGGCGCGTGCAAAACGCTTGAAAAGCACGCACAAATGCTTGAGAATAACGCTTATAACGTCCGCAAAAACACTTGAAACGCACACCAAAGCGCATGAAGGCACGTGCAAAACGCTTGAAAAGCACGCACAAACGCTTAAAACGCACGCAAATATGCTTGAAAAACACGCACTAACGCTTGAAACGCACGCACAAATGCTTTAAACGAACGCACAAACCTTTAAAACGCATGCATACGCGTGCGCAAACTCTTGAATCGCACGCACAAACGCTTGAAAAATGCGCACAAACGCTTTAAACAAACACTTATAACGCCCGCGAAAACTATTTTAACGCCCACAAAAACGCTTGAAAAGCACACCAAAGCGCATGAATCCATGTGCAAACACGCTTGAAAAGTACGCACAAACGCTTTAAACAAACGCTTATAACGCCCGCAAAAACTATTATAACGCTCACAAAAACGCTTGAAAAGCACACCAAAGCGCATGAATCCGTGTGCAAAAACGCTTGAAAAGTACGCACAAACGCTTTAAAAAAACGTTTATAACGCCCGCAAAAACTATTATAACGCCCACAAAAACGCTTGAAAAGCACACCAAAGCGCATGAATCCGTGTGCAAACACGCTTCAAAAGTACGCACAAACGCTTTAAACAAACGCTTATAACGCCCGCAAAAACTATTATAACGCCCACAAAAACGCTCGAAAAGCACACCAAAGCGCATGAATCCGTGCGCAAACACACTTGAAAATTACGCACAAACGCTTATAACTCCCGCAAAAACTATCATAACGCCCACAAAAGTGCTTGAAAAGCACACCAAAGCGCATTAATTCGTGTGCAAAAACGCTTGAAAAGTACGCACAAACGCTTTAAACAAACGCTTATAACGCCCGCAAAAGTATTATAACGCCCACAAAAACGCTTGAAAAGCACAACAAACCGCATGAATGCGTGTGCAAAAACGCTGGAAAATCACGCACAAACGCTTTAAACGAACGCCTATAACACCCGCACAAACGCTTGGAACGCACACCAAAGCGTATGAATGCGCGTGCAAAAACGCTTGAAATCGATTGAAACGCGCGCGTATCAACCCATCGAACAATCTAGCCGTACACACTCACTAACTACTGAGCAGTTTTGCTCTTTGTCTTGTAACAGGGGCGTTATAGATACCAAATGGCATTCCGATGAACTTGTTCAGACATTGATTTCATTTATAGTAAACACAGTTACAGCAAATCTCGGGATCGAGATAAAAAGTGCACCCTTCGTGACAACAGTTACTGGCTTTCTCTTTCTGTTTGTAGTTATCTTTGTCAGATTTTTCTATACGTGTTGCATTAAAACCAGATATCAATACAGAATTTGTTTGGAACGGCGATGAAGAGAAAACTCCGGACTGCTCAGCAGTTCAATTAGCATTCAGTTTTTCAATATGAATATTATAATTGAATTTAAATTATTGATCACGTGCTAGCTTCAAATTAAATTAAATTAATCGTGGATCATTACAGAGCTTTTTACTGGATATTTTTGAAGGGCGCGGCTCATTTTAGAAATACAGAAAGAACATCCGTTCCCAATCATAGTGCTAAAAACGAAATAAAGTGGCAACTCAGTAGGTCTAATTAGGTAAAACAAAAGACTCGTAAGTCTAAACCAGGAAAGGACACAATTTAACTGTTCGAATATTCTTTCAGCTAGGCCAGCTTGAATTGAAACTGAATCAACTGAACATCCATTCACCTGCTTTATATAACTCAACTAATACTCAAGATATCAGAATATTCAGAATAGCAAGGATCGACAAAATTTCGTGCGCCCAAAAACCATGACGGTTAGTTGAATTTCTTCCAAAAGAAAAGGTTGTGGTCGAAATGCTAACGAGTGTGGAACTCTAGGAATCCTTAGCAAACAAATCAGAGTTTAAAACGATAAAATATAAAAATAATTGTAAATGCTCTTCGATTTTTTACGGGCAGTACCACATAGATGGTCTCATTTATTCCCAAATTGGGTGGAGTGGATATATAGCGGTTTTCTCTCTGTGGAAATGTTTCCCATAACTACTATGAGACATACTTACAACGAAACAAGTGAGCAATCACTTTCGAACGAAATGTATCTATAACAATAGCCATCGTACCGATATATTATATTTTTGCTGTTTAACAATCTGTTTTTTGAATCAGACCAAGAGGAACTGAGCGACGCATTTGTTATTCAAAACAATAGTTTTTCGTTTGAATTATGTCACGATATTCTTCAGGTTGTGGCGTAGTTAGACTGTGCCTCGTTAGGAATATTGATTCATTTGTTGTTTCCATAGTTCTTACAGCCATCGGCGTACTCACCTTCCAATTTCTTGGTTGACAAGATACGTACATAGATTATCTGAAATATTAAAAACTACAGTCCCAGTTGAAATACTGAATATTTGTAGCGTGTATAGTAAGCTCGGGTAAGTGTGACCGTGATTTTCATTAGTTCGCATTGAATTTAGTCCATCTGATGAACCTGAACTAATATAACAATGAACTTTTGCACAGGTATTTACTTCGAAGGTCAGTCTTTGTTATACGCCACAGAAAACTGTTGAAAAACGTATTGTATGAATTTTATTTATATATTCAGATATACATCTCCGTAGGTCACACTTCCCCGGAAATTTGGGGCAAGTGAGATTCTGGCCAAATTTAAAGATATTAATGCCTGTAAATCTCTCTTTGGGGCAGGTGTGAGTAAACAGTGGAACTTTCGCCACAATTTATTTGTTTCGAGATATCTTTATTCAAAACATAGTTAGGAACTTTTTAATATTGAATTTGAAATGACCCATTGGAAAAAAACAAAAAATAATCGTGAAAGTGAACATTTGTTGAAAAGAAAAATTTACAGGTAGAAATCGAATGAGAATTTCATTGATCCCCATCTTCTGACGAGTGGTGATGGAAGCACAGTTGATATTTCATCCTCAGAAAGTGTATCAACGTCTTTCACATCTGGCCAGGTATATTGTTTGGCTCTCTGAGATTTCCGTATATAATTTCGTACTATAGCTGAAAAAATATTACTATTTAGATTGGCCAAATGAATCAGGTTCCCACTTACCCCGACAGATAGGTCACACTATCCCCAATAACATTTAATTTCGGGGTAAGTGTGACATGCAATGGAAAAATGTAAAAAAATACAACTTCATGAAAAAACGACAATCTATAGTCAGATTCATTGTTTAGGCAGAAGAAAATTGTATAAAATGGATTCTTACATTAGATTTTAACAATACACTCAAATCTTGAAATAAACTTGTTATACTCGTTCGGGTTGATGAATTGTAGGTTAGAAAATTGGGGAAAATATTTGGATTTCACAAGATCTCTTTGGTATTTTATATGATGGTTATGGATTCATTATGAGTGTAGGCTTTTCGTCAATAGATGGCATTGGGCTGTCGCCCGGTTTAGCGAAGATAGCGAGCAAACTCACACTTGCCCCAAATTCACACTTACCCGAGCTTACCTTACCTACCTACATAAAACGTCAAACGATTTATCCAAAATTCATCTCTGATATGCACGTAAAATTGTCATAAATATCGTAATGAATGCGAGAAGCGATATAATCGAAGAAAACCACGACAAACAATATAGGTACGACTCTAAATCGATTATCTCGCAGCTTTGCCCTTAAAGGGAACTGTTCGAAGAAAGAATATCGTTTACTTTATCATACCATCTTTCAACATTTAACATCGGCAACATTGTTAAAGTTATGTATTACGCGTTGGCCATTTCTTGTCACCGCGTTTACATCTAGGTGGGCCGTTGATCTATTGCCAGAAGTCCCCAAAAGTTTTCCAAAGTTTTTTGAAAACTTCAAAGTCCAATATTTTCCAAAATATCGTTTTTTCGAGAAAAACGTATTCCTTCATTCCGCTTTAATTTTTCGGTTTCTATTACCCATTTCATTCATTGCTCCAAGTACCCTGTATATTGTTGAAACACTTCATTAGGTACTTACAGCATGTTCTCAAAGCCATCACAAAAATAATTACCGGTTCGATTTCGAATTGCTGTATCATTTTTTCCTCGACTGATCGATATGCTTTTTTCCAAAATGAAACAATAGTCATTGTTAGATGATTATTCCCAGAAACGCATAAGTTCTTCCATCGTCGCGAATGAACCGAATTGTTCCTCTTAGCGAGTTTATTCAGCTCGACAAAAACCCTCACAAGACCGACATCGAGAATGCCAACATCCAAAATTCAAAAGCTATTATTCGGCGTTTACAATGAATTATGAAGTTTCTCCGCGGAAATGCCATAATGAACAGGAAATTGGGCAGCTGACGAATGTTACGGTCTGAATTTTGATACGCCGCGTATCGTGTTTCACAGTGTTGGTGTTGTGTGTGTGTGTGAACTTGCGAGTAATTCTCTGGTAAATGTGGGCTTGGATATATCATGTTTGCGCACTAGAAAAGGGTCATTTACAGTCCACTGAACAATATAGTAGATGAGCAGATGCACTAAAAGCTGCACCAGCAAAAATACTAAGTGCGTGGTGCAGATTTAGTTTAACGTGAGCCCACGCCCATTTCTCAGAAAACGGGGAGTGTAAAAATTTTTTTGGATGGGACGCAAATTTGTAATAAATGTGTACAAAATTGTATAATAGTTTTTTTTGGAGTGTGCCATAAATGCTGGTGTAGCTTTTAGTGCATTGTTTCTGATCAGCAGCAACATGGAACATCTTCGGGAATTTACGTTGGATTAATTTATGATAAATAATCAGTTTACGCATTAATAGATATGCAGAGATGTCAAGTTTTTTTGACAGCTGTACAAAAAAACATTTATGGCGACCACCAAATATGATGAGTTTCAACCGGTACATTGAGTTAATTCAGGTGAATTGAATATTTGAAGTTTCACAATGGAACATTTTTTTATAAATTCTTCTCAGTGGATCATCAATAATACTGAAGTGATCCCCTTTAAGTGCGTTTGTCCTTATTTATCACTAGGTAGTAATGGCCCTTGATATCTATTCCCAGATGTATAGTCGATTCCAGATAGATCTTACCATAAACCCGACGACCCTACGAGGCAAATTTAATCGAGCCGAGCGTGATGCTTCTGTTGAAAATGAAATTCAAAGACCTCCTCGAAGATGAGAGAGAAGGTCACATGTGTTTACGAGTGTCGTTCGTACCTTTATGCAGTGATCAAACGAGTTTTCTATCTACCTTACCTGAAGACCCGAGTCTAATGGCCGTAATCACTGACTAAATTCGATGCTTCATTTGTTCCAAAGGAAAACACTGAAAGCCACTTGTCGAAGTGAAGGGTTCTCGAGTCTAATGACATATTTGCGAAAAGGGGACCTTTGGGTTCTTCCGGGGTTTTATTTCAGGTACCCAACTAATATAATTCAACTTTATACAATGAATCGACACACGATTCAACTAATATTCAGTTGTTTCGTACGACTAAGTATAAAATCTATCGACAAGTTTTTATTAACACAATCCTGATATCAGGGCTGACGATTTTTTTAGTAGGGTTACAGTTTTTCTACGCAAGATAAACTGGCACAGCCATTTGAGCACAATCAAAAGAATGTATGCAATTTTTTACTATTTAATAACTATTCTCTAACAAAAATCAACAAATATTGTAATTCATATGGCCGATTGTGGGGAAGAAAATTACAGTGAAAGTATTAAAATCGTTTGGATGGAGCTTAGAAAAAATTGTCTTAAATGCTACAAAATTCATATTTGCCAAAAATTATACCCAGGAGGAGGTGGGCTTACTGTAATTGGCTAATGAATAGAAATGATTTTTCCCCATTTCTATTAAAGGCCATTTGGTCGGATGAGAGCACTTTCACTAATTGTGGTATATTCAATAGAAGTAATGAGCACATCTGAAGTTAGAACAACCCCAGAGAATTAAAAGCAGTAAGGCCAAAGGTACGGTTCAGTTTGAACGTATGGGCTATAATTTGTGGAGATCAAATCCTTGGTCCTTAGTCGTTAATAGAACACTAATGGACAAACTTATCTGGAGTTTCAACATGACAGTGCCCCGCCACATAATACCAGAGCAGAATGTAAATACCTTATTCCCAGATAGGTGGATTGGAAATAATGGTCATGCGAAATGGCCAGCAAGGTCGCCTGACCTTACAGTACTTGACACTTTTTTGTGGGGCACTTTGAAAAACCGTGTTTGTGGCCAACAAGAATTCAATAATGTTGAGGATCTTAGGAGAAGCATAATTGAACAGTGTCGGTCAATAAGAAAAAGGGATTTAACAAGGGCTGTAGAAAACTTAGGACGGCGAGCACGTCTATGTATTCGGGAAGAAGGCAGAAATTTTGAACAGTTGCTTTGACTTTTCAAATTTTTATTCACCAATGAAGTTTAAAATCTAGTTTAATCAGATTATATCTCGTTTCTTGTTTAAAAAATAAACATTCTACGTGATTATTACTTTAATATTAACAGCCGACGTGACAGATAATGGGATAACAACAAATCGATCAGTTTGACAAGTGTTATTTGATGGAATCTACAACAATTTTTTTTTCTTATGCTGCCAAGTCGTGTGATAAGAAAATATCACGTATTGTACATTGTTTGAATCAGAATGAAAAATCTATTTCAATTTGAAAAATTTAATATGACGCCCAAAACAAAAAGTAAAGTTGATGATGGTGGCCAAGAGTCGAAACGTTAGATGGTAAATGTGAAAATACTGTCGTATAGCGAGGACAAAGCGGCAATGCAAATGTGCTGTTTATTTTGATATCTTTTATCAAATAACGCCAGGAAAACATAAAAATGTTTTTTCCGCATATCTCTGGATATAATCGAAATTTTGAAACTTTCTCAACAGCATATTGTTTGTCACATAGATGCGCAAATTTCAACCATTTTCTTATATTTTCCGAAATTCCAATGGTGGACCTCAAATTTTAACTGCCCGATAAGTATAGTGTCATTCATGCATAAAACATGGATTTTGCTGAGTTACTTTTTTCTCGGTGTACACCAGTGGCTGCGGATAACTTCACACCCGTCCCCAAAGCATCGACGAAACTGTAATCTATCCCATAACGCCCAATAATTTTTCGTGCTCGAATTCCGCTTCATATCGAGGCGAAAACTACAGCTGCCCGCTCTAAATCGATAAAACGTCGATGTACGTACGATAACATGTGAAATATGATTGAATCGACGCTGGACGTCGCCGTCGGTCGGCCAGAACATTACAGTGTGACGTCAGCGTCATCATTTGTGTTCAGGATCCGCAATAACGAGTGCGGAGCACGTAATTTCCGGCATACAGAAGTGACTGTTAATAATGACATCGTTAATAACTCATTCGGGGAGTTGAGAGGGAGCGTCGAATAGCCGCCGCCACATGAATTATTCTATACGATACGATGCGGAACGTACGGAAACTTGGAATGAAAGAAAGGTCCACGATGGCCACGATTTATTTCATTTTCTCTCAATCAAAAAATAACCTTTATTAGCGAGAAAACTTGAAGATTTATAAAGAATCCTTCCACAATTCGCCGTTTGGTGTCGCCAATTAGTTGCGGAGAAAAAAAATTGTCGCTAACTTCATGCGGAGTTAGCGAGAAAAAAAAACTACCGGAATTCATATCTTTTATTTATAATAATTTGCAGCCTTTTGTCGCTAATTAGTTGTGGAGAAAAAACATTTGTCGCTCTTTTTGTAAAAAAATATACATACGTTTCGCTAACTTCATGTGAAGTTGGCACAGCAACTTTCCGTAATTTCTAGCTCTTATCAGTTTTGATTCAACCATAATTTGTCGCTGCAGAAAAAATTATCTGCGCTGAGTCGATTCCGCGGGCGGTTTGTCGATAATTATTTCCAAGAATAGATTATTTGGGTGGAATTCTGTCGTGAGTAATCTAGAGCAGAATCCGGAAGGATCTGGTTGCACGGCTCGAGTATATATAGGAAAATTTAGCTAGTTGCAAATTAGAAATTACGGATAGGTACCTACTTCAAATCTGATAACAAGAAGAAATTGCGGAAATTGTTTCGCTAACTTCGTACGAAGTTGGAAAAACATTAGAAAATTGTTTTCAAGCAGCGATAAAAAATTCCGCACCTAATTAGCGACAAATTTTTCTCCGCTTTTAATTAGCGACAAAAAAGCGGCAAACTTTGTATACTTCAGAGCTGATAACAGACAGAAATTACGGCAGTTGTTTTGCTAACCTCAATTGAAGGAAGGGAAATATCTTACAAATTTTCTTTAAAGAGCGACAATTTTTTTCCGCGCGCAATTTGCGACAAAAAAGCGGCAAACTATGAATACTTCAACTTCATTTGAAGTCTTACGAATTTTCTTTAAAGAGTGAGAATTTTTTTCCGTACCTATTTAGCGACAATTTTTTCTCAGAAACTAATTAGCGACAAAAAAGCGGAAAATTATGGATACCGAGCTGGTGAAAGGTAGAATTTGCTAACTTTACATGAAGTTAGGAAAACAACGTATAAACTCTTTTTTAAGAGCGACAATTTTTTCACCACAACTTATTAACGACAATTTTTCTCTGTCTTCCATTAGTGACAAAAAAGCGGCAAACTATGTATACTTCAGGGCAGAAATTACGGCAGTTGTTTCGCTAACCTCATTTGAGTTATGGAAATATTTTACAAATTTTCTTTAAAGAGCAACAATTTTTTTCCGCTCTTAATCAACGACAATTTTTCTCCGCCTTCAACTAGCGACAAAAAAGCGGCAAAATATGTATAATACTTCAGAGCTGATAACAGACAGAAACTGCGGAAGTTGTTTGGTTAGTTTGAAGTTAGGGAAATATCTCACATATTTTCTTTAATGAGCGACAATTTTTTTCCAGAACTAATTAGCGACAATTTTTTCTCAGCAACTAATTAGCGACAAAAAACATAAAATTATGGATACTGAGCTCCATATGAGGTTAGGGAAACATCTTATTTACTTTTTTTAAAGAGCTCCCCAACTAATTAGCAACAATTTTTTTTCTTCCGCAGCTAATTAGCGACAAATTATGGATACTTACTTTAAAGCTGAAAAAAGGTATAAACTGCGGAAAGTTGTTTCGCTAACTTGGGGAAATATCGAAGGAAAAAATGTCCGATTTTTTTCCACAATTCATTAAATATTAACAAAAAAGTGGTGAATTATGGATTTGTTTAATGTTGTCTCGATAACTTCATACAAGTAGGTTTGGAAATACCACTGTCAATTGAATTTATGGGTACTTATACGAATCAGCACGCCTTTGCAAAATATTCTTTAGTCGCTAAAAATAATTATAATAACACAATAATTTCAGAAATACTGCACAAATACTCATCAGATACAATCGATGTCAGTCGTGGTATCAGCCAGGGGAGTAGTTGTTCTAAAGAAGACTAAGTTATTTTTTAACTTTGTCAAAATAACTTGTGGGGTGTTTAAATTTCCACAGAATTGAGAAACGCGAGATGCGAATCAAATTTAAATCAAAACAAAAGATTTCGCCGTGAGCAATGGCTGCACATAACGCGTGTTTGTTATACAAATCCAACATGTTTGTAAACCAAACGTTACTTTTTAAAACTACGACAAAGAGATTTGTTTTGTAAATATCTCGGAAATAATTCGAAATATGAAAATGAAATTCACCATAATACAGGCATTAAAGTTGAAAATGTAAACAAACGGATTTAACGAGCAATTCAGTTTCAAACTTCGTTATCAAGTATTTTAGAACGTGGGTGACACGTTTTGTAGCCGTGGTTGGTATACTTTGTTTTCAGCCGAGGAAACACGATCAAAGTAGGCATAAAAACTGGAACAAATATTGGAGCTCCCCATCGTACGCATGGTTCTATTTTGGGGGGAATAGTTCACAGAAGTTTTCATGGTTATGGAAGAAAAAGATACGATTTTGAAATCAGTAATTTTTTAGAGGGGGGATCAAGCCCCCCTAACCCCCTCCTGGATACGGCTTTGTCCCCCGAGAAGGCTGTATGGAGGTGATATCGAATTAAAATGCTTTAATCATTATTGCAGAAAGACAAGCATAAATGAAATGGAGAAAAAAAATTACTAAATTAGGTACTTGCATGGGAGAATTCAATTGAATTTTTCATTCATTCTAACCAATATTTGACGTAAATGTCCGTTGATTCAAAAAATACAATAATAAATATATAAATATCTATCTCTCTATCTATGCTGAAAAGTATTCCTGCACTATTTTTTTCAAGTCGAATAAACTTCGACAGTTTCTCAACAATTTTTGGTCACAGTGAAGAAATTTGATCTTCATTTGTTTATTTATAATATAAAGTTATTGCGAATTAATTTAGAGTTCATGAATGACGTTGGGGATTTTTTCAAATTTTACATTTTTTCAAAAAAATTACGAAATGTTGGGTCATTTCTCTGTACCCACTTCGAAAAATATTATAGAAAAAGTTGTTTATCTTCCATTTACCAAATTTGTACCAAAAAAAGTTGGTATGACATGTTTTTGCATATTTATGTGACATCTTTTTGATAATATTCAACAAGAAACGTTTTTGAACAGGAAAAATCTCTCAAGCAGACCAGTCTACTTATTACATCTCTACTGCTATTTTCAAATTTTACCACATTTGAATTAGCAGATAAGTAAATGGATGTATATAAATTTACTGACTGAAAAATCGATGAAACCTATTCTAGCAAATGTTGAATAATTATGGAATTTTTGCATGAAATTCGACTTTGGCATTGGTCTTTGCTTCGGATCAAACCAAAAATGACACATTTTTCAAAAAAAAAAAACGCAGAAACGCATTTTTTTAGCCAATTTTAAAAAAGTCATTTGAAAAAGTTGTTTCTCTTGCAACTATATGACTATCATCAATTTAGGACAAAACAGTAATTTACTTAACGAGTCTGGAAAATACTGTTTTTTTGGAAAAGTAGACAAAATTCTAGAACGAGCCGCAGGCGAGTCATGGAAGTTTGCGAGTCCAAGTCGAACGTGTTGCGTACACTACTTTTTCCGCAACCATCCAGGACGCTTTTTCGTTGGAAAAGTAGCATTTTTACAGCCTAGTCCGTTCTTTTTCATCAAGTTATTTTCAAAGAAAAGTCTCCGCGAAATTATGTGAAAAAAATCCATACTGGTGATTTTATTTGAATTGTTTAGAGTTTTTCAGTCGTGAGTATTCATTGAGTGAAGAATAAAACTTGTAATTTTTCTGAACAACCCTAAAACTATCTAGACTTGTGACACTTGTGCTTGTTTTTAGATTGCAAGAACGTAATTTTAATTTATTTCCATAAAGGTTCCAAATGATGGACACCAGCATAAAAACTGAATAAGATGATTTATTTGTTCAGGAAGAAGTAAATCTGAACCGATTGTGTCAAATTTTGTTCCCAAATAAACATTAATAAAAAAAATCAATAAAAAGAAAACAATTTTGTCCTAGATTGATGAAATTTGGTTGGTATACATGTGTTTCCTAATTGCGGTCACCCCCTGTAGTTGAGAACCGTAGTAAGGAAACCCCCTGTATATATTGCAAATATTCAAATAACTGTTTTTGAAATTCTGTCAAAAATGGCTATATTTCTGGATATTTTTTAAATGCCGATTTGGTAAACTGTTGTTAACTGATAGCCAAAAGCTATCAACAAATTTCCAAAGTAATTTCGGTGATATGGGCCCTAGATTACCGCAAAAAAAAACATTAAACACATTCAAATTTATTTCTTATCACTAACAGAATGTAAACACCCTGTTTCACACGTTTTCTTTATTGAAAACGGTACTTTGTAAGAAAAAACTCATCCTTCTTTTATGATCACATTAAAAACAATTCTGGGCAAAATGGTTGGTGAATTTTATTCATGTCAAGTTGGTAACTGGGAAAAAACGTGAATGAATAATTTTCTTTTCATGTTGAAGTTGAATGGCTCGAAAAGTTGGCTGTGAAAATATCCAACATTCAAAGTTACCAACTTAACATGAATAAATTCACTAAACATTTTACATAAATTTGTTATTTTGATGTTTTTAAAAGAAGGTTGGATTTTTTGATAAATAATGCGATTTTTAATTTGAAAAAATGTAAAACGGATGAATTAGGGGGTGTACATTGTACTAGTGTGAGAAAGGAAGAATTTTTAGTGTCAGTTATCACTCAAAAATAAGCCCATATCTCCGAAATTACTTGAGACTGCCAAAAATTTTGCTTGGATTTTTTGGTCAGGATATCAAACCACGTAAGTTCAAAAATTTTGTTGATCGTTTGTGGCTTTAGTTAACGGAATTTTACCGTCAATTTTGATAGGAAAATAATGACAAGAGTTCATGATATTTTTGGTCTAAATCGAAGCAAACACTTCCAATTGCATGCAAGTCTATTGATTAAAAATATTACCATATGTTGCTGCCTTTAATGTTGTCACTGTATAAGTAATGTAATTTTTTGGAATTTTTGGAATACGCGGAAATTTCGCTTCATTGGCAACACCGCATGCATAAAATGATCATTAACGCTTTTTTCATGAAAAGCTGCCAGATATATTTGCTGTGCATTTTTATTTGAGAGAAATGAAAAATTTATAGTGAAATACCTCCTTAAAAATTAAATTTTCCTGGAAAACGAAAAATAAACAATTTTTTCTTATGTTTCTCGGAATACTGGGAAATAAGTAACTACAGATTTTGTTATTAGATTAAAAATGCGAAATTTAAGAGGTTTAGGTACCTACTTGGCCGACTGGTAAATAAATCGTAAACGTTCATCAAATCTAAATTTGCTAAAATTGTCTTTGACACAACCATTTTTTCATCATGTCTTAATTTTTAGTTTGCAGTAGTTTCTGAAAACATCATCCTTTAATGAAATTGTAATTATCCAATATTAAAATGGATGGTGTCTATTCGATTTGCATACAGGTAGAAAAATCCAAGAAATCAATATAAAACAGTACTTAATGCTTACCTAGGTACCTAATTTTGGCGATTAAATAGAATCAATAAAAGATCAATTTTCACAACGACACTTTCGAGTTCTCAAATTTCTTCAATAGACGTTTGAAAAATGCCCCAAATGTATGCATGCCTTTCTATCAGCGACATCAAAAGTTACTGTCAAAATAAGTGCCCACTAGATTCAACATCCAAACTAAAGATACCTACCCAACAAAAATAACAGAACGTTGATGTATTACATTGCTTCATAGAATACCATAATTTCGGCCTTTAATACATCAAGATGGACCTTTGCCAAGCTAATCTAACCGTTAACAGCTATAATTTACAATCTAAGCGAAGGTCTCTGTTTATGTGTTTATGGATAAACAAAAATGTCGAAAGTTCGGGCCGCGAAATCAAAATGGCTTCGAACTTAGAACATCCGTGGAACGAAAACAGTGTACATCACATTGCCGCTCAGAAAGAGACAGACTTACCCGACGATCCTATCGTAAGAGCGCGACAGAAATTCTTCGTGTTGTCAGTTGGGAGCGAAAGGCCAACGCGTCAGCAAAAGAAAGAGACGAACACACCGAACAAAGATGGACAGATGTGCAGCAGTATTTTTCCTGGGCAGAACAAAGATATGCACGAAAACAAATGAAAAATTCAAACGTTACCGTGTCTAGGGAGCCGTGGTGATTGTTAGAAGCGTGTTATTTCGATAACCTACCAGCTTTTGATATCCTGCGCTGGTGAAACTGAATAATCCTCGTCTGCGAGTAATCCTCGGGTTGACACAAAAACACACCGCTCACTGGTTCACTGTCGCACTAGACACTCATATTTCTTAGTCGTTTTGTCACTTCACACAACACAAGTTGTAGAATCCGATTTTATTGGCACGAAACTCTTCTTTCCTTACACATTCCGCTCACTATAGAGTCATCGGCAAGCACAAGGCACAGCGACCGTCCGAACGATTCAGTTCTACGGCGACGGGCGACGGAAATTGCCGACAGACGATGTCAAACTCCAACAACATACCGGGAGGGAAGCGCTGTTGCCGGACTTTGGAGCATTTCTAAGGAAACTTGCGGAAAGTCATTCCGTTTTTTGTGTTGATTTTTCCACTTATTGCACTATTAATTTTTTTTTATCTTCCACTTTTGACTGAAGGTTTGAACACACAGTTTCAAATTTTTCCCAGCCAATTTTAAAAGACGAGTGAAATAAATTAATTTCAGCAAAATACATTATTTCTTTCACTTGTTCTCTCTTGCTAAATGTAATCTTTTTTCCATGTTATGTTCTTTCACATGGGGTTGTTTATTTTGTGTCGATAGTTTTTCAGGTTTGTACTGAATTTCCTAACCGTGTCATTTACTCGTTGTTTCTTTTATGATTTATGTTATTTAGGTATCAAGGGAATTATAATGGCCTTAATTACCGATGCCAAAGTTTGCGTACATACGTTGTATGTATATTACACCTGAAACTCAGGATGGAAAGAAATACTTCGTTACTTTCATCGATGATCATACCCATTTTTCTATCCAAAGTAAAGATGAAGTTTACAAGTATTTCAAACAGTATCAAGCAATGGCAACTTTGGAGCTAGAATTTCAAAATTGAGAAGTGATAACGGTGAAGAGTGCAAATCTTCAGAATTTCGTGATTTTTGCAAGCAAAAAGGTATAGAGGCGATACAAACTGTTCACTATACCCCTCAGCAAAACAGAGTAGTGAACACATGAACAGAACTCTGACAGAAAAAGCAAGATCCATGATTCATTATGTCTAAGTGGGGAGAAGCTGTTCTTGAAGCAACTTAAATATCACTGTATGTCACAAATTGAAGTCCTTACAGAGTACAATTTCTTCGTCATCAATCGCAGCTGAATATATTTCCCTTAGTACTGCTGTTTGAGAAGGAATATGAAGTCAAAATATTTTAACCGACTGAACATAAGGGTTTCCGAAACCAACCACTTTAATTGAAGACCATCAAGGATCTACATGGCGATCTCAAAATGTCCTCAAGATCACAAGCAAATCAAACATATTGATACGAGATAGCATTTCATCGAAGATATGATTGAAGATGGAAGATATTATTACCAAGGCCCTAGAGAAATCAAAAATCGAATACTTCAAGAAATATTCTATTAAAAGGGGTATTAAAATGAATAATTTAATGTTGTTGTTATGTATAATAAAAAATAGTTGCCATAAGAGAATCTTTGTATTGTCAAAAGTAAATCTATAAAAGAAAAAGTTGCTTCTATTCTTAACCCATTCACCAAATAGTATTTCTGGTCATCCGCATTTCAAAAGTGCTTTTCTTGCCTCTTCGTGTCAATATACATTATTACTGTACAAATATTCCAGTGTGTTTTATGGACATACAAACAAAATATTCATGAACAACACGTAGAGAACATTTCTATATATTTTTTTTTGCAAAAGAAACAAC
The DNA here is from genome assembly GCA_958502065.1 of Chrysolina americana. Classification (NCBI taxonomy): domain Eukaryota; kingdom Metazoa; phylum Arthropoda; class Insecta; order Coleoptera; family Chrysomelidae; genus Chrysolina; species Chrysolina americana. Next base: position 50,771,957 of record OY293421.1, on the reverse strand, counting down.
CCTACACTATACTATCAATCTTTGTCTCTTTCTATAAGGATGATCTAGCAATGTGATATAAGCTTATAATATCCCGGTCAGAAATAAAATAATATTCTGTCATTAAAACGTCAAAAATGTACGATTTAAATCGCTGTTGGGTGCACAACAGAAAAAAATCACTGAAAAGCATACGTTGCCATGGTGATCTGTCAAGAAAGCCCAATTTGATTGGTTAAACATTACTGGTGTGGAATTTTCGAAAAAATATTGTAGGTAATTACTCCTCATTTGAAAACTGGGGAAAACAGATTTTCAGTAAACCTACTTCAAACTTGCAGATATTAAACACAAATGTGAATAAATTTTCACACTTGCCGCAATATTTTTTTATCTTCAATGTTTAGTCGGGTTCATATTTGATAATTCGACTGTGTTAAGAATTTCAGTATAGGAAATAAGGGAATCAATCGTCATTTCAACAACAGTTTTTCCAAATAAACCCTATGAAGTCCAAAAATCAATCAATAACTCTTATTTATGCTTATTGTGCCTGTTCATATAGGTGGTTGATGTTTTTTTTAAGTATTAAATTTGTCAGTTATCATTAATGTCATATAAATTGAATGAGAATGACTGTATAATAAACAGTACACAAATTGGTTGTATTTCCAACAGTTGCAGAAAAAATATTGTATGAAACACGAGAGCATGTGTACAGATTTCAATCTAGCTAGGTAATTAGATTGAATACTATATAGGTACTTTAATAAACATTATTTTTAGTGCTACGTCAAACTTTTGTAGGTACAACAAGCTGATCCTCATGTTGAATTTTTGCCATGGGCTTGTATACAGGGTGAGTCAGAATAAGACCGACAAAATCCGACTACAGATTCCTCACCTCATTTCGCGGTGAAAAGTTCCTATCAAAGTATGTCCTAAAATGCATCCCCTCTGAGATACAGGGTGTCGAAAGTACGAAAAAAAATTAGATACATTTTTTTTTCTCCAAAATTCCTGAAGCAAAATATACCAAACTCGGTACACTAATCAAGGTTTATCAACGTGATAATTGGAAGTTATAATTTTTTATTTTCGTAAACTAGTGGCGTAGTTACGTTGGTATGTGGAAATGTGCTCCTTCATATTTTCTTTGAAAAAAAATTAATCTAATTTTTCTGACTCACCCTGTATATTATATCTTTATATCCCCCCACTCATTAATCAGCAAAATTGTGACATTGGCACAGTAAAATTGGTTTATACTGGTTTCTTTCATCCTAGGCGACATTTCGTTGAAATCTGGCAGCACCGCCGCACGAAGCACAGGAAACATTAAACCATTTTAATTGTTATAACCATTAACCACGATGCGAAGAAATATACTAAAACGTGTTTCGTAGACAATTCACCATCAACTCGACATCAAACCCCAATAAAATGTTTTTCCCGAATACGAGAGTTATTGTATATACCTTCCAAACAGGGAACAGATCTTTGTTTCGTTATACCTACCTTTAAATACAAGTATACCTTCAATCTTTTTCCTCAGCTATTTATTCATCGTTTTTTCATGAAATTGTTTCCATCGCTGTGGTAAAATGACACAAAAGAAGGCTGAGTAGCAAAGAACTTATGAAGTCTCATGAAATCAAGAAAGCCAAACCAATAGATGAAATTTGTAGGCCGATTCAGATACATGCGTGCCCACCCTGCATTTTTAACCCTTCATGACAAATGCATGCCTGTCAAGCTCATACCTGTGCCTGTCGGCATAATTTAATTTCTATGCTTTGGCCTTTGTTGTCAATAATTTTGAAAGAGGAGCCATTTAACTAAAGTTTAATAACAGTTTTGGGGGTTACAAATAATAATCGTAAAGGAATATAGGTAATTATAAGGGCCTTAATTACCGATGGTAAAGTTTGGTAGATAGATTATTTTTTGACAATTCTTGCAACCAATCCGGAAGTGACCCCAAACTTTTTTTTTCAAATGACATCCTGTACATTTTTTTCATTATCCGAAAGAACACGCAATTTGCGATAACATTGTTCTTCAAAATTGAAAATCGGTTGAAAAATGGCAGAGATACAGTTGATTGTTCAATTGAACAAAGTTGGCCATGAACATCAAACTCAAATCATCACATCTGACGAACGGCGTCAACATTCACGAGAGGAAGGTTTGAGGTAAGATACAGCTGAAAATTGAGCTTCTCATATAATTGCAGCAACCATATTTTCCAACAATTATCAAAAATTTCCTCAAAACGGAGTAGTACCCATAAAGAAATGCTCACAACTGCCATTTCTCAAATGGCAACATACTCTTCTCACATTGTCGTATTGAAAAATGATTTGATTTTTTGCTTAGCTTTCGTAGGTTCGAGCCGCCTCTGTTTAGGAATATTCAATTTTGAGAACACTCATAATGAAACATCCCGTATCTTCGATTCCTTTCAGAATTCTCCGAAACTTTTAACACGATTATTTGGATAATTCATAACTTTTCAATACGACATTATGAAAAGAGTATGTTGCCATTTGAGAAATGACAGCATTTCTTTATGACTATTCCGTTTTGAGGAAATTTTTGATATCTGTTGGAAAATATGGTTGCTGCAATTACATGAGAAGCCCAATTTTCAGCTGTATTTTACCTCGAATCTTCCTCTCGTAAATCTTGACGCCGTTCGTCAGTTGTGATGATTTGTTGTTGTTCATGGCCAAGTTTGTTCGATTGAACAATCCGCCATTTTTCAACCGATTTTCAATTTTGAAGAACAGTGTTATCACAAATTACGTGTTCTTCCAGATAATGAAAAAAATTGTACAGGGTGTCGTTGAAAAAAAAAGTTTGGGGTTACTTGCGGTTAAACCAGAAGTGGTGAATTTTTGGTGATGGGGTCAAAATATGCATATTTGAGTAATATATTGACGTACCAAATTTGAAACCTGTATCTTCAAAACTATAGAAAAATTGGGGGACGTAAGTACCTACCTCACCTTGTGGTCACCCGGTATATAAGCGCTCGGCGAACAGATCCGCTATAAGCTCCCAGTATAATACCCCGACACCTTCTATTGTTACTTCAATATTCAATCTAGAAATCTAGACGAACGCACGGATTTACATCGATTACGTCCTTTACCGAAAAATAACCCACCTATGCCCCGTTTTGCCGATATGCTGGCACGGCAAACTCGTATTTTATTCAAAAGAAACCGGCAAATAACAGATATGTTGTATTACAACGAGGATACGGCTCTGAGGAGATGAAAAGACTTTTTCAAGTCAGTCTCCTCGCGCTATAACGAAGCCGGTCCGCTGGAACAACCGCCGAGTCGGCGGTTGTTCCGATGGAATTTTCTGATGAGGCGTTGCCGTGGCCGACCGAGCGCCGTCGTGCAACATCGCTGCGGAGGTCTAGCGTGCACTGGGGAGCGGCGTTGCCGGAGTGTACGGAAAGGCTTGGGATTCTTGAAGTTTTTTCGGGAGAAATTGTGTGTCTTTGCACTTGTCAGAGATCGCGAAACTTATTTTTGTGATCTACGGCACTTTCATATTTAGCTTTGACCTATTTCAGTATGAGATATTTGTTTCTATTTCTATTGTGAGTGTGACTGTCGAAGATTGGCTATTGAGGTAATTTTTTGTACGATAAGCAATTTAAAGACTTTCATTTCTGACCCTGAAGCGGGTCATAACTCCCTTGGGACATTATCCATTCTATGATTGCCTCTACCTTTCACAAGTAAAGATAAAATAAGAAATTCTAATAAATATATGTGTATACAGGGTGTTCCAAATCAAGTTGGCACCATTGCCAACTCCGTTATTATTAATGCTACGAATTCGGTTAAATAGGCAAACAAGTAGCATTTTTAATGGCCTCCTCGATACCGAAAACGAAAAAAAATTACCGTCGCGTTTTCAGAATATTTCATAGAATGATATTTCTTTCAATGGAACACCCTAAATTTTTTCATTCATTTCGATTCGTAATAACATTCTCAACATCAAATCTCGTTTGACTTTTTTTCGTAAAGGTGAAAATAAGACAGTTTTATCAATACGAAACATTTATAACAAACGGATTTAATAAAGCGCTATGAAATATCGAGTAAATGTTCAGAAACATCGCCTTCTTGTTGAACACATATTTGAGTCCTTCTATTGACACTACGTATGACATTCAATACAGTTCGGCAATCAATTCTGGTAATTATAGTTTCAATATAATTTTTCAGTTAATCTACATTATTATGTTTCATTTTGTACACCTCATTTTTCAGAAATCCCCAAAAATAAATCTCTAGAGGTGTCATGTCGGGGGAACGAGGGGGCCACTTAACAGGACCATTTATAGCAATCGATCTGTTTCCAAAACAGCCACGCAGCATTCTTTTTACGCCACTGACATTATGTTGGTCCTCCTTCCTGCTGAAAATAGATCATCTGACGAGCCTCCAGATTAAGATCATCAAAAAATTCTTTCAACAGTCTTGTTAATAAATTAATGTAACGGGGTCCGTTCGAAGAACCATGGTAGAAAAATGGACCGATAATTCTGCCTCTGAATAGACCACACCAAACATCAACACTAAATCGTCTTTGCGAATTGTGGGGATGGACTAGAAATGGATTATGTCTACTCCAATAATGAAAATTCTTTTTATTATACATCCCACGATTTGAAAAATTAGCCTCATCGCTCCATATAATATTTCTATAGAAGTTTGGATCTTGTCTGCATTTATTCATAAACCACCGATAAAACCCTAATCGTCTCCCAGGATCACCAGGTTCTAGTGTTTGCACTGGTCCTAACTTATAAATAAGGAGAAATCTTATGTTTCCTCAGAATTCGTTGAATACCAGACAGTGGAACAGCTATTTCTCTAGATAAATCTCTGATGGAATTATTTGGATATACCTCAAAGTAGGATAAAACGTCAATTTCTGTATCTTCATATATTACAAAACGTTTTTTAGTTCTCCTCTTCTCAAAAACTTTTTCATTGTTCCTGAATCGATGATGAAGCACAGCAAAAAAACGCCGATTAGGTAATTCACGATCGGGGAACGAATTGCTGTAGTGTTGGGGTGCTCTTACGCTATTTTTCTGGCAAACCAAGTAGGATTCTACCATATCACATTTTTCGTGATGGAAAAACGGCATTTCGAAAAATATTCGAACAGTAGTTGACAGTTACAATAATTTATGACATTGTCATGTTATACTTGAGAAAATTTGTTTTATCGAATCAAACACATTTTTTCCAACGGCTTCAAAGTTATCGTTACAGCAGACATATTTTGATTCACAAAATAAATGCGGCTAGCAGAATGGCTTCAAATAGCTCAGTGGTGTAAATTGAGTGGTGCGACATGATGATCACGGATTTCACGAGTTCACATCCCAGCACAATTTTTTCTTTTCACTGTCTTATTTTGCTATTAGTAACAAAATATTGTCATTCGTATAAGTACCAAAATTGGGTGTTTGGACAATCATGAGGTTTCATTCGCCAAAACAAAGAAATTTTTTGTACTAGTGAAAGAAATAAATATTTCGACATAAGTCGCTCATTTTCCACTTTAGGAAGAAAGGTGACATGAGCTTTGTTGTTGAAAATGTTATTACGAATCGAAATGCTTGAAAAAATATAGGGTGTTCCGTTGATAGAAATATCTTTTTATGAAATATTCTGAAAATGCGACTGTCAGTTTTTTTTTGGTTTCGGCATCGAGAAGGCCATTAACAATGCTACTAGTTTGCCAATAATAACGGAGTTGGCAATGGTGCCGAATTAATTTGGAACACCCAGTACATAAACGTGTGTATATATTTATGAAATGAAAACTGAACCATATTTTATTTATTCACGTCATAACAAATGATTAATGTACAATTTTGAAATGTGCCCTGAAAATTACTTTCAATCGCTTTCAATCGCCACTCTTTGGTAGATGAATAACTTTGTTAATGGCTATTGTTGTTATTCATCTACTGAAAAGTGACTACTGAAATTCCAGAAATATACCTATAAATATAGAAAAAAGTGTTGGTAAACCATGAGTATATGCTCCACCCTGTTGTTACAATGTTACATTTTACAAATGTTGCATAGATGTTTTGAGTAACATTATATGCATGCAATAAAGTCACATTAAAGTTACGCAAAATATGATACATTTATGTAATGTTAAGTAATTAACATTACATTGTAATATTTCAAAGAGGCACAAAGGCATATGGACGCAACGTATCTGTAACATCAAGCATATCTCTGAATAACATCACCAAGTCACAATGTGATATAACAGATTTAAGTTATGTTTTTATGTTTACTGGGCTTTCTCTCCACGCGTTTCCACCAAGTGGAAAAATGAGGCAAACATCTGTCAGAAAACAACTAGGACAGATATATGTGCAACGTTGCAACGTTGTCTGGGAAGTAGTTGTTTTCTGACAGATTCTGCCTAATTTTTCCACCTGGTGGAAAAGTGTGGAGAGAAGGGGTACTTCGACTTTATCGATTTTATTCGTTTCAGTATCGTAATACTCTCCTGCACATATTTTCGAACTTCGTCTCTCTTAACTCTTCCTGGAGTTCGTGCATATCGATGACTGTAGTTCTTGATTTTCCATGCGGATGGCGCTGCGACCAATTAGTTGTGGGTTGTAGCTTCATACGTGGGGAAAAATTTGTTGAACATTTGATTATTATAACGTGGAAAACGGTTTACCGGCCAAATAGTTGTGGAATAGTATGATTTGAACATTAACATTGTATGACAGTCACGCCAACTGCAATTTGTATTTTGTTATGCACCGATTCTTCGGGGTATCCTTCTGCTACCGTCGAGGACTTCCATCCTCCGTGACGCTTTAAAGTAGTTATGTTAGCCCCTGCATTGGTCGAAAGAGTGGCCGAAGATCTTCTCAGGCAATGACCGGTGTAGAGCACTGGGTCCTCCAATTTCAAAGCTGCTAGTATTCTTTGGTCTCAAAGACATGTATTTTTCACACAAATTCATCGGGTTGACAGAAACTCCTTCTTCAAGTAACTAGATTATTATGCAATTTAAATAAATCTTGCATTTGGCGACTCGGCACGAAGTGCCTCGTCGCCTGGCAACGTCATCGATTATTACAAGTCGCATAATAATCTGGCTACATTAATAGCTATAATTATTACCTGAAACTAACAACTGTCACACATGTTTATAGTTGTTGTTGATGCAGAACCCTACAAATCTAGAATCGGGCCACCACCCTTGTCTATCTGTAACCCTCAAAGGACACCCCTACGTTTTCGAACTCTTCTATGCCCCTAGTACTCAGCCACTTTATTTCAATCGCAATAATTTCATTTCCAATTCTTCACACACATACAGGCAACTGGCAACACCGCTTCTTCGTGCTTGAAGAATGTCGACCCTTCTCAAATCCTGTTGAAATATTGAAACGAAATAGGTAGCTTGATTCATTGTAGACAGATGCATTGTGTATAGCAATTTATATAACAATAATAAATACGCAATTCGTAATTGAATGTGCTTATACTCTCACTCTCACTATTTCTATGCGACGATATACCTACCTACAGGAAAAAAACTCTGCTGACCACAATTTTATATTTTCTTGATGTCTTAGTTGTACTGCGAATATCGAAATCAAAATGCAAAGATGTCTTGCAACTATACTCAAAATTTAAATCCATGTACCTACCCCCATTTAGGTGGTAGTTTATACTTGTAAATTTTTGATAAACTCCACTTCGCAGCAAGTTTCCAGCGGAGATATTTTATTGAACAGTAGCTTATGATTGCTCAAAACGTACTTTTTGTGCCACCATAGGAAAAATTCGGATCAGCCCTCACATAAAGGTAGTTTATTTATTCCAGTAATTTTTCCAAGATTTAAAAATATAATTTTTTACTTAAATTCGTGATAATATTTGTTATGTCAATAATTCGCCATTGAACTTTATAAGACAGAGAGAACATTTTTTCTGGATAATCACTTGATATTAGAACTAACCCCAAACAAAAATTAGAAAAGACAAGTGAATCTGTTGATTTTGTATATTAATTTCATGATTTTTTCATCATTCTGAATCGATTGGCGTTCGCAGAATTGCCCTATCTTCAAACATTCTCGAGTTGAAAAATTATTCTAGAGTTGAAAAATTATTCTAGAGTGGAAAGAGGTCATTCCTCTCCAAAATTTTGTTTTTGTAGTTTTTCTATAAGTTTCTGTAAAATTCAACCTTTTTATATGCACAGCGCGTATTGTTCATGATTTCCAGGGTTTATTCTTTTGACTTTTTTCTACTTATTATCAACTTTTTTTCATGGTGGCAGACTAAGCAGAGAAGGGGATACCATCATGTCACAGAATAAGGGAGGGTTATTCATAGATGCGTCACAGTCCAACGGCACCTTTGATCTTAGTGATAACAAATTTAATAATTTGTGTTCTGTCACTTTTAGATGGCTGTTGCCTTCAGGAAAATTTAGCCAGCTCTCTTGCGGGGTTACAACATTTACGTCACATACTAATTCGGTTATTGGACGATTATATGGTTAGGTTAAAGATTTTTTTTTCAAGAACTGGCAAAACTGCATGAAAAAATGTTTCTGAAAATATGTTCTAAATAATATACAAAGAATGGTTGACGCACAAACACGTACATTTCTATGTGTTCTGTGGGTTAACGTTGATTAAGAAGCCAACACACAAAATAAAAACGATGATATAACTTCTGTAAACCTCCCTTATTTCGTGATTATGTTGCACAGATTCCGTCATCTGAAGAAGTATAACTCCGTTGTTCATTCTGTCTTTGTAAGGTTAGTCAGGTCAGGTTAGGTTGGCTGATAATTTACGAAGTTTCAACTCACAATAATTTTAACTTTTCAGCCCGTTGACCCAAGTTTTCCAGGTGAATTAACCTCCTTTCGTCAATCTTTCACATCAGCCATACCCATCCCACAACTGTTCTTATTGGTCCATACGCGTCACCTATACGGAAGACTGGTCGATTTAAATCCTTGCTTTAATTTTATCTCCTGACTTACGACTGACTTACTGTACTGCCAGAATGACAGTTTCAGTGAAGTTATCAAAAGAGTAGAAATCACTTCTTGAATCCCGGCAAAATGTACAATGTTGACCGACGTTTTTCGGGAATATCTCCCCTCAAATTCAACGCTATTGTCGTCGGTCTAGCCGGTTTTTTGTTCTTCGAAGGTTGGTGGATCATAGTTGACGTCTATATACAGTTCAAAAGCGTTATCGAAAGTCACCAAATTTATCATGTTCCTGGTATACTGGGTACGTTTGCTTTGGTAAGTTGTTTCCAGTTGGACGGAAATCCGCCCCAAATCTCAAGAGAGGTTGAATAACTCAGTTACATGACTGTTGGCAAAATTTGGCTTTTTCCTGGGCGTCTATCGCTAGTGTTTCATCTTTTTCAGTTAGTTAGAAGTGGAAATGAGTTTGAAGTGAAGTTTTTTCCCGCAGCTTTGACATGAGATCAAAACGAGTGAGACACTCAACGAGTTTCAATAACATATATATTATATTTCATACAACTGATGATGAATAAAGTCGATTTAAGTAAAACACATTCAAGACATCAACTCTCTCGTTTTGTATTCGCGCCATTTTTTGTTTGGGCGATCTATCTCACTGTCTCTTTCTGATTTCCAGATTGGGGTGAACGTCATACCAGCGGAAGTTCTGTATGGTACCTACGCCACCACCAGTGGGGGCTGCTGTAACCCTTTCATGGCGAGGCTATTGCTGATGGCGTTTCTGATGGCTAGTTTTGGATGTTTGATCGCTGCGAGCTACATTCTGATCAACGACTTCATCATGGATAGGAGCCAGTACCAATGGACGGGATGGGGGATCTTCCTGCAAAACTTGTTTATCATGATGGCCTGTATGTTGTTGAGGTTCGGGAAAATGAGGGATCTGTAACCAAGTAAAATTTAAGTTTCTTACAAATTTTTCTTGATTTTTGTAATTTTTTCATTCTAAAAATTCTTTTAAAAGCATTTTAGACACAGTGTTTGTCAGAATTGCTATCTAGAGAGTTCGTCAAGTGTATATTAGTAAAGTTGGTAACAAAATTATCACATTTACGAATCACTCATTCATGTTCTGGATGACGTGTTAATTAGGCTTCCGCTTCCGCTTCCGCTTCCGCTTCCGCTCCCGCTCCCGCTCCCGCTCCCGCTCCCGCTTCCGCTTCCGCTAGAGGAAGACACTCGAGACGGCTCCCACGGTGTTAGTGGGCAGGTCCGTAAATACTTCGATACTAGGTCGTTTGTGGCAGACTCCACGCCTCCTGCGATGCTGATGTGTGGGTTTGACTCGCTCTATGCAGAAATTGGGAAAAAATTATGAATGCAGCTGGAAATATGATGTTAATCCTTGAAAAACCTATCAGCAAAAAAATTGTGAATAGTTCAGTCCTCCAAAATTTTTTGTTTGTTCCGTTAGGAATGTTACCGAATGATAAACGAAAAAAAACAAAAAGTAATTCCCATACCGGGAATCGAACCCGAGCCTCCTGGGTGAAAGCCAGGTATCCTAGCCACTAGACCATATGGGAGTATAAAAACAGTTTATTTATCTTGATTTACAAAGTTATTTCACGAAAATGATAAAAGGTATGAATTTAAAAGAATGTTGAGGTTTTGAGGTTATGTGAAAGAGGCATTCCGTAGAGAGGCTAACAGGACGAGGGTGTGAGGACTGAACATTTTGGTTTGATTTCAATGAAACTGGTGAAAGACGAGTTTTCACCATGGATACATGTGAACGATAGACATTTGAAGAGGAAGCGCAAGTAGAGAGCTACTTGAATTTTAATTGATATGAATTTCCTCATAATTATTATTATTATTTTAAGATTCATAATAATCGATCGGTCAATTTCAAAATGTGGGTGATTTGCAGTGGTTCCAAAAAACAATCTTGATTAATCAGGTAATTAATGAAGTAGAAATAAAAAAGTATTCCCATACCGGGAATCGAACCCGAGCCTCCTGGGTGAGAGCCAGGTATCCTAGCCACTAGACCATATGGGATGGTAATTTGTGTATCTTGATATCACTACAAACCGAAGTATCCAAAAACACTTTTCACACATCAGCTCACAACTCTTCAGAAAACCTCTTGAGAACCGATAGATAGAAGATGCAAATTAAAATCTATTTATTTCAGAAAAATCATTTAGATAGGTCATTCCGTAACTTTCAGCCATTACGAACGAACGAACTACTTCTGGTGAAAATATTTCCAAAATAAAAAAGTCCAAAAAACGTTATTCCCATACCGGGAATCGAACCCGAGCCTCCTGGGTGAAAGCCAGGTATCCTAGCCACTAGACCATATGGGAGAATAATTAACTATATGTTCATATCTACTCATATATTTGTAGTACAGAAAAAATACCAAGAGAAATGAGAAGTTAGTGACTCGGAAGAAGAGAATATCGATTAATCAGGTCTTTTCTATACCTTTCTTTATTTTTACTACTATTACTAGCTGAATTGAGGATGCAACTGGTTTTAATCTGTTATTGTTTTCTAAATTTATTATGCTAGTATTTGAAAAATCAAAACCAATTGGATAAGAACATGCATCTCATCGCCATCTAGGAGGCAATAGCTGAACCATGTCAGAGCTATAGACTCGTTCAATTCTCACCAAAAACATCTTTCAAATTATTCCTTCCATCGATAACAAGTAGTAGACAGTCTATATTTCTTTTTATTCCATAAACTGAGTACTTGTGCCACCTATTTTTCAGTAGTCGAAGTTCGTAGTACAACCATTATTGGCAGTTTGAATATTCAATAATAGATGGCAAACGTCACAAAAATGCATCATTGTTTTAAACCAACTTACCGAAGTTGTGAAACTACGAATAAATGCCATCGATGTCCTCAAATTTAGATGCCTTTCATTATTTTCCGATAGTATTCCTGTGAATACCAAAATCTCTTGATCGAAGTAATTTTGCCACCTACATATCAGGAGGCGAAGCTCACAAACTGCATCGATCTTCACTGACAGTTTAAAAATTTAACAACAGATGGCAACTGTCACAAAAATACAAGGTTCTTTCAACAATTTCACTGAATTAATAGGGATAGAGCGATTGCTATCCATGCCCTCTCATCTTCCATCATTGTTGAAGGGTATATACCTTTAGACAATGCTTTCTTGGTTACATGGTATTTTATTCATGAGTATTTCTTTGAATATCAGAGATCTAGAGACAATAGTTCTAGTATAATGTAATTCTGCTATCTGTAGTTCAGTAGTCGAAGTTATCGATAGTTCAGATATTCAACAACAGATGTCAGTCGTCATAAAAAATTTAACTTTTTCAACACTTTCACTGAGTTTATAGGGTATTGCTACAATTTATATGGCAATGATTGTGAATATATGTATTTGTAATTATGTCTATTTTTGTATTTATTTACGCTTCTTTGCTATATAGTATTTGGAATACCAAATGCTTGCCCTTGTTTGACGATGAGTACAACAGAAACAAGATTGGGCCAAGAACCGACCCTTGGGGAACTCCACAATGAACTCATCCACTGTCTGATAACTTGTGGGTTCTGACAAACTGGATTCTTTGACTTAGGTGAGACTGTATCCACTTTATGACTGTAATTCCTGAATCCATACAGTTGTAGCTTGCGCAGCATGTAGCAGATACCCAAATGACCAGAAAATAGCAAAACTGTAAAGCTCATTAGCAAACTTTTACTGATAAAAGTAGGTATTCGTATAAGAATGTGATAAAAGTTTATGCAAATTGATGATGGACTTATTATACACGTGAGATAACATAAAATAGACTGCAATGCTCATCACAGAAGTATAACAATTTCATGTTCAAATAGTTGTGCCACAGCATTTCAAGTATCCGAACATTTGGCTTTTTATAGGTGAAAATGGTAATGTTACGACCTATTATGCAATTTCGTACGTTTGTTTCAAATCCAACTCTTCGTAAATATGCTGCACAAGCTGCGGATTCCGTGAAAAATGAAAACAAGCAATTAGACTGGGAAAATGCTCTTCCATACGAAAATATTCCTGGCCCTGCAAGTATTCCAATCATTGGAAACATGTGGAGATTCTTCCCATCACTCTTGGATGTCCATAAAACACCTCTCCATACGATGCACAAAAAGTGAGTAATGAATAGTTATAGTTTCATTGACAATAAAGTCTGCGTAGTTAAAAGAGCGGACGCACCAAAAAGTCTATGCGGACCATATATTTATTCTCTCTATTCTATTTATATTATTACTATTTGTCTACTCAGTACACTATAACTCATTTTTTTAGGATGAAGGAAGAATATGGAGACGTTCTTATCTTCAAAGGCGTTCTTGGCAGACTTCCTGTTGTCGTTCTTTACAATCCTGAGGATATGGAAAATGTATGTATCGGTATAAAAATGTATTTACCAATACTTACAAGCGCATAGAGCTATCGATTTTCAAATAATTTTTATGTCCAAGAAAGGACTACGTAAAATAGCTTTCGGTAAATTTTGCTCAAATTTTGATATGTTGTAGATCCTGACATCCTCATCACGTAGTCCAATTTACAGATCGATACTAGACAAGGTGTCAAAAATTATTATTGCTGTTTTGGGAATTATGCATCGATTTGATTTTTGTGAAATTGAGATTTCTTAGAAATGAACTAATCACATCCAAGTTTTTGCTTACGAGTCCCTCCATTTGAATTGAAAATAATAGATAAATATTAACACCATAATCGTTTTGGTTGTCTTACAATCCGTTTAAACTAGAAAACAAACGGCTAGAATTCGTCAATAATTTTTGACAAAGTATAGATCTCCATCAACTACATAAGGATATCATATATTCCATCTAGAGCTTTTATAATTTCGAAAACTTTGTAGGTTTTGAGGAACTGCGAACCGCTACCATATAGATACATGTTGGAAGCCTATGTTAACTATCGTACAGTGGTGAAAAAGGATTTATTCCGTGGATCGGGAGGCTTAGTAGCTATGTGAGTATTTCACCAGAAACTTTCTGAGGAAGTAATGCTGTATATTAATTTAGGAAAGCTTACAGCACCCCAAGAAAAATCATTCATTACTAGAACATACAAAATATATATACAAAGTTAAGATACAAATAATCCAAACAAACCTATTTTCTTTTCATAAACAATTCTTTGTTATGTGTTTCTTGCTTTCACACTGATGAATGACAATTTCTGTAGACAGGGCGAAGAGTGGTCCGAAGCACGCTCCTTGATAAACCCCGTTCTCATGCAGCCGAAGATAGTCGATCAATATATTCCAAAAGCAGACAAGGTAGCCACTCAACTCGTAGAGAATATGAAACATTTTCGTCTCCAAAACAAGAAAAGGGAGATGCCTGATGATTTCAAAAAGGAATTATTCAAATGGGCCTTGGAATCGATCGGAGTCATAGCCTTCGATAGAGATTTGGGTAGTTGATATTTCAATGTACAGATTTGAACTCTTTAACATAGAGAACTCTAAACAAGTGAATACGAAATGGATGATAGTAAGAAAAACAGAGAAGGTATATTTAAAAGAGCTTACCTCCCAAGTTCTGACGATTATCGATGTGGGGGAGGGGGGGCATGAACATTGCGTAACTCTTACTCCCACTCATTCAATACTATGATCCTCTTCAAATTATCATAATCTGAATACACTAATCAACTGGGTTCTATAATAATAATAATTCTGTTAAAATGGTGGTTCTGATAGGAGGGGTACTTGGTGGAATGATGGACACACTGCTCTCAAACTTAAAAATTATATCAGCTTGCCACAATAATAATGAAGTTTATTCACAATTCGACAAAAAAAGCATGTACATCGATTTGTATAAAAGGTGGATGAACGATTCAATTATTTAATACATTTGGAAGAACAGCTTATACTAGGAAATGATTACGTATTCGAATAAAAAATTTAAAAAAAATCGAATTACCTGTAATTCATATCATCCTCGTCCTCGTCCTCGTCCTCGTCCTCGTCCTCGCCCTCTTCCCCCTCATCCCTCTCATCCCTCTCATCCCTCTCATCCCTCTCATCCCTCTCATCCCTCTCATCCCTCTCATCCCTCTCATCCCTCTCATCCCTCTCATCCCTCTCATCCCTCTCATCCCTCTCATCCCTCTCATCCCTCTCATCCCTCTCATCCCTCTCATCCCTCTCATCCCTCTCATCCCTCTCATCCCTCTCATCCCTCTCATCCCTCTCATCCCTCTCATCCCTCTCATCCCTCTCATCCCTCTCATCCCTCTCATCCCTCTCATCCCTCTCATCCCTCTCATCCCTCTCATCCCTCTCATCCCTCTCATCCCTCTCATCCCTCTCATCCCTCTCATCCCTCTCATCCCTCTCATCCCTCTCATCCCTCTCATCCCTCTCATCCCTCTCATCCCTCTCATCCCTCTCATCCCTCTCATCCCTCTCACCCCTCTCACCCTTCTCATCCCTCTCATCCCTCTCATCCCTCTCATCCCTCTCATCCCTCTCATCCCTCTCATCCCTCTCATCCCTCTCATCCCTCTCATCCCTCTCATCCCTCTCATCCCTCTCATCCCTCATCCCTCATCCCTCTCATCCCTCTCATCCCTCTCATCCCTCTCACCCCTCTCACCCTTCTCATCCCTCTCATCCCTCTCATCCCTCTCATCCCTCTCATCCCTCTCATCCCTCTCATCCCTCTCATCCCTCTCATCCCTCTCATCCCTCTCATCCCTCTCATCCCTCATCCCTCATCCCTCATCCCTCATCCCCCATCCCCCATCCCCCATCCCTCATCCCTCATCCCTCATCCCTCATCCCCCATCCCCCATCCCCCATCCCTCATCCCTCATCCCTCATCCCTCATCCCTCATCCCTCATCCCTCATCCCTCATCCCTCATCCCTCATCCCTCATCCCTCATCCCTCATCCCTCATCCCTCATCCCTCATCCCTCATCCCTCATCCCTCATCCCTCATCCCTCATCCCTCATCCCTCATCCTTATAAAAATGTGGAGTCAGTGAATTACTATTTCAGCGGGATGGTTCACTTTTTTAATATTCCTCTTCTCATTCCAGGGTGTCTTGATCTCAATATTGACCATAACTCAGATTCTAGGAGATTCCTGCAGGCTGTGATGGATATGTTCGAGTATTCTTATTACTTAGAGGTGTTGCCTCCATTTTGGAAAATATTTCCAAGCCGTGTTCACAAACGATTCCTTGAAGTTATGGATTACATCACGAGGTTAGTATGAGGGTAAGAAGAATTTTAGGTACCAAGGGACGTCATCCTTGTGCTGTAAACTTCTGACTACCGTCATTCCATTATGATGGACAAAAATGAATGAAATAAATACTCATCAGTATTCAAAAATTACTCGCAAATAAGTATTCCAAGACTTATCCTAAGCAGTACATGTAAATTTCCTACCTTAAGAAGTTTTGTGAAGTGAAAAATCCAGAAATATCGAAGCCGGTCATTGGATGGTCTGTGACTTTTATTTTTGAACAGAAATTCAGATATTACCTGTTTTTCAGTACCAGCTTCAAATACATCGACGAAGCCCTAGAAAAATCTACAAATAGATCCGGAGCGCTTCATCAGCTAGCTGATAGATGTGACAGGGAACTAGTGAATGCTATGATTATGGATATGTTGGTGGCTGGAATAGAAACGGTATGAAAAAATTTCTTCAAATTTTACTTGGAATTGTACTCATTCACACGAGTATACTTTCGAATCTCGGCAATTCTCTATTCTTCTTCTTCTTCCGAAGTTGTTCGTACTAGGACGTTTCAAAATGGAGGCGCTGTTGAGAGTAAAATTACTCTCGAGTATATTGGTGACAGAATTATTCAACACGTCCGTTGAAACAACTGATAATCCATAACCGTTCCAAGTTTTCTTTGATTTTAGACGGGAATCACTCTAGCTTCAGTTCTTTATATGTTAGCGAGACATCCCGATAAACAGGACAAGTTACGAGAAGAAGTTATAAATAACCTCCCAGTGAAATCCTCTCCAATTACTAGCGAAGTTCTCAGAAACTCAATGTACGTCAGAGCCATCATCAAAGAAACATCAAGAATGGCACCTGTGGTCATTGGAAACTTGAGAACACTAACCAAAGATTTGGTAGTAGGCCGCTATCAAATTCCCAAAGGGGTGAGTTTTGTAGCCTGCCATACAACATTTTTTCTACGAAACCTGCCATTGACTAACATTCAGCATTGCCACTCAATTTCAGTCACCTGTGGCATGCGTGCATTTTTTCACCAGCAACAGCAATTGTTTCAAGGATCCTGAAGAGTTCATACCAGAACGCTGGCTCAGAAAAACAACCGACGAGTATTCCCATAAGAATGCGCATGCGTTTGCGTATATGCCTTTTGGCTATGGAGTGAGAACGTGCATTGGAAAGCGGTTTGCCAATTTGGAGTTGGAAGTTGCAACCATTAGGGTAAGATTTTGATTTCTACTCACGGTTTTATGAAATTATTAACTATGATTCTGTGAATACCAGAAGAATCGTTTTTTAACCAAGGCCCTTGTTGAGTACTCTAGAAGGAGTAAATTAATTGATAGTTATTTAAAAACAGTTTAGTATGCTTGATGTATTATTCAGAAATTTCGTAACAGTGGTGTCGGAAGTAGGATACTAGTAAAAAGCGGAAACTATCTATAACGAACTATTTATGGTGAATACGAGGAGCACGTCGTACGATACGATGGACGACAATTTGAAATTTATCCAAAATTAATTTGAAGATTTGAAAAGAAGGCGCCAGGAGGAAAAACAAAAAGAGGAAAAGCGACGGTTGGATAAAAAGAAAGAGCGAAAAGAGGCACTCCAGAAAATTATCGAAGAACAGAGAGAAAAGAGCGAGAAGATGAAAAACAAGAACGAGAAGAACTCCAAAAATTTCTCAACAAAAAACAAATTAGAATGAAAAGGAAAACAGACTCTCAGAGGAACTGAAAGAAGAACTGAAGGAAGAAGAGAAAATCAACGATGAGCTCAATAAGAAAGTGGATACAGTGCGAGAGAAAATTAAAGAACTCGAAAACCAGATATATAGCTCTCCTCAAGAACCAAGATCGTCGAGTTAGGGTTGCCACATCAGGGATTTCCGTAAAACCACCGACTTTTGATGGACAGTCCTCTTGGTCCATGTATCGCTGGCAATTTGAAGCTGCGGCAGCGGCTAATGAATGGAGCGGTGAAGAAAAAGCTACGGCACTCATAGTAGCTTTGAGAGGGCCAGCTTTGGGTATGTTGCATTAGAGTTACGGTATGGCGATCAACATCGAGAACAGCTGTATCGGGCTCAAATGAAAACGCGCACTTAAAAATTGGGTAAGAATCTGGCTCACCCAGAAACACCGGGAGATTTCAAGGAACAACTAACGGTGCAGTTATTCATAGATGGACTGAGAGAAACAAAAATCCAAAGGATTCCCACACTTCAAGAGGAGTAGCGATGCCTTGGTACGTTCTCTAGAAGTGGAGGCAGCCTTCAACACTTTGAGGCCGAAAGTACGAGCGGTATCAATAGAAGAACCTGAACAACGATTTGACGCAGTTACTAGTTCATTCGAGAAGGTTTGATAAGCACTCAGAAGAACAGGGCGTGCTATAGATGTGGGAAATTGGGACATCTTATAAAAGACTGCAGGGTAAGAATGCCACCACGTTCGCAATCACCTGTGAGGACAAGGTCTTCCAGTAAGTCTCCAAATGATCCAATGGACGTACAAAACAGTAACATATTGGAAGTCCAGTATTAAACGTTCGATGTACCAAGTTGATCCAGCGCTGCCTCTGTGCACGATTCCACAAAGCTCACCCCAGCCAGCATTATCTTCGGTTGTCCTGTGATTTGGTGTTCGGGTCACCATGTCCTGAAGAAAAAGAGGTGCAGGATTACGTAGACGACCTGTGAGATAGCTTGACTGGGATCCAAGAAAAAGATTGAAGATGACTAGTGATAAGATGAATGCTCGATACGATCTAAGGCCAATACAATAGTGGATTCGAAGAAGGAGATCGAGTGTGACTGTACAACCCTCGTCATAAGAAAGAAGTTTCTCCAAAATTATCACCATTTGGGAAGGACCCTATACGATAGTGAAGAGAATAAACGACGTGGTCTGTAGGATTCAACGCAGCCCGAGAGCGAAAATGCTTGTATGTTATAATGGAGAAAATAAGACGTTATTTGATTTATTTTGATGTTTTTCTGTACTGATCATTCTGGAGAACGGAAGAGTCCCAAAAAATCTACTCTGCTCGAATTGAGTATATAAGGCGACACACATTTCACTCGGGAGAAAAAAATTTAATAACTATGATCGTGGAAAACTCGAAAAGGGTCATTTATTTACCTAAAGACACCCTTGAGAACTCTAGAACGAGTAAATTGGTTAATAGTTGACTGCAGTTTGCCATCAGAGTGAGATTTTGACTTTCCACTCAGCAGTTTTCTGAGAGTATCAATAAAAGTTTTTTTTTTTAGATAATCAGAAACCTGAAACTGTATTGGCGCTATGGTGATATGAGATTCGCAGGGAAGATATTTTACGGACCAGATGAACCGCTGAGAATTGCCACGGAAGAAGTTGCCGAGTGAAATGCCAATATATTCAATATGTTTAGAATAAATGAATTTGGTAGAAAAATCACCATATATGTTAAGTATCCAAAATAATAATAACAGCCTACACAAATTGGCTAATGATCTCAGCAATCGATGCCACTGAAAACACCAAGGGAAAAAAAAAAAAAAAAAAAAAAAAAGCAATGCAACACTTTTAGAATTTTATTGGTAATTTAGACAATGACACATGGTACCACTTGGCGACAAAGTAACAAAAATATACATAAGATTCAACCTTTACCATAAAATACAATTTATTATTACTAGTTCACAGATTCATTGGCCTCAATAGTTTATAACAGTTACAAAAAGGACCCCGCACTTCCCTTATGGAAAATGGCTTTCGGTTAAATTACCTGAATTTTTGCTATGATGTAGATTTTGACTCCCAAAGCAAAAGTGTCCATGGGCACAAAGAAATCGGCAGACTAGATTTCGAGATACAGGGTGTCAATGATGAAAAGTGAAGCTTTCTGCTCAGAATTTATAACAACTCCGAGAATTGACAAAACGCCCATTTATTCATGGGATAACATGCCTGAAAGATGGTACAACGTCATCTGGATCTCGTATCCATTATAATTTTACGTTTTGTGCTCTACAACAGGGTGAACAAAGAAAAATCCAATTCGATTAATTTAAACCAACCATGAGAATTAAAGATCCAATTGAGCCTGGATGAACTTCATCAATCTCGATCGAAGTTTACTGACAATTTTTTTTACATACAGGGTGGTTCGAAAATAGGGGTACGTCAATCCCTAGTGTTTTGAATCGGAAAGGGAAGAGCATGTCATATATATATCAAACATTCTTTGATGTTGAGAACGTCGCATACTCATTTTATATATATAGGGTGAGTAAAAAGATACAGTCCAAGTTTCTTGAAAAAATGTTTTTTTTTTCAATGAATGCTCTATATTTCGAAAAAGAATCGGTTAATTTTCTTGAATTTTTGATATAATGTACGATTTGAGGAGTTCTTTTCGAAATATAGAGCATTCATTGAAAAAAAAAAACGCATTTTTTCAAGAAACTTGGACTGTATCTTTTTACTCACCCTTTATATATATAAAATGAGTATGCGACGTTCTCAACATCAAAGAATGTTTGATATATATATGACATGCTCTTCCCTTTCCGATTCAAAACACTAGGGATTGACGTACCCCTATTTTCGAACCACCCTGTATGTAAAAAAAATTGTCAGTAAACTTCGATCGAGATTGATGAAGTTCATCCAGGCTCAATTGGATCTTTAATTCTCATGAAAGAATTGACCCCGGTTGGTTTAAATTAATCGAATTGGATTTTTCTTTGTTCACCCTGTTGTAGAGCACAAAACGTAAAATTATAATGGATACGAGATCCAGATGACGTTGTACCATCATTCAGGCATGTTATCCCATGAATAAATGGGCGTTTTGTCAATTCTCGGAGTTGTTAAAAATTCTGAGCAGAACGCTTCACTTTTCGTATTTGACACCCTGTATCTCGAAAACTAGTCTGCCGATTTCTTTCTGCCGATGGACACTTTTGCTAAGGGAGTCAAAATCTACATAATTCCAAAAATTCAGGGAATTTAACCGAAAGCCATTTTTCCCAAGGAAAGTGCGGGGTCCTTTGAACGACAAAAAATTAAGTAAAAATGTCTCTAGGAATTCAACTTTAATATGTTTGACTTCGATTCCTTTCATCGTCCTTCATTTCCATAACACCTTTTATCGAAAATTAAATCTCTCTTTGTATTTCATCTTAGAGTTCCACGTTTATAAGAAGTTCACATTCATTTGTCTAGAATTATACTAGTTCATTCAAAAATTGGACATTGCTCTTAAACATAGTTTCTGTAAAGAGCTCAGTACACTCAGTACATAGCCATGTTTGATCATATCAGTTTCTCCAACCCTTTAGAAAATCAAGAGACGCCGAATCTGAAAGTGATGGTTATAAGTTCCACATCTAAGGTGAAAATGAAACGTCAACAAATATAAGTACAAAATTATTTACGTATACTTTGTTCATTATCAACATGTCCTAGATGCAACAGTCAGTGCGACGCGAAACTGCCAAAAGGAATCTAATTTCTGCCATTACACTCAAGAATTTGTGCATTCAGTGATTTTCAAGTAAACAGATATCTAAAACTAGTGCTTCGTCTTGATTTCTTCTAGATCTTTCTGTAGATAGTGCAGGACGTAGTGCAAGACGACATCGTAGCAGTATTTGTATTCAGTCTGGAAGGAAATTGATGGTCAAAGGTACATAATTATAATATCAGTAGGATCAGACATCGCTGATATTTGGTGAGCTAAGGTCAGACGAAAACGATATGTTTTGGCGTTTTCTAAAGCCTTCCTCTAGCGCAGTGGGTCTCAACCTGGGGTACGCGATCCCCTGGGGGGTTCGTGAATAACTTATAACTAAACAAAAATTATCCACACGAGTAGAAGTTGTTCAAGTTCATAGCAGGTATTCGAATATCTTATACAAAACTATGGATCAGTGGCTTGAACCTGGTACAGTTGGGAAATCTTTGCTGAAAGAGTCATACGACACTTAAAATGGAAAAGTTTTGTTTGCTGAGTACGACGAAGGATAATCAAAATGCCTTAACACAGTTTGGGGAATATACCCAGCCAGTAACAACTAAAAAACAAGAAAATGGGAGCACTGCCCCTTGGGTCACGAAAAAAGAAATTGTACAGATTTTCTTTCGTTGGACATGATGACTGTGCTTGTAATTGCAAGGTATCTCTATGAAGGTGAGGCTGAATAAAATATTTGACTGTGTTACCAGCTGTCAGATACAAGGAAAGGATGCTATTGATAGGTACTTTATTGAAAATGACAGAACCTGGAACACCTGTTGTGGCCCATACACGACATCGACAAATCAAAACTGTAACGAGTCTTCAGATGAGTTCGATCACGATCTTCAGAGTATCATAGAAGATAGAATTTATGAAGAAAAAGATTAGGTTTTGGAGATCTTGTATTCCTTAGGGCTAGACAGAAGTATTCGAGACTCTGCACGACTTGTTGAGAAGAGTTTTTTGTTGACATTATAGCTCAAAATGTAATCACGAAATATAATACCAATACCATTTGTGTTGTTTGGTAACCAAAATTTGATTTTTCATTATTGCCTCTAGATTAGGCACGATTATTGAAAAAGTTTGGTTAGGTTACCGAGGCAAGGTTGAGAACCACTGCTCTAGCAGAATTGTTCATTGTCTTGAGGATAATTTCATGAGAGTTGATACCTCGGTAATAGATCAATAGTGATCAACTATCTACTAACTTCTTGACTTAGCCCAGCAAACACAAAATTACAAATATAATAATAGCCATTCGTTCTTCTGATGTGGTACTCACAATATTTTCAATGAGCTGTGGTCTGTGCCTTCTGACAGTTCTAACTGCTTGAAAAACATCTACTTCTCCATGCTGAATGACCTGTTCTATACACGCGTTTGCCGCACAGTATATCCCACATCTACTCCTTCCATCCCTGCGAAAAAAGAAGTTCCCTCCGAGGAAGTAGGCTTTCATCGACAGTAATGTCAAGTACCATCAAGAAGTTGGCTAACAGGCCATGAACAAGTCATGAACAGGGCATGAACAGGGCATAAACAGGGCAAAAACATAGATAAACAGGGCATTGACAAAGAGAACATGAACAAAGCATGAACAGGGCACGAACAGAGCATGAAAAGGGGGCATGAATAGGACATGAGCAGGGCATGTACATGACATGAACAGGGCATTAATAAATAGGACATGAATATGGCATGATCAGGGAACGAATAGGGCATGAACAGGGCATAAACTGGGCATGAGCAGGGCATAAATAGGGCATAGACAGGACATGAATATGGCATGAACATGGCATGAACAATGCATGAGCAGGGCACAAACAGCATGAACAGGACGTAAGCAGGGCATAAACATGGCATAAAGAGGACATGAATATGGCATGAACGTGGCATGAACGTGGCATGAATAGGGTATGAACAGGGTATGAACAGGGAATGAACAGGTCATAAACAGTACAATAATATGGCATTTATATGGCATGAACATGGCATGAACAGGACATGAACAGGACACGAACACGGCATAAACAGGACATGAATATGGAGTGAACAGGGCATGAACATGGCACGAACAGGTCATAAAGAGGGCACGAACAGCGCATGAACAGGGCATAAACAGGATATGAATGTGGCATGATCATAGCATGAACAGGGCATACACGTGGCATAAACAGGACATGAATATGACATGAACAGGGCATGAACATAGCGTGAACAGGGCATGGACAGGGCACAAACAGGGCATGAACAGGACATAAGCAGATCATAAACATGGCATAAACAGAAAATGAATATGGCATGAACGTGGCATGAACAGGGTATGAACAGGGAACGAACAGAGAATGAACAGGAAATAAACTGGACATTAATACGGCATGAACAGGGTACAAACAGGGCATGAACAGGACACGAACACGGCATAAACAGAACATGAATATGGAGTGAACAGGGCATGAACATGGCACGAACAGGTCATAAAGAGGGCACGAACAGCGCATGAACAGGGCATAAACAGGACATGAATGTGGCATGAACAAGGCATGAACACGGCATACAAAGAATATAAATATGGCGTGAAAAGGGTGTGAACATGGCACGAACCGGACATGAACAGGGCACAAAAGGGCATGAACAAGACATAAGCAGGGCATAAACAGGACATGAATATGGCATGAATGTGACATGAATAGGATATGAACAGGGCACGAACAGAAAATGAACCGGACATAAACAGGAAATCAATATGGCATGAACGTGGCATGAAAAGGGCATCAACAAGGTACGAACAGGGCATAAACACGACATAAACAGGACATGAATATGGCATGAACAAGGCATGAACAGGGCATGAACAGGGCATGAACAGGGCATGAACAGGGCATAAATAGAGCATACATAAGGCATAAACAGGACAAGGTTAACAGTTCAATGACCAATGAAACACTTACGGCGATACGACGCAAACTGGTCCATATTCCGACCGTTGTCTCCATCTTTCGACCATGTTCATCAGCTCTACCAAAGAGTTGGTCGAAGTTGGTACCTTGTGTCCCATCGGCCAACAAGTCAGCTGGAACAACTGTACTGTTTTGGGTGGAGCTTTGACACCGGCCATGAGTTCTGTCAGGGAGACTATCTGAAATTATAAATAATGCTTTAGTGGAAATTAGAAGAGGAGTTTTCTATCATTGGTAATGATGTAAGTTGTAACATAATCTACTAATTAGAGACATTTGAATAACTTTTTTCTGCTTTGAACAATTTGAATTCTGTTCACACTAATATAATCTCGTACTTCTTCAAAATATAAGGTTCTTCACATAAAATCGCTACAGGGTGTTACCTGAAATTGCAAAATTTCAGAATTTTCAAAAAATTCGAAGTGGAGGAAAACTTTTTTTTTTTTATTTGATAAGAAAAGGTACGAAGATGATCTCAGATAAATTTTCTTTTTATCTCTTTTATTTACAGGGTGATCTCAAAAAATCTCAAAGGAAGCAAAAATTGTGTTTGAAGAAGAAGCAACTAAGTTTTTGTTGGAGGCAGATGATCATACATAGTTGCTTGAAAAAGTGGTAGTAATGTGTGGTATTGTTCGTGCCTGTAGAGGTGACGAACTTGTTGAGCTGACTGTGGATGATTTTGAAAGCACCAATACAAGAGCTTTGGTTATATTGAGTATATCAAAAATACGTAGATTTGCGGCTTTCAGATTTGTAAAATCGGCGATTATTCATTGGTTATAAGAATCGTAAATGTGTTGAATAAAACAAGTTGTGAGCATTCATGCTATTGGAGCTGTTCCAAAGAAAATTGCAGCATTCCTGAAATTGGAAAATCCTCAGCTCTATACAGGGCACTCGTTTCGCAGATCCTCGGCTACTATGCTTGTAGAAAATGGTGGCGATCTACTATCGGTAAAAGAACTTGGAGGTTGGAACTCTTCTGCGGTGGAGGAATCGTATATTGCAAATTCATTTTCGAAGAGAATGAAGATAACGAAACAACTAATTCATAAGAATGAGGCCACACCGACAACAGGTTCAAATACTGGTGCTATACAAGGTAAATCTCTCATCGGTGGAACATAAATTTCAAATAATACAATTATGAAATCACTTTTAAAATAACAGTATGGGATTACGAAAGAAGTTAAAAGGGTCGTTTTCAAACCAAATGGAAACTGGAAACTGAATACTGATATACAGTTATTTTCAAATACAACTCACCTTTTTGTTTATCCGAAACACCCAGGTTTTGATGTTCGCATAGTGGCTGTGGGATATATGGTCTATCGTAAACACAGGTCCGTATTTCTTCGAGGTCCTCCCCTCAGGCCAAAACGAAGGGAACTGTTGCTGAAATCGTGAAGAATTATTCTTTCCCACTTGGTTTCTATGCCAAAACATCGATTTCACGCTCCAAACCTACTTACAAGCGTAACACGAGCTACCTACCGAATTGTGTGGGGGTACACACAGAATCACGACTGCTGAACAGTCATAGTCGTAAACCAACGACCAAAATTCTCCACAGGTGGATTTTATAGGCCATTCGGTCACGATGTACTCTTTGGGTTTTGTGTAACCCTAAAACAGAATACACGGTTGAGTGGAAAATGCTGAAGAATCAATGGAATGTCCCTTGGGATCAATAAAATATTAAAACGAATAAAATCGACAAAGTCGAAGTACCCTTTCTTTCTACACGTTTTCACCAAGAGGAAAAATGAGGCGAACATCTGGCAGAAAACAATTACTTTCCTGGCTGATACCACGACGGACATTGAATTACATCTGACAGCTATTTGTACAACGTTCTTCCAAGAAGATCCAATTGCAAGTGCGTATCTTGAGATACTGGAGGGGGTGCCATTACACCCCGGCAGCATGCATACAGGGCGGGCAGATCAACGGAAACCGCTCTGTACGTGCTTACCGAAAGCATCCAGAGATCACTCCAGCATACAGAAATAGCTCTATGCACCTTCTTGGACATAGAGGGGGCATTCGACACCTCTCACGTAGCAATAAATAGGGCCCTAACGAACAAGGGAGTGGACAAAACCACATCCAGATGGATGTGCCAAATGCTGGCTACAAGAACTGCTGAAAAAAGTGAGCGATATCTGCTTTTGGATCAGCACAAACAGGGGATGCCCACAAGGAGGGGTACTATTACCTCTGATGTGGAGTCTCAGTAGACAAACTACTCAGAACACTAACCGGGAACGGAGTCACTTGCCTTGGATATGCTGACGACTTAGTCATTATGGCCGAAGGCAAATTCGAATGAACCCTCTTCGATCTCATAGAAATGGAGCTAGAGACTACCAGAAGATGGTGCCTTTCTGTGAGGTTGAGAATTAACTCATCAGAAGCCACAGTGGTACCATTCACTAGAAGAACAAAGTTTCAGCACCTAAGGGCTGTTAGCCTCGACGGAGCAGACTAAGAATGGAAGCAAGAGGTGGAGTATCTAGGGCTTACCCTAGACTCAAAACTACTCTGGAACAGATACGTAGAAGAGATCATTAACAAGGCAAAATCGTCACTGATGGTGTGCAGGAACATTGCAGGAAAAACGTGGGGCTGTAACCCATCAATGGGGATGTACACCATGATAGTGAGACCTATGATCACCTACGGAGCAGTAGTATGGCACGACAGAACCGAATTCGCCATAACAAAGAAAATCCTGGAGAAAGAGCAAAGACTAGCATGTCTTTGTATAACAGGAACAATGAAGTCGACTCCAACAGCAGCAATAGAGGTAATTCTGAATCTCACTACTCTCCATATCATGGTGAGGAGAACTGCTTGGGGAGCAAACCTTAGGTTGGCTAAAGTCAGACACAAAAGGACAGCACAAATCGTAAGGGGCTCAACCCCCACCGAATGTTCACACCTTGACGATCGCCCATCTGACGAAATTACCAGGAAATTTAGTTACGATATTTTTTTTGGACAGAATTAAATACCAAGAGTGGATGGAGCAAAGAATCCATTCGAACGCTGGGAAAGAATACCATAACATGGTACACGGACAGGTCCAAAACTCCCGACGGAAAAGCCGACGGAACAGGAACAGGAGCAGGAGCAGGAGCAGGAGCAGGAGCAGGAGCAGGAGCAGGAGCAGGAGCAGGAGCAGGAGCAGGAGCAGGAGCAGGAGCAGGAGCAGGAGCAGGAGCAGGAGCAGGAGCAGGAGCAGGATCAGGAGCAGGATCAGGAGCAGGAGCAGGAGCAGGAGCAGGAGCAGGAGCAGGAGCAGGAGCAGGAGCAGGAGCAGGAGCAGGAGCAGGAGCAGGAGCAGGAGCAGGAGCAGGAGCAGGAGCAGGAGCAGGAGCAGGAGCAGGAGCAGGAGCAGGAGCAGGAGCAGGAGCAGGAGCAGGAGCAGGAGCAGGAGCAGGAGCAGGAGCAGGAGCAGGAGCAGGAGCAGGAGCAGGAGCAGGAGCAGGAGCAGGAGCAGGAGCAGGAGCAGGAGCAGGAGCAGGAGCAGGAGCAGGAGCAGGAGCAGGAGCAGGAGCAGGAGCTGGAGCAGGAGCAGGAGCAGGAGCAGGAGCAGGAGTCTTTGAACCTCGCACCAAATACTCCAATCCCATGGGCCAGTTCCCCAGTATTTTTCAAGCGGAAAATCACGCCACAGAAAGGTGCATTCAGTTCGACCTCGACAGGAAATACCCCGGATCAAGGAAATCGCAATCTTCTCCGATAGTCAAGCAGCCATCAAAGTTTGTCCGGGAATGCCTAGACAAACTTAATGATCTAGGCAGGAACAACAACGTGATCCTCTTCTGGGTGCCGGGGCACGTCGGAGTGGAGGGCAATGAACAAGCAGATACCCTGGCACGAAACGAGGCATCAATGCCACTGATCGGGCCAGAACCATTCTGCGGACTTGGAAAATCTTACTTCCAAGAAAAAATCAATACAACTGAAGATGCAATGAGAGCAATATAATGGAAAAGACTTGCAGGGCCAAGGCAGGCCAAAGATCTCCTCGGCAACTTCAACCAAGCAAGATCGAAGACACTGATTAACCTCAGCAAAACTAGTCTAAAGACAATCACGGGATTTCTGACGGGGCACTGCAGACTCAAAGAATACCTAAGGAAGCTAGGCTTAGAGGAGGACAGCACCTGCAGATCCAGAAACACCACACCATATATTGATGGAGTGTTATGCTGTACATCACAAGAGATTGAATATACTGGGATCACACCAGCTGACTGTGGGAGAAATACCACGAATAGACCCCCTCAAAATCCTTAATTTCCTCAAAGAATTGGGAATTGAGGGGCTGCTGTAAACGAGAACACCTTGAAATAACAGAAGAAGATGGGGCACAATAGATCTAATTAGGTCGCAACGCATCAGTCAACATCCATACTCACCATTACCATTATTATTACCTGGCACTGATGAGAGGCAATACCTCGAGACATGCATGTCTGCAGGTGGTTATTCCCAGCCAAATGAAGGATAATCTATTGTTCAATTACAAGAAAGCACTTGCAATTGGGTCTTCTTGGAAGAACGTTGCACAAATATCTGTCAGATGTAGTTCAATGTCCTTCGTAGTATTAGCCAGGGAAGTAGTTAGATAACCTTATTCGAATCAATACATCAATAAATTAAATGAATAAAAGAATAAATCGTAGAAATTGTTGAAGTATTCTTAATTACTAGTCAAAAAAAGAAATAACCGTTGTAAACTCTGAAAATTTGATGACGTTAATATATATTGAAAATCACTCACATCCACAAATACTGCATTGATGTAATCTGTGAAACTATTTCCTTGGAATGATGTCAGGTATGGCCGGAAATTGTCAGCTGTAAGCAATGAAATACAAAACACATTGGTGACTATCCCCAAGTGAAGTATGGCAATCAATTCAAAAAAATCAGTTAATCATTCAACAATCAACAGTGCATGCTCAGAACAGTCAACATCGATAAATAATATCCATTGCAATGATTCTGGAGCCGGACCAGCCCTCCTGCAGTCTACTTGTCGTTCGTCGTAAGTAAGTATGAGGTAACCGTTAGATTCGGATACCCCAGAGTTCCAAACTGTTCTGGATGGCTCCATTTGGTCGTGAGTAGAACAATGAAGATTCTAGACGCGCTGAGAGTCTTCGAAAATAACTCTACTGCAGCTATATAAAATCCTATGGTGACTAAACAGTGAGTCAGTATTCAACCAACATCGAATGTTGGAGCTAGCCTAGTTGAATATAAATATAGTCTAAGCGGTATACATGAATTGAAATATTGTTAAAATAAATCTGGCACACAGAGTTAAGTGCAATTTTTGAAACATTTGGTGTTAGAAGTCGGATTTATTTTTTTTTATTTTTTTTTTTTTTATTTTTTTTTTAACGAATCTTCCAGGTTTCCAGAAAGAAGAAACCCCTCAGAAGCTCCTAGGAGCTTGTACGAGCAAGGAAAAGATCCGGGACCGATGGCCGTGCTGGGCTTTGAACCCACGACCTTATGCGTGTAAGGCGAGCGCTCTACCACACGACCATCACGGCCCATATAGAATGAATAGATTTTCGAGAAGTGGACAGTCTCCTTGTACCGAAAAAACAAAACTGATGGTCGTTTTTTGCGAAAAATAGACTATTAACCCGTATGAGTTCGTGAATTGAATAATTTTGCGCATAACGAGAAAATAAACTAAGGACCTTCATGCGTGAAATAAACTGATATCGAGATTTTCGAGAATTTTCAACTCGAAATTGTAGATGTTCCATAAAAAGCGTATGAAATCTTTAGTTGAATCGGAGTACACTTCAAGTTTGGTGAGCATACCCAAAGAAGATTGAAATTCACGAAAATAAATTGAAAAATTTTGAAAGAGAATGAACTTTTCAATTCGAGAACGGTTGAAGATAGATAGATCAATTCTGCGAACACCAATCGATTCAGAATGTTGAAAATAGTATACTCTGTCAATTTGAAATCAAAATAACAACAGACAATATTTCTGATTGGACAGTTTGGCAGATTTTTTAAAATCTTCCAGTCGAAATTGCAGAGGTTTCGTAAAAAGCCTATGAAATCTTTAAATGAATAAGAATCGATTTCAAATTTGGTGAGCATATCCAAAAGAGGTTGAAATTTACGAGAATGGATGGAAAAATGATGGAAAGAAAATCAACAAAAAATCTTCAACTCGAGGTTTAGTTATAGAAAAATATAAAATAATGAAAGAAAGTGCCATTTTTTCACTACGAACAATCTCAAATTACTCACGTGGCACTATCAGCACGTCCCTGTTCTTCTTCCTGTTGTCCCCCCTGTGACCCCCGGCACAGTCCCCGATGGTAAACCTTGGAGTCTGCTTGCATACCAGCATATACTCTCTCTGGTAGTCGTTCAGCTTGGTGATAGGATTCTTCGAGGATTTTTGCTTGAGTCTTTGGGATAGTTCACTCACAGGAAACCAGGAATTTCCGCAAGTGACGTGCTCCTCCAGGATGTCGTAGATGAATTTGTATTGCTCCTGGAAAAATATATGAGTGTGACTCTTCCCACACCAAATTAATTTTTTTTTCACAAATAAAAAAACTACAGGCTGCTATATGCCTTCTGTGCCACCCCGAAAGGATCCAGGATTTCCAGCTTTTCAAAATTGTTTGTCATTCCAAATACACATCCAATTTCTCGTTTTAACGTTGTCACCCTGCCATTATCAATTCGTTTCAGATTGTGGCAAAAACAACAAAAGATATTTCCCCCACAGACACCGAAAACCTTTATTGCTCGGGGGGAAAACTTTCGTTGGGGGAACAATAGTCGCCATATAAAAGGATCACATCATTACGGAACAAAAGACAATTCGGCAACTTTCCAGATCCTCGAAACTTGAAAACGGAATTGGGAAAGAAAGTTCCGTGAGGTCGTCTAGTTTCCTTCCGGGAATTATCCCTCATGATCGGGTCCGTCGAGTATAGGGATGAGAGGAATAATAATAAACCGAAAACACACTTTCCAGGGTTGTCAATAGTCCCAATAACCTTGGACGAATATAAGCGCGAAGATTTTATAGCGGTATTCACCCCGAGCAAATTCAGAAAAGTTGTGGAGTCCAGGAACTCGTATACAGGGTGGATAGTAATCGCACGATTCGACCAAAAAAAGACGAAAATAAAATGTACTATGTTCTCAGTCACATATAATTTTAGGGACAATTCAACTCACGTATAAAAAATCGCATATGTCACAGTACAATTGTCAATTTGACAGCGGCAAAAATTTGCTGCAACTTTTCCAGCGACAAATGCACTAGTGGTTTTTTCACTTACTCATTTGTTTATCAATTATCGCGCACTCCCCTGACGACCCGACAATGACCTACGATGGTGACAAGTTGTTTTCTGGACAGAAATGAATGTATTCTGACCCATCACAGATCGCTCCACATCGAATCCAATTTTTGAGATCACTTCGAAAAATTCAAAATTCGACTACACTCCCCTGACGACCCGACAATGTCCTTCGATGGTGACAAGTTGTTTTTTGGACAGAAATGAATGTATTCTGACCCACCACAGATCGCGCAAACTCGAATTCTATTTTTGAGATCACTTCGAAAAATTCAAAATTCGACTACACTCCCCTGACGACCCGACAATGTCCTTCGATGGTGAAAAGTTGTTTTTTGGACAGAAATGAATGTATTCTGACCCATCACAGATCGCTCCACATCGAATCCAATTTTTGAGATCACTTCGAAAAATTCAGAATTCGACCGCACTCCCCTGACGACCCGACAATGACCTTCAATGGTGACAAGTTGTTTTTTGGTCAAAAATGAATGTATTCTGATCCACCACAGATCGCGCCACATCGAATCCTATTTTTGAGATCACTTCGAAAAATTCAAAAATCAACCGCACTCCCCTGACGACCCGACAATGACCTTCGATGGTGACAAGTTGTTTTTTGGACAAAAATGATTGTATTCTGATCCACCACAAATCGCGCCACATCGAATCCTATTCTTGAGATCACTTCGAAAAATTCAAAATCGACCGCACGACCCGAGAATGACCTTCGATGGTGACAAGTTGTTTTTTGGACAAAAATGAATGCATTCTGATCCACCACAGATCGCACCAACTCGAATCCTATTTTTGAGATCACTTCGAAATATTAAAAAAATCGACCGCACTCCCCTGAAGACCCGACAATGACCTTCTATCTTGACAAGTTGTTTTTCAGACAAAAATTAATGTATTCTGATCCACCACAGATCGCGCCACATCGAATCCTATTTTTGAGTTCACTTCGAAAAATTCAAAATTCGACCGCACTCCCCTGACGACCCGACAATGACCTTCGATGGTGACAAGTTGTTTTTTGGACAAAAATGAATGTATTCTGATCCACCACAGAACGCGCCACATCGAATCCTATTTTTGAGACCACTTCGAAAAATTCAAAATCGACCGCACGCCCCTGATGACCCGACAATGTCCTTCGATGGTGACAAGTTGTTTTTTGGACAAAAGTGAATATATTCTGTTTCACCACAGATCGCGCCACATCGAATCCAATTTTTGAGATCACTTCGAAAAATTGAAAAATCGACCGCACCCCCCGGAAGACCCGACAATGACCTTCAATGGTGACAAGTTGTTTTTTGGACAAAAATAAATGTATTCTGATCCACCACAGATCGCGCCACATCAAATCCAATTTTTGAGAAAACTTCGAAAAATTCAAAATCGACCGCACGCCCCTGATGACCCGACAATGTCCTTCGATGGTGACAAGTTGTTTTTTGGACAAAAATGAATGCATTCTGATCCACCACAGATCGCACCAACTCGAATCCTATTTTTGAGATCACTTCGAAATATTAAAAAAATCGACCGCACTCCCCTGAAGACCCGACAATGACCTTCTATCTTGACAAGTTGTTTTTCAGACAAAAATGAATGTATTCTGATCCACCACAGATCGCGCCACATCGAATCCTATTTTTGAGTTCACTTCGAAAAATTCAAAATTCGACCGCACTCCCCTGACGACCCGACAATGACCTTCGATGGTGACAAGTTATTTTTTGGACAAAAATGAATGTATTCTGATCCACCACAGAACGCGCCACATCGAATCCTATTTTTGAGATCACTTCGAAAAATTCAAAATGGACCGCACGCCCCTGACGACCCGACAATGTCCTTCGATGGTGACAAGTTGTAATTTGAACGAAAATGAATGTATTCTGATCCACCACAGATAGCGCAACATCGAATCCTATTTTTGAGTTCACTTCGAAAAATTCAAAATCGACCGCACTCCCCTGACGACCCGACAATGACCTTCAATGGTGAAAAGTTAATTTTTGGACAAAAATGAATGTATTCTGATCTACCACAGATGGCGCCACATCGAATCCTATTTTTGAGATCACTTCGAAAAATAAAAAAATCGACCGCACTCCCCTGACGACCCGACAATGACGTTCGATGGTGACAAGTTGTTTTTTGGACAAAAATGAATGTATTCTGATCCACCACAGAACGCGCCACATCGAATCCTATTTTTGAGATCACTTCGAAAATTAAAAAAATCGACCGCACTCCCCTGACGACCCGACAATGACCTTCAATGGTGGAAAGTTAATTTTTGGACAAAACTGAATGTATTCTGATCTACCACAGATGGCGCCACATCGAATCCTATTTTTGAGATCACTTCGAAAAATAAAAAAATCGACCGCACTCCCCTGACGACCCGACAATGACCTTCGACGGTGACAAGTTGTTTTTTCGACAAAAATGAATGTATTCTGATCCACCACAGAACGCGCCACATCGAATCCTATTTTTGAGATCACTTTGAAAATTTCAAAATCGACCGCACGCTCCTGACGACCCGACAATGTCCTTCGATGGTGACAAGTTGTTTTTTGGACAAAATTGAATGTATTCTGATCCACCACAGATCGCGCCACATCGAATCATATTTTTGAGATCACTTCGAAAAATTGAAAAATCGACCGCACTCCTCTGACGACCCGACAATGACCTTCGATGGTGAAAAGTTGTTTTTTGGACAAAAATGAATGTATTCTGATCCACCACAGAACGCGCCACATCGAATCCTATTTTTGAGATCACTTCGAAAATTAAAAAAATCGACCGCACTCCCCTGACGACCCGACAATGACCTTCAATGGTGAAAAGTTAATTTTTGGACAAAACTGAATGTATTCTGATCTACCACAGATGGCGCCACATCGAATCCTATTTTTGAGATCACTTCGAAAAATAAAAAAATCGACCGCACTCCCCTGACGACCCGACAATGACCTTCGACGGTGACAAGTTGTTTTTTCGACAAAAATGAATGTATTCTGATCCACCACAGAACGCGCCACATCGAATCCTATTTTTGAGATCACTTTGAAAATTTCAAAATCGACCGCACGCTCCTGACGACCCGACAATGTCCTTCGATGGTGACAAGTTGTTTTTTGGACAAAATTGAATGTATTCTGATCCACCACAGATCGCGCCACATC
Organism: Chrysolina americana; assembly: GCA_958502065.1. NCBI lineage: Eukaryota > Metazoa > Arthropoda > Insecta > Coleoptera > Chrysomelidae > Chrysolina > Chrysolina americana. The sequence continues at coordinate 50,736,565 of OY293421.1, read as the reverse complement.
GAATCATATTTTTGAGATCACTTCGAAAAATTCAAAATCGACCGCACTCCCCTGACGACCCGACAATGACGTTCGATGGTGACAAGTTGTTTTTTGGACAGAAATGAATGTATTCTGATCCACCACAGAACGCGCCACATCGAATCCTATTTTTGAGATCACTTCGAAAATTAAAAAAATCGACCGCACTCCCTTGACGACCCGACAATGACCTTCAATGGTGGAAAGTTAATTTTTGGACAAAACTGAATGTATTCTGATCTACCACAGATGGTGCCACATCGAATCCTATTTTTGAGATCACTTCGAAAAATAAAAAAATCGACCGCACTCCCCTGACGACCCGACAATGACCTTCGACGGTGACAAGTTGTTTTTTCGACAAAAATGAATGTATTCTGATCCACCACAGAACGCGCCACATCGAATCCTATTTTTGAGATCACTTTGAAAATTTCAAAATCGACCGCACGCTCCTGACGACCCGACAATGTCCTTCGATGGTGACAAGTTGTTTTTTGGACAAAATTGAATGTATTCTGATCCACCACAGATCGCGCCACATCGAATCCTATTTTTGAGTTCACTTCGAAAAATTCAAAATTCGACCGCACTCCCCTGACGACCCGACAATGACCTTCGATGGTGACAAGTTATTTTTTGGACAAAAATGAATGTATTCTGATCCACCACAGAACGCGCCACATCGAATCCTATTTTTGAGATCACTTCGAAAATTAAAAAAATCGACCGCACTCCCCTGACGACCCGACAATGACCTTCAATGGTGAAAAGTTAATTTTTGGACAAAACTGAATGTATTCTGATCTACCACAGATGGCGCCACATCGAATCCTATTTTTGAGATCACTTCGAAAAATAAAAAAATCGACCGCACTCCCCTGACGACCCGACAATGACCTTCGACGGTGACAAGTTGTTTTTTCGACAAAAATGAATGTATTCTGATCCACCACAGAACGCGCCACATCGAATCCTATTTTTGAGATCACTTTGAAAATTTCAAAATCGACCGCACGCTCCTGACGACCCGACAATGTCCTTCGATGGTGACAAGTTGTTTTTTGGACAAAATTGAATGTATTCTGATCCACCACAGATCGCGCCACATCGAATCATATTTTTGAGATCACTTCGAAAAATTGAAAAATCGACTGCACTCCTCTGACGACCCGACAATGACCTTCGATGGTGACAAGTTGTTTTTCAGACAAAAAAGAATGTATTCCGATCCACCACAGATCGCACCAACTCGAATTCTATTTTTGAGATCACTTCGAAAAATTCTAAATTCGACCGCACTCCCCTGACGACCCTACAGTGACCTCCGATGGTAACATGTTGTTTTTTGGACAAAAATGAATGTATTATGATCCACCACAGATCGCGCCACATTGAATCCTATTTTTGAGATCACTTCGAAAAATTCAAAATTCGACCGCACTCCCCTGACGACCCGACAATGACCCTCGATGGTGACAAGTTATTTTTTGGACAAAAATGAATGTATTCTGATCCACCACAGAACGCGCCACATCGAATCCTATTTTTGAGATCACTTCGAAAAATTCAAAATCGACCGCACGCCCCTGACGACCCGACAATGTCCTTCGATGGTGACAAGTTGTAATTTGGACGAAAATGAATGTATTCTGATCCACCACAGATCGCGCAACATCGAATCCTATTTTTGAGTTCACTTCGAAAAATTCAAAATCGACCGCACTCCCCTGACGACCCGACAATGACCTTCAATGGTGAAAAGTTAATTTTTGGACAAAAATGAATGTATTCTGATCTACCACAGATGGCGCCACATCGAATCCTATTTTTGAGATCACTTCGAAAAATAAAAAAATCGACCGCACTCCCCTGACGACCCGACAATGACCTTCGATGGTGACAAGTTGTTTTTTGGACAAAAATGAATGTATTCTGATCCACCACAGAACGCGCCACATCGAATCCTATTTTTGAGATCACTTCGAAAATTAAAAAAATCGACCGCACTCCCCTGACGACCCGACAATGACCTTCAATGGTGAAAAGTTAATTTTTGGACAAAAATGAATGTATTCTGATCCACCACAGAACGCGCCACATCGAATCCTATTTTTGAGATCACTTCGAAAAATAAAAAAATCGACCGCACTCCCCTGACGACCCGACAATGACCTTCGATGGTGACAAGTTGTTTTTCAGACAAAAAAGAATGTATTCCGATCCACCACAGATCGCACCAACTCGAATTCTATTTTTGAGATCACTTCGAAAAATTCTAAATTCGACCGCACTCCCCTGACGACCCTACAGTGACCTCCGATGGTAACATGTTGTTTTTTGGACAAAAATGAATGTATTATGATCCACCACAGATCGCGCCACATTGAATCCTATTTTTGAGATCACTTCGAAAAATTCAAAATTCGACCGCACTCCCCTGACGACCCGACAATGACCCTCGATGGTGACAAGTTATTTTTTGGACAAAAATGAATGTATTCTGATCCACCACAGAACGCGCCACATCGAATCCTATTTTTGAGATCACTTCGAAAAATTCAAAATCGACCGCACGCCCCTGACGACCCGACAATGTCCTTCGATGGTGACAAGTTGTAATTTGGACGAAAATGAATGTATTCTGATCCACCACAGATCGCGCAACATCGAATCCTATTTTTGAGTTCACTTCGAAAAATTCAAAATCGACCGCACTCCCCTGACGACCCGACAATGACCTTCAATGGTGAAAAGTTAATTTTTGGACAAAAATGAATGTATTCTGATCTACCACAGATGGCGCCACATCGAATCCTATTTTTGAGATCACTTCGAAAAATAAAAAAATCGACCGCACTCCCCTGACGACCCGACAATGACCTTCGATGGTGACAAGTTGTTTTTTGGACAAAAATGAATGTATTCTGATCCACCACAGAACGCGCCACATCGAATCCTATTTTTGAGATCACTTCGAAAATTAAAAAAATCGACCGCACTCCCCTGACGACCCGACAATGACCTTCAATGGTGAAAAGTTAATTTTTGGACAAAACTGAATGTATTCTGATCTACCACAGATGGCGCCACATCGAATCCTATTTTTGAGATCACTTCGAAAAATAAAAAAATCGACCGCACTCCCCTGACGACCCGACAATGACCTTCGACGGTGACAAGTTGTTTTTTCGACAAAAATGAATGTATTCTGATCCACCACAGAACGCGCCACATCGAATCCTATTTTTGAGATCACTTCGAAAAATAAAAAAATCGACCGCACTCCCCTGACGACCCGACAATGTCCTTCGATGGTGACAAGTTGTTTTTTGGACAAAATTGAATGTATTCTGATCCACCACAGATCGCGCCACATCGAATCATATTTTTGAGATCACTTCGAAAAATTGAAAAATCGACCGCACTCCTCTGACGACCCGACAATGACCTTCGAAGGTGACAAGTTGTTTTTTGGACAAAAATGAATGTATTCTGATCCACCACAGAACGCGCCACATCGAATCCTATTTTTGAGATCACTTCGAAAAATAAAAAAATCGACCGCACTCCCCTGACGACCCGACAATGACCTTCGATGGTGACAAGTTGTTTTTCAGACAAAAAAGAATGTATTCCGATCCACCACAGATCGCACCAACTCGAATTCTATTTTTGAGATCACTTCGAAAAATTCTAAATTCGACCGCACTCCCCTGACGACCCTACAGTGACCTCCGATGGTAACATGTTGTTTTTTGGACAAAAATGAATGTATTATGATCCACCACAGATCGCGCCACATTGAATCCTATTTTTGAGATCACTTCGAAAATTTAAAAAATCGACCGCACCCCCTGACGACCCGACAATGACCCTCGATGGTGACAAGTTGTTTTTTGGACAAAAATGAATGTATTCTGATCCATCACAGATCGCGCCACATCGAATCCTATTTTTGAGATCACTTTGAAAAATTCAAAATCGACCGCACGCCCCTGACGACCCGACAATGTCCTTCGATGGTGACAAGTTGTTTTTTGGACAAAAATGAATGTATTCTGATCCATCACAGATCGCGCCACATCGAATCCTATTTTTGAGATCACTTTGAAAAATTCAAAATCGACCGCACTCCCCTGACGACCCGACAATGACATTCGATGGTGACAAGTTGTTTTTCAGACAAAAATGAATGTATTCTGATCCACCACAGATCGCACCAACTCGAATCCTATTTTTGAGATCACTTCGAAAATTTAAAAAATCGACCGCACCCCCTGACGACCCGACAATGACCCTCGATGGTGACAAGTTGTTTTTTGGACAAAAATGAATGTATTCTGATCCATCACAGATCGCGCCACATCGAATCCTATTTTTGAGATCACTTTGAAAAATTCAAAATCGACCGCACGCCCCTGACGACCCGACAATGTCCTTCGATGGTGACAAGTTGTTTTTTGGACAAAAATGAATGTATTCTGATCCATCACAGATCGCGCCACATCGAATCCTATTTTTGAGATCACTTTGAAAAATTCAAAATCGACCGCACTCCCCTGACGACCCGACAATGACATTCGATGGTGACAAGTTGTTTTTCAGACAAAAATGAATGTATTCTGATCCACCACAGATCGCACCAACTCGAATCCTATTTTTGAGATCACTTAAAAAAATTCAAAAATCGACCGCACTCCTCTGACGACCCGACAATGACCTTTGAATGTGACAAGTTGTTTTTTGGACATAAATGAATGTATTCCGATCCACCACAGATCGCACCAACTCGAATTCTATTTTTGAGATCACTTCAAAAAATATAAAAATCGACCGCACTCCCCTGACGACACGACAATGACCTTCGATGGTGACAAGTTGTTGGTTGGACGAAAGTAAATGTATTCTGATCCACCACAGATCGCGCCACATCGAATCATATTTTTGAGATCACTTCGAAAATTAAAAAAATCGACCGCACTCCCCTGACGACCCGACAATGACCTTCAATGGTGAAAAGTTAATTTTTGGACAAAAATGAATGTATTCTGATCTACCACAGATGGCGCCACATCGAATCCTATTTTTGAGATCACTTCGAAAAATAAAAAAATCGACCGCACTCCCCTGACGACCCGACAATGACCTTCGACGGTGACATGTTGTTTTTTCGACAAAAATGAATGTATTCTGATCCACCACAGAACGCGCCACATCGAATCCTATTTTTGAGATCACTTTGAAAATTTCAAAATCGACCGCACGCTCCTGACGGCCCGACAATGTCCTTCGATGGTGACAAGTTGTTTTTTTGACAAAATTGAATGTATTCTGATCCACCACAGATCGCGCCACATCGAATCATATTTTTGAGATCACTTCGAAAAATTGAAAAATCGACCGCACTCCCCTGACGACCCGACAATGACCTTCGATGGTGACAAGTTGTTTTTTGGACAAAAATGAATGTATTCTGATCCACCACAGAACGTGCCACATCGAATCCTATTTTTGAGATCACTTCGAAAAATAAAAAAATCGACCGCACTCCCCTGACGACCCGACAATGACCTTCGATGGTGACAAGTTGTTTTACAGACAAAAAAGAATGTATTCCGATCCACCACAGATCGCACCAACTCGAATTCTATTTTTGAGATCACTTCGAAAAATTCTAAATTCGACCGCACTCCCCTGACGACCCTACAGTGACCTCCGATGGTAACATGTTGTTTTTTGGACAAAAATGAATGTATTATGATCCACCACAGATCGCGCCACATTGAATCCTATTTTTGAGATCACTTCGAAAATTTAAAAAATCGACCGCACCCCCTGACGACCCGACAATGACCCTCGATGGTGACAAGTTGTTTTTTGGACAAAAATGAATGTATTCTGATCCATCACAGATCGCGCCACATCGAATCCTATTTTTGAGATCACTTTGAAAAATTCAAAATCGACCGCACGCCCCTGACGACCCGACAATGTCCTTCGATGGTGACAAGTTGTTTTTCAGACAAAAAAGAATGTATTCCGATCCACCACAGATCGCACCAACTCGAATTCTATTTTTGAGATCACTTCGAAAAATTCTAAATTCGACCGCACGCTCCTGACGACCCGACAATGTCCTTCGATGGTGACAAGTTGTTTTTTGGATAAAATTGAATGTATTCTGATCCACCACAGATCGCGCCACATCGAATCATATTTTTGAGATCACTTCGAAAAATAAAAAAATCGACCGCACTCCCCTGACGACCCGACAATGACCTTCGACGGTGACAAGTTGTTTTTTCGACAAAAATGAATGTATTCTGATCCACCACAGAACGCGCCACATCGAATCCTATTTTTGAGATCACTTTGAAAATTTCAAAATCGACCGCACGCTCCTGACGACCCGACAATGTCCTTCGATGGTGACAAGTTGTTTTTTGGACAAAATTGAATGTATTCTGATCCACCACAGATCGCGCCACATCGAATCATATTTTTGAGATCACTTCGAAAAATTGAAAAATCGACCGCACTCCTCTGACGACCCGACAATGACCTTCGATGGTGACAAGTTGTTTTTTGGACAAAAATGAATGTATTCTGATCCACCACAGAACGCGCCACATCGAATCCTACTTTTGAGATCACTTCGAAAATTAAAAAAATCGACCGCACTCCCCTGACGACCCGACAATGACCTTCAATGGTGAAAAGTTAATTTTTGGACAAAACTGAATGTATTCTGATCTACCACAGATGGCGCCACATCGAATCCTATTTTTGAGATCACTTCGAAAAATAAAAAAATCGACCGCACTCCCCTGACGACCCGACAATGACCTTCGACGGTGACAAGTTGTTTTTTCGACAAAAATGAATGTATTCTGATCCACCACAGAACGCGCCACATCGAATCCTATTTTTGAGATCACTTTGAAAATTTCAAAATCGACCGCACGCTCCTGACGACCCGACAATGTCCTTCGATGGTGACAAGTTGTTTTTTGGACAAAATTGAATGTATTCTGATCCACCACAGATCGCGCCACATCGAATCATATTTTTGAGATCACTTCGAAAAATTGAAAAATCGACCGCACTCCTCTGACGACCCGACAATGACCTTCGATGGTGACAAGTTGTTTTTTGGACAAAAATGAATGTATTCTGATCCACCACAGAACGCGCCACATCGAATCCTATTTTTGAGATCACTTCGAAAAATAAAAAAATCGACCGCACTCCCCTGACGACCCGACAATGACCTTCGATGGTGACAAGTTGTTTTTCAGACAAAAAAGAATGTATTCCGATCCACCACAGATCGCACCAACTCGAATTCTATTTTTGAGATCACTTCGAAAAATTCTAAATTCGACCGCACTCCCCTGACGACCCTACAGTGACCTCCGATGGTAACATGTTGTTTTTTGGACAAAAATGAATGTATTATGATCCACCACAGATCGCGCCACATTGAATCCTATTTTTGAGATCACTTCGAAAATTTAAAAAATCGACCGCACCCCCTGACGACCCGACAATGACCCTCGATGGTGACAAGTTGTTTTTTGGACAAAAATGAATGTATTCTGATCCATCACAGATCGCGCCACATCGAATCCTATTTTTGAGATCACTTTGAAAAATTCAAAATCGACCGCACGCCCCTGACGACCCGACAATGTCCTTCGATGGTGACAAGTTGTTTTTTGGACAAAAATGAATGTATTCTGATCCATCACAGATCGCGCCACATCGAATCCTATTTTTGAGATCACTTTGAAAAATTCAAAATCGACCGCACTCCCCTGACGACCCGACAATGACATTCGATGGTGACAAGTTGTTTTTCAGACAAAAATGAATGTATTCTGATCCACCACAGATCGCACCAACTCGAATCCTATTTTTGAGATCACTTCGAAAATTTAAAAAATCGACCGCACCCCCTGACGACCCGACAATGACCCTCGATGGTGACAAGTTGTTTTTTGGACAAAAATGAATGTATTCTGATCCATCACAGATCGCGCCACATCGAATCCTATTTTTGAGATCACTTTGAAAAATTCAAAATCGACCGCACGCCCCTGACGACCCGACAATGTCCTTCGATGGTGACAAGTTGTTTTTTGGACAAAAATGAATGTATTCTGATCCATCACAGATCGCGCCACATCGAATCCTATTTTTGAGATCACTTTGAAAAATTCAAAATCGACCGCACTCCCCTGACGACCCGACAATGTCCTTCGATGGTGACAAGTTGTTTTTTGGACAAAATTGAATGTATTCTGATCCACCACAGATCGCGCCACATCGAATCATATTTTTGAGATCACTTCGAAAAATTGAAAAATCGACCGCACTCCTCTGACGACCCGACAATGACCTTCGATGGTGACAAGTTGTAATTTGGACGAAAATGAATGTATTCTGATCCACCACAGATCGCGCAACATCGAATCCTATTTTTGAGTTCACTTCGAAAAATTCAAAATCGACCGCACTCCCCTGACGACCCGACAATGACCTTCAATGGTGAAAAGTTAATTTTTGGACAAAAATGAATGTATTCTGATCTACCACAGATGGCGCCACATCGAATCCTATTTTTGAGATCACTTCGAAAAATAAAAAAATCGACCGCACTCCCCTGACGACCCGACAATGACCTTCGATGGTGACAAGTTGTTTTTTGGACAAAAATGAATGTATTCTGATCCACCACAGAACGCGCCACATCGAATCCTATTTTTGAGATCACTTCGAAAATTAAAAAAATCGACCGCACTCCCCTGACGACCCGACAATGACCTTCAATGGTGAAAAGTTAATTTTTGGACAAAACTGAATGTATTCTGATCTACCACAGATGGCGCCACATCGAATCCTATTTTTGAGATCACTTCGAAAAATAAAAAAATCGACCGCACTCCCCTGACGACCCGACAATGACCTTCGACGGTGACAAGTTGTTTTTTCGACAAAAATGAATGTATTCTGATCCACCACAGAACGCGCCACATCGAATCCTATTTTTGAGATCACTTCGAAAAATAAAAAAATCGACCGCACTCCCCTGACGACCCGACAATGTCCTTCGATGGTGACAAGTTGTTTTTTGGACAAAATTGAATGTATTCTGATCCACCACAGATCGCGCCACATCGAATCATATTTTTGAGATCACTTCGAAAAATTGAAAAATCGACCGCACTCCTCTGACGACCCGACAATGACCTTCGAAGGTGACAAGTTGTTTTTTGGACAAAAATGAATGTATTCTGATCCACCACAGAACGCGCCACATCGAATCCTATTTTTGAGATCACTTCGAAAAATAAAAAAATCGACCGCACTCCCCTGACGACCCGACAATGACCTTCGATGGTGACAAGTTGTTTTTCAGACAAAAATGAATGTATTCTGATCCATCACAGATCGCGCCACATCGAATCCTATTTTTGAGATCACTTTGAAAAATTCAAAATCGACCGCACTCCTCTGACGACCCGACAATGACCTTCGATGGTGAAAAGTTGTTTTTTGGACAAAAATGAATGTATTCTGATCCACCACAGAACGCGCCACATCGAATCCTATTTTTGAGATCACTTCGAAAAATAAAAAAATCGACCGCACTCCCCTGACGACCCGACAATGTCCTTCGATGGTGACAAGTTGTTTTTTGGACAAAATTGAATGTATTCTGATCCACCACAGATCGCGCCACATCGAATCATATATTTGAGATCACTTCGAAAAATTCAAAATCGACCGCACGCCCCTGACGACCCGACAATGTCCTTCGATGGTGACAAGTTGTAATTTGGACGAAAATGAATGTATTCTGATCCACCACAGATCGCGCAACATCGAATCCTATTTTTGAGTTCACTTCGAAAAATTCAAAATCGACCGCACTCCCCTGACGACCCGACAATGACCTTCAATGGTGAAAAGTTAATTTTTGGACAAAAATGAATGTATTCTGATCTACCACAGATGGCGCCACATCGAATCCTATCTTTGAGATCACTTCGAAAAATAAAAAAATCGACCGCACTCCCCTGACGACCGGACAATGACCTTCGATGGTGACTGACAAGTTGTTTTTTGGACAAAAATGAATGTATTCTGATCCACCACAGAACGCGCCACATCGAATCCTATTTTTGAGATCACTTCGAAAATTAAAAAAATCGACCGCACTCCCCTGACGACCCGACAATGACCTTCAATGGTGAAAAGTTAATTTTTGGACAAAACTGAATGTATTCTGATCCACCACAGATCGCACCAACTCGAATCCTATTTTTGAGATCACTTAAAAAAATTCAAAAATCGACCGCACTCCTCTGACGACCCGACAATGACCTTTGAATGTGACAAGTTGTTTTTTGGACATAAATGAATGTATTCCGATCCACCACAGATCGCACCAACTCGAATTCTATTTTTGAGATCACTTCAAAAAATATAAAAATCGACCGCACTCCCCTGACGACACGACAATGACCTTCGATGGTGACAAGTTGTTGGTTGGACGAAAGTAAATGTATTCTGATCCACCACAGATCGCGCCACATCGAATCATATTTTTGAGATCACTTCGAAAATTAAAAAAATCGACCGCACTCCCCTGACGACCCGACAATGACCTTCAATGGTGAAAAGTTAATTTTTGGACAAAAATGAATGTATTCTGATCTACCACAGATGGCGCCACATCGAATCCTATTTTTGAGATCACTTCGAAAAATAAAAAAATCGACCGCACTCCCCTGACGACCCGACAATGACCTTCGACGGTGACATGTTGTTTTTTCGACAAAAATGAATGTATTCTGATCCACCACAGAACGCGCCACATCGAATCCTATTTTTGAGATCACTTTGAAAATTTCAAAATCGACCGCACGCTCCTGACGGCCCGACAATGTCCTTCGATGGTGACAAGTTGTTTTTTGGACAAAATTGAATGTATTCTGATCCACCACAGATCGCGCCACATCGAATCATATTTTTGAGATCACTTCGAAAAATTGAAAAATCGACCGCACTCCCCTGACGACCCGACAATGACCTTCGATGGTGACAAGTTGTTTTTTGGACAAAAATGAATGTATTCTGATCCACCACAGAACGTGCCACATCGAATCCTATTTTTGAGATCACTTCGAAAAATAAAAAAATCGACCGCACTCCCCTGACGACCCGACAATGACCTTCGATGGTGACAAGTTGTTTTACAGACAAAAAAGAATGTATTCCGATCCACCACAGATCACACCAACTCGAATTCTATTTTTGAGATCACTTCGAAAAATTCTAAATTCGACCGCACTCCCCTGACGACCCTACAGTGACCTCCGATGGTAACATGTTGTTTTTTGGACAAAAATGAATGTATTATGATCCACCACAGATCGCGCCACATTGAATCCTATTTTTGAGATCACTTCGAAAATTTAAAAAATCGACCGCACCCCCTGACGACCCGACAATGACCCTCGATGGTGACAAGTTGTTTTTTGGACAAAAATGAATGTATTCTGATCCATCACAGATCGCGCCACATCGAATCCTATTTTTGAGATCACTTTGAAAAATTCAAAATCGACCGCACGCCCCTGACGACCCGACAATGTCCTTCGATGGTGACAAGTTGTTTTTCAGACAAAAAAGAATGTATTCCGATCCACCACAGATCGCACCAACTCGAATTCTATTTTTGAGATCACTTCGAAAAATTCTAAATTCGACCGCACGCTCCTGACGACCCGACAATGTCCTTCGATGGTGACAAGTTGTTTTTTGGACAAAATTGAATGTATTCTGATCCACCACAGATCGCGCCACATCGAATCATATTTTTGAGATCACTTCGAAAAATAAAAAAATCGACCGCACTCCCCTGACGACCCGACAATGACCTTCGACGGTGACAAGTTGTTTTTTCGACAAAAATGAATGTATTCTGATCCACCACAGAACGCGCCACATCGAATCCTATTTTTGAGATCACTTTGAAAATTTCAAAATCGACCGCACGCTCCTGACGACCCGACAATGTCCTTCGATGGTGACAAGTTGTTTTTTGGACAAAATTGAATGTATTCTGATCCACCACAGATCGCGCCACATCGAATCATATTTTTGAGATCACTTCGAAAAATTGAAAAATCGACCGCACTCCTCTGACGACCCGACAATGACCTTCGATGGTGACAAGTTGTTTTTTGGACAAAAATGAATGTATTCTGATCCACCACAGAACGCGCCACATCGAATCCTACTTTTGAGATCACTTCGAAAATTAAAAAAATCGACCGCACTCCCCTGACGACCCGACAATGACCTTCAATGGTGAAAAGTTAATTTTTGGACAAAACTGAATGTATTCTGATCTACCACAGATGGCGCCACATCGAATCCTATTTTTGAGATCACTTCGAAAAATAAAAAAATCGACCGCACTCCCCTGACGACCCGACAATGACCTTCGACGGTGACATGTTGTTTTTTCGACAAAAATGAATGTATTCTGATCCACCACAGAACGCGCCACATCGAATCCTATTTTTGAGATCACTTTGAAAATTTCAAAATCGACCGCACGCTCCTGACGGCCCGACAATGTCCTTCGATGGTGACAAGTTGTTTTTTGGACAAAAATGAATGTATTCTGATCCACCACAGAACGTGCCACATCGAATCCTATTTTTGAGATCACTTCGAAAAATAAAAAAATCGACCGCACTCCCCTGACGACCCGACAATGACCTTCGATGGTGACAAGTTGTTTTACAGACAAAAAAGAATGTATTCCGATCCACCACAGATCGCACCAACTCGAATTCTATTTTTGAGATCACTTCGAAAAATTCTAAATTCGACCGCACTCCCCTGACGACCCTACAGTGACCTCCGATGGTAACATGTTGTTTTTTGGACAAAAATGAATGTATTATGATCCACCACAGATCGCGCCACATTGAATCCTATTTTTGAGATCACTTCGAAAATTTAAAAAATCGACCGCACCCCCTGACGACCCGACAATGACCCTCGATGGTGACAAGTTGTTTTTTGGACAAAAATGAATGTATTCTGATCCATCACAGATCGCGCCACATCGAATCCTATTTTTGAGATCACTTTGAAAAATTCAAAATCGACCGCACGCCCCTGACGACCCGACAATGTCCTTCGATGGTGACAAGTTGTTTTTCAGACAAAAAAGAATGTATTCCGATCCACCACAGATCGCACCAACTCGAATTCTATTTTTGAGATCACTTCGAAAAATTCTAAATTCGACCGCACGCTCCTGACGACCCGACAATGTCCTTCGATGGTGACAAGTTGTTTTTTGGACAAAATTGAATGTATTCTGATCCACCACAGATCGCGCCACATCGAATCATATTTTTGAGATCACTTCGAAAAATAAAAAAATCGACCGCACTCCCCTGACGACCCGACAATGACCTTCGACGGTGACAAGTTGTTTTTTCGACAAAAATGAATGTATTCTGATCCACCACAGAACGCGCCACATCGAATCCTATTTTTGAGATCACTTTGAAAATTTCAAAATCGACCGCACGCTCCTGACGACCCGACAATGTCCTTCGATGGTGACAAGTTGTTTTTTGGACAAAATTGAATGTATTCTGATCCACCACAGATCGCGCCACATCGAATCATATTTTTGAGATCACTTCGAAAAATTGAAAAATCGACCGCACTCCTCTGACGACCCGACAATGACCTTCGATGGTGACAAGTTGTTTTTTGGACAAAAATGAATGTATTCTGATCCACCACAGAACGCGCCACATCGAATCCTACTTTTGAGATCACTTCGAAAATTAAAAAAATCGACCGCACTCCCCTGACGACCCGACAATGACCTTCAATGGTGAAAAGTTAATTTTTGGACAAAACTGAATGTATTCTGATCTACCACAGATGGCGCCACATCGAATCCTATTTTTGAGATCACTTCGAAAAATAAAAAAATCGACCGCACTCCCCTGACGACCCGACAATGACCTTCACGGTGACAAGTTGTTTTTTCGACAAAAATGAATGTATTCTGATCCACCACAGAACGCGCCACATCGAATCCTATTTTTGAGATCACTTTGAAAATTTCAAAATCGACCGCACGCTCCTGACGACCCGACAATGTCCTTCGATGGTGACAAGTTGTTTTTTGGACAAAATTGAATGTATTCTGATCCACCACAGATCGCGCCACATCGAATCATATTTTTGAGATCACTTCGAAAAATTGAAAAATCGACCGCACTCCTCTGACGACCCGACAATGACCTTCGATGGTGACAAGTTGTTTTTTGGACAAAAATGAATGTATTCTGATCCACCACAGAACGCGCCACATCGAATCCTATTTTTGAGATCACTTCGAAAAATAAAAAAATCGACCGCACTCCCCTGACGACCCGACAATGACCTTCGATGGTGACAAGTTGTTTTTCAGACAAAAAAGAATGTATTCCGATCCACCACAGATCGCACCAACTCGAATTCTATTTTTGAGATCACTTCGAAAAATTCTAAATTCGACCGCACTCCCCTGACGACCCTACAGTGACCTCCGATGGTAACATGTTGTTTTTTGGACAAAAATGAATGTATTATGATCCACCACAGATCGCGCCACATTGAATCCTATTTTTGAGATCACTTCGAAAATTTAAAAAATCGACCGCACCCCCTGACGACCCGACAATGACCCTCGATGGTGACAAGTTGTTTTTTGGACAAAAATGAATGTATTCTGATCTATCACAGATCGCGCCACATCGAATCCTATTTTTGAGATCACTTTGAAAAATTCAAAATCGACCGCACGCCCCTGACGACCCGACAATGTCCTTCGATGGTGACAAGTTGTTTTTTGGACAAAAATGAATGTATTCTGATCCATCACAGATCGCGCCACATCGAATCCTATTTTTGAGATCACTTTGAAAAATTCAAAATCGACCGCACTCCTCTGACGACCCGACAATGACCTTCGATGGTGAAAAGTTGTTTTTTGGACAAAAATGAATGTATTCTGATCCACCACAGAACGCGCCACATCGAATCCTATTTTTGAGATCACTTCGAAAAATAAAAAAATCGACCGCACTCCCCTGACGACCCGACAATGTCCTTCGATGGTGACAAGTTGTTTTTTGGACAAAATTGAATGTATTCTGATCCACCACAGATCGCGCCACATCGAATCATATATTTGAGATCACTTCGAAAAATTCAAAATCGACCGCACGCCCCTGACGACCCGACAATGTCCTTCGATGGTGACAAGTTGTAATTTGGACGAAAATGAATGTATTCTGATCCACCACAGATCGCGCAACATCGAATCCTATTTTTGAGTTCACTTCGAAAAATTCAAAATCGACCGCACTCCCCTGACGACCCGACAATGACCTTCAATGGTGAAAAGTTAATTTTTGGACAAAAATGAATGTATTCTGAGCTACCACAGATGGCGCCACATCGAATCCTATCTTTGAGATCACTTCGAAAAATAAAAAAATCGACCGCACTCCCCTGACGACCGGACAATGACCTTCGATGGTGACTGACAAGTTGTTTTTTGGACAAAAATGAATGTATTCTGATCCACCACAGAACGCGCCACATCGAATCCTATTTTTGAGATCACTTCGAAAATTAAAAAAATCGACCGCACTCCCCTGACGACCCGACAATGACCTTCAATGGTGAAAAGTTGTTTTTTCGACAAAAATGAATGTATTCTGATCCACCACAGATGGCGCCACATCGAATCCTAT
Source organism: Chrysolina americana (assembly GCA_958502065.1). Classification (NCBI taxonomy): domain Eukaryota; kingdom Metazoa; phylum Arthropoda; class Insecta; order Coleoptera; family Chrysomelidae; genus Chrysolina; species Chrysolina americana. Next base: position 50,720,687 of record OY293421.1, on the reverse strand, counting down.
TTTTGAGATCACTTCGAAAAATAAAAAAATCGACCGCACTCCCCTGACGACCCGACAATGACCTTCGACGGTGACAAGTTGTTTTTTCGACAAAAATGAATGTATTCTGATCCACCACAGAACGCGCCACATCGAATCCTATTTTTGAGATCACTTCGAAAAATAAAAAAATCGACCGCACTCCCCTGACGACCCGACAATGTCCTTCGATGGTGACAAGTTGTTTTTTGGACAAAATTGAATGTATTCTGATCCACCACAGATCGCGCCACATCGAATCATATTTTTGAGATCACTTCGAAAAATTGAAAAATCGACCGCACTCCTCTGACGACCCGACAATGACCTTCGATGGTGACAAGTTGTTTTTTGGACAAAAATGAATGTATTCTGATCCACCACAGAACGCGCCACATCGAATCCTATTTTTGAGATCACTTCGAAAAATAAAAAAATCGACCGCACTCCCCTGACGACCCGACAATGACCTTCGATGGTGACAAGTTGTTTTTCAGACAAAAAATAATGTATTCCGATCCACCACAGATCGCACCAACTCGAATTCTATTTTTGAGATCACTTCGAAAAATTCTAAATTCGACCGCACTCCCCTGACGACCCTACAGTGACCTCCGATGGTAACATGTTGTTTTTTGGACAAAAATGAATGTATTATGATCCACCACAGATCGCGCCACATTGAATCCTATTTTTGAGATCACTTCGAAAATTTAAAAAATCGACCGCACCCCCTGACGACCCGACAATGACCCTCGATGGTGACAAGTTGTTTTTTGGACAAAAATGAATGTATTCTGATCTATCACAGATCGCGCCACATCGAATCCTATTTTTGAGATCACTTTGAAAAATTCAAAATCGACCGCACGCCCCTGACGACCCGACAATGTCCTTCGATGGTGACAAGTTGTTTTTTGGACAAAAATGAATGTATTCTGATCCATCACAGATCGCGCCACATCGAATCCTATTTTTGAGATCACTTTGAAAAATTCAAAATCGACCGCACTCCCCTGACGACCCGACAATGACATTCGATGGTGACAAGTTGTTTTTCAGACAAAAATGAATGTATTCTGATCCACCACAGATCGCACAAACTCGAATCCTATTTTTGAGATCACTTAAAAAAATTCAAAAATCGACCGCACTCCTCTGACGACCCGACAATGACCTTTGAATGTGACAAGTTGTTTTTTGGACATAAATGAATGTATTCCGATCCACCACAGATCGCACCAACTCGAATTCTATTTTTGAGATCACTTCAAAAAATATAAAAATCGACCGCACTCCCCTGACGACACGACAATGACCTTCGATGGTGACAAGTTGTTGGTTGGACGAAAGTAAATGTATTCTGATCCACCACAGATCGCGCCACATCGAATCATATTTTTGAGATCACTTCGAAAATTAAAAAAATCGACCGCACTCCTCTGATGACCCGACAATGACCTTCGATGGTGACAAGTTGTTTCTTGGACAAAATTGAATGTATTCTGATCCACCACAGATCGCGCCACATCGAATCATATTTTTGAGATCACTTCGAAAAATTGAAAAATCGACCGCACTCCCCTGACGACTCGACAATGACCTTCGATGGTGACAAGTTGTTTTTTGGACAAAAATGAATGTATTCTGATCCACCACAGAACGTGCCACATCGAATCCTATTTTTGAGATCACTTCGAAAAATAAAAAAATCGACCGCACTCCCCTGACGACCCGACAGTGACCTTCGATGGTGACAAGTTGTTTTACAGACAAAAAAGAATGTATTCCGATCCACCACAGATCGCACCAACTCGAATTCTATTTTTGAGATCACTTCGAAAAATTCTAAATTCGACCGCACTCCCCTGACGACCCTACAGTGACCTCCGATGGTAACATGTTGTTTTTTGGACAAAAATGAATGTATTATGATCCACCACAGATCGCGCCACATTGAATCCTATTTTTGAGATCACTTCGAAAATTTTAAAAATCGACCGCACCCCCTGACGACCCGACAATGACCCTCGATGGTGACAAGTTGTTTTTTGGACAAAAATGAATGTATTCTGATCCATCACAGATCGCGCCACATCGAATCCTATTTTTGAGATCACTTTGAAAAATTCAAAATCGACCGCACGCCCCTGACGACCCGACAATGTCCTTCGATGGTGACAAGTTGTTTTTCAGACAAAAAAGAATGTATTCCGATCCACCACAGATCGCACCAACTCGAATTCTATTTTTGAGATCACTTCGAAAAATTCTAAATTCGACCGCACGCTCCTGACGACCCGACAATGTCCTTCGATGGTGACAAGTTGTTTTTTGGACAAAATTGAATGTATTCTGATCCACCACAGATCGCGCCACATCGAATCATATTTTTGAGATCATTTCGAAAAATAAAAAAATCGACCGCACTCCCCTGACGACCCGACAATGACCTTCGATGGTGACAAGTTGTTTTTCCAGACAAAAAAGAATGTATTCCGATCCACCACAGATCGCACCAACTCGAATTCTATTTTTGGGATCACTTCGAAAAATTCTAAATTCGACCGCACTCCCCTGACGACCCTACAGTGACCTCCGATGGTAACATGTTGTTTTTTGGACAAAAATGAATGTATTATGATCCACCACAGATCGCGCCACATTGAATCCTATTTTTGAGATCACTTCGAAAATTAAAAAAATCGACCGCACCCCCTGACGACCCGACAATGACCCTCGATGGTGACAAGTTGTTTTTTGGACACAAATGAATGTATTCTGATCCACCACAGAACGTGCCACATCGAATCCTATTTTTGAGATCACTTCGAAAAATAAAAAAATCGACCGCACTCCCCTGACGACCCGACAGTGACCTTCGATGGTGACAAGTTGTTTTACAGACAAAAAAGAATGTATTCCGATCCACCACAGATCGCACCAACTCGAATTCTATTTTTGAGATCACTTCGAAAAATTCTAAATTCGACCGCACTCCCCTGACGACCCTACAGTGACCTCCGATGGTAACATGTTGTTTTTTGGACAAAAATTAATGTATTATGATCCACCACAGATCGCGCCACATTGAATCCTATTTTTGAGATCACTTCGAAAATTTAAAAAATCGACCGCACCCCCTGACGACCCGACAATGACCCTCGATGGTGACAAGTTGTTTTTTGGACAAAAATGAATGTATTCTGATCCATCACAGATCGCGCCACATCGAATCCTATTTTTGAGATCACTTTGAAAAATTCAAAATCGACCGCACGCCCCTGACGACCCGACAATGTCCTTCGATGGTGACAAGTTGTTTTTCAGACAAAAAAGAATGTATTCCGATCCACCACAGATCGCACCAACTCGAATTCTATTTTTGAGATCACTTCGAAAAATTCTAAATTCGACCGCACGCTCCTGACGACCCGACAATGTCCTTCGATGGTGACAAGTTGTTTTTTGGACAAAATTGAATGTATTCTGATCCACCACAGATCGCGCCACATCGAATCATATTTTTGAGATCATTTCGAAAAATAAAAAAATCGACAGCACTCCCCTGACGACCCGACAATGACCTTCGATGGTGACAAGTTGTTTTTCCAGACAAAAAAGAATGTATTCCGATCCACCACAGATCGCACCAACTCGAATTCTATTTTTGGGATCACTTCGAAAAATTCTAAATTCGACCGCACTCCCCTGACGACCCTACAGTGACCTCCGATGGTAACATGTTGTTTTTTGGACAAAAATGAATGTATTATGATCCACCACAGATCGCGCCACATTGAATCCTATTTTTGAGATCACTTCGAAAATTTAAAAAATCGACCGCACCCCCTGACGACCCGACAATGACCCTCGATGGTGACAAGTTGTTTTTTGGACAAAAATGAATGTATTCTGATCCATCACAGATCGCGCCACATCGAATCCTATTTTTGAGATCACTTTGAAAAATTCAAAATCGACCGCACGCCCCTGACGACCCGACAATGTCCTTCGATGGTGACAAGTTGTTTTTCAGACAAAAAAGAATGTATTCCGATCCACCACAGATCGCACCAACTCGAATTCTATTTTTGAGATCACTTCGAAAAATTCTAAATTCGACCGCACGCTCCTGACGACCCGACAATGTCCTTCGATGGTGACAAGTTGTTTTTTGGACAAAATTGAATGTATTCTGATCCACCACAGATCGCGCCACATCGAATCATATTTTTGAGATCACTTCGAAAAATTGAAAAATCGACCGCACTCCCCTGACGACCCGACAATGACCTTCGATGGTGACAAGATGTTTTTTGGACAAAAATGAATGTATTCTGATCCACCACAGAACGTGCCACATCGAATCCTATTTTTGAGATCACTTCGAAAAATAAAAAAATCGACCGCACTCCCCTGACGACCCGACAATGACCTTCGATGGTGACAAGTTGTTTTTTGGACAGAAATGAATGTATTCTGACCCATCACAGATCGCGCCACATTGAATCCTATTTTTGAGATCACTTCGAAAATTAAAAAAATCGACCGCACCCCCTGACGACCCGACAATGACCCTCGATGGTGACAAGTTGTTTTTTGGACAAAAATGAATGTATTCTGATCCATCACAGATCGCGCCACATCGAATCCAATTTTTGAGATCACTTTGAAAAATTCAAAATCGACCGCACGCCCCTGACGACCCGACAATGTCCTTCGATGGTGACAAGTTGTTTTTTGGACAAAATTGAATGTATTCTGATCCACCACAGATCGCGCCACATCGAATCATATTTTTGAGATCACTTCGAAAAATTGAAAAATCGACCGCACTCCCCTGACGACCCGACAATGACATTCGATGGTGACAAGTTGTTTTTTGGACAAAAATGAATGTATTCTGATCCATCACAGATCGCGCCACATCGAATCCTATTTTTGAGATCACTTTGAATAATTCTAAATTCGACCGCACGCTCCTGACGACCCGACAATGTCCTTCGATGGTGACAAGTTGTTTTTTGGACAAAATTGAATGTATTCTGATCCACCACAGATCGCGCCACATCGAATCATATTTTTGAGATCACTTCGAAAAATAAAAAAATCGACCGCACTCCCCTGACGACCCGACAATGACCTTCGATGGTGACAAGTTGTTTTTTGGACAAAAATGAATGTATTCTGATCCATCACAGATCGCGCCACATCGAATTCTATTTTTGAGATCACTTCGAAAAATTCTAAATTCGACCGCACGCTCCTGACGACCCGACAATGTCCTTCGATGGTGACAAGTTGTTTTTTGGACAAAATTGAATGTATTCTGATCCACCACAGATCGCGCCACATCGAATCATATTTTTGAGATCACTTCGAAAAATAAAAAAATCGACCGCACTCCCCTGACGACCCGACAATGACCTTCGATGGTGACAAGTTCTTTTTCAGACAAAAAAGAATGTATTCCGATCCACCACAGATCGCATCAACTCGAATTCTATTTTTGAGATCACTTCGAAAAATTCTAAATTCGACCGCACTCCCCTGACGACCCTACAGTGACCTCCGATGGTAACATGTTGTTTTTTGGACAAAAATGAATGTATTATGATCCACCACAGATCGCGCCACATTGAATCCTATTTTTGAGATCAGTTCGAAAATTTAAAAAATCGACCGCACCCCCTGACGACCCGACAATGACCCTCGATGGTGACAAGTTGTTTTTTGGACAAAAATGAATGTATTCTGATCCACCACAGAACGTGCCACATCGAATCCTATTTTTGAGATCACTTCGAAAAATAAAAAATCGACCGCACTCCCCTGACGACCCGACAATGACCTTCGATGGTGACAAGTTGTTTTTCAGACAAAAAAGAATGTATTCCGATCCACCACAGATCGCACCAACTCGAATTCTATTTTTGAGATCACTTCGAAAAATTCTAAATTCGACCGCACGCTCCTGACGACCCGACAATGTCCTTCGATGGTGACAAGTTGTTTTTTGGACAAAATTGAATGTATTCTGATCCACCACAGATCGCGCCACATCGAATCATATTTTTGAGATCACTTCGAAAAATTGAAAAATCGACCGCACTCCCCTGACGACCCGACAATGACCTTCGATGGTGACAAGATGTTTTTTGGACAAAAATGAATGTATTCTGATCCACCACAGAACGTGCCACATCGAATCCTATTTTTGAGATCACTTCGAAAAATAAAAAAATCGACCGCACTCCCCTGACGACCCGACAATGACCTTCGATGGTGACAAGTTGTTTTTCAGACAAACAAGAATGTATTCCGATCCACCACAGATCGCACCAACTCGAATTCTAATTTTGAGATCACTTCGAAAAATTCTAAATTCGACCGCACTCCCCTGACGACCCTACAGTGACCTCCGATGGTAACATGTTGTTTTTTGGACAAAAATGAATGTATTATGATCCACCACAGATCGCGCCACATTGAATCCTATTTTTGAGATCACTTCGAAAATTTGAAAAATCGACCGCACCCCCTGACGACCCGACAATGACCCTCGATGGTGACAAGTTGTTTTTTGGACAAAATTGAATGTATTCTGATCCACCACAGATCGCGCCACATCGAATCATATTTTTGAGATCACTTCGAAAAATTGAAAAATCGACCGCACTCCCCTGACGACCCGACAATGACATTCGATGGTGACAAGTTGTTTTTTGGACAAAATTGAATGTATTCTGATCCACCACAGATCGCGCCACATCGAATCATATTTTTGAGATCACTTCGAAAAATTGAAAAATCGACCGCACGCCCCTGACGACCCGACAATGTCCTTCGATGGTGACAAGTTGTTTTTCAGACAAACAAGAATGTATTCCGATCCACCACAGATCGCACCAACTCGAATTCTAATTTTGAGATCACTTCGAAAAATTCTAAATTCGACCGCACTCCCCTGACGACCCTACAGTGACCTCCGATGGTAACATGTTGTTTTTTGGACAAAAATGAATGTATTATGATCCATCACAGATGGCGCCACATCGAATCCTATTTTTGAGATCACTTTGAAAAATTCAAAATCGACCGCACGCCCCTGACGACCCGACAATGTCCTTCGATGGTGACAAGTTGTTTTTTGGACAAAATTGAATGTATTCTGATCCACCACAGATCGCGCCACATCGAATCATATTTTTGAGATCACTTCGAAAAATTGAAAAATCGACCGCACTCCCCTGACGACCCGACAATGACATTCGATGGTGACAAGTTGTTTTTTGGACAAAAATGAATGTATTCTGATCCATCACAGATCGCGCCACATCGAATCCTATTTTTGAGATCACTTTGAATAATTCAAAATCGACCGCACGCCCCTGACGACCCGACAATGTCCTTCGATGGTGACAAGTTGTTTTTTGGACAAAATTGAATGTATTCTGATCCACCACAGATCGCGCCACATCGAATCATATTTTTGAGATCACTTCGAAAAATTTAAAAATCGACCGCACTCCCCTGACGACCCGACAATGACATTCGATGGTGACAAGTTGTTTTTCAGACAAAAATGAATGTATTCTGATCCACCACAGATCGCACCAACTCGAATCCTATTTTTGAGATCACTTAAAAAAATTCAAAAATCGACCGCACTCCTCTGACGACCCGACAATGACCTTTGATTGTGACAAGTTGTTTTTTGGACATAAATGAATGTATTCCGATCCACCACAGATCGCACCAACTCGAATTCTATTTTTGAGATCACTTCAAAAAATATAAAAATCGACCGCACTCCCCTGACAACCCGACAATGACCTTCGATGGTGACAAGTTGTTTTTCAGACAAAAATGAATGTATTCTGATCCACCACAGATCGCACCAACTCGAATCCTATTTTTGAGATCACTTAAAAAAATTCAAAAATCGACCGCACCCCTCTGACGACCCGACAATGACCTTCGATGGTGACAAGTTGTTTTTTGGACATAAATGAATGTATTCCGATCCACCACAGATCGCACCAACTCGAATTCTATTTTTGAGATCACTTCAAAAAATATAAAAATCGACCGCACTCCCCTGACAACCCGACAATGACCTTCGATGGTGACAAGTTGTTTTTCAGACAAAAATGAATGTATTCTGATCCACCACAGATCGCACCAACTCGAATCCTATTTTTGAGATCACTTAAAAAAATTCAAAAATCGACCGCACTCCTCTGACGACCCGACAATGACCTTCGATGGTGACAATTTGTTTTTTGGACATAAATGAATGTATTCCGATCCACCACAGATCGCACCAACTCGAATTCTATTTTTGAGATCACTTAAAAAAATTCAAAAATCGACCGCACTCCTCTGACGACCCGAAAATGACCTTCGATGGTGACAAGTTGTTGGTTGGACGAAAGTAAATGTATTCTGATCAACCACAGATCGCACCAACTCGAATCCTATTTTTGAGATCACTTCAAAAAATAAAAAAATCGACCGCACTCCCCTGACGACACGACAATGACCTTCGATGGTGACAAGTTGTTTTTTGGACATAAATGAATGTATTCCGATCCACCATAGATCGCACCTACTCGAATTCTATTTTTGAGATCACTTCGAGAAATAAAAAAATCGACCGCACTCCCCTGACGACCCGACAATGACCTTCGATTGTGACAAGTTGTTTTTTAGATAAAAATGAATTTATTCCGATCCACTACAGATCGCACCAACTCGAATTCTATTTTTGAGATCACTTCGAAATATTAAAAAAATCGACCGCACTCCCCTGAAGACCCGACAATGACCTTCTATCTTGACAAGTTGTTTTTCGGACAAAAATGAATGTATTCTGATCTACCACAGATGGCGCCACATCGAATCCTATTTTTGAGTACACTTCGAAAATAAAAAAAATCGACCGCACTCCCCTGACGACCCGACAATGACCCTCGATGGTGACAAGTTGTTTTTTGGACAAAAATGAATGTATTCTGATCCACCACAGAACACGTCACATCGAATCCTATTTTTGAGATCACTTCGAAAAATAAAAAAATCGACCGCACTCCCCTGACAACCCGACAATGACCTTCGATGGTGACAAGTTGTTTTTCAGACAAAAATAAATGTATTCTGATCCACCACAGATCGCACCAACTCGAATACTATTTTTGAGATCACTTCGAAAAATTCTAAATTCGACCGCACTCCCCTGACGACCCTACAGTGACCTCCGATGGTAACATGTTGTTTTTTGGACAAAAATGAATGTATTATGATCCACCACAGATCGCGCCACATTGAATCCTAATTTTGAGATCACTTCGAAAATTAAAAAAATCGACCGCACTCCCCTGACGACCCGACAATGACCTTCGATGGTGACAAGTTGTTTTTTGGACAAAAATGAATGTATTCTGATCCACCACAGATCGCACCAACTCGAATCCTATTTTTGAGAACACTTCGAAAAATAAAAAAATCGACCGCACGCCCCTGACGACCCTACAGTGAGCTCCGAAGGTGACATGTTGTTTTTTTTGATGTATTGGCATCGACTGCTTGGTTATTAGCCATAACATGTTGTTATTTGGACAGAAATGAATGTATTCTGACCCAACACGAATCGGGCCAACTCGAATCCTATATGTGAGCATTGTGAGCGAATTGAACGTCACGAAGGAATCAACCAAGTTGACGACAATTGGACCACAGCAAGAATGAGATAAGACCTGTCTTGGAGGAGATTCATGGCGGCAAATTGGGTGGACATTTTGGAGTGAATGAGGCCTTGGAAAAAATACGGTAGAGGTTTAACTGTCGTGACGATGTAGAAAGATAGTGTCGAAGATGTTTGAAGTGTGAAGCACGCAAAGGCCCCAAGAAAAGATCAAAACAAGAGATGAAACAATACAATGTAGGCGCTCCCTTCGAACGAATCGCCATCGATGTAGCCGATGACGAATGATGGCAACAAATGTATCTTCGTTGCCATGGATTACTTCAGCAAATGGGCTGAAGCTTATGTTCTGCCTAATTAAGAAGCAACCACAGTTGCAATAGCTCTGGAGGATAACATGTTTCCAAGGTTTGGAGTGCCAATGGAGCTACATTCCTATCAAGGATGGAATTCTGGATTGAACTCATTCATGGAAGTTTGTGAATTGATGGAAATCAGCAAATCCAAAACAACTGCTCTCCACCCACAGTCTGATGGCATTTAACAGGATTTTGGAAGAACATCTTTCCGAAGTAGTAGAGGATCACCAAAAGAACTGGGAAGAAAAAGAGGTTCAGTATTATGCAAACAAACTACGAGATAGCTTCACTGGGATCCACGAATTTGCGGAAAAAAATTTGAAGATAAAGATGAAGGCTTGATACGATTTTGAGGCCAATACTGGTGGATTCAAAGAAGGACATCGAGTTTGGCTGTGGATCGTCGTAAGAAAGGAGTTAAACAACATCATAGGAAGGACTCTACCTAAACTTTAAAATGGAGACAACGACACATTGTTTGATCGGGACGATCAAAATTGAGAGGGGCATAATGTTACGAGATTGAAAAAATCCCTTAGCTCCGCCGGTGTTAAATGCCGACCATAAAACATAACTCATTTGCATAACAAATAACCCGGCTGTTCTTTGTAAACAATTCCTCAATCTTGGAGCATTTTTTCGATGTTTTTCTATACTGATCAGTCTGGAGAAAAAGGAAATATCCCGAAAAAACTACTCTGCTCGATTTGAGTACATAAGGCAACACATTTCACTCGGAAGAAGAAGTTTTTGGAAGACTTACCTAGTTGAAGTCAGTTGAGCAGTTTGAAAAGATTCAAGTGTTTCATAAGCCAGTGTAGTAGTTGTATTTTTATAGCGAAGTTTATAAAAACAGTTTAGTGTACTCTGAATATCATTTAGAAAACACTACTCACCACATTCTCAACTAATCCTTTTCTGGATTGTCTCAGTTTCTTCAGGTAACCAAAGACGTCAAACTTGTCCTCCTCCTCAGCCAATTCCATGTTCGCGTCTACGGATAAATATACGCCAGACCTTCCACCGCCGTCACTGAAATAATAAGAATGGGTTGATATACACTGTTAACAGTTAAAATAGGCCAGGAATAGTCTAAACCACAGGGAGCGATTCTTGGGCCCTTGCTCTCTCCTATGTATATATCTCACACAAAAACTGAAACGAGGCAATTCCTGGTGAATATGTTATTTTTGTTACTCACTTGCAATGCACCACCATTGGTCCAGCTTCGTTGGATTTGATAACATGCCCCACCACCGCTCTAACTCTCCTCCTGAACTCCAGAAGGGCATTGGCAAAAGGGCACGAGTGACTGTGCCATTGAGTATAGTGGAATTGGAGGATTGTTCGTTCATCAGTGATGCCCTGTAAAAAACTGGTGTTGAAGCTAGGGGTGAGTTTGTGATGGCAAAAAATTTAAAATAGAACCTTTTGGAAATTCACACTCAGATATAGAACATTATTACACTAAGGCAAGAAATTCTACATTTACTTTAGGACAAAATTCATCAAGTCCACAAAACCGATATTTGATTGACGAAAATACTAAATAAAATGCTAGATCTCTTATATTCTAGAAATTTCCAAAGATTTCCACACACCACGTCCCCTCGCTGTGGCTGACCTCTTCAGAATTCTACTTGTGTGTCTTGTCACTACGTGCTATTACCTTTCGGGGTATCTATTCAGGTTCAATCCACAATTTTCTAGACTCTTCTCTTTATTCAATATTTCAAAAATCATTCTAGATCGTTTTAGAACAGTTTAATGTATACTAGAACATCTCAGTATTTTAGACCATTCTAGAACATTCTATATATTATCTAGATAATTTTTAATAACTTGAGGACTATTTGAAATCATTACAGATTACTCTTCATTATCATAGATCGCTTCAGATTCTTCTGAATTAGTATATAGTGATAGAACTGGCGGAACTTGGGGAAAAAAATAACACTTTTCCCGGAAAAAACATTTTTTTCTGAAACGGTCAGTGAAAATTGCAACTAAATTGGTTAACTAATGTGGATACTAGAACGAAAGTCGTTTCAAGTGGGTATGCATCCCTCTTAAAACAGTTTCATTATATCCCGTTTTTATTTGGTTGAAAAAAACATTTTACGTTTATTATCACTCTGAAATTGTGACAGCAGACGTGACTACGTGATAGATAATTGCGCACTAACGATTCAGCTCATTTAACAAGTGTTTTCGACAGAATCAGAGCAGAATGAAAAATTCTATTTTAATTTGTAACAGTTCAATATGACACCCATAACAAAAAATAAAGTTGATGATGGTGGCCAAGAGACAAAACGTCGGATGGTAAATCTGAAAATACCGTCGTATAGCAGGGACAAAAAATTGCAATATATATGTGCTCTTTATTTTGATACCCTTCAGTGAATAACGCCAGAAAAGAATTAAAATGGTTTTTAAAAATTTCGTTTTTTTTTTTCAGCGGATATACTCGAAATTTTGTAAATTCCTTAACGGCATATTGCTGGTTACATAGATGCGCAAATTTTCCCCAATTCAACCATCTTCGTATCTTTTATAGTTGCCGAAATCCCAATGGTGGCCCTCGAATTTGAGTCACCCGGTATACTGTATTTGCATATTATTGACAATGGACGTTGTTTGCTTATTATTATAGTATGAATAGGCGTCTGGTCAATTAATTCTCAGAATAATTAAAAATACTGAGCCGAAAACTTCTCTTTTCAAGTCAAAATCTACAACACACCAAAAATACAGAGAATCTTACAGCTACCACTCACTTTGTCGTCCATCTTATACAACCGAAACGTCCTAATGTGAAAATTGGCCAGCTCTTCCTCCATCAGAATCTGGATGTGAATGCCCCCGTAGGTCTCCTCGATTTCTTTGGACGCCGGCCAGTATTGCACGCACATCACCTAAATGGCAGTAATATATTACGGTGATTTATGGCACCCCACATTCAATCTCTCACCCTGATAAAATCGAACGTTTTTGTCAACATCACTATGCAGCTCGCCTTCTCCTGCCAAACCATCCGCCAGAAGTCGGTGACGGTTTCTTCAGTTGGCCCCTGGGTTACTATGTAGGCGTTCGGTTTCAGAAGGCTCTGCAAAAATTATGTTAAAAAATTATTAAAGGGTGTGTCTCAGGGATACTACTTGAGCCCCTTCTTTTTTACAATCCATTATTGTCATTATACACGCAGTTCTGGAATAGAATTATGGGCATATCAGTCCAATCGATCAGTACAAAATATACCAGATACGTGCGATGGATTATCGAGTATTTGACTGAACCACTATACATCAGTGTAGTCCAGTTGAAAACTTGATTATCCATTGCGTCTATCTTTTAGAGAGGAGAGGAAAGGAGAGGAGAAGAAAGGAAATACAAAAACTCATTCAAGCACCCCACGCTTTTTATCATCAAAGTTAACTTTCAAGGCTCATTTTTTACTTTTCAGTCCATATTACTACAAAAACGTTTTTTTTTTTAATTTACACATCATAAGGCCGCACTTAGAATATAATCCAAAAGATACTACTTACATCTATGTAGGAAGCGTTCACATAATCTGAATCGTGTTCCCCCTCTATTGTATCTAGTACTATCCTATTGTAGTCATCTGAAACAAAGAAGCCATCCATCATTTATTGCCACAATTTTTCCAGCATGTTCCAGAAGCTTCGAGAACATTCTAGACCTTTCTCACTTATATTCTGTAACTTCCTAGAAAGTTACGCTTCTTGCTAATAGCCCAAAATTCCAAATTTCACTTGCCTACGAACGTAATCTCGAAAATTATAGGGCGGAACGTATTTGAAAATTCATTAACAAGATCATTTTAGAACATTCGAAATTGTTTTCGGACATTCTAGATAATTCTTCATCATTCTCAGGAGTTTTAGGTGCTTCAAAATCCTTTTTGAACATTTCAAATCATTTTCTAACATGCTAGATTACTCTTCATTATTGTAAAGCATTTCAGGTTCTCCTGTATCATTCTAGACCATTCTACATTCTAGATCGTTTGATAACATACGAATGTATTCTCGAACAGTCTGGAGTATTTCGGAACATTCTTGAACATTCATTATCAAGATCATTTTAAGGCGTTTAAGGTTTTTCTCGATCATTAGAAATCATTTTAGATCATTTTAGAATATACGAACGTATTCTCGAACAGTCTAGAGTGTTTCAGAACATCTGGAAAATTTATCAAGATCATTTTAAAACATTTCAAATAATTTTCGAATATTCTAGATTAATCTTCATCTTCTGTTCCTGATACTAAAACTGATCAAAAGCGTGTTTTTACCATAACTAATCGAGATTATATGAGAATATACTATCAATATGTAACTCTTCGACCAAAACATACTGCTACATACGGTACAGTTTGTTGGAGTGCATACGATTGGAAAAATACCTAGTACCTATCTCCGGCTTACCAAATAGTGAGGCATACACAGGCCACAGTTTCAGAAGAAGTTCTGCCACCTTGCTTGCCATTACAGGTGCTGATATATCAGTTCTTAAACGCCACGGTGGATGGAAGTCGACTACTGTAGCGGAAGGATATGTCGAGGATTCCATCCATAATAAGAACAAAATTTCCGATGCAATTTCTGGCACTGTAGCATCTAGTTCAAATGTAGTCAATCGCGAAATGTTAATGTCCAGAGAAAATAATACGTTTTTGTCTGATGTAAATAATGATTATTCAGGAACAATAGATTTAGTTGCTTCATCTTCAGGGATGAATATCAGTAATAATATAAACAGTACAATCAATGTTAATATATATCAAAAATAAAGTATGTTCCTGTTGTGAATTTGGAAATATTTGTTGGTGCAAAATACATTGTTATTGTCATATTTCAGTGGCGTTCAGTTTGCCGGCAGTCACTATGGGAACGGCCGTAAAAATTTCTTCTTTCCTCAATAATGGTGTATACGATTATTGAAATAATAACTATTTTTTTAAAGAATGATGAGTGCGGTAACCATACAGCAAATTTGTTCAATGAAACGCATCCAGATAAACTTATTGCTAGAAAATACGCTATAGTGCAAACTGGACCAGTAGCTAACAAAAAACGAGACCCAGAACGTGAATTTCCATTGAGAAATGAACCTGTTGAAGTTGCAGTTTTAGGACCTAACATTGAGCACAAGGAAATTGGCTAGTGTTACCAATATCAGTAGAACTAGTACTCCTGAAACATCATAAATTCCACCCCAACAAAATACATTTGGTACACCAATTGTATGAAGATGATTTCGATAGGCGAGAAATATTTTGAGAAATTATGACTACGAGAATTGATGCTGATGAGAATTTCCTTTTCAACATCTGCTTTTCTGATGAGTTTCCGTTTGTAAGATACGCAACGAAAAAAGTGGTTTTTGATTGCAGTTTTATACACTGCTCAGTCTTCGGGGTATCTGCATTTTCGCAAGGATAGTGAATACTCATGAGTTAGTTACTATATTTTATAAAGGAAACTTCTTGAAAAATAATGGAGAATTTGTTTTATGCATGAATTATAACAGAAATATGGTTGCTAGTGGAGATATGCCATTGAAACAGCCTACTGTTTCAATAATGGTATGAAGATATTTAAATATATTTAGATATACAAATAGATATACAATGGTCGTATTTTTTACTGTTCCCTGTACACTGGAAATGAATCGTACCCTTCACAGAAAGTAACCTATTCGAATTTATACCACACTCCACCAGGCCATTAATTGTTCTGAATGCCAGAGAGCCAGCAAGGCACGGAGAAAATGAAAAAGTTAATGACCTAGGAGGAAACTATCAGACGAAAGTAGACGATGATAAAGAATCGCAATTACAGGAATCCAACGGCAAAGGGAAAGAAGCGATTCCATTGAAAATACCCCGAGTTGGTTGAGGAGTACATGGTAATTACTTCGAGCTGAGTTATTGTTTGAACAACCCATGCTCTTTTTCCGCCAATGACGGAATTTAACGAACTGTCCATGCTGTATGGACAAAGATCCCTCTCCAATTCTGGCTTATCTGGAAATTGACAGCGACTTTCTTATTTTCAATAGAACGCTGTGTTTTTTACAGTTCCAAGTTTAAAATTAAATTCTCAACTCAACATACAGTGTGCCCCTGCTAAAATTTCTCCACTTATCTTATCTTCTCTTCCTCCTCTTATCTTCGAAGTCGTAGAAAAAAAAAACTCTTAGACCAGTCGATTTTGATTGCTAGGGAAAACTCTTCCACCAATTACGTCATCATTGTGCTGTCAACCCTCTCATCTCCAGCTCCCCCTACTTCAGAATTTTCTGCGAACGCCAATCGATGATGATGATGATAAAATCGGTAAACTATGTGAATATGGAATGAAACTGTCCTTAGACAAAATTTTTGATTGAACAGCTTGGTACATTTCATGACGTTTTCACCTAGAAATTGTAGGGGTTCGGTAAAAAGCCTATGAAATCTGATTGAATCGGAATCAACTTCAAATTGGGTGAGCATGTTCAAAAAAAGTTGAAATTTACATAAATTAATAGAAACTTAATAGAAACTTAATAAAAACATAGTACTGGAAGGAAATGACAACTCTCAACTACAGATAAAATTTACAACTGGAGAACGGTTGAAGATAGAGCCATTCGATTGACAATGATTGAATTAGACTAGTCTATGAATTTGAAGTAAAAATATCAACAGACAACATTTTAGATTGGAAACCTTGGCAGATTTTCGATAATTTACAAGTCGAAATTGCAGACAATCCGTAAAAAGCTTCAAGAACTCCAGAATACTGTTAACGGATGAAAGTTTCGTGAACTTCTCGATGCAACTATGAACTCTAAAATCGCAATTTTTAATTGGCCTACTAGTTTTCCGGATTTATCACCGTTAGACTTCGTTTGTGGAGATTTTTGAAATTCAAAGTTCATACCAATTGTAAGTAGATGCTTATGTCGTGCTATGTGATTTCACAAATATTGAGAAACGTGTGCATATATTTCGAAAACTTCTGCTCCTGGTACTGAATGATGATATATGAAAAAACAAATAATATTGATTCACCTTCACTTTTCATGGTCACTTCCACTACCATTGATTGATACTCAACTACATTACAAAGTTGTATTTGTGATCGAATTCACAAGTATTATAGTAATCCTTTCAAATTCTAGGTTAGGATGAAGGGGTTGACAGCACAACGATGACGAATTTGGTGGAACACAGTTCCCCTCGCAATCAAAATCGACGGGTTGGAGCGATTTTCAAAGTTTTCTACGACTTCGGAGATAAAGAGGGTGACAAGTTCTAGCTGGAACATACTGTATGTAGTATTTCCTACGCTTGTATGATATCATTTGAATTTAAATGAACGCACAAATTGTTTCTAGAGGTATAAACTTTGGAATTCAAGCGCCTCATAAAATGGTCAAGTGGCGTTAGATCTGGAGATCTGGCTGGCCAATCTATCGAACCTCATCTACTGAAACATTCGCCGAGATACTTTTCTATTATCTTTAATGTACCGAGACAATGCTCATCATTCAGATTTCAGGGTGATCTTCATGATTTTTTGGTGTAAAGTTCTCTGTGGAGAGAAGGAGTTCCGTCAGAAAAATAAAAGTGATTGGATTTGGATTGGATGTGTTGGATGTGAATTTTGACTATCAAGCTTTTACGTATTGAATTTTTATCAGCTTAAACTTCAAAAGAGAATCTCAAAAATCATAATAGCGCACACCACTGATATATCATAGAATAACCCACCAAAAGTTCAAACGAATCAAAGAACAGTACCGAAATAAAATTGTATTTACGAAAGACGAGACACGGAGACACTCTGTACGATTCCCGTGAAAATGAGGTTACGAGCAAAGTAACCCCAAACTTGTTATTGATAATTCCCACTTAAATATACAAAGATGGAAATATATTCAGTGCCAAGATGGCTTTCCTCCAAAGAAAAGGTCCACGTGCCAATAAAAACAAGACAGAAAGAGCATCGCTCTGAGTTGCCATGGGGAGGCAGGTGGAAAATTGTTTCCGCCATAGGCGCCTCGAATGAGGAAGTACTTTCTAACGAATATTTAATATCAAGCTGGTATTAGAACTTCCATTGTCTTGATTTATGAAAATTTATGGAAATTCAAGAAGATATTTTGGTTGGTTTTTCCGTGGTCTTATTTGGTTTAAATCTCCAAACGTTTCGACTGCAACTACGGCAGTCATCTTCAGTGGCGTGGTCGAAGTACTCTTCTAGACGTATCAACTGAAACTGAAGCTTTCGAGTTTGCCATGTTATTTATAGTGATGTTTTTTCGCGCACTTTCTGTAATAGTGGGTTCGCGCGCACTTTCCGCGCGATTCGGGTGACATGGCTTGGTTTTGGCCCCTTTCAATGCTGTTCCTGGTAATTTCGTCAGTTAGGAGATCGGCAAGGTGTGCACTTTGGGTGCACGGTGGGGGGTTGATACCCTTACGATGTGTGCTGTCCCTTTGAGTCCGACTTTAGCCAACCTGAGGTTTGCTCCCCAAGCAGTTCTCCTCACCATGATATGGAGAGGAGTGAGGTCCAGAATTACCTCTATTGCTGCTGTTGGGTCGATCTCATTGCTCCTGTTATACAAAGACATGCTAGTCTTTGCACTTTCTCCAGGAACTCTTCTGGCCAATGCAGGGGGCCATATTACATCCATAAAACGTGGCTGGAAATCTGCCTCCGTACACAGAAGATAGTTTGAATAACAAAATTGATATTTCTTACAAAATATTGAATTGCCCATCTTCTTCCAAACAAATTAAAATATCTGATAAAATTGTGGAATCAACTATTCAAGACATATGTAACGTTTCTGATCAGCAGCAATATGGGACATCTTCGAGAATTTTTGTTGGAAGTAATTGTTCAAACTTTACTATCAATTATTATTCCAATAAATGAAATTGTTTTGTGATGAATTAATAATCAATCAATAATTGACCCTGTTGAAATAAATCCTTCAAAAAGTAATACTTCATGGTTATTTTGTGAATTATTTTGGCTGTGAAAAAAAGTCTTTATTTGATATCTTGCTCTCATACCCTATTTTTTGCTACTACATAGTATTTTTTGAGCGTAACTTTTCGATGACCTGGATCGATTGTCGTAAGGCATTCAATACAATGTTAATATATAATGATAGTACGTTAGGATCTATACGGGGCATAGTCGAAAAGATCATTTTTCGGTTTTTTTCTTCTAGCACTATTCCAGAACAAACAAGTCATATTTTGGTGAGACATCATAGTTTCAGACTATTTTAGTCGACTGAAATGTATTTTGTTTCTTGATAACTCTCTCTGTTTGAAAAATGAATTTTTAAAATTTTGGAAAATAGTTCTATAATGAATACAATTGACAGATTGTTTTTGACTACAAAAAAAAATCATTGGTACCTACTGTTGATTGAACTTTCTGATGGATTTAGTTGTTTCATTTTACCTTTCATTTACATACAGGGAGCGTTAAATTTTATTTTCTCAAAACCAGTTCGGTTAATTTTGACCTAATTTTACTCATACCAATTTGAAAATGGCGATATGTATTTCTGAAGTTTACGATATAACGATATATGAGGTTGTTACTATCGTTTGAACAAAACTTTAGGGGGACCTTTTGAATGGAATTTTATCACAGTAATACACGCAAACTCTAGAATAAATAATAAAGAACGACTTCAAACAAAAAAACTCAGGTAATATTGTGGACATTATTCGAAATTGCGATTAATTAGTTACAAAAAATTATTTACCCCTTCATACCACTCACCAATGCCCTACTTACGTTTTTTTTTCCATAAAAGTTTATTGTCACCATTTCAAATCATAAATTTGAAAATCGCATGATTGTATCTGTTTTTGTTCCATAGGTGTGAAAGTATCCCCTTTATATCACTCAACCTCCCCCTCCCACCCAATTTTTTGCCAAATTTCATTGAGAACGGTTCACGGGAACTGTGTCAAAAATATTTTTGTTTGTAAAATGAAATCTTGATACTGAATTTTGATACACTCTGTATGCTAACGCAGATGATTAAACCGAATCAACCCTTCAAGGGCGCCTCTGACCCCTTCCCTTGGAGCGTCGCGGTGTCTGCTCATGGACGTGTATGAAAAAGTAAACAGGAAAAATCGGGGAAGTGAACTGTGGCGTTTCCGTTGATTTAAGTATGGATGGATGAGTATATCCCTGAGAGATTTCAGAGGACTTTTTTCATTGAAGAATACTTTCACTCTGGAAATTAAATTCGTGCATGGCCAGCACTTTTACTCGAGGAAGTAAAACAGAGAATTTTTTTTTGATATGTCTGACAACTTTTAACTCAAGATTATTCAATTCAAGAACGGTTGTGGCTGCCAATCGATTCAGAATCATGGTATGCTCTGTGAGATTGAATCAAAAATATTTGCGAAAAAATTTTTAATTGAACACCTTGGCAGATTTTTGAAAATTTTCAACTCGATACTGCAGAGGTTCCAAGAAAGGCCTATGAAATCTCTATTTCACTGGGAATGGACTTCAAATTTGGTGAGCATATTCATAAATTATTGAAATTTTGGAATATTGGAAGAGAAATTTTTTTGAAAATGTTTCCGATGTGTATGACACCTTCCAACTCCAGATAAATTATTCAATTCGAGAACGGTTAAAGATAGACCAATTCTGTGAACGCCAAACGATTCAGAATCTTGAAATTAATATGCTCTGTGAGATTGAGTCAAAAATATTTGCGGACAAATTTTTAATTGAATACCTTAGCAGATTTCTAAAAATTTTCAACTCGATTCTGCAGAGGTTCCATAAAAGGCCTATGAAATCTCTATTTGACTGGGAATCGACTTGAAATTTGGTGGGCAAATTCGTAAAAGATTGAAATTTTTGAATATTAGCAAAAACTTTTTTTTTCAGGTAGAGAGTTACTTACAAGGAATGCATCTTTGGTTCTGATTTTTCTCCGCGTTACTTTTCTTGATTCCATGTCTGCAAGAGTGGGTTTCCACTTTGATAGCAATCTGAAACAAAAAAAAAAAACTTCAGTTATATTTCGTAGTTTCCCCAAGGAAACTGTACGGTTACTGCATACAAATTCGATACCTAGTGAGTATGAGACAAGGATGTCTAAGGCACTACTTTGCGCACGCTTGTAGAAAATAGTCATTTACCTAACAAGTGCGGAAAGTAGTACTTTTCCGCACGCGACGGCAGTTGCACGAACGACGCGGAGCGGAGTTCGGCAAGCTGACAAGGGTGGAAAAGACAAGACAAGAAAAAAAATGATTTTAATAAACAAGATTTTATAATAATGCTACACAATGACACAAGGCAGAATAGTTACATATATCATTTAGTTAGTCCTAAATAAACATATTGCCAACAATACAAAAATCGTGCGGAAAAGTGACTTTTCAGCAGCACTAGTGCGGAAAAATAACTTTGCGCACGATTTTTTTATGCACTGAAAGGAACAACTTTTAAACGAAAAATCATGCGGAAAGTTACTTTTCCGCACTCTCGTAGGAAAAACGCCTTTTCTGCACCCAGTTTTCAACGAAACAAAACCCCTGGTTCGCTCTCCTACAATCAGTTGCAGGAGTGACCAACAAACGATTTTCCGGACGATTCCCAGTTGAAAACTCTCCACCCACGACGGTGAACTGGAGAATACGTGTGTAATATTTATTACGCTTGTTTTTATTTTTGTTTAGTGGAACAGGGGAAGTATGAGAAACTCGAAACCGTATTTGTAAGGCCATTATTTCGAGTAAGTCGTTTTATTCGCAGACGGAATTTGAATATTCATGAACCAAGGGATTCGTCGAATCAATAACAGAGTTTACTATTCGCACCTTTAGTCGTATTTGCATTGTGATCGATTTGATTTAGACCTCAAAGGGCAGGGTGGAATTTCTATTGATACCTATTATATGAATATCGACAGCACGGCAAATATAATAGGAGGTTTTTCTTGTCATCTTGGAAAAAAATAAGTTTAGAAAAATAGAGTTCGAATAGGGTTGAAGATCATTCAATTCTCTACAAGAATGACCCTCTGTAATTTCCTATAAAATGAGCCCGTTTTCTCGGAAAACGTGCTTGAACGACGACATCAAATTTCAGGCTCGTGTTAGCCCGCCGTTGCAAGTTCCGGCGTTGCCAAACGTTCAATGTGTCATAACTTTGCTAAAATGTATCAAAAAATTAAAAATGAATGTGCATTTTGGTCGTTAAGACTTCTACTTTTTCATACAATTATAACATGTGGGTATCTGAGTACCTGAATGGTTGTATTTACTGCGATACATAATCCAACTGCGTTTTTTACGGACCATGCAAAAATCATAGATATTTCAGTTAATCCGGAATAATTGCACTGAAGCAGGAACCATTACCCTCTTTGGGCACTGTGCAATGATTTGAGAGTAGTGAGACAGGTCTCACTTACACACGCCAAAAAAAACTATGTTTTACTTCTGCCACATTTTCAACTCCCTCATAATTCCGACATTATAGCCAGTAAATGTTGAAAACCCTGCATGAAAAATGTAGTATGCAATTTCAAGCTGGAGGTTTGCACTTTATATTTCTGTTATTGAACGCACAAAAACAACATCAAAATGTGTTAAAATTTTAAAAAATTCAGAGGCTGTCCAAAAACTCATTCTTTTCAAACGATAAATCATTTTGTCGAACTACAGAATTTTCAAACCCCTGACCATCCGAAATGAAAGAAGATGAATTTATCTGTTCATTCCATATATACAACAGAGTCCAGGATTATCGAACCATTATATCTAAGCCAACAAAGGACACACTTTTGGAGCAGTTTTCTCAGTATGTTGTCAGTTATCATGAGCTGCGAGCGTAGTTTAGAGTGTCGGTTTCCGACTTACTATAGACATGTCAACCCTACTGTCATACAAAGGTTTTTGTTCTTGCTGTGAAAATTTGAGTTCATTATTGAGAAATTTCATAGTGAAAGATACTAATTAAGATTATAATAGATCCAGCTGCTATTATCCGTCTGAAAGTGATAGAAATTTATAGTAGAGCAGGCAAGACGTCAAAAATTCTCCAATGAAATCCAAACTCAGGCACAGTTTGGAAAGCATTGCTGTTTCATCCATTTTGACCGTTCAGGACAGTTTATGAAGCATCAACTGAAACTATTAAAAAAGTGGCAACTACTCATTTGGATGAAGTTTCGAGAGCATTATGAAGAGAATAGCTCATGTAGATTCAGTAGCGGTTTTTGCAAAATATCACCGGGACTGGCCATCCTCATAATTCTCATATTATCCATGAATATTCTCACCTCTCGTCTACAATGGAAGATATTTTTTATCGCAATTTTAGAACGATTAACACCGTTCTAGATCTCAAAAAGACGACTTTGCTTCAAATATGAGCATAAACCTCACCGAACCTAACCTAACCTAGACTACACAAAGCTTTCCTACCATACATCAAAGGTGTGACAGACAAAATCAGTAATATCTTGAGAAAACACGAGATAAAAACAATATTCACGGCCAACAACCAAATATCCAAATTCCTCATATCTCCCTTGGACACAATTCCAAACGATTCTCAAGGTATATATGAAATACCATGTTCAGACTGCCCGAGAACTTATATTGGCCAGACTAACAGACGAGTAACTTCCAGAGTCTACGAACATGAACTTGCTGTGCGTCAGGCATCTTCCACTTCCGCACTTTATAAACATCGAGAAGACACTGGTCACAAAATAGACTTCAAGAACATAAAAATAATTTCCACCGAGAAAACTCTGCAAACCAGGATCATCCGAGAAGCCCTTGAGATAGAGTAGCGCCCCAATTGCCTCAACACTCGCGACGACGGACGTAGACTTCCCAATACCTGGAAGCCTCTCATTGCACGCATAAACTCATTTCCCACCAACCCAGTTCCCGCACACAGCTCACTTAGCGCCAACCAAGTTCCCGCACACAACTCATCTGGAGCCAATTCAGTTCCCGCCCATAGTTCACCTCGCGCCAATACATTGCACACGGCCATTACAGCCACATCCACTATAAATACAGTTCCTCAACCTACAATTCCTCAGTTCTCTCGAAGGAGTAGGCAGATTGAGACCTTAGAGAGAACCAGTGACGAGACATGGGGAGTAGGCAGATTGAGATCCCGACGTCAAGTCACAAAAACCTGACGTAATTATACCTGAGGAGTAGGCAGATTGAGACCTCAGCGTAGAATTACGTTTCAACCATTTATTAATTTTCTTTCTTTTTCAGTTCTTGAAAATGGCTCCAAAATCGGAGCCGAAACGTCGAATTTCAACAAATTCTAGACGCGGTTCAACCCGAACTTTTAGTTTTCATATATATATGCCGTTAGGAAAGTTTCAAAAAGACGAACATCCTGTCCCTTCAGGCCTTAGAATATTGAATCTTCTCTGGTCACATAAATTCGCGAATTTGCCCCCATTTAACCATCATCAAGAAAAAAAATTTATACATTCTTCGAGTGCCCCGCCTCACCTTAGGGGCCGCTGCTGCTTCCGTCATACTTTCCCGAGCTTTTGTATTTCCTTCATTGTTGGAGAGAACGAAATTCTGAAATAATCACGTACGCTTTGACTCCACCATCGCTATGTGGATTCTGAACGATTCACTTTAATGCAGTTTTCCTGTAGTGGCAAATCTGACGGAGCGAGAACATCGCAGAAATAGCGGTCTACATGAGCGAAAACGAACCGGGATTCGGAAAAGTCCCTCGAGTGGTTTCCAAGCATTTCCCTCATTAGCTCTCAGCTATAAATCTATAATTCGCGACAAGGTCATGCAGCCTTATAAATTCGTACTTCATGCTGCGTTGGGGTATCCCCGGCTTTTCTATTCTCTGGAACATGGATTTTCCGGTCTTATCATAAGCTCATTATTCGAGATACCTGAGCAATAATGACAGAGGTGAACCCATTCTTTTTTGGGGGGCACCTTGAATTTGCGGGCGTAGCCCATTTTGGCCCGAAAATGTGAAATACCAGGTAAGATGAATTTTAATGAGCTTGGGTAAATGCCCATTTCGGCCCACAACGATAGGTAAACTAATTAAAAGGTAATTTGAAGGATATTTGGATTGGGATAATTATTTATACATTGTTAGGAGCGCTTATTGTTAGATTATTCAGTTCCACAGTAACTTCTGTAATAATCTAGTAAAAAAAAGGCGGAAAAATGGGTGAATCGGCTAAGTTAAGTGAAATCACAAGCGGACGCGGTAAAACACAATTGGTGTTGAATCAGTTCAAATTCAAAGAACAAAACCGAAAATTAAGTTTGGGAGAAACAAAGTGGAGATGCATCAAAGATAGGTGCAATGCCTACTTAAAGACTATGGGCAATTCTTCTGATCGAGTTTTGACAACATCGAATCAAAACCATTCACACGAGGCAGAGTTGGAAAATGTCTTGCAACGGCAAATATTAAGTTCTACAGCGAAGAGGAATCGGACATATGTGAGAAACCCGCAAAAATAAGAAAAGCTTTGTCGAAGCAACCAGAACAGGATGCTCTCACCCGGAAGGACTTGAAATGTGTGAGGAAGAACATCTACTATGCTCGGAGGAAATCGCTGCCAGCATTACCCAAGTCAGTTACAGAAGTCCACGCAGTGTTGCTGCAATGGAGTTAAAAACTAATAAAGGTGAAGATTTTGTGTTAATTAATGACGAAACCTTAAATTTAATAATATTTTCCTGTCATTCTAATTTAAATTTTTTGTGTAAAGCAGAGATTTTGTATATGGATGGGACCTTCTCTTATTGCACAAATTTTTTTAAACAACTCTTCACTATACACGGCTATTTTAATGGACACTATATGACTTATGATGAAATTATAGAAAGAAATCTCGAATTTTCGCGGTTAATTATTAATTTTGGCTTCCGTATCAACTTTTGAAGAATCCTCTCTTCAGTTTCCGAAAGGTTATACATCTTTACATATTTCATGAAAATTTCCAGATGACTTTTTTTCTTGTTCTCGACTTATGAAGAAATTAACGAAACGAATCTCGAACTTTCAAGGTTTATTATTATTTTTGGCTTCCGTTCCGACTTTTGGAGTATCCATTTTCCAGTTTTCAGAAGATCATACATTTTTACATATTTTGTAAAAAAGATCAGATGGATTTTGTTCTTATTCTCGACTTATGATTAAATTGACGAAACGAATCTCAAATTTTCACGGTTTATTATTATTTTTGGCTTCCGTACCAACCTTTAGAGAATCCACTTTCCAGTTTTCGAAAGAATATACATTTTTTCATATCGTGTTGAAAAATTCAAATGGATTTGGTCCTTGTTCTCGACTTATGATTGAATTAACCAAAAGAATCTCGAATTTTCGAAGTTTTTTACTATTTTTTGCTCCCATACCGAGTATTTACTTTTCAGTTTTCAAAAGATTATGCATCTCTACATATTTTATGATTCTATGGAAATTTCCAGAGGACTCTTTTTCTTTTTCTCGACCTATAATGAAATTATCGAAACGAATCTCGAATTTTCGAGGTTTATTATTATTTTTGGCTTCCATACTGACTATCCACTTCCCAATTTTTGGAAGAATACATTTCTTTTGAAAAATTTCAAATGGCTTTTATCCTTGTTCGCGATTTATGATGAAATTAACGCAAAGAATCTCGAATATTTGCGGTTTTTATTATATTTTGCTTCCATACCAAATTTCAAAGTATCTACTCTGTTTACGAAAGGTTATGCATTTTTACATATTTTATGGAAATTTCCAGATACTTCTTCTCTTTGTTCTCGACTTATAATGAAACTATCCAAAGAAATCTCGAATTTTCGCGGTTTATTATTATTTTTGGCTTCCATACCGGTTTTTCGAGTATCTACTTCCAAATTTTCGAAAGATTATACATTTTCACATATTTTGTAGAAAATTTCAGATGGCTTTTGTCCTTGTTCGCGATTTATGATGAAATTAACGAAAGGAATCTCGAATTATTGCGGTTTTTCATTATTTTTTGCTTCCATACCAAATTCTAAAGTATCCATTCTTCATTTTTCGAGAGGTTATGCATCTTTATATATTCTGTGGAAATTTCCAAATGGCTCTTTTCCTTTTTCTCGACTTATGATGAAATTATCGAAACAATACTCGAATTTTTGCAGTTTATCATTATTTTCAGCTTCCATGCCGAATTTTGGAGTATCCACTTCCCAATTTCCGAAAGATTATACATTTTTACATATCTTGTAGGAAACTTCAGATGGCTTTTGTCCTTGTTTCCATACCAAATTTCAAAGTGTACACTATTTGGTTTTGACTTAAATGCATAAAATCCGCCATATCAAATCATTGCTGGCAACGATTTTCACGAAATCGTTGCTGCCAAATCGTTGCTAACTTCACACACATCAAAAATAAAAGAACTTTGGAACGATTGAGCACCCTTTCAGCAAACAGTTTCAGTAAGTTTTCCACTTGACTTGTGTAGGAACATATTTTTCATTGCATGGAGAAATTGTCGTCATCTCTCAGACTATAAACAGTGTAATGATCGGAATAATTTATCGTGAAATGTAATCAAGGACAACATCCACAAGCTATTCAGTGATATCATAAATGGTATTTTATGTAGCTGTAACTCAAATTGCTTGTTTCGTCGTCCGGATATTAAAGCACATCTTCACGAGAGACGTAAATGAGATTGCACATCGTTTATTGAAAAATAGTCGGCGCCTCGTATCTAATAAACGTTTGATTCCAACCATAATTGCAGTCAGCCAGGAAACTGAAGAGCACTTTCGTGCTGTTTAGAGTCCATATAATGTGAATGGGACTTATTTATTGAATTCATATTCCACCATAAACACAAAATACGTTTTCAATACTATACAGGGCTTTTTACGATGAGCTGTAGTATAATGCTAATCGAACGGAATGGAGTTTCATCACAACCAACATCATTATAATAAATTTTAACCCAATTACTCAAAGCCTACGAGATTCGAAACAGATGTCACCAGGAAAAAGTTTTTCTTTTTAATAAACAGCCAAAATTGGAGATTCATTCCTTAATTTCAACATAAGTCAAGAACTAGAAAAAGGGCCATCTGGAAAGAAATTTCCATATAATGTGTGGAGATGCATAACCTTACAAAAACTGAAGAGCGGATTCTTCAAATGTCACCACGGAATCGAAAAACAATTGGAAAATGCGAATAGACGAGATTTCTTTAAATAATTTCATGATAAGTCGAGAACAAGAAAATCAGCAATCTGGAAATTTCCACAGAATGTGTGAAGATGCCTAACTCTTCAGAAACTGAGGAGTAAATTCTTCAAAAGTCGGTATGGAAGTTAAAAATTATAAACTACCTCAAAAATTCGAGATTCTTTACGTTAATTTAAGCATAAGTCGAGAACAAGTACAAAATCTATCCGAATGTTTCTACAAAATATGTAAAAATGTATAAAAACTGCAAAGTGGATATCCCAAAAGTCGATACGAAAGCCAAAAATATTAATAAACCGCAATAATTCAAGATTTGTTTCGATGATTCCATCATAAGTTTTGAACAAAGAAAAGAGCCATCTGAAAATCTCTACAGAATGTGTAAAGATGCAAAATATTTCAGAAACTGAAGAGTAAATACTTCAAAAGTCGGTATGGAAGTTAAAAATTATAAACTACCTCAAAAATTCGAGATTCTTTACGTTAATTTAAGCATAAGTTGAGAACAAGGACAAAATCCATCCGGATGTTTCTACAAAATATGTAAAAATGTATAAAAACTGCAAAGTGGATATCCCAAAAGTCGATACGAAAGCCAAAAATAATAATAAACCGTAAAAATTCGAGATTCGTTTCGATAATCTCATTATAAGTTGTGAACAAGGAAAAGATCCATCTGGAAATTTCCATTGAATATGTAAAGATGCATAACCTTTCAAAAACTGGGTTAAATAGGCACTATCACATGGACATTCAAATAACGCACTGATGTCCCACAAACTGATTTATTTTAAATATCACTTCTGACAATGTTACTCGTTCCAAATATTCTCACTAAGTAACTCATCATTTCATTTGTTTTTAGTCGATCAGTTTCACATTGCTCATCTATACCTCTTTTGTAACCAACCTTTACTCACACATTCCAAAGAGTATGAATAATGACAATAAACAGTATTGAGTATTTTTTTGCTTACGTATTATCAGTTCTGTTTCAAAATAAATGTATATGCTCTAAAAAAACGTCACTTTGATCTGCCCAGTTCTCCATATGCTAGCCGATGTTATCAAAGTAAATGGTAGAAACAGCTGAATCTATGATATTAGTTGATGAAAATCTACATCAAAGTCGTATATATCCGGTTTGGCGACATATTTATCTTCTGGAATATTCTGCGGATGCATTTAAACGACACGATGAGTGATTTATGGAAGTCCGTGGATATTTACTTTTTACAGCGCAAATTTCATCTAGTTTTCATTCTGTTAATGTATTTTGACGTGGAACTATATTCATCATTTCGGCAAAAATGAGAAAAAAGACGCTCCATTCATCATTTTGATTAGAGTTCGCGCGTGTAAATATTAGCATTGAATACTGTGATGTTTTTTGTACTGTGAAGTAAGTTATTTTGCGTAAAGGGGTGTTTTATATAATTTTGTAGTAAAACAAGGGTAAAAAAAGTGGAGAGTCAGATATTTTTGTAAGACCCCCCTAGACTTTACGTAAAGATATTTAAAAGTCTTTTTATATCTATGAAAATCAAGAATCTTTACGTTTTGAGGGCGACAAATTATTTCCTTGTTTTTACGATCCCTTTATTAAAATTTTCCAACGAAATAATAAAAAAAAGAATTAGTGGGCAGTGACTGCTATTTTCATTTTGATCATTAGGTTTGTATTGAAGCAGTACGTGTCTTTACAAGTCCGTCATGAATGTGGTTCATGCACGATTCCCCCCCCCCCCTCATTTTCGAGCCACAGTCCGCGATTATTTGGATAGTATTCCCCATCGGTGGATTGGCAGAACAGGTCCAATTGCTTGGCCTCCACGGTCTCCAGATTGCAAGCCACTGGACTTTTTTATAGGGACATGTTAATGGCCCAGTTTATTGTGTAGAACAGTTTAGGTGTAATCACTTTATTTTCAGTTATACACGCACATTTGATGAATGTTTTAAAGCAACTCATATAAAATAA
Source organism: Chrysolina americana (assembly GCA_958502065.1). NCBI lineage: Eukaryota > Metazoa > Arthropoda > Insecta > Coleoptera > Chrysomelidae > Chrysolina > Chrysolina americana. The sequence continues at coordinate 50,690,308 of OY293421.1, read as the reverse complement.
CATCTAGTCATTCGAGTACAGATATGAGTCATATCTGCAACGTTTCCATTATATAATAATTTTGAATGTTTTGTTGACAAACCCAACAGAGATATATTTGTTTCAAGGAGGAAATAATGTTCCAATAACTGTAAACCAGTCGATTACAATCCTTTCAGAAGTGACTATAACTTTGTATAGTATGTATGGCATACGTCCAACAGAAAACAACTACTTCTCTGGATAATACCTCGACAGATATCGAATTATGTGCAAAGATCCTTACTTTAAAGGAACAACTTTGCAAGAGCTCTCTGATTTTGACCGATACTTTTTCCAGTCACCACCGGGCAAACATCCACATCTCAAAAATGGGATTTAGATGTCCTTGTGTTATCATATCGTTGACGTTCCTGCCGTATTACACCACGACATACCTTGGATATCAAAATCAATAATAGCCGAGTATAGATGTCTCTATGATGTCATATTGTTGTCATTACTGCGATATCACACTGTAACATCCCTGTGATATCTAAATTAGTGATAGCTGGATTTAGATGTCCCTGCGATGTCAAATTGTTACTTGCCATAGACATCAAAATGTATACTTAGATATCTCTGCTACTATATTTTTATTGCGTTATCTCCAAATCAGGTGATAATAGGACTTTCACACACATTCACTTGACTGTCGACCACAAGGACGCCATCTGTCCTCCACCACGGTCGAAAGGCGAATCCTCAATTGTATATTTTGAAGTAACGCGGTAAGTTGGCAAGAAGTTGGCAACACAGATCGTATTCAATGTTGGCCAACCTGAAAGCGGAAGGCGACTGCGTGACCGGCTGTTACTGTATTGTATAACCATATTTAGTTCTAGTTCTTTGTTCTTTGTATCGATACATTGATCGAAGATCAAAGCTTTGTCGCTTTGAATGCTTTCTATACTGTTCATGTTCTGATATTTCCAACTGGATTGATCACATTTGCGAATTTTAGTGTCCATAAACTGAAAGTGAAAAGTGAGTATCGTTGTTGAGTATCAACGAAGTGAGATTTCATTATTTCTTTCCTTACTATCTGGCATTGTAGCTTTCAGTGGTCTCATATCGCTCTGTTACATCCCTGATCGTTATTTGGAGGCATCTTTGCGGCGTTTCAGAACTACATCGCATAGAGGTCGCTAGCATGCATCATGAGTGTGACAAAAGTGAGTCGCTGGGACGTCTATGCGACGTAACGATGCGAGTCGCAGGTCACGAAGTGACATCGCAGCAATATCTTAGATATGTACCTGTGTTGGCTGGGGATGAATATCAAATTATGACTCATACCATCGCCTCTTTTGAAGACGTCGTCCTGTATACGCCCCACATGCAAATACGCCGCGATTCGAGGAGAATTCAATTATCGATTGTGACATTGGGTCGCAGCAATACGTCTCTGGCATCTCACCGGAAGAACGATAATGGATTGTGAAAGAAAATCGATTCCAATTCCGGTCCGGTTTATCTGAATAAATCTTACGATGGACAAAGCAATATTCCGGCGTTGATTAATTTTCAATTAGTGCATATGCCGGCCGGAATATCGAGTGGGAGTTAGAAAAAGACAATTGATCTACGGAAAAGGAAAATTTCCATTTTGAATAAATATTGTTGTTTAGAAATGTGACAGAAAAAAAAACGGACCCAAATCCCATAATCTGAATCGGACTCGAAGAGGTTTTTATTTTATTAAATGAACTTTTATTTACGAAAATCACGAAATTTTTAAAGAAAACGACCCCTCCCAAATGCAGATGAACTTTTCAACTCAAGAACGGTTCATGATGAAGCAATTCTGCGAACGCCAATCGATTCAGAATGATAAAAATAGTAAACTCTGTAAATTTGAATTGGAAATATCCGCAGACAAATTTTCAAAAATGTTCAACTCGAAACTGTAGAGGTTCCGTAGTAAAAAGGCTGTGAAATCCTTAGTTGAGTGGATATAAATTTCAAATTTAGTGTGCATATTCAGAAAATATTGAATTTGATGAATATGAGCAAAAACGGATTGAAATTGTCGGGTCGTCAGAGGAATTCGGCCGAAATTTTTATATTTCGAAGAGATCTCAAAAATAGGAAATAGTTCAGAAAACAGAAAAGTTTGAAAGTCATCAAGGTGGGTCAGAAAAAATTTTTTCTGTCCAATTCACAATTCTCATCTTTAAAATTCATAAAATAGATGAAGTTGTTACAAAAATTCCCCACACCTGTAACGAAGGGAAGATGGTGAAAATTGAATTTATTAATTTATTTATTTTGAACTAGGTTCGTTCTACCTTCAGAAGGTTGTGCTGCCATTGGCTTTCAATGAGAAAATAATGGCCTTTGATCGGTTACCCCTCAAGCTAGAATATAAACGATCTGAAAATATTCAAGCTGCTGAAAATGAGAACTACTTCGTCGCTTATTGCCTTCCCGCATTTCAGAATCAGTTAGTTCCCTGCCATCAGATATTTCAGCTCGTGACGTCTAATTAAATGAACCATTTGATATCAAAGCTATGCTACGAACACGACGGAAATCTAATTTAATGGTCTCTGAAGCTCTAGAAAGATGAGTGGTGGAATTTAATGAACTTATTGGCATGGTTCAAGTAGATAAATCAGAGGGAAAAGTAGAGACAAATTTGCTTTCACAAAAGCAATTTCTACAGGACGAATCAAAGTCAGAATTTCATAGATTTCTCCATTCAGTATAACTCAACAACTGCAAAAAGTTATAGAAAAAAGTACAGTAGCTGTCAATCTGCGCATGAACATGTACGGAAAAAATTGGGGGCTCCAATAAAAAATGACTATATGGCTTTATGCAACAGTTATCAGACCCTTGATGAAATTGAACAGGAAAGTAAAAATAGAAATACAAAAAGTTTCTACAGAAAAATTAAAGAAAAAAATAAAAAAAGCAAGAGTAAAAGAAGCGGAATAAAGATTAAAGAAGGAACAGTGATACTACAAGCAATACAAGTTTGGATGGAATACTACAAGGAATAATTGGTAGATGAAGCCGTGAAGGATGAACAGTAGTGGAAGACGAAGAGGAAAAGAGTGAAGAAGAAGATAATAAATTAAACGAGCCCACCAGAGAGGTAATAGAAAGAGTCATTGCAAAATGTGGAAATGGTAAGGCGCCCAAAAAAGATGAAATTAACATCGAATATATAAAATACGGAGGACATGAGTTAAAGGAGAGGATGCTTACATCAATAAGGAGAAAATGGAAAATGCCAAAAGAATGGGAGACAGGATAAATAAATAGGATAAAAACATTGGCAGAACATGTAGACCTTTGAAAGTTCGTATACAAGAACATCAAAACCCAAACAAAGTATCTGCGTTTGGTGAACATTTAAGGTTCAACAACCATAATTTTAGCCCAAACAGAAACTCTCGAATTTTACAGGAGGTTAGGTCCAAAAATAATAATAGATTAGATTTCCTTGAAGATTTACATATAAGTAAAGAATTACTCAACAATGACCTTTGTCTAAATACTCAATTTAAACAGAGCTTATGTACCCCTTCATAGACGTTTGAAATAATGTCTTTAAACTATTTCAAATTAATTCTTTTCAGTTCAAACATTTTTCAGTTTTTCAGTATTTCATTAATTCTTTCTCTGATGATATTACTTGAACCCATTTAGCAGTTTATCCATTCTCTCCGGCCTTTTCAATTCTGAGAACACGAAGTTAATTTTCACTTTTTGGTTTTTTATTGGTAACTATGTAGTTCTGTACAACATCTAACTTTGATCAGCGGGTATAATGTGACGAGTTCTCATTAGACTTTCTCTCATTCCCTTAGCTTTCCTTGTTGGGGTTGGATAGAACTGCATAGAGGCCTTATATTGATCAACTTCTTGAAGGTTTCTTCATTTCTTCACGTTTGTGCTACCCAAATTGCCTATTCTTGGACTAAAATAGTTCTCATTAGACTTTTCACATGTCCTTAAGACCCAATTCTGGGTGCTCAAACATTGGAGCTAATTCACTTAACTTGGGTCACCTCTTAGGTTCAGTTTGTCTTCCCACTATGCAGGAATATTGAGTGAAGTTCTCATTAGACTTCTCCTCGGTGCCTCAGCAATACTTGGTTGAGGATGGACAGAGCCATAGAGAACCCCCCTCCCTACTTTCTTTCTGATTATTTCTCACTCATTACTTAATTTGATAATTTATTCCTTTCTACTAGGTGCTCTCCTCTTCGATCCACCCAAATTGCCTCTTCTGGGAATGAGAAAGTTATCATTAGACTTCTCCCATGACCTTGAGCTCAATTCTGGTAGCTCAGAAGGTAGAGAACACACAGAAAATCTTGATATAGTTTTCTCTGGTAGTGTATTTCTGGAAAACGAAAGGTTCCCATTAGACTGATCTTTTTCAGATCTACATTCCTTTTTGAGCTCATGTCGAGATTAGTTCATTTTCTATTTGTTTTCTGTGACTCTATGTCACATATGTCAGTGGTCACTGCCACTTGTCAATAGTGTCATTGGCACACTTTGTCAATTTAAATTTCATTTCCACTTCAACATTCAGGCAGATATGATGTAGTATCCCATATCTTTATTTTATGAATCCTTGAACAGGATGAAAATTGTTCAGTTTTAAATATGTTGTAACATTTTGATTTGGTCCATGGACATGATGTTTTTATATGGCTTTCCACTGGTACAATCTCGCTTCTCATACGCCCCTGCTGCTGAAATCCCACTTCTGAATCACCCTTGAATCATGCTCCACATTTGTGGAAATCCAATAAATCCAATAGCTCGGCTGCAAGTGACATTAGTTGATGCTGTGATCACAGTTTTGTCCGAGGACACACAAAACAAATCGCAAATTCGATCTCGGATCCAATATATGTGGAATAATCTATGTCGATTGGACGCTGTGAAGCGATGTGTCATTGTTTCGATATCGAGGGATTTGCAATTGTTCGTTAGTTCATACGGTTCAATCACTCTCCGATATACGCGAATTTCGTATTCGGAATTTATGAGTTTTCTATACAAATTGAGTTGTTGTTACAGGGAACAGAAATTATTTAGTGACGAACTATTATAACACGAACATACTGGTCACCTCTGATAATAAAACCGAAACGATACAATATTATTCAATGAGCTTGTAATGATGACTATTACTCACGAGTATGCGACGCGTAGTTGATCATTCGAATCAGTAATGGTCATTACACACAAGTTGTATCCTTAAAAAATTGCGACATGGCAACAATGTCATGAGTTGAGGGATAACATGAAAAGATGTTACCTTCATTAATATTCGGGTATTACTCATCTAGGTTGTGTTACTTGATCGGAGGATATATCAGCCTGCCGTGTTTGCGGGGCTCATTATTATGAATTCTGAGCCTGATAAGATTTCTTGTTAGCATTCTCTTGAGGAGGTGAAACCTGCGGAATTCCTCCAACAGGCTTTTAACGTTTGTCGGAATGGAGTCGACGCCAGCAAGAGCGCGCAGCGCATCCAGACGAATGTACCTATCACTCTTGGTGATGATACGGAGTACTTTGTTCTGCATCCTGTCCAACCCCATAAAAGGAATCTTGGGCAGACAGCAGAACGCTATGTCCGGCTACAAATGTAGTCGAGCAAAGAACCTTCGCTTTACTAACCTGTGACCATTCCCTACCACTTTCATCTCGTGTACAACTGTTGAGTAATGAATCTGCCTGTCGTTGATTGACACCCACGTGATGAAAAATCGATTATATGTCAAGACTCAATCTTCATGGACAGCGTTTTCAGAAATTACTTATCTCGTTCTCGACAGACGTATTCATTTCGTTGAGTTATGAGAGAGACAGATATATAGTATAAGCATTTGCTAGCTTTTATTCATACCACAAAATTGTAAGTCTGACACTATTTTAATTTGACCTTTCGTGAAAAAAAAAAATTATCACTCACCTCGAATTCTAACTTGTAGAGCACAGGGAATTTTTTTCTCTGCTCACAGACCTTCATGAAATGTTTAATTTCTATAGGGCTATCAGTGACTGTTGCTACAACAGAACCGTTTTCATCTGAAACAAAAAAGTGAGAAGCTTGTAATTTTATCAAATTATATTCGCAAGTCTAAAGGTACTTCAGTTGAGTGTTTTGCCACATGAGAATGTTAATTTTTAAAATTTAAAAATTATCTCTAATGTGCCATGAAAACACGAATTTTATACATGAAATACATACAACATTTTTTGTACAACTGTGAATGTGAATTTACAACCTCTGAAATATATCAAAAATAAATACTTCCAATACATTTTGACGTGGTTTTTTATCCCGATAAGTTACCGCTTTCAAACGACTGTTGGCTTGAAAATATTAATCAATGTTTCCAGGAAAATCGTAACGAAAAATTTTTTTGTCTGAAAAAATAAGTACAAAATAACTAAATAATACATCTCTTTTCCATAAATGTTATCTTTTATGTTATCAATGCTTCCAATACAATTTCACAGCATTCAGGGGTCGTTCTGTGTCATTACTATAGAAACGATTTGTTGGCACGCCGCGTTTTTGACTGTTTGCTCGTAGTTGCTTCAATTTCAAATAATTTACAAGAAGGTGGATGTTGATTATGATAGTGGTAGTGATACCTCATCAGTTAGTATATGAGAAAACATATGACCAATTTCGTGAATGGTGCGACAAGAAACATGTAAAAAAATGTCAAGTTTTTTGACAGTTGAACAAAAATGCAAATGCGTGTAAATCTCACGTGCTTCAAAAACTCCGCATGGCCACGCACGTATCTGAGCCGTCTTTAACGCTGTTTCGACCAACTAACCCCGCCTGTACTCACGGGGACGCGTGCCCTGTTATGAAATTACGGGCTAGACCAACACGATTAATGTTGGAGCACATTATTTGGCGGGGTGCAATTTGCCCGGTAATTACGAGTAATTGTAAACTGAAACACCTGCAATTAGTGCAACTACAGCCTGGTTTATAGCGGTGATGGCCATAGCGATGCATATAATTAGCGTTAGTGCCATCTTTATGTAGTAATAATGGTAAACAGGGAGTTGTATCTCCAGAAAAGGAAATTTACATAACTCTCATTAATGCACATCGTTATTCCTTGCACTCCGAAGACTCATCGAAGAATAAAATTAAAACTTTTACTGCAAAAGCCAATCCACACTTATAGATACTGACCAACAAGAAACGTTCAAAGAATTTTTGAATGAATATCGTGAATGCCTTTTGGCCTAAAAATGCCCCGTCCACATTCAAAATCTTAACAACTCCTTGTTACAATTCCTATATGCTTCCAAATAAGTGAATTACTGAAAAATTGTTAAAATTGTTTTATTCGTCAACTGGCTGCAGCCTTAATTAATTATTGACAGTTACGAGTCCAAAACATTACAAAATATAACTACTGACTGATTTTCAGGTGATGGCACTGTCAGTTTTTTACCATTACTTCTGTTAAAAAATCACTCATTTTATGCTCTATTAATTGGTATACAGGGTGTCAATTTGAAAACTTTCCCACCCTCAATATCTTCCAGTAAACAAAATGAGGAATCTCAAAAACAGGTCAATTTTATTTTCAAGGGGGGCACTTTCAAGCCCTCGTGGTTCAATCCCCTAGAAGAGGTAGATGTTACCATTAGAATTTTAAATGGGAAGGGGGGTCAAGTGGCACATCATTTTGATTGGCGTCAATTCCTTTTCCAATGGTACCCTGACTTATTATGTTTTGATAAGCATTTTCCGAAAAATAGCGTTCTGAACGTAACAGAAGTAATCATTAGAACTTGCCTATACTGAGATACATGGTTTGACTAGAACTGGTGAGAATATCAGGTGGTACCCTTCCAACCCTTTATTAGGAGTAAAATTAGCCATTAGCTCCAGGAAATTTACACCAAAAAGTAGTCTAATAGTAAAACGTAGATGATAGTAAAGTTGTGTTTATCAAATGCTGAATTTTTAATTCTCATCGCAGACATTTTACTAATAGCCTCCCTTTTTCGCTCTTTCTGCTGTAAATAGTTTCTGTTTTCAGGCCAAACTTTGTTTATCTAATTTGAATGATGTGGTAGTATCGTGAATACGGTTTACCTGTTGGGCTGTTCAGTGATTACTTTAATAAGTGTATAAAAGTGTGAAAATGGTCTTCATTTTTCAAAAGAGAACTGATATGATTGTAATTTATGGAGAAGTTGAAAAGTGCGCACGAAGGGTGGTATGTCTTTTCAACGGAAGACATCCAAATTGTAATGTAAGTCACCGGTATGTGCTTGATTTGGTGAATACGTTTTTATGAAGAAGCTCTAATTGAAGTTTTGGGAACATTTGCTGCAAAGCTCACGAGCTCCTTGCGATCAGTATCAGAATAGACGAGAATGCCACTAGACACTGTAAGAAAAGCGTTAAAAATGCATAAATTTCATCCATATAAAATGCAGATTCTTCAAGAGCTCCACGAGGATGATTATGACAGATAGAGTTTTGTGAAATCTATTACTGTCATTCAAGGGTTGGAAGGGTGCCACTTACTCTTCCAACCATTTTTATTAAAACGAGTTAATAGAATAATGCATCTCAGAACAGGCAAATTCTAATTACCTACATGTGTAAGTTTAGAACGCTAAAAAAAATTGAACGCCAATCAAAATGATGTGCCACTTGACCCCCTTCCAACCCAAGTGCCACCCTTGAAAATAAAATTGACCTGTTTTTTCGATTCCTCATATTATTTTCTGGAAGATATTAAGGGTGGGAAGTCTTCAAACTGACACCCTGTATATCATTAACAAAGCACAAATGCGGCCAGTCGCCAAAATCTTTGGCCCTCCGTACATGCTAGAATTCCAAAACAGCCTCAATCCAATATCCACCCCGACATAATGAATGATTTCATGTGGTTATCGAAGAAAAGTCCCCACGAAAAGCGTTGAGCGTGAAATAATCGCGAAAGATATGGAAATTATAACGCATGGCAATTTTCTCGGCTGTCGTGCAATACTGTAATCACGATGATATCGTTTCCAAGGTCGAATCGATACTTTTTCAGGTTGACGATAAGAGGGAAACGGCGAAAAAGAAAGGAATTGGGAAAATTCAGAGCGGAATTTCCATATTGAGATAAGGGGTTTGAAATATCAAGCGAGCGGGCAAATTCCTGTAGTCGTTTGAAGACAGTGAGCTTCTCACGAATTGAAGGAGTTCCCAAGAGACATAGTCTGGAAATGTGGGAAATGCTACAGCTATTTCAGTGGTATACCGTACTGATATAGCGGTTTCAATAACCGGAGACACTTTATCCAACTCAACAGTGACTATTCCGAATGAATGAGCACTCATCGAAGTTCCCCAAGGCTAGGATCTAGGCCCTAGGCCCTGTGCTATTCTCATCCTACATTAAACGATATTGACCATTTCTGAATGTAATGTGGCAGCAAAATGCAAAGATGTAAAGAGTAGTACGGTAGCGAAGAGTTATATTGAAAAAAGTATCTCCTCGAAAAACAAAATCGCTACAATGATAGCCCATTCCGTTTCCGAAAAAAAAAAAAATGCTAACGTTCCGAACGAAACCGAATGCACATTGAGGAGTTCATCATCGGTCAACTCACAGAACTTCAAACTTGAATTTTTCAGGAACATTTGAAAATTGTAATTTCTATTTGAGAGAAAATAATTAGTTAGTTAATAATTAGTTATGTACAGTTATGAATAAAACTTTTCTGAGTAATTAATTTATTGAACTACAGAAAAAAACATTTACCGGCGTTATGGGTCTGTTAATAGTGTAACGATTTCGAGTCCGGCCCCGAGACCGGCCCTGATCTAATTAATTATGCACCCTCGTTCAACTACAACAGCATATCTGCTGGCGCACGGATCGCCGAGAACAATCTGGAATAAATCGATCGATCGATACTGTTCGAAGAGCCATCTAGATGAAATGTTCTATACTCCTGAATAATCGAGAGTCGTGGATGGAATCTGCTTGGGAGTATATAAGCGGGACAGTCAGAATTCAGAGCGAGTTACAGTTCCAGAGTTCGCGGATAGATAGCCACAGTAGAAATAAATTGAAATAGTTATTGAAGTCAATGTTTTAGTGAATAATTGTTGTAAATAGTGTTTTAAATAAATTAGGAAAATTAGTTAGTGCAGTTTTACTACATTTGGTGTCAGAAGTGGGATGTTTAAAATAAATAAGTGTTAAAGTGTTCACCGTTTAAAAACTGAGACGTTTATCGCGCCTAATAGACAGTTATAGTGACCCGTTGAACATTTGAGTGCGAAGTGGACAGTTTTGCGCGTCGCTGGACAATAAAATGAAAACTGTGTGTGAAATAAATAATAGACTGATATCTCGGCAAATACAATAAGAGACAAAATGTTTCCGAGAAGAGTTCACCTAGTTGACCTTAAAGTTAGTGAATTAAAGCAAGAGTTAGAGGAGCGTGAGTTAGAAACAACTGGAAACAAGGCCGTACTCCAAAAAAGACTTGCAGATGGACTGATTAAAGAAGGAGAAGACCCCGAAACGTTCTTATTTGAAGTTTCTGGAATTGATTTGAGTTCCATAATGAATAAACTCGACGAGACCACGAAATCCTTGGAAGATATATTTCTGGAAAATTCGAATAGTTTGAAGGAGGAACTTCAACAAAATTCGGTGAGTCTGGAAGATAAATTTCTTCAAAATTCAAAGAGTCTGGAGGAGAAACTTCTAGAAAATTCTGTTAGCTTGAAAGAAGAACTCCTCGAAAACTCGAAAAATCTAGAAGAAAAGCTTCAAGAAAATTCTGTCAGCCTGAAAGAAGAACTTCTAGAAAATTCGAATTGTCTAAAAGAGGAACTTCAAGAAAATGTGAAGAGCCTGGAAGAAAAGCTTCACGAAAATTTGAAAAATTTAGAAGTGAAGCTTCTAGAAAACTCGGAGAATTTGAGAGACGAGCTTCTAGACAATTCGAGAAGTTTGAAAGAAGAAGTTTTCAGTGTGGCGAATCGGTTGGAAGGAAGAATGGGAACTGTTGAAACAGAGATGGAGAAAATCAAAGATGAAATGGAAGGAGAAATAAAAAAAATTAAGGAAACACTCCACGATGAAATAAAGGAAAAATTTAGTGAGCTATAAAAGCGAATGGATTCTGTGCACATTCCTGAAATTTCCAACAGAAATACAATGCCGGATCTGAGTACCAACTTGGAGGAAGTTCAAAAAGACATCAAAGATTTCAAGGTCAGTACGGAACCAGGAAAGCTCTCATTGAAACCGCCTCAGTTCGACGGAAATACTCCATGGTCAAACTACCACCGACAATTCGAAGCTGCTGCCAAAGCAAATGGATGGAATGCTGGGGAAAAAGCTTTAGCATTGACACTGGCATTGCGTGGCGAAGCAACAAATATTTTACTACTAAAATTATGCCTTTTTGATGAATATACCCAATTTTACAAGAGAAACATTTAATTAGTTTACGTGATGAAACATGATATTTTCGATAATCAAGACAAAAAAATTCCAACCCATCAAAATCGCGTATTTCAGCCTGGCTGGAATTATAGTAATCAGCGAAACTATGCAAACTTTTACGTAATGTAATGTAATGAAACTCTGTCAACGTTTTTGCGAAGCCTACATCCTGATAGCCTCTAAACGATATTTCAAAACGTTGGACAGCAGAAAGTCCAATTAAACTTCCCCAACTCATTTGCAACACATTTTAGCATCCCTGTGACTGACCCCTGACAACCCAGGTCACTAATTATAAACCAGGTTCTCGCTCATTTGTTAATTCGGTTAATTTTCATTCCGGCTGCAAACAATTAGAGTTAGTCGAAGCAGGAAATCTCAGCGGATTTAACTTCGGACGTCTTCATTAATTTTTCATCAGCCTTCGCTGTCACTTATCTGATATTTCCTAATGAAATATACGAGGTATGTAGATTGTAGTGGAGTTGTACAGGCTGAGCAGCCTCACAAGCACCTCGACCTGCAAGGTCTTTCGTGCGTGACCATTTATCTATTCAAGACACGGTATTCTGATACTTCGTGGGAAGTTTATCAGTTTCCTGGGAGGTAACTTCCTGATGTCAGAGAGCGTTGAGAACCTGATATTTTACCTTGTACTCCAAACCCCTTCATCCATCTTGGGTCCATCTGTGTGTGCCAATTGAGGAACATTCTCTGTGTAAATCTGGTGGTTGTTTATGATCATTTCAGACTGTACTTCGAAGTCGTGTCTGCCCCTGATGGTGACGACCAGGCCATCGACCTAATCTTGAGTCTTGAACCCAGATTCTCGAAGCTTTACTAGCAAGTCATCGACAACCAGTGACCACAGTAAAGGCGATAGAACTCCCCCTTGGGGTCAACCTTTCTCCGCTATCATCCTGACTGCCTCTCCCCCCAGGGTCGCTACAATGATTCTGCTTTTCAGCATTGTTTGTATCCATTATTCCTTTCCTCTACTGAGCTGGTTATGAAGACATATGTGGTGTTAAGTCGATGAAGGCACAAAAACCCATTTTTTGCCACCAATATCTTCTTAATGCTTTCAATCACAAAGTATACAATTACATCAGAAAATTCCGGAAAATATGCTCAAAATAGGAAGTCGGCAAATTGCTATGAGTCTGGTAAATCTGAGGCTTATCTTGATTAAGGATTGTGTTGTCCTCAAATAGTGGTGAAAACCATAAGCGTAATTTGCACACCCTGCCTGTCGACGTTCACACCTATGCCTGGCGACGTGCATGGAAAACGCAGGATGAGCATGCACGGAAAATACTGGAATTTCGCTATCAAGATTACAAATCAATTATAGTTATAAAGAGAAGTTCAAATATAATCGTGAAAATGTTTATAAACTGTCAAACGAAGTGACGTTCGTTTGCTGATTCAAGTTCCAAGTAGTGAGATCAACTGTCATTAGTGTCGAAAATCTTGCTTCATCTTCATCTCTAGACTGAAAAACTGTCACTTTCATGTAGGGTATCCGGTTGAAAAACGATCATTTTCATATACATGAGCAGAAAAAAGTAATTTCATTATCCCACTCGTGGATAAAGTGGTACTTTATACGGTACATAAGTGTGTATAAAAAAACTTCAATTGTAAGGTGATTGCGAACAATCGTTATTTATGGTACTAGTTATGTTGAAAATGTCACGCGAGAAAGATCATAAATTCTCAAGTGACTTAACACACGAGTGGCATACAATGTTTTATCCAACAAGTGGAAGAAATCGTTTTCTTATGAGATAATAGTCAATAAGTTTTGTGATCGAATCAAAGCTACTTGCGTCTTAATGCCCTATAAAGGTGTCGATGAAAATGTTATATTGGTTTATTTTTTACAATTGCAAAATAAATTAGTAGCTATGGACCAAATACTCGATGCTTCGCTCGACTATTCAGCTTTGTAAAAAAATCGACATTTCAAAATATGGCAAACTAACGAGCTTTTTGAAAAGCAAATCACAGGGATACAAACCAAAGAAGTCCAAGACATTAGAACGACCTGAAATAGAGAAATTTTTGAACGAAGCTCCCGACTACGAGTACTTGTTGATGAAAGTGGCTTTGATAATGAGGATTAGCGGTGCTTGTAGATGCGATGAATTGGAATTTGAAAATAAGAAAATATTCAAGGAAAAGTGAAATATTTTCACGTAGTTTTGTCAGACACCAAAGCTAAGAAATCGAGAAGTGTCACCATACTTGAAGAAGGATTTACAGTCAACCCGATCAATTTATGTAAAAAATACATGTCTTTGAGGACAAAGATAACTAGTTCTAGCCCCTTCTTTGTTTTTTACAAAAATGGGAGGTTTACCAGCCAGTGTGTGGGATTAAATGCGTTGTCGAAGATACCTTCAAGAATTGCAATGTGTAGTGTGTTATTTTGATAGTTTACGTGTCTGAAATGACATTAATAATGACAGTCATGTGTTGGACAAAATAAAATAAATCACCGACTCACCATTAAACCTGCTGGTGGGCAGCAGCCCGCTGTTCAACATCGAAAGTTTGATGGCGTTGGGAATGGAGGCAAAAGAGTTGGCAGCGCTGATGTTCCTCTTCTTCCTCGGTTTCTCCACGTCATTGTGATGGGGAGTCGATCTGGACCGATGTTTCGTTTTTTTAACTGTACCCGAGGAATGTCCTTTTTGCTTAGTCTCTTGGTCACTTGACATGGTTGCAACTCAGGCGGTTGGCACACTCCACGTTTGATGCACTCTAATATGGAAGAAAGCGGAGAAAAGTTGAGGAAAAGAGATGTTTAACGACGAAGGCGGTGGTGTTGGAAAAAGGGCTACATATCTGAATTTCTGTGACTGAATGATTTTTTTCGAAATTCATCAAAAAATCAGTTTTTTTTGTAAATTTCGAAAAATGCCAAGAAAAAAGTTGCCCAGTTTCCAATTTTATACATTTGCTCCAAATTTGGACTCTCTGCTGTCACTTCGACTTTTTTCAATTTTTTTTTATTTTTCGAATTTTTCTCTCTATCGATTCGAACGAAACATGATTCAAATTTCATAATTTTGATGAATATGAGACTTCAATGTCATATCTTGCCCAGAAAATACCCACATTGGACTGTTACCAGAAAATTAAAAACTGCGCACCTCCAAAAATTCGTCTTTGTTGTTGCAAAGTTCATCTAGTTTTCTCATTTCATTTTTAAACTGATGTGGATTCTCAATGTATGGACGTTAATATGTCAGTAATCGAATAAACGAATTTCTTTTCATTCTTATTACACTCGTATTTCTTTTTTTAATAGATTTTTATCCAGTTAGATTATTGTTCTAACCAATAATTCAGTTACAAACAAACGCGAAATATCATACTTTTCTGTAAACTAAACAATGACCTACAGTTTCATAACTATTCAAAAGCAAATTTATTAAATTGGAAACCGAGCGACTTTTTTCTTTTGCATTTCTGTAAATTTCCAAAAAAAACTGATTTTTTGAGGATTTTCGAAAAAAATGTTAAATTTGACAGGTTTAGAGTAGTACATGAAACAAAGAAAGATGTTGTATTTTACTAATTTTTCAAGCCCAAACTAACTGCGAAGTCAAATTTTTTTTATATCTATCAATAAAAAAACTTCCATATGTCGCGAACTTTATGTTGACACTGTATATGTTTTTGTTTTGTTTATCTTTTGTTCTAACGGAAATCATCAAAAATCAATGTAATGTTTCCGGAAAGATAATCGAAGGATAAATATATATTATGGTTATGTGGAATTGAATTAATTTGCAATATCCTGTTTTCAGATTCAAAAGTTATCGTGGTCAGGTAAGAAAAGGGATTCAGATCCGCCAGATCCGCACTTATTTTGACATTTCAAATGCATACCTATTGTGAAAAAACGTAAAAACGAAAATCTAACAAATTTAGATGGTTGAAAAGAGAATCGAATTATCTTTTCAACGATGTGACTCATGACCCCCCATGCCATTTAAATTTTTTTAGTTGATGTGCCCCCCGCGCGAAAGTAGTATCGGTGAAACCCTCGGAACGGTTTTTTTAATGTTTGTAAGTCAAATCGTTCAAAAGTTAATGGGAGGGGGAGAACTATTAAAAAGCCGCACAGTAAAGGGTTTTTTGCAAAATATTGGATACTATAAACCATTTCTCATCTTTAATTTATCAATTCCACTATTCACCTTCTTCCACTTCTCTTTTCCTCAACTACAACCCTCAGCTCCTGATGCCGATGGAAAACTTCGATCCTGACAGCAAAATCAATCTTGAAGTCACCCCAATTTGCTTTGTAACTTCGGTCTTATTAATGTTCCCGAATTTCGAACGGAAAAACAGCAATAAATATTCTTCTCAGGAATATACCTGTAAAAGAAACAAAAAGTCGAGTTAAGAGTTTGGAAGAAAAATTATGGCCATTTTGAAGGATGAGTGAGTTATAGAGTACACAAACTGTGTGGGATGAATATGAGATGGATTGTTTTCCAAAAAAAAGGAATCCAGATAAATATTCGGGAAAACAGGATCATTTTTCCATTGGCGGCTTTAAAATACACTTGATTTCATACTGTATCGTAAAGCACACTTGTACATACTCCATTTTAGTTCGTTTTTTGAGAACCGTAAAGAAAAATTTTACCGAACTAGTTATATATTTTTTTTTTACCAATCTAGTCCACTAAAATATTTCTACTGGACGCGGCAAGTTTGTGCAACGTATTAATATCTTCAGAAACTCAATAACTTATTTTTAATACAATAATTTCAAAAATACAAACGTTTGACTGCTTGAACCATAAAATTCTGTTGTTTAAACTTCAGTGCTATGGCTTTAGGATATTATCGTATAGCTGGATTCAAAGTTACCTAACAGGCAGGAAAACTTCAAAGAACAACAAACCATCAGAGTTGGGATCCAAGAAATATGTTGCGTGCAATAAAAGCCGTTGGAAATAGAAAAATGGGCTACAAAAGAGCATGTAGAAATTATAATATTCCACGTAGCACCCTAAAACGAAGAGTCCTGCTATATATTAGAGACGGAGTCTAAAATAAGAAAATTTTGGAAAGCCGAGATCAACTTCTACTTCGCGAAAGGCAAATCTAAATAAATTCTTTCACAAAATATGATGAGACCCCCAACAACAAGAATCATCATCTGAATCTGAATTGAGAGATAATGACGATGATTCAGAGTGCATTTTCTGCTGAAAGACCTATTTATGTTTTGGTTGTTTTCCGCAAGTTTCATTTGATTCGTCAAAAAGAGTACTTCGACCACGCCACTGAAGATGATTGCCGTAGTTGCAGTCGAAACGTTTGAAAATTTAAACAAAAGACGACCACGGCAAAACACAGAAAAAAAAAACAAAAAAATTTACGCCAGCCGTGAAAGCGTACATTCCTACAAACCTATTTATGTTCCCACAAAGACGATGCGCAAGAGTGGTCGAAAATTACGCTGATTTTTATGTGTGACTGTTGTTGTCGCGTCCCGCTATTATTGTTATGTTTTTATTGATTTTTTTTTGTGTCAATCCGGCTCGAAGGACCACCCATAATTTATAATTATTTCACGGGGGCCACTTTACCCATATATTTGAGGCAAAGGGGTCCATTTACATTATTTTACTTCATATTTTCTCAAGAGTTTTACCTTTTGTTTAAAAATTTCAAATAAATATATACTGATCGTCAATACTTTTCGTATCTACTGCTATCAGGATTTCTCATTCATTTCATTATATACAGCCTATATCAGGATTTTAATCTTAGGGTGACCACTTTGCCCCGGCCTCCTCTAATAGAGCTGGTGTACCATAGGGCTCTGTTCTTGGTCCCATTCTCTTTTTGCTTTATTTGAATGATACGATGACCGTTGATATCAAAGGGTAAACAAATCATATATTTTCGAAATCTGTATGAAATTTTGCATATATAGTGCGGATCGCAAGTGAATCTGCCGATATTGTATTTTTCATTATTTTTAGAGGTCTAGAATTTTTCGATTTTCCGGATAATTTTGTTTTATATCGATTGGCTCGAAAGTCACAGATTATACTAATTTGATCATTCTGAATCGATTGGCGTTCGCAGAATTTCTCTATCTTCAACCGTTTCCGAGTTGACAACTTCATTTTGAGAGAGGAAGGAGTAATTCCCCTGCATATTTTTTTTTTACTTCTATTCGTGACATTTTTGACATTGTATTCCTTTTATATACCAACCAAACTTCAAATCTGAGCATAAAAAAAAATCATATAATTCCCAAATCTGCGTGAAGTTTTGCGTATAGTGCTGACTAGGAAATGCTCTATTTTAAATAACAAAAGATACAGTGGAAAATACGTTGGAAATATTCGGAAATCTCAAATGACAATACTCCAGTACTGACATAGTTATCACAGAACCAAAATAACAAATTTTGAAAAGTTCAGAAAATTTGTTATAGGGGTATTCCTGCAAAAAGCCTAATACAATGATGAATTCAAACAGTTTTTATCATTTTATTTATTTTTGTTGCAAGTATTTTTGTTGTTTAATCATCTGTAGTATTTAATTCATGTATGTACCTATCAACTTTTATAATCAATATTAATTAATTTTCATATTTTTAATTCTTACAACTTTATAGAACCAATTTTTACTTTGTCACTAAGATCTATTTCTGAAAAATTATTAATATTGTGGAAACTTGATAAGAAATGTGTGAGTGTGAAAATCTTTCAAGTCCTGTAGATGAAATCAGGCGTTACGATTCAGGTATCATTAAAAAGCTCAATTTCAACAACTCCATTTGGGGCTTGAAATGCTGATAATAACTGTTTCAACACATTTTTCTTTCTCGTAATTCCCGGTTTCATGTCACGAGCTTTATTACTTTCCGCAGTCAATTCAAAATTTGGTCGGAAAGTAAATTCTAGAGTATTAACTCCAGAAGTTCTGAGAATTAATTATTTCTTCCCAGACAGCTTAGGGGATTACGGGGAGATATCCGGGTAGAGTTTACAACACTTATTGAATACTTATTTGCACTACGTAATGAATTCAAGGCGTCGGAAGCCAAAGGGGTATGGAGAACGGACGATATAATGGAACGTTTTTTCCTTCATGAACAAGAAAATACTGGTACTATTGTACCTTTCCTTATGTCTTGCGACACGATTGAAGATCTTTGTTCTCTTTGACGAGAGTGGAAATTTGCTTGATCAAATCATGTACGGAATAATTCACGATAATGGAAAACCGGCAATAATGTCCTGAACAACCGGAAATTTTCATGTGACCAGTGAGAGACTCCAGTAGGTTGGGGACACCAATTTTCAAATTATAATGTTTATTAGGTCGTCGACAATTACTTTTGATGATGGAAAGTTGTAATTTGGACAGAAACGAACGTCTTCTGACCCACCACAATGCGACTCAACTCAAATCCTAATTTTGCGGTCACTTCAAAATTTTGAAAATGCCACTGAACTTCTCTGATGACACAACAATGACTTTTGATGATAAGAAACTGTTATTTGGATAAGAAAGGACGTATTCTGACCTACCACAATGCGAGCCAATTCAAATACTATTTTTGCAGTCACCTCAAAATTTTGAAAAGGCCACTCAACTCCTCTGAAGACCCGACAATGACTTTTTATGATGAGAAACTGTAATTTGGACAAAAAAAAAACGTATTCTGACCCACCACAATGCGAGCCAACTCAAATCCTGATTTTGCGGTCACTTAAACATTTTGAAAATGCTGTTGAACTTCTCTTATGACCCGACAGTGACTCTCGATGATGAGAAACTGTAATTTGGACAAGAATAAACGTATTCTGACCCACCACAATGTGAGCCAACACAAATCCTATTTTTGCGGTCACTTAAAAGTTTCGAAAATGCCACTGAACTCCTCTGATGACCCGACAATGACTTTTGATGATGAGAAGATGTTATTTGGTCGAGAACAAAAGTCTTCTGACCCAACACAATAGGAGCCGTAGCAAATCCTATTTTTGCGGTCACTTCAAAATTTCGAAAATGCCGCTGGACTCCTCTAATGACCCGACAGTGACTCTTGATGATGAGAAACTGTAATTTGGACAAGAAAGAACGTATTCTGACCCACCACAATGAGAGCCAACTCAGATCCTATTCACAATCATAAGGTCGTAGGTTCAAAGCCCAGCACTGTCACCGGTTCCGGATCTTTTCATTGCTCGCACAAGCTCCTAGGAGCTTCTGAGGGGTTCTCTCTCTCTCTCTCTTTCTTTCTCTGGAAACCTAGAAGAAAAAAAATCATGACCTGCAAGTATAGTATAAATCAAGTCACAATGGTGACTACCAGGCAGTTGGACAATTGAAATTTGTTTTTTTTTTTTCAAAAAACAACATATGAATGTATACTTTGTCGCGGAATCTCCGGCACTGGCTCTTCATGGCACTGTGGACTGAATCATTTCTTACGGCACCTCAAGAAAAGTGGGCAAGATATAATAACGGATAATTTGAAAGATTTCTCAATGATATCCAGAGGGTATTATGAGTTGAAGCTACGGTGGTTGAGCTACGAAAGCGTTTTCTGGAATATAACAACTTTGAAATAATCGCCTCCGGTGTGAGGAAGCCCAAATAGACGTTATATGATTGAAACGGGGTGCACAGGTCAGGAATGACATTTTTTTGAGATCGTCTAGGAGAAAAGACCGATATTAGAGTCTGACAAATGACTCGAGAAACAAGACTTGTAACTCTGGCATTGGAGAAAGGACCTCGCAACATCTCTTCCTGAATTCTTGATAAATGTTTTAATTTTTTACTTCAAATATGAAAAGTGGGGATTTTTTACACACGGTTACTTCCTCACTCATGGATTCACAACTATTTTTATGGGACGACGTTCACAGTTGGTGTCAGAAGAAACAGATGTCTGTCAACCCTAGCCAAACTATGATAATACCCTTTACCAGGAAAAGGGATCTGGAAGACCTAACTCCACTTTCTTTTAATGGCAAGGTTATTCCATTTGCAGCAGAAATAAAATAATGCAAAAGATGAATTGAAATTTTACAGCATGAAGTGTGAAAAAAAGCGTATAGAATCGTACACACTGATATAATTTATTTACTAGGAAATCAACGTATGGTATGTGAATATGAATCAAGGAATTCCATAGCAGGAAACAAACAGTATATGATAAGAAAAAAAGCTTATATTATCGTACATACTGATATAATTCATTTACCAGGAAATCAACGTAAGCTACTGTGAATCGAAGCATTCCATAGCAGGAAACAAACAGTATAGGATATGAAAAAAGGTTATAGACTCGTACACACTAATATAATTTATGTAGCATGATATCAACGTATGCTACTGTGAATCAAGGCATTCCATAGCAGGAAACAAACAGTATATGACATGAAAAAAAGCTTATATGATCGTACACACTGATATAATTCATTTACCAGGAAATCAACGTAAGCTACTGTGAATCGAAGCATTCCATAGCAGGAAACAAACAGTATATGATTTGAAAAAAAGCTTATAGACTCGTACACACTAATATAATTTATGTAGCATGATATCAACGTATGCTACGGTGAATCAAGGCATTCCATAGCAGGAAACAAACAGTATATGATATGAAAAAAAGGCTATATAATCGTACACACTCATATAAGTCATTTACGAAGAAATCAACGTATGCTTTTCATAATACGCTTGAAAAAAATTGGCTATACAACAAAAACTGAACTATATTATTATTTGGCAGAGCCCTGGTACACTTGCACTCAGCAACTTAATTATAGATCTGTGTTCCAAGGACTTCATGTGTTTGTATTTGTATCGAGACATAATTGAAGACTCCGCTCAAGAGGCAGTAATTTCAGAAGCTGCCAATGAATACTGATGAGTTGCTATTCACTAGAATCCGCAAGTAAAATAAAACGAGACAGGTAGGGTGGATTTTCAAGTGGTTCCAACAAAATAAAGACTGAAATGACCGAAACTTTATCTTTGCTTTGAGACAACAAGACTTTCTGCAATCACACTGGGTTCCTTCTGTTGACGTTTTCAAAATTCATAGTATCCCAACCATATTATTCTTTCGAATCGTTATGTTCATCGTTTCCGAATTCGGTGTGAAAATTCCTGAAAAACAAGGCACTGCGAGCTTTACATCGTCTCATCTCTTCGCTGTTGATTTTGTTTTTGAATTTCTATGATGGCTTAAAGATGAGGATCAAATGGTGAGGTAAAGTTGTTCAACGTCTTCTATTTGCAAAGAATTTTGTCACCCAGTATGAGCTGGAGTTTCTAAACACCATTTAATGGAAATATTCAATGACTTTGATTATTAAAAAAAACTTATTTACTTCAAAATGTCCACCTGATTTGCGGCCAGGAATCTCCTCCAAGACATCACTTATTCTCGACCTAGGCACAACCAATTGAGAAATCACTTTTCTGTCGTCCGCTGATTCCCAAGCTTTCTTCAGTAGACCTTTCTCAACAATCAGTGCCTACAATTGTGCCTTGAAAGCTGGTGATCGTACGGAGATTTCCTTCCAGGTGGGTCTTTTCGCTCCGCTTTCCTTCCATCGTAGAATATTTGCAACGCTTTCAATTATTCTGTCGACAAGTGTTCAAATGATTTTTCAAGAATTGTCATAACACTCTTTGAGGCTTCCTTTCTTTCCTGGTGGTCACCTGAATCATAGTTTGCTACCCATAAAATAGGTTCACAGATTCCAATGATATCGCCTTCTTTAGCTGTTATTTCTTCAGGATACATGTTGGCAACTCTCACAGGAATAACTTGTTTTGTCTTCACCAGAGCTCGTGCAAGAACCAAATTGCTGGGTGATTCCTCACATGGCTGTAGTATTCCAACGCAGTACCCAGGGTCTCCATCTCATGTAGCATAAACTACTTTCTCCGAAAATCCAGGAATTTTCACGGTTTTCACTAACCGCAGTTTCACAGACATCCTCTCTTCATTGTCAAATGACATCCCGTAGTCACTGATTAAATCTATCTCAAGTATAAATTCATCTTCTATATCTGAGACGTAAACTGTATTTATGATGGTGAGTCGCCCAGGAATCAGTGACTGTTCGAAGCACAGGGATTGAAGAGATAGGTTCACGGTTTCCGGCCGAAGAATGTCACTGCGTACCAACGAAACTGCAGCACCGGTGTCCATGGTGCATATGACATCTATTTCGTTTTTAATGGTCTCGACCATGATTTCGTCATTCATGTTCAAAACAAAGGTATGAAGCTAAATCCTTTAGAGAGTATCAAGATCAATAAATGGAAAAATTCTCAGAACCTTCTCAATGACCAACTTGAATTAAATAACTCACCACTTCTTAATTTGTTTTCTTGGAAAGAAAAAAAATTGTAGAACATAATATTCTTCTGAGCGTTTTTTATGATAGAGGATGCCGTATTGAAATCAAAGCATAATTTTGCGTATATACTACAGATTTCAAGTTAATCTGACGAATTTGAATTTTTCACGATTTTTCGATTCTTTGAATAATGTTGTTTCACATTTATACTAATTCGATCATTCTGAATCGATTGGCGCTCACAGAATTACTCTGTCTTTAACCGTTCCCGAGTTGAAAAATTCATCTGGAGTAGAAATGCGTCATTTCCCTCCTTATTTTTTTGTCCAATTCTATCCGTGATGTTTTCGACGTATTTCATTTATATGATAAACCTTGCATCTGATCCACCAAGTGGAAAAATTATGCAAACATCGGTCAGAAAGCAACTACTTCCCTGGCTAATGCCACGACAGACATTGAACAGATATTTGTTCAACGTTCTTTCAAGAAGATCCAATTGCAAGTACGTATCTTGTTGTAACAGTAGATTATTCCTCATCTGGCTGGGAATGACCACCTGCAGACATGCATGTTTCGAGGTTTTGCCTCTCATCAGTGATAGGACAACATTATAATTGTCCTGTCCCTGCCAAATGAATAATAATCAACAGTTTAACTAATATTTCCCCACGGATGAAGCTACGACCCACAGCTAAGTTGATCGCAGCGCCATCCTTACGGAAAATCAAGAAACACACGCCTCGAAAAGTACAGACTCCAGGAAGAGTTAACTGTACTAACTCGAAAAAATTTCAAGGGGACATGAGTGATCCATAGCATACGTCGACAGATTACCAGATTATCGCCTCACCTTGTACTCAATCTGTATCCACTTGCCGTTGATTTAGGCAAGTCCGCCCCTATGCTAGCGTAAGAACTCGATTGTGGTGTGGCACATATTTCTCGGTTCTCGCTGCTCCCTTTGAGATTTAACCACCCTTTCGAAGCCTTTGAATGTTTTGCATGAAACGTTGTGAAAGGATGTCATTACTTTTCCAAGGACACGTCGGAACACGTTCTGAGCCCTTGATTGGCTCGGAGGGTTTGATCAGAGTTGCGAAATCCGGATTATTATCCCCGAGATGGTTTTTCGTACGGAAAATTGTTTTTTTCCGACAACGGCAAAAACGCTCACACAGCATATTCGAAGAGTACGTATTGTTCGACTGTTGGTATTAAAAAGGTCAATTTGAGGAGTTTTTGTTGAATAATTTGTTTGGAGTGACGAAGGCTCAGAAAGCCAACGAGCATTTATTTTTGAAATCCTTACTTTGAAGTAGGACCCCCAATTTTCAATCTCGGGGGTCTGACTTTATTCGGGGGGGTCCGACTTTAATCAGGGGAGGTACGACTTCAACTCAGGGGGTCTGACTTTAATCAGGGGGGGGACTTCAATCTCGGGGGGTACGACTTCAATCAGGGGAGGGGAGACTTTAATCTCGGGGGGGGGAACTTTAATCAGAAGAGGGGCAACTTTAATCTCGGAGGGTTCGACTTTAATCAGGAGGGGTTCCACTTTAATCTCGTGGGTTAGATATTAATTTCGATGGTCCGACTTTAATCTCGAGGGTCCGACTTTAATCAGGGGAGTTAATCAGGGGAGGGGCGACTTTAATCTCGGGGGGTCCGACTTCAATCAGGAGAGGGGCGACTTTAATCTCGGGGGGTCCGACTTTAATCTCGTGGGTCCGATATTAATCTCGAGGGTCCGACTTTAATCTTGAGGGTACGACTTTAATCAGGGGAGGGGTGACTTTAATCTCGAAGGGTCCGAATTTAATCAGGGGATCCCACTTTAATCTCGTGGGGCCGATATTAATCTCGAGGGTCTGACTTTAGTCCCGTGGGTCCGACTTTAATCTCAGAGGTCCGATTTTAATCTCGTGGGTCCGACTTTAATCTCGGTGGTGCAACTTTTTTTACGGATGTATGTAATTTGATATGCCACTTGACAGTATATAGTTTGATGTTTGAATGCCAATCCCATGTTTGTGACTTCGAGTAAGGCAAATCGGTACCCCTAATCGCCCCTTACCAACTTTCACGCTACTGGGTTGAAACAGTTTTTGTTTGCTTTTTCTGAATTCTCAATATTTTATATACAAAAATGAGAAAAGTTTTGTTATCAAAATGACAACGGTTTTCAACATATTTGAAGTTGAATAAGTGCGTGCGTGATATGAAAACTCATTGTTGATGATTTTGTTAGAAGTTCTGAAAATCGTAGAGTTTTTGTAAAAAATACTCTTTTGTCATAAATCCCAGAGATATTTGAATACCTATGTATGGTGTGAAGACTCTTTCTTGATTATTTTGTTATGAGTAATAATATAATTTTTCCTTGCTAGTTTAAGAATTGCAAGAGATGGAAAGCCTCACACAATCGGTGAGACGCTTTTACTGCCGACCGCTGTGGATGTGGTCCAAGTCAAAGAAATTAAAAAAATAACACAGTAAAGAGACAATTGTCGATATTTTCAATAATATTAAAGAACAACAGGCTTCAAAACTTACTTATTTTATCCTTCAAGTTGACAAAGCATCGATGTTACAAACATGGTGCAGCTACTTGTTTTCATGCGATTTGATTATAATGAAGAGGTGATAAAAGAGTTTTTGTTCTGCAAACCACTTGAATCGAATACCACAGCGCAACTCATTTTTAAGGTAACTGATCAATATGTGCTTAAAGTAGGCATTCCCTGGTCCAAGGGTATTGGTTTGTGTACAGATGGGGCAAAAGCTACGTCAGGAACATTGACAGGGCTAACAGCAGAAATAAAGGAAGTTGCTCCTGAATGCAAAAGGCACTAGCTGCTAAAGGTATGCCAAGAAATCTTAACTCCGTTCTATCAGAACGTGAAAGTTTTTAAGTTCATAGAGACTAGGGGTCTAAACACAAGATTATTCTCCTTGATGTGTAAATAAATGGGTGGCAAGTTCAAGACTTCACTCCTGCATACAGATGTGAGGTGGTTATTCAGGGGAAAAATTTTGAACCGTCTCTTTGAACTGAAATCAGAAGATTTTATGTTTTAAGTGAAAAAAATCATAACAGGAAAAAATTGTTTGCTGATAAAGAATGGTTGTCAAGATTTGCTTTAGCCGACATTTTTGACAAACTCAACACACGGAACTTGGGACTTAAGGGACCAAACACAACAGCCTTCAAAGCCAGTCATTAAAGAAACTCCTTCAAGAGAAAGTTGGTCTTATTTTGTTCACAAATACAGGGGGAGAATATATCTGCCTTTTCCCACTCTATCATAATTTTTTGAAGGAAATGAAATATCTCCAATACCAGATGTGGTTGCAGATATCATTGTTCTCTTGGAAGGCCTTCAAAAAAGATTCAAGAGTATTTCTTTGAAGATTATTCAAAAGTGGACTGGATCAGAAATCCTATTTCGGGAACCTCACCAAATGAATTGGAACTGAAAGAAAGTTTTATCGATCTTACAGAAGATAGTTCCAAGAAAGATTATTTCAAAGAAAAATCTTCAATCAACTTCTGGATCGGATGTAAAACCGAGTACCCTTTGATCTTCTTTTGATTCCATTTGTTACGAGTTACTTGTGTGAGAGTGGATATACCGAGCAACTGGAGGAGAGCACGGGAAACCTTCATTCCGAAAGTAGGAATGAAAGATCTGTCTCTCACCCTTCTTACTGAAGACACTGGAGAAGATGGTAGATAACTATATTAGATCCGAGATACTGGAGAGGGTGTCATTACACCCCGAGCAGCATGCATACAGGGCGGTCAGATCAACGGAAACCGCTCTGTACGTGCTTACCGAAAGCATCCAGAGATTACTCGAGCATAAAGAAATGGCCCTATGCGCCTTCCACAAGGAGGAGTACTATCACCTCTGATGTGGAGTCTCGTAGTAGACGAACTACTTGGAACACTAACCGGGAACGAAGTCACTTGCCTTGGATATGCTGACGACATAGTCATTATGGCCAAAGACAAATTCGAAAGGAACCCTGTGCGATCTCATAGAAAGGGAGCTAGAGACTACCAGAAGATGGTGCCTTTCTGTGGGTTTAAGAATTAACTCATCAAAATTTGAGACCTATGGGTAATAAATAAAAATGTGAATTTATACAAAAAGCCTTTGAACACTTTCAGAAGAGTGAATTTTATGCATTTATTGAAGTATTTAGGTCCGGTGGTACTCCAAAATTGCTCCAAAAGTCAAGTGGTACACAAGTGCGAAAAGGTTGGGGACCCCTGGTCTAGAGACTGCCTAACTTCGGACTATTCCTCGTACACTGAGAAAGAAGTAATGTAAGAGTCAACTCGGCGGCAAATAATAACATTTCAGCCAGTTACACAAGTAGGTCAGGACTGAACTGAAAACCACAACATCTGAAGATTGTAACACATTCTCTGAAATAATCACTGTAAATAGTTTACATTCTGGCAATGAGCGAAATGGTGATGGCGGTTGGGGGCGTAGTTTATTTGCATGCGAGTTTGGATATGTGAGGCGGAGAGTGTTTGCTGTCGTCTGAATTTCGTCCGACAGTAAAAATGTAGTTCGAGTTTATGGGCTAATAAAAGAAACTTTTAAATAGAACTCATAACTTTTCGTAGAAGAAACTGCGTCAAGCACTCGGTGGAAGAAGGCAAAATTATTTTTTCAGAGGAATTAAAATTTGGTCTCAATTGCCTGTAAAAATATACAGGGTGGCCCATCGAAATATCTTTCTTCCAGTAAACAATGTAAGAAATCTGAAAAACAGGTTAATTTTATTTTCAATGGGGACACTTTCAAGGAATATTTGTAGCCCTCGTAGTTCAACCCCCTAGGAGAGGCACATCATTTTGATTGGCGTTCAACTCTTTTTCGAATGGTAAATTGAAACTTACACATGTAATTAGAATTTGCCTGTTCTGAGATGCATTATTGTACTGACTCTTTTTAATGAAAATGGTTAGAACCCTTGAATGACAGGAATAAATTCATTACGCGTGGGATGATTTATTTGTTGGTTATTTTCCTTTTGCAAATTAAAATTTAATTTGCGAGAAAGATATTACAAACTTAAAATCTACTTACGCTTATCTTATAAACTGTTCGAAATGTCATCCATTATTTTGCTCTGAACAGTAATGAAGTCTGTTTTCGAATCCCCTCTAACATTACGGAAAACTTTACTAGGAATTGACTAGCATGCTGCTGTAATTCGTCTTTCAAGTTCTTCAAACAACGGATTTAAGATGTCCACAAAGAAATAAATCTAAGGGAGTTAAGTCCGGTGATCTCGGAGGCTATTCAACTGCTCCCCTTCTACCAATCCATCTATCCGGAAATCTATTGTTTAACCACTGTCAGACGGGAAAAAAATAACATTGCCATTCAGAAAAAATTAACAACAAGAAATGGTTTCACAAAACTCTATTCTACTATCATAATCTTCCTCGTGGAGCTCCTGCAAAAGATGCATTTTGTATGGATGAAATTTATGCATTTTCCATGCTTCTTACAGTCTCGCGTGACATTCCCGTCTGTTCTAATACTGATCGTAAGGAGCTCGTGCGCTCTGCAGCAAATGTTCCCAAAACTTCGATTTGAGCTTCATTTAGTTGAATCAGTTTCGTACAACTTATTCACCAAATCAAGCACATACCGGTGACTTACATTACAATTTGGATGTCTTTCGTCAAAAAGACATGCCGCCCTTCGTGCGCACTTTCCAACTTGTCCATAAATTACAATCATTTCAATTCTTTCTTGAAGAATGTAAACCATTTTCACACTTTTAACACTTACTTATTAAAATAATCACTAAATAGCCCAATCAAAATGAGGTGCCACTCGACCCGCCTTCCCATTTGAATTTCTAAGGGTAACATCTACCCCTCCTAGGAGGTTGATCCACGAGGGCTACAAATATTCCTCGAAACTGTCCCCCTTGAAAATAAAATTGACCTTTTTTTGATTCCTCGTATTGTTTACTGGAAGGAAGATATTAAGCGTGGGAAGTTGTTAAATTGACATCCTGTATATATTGTATACTAGCAGACCCGGCCATGCGTTGCTGTGGCTGAGGATATTACATAGTAGTAAATTATTCAAGGGAAACGGTAGGAGAACACCAGTCATGGGGACTACCATGCTTTTTTTCACAGATGCCATTTGTTAAAATACATGGCGACCGCCATCATTGATTTTCTACTACCGTTGATATTGATTCTGGAGCCTTGAGTACCTCATAATCATCAAAATACATATATCGTACATCGTGATTTGATGTATAGCAAATATATAATAATATAACTACGTGGTAATACTCACATGTATATACTTTAATTAAAGATTGTTAAATAATGAAGCACTAATAATTAAAAAGCAAGAAGGATTCAACTGTATTACTTTTACTATAATATGAATTCAATATATAATTCAGTCTAAATAACACGTGGCCGGCTATGGTAATACCAAAAATTAAGAACGTAAGAACAATTGAACTTCACTGTATTGCGTTTACTACTAAATAAATTTAAGTTATACTTTAGCCTCAGCAACACGTGGTGGTTATGCCATTAAATTGTAACTTATGTGAAACGTTAGTTCTTTTAAAACTGCGCCATCTGTTAGAATACTTACTCAATCCAGTCAGCAGATACCGCCATCTGTTAGAATCGTTTGGGACTGACAGATAATTGTGACTGTCGAATAATAAACAAATAATGCTTAGTAGACGATAGTGTGGAAACTACGAAGCATCGCACAAAGAGGAGACCGAGAACGTGTAATGTGTTCTGTCTCACTCTCTCGCCATCAACAAATAATTTGCAATAAAATAATATTGCGGCTATAAATTGAGATGTGAGCTATGCTATCTGTTAAGTTAGATCGAACTGCACACGGTGTGCAAATTTGATTGAAATCGGTTAAGTAGTTTGGGAGTCTATAGCGGACAAACAACGTGACACGTAATTTATATATATTAAGATATTCAAAGAGAACAGACCGCTTGCAATACTTTTTGGATAAGCAGAAAGCTGAAAGGTTTCACAGGTTTTTACGTGAAAATCCGTAATTCCCGAGAAAGCAGTTTGTAAGAATTCAGCAATATCTTTTGAATGTTGGATTTCCAGAGAATATCCATGATTCTTAGCAACTTTTTGGTTACTTAACTCGCGAAATTTGTCACAAGACCAAATCAAAATTGACAGGTAAATTGGTGAATTCTAGGCAACTGAAAATAAACACACTTTAATTTTAGTCGATTTCAAGAAAATTTAAACATCATGTAAGTATCGCCGAATGCGTCTATTAGGTATTCATTCAAAAAAAGACCTATGGCTCAACATAATCAACCGTACTATCGCAGTGGCGGATCATAGGCGAGGCGCACGAGACGCGCGTCTCGTATTTTTCCAGGCAGGGGGCGCCAAACAGACGGTAATTTACGGTATTCATCAAACTTATTGAACCACTTTAAACGAAAATATCGAGTTCTTTGGACAAATTCAACGACTATAGGTGAAGTAGAAAAGAATAATGCAAATGATGCAAGTACTTCTGCAATTTCTACACCAGAAAAAAGAAACAGAATTGTTAGTTGATACGACAGAATATTGATTATCAACTCGTTCTTACCTTGCCTCATATTTGACAGCACTATCGATACGTCAATTATTTATTGAAAAATATCGGAAACTATTGATAGTTAAAACAGTTTTTTTAACGCTTAAAATGTTGTATGTACCTTCGAGGTATTTCATACGGATTCTTGACATATTCGTAGGTTCACGATCTCACTACTCAGTACTTTAGTCTTCAGTTCAAGATGTTAATTAGCTACTACCTTCAGAACATGGCGTTTTATCATTAAATATACAGTCTGTTTCATTTGAAATGGTAACTCCTCAGTAACTTCTTCATTTTTCAGTTGATACAAAAATTGAAAAATCCCTTATGTTAATCTTATACATTTCAGCCATTGCAAAAAACTAGCCTACTGTGATTAATGTTTGCATAAAAAAAACGTAAGAGGGATTTTGTGTCAAAAATTCTATTGAAAAACTTGTTCGGAATTACTTCAAAACCCCTAATTCCAAATTTGGTTGAAAATAAAAAATAAAGGAATCATCTTAAAAGAGTTCTATTATTTATTTCATTCTCAGAAGTCGCAGCCCGAAAAAGTAATCATTAATAATCAAACAACAAAAGATAAGTCTTTTTACATTTGGAAAATCATCAGCTGGAAAGTTTATCACAAAAAAATTCCAAATCCCTTTCTGTTCTTTTTATCGAAAAGGAAGTCATGGAAAAACTGAACTCCGAACTTTGCAAAAAAAGTCCAAAAAGGGTCATATTTAGGCTAGACTTTTGAGTGATACATATTTTTCATTAATTTTTCAACATCATGAAATATTTTGTTTTCTTTTCTCTTTTATTTTTGTTATCGTTGACAGCAGCAGCAGCAGCAAATTTTGTGTAATGAATTCGTATAAAAAATGGAATTCGAGAAAAACTGTTTTCGATTTTTAAATATATGGCCTGCTGTGAAGGCACATTTCAGAAGGAAAGGGGCGCTGAAGTCAATTGCGCTTCAGTCTGCCGAAGATCATGATCCGCCACTGTACTATCGATTAGCGGTATAAATACACAAACAGACGGAGTTATTTTTCAGTGTCAGGTTTGCGTAGATCATGCGTCTGCCAAACTATTCAAACTATGAGCGCTGCTCGATGCCAAATCGTTCGCGTTGAAGACTGTTGGGAGACCGGATGTGACCGATCGTACGCAAGTTCGAAAATAGAGATTATGTTTTTTAGAATCATTGTATAATAAATACACCTGCGTGAATGAATGCGGAGAGATTGAGAGTTTTCCTCTACGACTACGACTGTTGATAGGGGCGCCCCAACTACGTAGCGAATGTAAGCAAAAGCCACGGGCGGCAATATCTAAGGGCGGCAAAATCTAAGGGCGGCAGAATCTAAGGGCGGCAAAATCTAAGGGTGACAATTCGGCTAAATAAACAAATCGTACTAACGACCTTTTCTTTCTAATGCCGTGCGGCTCCAATTCATATTCTTGCGCGATTCTCTTTCGATATTCTTTTGCTTTCAGTGATGGCGGTTAGCTAAAAAAGGAGTTTCACAGGTGGCTTAGGGGTAACGGTAAGTATCAAAAACAAAGAGAGTGAATATAAAGAAATATTATAGTGTTTAAATTGCTTCTTTTATTTGAGAAAGGCTTAAGAATCGTCTGTCGGAAGCTGCATTTGTTTCTGTTTGTAATGATATGAATATTATCCAGGAACATCATACTGAAAACCTTTCAGCAGCGACAACATTACTATTTTCTAACTCCACCGTAATACACAGGAAAAAAAACGTTTTAACATTACATGACATTACGTTGGCCACATATATAACCAATGTAATGTTATGTGAAAATATTCTACATTACAAGTGATGTAATTAAAACCATAATTTATTTCGATGAATTCAACAAACTGTCATGCAATTCTCTATTAAATATTGTGTGATTTCATATTCAATAATTATAAGATTTTCCTCGAAACTTATGAATTTTTAGTGAAAAATCATGTTATTTTCATTAATTTGTCGTGTAAAATCACATCGTAAGTTATGTGAGATCACTTACGTCGTTATGAAATTTTCAAAATTGTGGTTCGTTCACATTATACTTCCACACTGTGTTTTCACAGTTTTTATCGTGGTTTTACATTAGTCACACCACTAACGATATTTTTTATTTTGTTCAGGCTGACAATACAAAATTTAAAAAAAAAACAGAATTAAGAGATAATAAGGAATTTAGCGAACTTCTTTTAGACGCCACGGAGCTGGCCGAAGAATAAGAAATGGAACCAATTTGTTTATCTTCACAAACAGTTCGTTCAAGAAAATAGAAAGGACGGTTTGATTTGAACCAATAACATACCCGAAATTAAATTACAAAGTAAAAGCATTCTTCTCTATAGTAGATAAGACCTTTTCAAGGGGTTGGAGCAATTTAATAACATTTTTGGATTTATTTATCAAATGTTCAGCTTGAACCGACAAAGGATTTCACGAAAGATGGAAGGTATTATATTCCGTACTTTGTTTTTACGCTCCTGTCCCGACCCCCTTTCGGCGGCATGTTTTGATGTTTGGAATGGAACTAGTCAATTTTCCAATGAATATTTTAATTTGAAAGTTGGAATTTTTCTATTGTTTTCAACATTTCCAAATACTGCAGTAGCAATACGAATTTTTTTAACGATACCAGTATCTGTAACATCAGGAAAAAGGTCTTTTCGAAATTACAAAAAAAAAGTTTACGATCAACTACAACTACAAGAGAGACTCAGTAATTTGCCAGTTATGTCCATGAAAGAGGCCTGATAAAACAACGGTAAGAAAACAGTGCGCTTCCAATAAGTTGTTTTGTTAATTTTTTTTTCTTATGTAACAGTTTTGTTATTTTTTACAATAAAATATTTCGAAAGGTGGTCGGTGCCTATGAATTAAAAACGTAATTTTTAATGATAGTTGAACAAAAGAAATACCTAAATCGA
This sequence comes from Chrysolina americana, assembly GCA_958502065.1. Classification (NCBI taxonomy): domain Eukaryota; kingdom Metazoa; phylum Arthropoda; class Insecta; order Coleoptera; family Chrysomelidae; genus Chrysolina; species Chrysolina americana. The sequence goes on along the minus strand of OY293421.1, from coordinate 50,656,818 downwards.
ATTATTAGGCATCAATTAATATAAGTTCAAATAAAATAAAAATCACTAATTTTAGTCAAACAAAATATTTGGAGAACTGTAAAACTTCCAATGATGTCAGTCTAGCTAATTAATCTCCAATGTCACTGACATTGGATTTGTATAACTATATATTTCCTAAGAAACTAGCTAATTAACAGTGAGGGGTTTTTCTTGAAAAATAAAACATGATATAGCCCCCCATCAGTTTCACGATTTGTTACAATTATTTACGCACGACAGGTGGTTTCTATCACCCGTTACACCATACTAGATATTTTTTGCGTCTGAATCGCAGATGAATTTTAAGGGGTTTTCACCGATATTCTTTTTCTCACTACTATATATCACCAAAGATGAATGGTTTCGAATTCCTCATTATAATATAAATAGAATATTTGGGACAGACACCGTTGCACTTGACCACAAATTATTACTCAACTGACCCAAATCTTTCACTGAAACACATCAATTCGTGTAAAGCCTTGGGAGAATTTTATGCCAATTGCACGATTTCAAAAGTCTTATTATGAAGTGATCAAATCAACACGCCGTTTAATTGGATGACTAATAGTTTACAGAAAATATATTTTGGAAGAACCTCTCTATTTTCCAGCGTGTTTTCCACCCTCGTTACTAATGGTGGAGTACTGTCTCCGTTGAACAGCCAGTCCTGTAGGCATATTGTTCGTGGAGCAGTGGTCTTTCCACCAGGACTTCGTCCCTAATATGTCTATCCACTAGCTTCTCCAAAGTCTTCAGTACAAATGACATATGACTCATTGCTCTTGAGGGCTTTGCCGAATCCTGTCCAGCTTTTCCAGGTTTCGGTATAAAGGTAACTCTAACTTACTCCATGGTTTTGGTATATATCCGAGGGCCAGACTGCCTCCGAGTACTTACAGAGTCTGATTTGCAGTTCTTCGCGGGTCCTTTCTGCAGCATTGCAGGGTAGATCCTGCCTGGACCCGGTTCAAATGTGCCTAATGCTCATTGAACTTGAACTTAACATCCTGTTAGTTGATAAGTTGTTACATAGAGTGATTTTGAACACATATTTTCATGTATACTAATCGTGTCATAATTCTTTCTGTCTTCTCCAACAGAACTTCTCCGTAAGAACTGATATACAATTTTTCAAATTAAACACATATTTACAGAAGCACATAACATTCTTGCAATAAATCTGCGAACTGTTTACTCACTTAAATCAGTTCAAATTTGAATATTTACGCGAAACAGCTACCCACATCCGCGTTCGTCCGGTTTTACCTTCGCATTTATTAGATTCCTTCGGTGTTCTGTTTGTTTGAACAGGAAAATTATTTATGGCCTTTGGATTCTAAAGGAGATGGTGTAAGTAATAGCTTTAAATATTTTCCACGAACATGCTTCTCTGGTATCAACAGTAATTGAAAGTTATGGCACTTCTGAATCGTTAAAATTCAACAAACTTACCCGGAGCCAGGAATTGAAATGAAGGTACGCTGAGAAAAATGTACACGAAGGCAAAACTTGGCGATCCACTGTTAAGGCGGGTTTTCACTAGCGGAAAATCAGCAAGCGCATTATTCTCTATCTTTATTATTTTGGTGAGTTCTTCCTAATTAGCAGGAACTGCCAAATGACTAAGAAATTTTATGGATGGCAACGTCAGCTACAGAAAGACATTAACTGGAAGAAACAATAGTACCTACAGGGTAAAAAATTGAAAACTGCCGACCCTCAATATCTTTCTTCCAATAAACAATATGAGAAATCTAAAAAACAGGTCAATTTTATTTTTGAGGAAGGTACTTTCAAGGAATATTTGTAGCCCTCGTGGTTCAACCCCCTAGGAGGGCTAGATGTTACCCTTAGAATTTTAAATGGGAAGGGGGGTCAAGTGGCACATCATTTTGATTGGCGTTCAATTCTTTTTCCAATAGTACCCAGACTTATTATTTTTTTATGAGCATTTTCGTAAAATGAGAGCGATGGAAGAGTTTTTCGATGATCTTGATCTGGAGGCTCGTCAGATGATCTATTTTCAGCAGGAAGGAGCACCAGCACATAATGTCAGTGGCGTAAAAAGAATGCTGCGAGGCTGTTTTGGAAACAGATGGATTGCTACAAATGGTCCTGTTAAGTGGCACCCTCGTTCACCAGACATGACACCTCTAGATTTTTATTTTTGGGGATTTCTGAAAAATGAGGTGTACAAAATGAAACGAACTGTGTTGAATACCACACGTAGTGTTAATAGAAGGGCCCAAATATGTATTCAACAAGAAGGCGGCGTTTTTGATTATTTCTCCATATTTTATAGCGTTTTATCAAATCCGTTTGATATAAATGTTTCCTATTGATAAAACTGTCTCATTTTCACCTTTACGAAAAAAAGTCAAATGAGCTTTGTTGTTGAGAATGTTATTTCGAATCGAAATGCATGAAAAAATATAGGGTGTTCCATTGAAAGAAATATCATTTTATAAAATATTCTGAAAACGCGACTGTCAATTTTTTGTTTGTTTTCGGCATCGAGAAGGCCATCAAAAATGCTACTAGTTGCCCATTTAACCAAATTCATAGCATCAATAATAACGGAGTTGGCAATGTTGCCGACTTAATTTGGAACACCCTGTATATGGATAATTGCAGGTGTACTACACTGCCACTGCTGTAGAACATCCTGTACGATAACCTCTTAAATTTAAAATTTATCTTTGATGACATGGTTTTTTATCGACAATAATTCTGTGGAAGAGGATAACGACATAACTGGTGATGTTATTCCGTGTTTTTGAAGAAATTGAACTCGTGAATCAGACTAGCAGGTTGCACTACAATGCGCTACATTATCTAGCAACTGCTGACTGGACTATTTCAAGGACAAACGACTATAAAATCTGCCCTTAACACGAAATGCTCGTGAAAAATCGCATGCGAGTTGGCTTGCGTGTCTACAACACCAGCGTGGAAATTCAACACTTTAATTATAACAACAACACCCTGTAATCACATGCCGGAGTGCAAATTGATGTTTATGTCGGCAGGCCATATTGATGTCATTATTATTTGCAAAACACTATCTTCATAGTGCCAATATTTGCGCTCTGGAAATATTATTAATAAGTGCTTTTATTGGAAGCTTATTTTATTAGTTTTATCGGCAATATTGCTTTGTATCAAATTGGATTTTTATATTAAAATCTCCATCATTCATGTTGTCGATAAACCATTTGGTCGGCGAGCTTTTTTACTCAACAGATATCAGTCAAAACACAACAGGCTATTTGTTTGTTCAAGCTCATACAGGGTGTTTTCTAACTACGGTTCCTGACTGCAGGGGGTGATTCGTTAGGTCATTTTGAGAAGAAAAGTTCCTACGAACATAAGTCAGTTGCGTACTTTTTTTTAGAATATTGTTGGCTGTGGTGCCCACTGAGACGCCACTGGCTCTAGTAATTCCAAACTAGTAAGGGCTTATTAGTTCAAATAAATGTATCAAATTTTAACTAAATCGGTTTTAGGAGTTTCATGTTATTTCATAATTACCGTTTTTTTTTTTAATTTCAACTGACCTAACGAATCACCCCGAATAACTGTAGTTGGGAAACATCCTGTATATGGAGTCGATATGTTTATATTCCTTCATTTTTCTTCTGTTGAGTATAAAAATATCTACACATTTAATAAAATACACTTAAAAATATGAAATAAAATACGATAAAGATTGTGCAATTCTGCGAACGCCAAACGATTCAGTGAGGAAATTAGTATCCTCTGTGAATTTGAAATAGTATTATCAACAAACAAAATTGTTAGGCAGAATTTCGAAAATTTTCAACTCGAAACTATAGAGGTTCCGTAAAAAGGATATGAAATCTCTGATTGAATCGAAATTGATTTCATTCATATGCGGTGAGCATATTCAAAACAGCTTAACTTTTTCAAAAATGAATTAATAATAATGAAAATAAAACTATGAACTTTTCAACTCGAGAACGATTGAATACAGAGGAATTCTGCGAACGCCAATCGATTCAGAATGATGAAATACGTACACTATGTGAATTTGATTTTTTTTCATCGAAAACCTTGTCAGATTTTCGAAAATTTTAACTTGAATTGCAGAAGTTTTTTAAAAGGCATATGAAATCTTTAATTGATTCGAAATCGACTTCAAATTTGGTGAGCATATTCAGGAAAGATGAAATTTTACAAACATGAATGAAAAAATTATGATAACGAAATTATGGGGAAAAATTATTATTTCTCTCAATTCCAGATGAACTTTTCAACTCGAGAACGGTTGAAGATAGAGCAATTCTGTGAACGCCAAACTAAATTATTCGAAAAATCCTTGAAAATCATGAAAAATACAAATTCCGCAGATTCGGTTATGATCCGCACTATACAGTGTGTCCCTAGACCAGTGGGACAGTTGAATATCTCTTGAACCAATAGGAATTTTCAAAATATTATTATTTCACATCATATTGCATTATGAGAACTAACTTCAGGAATGATCATTTTTTATGTGAGGGGCGCAAGAAAATCTCACAAAATCGAACATTACTTATTTTGATAGAACACCCTATATATTTCAACACATCTGAAGTCTCATTCATTTAGGCTAATTATTAGTTTTTTATTTTTGAAAATCCGACAAGGCGTTTCATTTAATTTGAAAATCAGGGCCGATTATCAGAAAATATATTCGCTGGTCACCTACCACCTACAGTGAATAATAATAATAATAATAATAATAATAACCGTCCTTCAACCACACAGGCTATGCCGTTGGGGAATATTATCATTAAATCGGATAGAAAATAAGGGCACTATGGCTTGGGGCATTTTTCGTCACTCTTCAGCTCTACAACAAAAAGTTTTTGAGCGACTCGTAGTGAAAGCCCAATTGAAAGGCCCCATTCGTGAATTTTCCAGTAATATCCCCTTGCCAACAATCCGACGCTGTCTGGATTCATCAACCCGAACGAGTATAACGAGTTTATTTCAAGCTTTGAGTGTATTGTTAAAATCTAAGGTAAGAATCCATTTTATACACTTTTCTTCTGCCTAAACAATGAATCTGACAACAGATTGCCGTTTTTTCATGAAGTTGTTTTTTTTACATTTTTCCATTGCATGTCACACTTATCCCGAAATTAAATGTTATTGGGGATAGTGTGACCTATCTGTCGGGGTAAGTGGGAACCTGGTTCATTTGGCCAATCTAAATAGTAATATTTTTTCAGCTATAGTACGAAATTATATACGGAAATCTCAGAGAGCCAAACAATATACCTGGCCAGATGTGGAAGACACTGAAACACCTTCTGAGGATGAAATAACAACTGTGCTTCCATCACCACTCGTCAGAAGATGGGGATCAATGAAATTCTCATTCGATTTTTCAGATTTCTACCTGTAAATTTTTCTTTTCAACAAATGTTCACTTTCAAGATTATTTTTTGTTTTTTTCCAATGGGGCATTTCAAATGCAATATTAAAAAGTTCCTAACTATGTTTTGAATAAAGATATCTCGAAACACATAAATTGTGGTGAAAGTTCCTCAACTATTTACTCACACCTGCCCCAAAGAGAGATTTACGTGCATTAATATTTTTGAATTTGGCCAGAATCACACTTGCCCCAAATTTCCGGGGAAGTGTGACCTATGGAGATGTATATCTGAATTTATAAATAAAATTCATAGAATACGTTTTTCAACAGTTTTCTGTGGCGTATAACAAAGACTGACCTTCGAAGTAAATACCTGCAAAAGTTCATTGTTATATTAGTTCAGGTTCATCAGATGGACTAAATTCAATGCGAACTAATGAAAATCACGGTCACACTTACCCGAGCTTACTATACATAAAACTATCAATGTGTCAACGGCTTTACCCTCTCGCAATAAATTTTGATTTTGTTGTTTAAATAATCCCATATTTGTAAACCTAGACTCGTCCGAAAATAAAATCCTTCCCTAAAAAGCATTGTTTGGCTGCACATTATTTTGCAAGATCCAATTGCAATATTCCATCCTACGTTCATAATGATTTTCATACAGGTGCTAGTGCAATTGATATTTGAAAGATTATAATTATGTTTGTGCAAGATTCGGCTTACCGTTTGGTGACTAATTTCTGATTCAAACCCAATTTGCCTTAAAGAAACAGTCTGATCAACTTCTATTCGGGTTGAAACATTAAGTTTTGTTCCTTCGTCGATGATAACGTTTTCTTCGGGATCATGACTAGGCTTTTCGGAATTGATTTTCAAGACGATTAAAATAATTTCTAATACACTATAATAACACCGATAACCAACAAATATTGATTTGACAATCTGAAGGAACAATTTCATTGTTTCCAAAGCCTTCTTGGTAACTTCTTAACACTAATTAGAACAAAATGATGGTATTTTCTTTTAGCTGTAATATTGATTGTAGTTATTGCACATTGTATTACCAGGTATGAATAAAATCCTTATCAATAGTACTAATATATAGTACCACAGTACCAATACGGTTCTATTTAAAAAAAAATTATTTTTACCCCAAAATCGATTACGATGAACTTTATTGATGTTCCATTTAAAAATCGAAAAATCGGGAGTGGGAAATTTTCAGGTCAAATAGTGCCGCTTATCATGTATATGGGATATCCCAAATTTCAATCAATTACCTTCAAAACTAACGGAGATACGGGGGGTGTACCATGATCCTGTTACACCCGGTATGTCATTACGTATCATTCCTTCTAGTATAAAACAAACGTTGATAATGATAAATGTGCTGGTAGAAAAAGACAAGGAAAAGGCAATTTCCAACTACACTTCAGTACGGATTCCATAAATGGAAAGAAACAATAATCATTATCACCAATAAATCGTGCAATGTGTACAGCAAGTGATCAAAAGAAATCGAAATATTTCCGCCTACTAGATGAAACATTTAAACAAAAAGTCGATAATATTATAAATGAAATGGAAGATGGTCATATACATCTCGAAACGTTACCGTAAAATATTCGTGGCTTCCTCCTAACACCACTTTCGTCCACTGTACCACGACAACCCTTTTTCGTCGACCCAACACACCCCCTCGGCCGATCCACGTGCTGAGTACGAATGCGAAAAACAAATAGCGATCTCGCCGTCGGATATCCTCTCTAGACCGTCGCGACGCTCACACTAGCAACGAGAGCGTCGCCAGGCTCCGAGCCGGATCAGCTGTTCAAGTACTCTCCGGTTTATATTGGGAAATCCTGGGTGCGCTCGTGTACAGGGTGATCGGGAATGAGCGGGAGAGAAAGTGAGGTTACCGCCATTTTAATACAGACCGGGTACTGATGACAATTTCCCTCATATTATATAAACCAATCAAATGCCATAATTTTCTCATTTCGAACCAATGAGAACAGGACTTTTTGGAAACACTTCCTCCAGCCCGTGGTATTTTCAAAACGGTGTTTTGCTTCTAGCTTGTGTATACATTTCCAAAGTTACGACGATCACGGTAAATGAAGAAACGTCAGTTTGACGGTTCAACTCTTCAACTGACATTGATTACACAAGATGAACCGTTCTTGCAATACGCATTTAGTCCATAATATAATGTATTCGTGAAATTTTCTGATCGAATATCCCTTCAAAATACAGAATTTGATCACCTACGGAGCAGTAGTGTGGAACGGCAGAACCGAATTCGCCATAACAAAGAAAATCTTGGAGAAAGTGCAAAGACTAGCATGTCTTTGTATAACAGGAGAAATGAGATCGACTCCAACAGCAGCAATAGAGGTTATTCTGGACCTCACCTCTCTCCGTATCATGGTGAGGAGAACTGCTTGGGGAGCAATCCTCAGGTTGGCTGAAGTCGGACTCAAAGGGACAGCACACAACGTAAGGGGCTCTACCCCCACCGAAAGTGCACACCTTGCCGATCTCCCAACTGACGAAATCACCAGGAAATTTAGTTTCGAGAAATTTTTTCGAGCGGAATTAAATACCAAGAGTGGATGGAGCATAGAATCCATTCGAGCACTGAGAAAGAATACCATGTACCATGTCCAAAACTCCCGACAGAACTGGAGCAAGAGTCTTTGGGCTTCATATCAAATGGGCCAGTTCCCCAGTAATTTTCAAGCGGAAATTCACGCCATAGAAAGGTGCATTCAATTCAACCTCGACAGGAAATACCGGAACAAGGAAATCGCAATCCTCTTCGATAGTCAAGCAGCCATCAAAGCGTTGAGCTCATATAACATCAACTCAAAGATGGTTTGGGAATGCCTAGAAAACGTAATGATCTAGGCAGGAACAACAAGGTGATCCTCCTCTGGGTGCCGGGGCACGTCGGAGTGGAGGGCAATGAACAAGCAGATACCCTGGCACGAAAGGGGGCATCAACGCCACTGATCGGGCCAGAACCATTCTGCGGACTTGGAAAACCTCAGTTCCAAGAAGAACTCAATAAAACTGAAGAAGCAATGAGAGCAACATACTGACAAAGACTCCCAGGGCTAAGGCAGGACAAAGATTTCCTCGGCAACTTCAACCGAGCAAAATCGAAGACACCGATTAACCTCAGCAAAACTAGTCTAAAGACAATCACGGGATTTCTGACGGGGCACTGCAGACTCAAAGAACACCTAAGGAAGCTAGGCTTGGAGGAGGACAGCACCTGTAGATTCTATCGGAAACATCCAGAAACACCACACCATATATTAACGGAGTGTTATACTGTACACCACAAAAGATTGAATATACTGGGATCACACCAGCTGACTGTGGGAGAAATACCACGAATAGACCCCCTCAACATCCTAAAATTCCTCAAGGAATTGGGGCTTGAGGGGCTGCTGTAAACGAGAATACCTTGTAATAGCAGAAGAAGATAAATCTAATTAGGTCGTAGCGCATCAGTCACCATCCATACTTACCATTCCCGTAACATTACCATTAGGTTAGAATATGTGCGTGATCCAAGCGATATGGCTATGAGTTTCAGGGCATACAGCCAAGTGTTAGTTGTAAGGTTTTAGGGAACGATGAAACATGCTTAGAATAACTGATATGTTTGCTTTTTGGTACCGAAAGAATTTTAATCATTATTAAATCGTTAATGGTTGAAAAATTTCAATTAGTGTTATGATTTAATAGCATTGAGATTTACAATTGTTTATTTGACTTCAAGAGAGTCCAGTTCCTGAAAAATCTTCCCGAGATGCAAAGAAAGGCTCTGTGATAGGCAACAGAGTCAAAAGTTTTTATAAGAGTATCGATGAGGTAAAATATATAAATATGTAAGTATAAAAAGACAAATCTTATATTTTATTAGTAAAAAGTACAAACCATAAATACTCAAATTGATAATGATAAATATAATCAAATATAGTAATAATATGATCAATAATAATATAATAGTACCTATACTTGTTACTATTATTTTATACATTTGTGGCACCTCCGGAGGCATCTATTCAACATGGTTAACCTCAAATCCTATGCCTCGGAAAAAAATAATCTACATCAGTCCTTAAGGGTGGTGGAAAAGTACACGCATGTCATCGGTATCTCGGGATCGACAAATATACTCCTTATCTTGACTATGGTGTAAGTGCCTACTACAGTTTGATTAAATCTTATTATTCTGTTTTTCTCAAATCATTTCATTACTCATTTTTTATTTTTTTCCTTGTATGAACGGAAATAATCAAAATATCCAATATTTGAAATGCTATGCGACAAACAAATTAGTTACTATTTGTTTGAATTGCAGATAATTGGGCATGTGGACGTTGTAAAGTGTTTCATTTAAAGTTCTGAGGCAGGTTTATGAAAATAATGAAGAGTAGTCCTAATTTTCTATCGGATAAGTTATTTTATCATTTTATTTCGGTTCCTTTGTTATTATTAAGTGAGTATCCAGACACGGCAATCACTATTCAGTGAGATCGGGCCTCAATGATTTCTGTAAAGGTCAAAGTATATTTATTGTTACTGAATGTAAGCATAGGGGCAGGACCCTCATTTTTATACCGATTACTATCAATCTCAGTAATAGAGAGTCACCTTTAATCTTTCACTCCCATTCATAAGTAATGCGATAGCCACTTAGCATTTTTATAATGTTATTAGGTATTTCATCGTCCATTGAAAGGAATAGGTATCCGATTCAACAGTGTGGTTAGTGTAATGAGAAAATACAATTCATTTCTTTTTTGAACTCCAACAGTTTATGAACTGATACGAGAAAAGAATTGGGGATACTATCCAAAGTTTCACGTTTCCAAATATTATTAATTATAAATATATAGGGTGTTCCGTTTGAAAAAACTAAGTTTAAGTCCCTATTGTGAGTCTCGGACTGAAACTTTGCCTATTCTAGATCTAAGTTGAAACGAGTAAGGTTTTTTGATATGGAATCTAGTTGACGATTACCAGAAACAATCAATTGACAGTGCATACAGGAAGTTCTCAAAATATTTTTGCCTAAAAGTGTGAGAGGTGTCGATAACATTTTATTGTCGCGACTCTTAATCATATTGTTGAAAGAAATAAGAGGTATTCTCACTTCAAAAAACTAGCAGGAAATAAACTACTCAACACTAATTTTGGCATGCCTGAACCAATTGGAACAGGCTGCTTCCACATTTTTTCAGTTCTCTCCGTGAAGGCTCATCACCACATCTGGAAATCAATAAAACAATATGAGACCACTGATAGCTACAATGCCAGATAGTAAGGAAAGAAATAATGAAATCTCACTTCGTTGATATTCAACAACGATACTCACTTTTCACTTTCAGTTTATGAACACTAAAATTCGCAAATATGTTCGATCCAGTTGGAAATATCAGAAACTGAACAGTATAGAAAGCATTCAAAGCGACAAAGCTTCGATCTTCGATCAATGCATCGATCCAAAGAACGAAAGAACTAGAACTAAATATGGTTATACCTACAGTAACAGCCGGTCACGCAGTCGCCTCCCGCTTTCAGGTTGGACAACATTGAATACGATCTGTATTGTCAACTTCTTGCCAACTTACCGCGAATGAGTATTATTTGCAGCTCTAGTCGTTCAACACTCTAATAAAAATGTAATTGACACCGCCTCTGAGTTCATCTCAGACCACGATCTTATATTCTTCCTAGTCAGCGGTGAGCAGAGCCCGAGAGGGAATAGAACCACATATGGCTACCCCATTGCTGACTGGAAGGAATACTGGAGTATTCTTACTGAAAGAACGGTGGTCACACCGTAAATAGCGAAGGTGCACCTAGACCGGGAAGCTCAGAGGTGGATAGGAAATATACAACGGGCAAGGGAGGTCACCACCAGGAAAAGGATTGTGAGGGAGGACAGAGACCCCCTTCCAGGTTTGATCCTAGAACTGATAAAACTTCATAATAAGAAAAGAATAAATTGGCAAACTTCCCGTAACCCAATCCATCGTAAGAACATGATGGGACTGGGACGGGAAATAAATGACCGCATAGTAAGCCACAGGGATGAAACTTGAAAAAATAAGCTCGAAATCATCAACGCCAACGACGGTTCCCTATGGCGGATGTCGAAGCGCCTCCGTAGAGAGGGCACAATGGCTTACCGACGGTGGGGAACGGTAAGACGCAGGTGATGACCGACCAGGGGAAGGTGGAAATATTCGGGGAACATTCCAGAGTGCGTTACAAGCGAGCGCGGATGCCACCCAAGGACACAGGAAAGTTACTAGGGGAGCCAAGCTGTTCAGGAAACACATAAGGTTGAACTGGACAGCGAAACCTTCCTGAAGTTGATAACCAACTTTGTGGAGGTTCAAGAGACTCCCCAGGAACAAGGCACCGGGCGCGGACAGAATCGACGCCGCCCTACCGAGGAACCTCTCAAGGAAGCCCCTGCTTGTACAGTTAATCCACATCAATAACAGTCTAATAAAATGGCAGCACTAGCCTGAAGCATGCGGATATCATCCCCATCCTCAAACTGGGGAAACAGGACTCAATGATCGAGAGCTACCAACCAATCTCGCTGCTTAGTGCGGTGGCCGAGGAGGTGGACAGGATCCTACTGACGGGATTCAGTGCCTTCAAGGAAGAGCTGGAACTCATCCCAACGGAGCAGTTCAGCTTCCGGGGGGGGGGTCAACGACCTCCCAGATGGCACGGATTGTCCATGGAGTGAAGGAAGGCTTTAATCAGGGGCATAACACGGTGATGATCCTGCGTTCGACGCCGTCTGCTAAGATTGATGGATTCATTCCTGGTCGACAGGACGTTCAAGGCTAGAGTGAATGGAACCAGCTCCACAGTGAGGAAAGCCGGAGCAGGAGTGCCGCAGGGCTCTAGTCAGTCACCACCGTTGTACTAGCTATATACGCACGATTTCCCAGGGCAATTTATGCTGATGACACGGCAATTTATGCTGATGACACGGCAGTTTATGCTGATGACACGGCAATTTACGCACTGGCAACCGTGACGAGCGAAGCCGCCGTGCAGTTTAAGAGCCTCTTGCAGAGGGAAGTCGTGCCGTTTATGGCAAAGAACAAAATAGTGATAAACTCGGCGAAAACTGAGCTCATGAACTTCACCAAGAAAAGGAAGCGTGAATTCGTGGAATTTTCGGGTGGATTCAGGGCTCTGGACACCGAGATTAGTCAGGCCGAGTCTGTGCGGTATCTGGGGGTACAGCTGGACAGAGGATTGACCTTTGGTAGACATGTCAGCTTGGAGTTACAACGCACCGGGCGGCGAGTAAAAGAACATACCCGCTGAAAGCGAGAGACTCCAAGTTGGCAATGGAGACCAAAGTGTTGATCTACAAGCAGGTCATCAGGCCAGCGATAACGTGTGCGTTTCCAGTGTTCTGCAAAAATCGAAGAATTTATTAGACAGTCTGATAAATTCTACTGACACTTTATCTTTGGAAGTAGGTTGACCAGGGATATGACGACAATCAGAGCCCATGACAACGTACATCTGAAATTGGGCTCATCTTCCAGGCGTTAGATATTTTGCACGAAAATCCAGAACAGTGACAAACTAATTTTAGGATGAATGTCCAAACCTTAATAAGTCAAGAAAGAACAGTCATATCAAATAAAATTTTATTATAATAAAAAACAACACCATAAAATCGAAGTCAATGTACAATCTAAAATTATTATCACATAACAAAATCAACACGGTAAATTGGTCCTCGGAACCCATACAGGCCTAGCGATCGCTCCAATATTGACTCGTTCAATAACAATCACTTCGTCTTCGAAATGTTCCGTGTTATAGAACTTGTGTAGATCATCTATGGCTTTATCCTCTATCTGAAAAATGATTTCAACCGATAATGATTGGGTTCAGTGTCTGAAACCAAACAGCCCCAGGTTGGGCGCCGGAATTTAAGCTTTTATTTCAAAAAAATCGACATACCTGAGTACACACCAGGGATTTGCTTGTGAGCTTGACCAAATTCTCCTTTTGTTTTCTCTCATCCGATATGATATCTTCCATATGCTTCAGCTCGGTTGAAGATGTCGGAATTGTCGAATCGAATATGGTTTTCCAGGGATTCTTAGGAGCAGCTGAAACAAACGATACATCTAAGGATTGCTCAAACTGAATCCTTTCCATAAATTAAAAGTTTTGAAAAAGTCAAAAATAATTTGAAATTTTGTCAAAAGCATATTAATAAAAAAAAATATTCGACATGATGAAGACAATTTATAAATATAGAACAAACAGTTGCAGTTTGGTATTGTTGTTCAAATGACAACTTGCCATCATCAAAGGTCATTGCCGGTTCGTCAGAGGAGTGCGGTCGGATTTTCAATATTTTGAAGTGATCCCAAAAATAGGATTCGAGTTGGCCCGCTTCGTGGTGGGTCAGCACACATTCATATTGTCCAAATAACAACTTGTCGTCATCAAAGGTCATTGTCGGGTCGTCAGGGGAGTGCGGTCGAATTTTATATATCTCGAAGTGTTCTCAAAAATAGGATTCGAGTTGGCCCGCATCGTGGTGGGTCAGAATATATTGTATATTGTATATTGTCCAAATAACTTGCCATCATCAAGGTCATTCCCGGTCGTCAGAGGAGTGCGGTCGGATTTAAAGTATTTTCAAGTGATTCCAAAAATAGGAATCGAGTTGGCGCGGTTTGTAGTGGGTCAGAATACATTTACTATTGTCCAAATAGCAACTTGTCATCATCAAAGGTCATTGCCGGGTCGTCAGAAGAGTGCGGTAGGATTTTAAATATTTTGAAGTGATCTCAAAATAGGATTCGAGTTGGCCCGCTTCGTGGTGGGTCAGAATACATTCATTCTTGTCTAAATAACAACTTGCAATCATCAAAGGTCATTGCCGGTTCGTCAGAGGAGTGCGGTCAGATTTTAAATATTTTGAAGTGATCCCAAAAATAGGATTCGAGTTGGCCCGCTTCGTGGTGGGTCAGAATATATTGTATATTGTATATTGTCCAAATAACTTGCCATCATCAAGGTCATTCCCGGTCGTCAGAGGAGTGCGGTCGGATTTAAAGTATTTTCAAGTGATCCCAAAAATAGGAATCGAGTTGGCGCGATTTGTAGTGGGTCAGAATACATTTACTATTGTCCAAATAGCAACTTGTCATCATCAAAGGTCATTGCCGGGTCGTCAGAAGAGTGCGGTCGGATTTTAAATATTTTGAAGTGATCTCAAAAATAGGATTCGAGTTGGCCCACTTCGTGGTGGGTCAGAATACATTCATTATTGTCCAAATAACAACTTGCCATCATCAAAAGTCATTACCGGGTCGTCAGAGGAGTGCGCTCGAATTTTATATATTTTGAAGTGATCTCAAAAATAGGATTCGAGTTGGCCCACTTCGTGGTGGGTCAGAATACATTCATTATTGTCCAAATAACAACTTGCCATCATCAAAAGTCATTACCGGGTCGTCAGAAGAGTGCGGTCGGATTTTAAATAATTTGAAGTGATCCCAAAAGTAGGATTCGAGTTGGCGCGGTTTGTAGTGGGTCAGAATACATTTACTATTGTCCAAATAGCAACTTGTCATCATCAAAGGTCATTACCGGGTCGTCAGAAGAGTGCGGACGGATTTTAAATAATTTGAAGTGATCCCAAAAGTAAGATTTGAGTTGGCGCGGATTGTAGTGGGTCAGAATACATTCATTATTGTCCAAATATCAACTTGCCGTCATCAAAAGTCATTACTGGGTCGTCAGAGGAAAGCGCTCGAATTTTATATATTTTGAAGTGATCCCAAAAATAGGATTCGAGTTGGCCCACTTCGTGGTGGGTCAGAATACATTCATTATTGTCCAAATAACAACTTGCCATCATCAAAAGTCATTACCGGGTCGTCAGAAGAGTGCGGTCGGATTTTAAATAATTTGAAGTGATCCCAAAAGTAGGATTCGAGTTGGCGCGGTTTGTAGTGGGTCAGAATACAATTACTATTGTCCAAATAGCAACTTGTCATCATCAAAGGTCATTACCAGGTCGTCAGAAGAGTGCGGTCGGATTTTAAATAATTTGAAGTGATCCAAAAAGTAAGATTTGAGTTGGCGCGGTTTGTAGTGGGTCAGAATACATTCATTATTGTCCATATAACAACTTGTCATCATCAAAAGTCATTGTAGGTTCGTCAGAGAAGTGCGCTCGGATTTTAAATAATTTGAAGTGATCCCAAAAGTAAGATTTGAGTTGGCGCGGTTTGTAGTGGGTCAGAATACATTAATTGTTGTTAAAATAATAACTTTTCATCATCAAAAGTCATTACCGGGTCGTCAGAGGAAAGCGCTCGAATTTTATATATTTTGAAGTGATCCCAAAAATAGGATTCGAGTTGGCCCACTTCGTGGTGGGTCAGAATACATTCATTATTGTCCAAATAACAACTTGCCATCATCAAAAGTCATTACCGGGTCGTCAGAAGAGTGCGGTCGGATTTTAAATAATTTGAAGTGATCCCAAAAGTAGGATTCGAGTTGGCGCGGTTTGTAGTGGGTCAGAATACAATTACTATTGTCCAAATAGCAACTTGTCATCATCAAAGGTCATTACCAGGTCGTCAGAAGAGTGCGGTCGGATTTTAAATAATTTGAAGTGATCCAAAAAGTAAGATTTGAGTTGGCGCGGTTTGTAGTGGGTCAGAATACATTCATTATTGTCCAAATAACAACTTGTCATCATCAATAGTCATTGTAGGTTCGTCAGAGAAGTGCGCTCGGATTTTAAATATTTTGAAGTGATCCCAAAAATAGAATTCAAGTTGGCGCGGTTTGTAGTGGGTCAGAATACATTTATTATTGTCCAAATAGCAACTTGTCATCATCAAAGGTCATTGCCTGGTCGTCAGAAGAGTGTGGTCGGATTTTAAATATTTTGAAATGATTCCAAAAATAGAATTCGAGTTGGAGCGGTTTGTAGTGGGTCAGAATACATTTATTATTGTCCAAATAACAACTTGTCATCATCAAAAGTCATTGTAGGTTCGTCAGAGAAGTGCGCTCGGATTTTAAATATTTTGAAGTGATCCCAAAAATAGAATTCAAGTTGGCGCGGTTTGTAGTGGGTCAGAATACATTTATTATTGTCCAAATAGCAACTTGTCATCATCAAAGGTCATTGCAGGTTCGTCAGAGAAGTGCGCTCGGATTTTAAATATTTTGAAGTGATCCCAAAAATAGAATTCGAGTTGGCGCGGTTTGTAGTGGGTCAGAATACATTTATTATTGTCCAAATAACAACTTGTCATCATCAAAAGTCATTGTAGGTTCGTCAGAGAAGTGCGCTCGGATTTTAAATATTTTGAAGTGATCCCAAAAATAGAATTCGAGTTGGCGCGGTTTGTAGTGGGTCAGAATACATTTATTATTGTCCAAATAGCAACTTGTCATCATCAAAGGTCATTGCCTGGTCGTCAGAAGAGTGTGGTCGGATTTTAAATATTTTGAAATGATCCCAAAAGTAGGATTCGAGTTAGCGCGGTTTGTAGTGTGTCAGAATACATTCATTATTGTCCAAATAACAACTTGTCATCATCAAAAGTCATTGTAGGTTCGTCAGAGAAGTGCGCTCGGATTTTAAATATTTTGAAGTGATCCCAAAAATAGAATTCGAGTTGGCGCGGTTTGTAGTGGGTCAGAATACATTTATTATTGTCCAAATAACAACTTGTCATCATCAAAAGTCATTGAAGGTTCGTCAGAGAAGTGCGCTCGGATTTTAAATATTTTGAAGTGATCCCAAAAATAGAATTCGAGTTGGCGCGGTTTGTAGTGGGTCAGAATACATTTATTATTGTCCAAATAACAACTTGTCATCATCAAAAGTCATTGAAGGTTCGTCAGAGAAGTGCGCTCGGATTTTAAATATTTTGAAGTGATACCAAAAATAGAATTCGAGTTGGCGCGGTTTGTAGTGGGTCAGAATACATTTATTATTGTCCAAATAACAACTTGTCATCATCAAAAGTCATTGAAGGTTCGTCAGAGAAGTGCGCTCGGATTTTAAATATTTTGAAGTGATCCCAAAAATAGAATTCGAGTTGGCGCGGTTTGTAGTGGGTCAGAATACATTTATTATTGTCCAAATAACAACTTGTCATCATCAAAAGTCATTGTAGGTTCGTCAGAGAAGTGCGCTCGGATTTTAAATATTTTGAAGTGATCCCAAAAATAGAATTCGAGTTGGCGCGGTTTGTAGTGGGTCAGAATACATTTATTATTGTCCAAATAACAACTTGTCATCATCAAAAGTCATTGAAGGTTCGTCAGAGAAGTGCGCTCGGATTTTAAATATTTTGAAGTGATCCCAAAAATAGAATTCGAGTTGGCGCGGTTTGTAGTGGGTCAGAATACATTTATTATTGTCCAAATAACAACTTGTCATCATCAAAAGTCATTGAAGGTTCGTCAGAGAAGTGCGCTCGGATTTTAAATATTTTGAAGTGATCCCAAAAATAGAATTCGAGTTGGCGCGGTTTGTAGTGGGTCAGAATACATTTATTATTGTCCAAATAACAACTTGTCATCATCAAAAGTCATTGAAGGTTCGTCAGAGAAGTGCGCTCGGATTTTAAATATTTTGAAGTGATACCAAAAATAGAATTCGAGTTGGCGCGGTTTGTAGTGGGTCAGAATACATTTATTATTGTCCAAATAGCAACTTGTCATTATCAAAGGTCATTGCCTGGTCGTCAGAAGAGTGTGGTCGGATTTTAAATATTTTGAAATGATCCCAAAAGTAGGATTCGAGTTAGCGCGGTTTGTAGTGTGTCAGAATACATTAATTTTTGTTAAAATGATAACTTTTCATCATCAAAAGTCATTGCTGGGTCGTCAGAGGAGTGCGGTCGTATTTTAAATATTTTGAAGTGATCTCTAAAATAGGATTCGAGTGGCGCGGTTGGTCACTTTCGTTCAAATAAAAACTTCTGTATTATATGATATTATATTGCAGTTTTATAACGGAAATGTTTGAAAAATGAAAAAAAAAAACATGGTAGCCTAATAAACGATAATTTCAAATTTACAAGAACAAATTTACCTGTCACTAGCGAACCATCGCCGGCAGCATCATTGTTACTTCCCGAAGACAACCTCTTCCTCTCCTTCTGCGACAGCTTGACCATCTTGTGTTTGGACACGACCTTCTGCGTCAGACTTCTCGACGTAAAACTAGCATTCGACGGAAACGGGGGACTGTTCAGTTCCGGAAAATCGGACGAGTCGCTGAAAGAGGAATTCAATTCCACGGAATTAGAGTTCCTATCATAGCCGAGTTTGATGTACTGCGTTTCGACGGATTCCGATTTCACGATCTGGCTAGCCAAGTTTATCGACTTGAGACGGGTGGGCAGATCAGGAGACGAGTTGATTTTCGGTAATGGTTCGGGATCGTCGGGAAACTGTATGATGCTATCGTAACCGACGTCGTTTTCGAACGACACAGATACGTTTCGCTCGGAAATCTTATGAGGCCGGCTTTTCCTCTTCTGGCTAGTTTTCAAGGGCAGCGCCTCCACTTCGCTAGTCAGCGAGACAGGGTTGCTTACTCCCACCGATACCACGACTTCGTCCTGTACCGCTGTCGAGTAGGGCGTGATCACCCTGCACCACACTTCGCGCTTTTCCTGGAAGTAAAACTCGGAGAGCTCCTTCAAGAGCTCCTCCTCCAACTCATCCAACGCTCTGGACTCCAGCAACGGAGTCATGTTCAGCATCATGAACTTCATGCACCAAACTTTGAGTTTGTCCGCGTTGTACACGTGGGCCAATGACAGGATCTGGATGACGTTCTTCAGCGTCAAGTTGCAGGAGAGCAGTCGCTCGCATTGGTCCTTCAGCCTCGTCACGAAGAGCTGATCTGCCAGGACCAGGATTTTGAACAGGTGGTCGGTATCGGCGGTGTTCAGAGTGGAAAGGGAGTCGGTGTAGAGGAATTCCAGCAGGGCTTCGATCGTGCTTTTCGGGAACGGCAGCGATACCTCGGAAGTTTGGTCCTGGAAAGAAGAAAGCGGGCAATTTTTTTACCAGTAAACAGTTTCCTACATACCCCGCCCCACCGCATGGAGAACATATTGGCGAAATACTCCATCCTCGCGGACAAAACGCACTTGTGGGCCTTGATCTCTTTGCTGTCCCTGCATTTCACCGAAACGTCGTACAAGTTCGGGAAATCCAGACGGTTGAACTTCGGCGCGGTCTCCGAAGCTGCGACGCCATCTTGCTTAGATTTAATGAGGTACTTGTCCATGTCCAGCTTGGCGAGGACTCTTTGCAAGGCGGGACACTCGAATTTCTTGGCGAGCTCGTGCAACAGCCGTACGGGATTCCTCGAGTTGCGATTCTTCAGCTTCGATTCTTCCGCGGCGTCGCTTTTTCTCTTGCTGTAGTACTCGAAGGCGGAAATATTCGCGGGGACATTTTCTATCTCCGGAGTTGCGTCGGGCTTGTCCCTCACCAGGCACAGGCGCCGCAGGCGCTCGTTCCTCAGCTCGCCGCACTTCGTCAGCTCGCACTCGCGCTTGTAGACGAACAGCAGGAATTGCTCGAAAACGTCCGGGTTCACGTCGTTCAAGACGATCGACTTACTCTTTTCGTCCATCAGCTTCTCGAGGTACGAGCTGTAGTTGGATATGATGTACTTGTGCGCGGGGAAGTACCGGCCGTCGACCTTGAAGACGACGTCGTGGACGTTATCGGTTTCGTCGACGTCCGCGAGGAGAGCTTCCAGGTCGGATTTCATGTGCGACTGCGCAATGTCGGGGAAGGCGTAGCTTCTGTACGGAAAGGCCTGAAAGAATCGGAAGAAGATAACGACTGGGCAATAATAGTTATTTATGTAAGGGAATTATAAGGGCATCGGCATGTCTTATTTTATTTTTACTTGTGAGGGAATTATAGAATCTAAAATGTCCCACGAGAGTTATGATAATGATAGCGTAACTATGGCGATATAAGCTTATAATATCCCGATCAGAAATAAATATATTTTTCGACTCTCGACTCACCTGTATCACGCAATAATCCTTGCCTTTGAGATCGCTCTGTATCGAAACAGCCCGATGAATCTTGGCTATCTTCTCCAACGAAACTACCACGCACTCCTCTCTGTCTAAAAACTTGTGGAACGCGCTCTTTTCCTGGTTCTTGGACGTCTTCTCTGCGCTGCTCGCGGCATTCTTTCGCCTAGGCCTGATCACGCCCTTGAACGCCTCTCCGAAGTCCGACACGAGAAGCAATTCGTTGAGATTCATCGAGATCTGTTTCACCACGATGGCCCTGTTGATGGTATAGATGCACCTGCAGAGTTGTTGGTCGGATTCCTGCCACAACAGCACGTTGCCGGTGTTGGTGAGAACGCAAACTCGCAGTTCTTTGCTGTGCTCTTTGGAGACCTCGCGGTCTAGTTGGCTGGGGTCCAGTTTCCCGCCGACGATGCTGATTTGCACAACGTTGAGCTGTCTGAAAATCGAGAAATCGGACACGTGCCAACTAGCGAGAAATGATAATAATAATAATAATTATTAATAAAGAATAAACCACAGTACACTGATTGTGTGTGTGTGTCCATGATTATTAGGGAGGTTTCGATCACAGCCGTCTCAATTCTCCGAGCCATGGAGAAGAAATTTGACAACACAGTGAAAGTGCCCTACCATACGACGAAGTCATAAAGTCATTCTAGGGTGAACATGAATGTTATATGACACTGAAGGGTTGTATTTCGATAAACATACAAATAATAAACATTATTATCACTAAATTTACTGGGACACATCAACTATCCAAAACTTTGCACTCACCTCGAAGCGATCTTCCGGCACAAGTACTCGTGCAACACGTAAATATCCCCCTTTTCCGTGCAAACTACTGTCGCCCCGTTACTGGCAGCCGCCATCTTGATACCGACATCGTTCGTGACGCTTACCGTTCTCGGCGTGACGATGAACCGATCCCTGTTTTTGGCGTTCAGCTTGTGGCCCAACTGGCCCGCGTTCAGGCCCCACGTGTACAGAGCGTCGGGTCCCCAGGCGACGGAGTGGTACCGGGCGGCGCAAACACCCCGTATCCGCTTGGAAAGGTGCTTGATCGGCTTGGGGAGGAGCGCTCTCTCGGGGGGTGGCGACTGGCCGAGGACGTGATGGGTGTTCAGGCCGCAGGTGTATATCTGGAAGAAGTGAGCGGTTCGAAATGTTTCGGAAAACATATTAAATCAATCTGACTAGCTGAATACATTAAAATCGAAAGATATTTCATTTCAAAAGATGTTCAAAACGCCTGCCATTCTGCTCAATATATTTTTGTGCTCGTTCTTTCCATAATATGGATAATAAAGATAGCCTATGTGATGCCGAAACAAATAAGCATCGATCTCGAATTGGACGCTGCTGAATTAATGCGCTTGCGCCAGGATATTCCTATTCAAAGACACGATTTTGTATTTTCATCTCTTTCCAGCGTGCATGGTTTGGCACCAACAATTATCGAATACGGAGATTTGAGAAGAAGCATATCTCCACATAACGTCTGGTATCCGTATCTGTTTACAAAGCTTATATTTTCATACTATTACGGTTCTGTTCCTGAGAAAATACCCAGTTTTAAAAATTTCTAGTTTTATGCCTGAAAGAATTTAAGATCACCGCGTTACTTCAGGAGACAAAAATACGTCACTAATCACTACTACCAAACTATTTTTCTCGGCGGTTATGAGGCCGATATGGAACGAGATTTAACTTTTCAAACAACTGTCCGTCACATAGTCAATCCACATCCTCAATTATAATGATTAATGAGTTGTTATCCGCTTTTGGCAGAAAATTGATTGATGAAACTCTGGTAGCAGGAAACGAATAGACATTATGTAATATAGAGTTACAAATGAATCAATGAATCGATTTTTAAATGACACGAAATTTAATTGCCGTCTTGCATAATTCTCACTCCATTTTATCCACATTATAGAAAAATAATAGTTCATTGCAAATATTGTACGGTTGAAATTGTCAAAATAAGCACAACGTTAAAAATTTATGACATACGTCATGTTTCAGAATTCGGCATGCGCAGTAGTTTCTCAGCGCCCATGCGGGAAAAGGAAAGAGATATTTTTTTGGCTTCAATTTGATTACATGGCGTCTTACCCATATTCGTAGTTAATAGATATATATGGTTCTTTCATTGCATTTCATAAAAAACTTTACTCCTGACATATCCCCATAGGAATAAATCGTAAGGTGTCAAGTCTGGTGATCTCGCGAGTCAGTGTACTGGACCACCTCTACCAATCCATCTGTCTTGAAATTGCTCATTCAACCATAGGCGAACAGATGCCACAAAATGAACTACTGGCGCACCGTCGAGTTGGAACCACATCATTCAACACATTGAGTGGTAGATACCCGTTGAAGCAGCAATCTCAAATGGTTTTGAAGAAAATCTAAAACCACTCTCCCATTCACTACGCCATCGAAAATGTAGGTACCTCCCCAAACATTTGGAGACCATCAGAAGTGGTTTTGAATATATGGGGATTGTGGTCTGAATAATAATGATAATTAATAATCGTGTATCCATATATGTATTAACTACGAATATTGATGATAAAGATGTCAGATGCTGAAACAAATGAGTGATTGGCAACGATGAATTACCGCACATGCGCCAAGTTACGTTGACAGTTATATTTTCCCATACTGTATATTATGATTGCTATGGATGTAACGCGAAGATAACCGACCGTGTGATGTCTGCACGAAACCGTTAACATAGGTTAAACTCAGTGTGGTAATTAACCGCAAACAAAATCGAATGAAAGCACTAGTGCCGCGTATCAAAGTATTTTGTCTCCTACTCACATTGTCGTCAGAACACAGGAAAATACTGTGGTCTCTGGCAATGCTGGCTTGAAGACAAGTCACCGTTTCGCCTTTTTGACTGCTAGTGAAACTGACGGGGTGCGGGGACACCACTGCTTTCTCATCTCCGAGTCCCAAACGACCCCCTTGGCCGTGTCCACAAGATAAGGCTTTACCTGGAAAGAAAGATTTTCAACGTGCTGAGGAATATCGTCGAATATTCCAATGGTCAACTGAACTGCATTGGGTTTCATTCCGCGTATTTTAAACAGTGCCTCGATCGTTGTCTAGACGTCATTCTACCTGGCGTTTACAGTACAACTGCGGCACACATTTTCAAAAGCGATGTTGAAACTGTTATGACACAGCCGTCTTGCATATCAAGATTACAGCCACACAATGGCACCTATGCACCTGAAGGTCATCTGAAGGTTGGTGATAATGTCAAAGTGGTGGGGGAAGGCCGCGAATCGGCTGTAATACCCTACTCACGCTCGACTGACTGTGGGCTTCGTCCCAAGGAAATCGATGGTACTCAGTCCAGGCATGGTCACTAATTCTCGATTTAGATATCTTGGGAATCAATCGAAATCGTTGAGAGTTTCACTGCTACTGGAGTAATGAAAACAGCATACATCATCACCAACCGAATCAGTCGAAATCGTACAACCGCGTCTTTGGAAACGTCCACTGCAGTTGTAGACAAATCGCAAGGTAAAATCATGTCTAGATTATGACCGACGAGATTGAAAATCGCTAATAGCTTGGAGATTACTAGCAGTGAAAGCCTATTTCCTGTAGGATCACGTTAAACCTTGATTTCCGTTAGTTCAGACGACTGCCTCGCGCAAAAAGAGACTGAGCTTTTTCAAAACACCCCTCATTCATTCGACTACACAGGGTGTTTTAAATTTGATCCTCGACATTGGGATCTCGGAAACTATGAGATATACGAAGTTGATTAATGAAGGAGACCATGTGACCATTATTATATTTGCCATACTTCTATAGTAGAGGGAAAAAGTTGCGCCATACTGGTACAAATCGTTGGAATTACAAATAAAATCTTAGAATTTCGAAAAAATATTGTACATATTCGCCACATCCCACAAATATGGCATGATCAGACTTGTACTTATGATCATAAAGAAAACTGTTAAAAAAAATTTAGGCTGGTACAAATCGTTTAGCAAAAAAAAAATGTGCTCCCTTGCGGTGGTATGGCGGCCATTGGGAACCGTCGAGAACGTATGGCAAGGTGATTTCCGTGAATGGCTACTCGACGATGATTAGCTGCGCAAAAATTAGACAGAAATTAAAAATAAGAATAAGTATATAGGAAGCACTACTATTGAAATGAATGTAATAAATAGTAAAAACTTGTAAATTGCCCGAGAAGGATAAGCCCCACGGCAGGTATCTTCTCACGCGTTGCCACAGTATGTGGTTTCATTATCTCGATGAAAAGTCAGTAACAGAGTCATTACCTAGTCTATCAAAAACTCTAAGAGGCCTGCTCAATTCAGGAGCAGGGGTGGAGGTGGGACCCTCTTTCACTCCCCTTTTTTTTGGTACAAATGATAGAATTGTTTTTTTTTTTATTAATGTATTCGTGTCGGTATGGCGGGCTGTAAGTCACACCGGAGATGTATGGCATTACGCTACCGCCTACTTTTTTTTTATCGACCATCGGAAAATACAAGCATTTTTGTGGAACAAATCGTTCAACACTCGTTAATTATCGATTAACGCCCACGCGATTGGGCCGCCGGTACCAGCGCCATGACCATCATTTTCTTTTTTGTCATTCCGTTATTAGACCCCTGAAGAACCGCCATACTGGTACAAATGACCTAATATTTTGTGTCACCATCTCCCGGTCTATTATACATACCTCATTTATCAAATTTTCTTTAGTTTCCTAGCTGATTCTGTCTCCGTATTTTTTCATTGACTTTTCAAATGAACCAAACTCGGTGAGATTTTGATACAATAACTTGAACATGTTCAATGTGGTTGTCGTCTTTTGGGAACCAAGTTTAAATACATTTCCGAAGTCCTAACACCGTTTCTACCTTATTTGTAATAAATTTGTATCGTATCTCTTTTTTCTTCATTTGTGAAAGCCATTTTTCGACAAAAATTCAATGGATTGTACAGTAACAAAAGTGTCATTAAGTGTGACAATCTGAAAGTCAAATTTTAAAATATCGAAGTCAAAGTCTATTACGATAAGATTTTTTTAAATATCTCCGGATTTTCGAAAAAGAATGATAACCTATAATACATCACTGAAACGGTAATATTTGGTTCTATTCAAAACAGAAAGAATCCAATGTAGCGCCCATAAGAAAAAATAAAGTTGATGATGGTGGCCGGAACACAATTATGTAGCAGGGGAAAAGTGGTAGCGTGAAAGTACAATTTATTTTCGAATCATTCGAAAAATAAAGCCAGAAAAAAATGAAAACCATTTTCCAAAATTTCCGTATATCTCCGGATATACTCGGAGATTCAGAACTTTCTCAACGGCATACTGTTAGTCAGATAAATACGCAACTTTGCCCCGATTTAACCATCTTCGTGTCTCTCATAGTTTTTGAGATCCCAATGGCGAGGATCGAATTAAAAACACCCTGTATTGAATAAATCATACATTAGCTCAATCATGCGAACCGCCTACCCACCTGAACTAGTAACTATGACCGTATGGAACTGGGCGATGCTTATACTCTGGGCACTTTCGCCTGGATACTCCTTATGGAAAGTGTCCAGGAGCTCTGGTGTCTGCTTTGCTTGTTGTGGCCCCAGTAAGTTGTTGGTATTGGAACCCCACGCGTAAAGTTCCCCTTCGGCAGTTAAACCCGGTTTCAAACCGTCTTTCATGGAATGCTCCAAGACGGTGAGGCTGTCAGAGTCGAGGTCTGTAGTAGACGCCCCTGAAAATAAAGTATAAGCAACGATCAGCATGAAAAGCATCTTTTTAGTTATATAAACTCATACTAGATGGTTTGGATCAAAATACAGCAACAAATATTCACCTCCCGACACTTCCATACATCAAGAACAGAACGGGCCCAAGCATGGAGCCTTGAGGCACTTTCTTCGAGCAGACGGTAATATTTTGTGATAATTTTGAAAGTGAGAAGAATGTAAAGCTCCTTCTTGAGAAATCCGTTGAACAGTCGAAGAGTATAACTTCTATAAGGTCTAAGTGTCAAAAATAAAAAACGAAAATATTTAATATAATATATAATAATATTTATTGAAATAGAAATTCTAATATACAAAACATGTGTACTGTTGTGTAACTACCTGGTCAGTTGTGTATTTCTGTATTCATCTGTTGTGGTCTGTCTAATATTGTGTTCTGTGAATTGACATCTTCGGATGTTGACGGTTGACAGACGGTAGTGAGAACAGAAGATGGCTGTAAGCCGACCGAATGTAGAATGTAATAAGTTGAAGACAATAAATTATATTAGAAACAAATAGATATATTATTAAACTATTATCGATAAAAATAGTTTAAAACATGGTGTCAGGTGTGGGGTTTTTAAACTCAAAAGAAGAAACTGAAGAAGTAAATGCTGTTAGGTATACCAGATACTCAAGAAAATGTTCAAGGTGTGATACAAAACATGAACCTCGGAAATGTCCAGCATCCAACATCTAATGGTAGAATTACCCAGAACGATAGGAAAGAAGATGAAAGTACTCGAAAGAAGATGCTAGAGGTACAAACTGAAGATAATGTGCAAATTCAGGATTCGAAAAATAATATGGTAGTAGATAATGTAGTAAGTAGTGCAAAAAATGTAGTAGATACTGAAGATGTCAATTCACAGAACACAGTATTAGACAGATAAATACAGAAATACACAACTGACCAGGTAGTTACATCTTAAGCTTTGATGAAAACTTCCTCTCCCGGTATTAAAACAAGGCGAAAGAGATCGCAGAAATCTCGCCTTGGCACTTAGAGCGTTTACAGAAATATTTGGGATGGTACATGGACCGTTTTGATGTGAAAATCATAACATTGCAGAAATGGCACTTGGACCTTATAGTTATGCTCTTCAGTTGTCTGAGATACTCTATCGAATGGTTTCTGCTAGTCATATTCAATAACACTGTTAGTTGATGTTGATTCAATTAGAGATACTGCATATAAATATAAAGAAAACAATATGGAGGAAAATTACTCCTCATCAAAAACTAGTTTAATCAGATTATATCTCGTTTCTTGTTTTAAAAAAAACATTTTACGTAATCATTACTTTGATAATAACAGCAGACGTGACAGATAATGTATAACAACAAATCGATTGGTTTGACAGGTGGTATTTGATGAAATAGAACTACTTAAAACTTTTTTTTAATGATATGCGAAGTTGGGACATAACAAAGTACTACATATTATACATCGTTTGAATCAGAATGAAAAACTCTATTTCAATTTTAACAATTCGACATGACGCCCGTAAGAAAAAACAAAGTTGATGATGGTGGGCAAGAGGCGAAACGTCGCATGGTAAATCTGAAAATATCGTCGTATAGCGAGGACAAAATGGCAATGTAAATGTGCGGTTTATATTGATATCCATCGTCAACTAACGCCAAAAAAAAATGGTTTTTCAAAATTTCGGTTTTCTCCGGATATATTCGGATTTTGAAACTTTCTTAACAGCATATTGTTTGTCACAAAGATGCGCAAATTTGCCCCAAAGTATCTCTTATAGGTTCCGTTGGTGGTGGCTCTCGAATATGAATTACTTGGTATAAACATTAAATCACTTGACAAGCTGAAAGAAATTAGTTTGTTCTTTGTACTATAATTTCAATGATAATTCTAAACTACCTTCTTTTTTGTCTAGAATCTAATGATTCAAATCAGAATGTCCATCATTGTTATAATTGCCATTGGATTATTCTCAACAAAACTTAACAGATATCTAATTTTTTCTAAAATAAAACACCACTTACAAAAATGCAATGTTGACAAATTTGATACGAGAAATTCTTGATACACTTCAGTTATTCACAATTCTTGG
Source organism: Chrysolina americana (assembly GCA_958502065.1). Taxonomy (NCBI): domain Eukaryota; kingdom Metazoa; phylum Arthropoda; class Insecta; order Coleoptera; family Chrysomelidae; genus Chrysolina; species Chrysolina americana. The sequence goes on along the minus strand of OY293421.1, from coordinate 50,628,373 downwards.
TAAAATTCCGTTAACTAATAGCCACGAGCTATAAACATATTTTGGAACTTACGTAGTTTGGTCTCCTGAACAAAAAATCCAAATGAAATTTTTGGCGGTCTCAACTAATTTCGGAGATATGGGCCTATTTTTGTGTGATGGTCGGCATTTTTTAGGACACATTTCTACCGCGGAAAAAACACTAAAAATTCTTTCTTCTTTAAACTAACACAATGTACACACCCTAATTCACCCGTTTCACACTATTTTTTTATTGAAAACGGTAATGGTTATCAAAAAATTCAACCTTCTTTTAAAAACATCAAAACAACACTTTTATGTAAAATGTTTAGTGAATTTATTTATGTCAAGTTGGTAACTTTGAACTTTTTTTTTTTTTTTCAAGAACTTTATTCAAATAATGCTACAACAGTTACATGTATATCACAATATTGACTAGAATTCGTGATAGCAGCACTATCCAAAAAAAAGGTTATTCCAAAGCAGCACAGTAGTTAAACAACAATAATAAAATATACATTACAACAACAGCAGAGTAATACTATTAAAATTCACTTAACTTAATGTATTGTATAAAGTAGGGGTCCAAGGACTGATCCTTGGGGCACACCTGCTTTGGTGTTTTCAGTTTGGCTCGAAGAGCCATTAACCACTGTAAATTGCTCGCGATCTAGAAGATATGTTTTTATTAATGAGAGAGCATTTCCTCTTATTCCCAATTCTTCAATTTTTGTGAGAAGTATTGAGAAATCAACCACATCAAATGCTTTTCGTAGATCCACAAACACGGCAAGAGCGTAGTACTTATCATGTAGTGAAGAAGCAATGTGGTTAACAAAGTCTATGCTTGCACTCAAGGTGCTACTATTTTCTTGAAATCCGTATTGAACTTTGCATATTTGCACAGCCAACTTTCCCATGCATTTAATTTCAACATGAAAAGGAAAATATTCACTCTCTTTTTTTCCATAAATCAACTTGACATGAATAAAATTCACTAACCATTTTGCCTAGATTTGTAGATTATGTCATCATAAAAGAAGGATGAGTTTTTTTCCTAAAAAGTAGCGTTTTCAATAATGGAAGAGTGTGAAACAGGTCAATTAGGGTGTGTACATTGTGTTAGTTTGAAGAAGGAAGAATTTTGAGTGTTTTTCCGCGGTAGAAATGTGTCCCAAAAATTGCCATTCTTCACTCAAAAATATGCCCATATCTCCGAAATTAGTTGAGACCGCCAAAAATTTCATTTGGATTTTTTGTTCAGAAGGCCAAACTAGTAAGTTCCAAAAAAAATATGTCGATAGCTCATGGCTATTAGTTAACGGAATTTTACCCAGTTGGCTGTGCAAATATGCAAAGTTTAAAGTTACCAACTTGACATAAATAAATTCACTAAACATTTCACATATATTTGTTTTGATGTTTTCAAAAAGAGATTTTTTGGATAAACAATGCAGTTTTTAATTTAAAAAAATGGTGTAAAACGCGTGAATTAGGGTGTGTACATTGTGTTAGTTTAAAGAAGGAAGAATTTTGAGTGTTTTTAGCGGTAGGAAAGTCAAAAATTTTATTTGGAATTTTTGGTTTAGGAAGCCAAACTAGGTAAGTTCAAACAAAAATTGTTGATATCTTGTGGCTATTAGTTAACGGAATTCTACCCAATTCTTGACTTACTGTGAGTACAGATTCTTTTGCTGAAATTCAAGCCTGCAGAACTCTCATGGCAACAAATGTTGCACAATATTGCTAAAACACGCCAAAAAATCACCTAATTTGACCAGTTCCACAGCAACATGGATCTTGCCGTAAAACACACTCCTGTGCAAGGCAGTGTACCCCGACTCCCTGTCTTTCGCATTGATATCTGCGTGGCGGCTCCTAATCAGCCACCTCACCAGATCTACCCTTCCGCAAGACGCTGCCACATGTAAGGCTGTCCTTCCGATCGAATCCACCACGGATTCGCATCTGCAGCACACGAAATTGAGGAACGAACACAGGTCAGTGTCTGATACGCTTCGTTTGGATATTGCAGCTGTTATTACTTCTCCGTGTTCTGTTGATCTACATTGGTTTGTACAGTCTGGTCGGTTTTCTGAGGTGCTCATAGCCTGAAAAATTGGAACTTGCTTGGTATTCGCGTATGGATGGGAACATATGGATTTGGTGTAGAATTCAGAAAGGAATACTTTTGATTGTTTATAAGTTATTACCGAAAAACGGGAATCCCCAGGTGTCTGGAACAAGTGACTAATTCTAAATGGTACCTAAAATTATAGAAATTATCTGTAGCTATTTGTTTTCTATTGTTTTCATTATTTATTTTTACCTCTTCAACTTCAAATCACAAACGTCAAACAAATCAGGTAACTGTCAGTTTTCAAGGTTATGTATGTATTTTTTGAAAAGATTGTCCATGGTTGACAATCTGACGGATCATCCGTCATACGTGGGCCACATCACATAAGCCGCTTTCCAATTGCCACAGAAAGTAGCTCCTGAAGTGATTTGACAGATCACGTCAAGTTATGTTCCAAATAAAACCCATTTATAAAGTCAGGTGCGGTTCACTTCAGGTTCAGCTCAGGGGTAAAAAGCTCCACTGGGGGCTACTACCCCTGACATTTGGAAAGCAGCTATACCCACCGAATAAAGACGCTTTCCACAGACCACAGGGAGTAAGAACTGATCTGACAGACCACGAAAAATCATGTTCGAATTGAACTCAGTTTATCAAGTCAGGTGGAGTGGAGTTCAGGAATTGTAAACCCTATACTGGTTGCTACTCCCTATGGAAACGGTCAGTGCACATACCTGAAAAAAATTACTGATTAGTCAACTGACCATTGTTCCCAGGTGTAATATTCCGTGTACCATAGAATTCTATAGTCGAGTTTTGTCTCTGTCTCTGTCATCAAATTAAAGTATATTATCTCACTTTATGTGATTCGATGAAAAGCACACTTCTATGGTACACAGAGTCCCACCCCAGAATTGTTACTAAAAATAGAATAGGTGGATCCCTCAGATCACTTCAGGAGCTACCCAGAGTTACTCGGAGCTCCTCTCTGTGGCAATTGGAAAGCGGCTAATTTGTTACAGTTTGTAGCACTTGTCTGTCATCTATGTATTATTTTAGGTACTATAACGTGAGCATTGAACAATTCAGAGTTCGTTAAACTTTCTTGCAGTAGATGTCACTACTGTTAAACAGAAAAAATTTCATGTTCATGCGCTCTGTGAGTTCTTCCAGTTCTTGCCTTTTAAAAAGCTAACCTGCAAACTTCTGTTTATATTTATTCGAAATTAGTTGTTGGAATGGTCAGATGTGTCCGCAGTGTTGTGCTCAAAAAAAAATAGTGACTCTCTTTCGACTAATCCTGGCCAGAATTTGATTTTATAAGTACTTCTAATTTTCATATTTTGTGCAGACAATCTAACGTTTTTACCAGTTTTTTACATTTGACAAACTTTTTTTCGTGTTGTATTATGTGACAATGAGCATATATCGTGGTAAAAATCGAAGGGAATTTTACTTATCATCGCTCTTATACGACAGTATTGACGATAACAATTTTAGGTAAGTTGATTTTGCATGAAGTTGTGAACAATGCCTACAAAAATCGAAGGATACAAAAAACCTAATTGGTTAAGTGTTGGGTTCACTAGAATCAATTTTTCTCGAAGTATCTACAGCTATATTGTTTAAAAAATATCTGAAATATGATCCATACTGTTGAATATAGGCTCGAATTTGTATGGGCTTCGATACCTTCCTATTCATATTGTAGTTCTCAAAACCTAATGCGGTTCAAAAAAATCTCCCAACCATAGGCACTATCAACCCTGTAGGTTTTCGAATTGCAGGTGGTTGAAGTATTCACAGGGTGTTTGCATTACCCATCAACATAAATGTATTTATTTATAAAAACAAAATTTTTGTGAATGTGTCAGGACACTTGGGAAGGTATATTAAAAGTGAATTTGCAATATTTTGTAATTGTTATTGATACATAATGATTTTGAAAAGCTTATCCATAATACAGTATGTACATTTAGCTGGTACAGGTCTATTTCAAAATACACTACTGCTGATTGCCAACCTGATTTTGACATAAATCCTTTTTTATTCCATAGAATTGCGTGAAATTCAGAGAATAAATATGAAATGTTTCAGCATTGAAACAAATATTTGTATTTTCAATACAAAATTACAAATTTTTAATACCGCTTTGTGAAAAATAATCGTTCATGTTGAAATACAAATATTAAGTAACTCATCAATTTCAATTTTCCTTGTCTGTGTAGTGCACTTTTAGACTTTGTTGCCATAATTCAAATCTAATTTTTACAAAAGAGTTAAGGGTAAACTGGAAATTTGTAAGTTTTTTCACTCTAGACTAAAATGTCTTTCTATCTTTTCTCTGATATTCATTTTAAGTTCATTACCTTCTGAAGTGTCTTGAACCATTCCCATCGTAGCATATTCGTAAACCTACTGATTTTTAATTTCAGTTAGTTCAAAAGTATGCTTAATACTTATTGAAAGAAAAAAATAAATTCAATTTATATCTCCTTCAAGCAAAAAATCTATCAGACAAGAGACGTAAGTACAGCAAATCTATTTAACAATATAAATATAACTCTTTTTATTAAAGGAAACAAATAAGTTGATGTCAGTGAAATTCATCAATGAACTTTTTTATCCCTGTAGCATAGTTCGGTACTGAATCGTTTTTTTGTAAATGCCCTTTGTATAAATAAATTATGATTATACTATAATATAATTAATAGAGGCTTTGTTGAAAACTCTGACAGTGAATATTGAATAATAATTTTATTATTCATCATGTTTAACAACTAAAAATGATTCGACATCTTTTATTTTCTCTCCTCTACAAAAATTAACCAAAGGAATATTTTTGTTTTGCCTACTGGAAAAATTATCATGGTATGATCACTTGCAAAGATTTTATTTTTAATATCCCTTGATGTCTCAACATTGTGAATAGCAACATTTCTTGAAGACAGGTGAATAAATTCGGGAGAACTAAACGTTATTCATTCACTTAAATAATGGATATAATAGGTCCTAACACTTACCCTTGGTGGACCCCAGTTTTATTGGGAGTTTTTTTGGGGGTGAGTGTCGCGAATTCGTTGTTTTTCCCTTCGATAAATTTCTAGGAACACCTTTCAAGATAGAAAGAGAACAAAGTTGGGTTGTCCACCGCAGATTCTGTATATCTATAACTTGTGCAGCAGAATATCATGCTGAACATAGTCGAAGGTCTTCTTAAATGACGAAATATCCCAAATAATCCCACACCTGCCACCACATGATCTAAGAATTGTTTCACAGGAACTGTCAGAAGTGGGAAGTACTTGTCGATTTTCACACTTAGGTTATTCCTTTCTTCAAAGGTCAATAGCTTTTGTGATATCGCATATTTAAAGATTTTTTTAAATTATTCAGGTATTACTTATCAGACAATAATTTTCTAAATTTTCTGAGGCTCCTTTTTCGGATGTGGGAGGGAATAGTGCGCTTGTAGTTCTGGTTTGATAATATCTTGACTTTTTTTATAATACATCCTGATATCATTAGTCGGACTAGAGCATGAGAGCATTTTTTACATGTAGGAGGAAGTGTAACGTCAAATTTGACTTGTATTTTGTATAATTGGAACGTCCAGATGCATTTGAGTTTTACTCGATTATAACTTTGTGTGTGCATCGGGAAAAACAGGTATTTTTCATCGATACCAAATTTAAGACAGTTATCAATATGGTGCATTCCAAATTCATCAAAACACTCTTTGACTGAAATAGTTGAATGTTGTTTATTTATTCAATAGTTCACGGTCAGAATTTCAGAGTGTTACATCAGTTAAACTAATTTCATAGGTCAATAATTTGGGCAAATTTTCAATGACCCAATTAATTACATTTCTACGTGTTGAAATCAAAATAAACAAGTAATTTTTTTTCCTTGTTGAGTGGAAGTTTTCGACTAGTTTGAGTAAGAAAACGGCAAATTTGTTTTAACTAGTTACGAGCTGTAGGTAAGTAGTAATGAAATAACTAGGGAGGAAAATGGTGCTTTTCTTCCCACCGGGAGTACTTAAACATATTATTTCAGGCCGGGATATTTTCGGAGACTTTTTTACTCCGCGCTCTTCCAACCATTTTTAGAACACAAAATATTCCTTTTCACATTGCTCCCTCGATTTATCAGGAAAAAGATGCATTGAAATCAATTTTGCCTCTTCGGCGAAATATTTTGGCTGGAACTTATTTTCAAAACGTGGAAGCATCTTGATAAGGTAAACAACGCGACAGCTTATATGACAACTGTTATATTTGTATTACCAAAAATGTCATAGCAACAACACTAACTTGATATTTTGTCATACCGGGTGGCTACGGAAGTATTGCCTACGGAATATCTCAGTTATTGTATGAAGTAGGTTTGTGAAATTTGGAGCGTCGATATAATGACATAAGACCTAGAATTTGTGCATATTGACATGTCGAAGTTAACTTCCGGTCTGACCGGAAGTAACATCAACTTTCTTAATTTAAATGGAAACCCTATTTTTTTTTTCTTTTCGCTTTATTCAGCATTCAATTCCTTTTCTAATGACATATCACAAGTTGGTATCTAACCAGAAACTAGATCAGAAAAAAATTATTATTGAAATTCACCGAGAAGGCCGTGGAAGCAAAATGAAAGCCAAAAATTGAAAAGTTGGCTATGGAAACCATACGTCACTTGATAACAGTTGCTCTTGCTCTATTATCGCCGTACGCAAAAATAACATTAAAAATAATGTGGAATGATAAATTATATCCTGTAGGTTCTAGGTTAAATAGGAACATACAACTTTTTCTTGCCTGTACTATTCAGCATAACCATTCCTTTCTAATGATATAATAGAAAGTAATTTTTTGAAATGAAATACCAAAAAATCCAATTATTATTATTCAAATAACAAAAAAACAGATTTATCGAAAAAAAATATTCAAATTGATAGGATTAAAGATAAAATAAATTCAAAACAATTGTTCGAAATGCATTCCCTCAGCATCAATACATTTATTGACTCTGGTGATATTTTCATGTAAAACGTTTCTCAACATTTGGGGCGTGATATCTTGGAAAGCTCTACGAATTTTTACTTCTAGCTCATGTAGAGTTGTAGGTTGTGTGGAATACACCCTATTTTTAAGATGCCCCCATAGAAAAAAGTCGCACGGAGTAAGATCAGGTGACCTTGGTGGCCACTTGACTGGACCATGGGTTGTTATAAGTCTCTCTTGAAAGCGATTTTGAAGATAATTTCTCGCTATTCTTGAATTATGCGGAGGGGCGCCATCTTGCTGGAAGTACACTCTCTCAGTTATTTCCGCTGGTAGGTTGTTAATGAATTCCAAAATTTCATTCGTTAAAAAATTAAAGTATCTCTCTCCGGTTAGTTGGCCTTGAAAAAGAATGGGGCCAACAATATGAGTTCCAACTATTCCTGCCCAAACATTCACACCAAATCTCTCCTGGAAGCCACCTTGTCGAAACCGGTTCTCGTTTTCTATCGCCCAGTACCTGAAACAAAAGACCGTTCACACTTTTAGCACTTTACACTTCGACTATCGACAATAATCCAAATAAAGTATAGTACCTACCGTGTATTATTCCTGTTAAATAATCCATTGTTGGTAAATCTTGACTCGTTCGTAAACACGATATAATAGTTAAATAGGTGATTTTCAGCATTTTGTCGAAGAAACCAATTACAATATTCCAGGCGCCTTTCACCGTCATTTTCATACAAATGTTGATGCAACTGATACTTGAAGGATTTAAATCGATGTTTTTTCTAAATTTTCCTAGCAGAGTCCTTACTTATAGCTAATTCGGCGCCAATCTGCCTTGAGGAAATTGTGCTATCATATTGTACTTAAGCTAAAACATTAATTTCAGTTTCCTCATTAATAACAAATGCTTCTTGGTCTTCGTGAACATCAGGCTCAGTTCTTAATTTTTCATCAAGCCACTGGAAATACCTTCTTGACGGTTGCTGCCTCCCTGGATATCGCTCTAAATACAATCGTTCAGCGGCATAAGAATTTTTTAAACATTCACCATAAATGAGAAGCATGTCAATTTGTTCGGTTCGTGAATAACGGGGCATTTTTTGAATATTCCACTAACTGATTTCGATTTCCAAACCCTTTTAAAATGGCAGAATCAAAAACACAATTTCGAACGTCAAAATAATATGGATAGCAGCGTTCGTGAGAGCTCTCGTTTATTTTTTGTTTCATTCCAAAAATACATCTTAATCAGCCTACTTGTTAATATTTTGATTCGAATGATTATTGCAACGGAATGATTATTCTGAATAGCACAAACATCGTCCATAGGTAGATATTAGAATATCTATGGACGATGGCACAGACCAAGTACGTTTATGTTCCTATTTAACCTAGAACCTACAGGATATAATTTATCATTCCACATTATTTTTAATGTTATTTTTGCGTATGGCGATAATAGAGCAAGAGCAACTGTTATCAAGTGACGTATGGTTTCCATAGCCAACTTTTCAATTTTTGGCTTTCATGTTGCTTCCACGGCCTACTCGGTGAATTTCAATAATAATTTTTTTCTGATCTAGTTTCTGGTTAGATACCAACTTGTGATATGTCATTAGAAAGGGAATTGAATGCTGAATAAAGCGAAAAGAAAAAAAAATAGGGTTTCCATTTAAAATAAGAAAGTTGATGTTACTTCCGGTCAGACCGGAAGTTAACTTCGACATGTCAATATGCTCAAATTCTAGCTCTTATGTCATTATATCGACGCTCCAAATTTCATACAATAACTGAGATATTCCGTAGGCAATACTTCCGTAGCCACCCGGTATAGCCGCATATAATTCCACAACTTTCTGCAGTTGTTTTTATAAGTTTGCACGCATTATAATTTATAAAGGAAAGCGTCATTTTCCTCCCTCTTCCCTTGGTGAGTAAATAGCTATTTTTCTACTACCTTACTAGGAAACTTCACCCTCAACGCCTTAACAAGGGCGGAAAATGATTGTTTTCCACCAGGAGAATAACAATTTTGCCTTCTTCATTTTATATTAAACACAAAAGCCTCTTCTTTCAAATTATTCAGAAAAAGTTTTTTTTAATCATTTTTGCAACACCGACTACCAAAAATAAAACTGAAAAAATGATGGCCCACATTCTTATCGGTAGATTTATTACTTAGTTTAATTTTGCTTATCAATATTGACATATCTAGGGCGATTAATAGAAATTCATCATATATAAAGAGTGTGAAAATGGTTAAGGTCATTGACCAAATAGTGCTATTCGCAGATTATGTTTATATTTCATAATTTTGGATCGACTAGAGAATACACTGCGATGTTCACGAAATATCATCGTGGAAGCCAGAGAAAAGCAAGTGACTTACATTGTAATGATTTTTAGGGTTGCTAGAAAAATACATTTCAAAAGTTCCATTAATAAACAAAAAAAATATTACAACAAAACCTCTCAAGTTACTAAAGTGTCTTAAGGCTGAAACACAATGGAAGTTTTATGTTTTTAGTTTTAATTTTTATGATTTTGGATATTTTGTAAGACGAAACTAGCATTGCCATTATCATTCTGATTACGCCTCATAAACAATCTTGTTGGTAAAATTCAAGCTCATTTGTGCATTAGTAGAGGATCCAAAAAAAAGATTCCGTGATTTGTGACTAATGAAAATACATACAATGGCAGGAAGTATTGCTAAGTATTTTCTAGCAGAAAAACTTTGCCACACGTTGTGAAGACGTGATTCTGCAGTTGTATGGGGCTGTTGAATGGACCTTTCCACGGACTATGAGAAAATACTGATGTAATTAGAAAGTATATACGCTAATATCACTTGAGATTTTTAATTTATTTTTTCTGACCGTCAGTTTTTCCATAATTTGAAAAAAAGGGGTTTCGTGACGTCACGTTCATCAAAATTAAACTTGGCAACGTCGTACAAGTTGTACACCATGGAATCTCACATTATCAGTACATCTGGATTGTGTTCTATGATAGTTGTCATTTGATATCTTCAATTATTTCTCAATGGCTTATAATCATCCAGTAAGTAGCTTTATTTTATAGGAGAACGATATTCCCTATTTCGGAACGTGGATTATGGTGGGGGAAGTTTCCGATGAACGTGACGTCAGAGGCAAACTTTGAAATGTGATATTTTTCGTAAATAAAAAAAGTAGTGGCACTTGTTGGTAAACAGACATTTTAGACTATTAACAATCGATTGAAACGAGTTTTGCAATTAATATTTTGTAAATGGAAAGGTCCAATGGACGTTTGTCGACAATCCTATAGAATAGGAAAATATGCGAAAAGCTGGATTATTTTTATTATTAAATTTCATTTTGGAGCCCCCTCGTAAACTCAACGCCGCTTTTCTAGTTTTTGAGTCGCCGCAATCAAGAACGAATCCCCTCCGCGATTATCATCGAAAAACTTCGAGTGCAATCTATTTTCGATGAACATAATCTTGGGGTCATTATTGTAAATAAAAGATCAGAATGTGTTTAAGAATCCTGTCTCGACTGATTTTCAAAACGATCGCGTACGCAGATACTGGGGCTCAACTTCATTTGTCGTAGATAAGGCCCGTCTAGATAGTCATAGAAAAAAAGCAAAGTTCGGAATGTGGAAATGCGGCTTATCCGAAATTCTAGAAAACGACGTGATGCTTTGGATTATGGTCGTGTTGCGTCAGCTTGTTTTTCCTGGACGACTGAGGTCTGTAATGGGGGGATTTTTCAGAAATAATGGCAGTGTTTTGATGATATTTCATAATTGCCGTTAAGGGAAAGTATAAGTTTTCATCTCGACATTCTTCATCGGACTTTATCAGAATACAAAACATTTATATGTTTGCTTTGTCTGAAGATTTGAATATAGACCGTTCAATTAACTTCTCAAAAATACAAAATACTTGATATTTCTATCCAGTACTTTTGGAGAAATCAGGTGGAAACTCTAAAAAGGTTCAGCTAAAAGTGTGTTTGTTGCAATCAAACATAAACAAAATAACAAAAAGAACTTTATTTTATCAAATGTTCACAATGTTGTTCATTATTTTGTAAACAGTAATACAGTCGTCTCTCAAAATGTTCTCTAACTTTTCGAAAAACTTCTTTCTACCTGAATTTCTCTACACGCAGCTTTTATCATTCTCTTCAAATCTTTCAAATCTCGAGGTTGTGTTTTGTAAACAACCGATTTCAGATGTTCCCATAAAAAGAAATCTAGAGGCGCCAAGTCGGGTGATCTTGGTGGCCATTCAATTGCTCCTCTTCGACCAATCCAAATCCATCTACCAGTAAACATTGCTGCCGTTCTTCTGGCACATCTTCGACTGTTCCCATAAATGATAATAATTTCAGTTCTTTGGTGAAGTATGAACACCATTTTAGTAAATAATTTTTGGCACTGAGAACTGACGTCATTGGTATTTTCAATAGGATACGCTGTATTTTAAACAATTTTTGGATTCCTCTCATAATTTGGCTGTGTGTGAAAGCCTCGGACCGGATTTCAACAATTCACCCAGTTGATGTTAGTGTTCCTCAAGGTTCTGTTCTGGGACCTCTTATTATTTATACATGTCCGACCAAACACCGCATGTATTTTTACGATGACGACTAGGGTACTGCCTACTACTGCCTATGACGTTCTCTAAATATTTGGGGAATTTCATCACAAAAACTCGAGAATCCAAGGAGATACCCAATATACTTGTCAATTGCTGACAGGACATTTGTGTTATGTGATATACTTTCTTTTTTTCGAACTATGACAACCATTTCGGTGAAGTTTTTATCTCTCCACGTTATGTCAACGTTATTCGATATAATCATTGTAAATTGCGTCTCTAAAGAAATAAAATATCGTATAAAATTCCACTTTTGTTCACTTATAGGATGCTGATCAGACAGCGTTATATCATTCTCATAAAACAGGTTTTTTATGTTCTTATAGCTATTCTTAAAATAGTTTTTAACCGCTTTATAGGATCCCTAAGAAATATAAGTATAATGGTTGTGAACCGCATATTTGGATAGGCTGTATAAATAATCTAATGGACATACTTATAAAATAATTTTTTAACTATCACATAGGTACATTTTATTTAGAGGATATAATTGGTTATAAGCTATACCGGATGGCTACGAAAGTATTGCCTACGGAATATCTCAGTTATTGTATGAAGTAGGTTTGTGAAATTTGGAGCGTCGATATAATGACATAAGAGCTAGAATTTGAGCAAATTGACATGTCGAAGTTAACTTCCGGTCTGAACTTTCTTATTTTAAATGGAAACAGTATTTTTTTTTCTTTTCGCTTTATTCAGCATTCAATTCCCTTTCTAATGACATATCACAATTTGGTATCTAACCAGAAACTAGATCAGAAAAAAATTATTATTGAAATTCACCGAGTAGGCCGTGGAAGCAAAATGAAAGCCAAAAATTGAAAAGTTGGCTATGGAAACCATACGTCACTTGATAACAGTTGCTACTACTGTGATATTTTATTTTCATTCGTCGGCGTTATAAAAAGCCGCCAAAAAAATATTGGAAAAATTGGGAAAAAAACAATACTCTGTAGGTCCATAACTTAAATAGGAACATACAACTTTTTCTTGCCTGTACTATTCAGCATAACCATTCCTTTCTAATGATATAATAGAAAGTAATTTTTTGAAATGAAATACCAAAAAATCAATAATTATTATTATTCAAATAACAAAAAAACAGATTTATCGAAAAATAATATTCAAATTGATAGGATTAAAGATAAACTAAATTCAAAACAAATGTTCGAAATGCATTCCCTCAGCGTCAATACATTTATTGACTCTGGTGATATTTTCATGTAAAACGTTTCTCAACATTTGGGGCGTGATATCTTGGAAAGCTCTACGAATTTTTACTTCTAGCTCATGTAGAGTTGTAGGCTGTGTGGAATACACCCTATTTTTAAGATGTCCCCATAGAAAAAAGTCGCACGGAGTAAGATCAGGTGACCTTGGTGGCCACCTGACTGGACCATGGGTTGTTATAAGTCTCTCTTGAAAGCGATTTTGAAGATAATTTCTCGCTATTCTTGAATTATGCGGAGGGGCGCCATCTTGCTGGAAGTACATTCTATCAGTTATTTCCGCTGGTAGGTTGTTGATGAATTCCGAAATTTCATTCGTTAAAAAATTAAAGTATCTCTCTCCGGTTAGTTGGCCTTGAAAAAGAATGGGGCCAACAATATGAGTTCCAACTATTCCTGCCCAAACATTCACACCAAATCTCTCCTGGAAGCCACCTTGTCGAAACCGGTGCTCGTTTTCTATCGCCCAGTACCTGAAACAAAAGACCGTTCACACTTTTAGCACTTTACACTTCGACTATCGACAATAATCCAAATAAAGTACAGTACCTACCTTGTATTATTCCTGTTAAATAATCCATTGTTGGTAAATCTTGACTCGTCCGTAAACAAGATATAATAGTTAAATAGGTGATTTTCAGCATTTTGTCGAAGAAACCAATTACAATATTCCAGGCGCCTTTCACCGTCATTTTCATACAAATGTTGATGCAACTGATACTTGAAGGATTTAAATCGATGTTTTTTCTAAATTTTCCTAGCAGAGTCCTTACTTATAGCTAATTCGGTGCCAATCTGCCTTGAGGAAATTGTGCTATCATATTGTACTAAAGCTAATACATTAATTTCAGTTTCCTCATTAATAACAAATGCTTCTTGGTCTTCGTGAACATCAGGCTCAGTTCTCAATTTTTCTTCAAGCCACTGGAAATACCTTCTTGACGGTTGCTGCCTCCCTGGATATCGCTCTAAATACAATCGTTCAGCGGCATAAGAATTTTTTAAACATTCACCATAAATGAGAAGCATGTCAATTTGTTCGGTTCGTGAATAACGGGGCATTTTTTGAATATTCCACTAACTGATTTCGATTTCCAAACCCTTTTAAAATGGCAGAATCAAAAACACTACTTCGAACGTCAAAATAATATGGATAGCAGCGTTCGTGAGAGCTCTCGTTTATTTTTTGTTTCATTCCAAAATACATCTTAATCAGCCTACTTGTTAATATTTTGGTTCGAATGATTATTGCAATGGAATGATTATTCTGAATAGCACAAACATCGTCCATAGGTAGATATTAGAATATCTATGGACGATGGCACAGACCAAGTACGTTTATGTTCCTATTTAACCTAGAACCTACAGGATATAATTTATCATTCCACATTATTTTTAATGTTATTTTTGCGTATGGCGATAATCTGTTTTGTTATTTGAAGAATAATAATTGGATTTTTTGGTATTTCATTAAAAAAAAAATACTTTCTATTATATCATTAGAAAGGAATGGTTATGCTGAATAGTACAGGCAAGAAAAAGTTGTATGTTCCTATTTAAGTTATGGACCTACAGAGTATTGTTTTTTTCCCAATTTTTCCAATATTTTTTTGGCGGCTTTTTATAACGCCGACGAATGAAAATAAAATATCACAGTAGTAGCAACTGTTATCAAGTGACGGATGGTTTCCATAGCCAACTTTTCAATTTTTGGCTTTCATTTTGCTTCCACGGCCTACTCGGTGAATTTCAATGATAATTTTTTTCTGATCTAGTTTCTGGTTAGATACCAACTTGTGATATGTCATTAGAAAGGGAATTGAATGCTGAATAAAGCGAAAAGAAAAAAAATTGGGTTTCCATTTAAAATAAGAAAGTTGATGTTACTTCCGGTCAGACCGGAAGTTAACTTCGACATGTCAATATGCTCAAATTCTAGCTCTTATGTCATTATATCGACGCTCCAAATTTCACAAACCTACTTCATACAATAACTGAGATATTCCGTAGGCAATACTTCCGTAGCCACCCGGTTTGTTAAAGAACCAAAATGTTTTATAATTTGGGCCTTTTTTGGTTGTATACGTACTGCATTAGAGCTGTAAAGGGCGTTATAGGATATTTGTAGTTTTATTAGATTTGTTGTATAGCAGTTTATAAAGCTCTTATAAAACAGATTTTGCTACTTGGGTGTGCCATATGCGATTTTTTATACATCAGTTGAATTGTCACGTGACATTGACTTCGACGATTTCTCGACCACTCTTTGATATCCCCATGATGAAATTCGGTGTTCATTTGTCATTTTATATCAGTGGCAGTGATAACTTGATGCTATTAAGTGAGCACAGCCACCTCATGTAAAAAAAACTTTCCATACTTAAGTGCTAAAATTATATTCGGCTCTCGATAATCGTTTGACAAAAATTGTTGGAATGGACATCATCAATTTTCTGGCCAGTGCGTCAAATGAGATAATGTGACACTTTCCACGTGGTAGAAACATGTAGACAAGCCCCCTTGTTAATTATTATTATCAGTTATAAAACGCTAATTAAAAAATAAGACAATCTGCGCACGCGATAAGCGAAGATATTTATAGTGAAATCAATTTTCACCAACACGCTACGTGTTGTTGACTAATTCAGTTAATGGCGTATTTTTTTACACATCATTTGATCCATAGTTAAAACTTGAAAAATATTTTAGTTTCTGTAATTGGGTCACGGTTTGTTGCAAAAATAGAAGGTTTCGCTGGAATATAAACTTGTCTTATCGTATCGAAAAGAAAAACAGTTTTGCATAAAAATGTAGTAGTACAGTTTCATAATTCTCATTGATTATTTTTTTCTCTATTAAATATCAGTCATCAACCATTCATACGTTTGATCCCTTTTTGACAGGACCAATCAACACACTCTATTATCTGACAGTACTCTAAATAAATACATCTTAAACGTCAAATATAATCAATCGTGTTGAAGCTGTATGGTATTTGAAAATGAATCGGTTTGGAGAAACCAAAAACGAAAAAACGAAGAGATAGATAGGGTAATCGAGGCTACAACACAGTGTCATTCATATGGCTGATAAAAAGAATTGGATTCAAGAAATAATCTTCATAAATATAACACGACCTTGATTAATTGTCGACTATTTTATTGCTGCTAAATTTCTCTTGTATTTATTAATTTTACTCGACATTATTTTGGCAGAGATGAAAGCCCTCGAGCTTTGCTCTCGGGTTTTCATCAGATTATTAATGCCAAAATAATGTCTCGTTAAATTTTTATAAAATACAGTCGAAATTTAGATGCAATAAAAATAGTCGACTATTTATCAAGGTCTTGATTATATAATTCTGTTCCTCCAGTCTTTTCAGGACCCAGTCAGTTCAATAATCTTAGTTTTACTAAAAACTCTTGCAAGAATCTTGAGTACATGACATACTAGATGCTTGTAGACAACGTATACACTGTATCTCACGTCTTATAAACCACCCCCATAACTTTAAATTTTTGCAGTAGAAATCTGAATTTTGTAGCACATTCTCTCCAAAGTACTTTTCAATGTTTTCAACCTTTCTTTGGCGAGTTACTAGGAACTGTTTCTACATAAATTGTAGTGCTCGCTAGAAATTTGTAGAACATGTATTCTTCTGGGCGTTTTTTATAATACAGGATGCCGTATTGAAATCAAATCATATATACCACCCAAAGCTCATAATCTGTTACCTCTTGTTATCCGGAAATGTGGTAACCTCAAGAAATTCACTACCAAAATTTATATTTACGATAACTACCACGGCTTTCTGAGAATTCTGAAAGCATAAAGATATAGTTACTTATATATTCTCACAACACAAATTTGAACCTCACTTGTTTTGTATTTTATCAATTCACATCTTATATTTCTTCTTTTATTTCCTTTATATTTTCCACCGTTACCTTTTTTTTTTTCATGTGGATTCGTATGTAAGAGAAGCGAATCTGCTAAGCCAAAAAAAAAGGAAGAAAAATAAAGGAAAAGGAAATCAAAATCTCCTTTTCAAATATTATTTATTGTATGTACCAAATTATTATTATTATTAGTCTTTATAAGCCTTTACCTCATACCTTTACCTTGTATTATTTTTGTTCCTAGTGAAGCACTAAATGAATATTTTCGGAATCTGTTTTCGGTTTTTTACGAATAGAATTGTTATTTGAGAAAATATAAAAAAATGAAAAAGGAAACTTTTATTGTATTCAAAATGTACTAGAACTACGTAACGATACATTTTTAATCAAACGTTTCGTGTCAACACCGCCATCATCAACTATTTTTTTCAAATACGCACCTGTCTATTTCATCACAAATATTGATAGAGCGATAAAATCACAATTCAATGGTATATCACACTCGACATTTTCATAACGTTTCATATAAAATAACTAGCATCATCAGTGACCACAGCATTTTTAGTTTTCCCTGTATAAGTCGAGAAGGGCAAGAGTCCCCGTAGATTTTCTCTGACCAATGTACTGCTCACCACAATAGTTACATTTTTTCCCATTTAATCGTCTTTGTATCTATTATGGTTCAGAATATAGCAATGTTACCACATGATAAAAAAAACGGCCTGCATAGTGCGAATTTTAAGTAAATCTAACAAATTTGTATTTTTTATTATTTTTCGATTTTTCTGATTATTCACACATCATGATAATTTGATCATTCTGAGTCGATTGGCTTTCGCAGAATTACTATTTCATTCACCGTCCCGAGTTGAAGAGTTCATCTGGAGTGGAAAGGAGTCATTTCCCACCATTTTTTGTTCCAGTCCTAGTCGTGACATTTTTGACGTTTTATTCCTTTAATTTGCCAACTCTTGACAACTCTTCAAAATAAACTAACAAGGTATTTTCGGAACAAGAATTTACCTTGGCTATATATTCAATATTTAATGAATCTGAACTGTTTATATTATAACAAATATCAATAAAACTATTTTCGTTGGGTAAGTTGCAAGATGCATAGAAACGGTGCGATCACAGATTCGATTTTGTTTCTACCAAAGTTGTTGATACTGTAATTGCATTGATACCGTTGGCTTCATTCGTCGATGGATGGCGCAGAAGTCGAAAATAGCCAAGTTTCCAACATTCCACGGTGTCTTGATT
The DNA here is from genome assembly GCA_958502065.1 of Chrysolina americana. Taxonomy (NCBI): domain Eukaryota; kingdom Metazoa; phylum Arthropoda; class Insecta; order Coleoptera; family Chrysomelidae; genus Chrysolina; species Chrysolina americana. The sequence goes on along the minus strand of OY293421.1, from coordinate 50,610,233 downwards.
TGTCATTTGATTGTTTTTGAATGTTGACATGACACTTGTCGCTTGTCCAACCGTCAATCGTCAATGATAACATTAATCTATAATTTTGCTGCCATCTGTGTTAAAGAAGTGAAACGGTACCAATGCAATAAAAATAACATGAATCAAGTAGGCCGTACATCAATACTTTTGTATGTCGGTATCACAGGTATAAGAGATCACACCAGGGTTTCTATGCATCTTGGGTAAGTTGACAGCAATAATTATGCAGTGCTTCGGCTTTGTTGTTATAGAAACGCTAACAATGGGCTACTTGGATATTGCATGCGAATCGTCGGCGTAGCGTTAGGTCTGTTCGTTGTTTCTGCATGAAATTTATATTGTACACTACATCTTTTCACATTACACCAGTCCGCGTCGATGAGTTTAGTAGAGAGTAGTGTAGTAAATTTAACATGTGTTCGCTGCTGATATTGCGCCAATGCTAGGATTTTATGTTAGGTTACGATTATTATTTGTCTTGAATAAAACTTCAAAATGGACAGTAATGATGAAGTCATAGAAAATTTCACGCATTCGGACGACGAATTATCAATTACGAGTTCGTCTGACGACGATCAATCAATGTGGTCAGCATTCTCATCTCGATTATTTATGGTAGCATTTTGGAAGTATCTGGTAGCGCTAATTCAAAAGTCTTTTTCGAATTATCAGCAGATGATCTTGATGGTAAACTAAAAATCAGATTCACCACAATAGTTCAAATTGAAATATCAAAATTATTTTAGTACTGATGCTAACTTCTCATTAGGATTACTCCAAAAAACATCCAACACACCTAACCTTACACTATCCAATCTGCACTACACTTTTCACACCTCCTAATTATTAAGTGTAACACCTAGATTTGGTGGTAACTTATTTGAAATTATTGCGCTACAACATTTTAGCAACGAACATAGTGTAAGTGTACATCAGCAATCACCGAACGGGATCAGTGTTACATGATCTACACTAGTGTACGAAATTGTAGTTATTGGAGACACAGCGAACAAACTTGTTGTCAACGAGGAGAATGTGTCATATCAATCTGACTTTTAACAATTCATGACTGACTTGGGATATCGTGATAACAGTGAGAAATTATTTCTCACTGTGAGAAATTATGGACAATGTCCAGCGAGAATTCATTTTAATCGTCTTGAAAATCAATTCCGAAGAGAACCTAACCATGATCCCGAAAAAAACGTCATCATTGACGAACGAACGGAAATTATTGTTTCAGCTTGAATAGAAGTTGATAAGACTGTTTCTTTAAGGCAAATTGGGTTTGAATCAGAAATAAGTCACCAAACGGTAAGCCGAATCTTGCACAAACATAATTATAAATCTTTCAAATATCAATTGCACTGGCCCTGTAAGAAATGATTATGAATGTAGGATGGAATAATGCAATTGGATCTTGCAGAAAAATGTGCACCCAAACAATGCTTCTTTGGGAAGGATTTTATTTCGTACGAGTCTAGATTTACAAATATGGGATTATTTAACCGACAAAATGCAAGGTATTGGTCACAAGAAAATAAAAATTTATTGCGGGGGGGGAACTTTGAAGTGCTGTTAAAATATTTGAAGGACCCTTGACTGGAGCTAGATACTTAGGATTTCTGCAAAATGAAATTGAGGACAGGTGAACTGAATGTGAATGAGAAAAACAGATATTGATTTTGATTCGGTTCCAGAGATATACTTACACTAAAAACAAAACAATCCGTAATTTTTTCCCCTCCCAAATCTCGTAAAAGAGTAAGAAACTCCTTTGTTTTCTTCAATGAGTGCTCCCAACTGTAGCTTACAATGTTGAATAATCTGTAATCACTTTCATTACAAACAACAATAAAATCGAGCGAGAACAAACACTGCAGATGCAAACAATTAATAAATATTGAATAGCCTTTTAATCGGGGATTATTTTTAGATTTATTGACGTTATAACGTTAAACGATGCATAAATTATAATAGTAAACTACTCGATATCGTTTGTAACTATGCATCTTAAGATAAACAGTCGCCGAAGGGTCACGAAAAATTGTAAAATGACAAAATGGCAAAATATAGTTTCACGATAACAAATTATGTTTCCTGAAACCTTTACTTCTGTAATAAAAATGCAGTTTACACTGTCTATCTAATTTATTTTTACAATTAATATTTCGCTAATTATTATCCACCAACCAAATATGACCATAAGGGATACTTTTTGATATTCAACCCGGCTTTCTCCTATATAATACTAATAATAATAATAATAAGGTTGATATCGACTACTCGCGCGTATTTATACACGATAGGGTTTTCGAAGTGTCAGGAGTCCCCTCTTCTAGTATAAGTCAGTTCAAGAAAAACATCAGTAATGAAAATTTGCATGAAGTTTTTAATGAAACCTATATTAATCTTCCATTTCAGGCATTTTCGTCAATATTCTCTTGCTAATTTGAGAAATTCTTTCTAGTCAAAACTTGACAGACCTTTTAAATATACAAAAGTTTCATCCAGAACTGAAAAACATCTATGAAGTTTGAAAAAGGCACGTGATAAGTTGATAACATGATAACTAAATCAAAAAAGGAATGTCATCAAAACAGAATAAAGAATTAACAACAATCCGTCAAGATCCGTGTGTCGTAGCTGTATGATGAATCGAATGCTATGGAATTAATTATAATGGAAATGGTAATGGTAAATATGGATGGTGACTGATGCGCTTCGACCCAGTTAGAATTAAATATAATAGGAATAAATGACTATTCAACTCATGCAAAAAAATTGCAAATGCCACAGCGGCAAAAAAGTTTGCTGCAACTTTTACAGCGACAAATGCACTTTGTTTATCAATTATCGCGGTGTTGGTTGATAAAATAAATAGTTTAACATGTTTGTTAACAACTTGTCAACTGACGACCCGACAATGACCTTTGATGATGACAAGTCCTTATTTGGACAAGAATGAATGTATGCTGACCCACCACGAAGCGGGCCAACTTGAATCCTATTTTTGGGATCACTTCAAAATATATAAAATCCGAGCGCACTCCTGTGACGACCCTACAATAATCTTTGATGATGACAAGTTGTTATTTGGACAAAAATGAATGTATTCTGACCCACCACGAAGCGGGCCAACTCGAATCCTATTTTTGAGATCACTTCGAAATATTCAAAATCCGAGCGCACTCCTGTGACGACCCTACAATGATCTTTGATGATGACAAGTTGTTATTTGGACAATAATGAATGTATTCTGACCCTCCACGAAGCGGGCCAACTCGAATCCTATTTTTGAGATCACTTCAAAATATATAAAATCCGAGTGCACTCCTCTGACGACCCTACAATGACTTTTAATGATGACAAGTTGTTATTTGGACAAGAATGAATGTATTCTGACCCACCACGAAGCGAGCCAACTCGAATCCTATTTTTGAGATCACTTCAAAATATATAAAATCCGAGCGCACTCCTCTGACGACCCTACAATGATCTTTGATGATGACAAGTTGTTATTTGGACAATAATGAATGTATTCTGACCCACCACGAAGCGGGCCAACTTGAATCCTATTTTTGAGATCACTTCGAAATATTCAAAATCCGAGCGCACTCCTCTGAAGACCCTACAATGTCCTTTGATGATGACAAGTTGTTATTTGGACAATAATGAATGTATTCTGACCCACCACGAAGCGGACCAACTCGAATCCTATTTTTGAGATCATTTCAAAATATATAAAATCCGAGCGCACTCCTCTGACGACCCTACAATGATCTTTGATGATGACAAGTTGTTATTTGGACAATAATGAATGTATTCTGACCCACCACGAAGCGGGCCAACTCGAATCCTATTTTTGAGATCACTTCGAAATATTCAAAATCCGAGCGCACTCCTCTGACGACCCTACAATGACCTTTGATGATGACAAGTTGTTATTTGGACAATAATGAATGTATTCTGACCCACCACGAAGCGGGCCAACTCGAATCCTATTTTTGAGATCACTTCGAAATATTCAAAATCCGAGTGCACTCCTCTAACGACCCTACAATGACCTTTGATGATGACAAGTTGTTATTTAGACAAGAATGAATGTATTCTGACCCACCACGAGGCGGGCCAACTCGAATCCTATTTTTGGGATCACTTCAAAATATATAAAATCCGAGCGCACTCCTCTGACGACCCCACAGTGACCTTTGATGATGACAAGTTGTTATTTAGACAAGAATGAATGTATTCTGACCCTCCACGAAGCGGGCCAGCTCGAATCCTATTTTTGAGATCACTTCAAAATATATAAAATCCGAGCGCACTCCTCTGACGACCCCACAGTGACCTTTGATGATGACAAGTTGTTATTTAGACAAGAATGAATGTATTCTGACCCACCACGAAGCGGGCCAACTCGAATCCTATTTTTGGGATCACTTCAAAATATATAAAATCCGAGCGCACTCCTCTGACGACCCTACAATGATCTTTGATGATGACAAGTTGTTGTTTGGACAATAATGAATGTATTCTGACCCACCACGAAGCGGGCCAACTGGAATCCTATTTTTGAGATCACTTCGAAATATTCAAAATCCGAGCGCACTCCTCTGACGACCCTACAATGATCTTTGATGATGACAAGTTGTTATTTGGACAATAATGAATGTATTCTGACCCACCACGAAGCGGGCCAACTCGAATCCTATTTTTGAGATCACTTCGAAATATTCAAAATCCGAGCGCACTCCTCTGACGACCCTACAATGACCTTTGATGATGACAAGTTGTTGTTTGGACAATAATGAATGTATTCTGACCCACCACGAGGCGGGCCAACTCGAATCCTATTTTTGGGATCACTTCAAAATATATAAAATCCGAGCGCACTCCTCTGACGACCCTACAATGATCTTTGATGATGACAAGTTGTTATTTGGACAATAATGAATGTATTCTGACCCTCCACGAAGCGGGCCAACTCGAATCCTATTTTTGAGATCACTTCAAAATATATAAAATCCGAGTGCACTCCTGTGACGACCCTACAATGATCTTTGATGATGACAAGTTGTTATTTGGACAATAATGAATGTATTCTGACCCTCCACGAAGCGGGCCAACTCGAATCCTATTTTTGGGATCACTTCAAAATATATAAAATCCGAGCGCACTCCTGTGACGACCCTACAATGATCTTTGATGATGACAAGTTGTTATTTGGACAAAAATGAATGTATTCTGACCCACCACGAAGCGGGCCAACTCGAATCCTATTTTTGAGATCACTTCGAAATATTCAAAATCCGAGCGCACTCCTGTGACGACCCTACAATGATCTTTGATGATGACAAGTTGTTATTTGGACAATAATGAATGTATTCTGACCCACCACGAAGCGGGCCAACTCGAATCCTATTTTTGAGATCACTTCAAAATATATAAAATCCGAGTGCACTCCTCTGACGACCCTACAATGACTTTTAATGATGACAAGTTGTTATTTGGACAAGAATGAATGTATTCTGACCCACCACGAAGCGAGCCAACTCGAATCCTATTTTTGAGATCACTTCAAATTATATAAAATCCGAGCGCACTCCTCTGACGACCCCACAGTGACCTTTGATGATGACAAGTTGTTATTTAGACAAGAATGAATGTATTCTGACCCACCACGAAGCGGGCCAACTCGAATCCTATTTTTGAGATCACTTCAGAATATATAAAATCCGAGCGCACTTCTCTGACGAACCTACAATGACTTTTGATGATGACAAGTTGTTATTTGGACAAGAATGAATGTATTCTGACCCACTACGAAGCGGGCCAAATCGAATCCTATTTTTGGGATCACTTCAAAATATATAAAATCCGAGTGCACTCCTCTGACGACCCTACAATGACTTTTAATGATGACAAGTTGTTATTTGGACAATAATGAATGTATTCTGACCCACTACGAAGCGGGCCAAATCGAATCCTATTTTTGGGATCACTTCAAAATATATAAAATCCGAGTGCACTCCTCTGACGACCCTACAATGACTTTTAATGATGACAAGTTGTTATTTGGACAATAATGAATGTATTCTGACCCACCACGAAGCGGGCCAACTCGAATCCTATTTTTGAGATCACTTCAAAATATTCAAAATCCGAGCGCACTTCTCTGACGAACCTACAATGACTTTTGATGATGACAAGTTGTTATTTGGACAAGAATGAATGTATTCTGACCCACTACGAAGCGGGCCAAATCGAATCCTATTTTTGGGATCACTTCAAAATATATAAAATCCGAGTGCACTCCTCTGACGACCCTACAGTGACTTTTAATGATGACAAGTTGTTATTTGGACAATAATGAATGTATTCTGACCCACCACGAAGCGGGCCAACTCGAATCCTATTTTTGAGATCACTTCAAAATATTCAAAATCCGAGCGCACTTCTCTGACGAACCTACAATGACTTTTGATGATGACAAGTTGTTATTTGGACAAGAATGAATGAATTCTGACCCACTACGAAGCGGGCCAAATCGAATCCTATTTTTGGGATCACTTCAAAATATATAAAATCCGAGTGCACTCCTCTGACGACCCTATAATGACTTTTAATGATGACTAGTTGTTATTTGGACAATAATGAATGTAATCTGACCCACTACGAAGCGGGCCAAATCGAATCCTATTTTTGGGATCACTTCAAAATATATAAAATCCGAGTGCACTCCTCTGACGACCCTACAATGACTTTTAATGATGACAAGTTGTTATTTGGACAAGAATGAATGTATTCTGACCCACTACGAAGCGGGCCAAATCGAATCCTATTTTTGGGATCACTTCAAAATATATAAAATCCGAGTGCACTCCTCTGACGACCCTACAATGACTTTTAATGATGACAAGTTGTTATTTGGACAATAATGAATGTATTCTGACCCACCACGAAGCGGGCCAACTCGAATCCTATTTTTGAGATCACTTCAAAATATTCAAAATCCGAGCGCACTTCTCTGACAAACCTACAATGACTTTTGATGATGACAAGTTGTTATTTGGACAAGAATGAATGTATTCTGACCCACTACGAAGCGGGCCAAATCGAATCCTATTTTTGGGATCACTTCAAAATATATAAAATCCGAGTGCACTCCTCTGACGACCCTACAGTGACTTTTAATGATGACAAGTTGTTATTTGGACAATAATGAATGTATTCTGACCCACCACGAAGCGGGCCAACTCGAATCCTATTTTTGAGATCACTTCAAAATATTCAAAATCCGAGCGCACTTCTCTGACGAACCTACAATGACTTTTGATGATGACAAGTTGTTATTTGGACAAGAATGAATGAATTCTGACCCACTACGAAGCGGGCCAAATCGAATCCTATTTTTGGGATCACTTCAAAATATATAAAATCCGAGTGCACTCCTCTGACGACCCTACAATGACTTTTAATGATGACAAGTTGTTATTTGGACAATAATGAATGTATTCTGACCCACCACGAAGCGGGCCAACTCGAATCCTATTTTTGAGATCACTTCATAATATTCAAAATCCGAGCGCACTTCTCTGACGAACCTACAATGACTTTTGATGATGACAAGTTGTTATTTGGACAAGAATGAATGTATTCTGACCCACTACGAAGCGGGCCAAATCGAATCCTATTTTTGGGATCACTTCAAAATATATAAAATCCGAGTGCACTCCTCTGACGACCCTACAATGATTTTTAATGATGACAAGTTGTTATTTGGACAATAATGAATGTATTCTGACCCACCACGAAGCGGGCCAACTCGAATCCTATTTTTGAGATCACTTCATAATATTCAAAATCCGAGCGCACTTCTCTGACGAACCTACAATGACTTTTGATGATGACAAGTTGTTATTTGGACAAGAATGAATGTATTCTGACCCACTACGAAGCGGGCCAAATCGAATCCTATTTTTGGGATCACTTCAAAATATATAAAATCCGAGTGCACTCCTCTGACGACCCTACAGTGACTTTTAATGATGACAAGTTGTTATTTGGACAATAATGAATGTATTCTGACCCACCACGAAGCGGGCCAACTCGAATCCTATTTTTGAGATCACTTCAAAATATATAAAATCCGAGTGCACTCCTCTGACGACCCTACAATGACTTTTAATGATGACAAGTTGTTATTTGGACAAGAATGAATGTATTCTGACCCACCACGAAGCGAGCCAACTCGAATCCTATTTTTGAGATCACTTCAAATTATATAAAATCCGAGCGCACTCCTCTGACGACCCCACAGTGACCTTTGATGATGACAAGTTGTTATTTAGACAAGAATGAATGTATTCTGACCCACCACGAAGCGGGCCAACTCGAATCCTATTTTTGAGATCACTTCAGAATATCTAAAATCCGAGTGCACTCCTCTGACGACCCTACAGTGACTTTTAATGATGACAAGTTGTTATTTGGACAATAATGAATGTATTCTGACCCACCACGAAGCGGGCCAACTCGAATCCTATTTTTGAGATCACTTCAAAATATATAAAATCCGAGTGCACTCCTCTGACGACCCTACAATGACTTTTAATGATGACAAGTTGTTATTTGGACAATAATGAATGTATTCTGACCCACCACGAAGCGGGCCAACTCGAATCCTATTTTTGAGATCACTTCAAAATATATAAAATCCGAGTGCACTCCTCTGACGACCCTACAATGACTTTTAATGATGACAAGTTGTTATTTGGACAATAATGAATGTATTCTGACCCACCACGAAGCGGGCCAACTCGAATCCTATTTTTGAGATCACTTCAAAATATATAAAATCCGAGTGCACTCCCCTGACGACCCTACAATGACTTTTAATGATGACAAGTTTTTATTTGGACAATAATGAATGTATTCTGACCCACCACGAAGCGGGCCAACTCGATTCCTATTTTTGAGATTACTTCAAAATATATAAAATCCGAGTGCACTCCTCTGACGACCCTACAATGACTTTTAATGATGACAAGTTGTTATTTGGACAATAATGAATGTATTCTGACCCACCACGAAGCGGGCCAACTCGAATCCTATTTTTGAGATCACTTCAAAATATTCAAAATCCGAGCGCACTTCTCTGACGAACCTACAATGACTTTTGATGATGACAAGTTGTTATTTGGACAAGAATGAATGTATTCTGACCCACTACGAAGCGGGCCAAATCGAATCCTATTTTTGGGATCACTTCAAAATATATAAAATCCGAGTGCTCTCCTCTGACGACCCTACAATGACTTTTAATGATGACAAGTTGTTATTTGGACAATACTGAATGTATTCTGACCCACCACGAAGCGGGCCGACTCGAATCCTATTTTTGAGATCACTTCAAAATATATAAAATCCGAGTGCACTCCTCTGACGATCCTACAATGACTTTTAATGATGACAAGTTGTTATTTGGACAATAATGAATGTATTCTGACCCACCACGAAGCGGGCCAACTCGAATCCTATTTTTGAGATCACTTCAAAATATATAAAATCCGAGTGCACTCCTCTGACGACCCTACAATGACTTTTAATGATGACAAGTTGTTATTTGGACAATAATGAATGTATTCTGACCCACCACGAAGCGGGCCAACTCGAATCCTATTTTTGAGATCACTTCAAAATATATAAAATCCGAGTGCACTCCTCTGACGACCCTACAGTGACTTTTAATGATGACAAGTTGTTATTTGGACAATAATGAATGTATTCTGACCCATCACGAAGCGGGCCAACTCGAATCCTATTTTTGAGATCACTTCAAAATATTCAAAATCCAAGCGCACTTCTCTGACGAACCTACAATGATCTTTGATGATGACAAGTTGTTATTTGGACAATAATGAATGTATTCTGACCCTCCACGAAGCGGGCCAACTCGAATCCTATTTTTGAGATCACTTCAAAATATATAAAATCCGAGCGCACTCCTCTGACGACCCTACAATGACTTTTAATGATGACAAGTTGTTATTTGGACAAGAATGAATGTATTCTGACCCACCAGGAAGCGGGCCAACTCGAATCCTATTTTTGAGATCACTTCAAAATATATAAAATCCGAGTGCACTCCTCTGACGACCCTACAATGACTTTTAATGATGACAAGTTGTTATTTGGACAATAATGAATGTATTCTGACCCACCACGAAGCGGGCCAACTCGAATCCTATTTTTGAGATCACTTCGAAATATTCAAAATCCGAGCGCACTCCTCTGACGACCCTACAATGACCTTTGATGATGACAAGTTGTTATTTAGACAAGAATGAATGTATTCTGACCCACCACGAGGCGGGCCAACTCGAATCCTATTTTTGGGATCACTTCAAAATATATAAAATCCGAGCGCACTCCTCTGACGACCCCACAGTGACCTTTGATGATGACAAGTTGTTATTTAGACAAGAATGAATGTATTCTGACCCTCCACGAAGCGGGCCAACTCGAATCCTATTTTTGAGATCACTTTAAAATATATAAAATCCGAGCGCACTCCTCTGACGACCCCACAGTGACCTTTGATGATGACAAGTTGTTATTTAGACAAGAATGAATGTATTCTGACCCACCACGAAGCGGGCCAACTCGAATCCTATTTTTGGGATCACTTCAAAATATATAAAATCCGAGCGCACTCCTCTGACGACCCTACAATGATCTTTGATGATGACAAGTTGTTATTTGGACAATAATGAATGTATTCTGACCCACCACGAAGCGGGCCAACTCGAATCCTATTTTTGAGATCACTTCGAAATATTCAAAATCCGAGCGCACTCCTCTGACGACCCTACAATGACCTTTGATGATGACAAGTTGTTATTTAGACAAGAATGAATGTATTCTGACCCACCACGAGGCGGGCCAACTCGAATCCTATTTTTGGGATCACTTCAAAATATATAAAATCCGAGCGCACTCCTCTGACGACCCCACAATGATCTTTGATGATGACAAGTTGTTATTTGGACAATAATGAATGTATTCTGACCCTCCACGAAGCGGGCCAACTCGAATCCTATTTTTGAGATCACTTCAAAATATATAAAATCCGAGTGCACTCCTCTGACGACCCTACAATGACTTTTAATGATGACAAGTTGTTATTTGGACAAGAATGAATGTATTCTGACCCACCACGAAGCGAGCCAACTCGAATCCTATTTTTGAGATCACTTCAAAATATATAAAATTCGAGCGCACTACTCTGACGACCCCACAGTGACCTTTGATGATGACAAGTTGTTATTTAGACAAGATTGAATGTATTCTGACCCACCTCGAAGCGGGCCAACTCGAATCCTATTTTTGAGATCACTTCAAAATATATAAAATCCGAGTGCACTCCTCTGACGACCCTACAATGACTTTTAATGATGACAAGTTGTTATTTGGACAAGAATGAATGTATTCTGACCCACCACGAAGCGAGCCAACTCGAATCCTATTTTTGAGATCACTTCAAAATATATAAAATTCGAGCGCACTACTCTGACGACCCCACAGTGACCTTTGATGATGACAAGTTGTTATTTAGACAAGATTGAATGTATTCTGACCCACCTCGAAGCGGGCCAACTCGAATCCTATTTTTGAGATCACTTCAAAATATATAAAATCCGAGTGCACTCCTCTGACGACCCTACAATGACTTTTAATGATGACAAGTTGTTATTTGGACAAGAATGAATGTATTCTGACCCACTACAAACCGCGCCAACTCGAATCCTACTTTTGGGATCACTTCAAAATATATAAAATCCGAGTGCACTCCTCTGACGACCCTACAATGACTTTTAATGATGACAAGTTGTTATTTGGACAAGAATGAATGTATTCTGACCCACCACGAAGCGAGCCAACTCGAATCCTATTTTTGAGATCACTTCAAATTATATAAAATCCGAGCGCACTCCTCTGACGACCCCACAGTGACCTTTGATGATGACAAGTTGTTATTTAGACAAGAATGAATGTATTCTGACCCACCACGAAGCGGGCCAACTCGAATCCTATTTGTGAGATCACTTCAAAATATATAAAATCCGAGCGCACTCCTCTGACGACCCCACAGTGACCTTTGATGATGACAAGTTGTTATTTAGACAAGAATGAATGTATTCTGACCCACCACGAAGCGGGCCAACTCGAATCCTATTTTTGGGATCACTTCAAAATATATAAAATCCGAGCGCACTCCTCTGACGAACCCACAGTGACCTTTGATGATGACAAGTTGCTATTTAGACAAGAATGAATGTATTCTGACCCACCACGAAGCGGACCAACTCGAATCCTATTTTTGGGATCACTTCAAAATATATAAAATCCGAGGGCACTCCTCTGACGACCCTACAATGACTTTTAATGATGACAAGTTGTTATTTGGACAAGAATGAATGTATTCTGACCCACCACGAAGCGGACCAACTCGAATCCTATTTTTGGGATCACTTCAAAATATATAAAATCCGAGGGCACTCCTCTGACGACCCTACAATGACTTTTAATGATGACAAGTTGTTATTTAGACAAGAATGAATGTATTCTGACCCACCACGAAGCGGGCCAACTCGAATCCTATTTTTGAGATCACTTCAAAATATATAAAATCCGAGCGCACTCCTCTGACGACCCTACAATGATCTTTGATGATGACAAGTTGTTATTTGGACAATAATGAATGTATTCTGACCCTCCACGAAGCGGGCCAACTCGAATCCTATTTTTGAGATCACTTCAAAATATATAAAATCCGAGTGCACTCCTCTGACGACCCTACAATGATCTTTGATGATGGCAAGTTGTTATTTGGACAAAAATGAATGTATTCTGACCCTCCACGAAGCGGGCCAACTCAAATCCTATTTTTGAGATCACTTCAAAATATATAAAATCCGAGCGCACTCCTCTGACGACCCCACAGTGACCTTTGATGATGACAAGTTGTTATTTAGACAAGAATGAATGTATTCTGACCCACCTCGAAGCGGGCCAACTCGAATCCTATTTTTGAGATCACTTCAAAATATATAAAATCCGAGTGCACTCCTCTGACGACCCTACAATGACTTTTAATGATGACAAGTTGTTATTTGGACAAGAATGAATGTATTCTGACCCACCACGAAGCGAGCCAACTCGAATCCTATTTTTGAGATCACTTCAAATTATATAAAATCCGAGCGCACTCCTCTGACGACCCCACAGTGACCTTTGATGATGACAAGTTGTTATTTAGACAAGAATGAATGTATTCTGACCCACCACGAAGCGGGCCAACTCGAATCCTATTTGTGAGATCACTTCAAAATATATAAAATCCGAGCGCACTCCTCTGACGACCCCACAGTGACCTTTGATGATGACAAGTTGTTATTTAGACAAGAATGAATGTATTCTGACCCACCACGAAGCGGGCCAACTCGAATCCTATTTTTGGGATCACTTCAAAATATATAAAATCCGAGCGCACTCCTCTGACGAACCCACAGTGACCTTTGATGATGACAAGTTGCTATTTAGACAAGAATGAATGTATTCTGACCCACCACGAAGCGGACCAACTCGAATCCTATTTTTGGGATCACTTCAAAATATATAAAATCCGAGGGCACTCCTCTGACGACCCTACAATGACTTTTAATGATGACAAGTTGTTATTTGGACAAGAATGAATGTATTCTGACCCACCACGAAGCGGACCAACTCGAATCCTATTTTTGGGATCACTTCAAAATATATAAAATCCGAGGGCACTCCTCTGACGACCCTACAATGACTTTTAATGATGACAAGTTGTTATTTAGACAAGAATGAATGTATTCTGACCCACCACGAAGCGGGCCAACTCGAATCCTATTTTTGAGATCACTTCAAAATATATAAAATCCGAGCGCACTCCTCTGACGACCCTACAATGATCTTAGATGATGACAAGTTGTTATTTGGACAATAATGAATGTATTCTGACCCTCCACGAAGCGGGCCAACTCGAATCCTATTTTTGAGATCACTTCAAAATATATAAAATCCGAGTGCACTCCTCTGACGACCCTACAATGATCTTTGATGATGGCAAGTTGTTATTTGGACAAAAATGAATGTATTCTGACCCTCCACGAAGCGGGCCAACTCAAATCCTATTTTTGAGATCACTTCAAAATATATAAAATCCGAGCGCACTCCTCTGACGACCCCACAGTGACCTTTGATGATGACAAGTTGTTATTTAGACAAGAATGAATGTATTCTGACCCACCATGAAGCGGGCCAACTCGAATCCTATTTTTGAGATCACTTCAGAATATATAAAATCCGAGTGCACTCCTCTGACGACCCTACAGTGACTTTTAATGATGACAAGTTGTTATTTGGACAATAATGAATGTATTCTGGACCCACTACGAAGCGGGCCAAATCGAATCCTATTTTTGGGATCACTTCAAAATATATAAAATCCGAGTGCACTCCTCTGACGACCCTACAATGACTTTTAATGATGAAAGTTGTTATTTGGACAATAATGAATGTATTCTGACCCACCACGAAGCGGGCCAACTCGAATCCTATTTTTGAGATCACTTCAAAATATTCAAAATCCGAGCGCACTTCTCTGACGAACCTACAATGGCTTTTGATGATGACAAGTTGTTATTTGGACAAGAATGAATGTATTCTGACCCACTACGAAGCGGGCCAAATCGAATCCTATATTTGGGATCACTTCAAAATATATAAAATCCGAGTGCACTCCTCTGACGACCCTACAGTGACTTTTAATGATGACAAGTTGTTATTTGGACAATAATGAATGTATTCTGACCCACCACGAAGCGGGCCAACTCGAATCCTATTTTTGAGATCACTTCAAAATATTCAAAATCCGAGCGCACTTCTCTGACGAACCTACAATGACTTTTGATGATGACAAGTTGTTATTTGGACAAGAATGAATGTATTCTGACCCACTACGAAGCGGGCCAAATCGAATCCTATTTTTGGGATCACTTCAAAATATATAAAATCCGAGTGCACTCCTCTGACGACCCTACAATGACTTTTAATGATGACAAGTTGTTATTTGGACAATAATGAATGTAATCTGACCCACTACGAAGCGGGCCAAATCGAATCCTATTTTTGGGATCACTTCAAAATATATAAAATCCGAGTGCACTCCTCTGACGACCCTACAATGACTTTTAATGATGACAAGTTGTTATTTGGACAATAATAAATGTATTCTGACCCACCACGAAGCGGGCCAACTCGAATCCTATTTTTGAGATCACTTCAAAATATTCAAAATCCGAGCGCACTTCTCTGACGAACCTACAATGACTTTTGATGATGACAAGTTGTTATTTGGACAAGAATGAATGTATTCTGACCCACTACGAAGCGGGCCAACTCGAATCCTATTTTTGGGATCACTTCAAAATATATAAAATCCGAGCGCACTCCTCTGACGACCCCACAATGATCTTTGATGATGACAAGTTGTTATTTGGACAATAATGAATGTATTCTGACCCACCACGAAGCGGGCCAACTCGAATCCTATTTTTGAGATCACTTCAAAATATATAAAATCCGAGTGCTCTCCTCTGACGACCCTACAATGACTTTTAATGATGACAAGTTGTTATTTGGACAATACTGAATGTATTCTGACCCACCACGAAGCGGGCCGACTCGAATCCTATTTTTGAGATCACTTCAAAATATATAAAATCCGAGTGCACTCCTCTGACGATCCTACAATGACTTTTAATGATGACAAGTTGTTATTTGGACAATAATGAATGTATTCTGACCCACCACGAAGCGGGCCAACTCGAATCCTATTTTTGAGATCACTTCAAAATATATAAAATCCGAGTGCACTCCTCTGACGACCCTACAATGACTTTTAATGATGACAAGTTGTTATTTGGACAAAAATGAATGTATTCTGACCCACCACGAAGCGGGCCAACTCGAATCCTATTTTTGAGATCACTTCAAAATATATAAAATCCGAGTGCACTCCTCTGACGACCCTACAGTGACTTTTAATGATGACAAGTTGTTATTTGGACAATAATGAATGTATTCTGACCCATCACGAAGCGGGCCAACTCGAATCCTATTTTTGAGATCACTTCAAAATATTCAAAATCCGAGCGCACTTCTCTGACGAACCTACAATGACTTTTAATGATGACAAGTTGTTATTTGGACAATAATGAATGTATTCTGACCCACCACGAAGCGGGCCAACTCGAATCCTATTTTTGAGATCACTTCAAAATATATAAAATCCGAGTGCACTCCTCTGACGACCCTTTAATGACTTTTAATGATGACAAGTTGTTATTTGGACAATAATGAATGTATTCTGACCCACCACGAAGCGGGCCAACTCGAATCCTATTTTTGAGATCACTTCAAAATATATAAAATCCGAGTGCACTCCTCTGACGACCCTACAATGACTTTTAATGATGACAAGTTGTTATTTGGACAATAATGAATGTAATCTGACCCACCACGAAGCGGGCCAACTCGAATCCTATTTTTGAGATCACTTCAAAATATATAAAATCCGAGCGCACTCCTCTGACGACCCTACAATGATCTTTGATGATGACAAGTTGTTATTTGGACAATAATGAATGTATTCTGACCCTCCACGAAGCGGGCCAACTCGAATCCTATTTTTGAGATCACTACAAAATATATAAAATCCGAGTGCACTCCTGTGACGACCCTACAATGATCTTTGATGATGACAAGTTGTTATTTGGACAATAATGAATGTATTCTGACCCTCCACGAAGCGGGCCAACTCGAATCCTATTTTTTGGATCACTTCAAAATATATAAAATCCGAGCGCACTCCTGTGACGACCCTACAATGATCTTTGATGATGACAAGTTGTTATTTGGACAAAAATGAATGTATTCTGACCCACCACGAAGCGGGCCAACTCGAATCCTATTTTTGAGATCACTTCGAAATATTCAAAATCCGAGCGCACTCCTGTGACGACCCTACAATGATCTTTGATGATGACAAGTTGTTATTTGGACATTAATGAATGTATTCTGACCCTCCACGAAGCGGGCCAACTCGAATCCTATTTTTGAGATCACTTCAAAATATATAAAATCCGAGTGCACTCCTCTGACGACCCTACAATGACTTTTAATGATGACAAGTTGTTATTTGGACAAGAATGAATGTATTCTGACCTACCAGGAAGCGGGCCAACTCGAATCCTATTTTTGAGATCACTTCAAAATATATAAAATCCGAGTGCACTCCTCTGACGACCCTACAATGACTTTTAATGATGACAAGTTGTTATTTGGACAATAATGAATGTATTCTGACCCACCACGAAGCGGGCCAACTCGAATCCTATTTTTGAGATCACTTCGAAATATTCAAAATCCGAGCGCACTCCTCTGACGACCCTACAATGACCTTTGATGATGACAAGTTGTTATTTAGACAAGAATGAATGTATTCTGACCCACCACGAGGCGGGCCAACTCGAATCCTATTTTTGGGATCACTTCAAAATATATAAAATCCGAGCGCACTCCTCTGACGACCCCACAGTGACCTTTGATGATGACAAGTTGTTATTTAGACAAGAATGAATGTATTCTGACCCTCCACGAAGCGGGCCAACTCGAATCCTATTTTTGAGATCACTTCAAAATATATAAAATCCGAGCGCACTCCTCTGACGACCCCACAGTGACCTTTGATGATGACAAGTTGTTATTTAGACAAGAATGAATGTATTCTGACCCACCACGAAGCGGGCCAACTCGAATCCTATTTTTGGGATCACTTCAAAATATATAAAATCCGAGCGCACTCCTCTGACGACCCTACAATGATCTTTGATGGTGACAAGTTGTTATTTGGACAATAATGAATGTATTCTGACCCACCACGAAGCGGGCCAACTCGAATCCTATTTTTGAGATCACTTCGAAATATTCAAAATCCGAGCGCACTCCTCTGACGACCCTACAATGACCTTTGATGATGACAAGTTGTTATTTAGACAAGAATGAATGTATTCTGACCCACCACGAGGCGGGCCAACTCGAATCCTATTTTTGGGATCACTTCAAAATATATAAAATCCGAGCGCACTCCTCTGACGACCCCACAATGATCTTTGATGATGACAAGTTGTTATTTGGACAATAATGAATGTATTCTGCCCCTCCACGAAGCGGGCCAACTCGAATCCTATTTTTGAGATCACTTCAAAATATATAAAATCCGAGTGCACTCCTCTGACGACCCTACAATGACTTTTAATGATGACAAGTTGTTATTTGGACAAGAATGAATGTATTCTGACCCACCACGAAGCGAGCCAACTCGAATCCTATTTTTGAGATCACTTCAAAATATTTAAAATTCGAGCGCACTACTCTGACGACCCCACAGTGACCTTTGATGATGACAAGTTGTTATTTAGACAAGATTGAATGTATTCTGACCCACCTCGAAGCGGGCCAACTCGAATCCTATTTTTGAGATCACTTCAAAATATATAAAATCCGAGTGCACTCCTCTGACGACCCTATAATGACTTTTAATGATGACAAGTTGTTATTTGGACAAGAATGAATGTATTCTGACCCACTACAAACCGCGCCAACTCGAATCCTACTTTTGGGATCACTTCAAAATATATAAAATCCGAGCGCACTCCCCTGACGACCCTACAATGATCTTTGATGATGACAAGTTGTTATTTGGACAATAATGAATGTATTCTGACCCACCACGAAGCGGGCCAACTCGAATCCTATTTTTGAGATCACTTCAAAATATATAAAATCCGAGCGCACTCCTCTGACGACCCTACAATGATCTTTGATGATGAAAAGTTGTTATTTGGACAATAATGATTGTATTCTGACCCTCCACGAAGCGGGCCAACTCGAATCCTATTTTTGAGATCACTTCAAAATATATAAAATCCGAGTGCACTGCTCTGACGACCCTACAATGACTCTTAATGATGACAAGTTGTTATTTGGACAAGAATGAATGTATTCTGACCCACCACGAAGCGGGCCAACTCGAATCCTATTTTTGAGATCACTTCAAAATATATAAAATCCGAGTGCACTCCTCTGACGACCCTACAATGACTTTTAATGATGACAAGTTGTTATTTGGACAAGAATGAATGTATTCTGACCCACCACGAAGCGAGCCAACTCGAATCCTATTTTTGAGATCACTTCAAATTATATAAAATCCGAGCGCACTCCTCTGACGACCCCACAGTGACCTTTGATGATGACAAGTTGTTATTTAGACAAGAATGAATGTATTCTGACCCACCACGAAGCGGGCCAACTCGAATCCTATTTTTGAGATCACTTCAAAATATATAAAATCCGAGCGCACTCCTCTGACGACCCCACAGTGACCTTTGATGATGACAAGTTGTTATTTAGACAAGAATGAATGTATTCTGACCCACCACGAAGCGGGCCAACTCGAATCCTATTTTTGGGATCACTTCAAAATATATAAAATCCGAGCGCACTCCTCTGACGAACCCACAGTGACCTTTGATGATGACAAGTTGCTATTTAGACAAGAATGAATGTATTCTGACCCACCACGAAGCGGACCAACTCGAATCCTATTTTTGGGATCACTTCAAAATATATAAAATCCGAGGGCACTCCTCTGACGACCTTACAATGACTTTTAATGATGACAAGTTGTTATTTGGACAAGAATGAATGTATTCTGACCCACCACGAAGCGAGCCAACTCGAATCCTATTTTTGAGATCACTTCAAAATATATAAAATCCGAGCGCACTCCTCTGACGACCCCACAGTGACCTTTGATGATGACAAGTTGTTATTTAGACAAGAATGAATGTATTCTGACCCACCACGAAGCGGGCCAACTCGAATCCTATTTTTGAGATCACTTCAAAATATATAAAATCCGAGCGCACTCCTCTGACGACCCTACAATGATCTTTGATGATGACAAGTTGTTATTTGGACAATAATGTATGTATTCTGACCCTCCACGAAGCGGGCCAACTCGAATCCTATTTTTGAGATCACTTCAAAATATATAAAATCCGAGTGCACTCCTCTGACGACCCTACAATGATCTTTGATGATGGCAAGTTGTTATTTGGACAATAATGAATGTATTCTGACCCTCCACGAAGCGGGCCAACTCAAATCCTATTTTTGAGATCACTTCAAAATATATAAAATCCGAGCGCACTCCTCTGACGACCCCACAGTGACCTTTGATGATGACAAGTTGTTATTTAGACAAGAATGAATGTATTCTGACCCACCATGAAGCGGGCCAACTCGAATCCTATTTTTGAGATCACTTCAGAATATATAAAATCCGAGTGCACTCCTCTGACGACCCTACAGTGACTTTTAATGATGACAAGTTGTTATTTGGACAATAATGAATGTATTCTGACCCACCACGAAGCGGGCCAACTCGAATCCTATTTTTGAGATCACTTCAAAATATTCAAAATCCGAGCGCACTTCTCTGACGAACCTACAATGACTTTTGATGATGACAAGTTGTTATTTGGACAAGAATGAATGTATTCTGACCCACTACGAAGCGGGCCAAATCGAATCCTATTTTTGGGATCACTTCAAAATATATAAAATCCGAGTGCACTCCTCTGACGACCCTACAATGACTTTTAATGATGACAAGTTGTTATTTGGACAATAATGAATGTATTCTGACCCACTACGAAGCGGGCCAAATCGAATCCTATTTTTGGGATCACTTCAAAATATATAAAATCCGAGTGCACTCCTCTGACGACCCTACAATGACTTTTAATGATGACAAGTTGTTATTTGGACAATAATGAATGTATTCTGACCCACCACGAAGCGGGCCAACTCGAATCCTATTTTTGAGATCACTTCAAAATATTCAAAATCCGAGCGCACTTCTCTGACGAACCTACAATGACTTTTGATGATGACAAGTTGTTATTTGGACAAGAATGAATGTATTCTGACCCACTACGAAGCAGGCCAAATCGAATCCTATTTTTGGGATCACTTCAAAATATATAAAATCCGAGTGCACTCCTCTGACGACCCTACAGTGACTTTTAATGATGACAAGTTGTTATTTGGACAATAATGAATGTATTCTGACCCACCACGAAGCGGGCCAACTCGAATCCTATTTTTGAGATCACTTCAAAATATTCAAAATCCGAGCGCACTTCTCTGACGAACCTACAATGACTTTTGATGATGACAAGTTGTTATTTGGACAAGAATGAATGTATTCTGACCCACTACGAAGCGGGCCAAATCGAATCCTATTTTTGGGATCACTTCAAAATATATAAAATCCGAGTGCACTCCTCTGACGACCCTACAATGACTTTTAATGATGACAAGTTGTTATTTGGACAATAATGAATGTAATCTGACCCACTACGAAGCGGGCCAAATCGAATCCTATTTTTGGGATCACTTCAAAATATATAAAATCCGAGTGCACTCCTCTGACGACCCTACAATGACTTTTAATGATGACAAGTTGTTATTTGGACAATAATGAATGTATTCTGACCCACCACGAAGCGGGCCAACTCGAATCCTATTTTTGAGATCACTTCAAAATATATAAAATCCGAGTGCACTCCCCTGACGACCCTACAATGACTTTTAATGATGACAAGTTGTTATTTGGACAATAATGAATGTATTCTGACCCTCCACGAAGCGGGCCAACTCGAATCCTATTTTTGAGATCACTTCAAAATATATAAAATCCGAGTGCACTCCTCTGACGACCCTACAATGACTTTTAATGATGACAAGTTGTTATTTGGACAATAATGAATGTATTCTGACCCACCACGAAGCGGGCCAACTCGAATCCTAATTTTGAGATCACTTCAAAATATATAAAATCCGAGTGCACTCCTCTGACGACCCTACAATGACTTTTAATGATGACAAGTTGTTATTTGGACAATAATGAATGTATTCTGACCCACCACGAAGCGGGCCAACTCGAATCCTATTTTTGAGATCACTTCAAAATATATAAAATCCGAGTGCACTCCCCTGACGACCCTACAATGACTTTTAATGATGACAAGTTTTTATTTGGACAATAATGAATGTATTCTGACCCACCACGAAGCGGGCCAACTCGAATCCTATTTTTGAGATCACTTCAAAATATATAAAATCCGAGTGCACTCCTCTGACGACCCTACAATGACTTTTAATGATGACAAGTTGTTATTTGGACAATAATGAATGTATTCTGACCCACCACGAAGCGGGCCAACTCGAATCCTATTTTTGAGATCACTTCAAAATATTCAAAATCCGAGCGCACTTCTCTGACGAACCTACAATGACTTTTGATGATGACAAGTTGTTATTTGGACAAGAATGAATGTATTCTGACCCACTACGAAGCGGGCCAAATCGAATCCTATTTTTGGGATCACTTCAAAATATATAAAATCCGAGTGCTCTCCTCTGACGACCCTACAATGACTTTTAATGATGACAAGTTGTTATTTGGACAATACTGAATGTATTCTGACCCACCACGAAGCGGGCCGACTCGAATCCTATTTTTGAGATCACTTCAAAATATATAAAATCCGAGTGCACTCCTCTGACGATCCTACAATGACTTTTAATGATGACAAGTTGTTATTTGGACAATAATGAATGTATTCTGACCCACCACGAAGCGGGCCAACTCGAATCCTATTTTTGAGACCACTTCAAAATATATAAAATCCGAGTGCACTCCTCTGACGACCCTACAATGACTTTTAATGATGACAAGTTGTTATTTGGACAATAATGAATGTATTCTGACCCACCACGAAGCGGGCCAACTCGAATCCTATTTTTGAGATCACTTCAAAATATATAAAATCCGAGTGCACTCCTCTGACGACCCTACAGTGACTTTTAATGATGACAAGTTGTTATTTGGACAATAATGAATGTATTCTGACCCATCACGAAGCGGGCCAACTCGAATCCTATTTTTGAGATCACTTCAAAATATTCAAAATCCGAGCGCACTTCTCTGACGAACCTACAATGACTTTTGATGATGACTAGTTGTTATTTGGACAAGAATGAATGTATTCTGACCCACTACGAAGCGGGCCAAATCGAATCCTATTTTTGGGATCACTTCAAAATATATAAAATCCGAGTGCACTCCTCTGACGGCCCTACAATGACTTTTAATGATGACAAGTTGTTATTTGGACAATAATGAATGTATTCTGACCCACCACGAAGCGGGCCAACTCGAATCCTATTTTTGAGATCACTTCAAAATATATAAAATCCGAGTGCACTCCTCTGACGACCCTACAATGACTTTTAATGATGACAAGTTGTTATTTGGACAATAATGAATGTATTCTGACCCACCACGAAGCGGGCCTACTCGAATCCTATTTTTGAGATCACTTCAAAATATATAAAATCCGAGTGCACTCCTCTGACGACCCTACAATGACTTTTAATGATGACAAGTTGTTATTTGGACAATAATGAATGTAATCTGACCCACCACGAAGCGGGCCAACTCGAATCCTATTTTTGAGATCACTTCAAAATATATAAAATCCGAGTGCACTCCTCTGACGACCCTACAATGACTTTTAATGATGACAAGTTGTTATTTGGACAATAATGAATGTATTCTGACCCACCACGAAGCGGGCCAACTCGAATCCTATTTTTGAGATCACTTCAAAATATATAAAATCCGAGTGCACTCCCCTGACGACCCTACAATGACTTTTAATGATGACAAGTTTTTATTTGGACAATAATGAATGTATTCTGACCCACCACGAAGCGGGCCAACTCGAATCCTATTTTTGAGATCACTTCAAAATATATAAAATCCGAGTGCACTCCTCTGACGACCCTACATAGACTTTTAATGATGACAAGTTGTTATTTGGACAATACTGAATGTATTCTGACCCACCACGAAGCGGGCCGACTCGAATCCTATTTTTGAGATCACTTCAAAATATATAAAATCCGAGTGCACTCCTCTGACGATCCTACAATGACTTTTAATGATGACAAGTTGTTATTTGGACAATAATGAATGTATTCTGACCCACCACGAAGCGGGCCAACTCGAATCCTATTTTTGAGACCACTTCAAAATATATAAAATCCGAGTGCACTCCTCTGACGACCCTACAATGACTTTTAATGATGACAAGTTGTTATTTGGACAATAATGAATGTATTCTGACCCACCACGAAGCGGGCCTACTCGAATCCTATTTTTGAGATCACTTCAAAATATATAAAATCCGAGTGCACTCCTCTGACGACCCTACAATGACTTTTAATGATGACAAGTTGTTATTTGGACAATAATGAATGTAATCTGACCCACCACGAAGCGGGCCAACTCGAATCCTATTTTTGAGATCACTTCAAAATATATAAAATCCGAGTGCACTCCTCTGACGACCCTACAATGACTTTTAATGATGACAAGTTGTTATTTGGACAATAATGAATGTATTCTGACCCACCACGAAGCGGGCCAACTCGAATCCTATTTTTGAGATCACTTCAAAATATATAAAATCCGAGTGCACTCCCCTGACGACCCTACAATGACTTTTAATGATGACAAGTTTTTATTTGGACAATAATGAATGTATTCTGACCCACCACGAAGCGGGCCAACTCGAATCCTATTTTTGAGATCACTTCAAAATATATAAAATCCGAGTGCACTCCTCTGACGACCCTACATAGACTTTTAATGATGACAAGTTGTTATTTGGACAATAATGAATGTATTCTGACCCACCACGAAGCGGGCCAACTCGAATCCTATTTTTGAGATCACTTCAAAATATTCTAAATCCGAGCTCACTTCTCTGACGAACCTACAATGACTTTTGATGATGACAAGTTGTTATTTGGTCAAGAATGAATGTATTCTGACCCACTACGAAGCGGGCCAAATCGAATCCTATTTTTGAGATCACTTCAAAATATATAAAATCCGAGTGCACTCCTCTGACGGCCCTACAATGACTTTTAATGATGACAAGTTGTTATTTGGACAATAATGAATGTATTCTGACCCACCACGAAGCGGGCCAACTCGAATCCTATTTTTGAGATCACTTCAAAATATATAAAATCCGAGTGCACTCCTCTGACGACCCTACAATGACTTTTAATGATGACAAGTTGTTATTTGGACAATAATGAATGTATTCTGACCCACCACGAAGCGGGCCTACTCGAATCCTATTTTTGAGATCACTTCAAAATATATAAAATCCGAGTGCACTCCTCTGACGACCCTACAATGACTTTTAATGATGACAAGTTGTTATTTGGACAATAATGAATGTAATCTGACCCACCACGAAGCGGGCCAACTCGAATCCTATTTTTGAGATCACTTCAAAATATATAAAATCCGAGTGCACTCCTCTGACGACCCTACAATGACTTTTAATGATGACAAGTTGTTATTTGGACAATAATGAATGTATTCTGACCCACCACGAAGCGGGCCAACTCGAATCCTATTTTTGAGATCACTTCAAAATATATAAAATCCGAGTGCACTCCCCTGACGACCCTACAATGACTTTTAATGATGACAAGTTTTTATTTGGACAATAATGAATGTATTCTGACCCACCACGAAGCGGGCCAACTCGAATCCTATTTTTGAGATCACTTCAAAATATATAAAATCCGAGTGCACTCCTCTGACGACCCTACATAGACTTTTAATGATGACAAGTTGTTATTTGGACAATAATGAATGTATTCTGACCCACCACGAAGCGGGCCAACTCGAATCCTATTTTTGAGATCACTTCAAAATATTCTAAATCCGAGCGCACTTCTCTGACGAACCTACAATGACTTTTGATGATGACAAGTTGTTATTTGGACAAGAATGAATGTATTGTGACCCACTACGAAGCGGGCCAAATCGAATCCTATTTTTGGGATCACTTCAAAATATATAAAATCCGAGTGCTCTCCTCTGACGACCCTACAATGACTTTTAATGATGACAAGTTGTTATTTGGACAATAATGAATGTATTCTGACCCACCACGAAGCGGGCCTACTCGAATCCTATTTTTGAGATCACTTCAAAATATATAAAATCCGAGTGCACTCCTCTGACGACCCTACAATGACTTTTAATGATGACAAGTTGTTATTTGGACAATAATGAATGTATTCTGACCCACCACGAAGCGGGCCAACTCGAATCCTATTTTTGAGATCACTTCAAAATATATAAAATCCGAGTGCACTCCCCTGACGACCCTACAATGACTTTTAATGATGACAAGTTTTTATTTGGACAATAATGAATGTATTCTGACCCACCACGAAGCGGGCCAACTCGAATCCTATTTTTGAGATCACTTCAAAATATATAAAATCCGAGTGCACTCCTCTGACGACCCTACATAGACTTTTAATGATGACAAGTTGTTATTTGGACAATAATGAATGTATTCTGACCCACCACGAAGCGGGCCAACTCGAATCCTATTTTTGAGATCACTTCAAAATATTCTAAATCCGAGCTCACTTCTCTGACGAACCTACAATGACTTTTGATGATGACAAGTTGTTATTTGGACAATAATGAATGTATTCTGACCCACCACGAAGCGGGCCTACTCGAATCCTATTTTTGAGATCACTTCAAAATATATAAAATCCGAGTGCACTCCTCTGACGACCCTACAATGACTTTTAATGATGACAAGTTGTTATTTGGACAATAAAGAATGTATTCTGACCCACCACGAAGCGGGCCAACTCGAATCCTATTTTTGAGATCACTTCAAAATATATAAAATCCGAGTGCACTCCTCTGACGACCCTACAGTGACTTTTAATGATGACAAGTTGTTATTTGGACAATAATGAATGTATTCTGACCCATCACGAAGTGGGCCAACTCGAATCCTATTTTTGAGATCACTTCAAAATATTCAAAATCCGAGCGCACTTCTCTGACGAACCTACAATGACTTTTGATGATGACAAGTTGTTATTTGGACAAGAATGAATGTATTCTGACCCACTACGAAGCGGGCCAAATCGAATCCTATTTTTGGGATCACTTCAAAATATATAAAATCCGAGTGCACTCCTCTGACGGCCCTACAATGACTTTTAATGATGACAAGTTGTTATTTGGACAATAATGAATGTATTCTGACCCACCACGAAGCGGGCCAACTCGAATCCTATTTTTGAGATCACTTCAAAATATATAAAATCCGAGTGCACTCCTCTGACGACCCTACAATGACTTTTAATGATGACAAGTTGTTATTTGGACAATAATGAATGTATTCTGACCCACCACGAAGCGGGCCTACTCGAATCCTATTTTTGAGATCACTTCAAAATATATAAAATCCGAGTGCACTCCTCTGACGACCCTACAATGACTTTTAATGATGACAAGTTGTTATTTGGACAATAATGAATGTAATCTGACCCACCACGAAGCGGGCCAACTCGAATCCTATTTTTGAGATCACTTCAAAATATATAAAATCCGAGTGCACTCCTCTGACGACCCTACAATGACTTTTAATGATGACAAGTTGTTATTTGGACAATAATGAATGTATTCTGACCCACCACGAAGCGGGCCAACTCGAATCCTATTTTTGAGATCACTTCAAAATATATAAAATCCGAGTGCACTCCCCTGACGACCCTACAATGACTTTTAATGATGACAAGTTTTTATTTGGACAATAATGAATGTATTCTGACCCACCACGAAGCGGGCCAACTCGAATCCTATTTTTGAGATCACTTCAAAATATATAAAATCCGAGTGCACTCCTCTGACGACCCTACATAGACTTTTAATGATGACAAGTTGTTATTTGGACAATACTGAATGTATTCTGACCCACCACGAAGCGGGCCGACTCGAATCCTATTTTTGAGATCACTTCAAAATATATAAAATCCGAGTGCACTCCTCTGACGACCCTACAATGACTTTTAATGATGACAAGTTGTTATTTGGACAATAATGAATGTATTCTGACCCACCACGAAGCGGGCCAACTCGAATCCTATTTTTGAGATCACTTCAAAATATATAAAATCCGAGTGCACTCCCCTGACGACCCTACAATGACTTTTAATGATGACAAGTTTTTATTTGGACAATAATGAATGTATTCTGACCCACCACGAAGCGGGCCAACTCGAATCCTATTTTTGAGATCACTTCAAAATATATAAAATCCGAGTGCACTCCTCTGACGACCCTACATAGACTTTTAATGATGACAAGTTGTTATTTGGACAATACTGAATGTATTCTGACCCACCACGAAGCGGGCCGACTCGAATCCTATTTTTGAGATCACTTCAAAATA
Organism: Chrysolina americana; assembly: GCA_958502065.1. Lineage (NCBI taxonomy): Eukaryota > Metazoa > Arthropoda > Insecta > Coleoptera > Chrysomelidae > Chrysolina > Chrysolina americana. The sequence continues at coordinate 50,581,620 of OY293421.1, read as the reverse complement.
TATAAAATCCGAGCGCACTCCTCTGACGACCCCACAGTGACCTTTGATGATGACAAGTTGTTATTTAGACAAGAATGAATGTATTCTGACCCACCACGAAGCGGGCCAACTCGAATCCTATTTTTGGGATCACTTCAAAATATATAAAATCCGAGCGCACTCCTCTGACGACCCTACAATGATCTTTGATGATGACAAGTTGTTATTTGGACAATAATGAATGTATTCTGACCCACCACGAAGCGGGCCAACTCGAATCCTATTTTTGAGATCACTTCGAAATATTCAAAATCCGAGCGCACTCCTCTGACGACCCTACAATGACCTTTGATGATGACAAGTTGTTATTTAGACAAGAATGAATGTATTCTGACCCACCACGAGGCGGGCCAACTCGAATCCTATTTTTGGGATCACTTCAAAATATATAAAATCCGAGCGCACTCCTCTGACGACCCCACAATGATCTTTGATTATGACAATTTGTTATTTGGACAATAATGAATGTATTCTGACCCTCCACGAAGCGGGCCAACTCGAATCCTATTTTTGAGATCACTTCAAAATATATAAAATCCGAGTGCACTCCTCTGACGACCCTACAATGACTTTTAATGATGACAAGTTGTTATTTGGACAAGAATGAATGTATTCTGACCCACCACGAAGCGAGCCAACTCGAATCCTATTTTTGAGATCACTTCAAAATATATAAAATTCGAGCGCACTACTCTGACGACCCCACAGTGACCTTTGATGATGACAAGTTGTTATTTAGACAAGATTGAATGTATTCTGACCCACCTCGAAGCGGGCCAACTCGAATCCTATTTTTGAGATCACTTCAAAATATATAAAATCCGAGTGCACTCCTCTGACGACCCTACAATGACTTTTAATGATGACAAGTTGTTATTTGGACAAGAATGAATGTATTCTGACCCACCACGAAGCGAGCCAACTCGAATCCTATTTTTGAGATCACTTCAAAATATATAAAATTCGAGCGCACTACTCTGACGACCCCACAGTGACCTTTGATGATGACAAGTTGTTATTTAGACAAGATTGAATGTATTCTGACCCACCTCGAAGCGGGCCAACTCGAATCCTATTTTTGAGATCACTTCAAAATATATAAAATCCGAGTGCACTCCTCTGACGACCCTACAATGACTTTTAATGATGACAAGTTGTTATTTGGACAAGAATGAATGTATTCTGACCCACTACAAACCGCGCCAACTCGAATCCTACTTTTGGGATCACTTCAAAATATATAAAATCCGAGCGCACTCCCCTGACGACCCTACAATGATCTTTGATGATGACAAGTTGTTATTTGGACAATAATGAATGTATTCTGACCCACCACGAAGCGGGCCAACTCGAATCCTATTTTTGAGATCACTTCAAAATATATAAAATCCGAGCGCACTCCTCTGACGACCCTACAATGATCTTTGATGATGAAAAGTTGTTATTTGGACAATAATGATTGTATTCTGACCCTCCACGAAGCGGGCCAACTCGAATCCTATTTTTGAGATCACTTCAAAATATATAAAATCCGAGTGCACTGCTCTGACGACCCTACAATGACTCTTAATGATGACAAGTTGTTATTTGGACAAGAATGAATGTATTCTGACCCACCACGAAGCGGGCCAACTCGAATCCTATTTTTGAGATCACTTCAAAATATATAAAATCCGAGTGCACTCCTCTGACGACCCTACAATGACTTTTAATGATGACAAGTTGTTATTTGGACAAGAATGAATGTATTCTGACCCACCACGAAGCGAGCCAACTCGAATCCTATTTTTGAGATCACTTCAAATTATATAAAATCCGAGCGCACTCCTCTGACGACCCCACAGTGACCTTTGATGATGACAAGTTGTTATTTAGACAAGAATGAATGTATTCTGACCCACCACGAAGCGGGCCAACTCGAATCCTATTTGTGAGATCACTTCAAAATATATAAAATCCGAGCGCACTCCTCTGACGACCCCACAGTGACCTTTGATGATGACAAGTTGTTATTTAGACAAGAATGAATGTATTCTGACCCACCACGAAGCGGGCCAACTCGAATCCTATTTTTGGGATCACTTCAAAATATATAAAATCCGAGCGCACTCCTCTGACGAACCCACAGTGACCTTTGATGATGACAAGTTGCTATTTAGACAAGAATGAATGTATTCTGACCCACCACGAAGCGGACCAACTCGAATCCTATTTTTGGGATCACTTCAAAATATATAAAATCCGAGGGCACTCCTCTGACGACCCTACAATGACTTTTAATGATGACAAGTTGTTATTTGGACAAGAATGAATGTATTCTGACCCACCACGAAGCGGACCAACTCGAATCCTATTTTTGGGATCACTTCAAAATATATAAAATCCGAGGGCACTCCTCTGACGACCCTACAATGACTTTTAATGATGACAAGTTGTTATTTAGACAAGAATGAATGTATTCTGACCCACCACGAAGCGGGCCAACTCGAATCCTATTTTTGAGATCACTTCAAAATATATAAAATCCGAGCGCACTCCTCTGACGACCCTACAATGATCTTTGATGATGACAAGTTGTTATTTGGACAATAATGAATGTATTCTGACCCTCCACGAAGCGGGCCAACTCGAATCCTATTTTTGAGATCACTTCAAAATATATAAAATCCGAGTGCACTCCTCTGACGACCCTACAATGATCTTTGATGATGGCAAGTTGTTATTTGGACAGAAATGAATGTATTCTGACCCTCCACGAAGCGGGCCAACTCAAATCCTATTTTTGAGATCACTTCAAAATATATAAAATCCGAGCGCACTCCTCTGACGACCCCACAGTGACCTTTGATGATGACAAGTTGTTATTTAGACAAGAATGAATGTATTCTGACCCACCATGAAGCGGGCCAACTCGAATCCTATTTTTGAGATCACTTCAGAATATATAAAATCCGAGTGCACTCCTCTGACGACCCTACAGTGACTTTTAATGATGACAAGTTGTTATTTGGACAATAATGAATGTATTCTGGACCCACTACGAAGCGGGCCAAATCGAATCCTATTTTTGGGATCACTTCAAAATATATAAAATCCGAGTGCACTCCTCTGACGACCCTACAATGACTTTTAATGATGAAAGTTGTTATTTGGACAATAATGAATGTATTCTGACCCACCACGAAGCGGGCCAACTCGAATCCTATTTTTGAGATCACTTCAAAATATTCAAAATCCGAGCGCACTTCTCTGACGAACCTACAATGGCTTTTGATGATGACAAGTTGTTATTTGGACAAGAATGAATGTATTCTGACCCACTACGAAGCGGGCCAAATCGAATCCTATTTTTGGGATCACTTCAAAATATATAAAATCCGAGTGCACTCCTCTGACGACCCTACAGTGACTTTTAATGATGACAAGTTGTTATTTGGACAATAATGAATGTATTCTGACCCACCACGAAGCGGGCCAACTCGAATCCTATTTTTGAGATCACTTCAAAATATTCAAAATCCGAGCGCACTTCTCTGACGAACCTACAATGACTTTTGATGATGACAAGTTGTTATTTGGACAAGAATGAATGTATTCTGACCCACTACGAAGCGGGCCAAATCGAATCCTATTTTTGGGATCACTTCAAAATATATAAAATCCGAGTGCACTCCTCTGACGACCCTACAATGACTTTTAATGATGACAAGTTGTTATTTGGACAATAATGAATGTAATCTGACCCACTACGAAGCGGGCCAAATCGAATCCTATTTTTGGGATCACTTCAAAATATATAAAATCCGAGTGCACTCCTCTGACGACCCTACAATGACTTTTAATGATGACAAGTTGTTATTTGGACAATAATAAATGTATTCTGACCCACCACGAAGCGGGCCAACTCGAATCCTATTTTTGAGATCACTTCAAAATATTCAAAATCCGAGCGCACTTCTCTGACGAACCTACAATGACTTTTGATGATGACAAGTTGTTATTTGGACAATAATGAATGTATTCTGACCCACTACGAAGCGGGCCAACTCGAATCCTATTTTTGGGATCACTTCAAAATATATAAAATCCGAGTGCACTCCTCTGACGACCCTACAATGACTTTTAATGATGACAAGTTGTTATTTGGACAATAATGAATGTATTCTGACCCACCACGAAGCGGGCCAACTCGAATCCTATTTTTGAGATCACTTCGAAATATTCAAAATCCGAGCGCACTCCTCTGACGACCCTACAATGACCTTTGATGATGACAAGTTGTTATTTAGACAAGAATGAATGTATTCTGACCCACCACGAGGCGGGCCAACTCGAATCCTATTTTTGGGATCACTTCAAAATATATAAAATCCGAGCGCACTCCTCTGACGACCCCACAATGATCTTTGATGATGACAAGTTGTTATTTGGACAATAATGAATGTATTCTGACCCTCCACGAAGCGGGCCAACTCGAATCCTATTTTTGAGATCACTTCAAAATATATAAAATCCGAGTGCACTCCTCTGACGACCCTACAATGACTTTTAATGATGACAAGTTGTTATTTGGACAAGAATGAATGTATTCTGACCCACCACGAAGCGAGCCAACTCGAATCCTATTTTTGAGATCACTTCAAAATATATAAAATTCGAGCGCACTACTCTGACGACCCCACAGTGACCTTTGATGATGACAAGTTGTTATTTAGACAAGATTGAATGTATTCTGACCCACCTCGAAGCGGGCCAACTCGAATCCTATTTTTGAGATCACTTCAAAATATATAAAATCCGAGTGCACTCCTCTGACGACCCTACAATGACTTTTAATGATGACAAGTTGTTATTTGGACAAGAATGAATGTATTCTGACCCACCACGAAGCGAGCCAACTCGAATCCTATTTTTGAGATCACTTCAAAATATATAAAATTCGAGCGCACTACTCTGACGACCCCACAGTGACCTTTGATGATGACAAGTTGTTATTTAGACAAGATTGAATGTATTCTGACCCACCTCGAAGCGGGCCAACTCGAATCCTATTTTTGAGATCACTTCAAAATATATAAAATCCGAGTGCACTCCTCTGACGACCCTACAATGACTTTTAATGATGACAAGTTGTTATTTGGACAAGAATGAATGTATTCTGACCCACTACAAACCGCGCCAACTCGAATCCTACTTTTGGGATCACTTCAAAATATATAAAATCCGAGCGCACTCCCCTGACGACCCTACAATGATCTTTGATGATGACAAGTTGTTATTTGGACAATAATGAATGTATTCTGACCCACCACGAAGCGGGCCAACTCGAATCCTATTTTTGAGATCACTTCAAAATATATAAAATCCGAGCGCACTCCTCTGACGACCCTACAATGATCTTTGATGATGAAAAGTTGTTATTTGGACAATAATGATTGTATTCTGACCCTCCACGAAGCGGGCCAACTCGAATCCTATTTTTGAGATCACTTCAAAATATATAAAATCCGAGTGCACTGCTCTGACGACCCTACAATGACTCTTAATGATGACAAGTTGTTATTTGGACAAGAATGAATGTATTCTGACCCACCACGAAGCGGGCCAACTCGAATCCTATTTTTGAGATCACTTCAAAATATATAAAATCCGAGTGCACTCCTCTGACGACCCTACAATGACTTTTAATGATGACAAGTTGTTATTTGGACAAGAATGAATGTATTCTGACCCACCACGAAGCGAGCCAACTCGAATCCTATTTTTGAGATCACTTCAAATTATATAAAATCCGAGCGCACTCCTCTGACGACCCCACAGTGACCTTTGATGATGACAAGTTGTTATTTAGACAAGAATGAATGTATTCTGACCCACCACGAAGCGGGCCAACTCGAATCCTATTTGTGAGATCACTTCAAAATATATAAAATCCGAGCGCACTCCTCTGACGACCCCACAGTGACCTTTGATGATGACAAGTTGTTATTTAGACAAGAATGAATGTATTCTGACCCACCACGAAGCGGGCCAACTCGAATCCTATTTTTGGGATCACTTCAAAATATATAAAATCCGAGCGCACTCCTCTGACGAACCCACAGTGACCTTTGATGATGACAAGTTGCTATTTAGACAAGAATGAATGTATTCTGACCCACCACGAAGCGGACCAACTCGAATCCTATTTTTGGGATCACTTCAAAATATATAAAATCCGAGGGCACTCCTCTGACGACCCTACAATGACTTTTAATGATGACAAGTTGTTATTTGGACAAGAATGAATGTATTCTGACCCACCACGAAGCGGACCAACTCGAATCCTATTTTTGGGATCACTTCAAAATATATAAAATCCGAGGGCACTCCTCTGACGACCCTACAATGACTTTTAATGATGACAAGTTGTTATTTAGACAAGAATGAATGTATTCTGACCCACCACGAAGCGGGCCAACTCGAATCCTATTTTTGAGATCACTTCAAAATATATAAAATCCGAGCGCACTCCTCTGACGACCCTACAATGATCTTTGATGATGACAAGTTGTTATTTGGACAATAATGAATGTATTCTGACCCTCCACGAAGCGGGCCAACTCGAATCCTATTTTTGAGATCACTTCAAAATATATAAAATCCGAGTGCACTCCTCTGACGACCCTACAATGATCTTTGATGATGGCAAGTTGTTATTTGGACAGAAATGAATGTATTCTGACCCTCCACGAAGCGGGCCAACTCAAATCCTATTTTTGAGATCACTTCAAAATATATAAAATCCGAGCGCACTCCTCTGACGACCCCACAGTGACCTTTGATGATGACAAGTTGTTATTTAGACAAGAATGAATGTATTCTGACCCACCATGAAGCGGGCCAACTCGAATCCTATTTTTGAGATCACTTCAGAATATATAAAATCCGAGTGCACTCCTCTGACGACCCTACAGTGACTTTTAATGATGACAAGTTGTTATTTGGACAATAATGAATGTATTCTGGACCCACTACGAAGCGGGCCAAATCGAATCCTATTTTTGGGATCACTTCAAAATATATAAAATCCGAGTGCACTCCTCTGACGACCCTACAATGACTTTTAATGATGAAAGTTGTTATTTGGACAATAATGAATGTATTCTGACCCACCACGAAGCGGGCCAACTCGAATCCTATTTTTGAGATCACTTCAAAATATTCAAAATCCGAGCGCACTTCTCTGACGAACCTACAATGGCTTTTGATGATGACAAGTTGTTATTTGGACAAGAATGAATGTATTCTGACCCACTACGAAGCGGGCCAAATCGAATCCTATTTTTGGGATCACTTCAAAATATATAAAATCCGAGTGCACTCCTCTGACGACCCTACAGTGACTTTTAATGATGACAAGTTGTTATTTGGACAATAATGAATGTATTCTGACCCACCACGAAGCGGGCCAACTCGAATCCTATTTTTGAGATCACTTCAAAATATTCAAAATCCGAGCGCACTTCTCTGACGAACCTACAATGACTTTTGATGATGACAAGTTGTTATTTGGACAAGAATGAATGTATTCTGACCCACTACGAAGCGGGCCAAATCGAATCCTATTTTTGGGATCACTTCAAAATATATAAAATCCGAGTGCACTCCTCTGACGACCCTACAATGACTTTTAATGATGACAAGTTGTTATTTGGACAATAATGAATGTAATCTGACCCACTACGAAGCGGGCCAAATCGAATCCTATTTTTGGGATCACTTCAAAATATATAAAATCCGAGTGCACTCCTCTGACGACCCTACAATGACTTTTAATGATGACAAGTTGTTATTTGGACAATAATAAATGTATTCTGACCCACCACGAAGCGGGCCAACTCGAATCCTATTTTTGAGATCACTTCAAAATATTCAAAATCCGAGCGCACTTCTCTGACGAACCTACAATGACTTTTGATGATGACAAGTTGTTATTTGGACAAGAATGAATGTATTCTGACCCACTACGAAGCGGGCCAACTCGAATCCTATTTTTGGGATCACTTCAAAATATATAAAATCCGAGCGCACTCCTCTGACGACCCCACAATGATCTTTGATGATGACAAGTTGTTATTTGGACAATAATGAATGTATTCTGACCCACCACGAAGCGGGCCAACTCGAATCCTATTTTTGAGATCACTTCAAAATATATAAAATCCGAGTGCACTCCTCTGACGACCCTACAATGACTTTTAATGATGACAAGTTGTTATTTGGACAATAATGAATGTATTCTGACCCACCACGAAGCGGGCCAACTCGAATCCTATTTTTGAGATCACTTCAAAATATTCAAAATCCGAGCGCACTTCTCTGACGAACCTACAATGACTTTTGATGATGACAAGTTGTTATTTGGACAAGAATGAATGTATTCTGACCCACTACGAAGCGGGCCAAATCGAATCCTATTTTTGGGATCACTTCAAAATATATAAAATCCGAGTGCTCTCCTCTGACGACCCTACAATGACTTTTAATGATGACAAGTTGTTATTTGGACAATACTGAATGTATTCTGACCCACCACGAAGCGGGCCGACTCGAATCCTATTTTTGAGATCACTTCAAAATATATAAAATCCGAGTGCACTCCTCTGACGATCCTACAATGACTTTTAATGATGACAAGTTGTTATTTGGACAATAATGAATGTATTCTGACCCACCACGAAGCGGGCCAACTCGAATCCTATTTTTGAGATCACTTCAAAATATATAAAATCCGAGTGCACTCCTCTGACGACCCTACAATGACTTTTAATGATGACAAGTTGTTATTTGGACAAAAATGAATGTATTCTGACCCACCACGAAGCGGGCCAACTCGAATCCTATTTTTGAGATCACTTCAAAATATATAAAATCCGAGTGCACTCCTCTGACGACCCTACAGTGACTTTTAATGATGACAAGTTGTTATTTGGACAATAATGAATGTATTCTGACCCATCACGAAGCGGGCCAACTCGAATCCTATTTTTGAGATCACTTCAAAATATTCAAAATCCGAGCGCACTTCTCTGACGAACCTACAATGACTTTTAATGATGACAAGTTGTTATTTGGACAATAATGAATGTATTCTGACCCACCACGAAGCGGGCCAACTCGAATCCTATTTTTGAGATCACTTCAAAATGTATAAAATCCGAGTGCACTCCTCTGACGACCCTACAATGACTTTTAATGATGACAAGTTGTTATTTGGACAATAATGAATGTATTCTGACCCACCACGAAGCGGGCCAACTCGAATCCTATTTTTGAGATCACTTCAAAATATATAAAATCCGAGTGCACTCCTCTGACGACCCTACAATGACTTTTAATGATGACAAGTTGTTATTTGGACAATAATGAATGTAATCTGACCCACCACGAAGCGGGCCAACTCGAATCCTATTTTTGAGATCACTTCAAAATATATAAAATCCGAGCGCACTCCTCTGACGACCCTACAATGATCTTTGATGATGACAAGTTGTTATTTGGACAATAATGAATGTATTCTGACCCTCCACGAAGCGGGCCAACTCGAATCCTATTTTTGAGATCACTACAAAATATATAAAATCCGAGTGCACTCCTGTGACGACCCTACAATGATCTTTGATGATGACAAGTTGTTATTTGGACAATAATGAATGTATTCTGACCCTCCACGAAGCGGGCCAACTCGAATCCTATTTTTTGGATCACTTCAAAATATATAAAATCCGAGCGCACTCCTGTGACGACCCTACAATGATCTTTGATGATGACAAGTTGTTATTTGGACAAAAATGAATGTATTCTGACCCACCACGAAGCGGGCCAACTCGAATCCTATTTTTGAGATCACTTCGAAATATTCAAAATCCGAGCGCACTCCTGTGACGACCCTACAATGATCTTTGATGATGACAAGTTGTTATTTGGACATTAATGAATGTATTCTGATCCTCCACGAAGCGGGCCAACTCGAATCCTATTTTTGAGATCACTTCAAAATATATAAAATCCGAGTGCACTCCTCTGACGACCCTACAATGACTTTTAATGATGACAAGTTGTTATTTGGACAAGAATGAATGTATTCTGACCTACCAGGAAGCGGGCCAACTCGAATCCTATTTTTGAGATCACTTCAAAATATATAAAATCCGAGTGCACTCCTCTGACGACCCTACAATGACTTTTAATGATGACAAGTTGTTATTTGGACAATAATGAATGTATTCTGACCCACCACGAAGCGGGCCAACTCGAATCCTATTTTTGAGATCACTTCGAAATATTCAAAATCCGAGCGCACTCCTCTGACGACCCTACAATGACCTTTGATGATGACAAGTTGTTATTTAGACAAGATTGAATGTATTCTGACCCACCTCGAAGCGGGCCAACTCGAATCCTATTTTTGAGATCACTTCAAAATATATAAAATCCGAGTGCACTCCTCTGACGACCCTACAATGACTTTTAATGATGACAAGTTGTTATTTGGACAAGAATGAATGTATTCTGACCCACTACAAACCGCGCCAACTCGAATCCTACTTTTGGGATCACTTCAAAATATATAAAATCCGAGCGCACTCCCCTGACGACCCTACAATGATCTTTGATGATGACAAGTTGTTATTTGGACAATAATGAATGTATTCTGACCCACCACGAAGCGGGCCAACTCGAATCCTATTTTTGAGATCACTTCAAAATATATAAAATCCGAGCGCACTCCTCTGACGACCCTACAATGATCTTTGATGATGAAAAGTTGTTATTTGGACAATAATGATTGTATTCTGACCCTCCACGAAGCGGGCCAACTCGAATCCTATTTTTGAGATCACTTCAAAATATATAAAATCCGAGTGCACTGCTCTGACGACCCTACAATGACTCTTAATGATGACAAGTTGTTATTTGGACAAGAATGAATGTATTCTGACCCACCACGAAGCGGGCCAACTCGAATCCTATTTTTGAGATCACTTCAAAATATATAAAATCCGAGTGCACTCCTCTGACGACCCTACAATGACTTTTAATGATGACAAGTTGTTATTTGGACAAGAATGAATGTATTCTGACCCACCACGAAGCGAGCCAACTCGAATCCTATTTTTGAGATCACTTCAAATTATATAAAATCCGAGCGCACTCCTCTGACGACCCCACAGTGACCTTTGATGATGACAAGTTGTTATTTAGACAAGAATGAATGTATTCTGACCCACCACGAAGCGGGCCAACTCGAATCCTATTTGTGAGATCACTTCAAAATATATAAAATCCGAGCGCACTCCTCTGACGACCCCACAGTGACCTTTGATGATGACAAGTTGTTATTTAGACAAGAATGAATGTATTCTGACCCACCACGAAGCGGGCCAACTCGAATCCTATTTTTGGGATCACTTCAAAATATATAAAATCCGAGCGCACTCCTCTGACGAACCCACAGTGACCTTTGATGATGACAAGTTGCTATTTAGACAAGAATGAATGTATTCTGACCCACCACGAAGCGGACCAACTCGAATCCTATTTTTGAGATCACTTCAAAATATATAAAATCCGAGTGCACTCCTCTGACGACCCTACAATGACTTTTAATGATGACAAGTTGTTATTTGGACAAGAATGAATGTATTCTGACCCACCACGAAGCGAGCCAACTCGAATCCTATTTTTGAGATCACTTCAAATTATATAAAATCCGAGGGCACTCCTCTGACGACCCTACAATGACTTTTAATGATGACAAGTTGTTATTTGGACAAGAATGAATGTATTCTGACCCACCACGAAGCGGACCAACTCGAATCCTATTTTTGGGATCACTTCAAAATATATAAAATCCGAGGGCACTCCTCTGACGACCCTACAATGACTTTTAATGATGACAAGTTGTTATTTAGACAAGAATGAATGTATTCTGACCCACCACGAAGCGGGCCAACTCGAATCCTATTTTTGAGATCACTTCAAAATATATAAAATCCGAGCGCACTCCTCTGACGACCCTACAATGATCTTTGATGATGACAAGTTGTTATTTGGACAATAATGAATGTATTCTGACCCTCCACGAAGCGGGCCAACTCGAATCCTATTTTTGAGATCACTTCAAAATATATAAAATCCGAGTGCACTCCTCTGACGACCCTACAATGATCTTTGATGATGGCAAGTTGTTATTTGGACAAAAATGAATGTATTCTGACCCTCCACGAAGCGGGCCAACTCAAATCCTATTTTTGAGATCACTTCAAAATATATAAAATCCGAGCGCACTCCTCTGACGACCCCACAGTGACCTTTGATGATGACAAGTTGTTATTTAGACAAGAATGAATGTATTCTGACCCACCATGAAGCGGGCCAACTCGAATCCTATTTTTGAGATCACTTCAGAATATATAAAATCCGAGTGCACTCCTCTGACGACCCTACAGTGACTTTTAATGATGACAAGTTGTTATTTGGACAATAATGAATGTATTCTGGACCCACTACGAAGCGGGCCAAATCGAATCCTATTTTTGGGATCACTTCAAAATATATAAAATCCGAGTGCACTCCTCTGACGACCCTACAATGACTTTTAATGATGAAAGTTGTTATTTGGACAATAATGAATGTATTCTGACCCACCACGAAGCGGGCCAACTCGAATCCTATTTTTGAGATCACTTCAAAATATTCAAAATCCGAGCGCACTTCTCTGACGAACCTACAATGGCTTTTGATGATGACAAGTTGTTATTTGGACAAGAATGAATGTATTCTGACCCACTACGAAGCGGGCCAAATCGAATCCTATATTTGGGATCACTTCAAAATATATAAAATCCGAGTGCACTCCTCTGACGACCCTACAGTGACTTTTAATGATGACAAGTTGTTATTTGGACAATAATGAATGTATTCTGACCCACCACGAAGCGGGCCAACTCGAATCCTATTTTTGAGATCACTTCAAAATATTCAAAATCCGAGCGCACTTCTCTGACGAACCTACAATGACTTTTGATGATGACAAGTTGTTATTTGGACAAGAATGAATGTATTCTGACCCACTACGAAGCGGGCCAAATCGAATCCTATTTTTGGGATCACTTCAAAATATATAAAATCCGAGTGCACTCCTCTGACGACCCTACAATGACTTTTAATGATGACAAGTTGTTATTTGGACAATAATGAATGTAATCTGACCCACTACGAAGCGGGCCAAATCGAATCCTATTTTTGGGATCACTTCAAAATATATAAAATCCGAGTGCACTCCTCTGACGACCCTACAATGACTTTTAATGATGACAAGTTGTTATTTGGACAATAATAAATGTATTCTGACCCACCACGAAGCGGGCCAACTCGAATCCTATTTTTGAGATCACTTCAAAATATTCAAAATCCGAGCGCACTTCTCTGACGAACCTACAATGACTTTTGATGATGACAAGTTGTTATTTGGACAAGAATGAATGTATTCTGACCCACTACGAAGCGGGCCAACTCGAATCCTATTTTTGGGATCACTTCAAAATATATAAAATCCGAGCGCACTCCTCTGACGACCCCACAATGATCTTTGATGATGACAAGTTGTTATTTGGACAATAATGAATGTATTCTGACCCACCACGAAGCGGGCCAACTCGAATCCTATTTTTGAGATCACTTCAAAATATATAAAATCCGAGTGCTCTCCTCTGACGACCCTACAATGACTTTTAATGATGACAAGTTGTTATTTGGACAATACTGAATGTATTCTGACCCACCACGAAGCGGGCCGACTCGAATCCTATTTTTGAGATCACTTCAAAATATATAAAATCCGAGTGCACTCCTCTGACGATCCTACAATGACTTTTAATGATGACAAGTTGTTATTTGGACAATAATGAATGTATTCTGACCCACCACGAAGCGGGCCAACTCGAATCCTATTTTTGAGATCACTTCAAAATATATAAAATCCGAGTGCACTCCTCTGACGACCCTACAATGACTTTTAATGATGACAAGTTGTTATTTGGACAAAAATGAATGTATTCTGACCCACCACGAAGCGGGCCAACTCGAATCCTATTTTTGAGATCACTTCAAAATATATAAAATCCGAGTGCACTCCTCTGACGACCCTACAGTGACTTTTAATGATGACAAGTTGTTATTTGGACAATAATGAATGTATTCTGACCCATCACGAAGCGGGCCAACTCGAATCCTATTTTTGAGATCACTTCAAAATATTCAAAATCCGAGCGCACTTCTCTGACGAACCTACAATGACTTTTAATGATGACAAGTTGTTATTTGGACAATAATGAATGTATTCTGACCCACCACGAAGCGGGCCAACTCGAATCCTATTTTTGAGATCACTTCAAAATATATAAAATCCGAGTGCACTCCTCTGACGACCCTACAATGACTTTTAATGATGACAAGTTGTTATTTGGACAATAATGAATGTATTCTGACCCACCACGAAGCGGGCCAACTCGAATCCTATTTTTGAGATCACTTCAAAATATATAAAATCCGAGTGCACTCCTCTGACGACCCTACAATGACTTTTAATGATGACAAGTTGTTATTTGGACAATAATGAATGTAATCTGACCCACCACGAAGCGGGCCAACTCGAATCCTATTTTTGAGATCACTTCAAAATATATAAAATCCGAGCGCACTCCTCTGACGACCCTACAATGATCTTTGATGATGACAAGTTGTTATTTGGACAATAATGAATGTATTCTGACCCTCCACGAAGCGGGCCAACTCGAATCCTATTTTTGAGATCACTACAAAATATATAAAATCCGAGTGCACTCCTGTGACGACCCTACAATGATCTTTGATGATGACAAGTTGTTATTTGGACAATAATGAATGTATTCTGACCCTCCACGAAGCGGGCCAACTCGAATCCTATTTTTTGGATCACTTCAAAATATATAAAATCCGAGCGCACTCCTGTGACGACCCTACAATGATCTTTGATGATGACAAGTTGTTATTTGGACAAAAATGAATGTATTCTGACCCACCACGAAGCGGGCCAACTCGAATCCTATTTTTGAGATCACTTCGAAATATTCAAAATCCGAGCGCACTCCTGTGACGACCCTACAATGATCTTTGATGATGACAAGTTGTTATTTGGACATTAATGAATGTATTCTGACCCTCCACGAAGCGGGCCAACTCGAATCCTATTTTTGAGATCACTTCAAAATATATAAAATCCGAGTGCACTCCTCTGACGACCCTACAATGACTTTTAATGATGACAAGTTGTTATTTGGACAAGAATGAATGTATTCTGACCTACCAGGAAGCGGGCCAACTCGAATCCTATTTTTGAGATCACTTCAAAATATATAAAATCCGAGTGCACTCCTCTGACGACCCTACAATGACTTTTAATGATGACAAGTTGTTATTTGGACAATAATGAATGTATTCTGACCCACCACGAAGCGGGCCAACTCGAATCCTATTTTTGAGATCACTTCGAAATATTCAAAATCCGAGCGCACTCCTCTGACGACCCTACAATGACCTTTGATGATGACAAGTTGTTATTTAGACAAGAATGAATGTATTCTGACCCACCACGAGGCGGGCCAACTCGAATCCTATTTTTGGGATCACTTCAAAATATATAAAATCCGAGCGCACTCCTCTGACGACCCCACAGTGACCTTTGATGATGACAAGTTGTTATTTAGACAAGAATGAATGTATTCTGACCCTCCACGAAGCGGGCCAACTCGAATCCTATTTTTGAGATCACTTCAAAATATATAAAATCCGAGCGCACTCCTCTGACGACCCCACAGTGACCTTTGATGATGACAAGTTGTTATTTAGACAAGAATGAATGTATTCTGACCCACCACGAAGCGGGCCAACTCGAATCCTATTTTTGGGATCACTTCAAAATATATAAAATCCGAGCGCACTCCTCTGACGACCCTACAATGATCTTTGATGGTGACAAGTTGTTATCTGGACAATAATGAATGTATTCTGACCCACCACGAAGCGGGCCAACTCGAATCCTATTTTTGAGATCACTTCGAAATATTCAAAATCCGAGCGCACTCCTCTGACGACCCTACAATGACCTTTGATGATGACAAGTTGTTATTTAGACAAGAATGAATGTATTCTGACCCACCACGAGGCGGGCCAACTCGAATCCTATTTTTGGGATCACTTCAAAATATATAAAATCCGAGCGCACTCCTCTGACGACCCCACAATGATCTTTGATGATGACAAGTTGTTATTTGGACAATAATGAATGTATTCTGCCCCTCCACGAAGCGGGCCAACTCGAATCCTATTTTTGAGATCACTTCAAAATATATAAAATCCGAGTGCACTCCTCTGACGACCCTACAATGACTTTTAATGATGACAAGTTGTTATTTGGACAAGAATGAATGTATTCTGACCCACCACGAAGCGAGCCAACTCGAATCCTATTTTTGAGATCACTTCAAAATATTTAAAATTCGAGCGCACTACTCTGACGACCCCACAGTGACCTTTGATGATGACAAGTTGTTATTTAGACAAGATTGAATGTATTCTGACCCACCTCGAAGCGGGCCAACTCGAATCCTATTTTTGAGATCACTTCAAAATATATAAAATCCGAGTGCACTCCTCTGACGACCCCATAATGACTTTTAATGATGACAAGTTGTTATTTGGACAAGAATGAATGTATTCTGACCCACTACAAACCGCGCCAACTCGAATCCTACTTTTGGGATCACTTCAAAATATATAAAATCCGAGCGCACTCCCCTGACGACCCTACAATGATCTTTGATGATGACAAGTTGTTATTTGGACAATAATGAATGTATTCTGACCCACCACGAAGCGGGCCAACTCGAATCCTATTTTTGAGATCACTTCAAAATATATAAAATCCGAGCGCACTCCTCTGACGACCCTACAATGATCTTTGATGATGAAAAGTTGTTATTTGGACAATAATGATTGTATTCTGACCCTCCACGAAGCGGGCCAACTCGAATCCTATTTTTGAGATCACTTCAAAATATATAAAATCCGAGTGCACTGCTCTGACGACCCTACAATGACTCTTAATGATGACAAGTTGTTATTTGGACAAGAATGAATGTATTCTGACCCACCACGAAGCGGGCCAACTCGAATCCTATTTTTGAGATCACTTCAAAATATATAAAATCCGAGTGCACTCCTCTGACGACCCTACAATGACTTTTAATGATGACAAGTTGTTATTTGGACAAGAATGAATGTATTCTGACCCACCACGAAGCGAGCCAACTCGAATCCTATTTTTGAGATCACTTCAAATTATATAAAATCCGAGCGCACTCCTCTGACGACCCCACAGTGACCTTTGATGATGACAAGTTGTTATTTAGACAAGAATGAATGTATTCTGACCCACCACGAAGCGGGCCAACTCGAATCCTATTTTTGAGATCACTTCAAAATATATAAAATCCGAGCGCACTCCTCTGACGACCCCACAGTGACCTTTGATGATGACAAGTTGTTATTTAGACAAGAATGAATGTATTCTGACCCACCACGAAGCGGGCCAACTCGAATCCTATTTTTGGGATCACTTCAAAATATATAAAATCCGAGCGCACTCCTCTGACGAACCCACAGTGACCTTTGATGATGACAAGTTGCTATTTAGACAAGAATGAATGTATTCTGACCCACCACGAAGCGGACCAACTCGAATCCTATTTTTGGGATCACTTCAAAATATATAAAATCCGAGGGCACTCCTCTGACGACCTTACAATGACTTTTAATGATGACAAGTTGTTATTTGGACAAGAATGAATGTATTCTGACCCACCACGAAGCGAGCCAACTCGAATCCTATTTTTGAGATCACTTCAAAATATATAAAATCCGAGCGCACTCCTCTGACGACCCCACAGTGACCTTTGATGATGACAAGTTGTTATTTAGACAAGAATGAATGTATTCTGACCCACCACGAAGCGGGCCAACTCGAATCCTATTTTTGAGATCACTTCAAAATATATAAAATCCGAGCGCACTCCTCTGACGACCCTACAATGATCTTTGATGATGACAAGTTGTTATTTGGACAATAATGTATGTATTCTGACCCTCCACGAAGCGGGCCAACTCGAATCCTATTTTTGAGATCACTTCAAAATATATAAAATCCGAGTGCACTCCTCTGACGACCCTACAATGATCTTTGATGATGGCAAGTTGTTATTTGGACAATAATGAATGTATTCTGACCCTCCACGAAGCGGGCCAACTCAAATCCTATTTTTGAGATCACTTCAAAATATATAAAATCCGAGCGCACTCCTCTGACGACCCCACAGTGACCTTTGATGATGACAAGTTGTTATTTAGACAAGAATGAATGTATTCTGACCCACCATGAAGCGGGCCAACTCGAATCCTATTTTTGAGATCACTTCAGAATATATAAAATCCGAGTGCACTCCTCTGACGACCCTACAGTGACTTTTAATGATGACAAGTTGTTATTTGGACAATAATGAATGTATTCTGACCCACCACGAAGCGGGCCAACTCGAATCCTATTTTTGAGATCACTTCAAAATATTCAAAATCCGAGCGCACTTCTCTGACGAACCTACAATGACTTTTGATGATGACAAGTTGTTATTTGGACAAGAATGAATGTATTCTGACCCACTACGAAGCGGGCCAAATCGAATCCTATTTTTGGGATCACTTCAAAATATATAAAATCCGAGTGCACTCCTCTGACGACCCTACAATGACTTTTAATGATGACAAGTTGTTATTTGGACAATAATGAATGTATTCTGACCCACTACGAAGCGGGCCAAATCGAATCCTATTTTTGGGATCACTTCAAAATATATAAAATCCGAGTGCACTCCTCTGACGACCCTACAATGACTTTTAATGATGACAAGTTGTTATTTGGACAATAATGAATGTATTCTGACCCACCACGAAGCGGGCCAACTCGAGTCCTATTTTTGAGATCACTTCAAAATATTCAAAATCCGAGCGCACTTCTCTGACGAACCTACAATGACTTTTGATGATGACAAGTTGTTATTTGGACAAGAATGAATGTATTCTGACCCACTACGAAGCAGGCCAAATCGAATCCTATTTTTGGGATCACTTCAAAATATATAAAATCCGAGTGCACTCCTCTGACGACCCTACAGTGACTTTTAATGATGACAAGTTGTTATTTGGACAATAATGAATGTATTCTGACCCACCACGAAGCGGGCCAACTCGAATCCTATTTTTGAGATCACTTCAAAATATTCAAAATCCGAGCGCACTTCTCTGACGAACCTACAATGACTTTTGATGATGACAAGTTGTTATTTGGACAAGAATGAATGTATTCTGACCCACTACGAAGCGGGCCAAATCGAATCCTATTTTTGGGATCACTTCAAAATATATAAAATCCGAGTGCACTCCTCTGACGACCCTACAATGACTTTTAATGATGACAAGTTGTTATTTGGACAATAATGAATGTAATCTGACCCACTACGAAGCGGGCCAAATCGAATCCTATTTTTGGGATCACTTCAAAATATATAAAATCCGAGTGCACTCCTCTGACGACCCTACAATGACTTTTAATGATGACAAGTTGTTATTTGGACAATAATGAATGTATTCTGACCCACCACGAAGCGGGCCAACTCGAATCCTATTTTTGAGATCACTTCAAAATATTCAAAATCCGAGCGCACTTCTCTGACGAACCTACAATGACTTTTGATGATGACAAGTTGTTATTTGGACAAGAATGAATGTATTCTGACCCACCACGAAGCGGGCCAACTCGAATCCTATTTTTGGGATCACTTCAAAATATATAAAATCCGAGCGCACTCCTCTGACGACCCCACAGTGACCTTTGATGATGACAAGTTGTTATTTAGACAAGAATGAATGTATTCTGACCCACCATGAAGCGGGCCAACTCGAATCCTATTTTTGAGATCACTTCAGAATATATAAAATCCGAGTGCACTCCTCTGACGACCCTACAGTGACTTTTAATGATGACAAGTTGTTATTTGGACAATAATGAATGTATTCTGACCCACCACGAAGCGGGCCAACTCGAATCCTATTTTTGAGATCACTTCAAAATATTCAAAATCCGAGCGCACTTCTCTGACGAACCTACAATGACTTTTGATGATGACAAGTTGTTATTTGGACAAGAATGAATGTATTCTGACCCACTACGAAGCGGGCCAAATCGAATCCTATTTTTGGGATCACTTCAAAATATATAAAATCCGAGTGCACTCCTCTGACGACCCTACAATGACTTTTAATGATGACAAGTTGTTATTTGGACAATAATGAATGTATTCTGACCCACTACGAAGCGGGCCAAATCGAATCCTATTTTTGGGATCACTTCAAAATATATAAAATCCGAGTGCACTCCTCTGACGACCCTACAATGACTTTTAATGATGACAAGTTGTTATTTGGACAATAATGAATGTATTCTGACCCACCACGAAGCGGGCCAACTCGAATCCTATTTTTGAGATCACTTCAAAATATTCAAAATCCGAGCGCACTTCTCTGACGAACCTACAATGACTTTTGATGATGACAAGTTGTTATTTGGACAAGAATGAATGTATTCTGACCCACTACGAAGCAGGCCAAATCGAATCCTATTTTTGGGATCACTTCAAAATATATAAAATCCGAGTGCACTCCTCTGACGACCCTACAGTGACTTTTAATGATGACAAGTTGTTATTTGGACAATAATGAATGTATTCTGACCCACCACGAAGCGGGCCAACTCGAATCCTATTTTTGAGATCACTTCAAAATATTCAAAATCCGAGCGCACTTCTCTGACGAACCTACAATGACTTTTGATGATGACAAGTTGTTATTTGGACAAGAATGAATGTATTCTGACCCACTACGAAGCGGGCCAAATCGAATCCTATTTTTGGGATCACTTCAAAATATATAAAATCCGAGTGCACTCCTCTGACGACCCTACAATGACTTTTAATGATGACAAGTTGTTATTTGGACAATAATGAATGTAATCTGACCCACTACGAAGCGGGCCAAATTGAATCCTATTTTTGGGATCACTTCAAAATATATAAAATCCGAGTGCACTCCTCTGACGACCCTACAATGACTTTTAATGATGACAAGTTGTTATTTGGACAATAATGAATGTATTCTGACCCACCACGAAGCGGGCCAACTCGAATCCTATTTTTGAGATCACTTCAAAATATTCAAAATCCGAGCGCACTTCTCTGACGAACCTACAATGACTTTTGATGATGACAAGTTGTTATTTGGACAAGAATGAATGTATTCTGACCCACCACGAAGCGGGCCAACTCGAATCCTATTTTTGGGATCACTTCAAAATATATAAAATCCGAGTGCACTCCTCTGACGACCCTACAATGACTTTTAATGATGACAAGTTGTTATTTGGACAATAATCAATGTATTCTGACCCACCACGAAGCGGGCCAACTCGAATCCTATTTTTGAGATCACTTCAAAATATTCAAAATCCGAGCGCACTTCTCTGACGAACCTACAATGACTTTTGATGATGACAAGTTGTTATTTGGACAATAATGAATGTAATCTGACCCACTACGAAGCGGGCCAAATCGAATCCTATTTTTGGGATCACTTCAAAATATATAAAATCCGAGTGCACTCCTCTGACGACCCTACAATGACTTTTAATGATGACAAGTTGTTATTTGGACAATAATGAATGTATTCTGACCCACCACGAAGCGGGCCAACTCGAATCCTAATTTTGAGATCACTTCAAAATATATAAAATCCGAGTGCACTCCTCTGACGACCCTACAATGACTTTTAATGATGACAAGTTGTTATTTGGACAATAATGAATGTATTCTGACCCACCACGAAGCGGGCCAACTCGAATCCTATTTTTGAGATCACTTCAAAATATATAAAATCCGAGTGCACTCCCCTGACGACCCTACAATGACTTTTAATGATGACAAGTTTTTATTTGGACAATAATGAATGTATTCTGACCCACCACGAAGCGGGCCAACTCGAATCCTATTTTTGAGATCACTTCAAAATATATAAAATCCGAGTGCACTCCTCTGACGACCCTACAATGACTTTTAATGATGACAAGTTGTTATTTGGACAATAATGAATGTATTCTGACCCACCACGAAGCGGGCCAACTCGAATCCTATTTTTGAGATCACTTCAAAATATTCAAAATCCGAGCGCACTTCTCTGACGAACCTACAATGACTTTTGATGATGACAAGTTGTTATTTGGACAAGAATGAATGTATTCTGACCCACTACGAAGCGGGCCAAATCGAATCCTATTTTTGGGATCACTTCAAAATATATAAAATCCGAGTGCTCTCCTCTGACGACCCTACAATGACTTTTAATGATGACAAGTTGTTATTTGGACAATACTGAATGTATTCTGACCCACCACGAAGCGGGCCGACTCGAATCCTATTTTTGAGATCACTTCAAAATATATAAAATCCGAGTGCACTCCTCTGACGATCCTACAATGACTTTTAATGATGACAAGTTGTTATTTGGACAATAATGAATGTATTCTGACCCACCACGAAGCGGGCCAACTCGAATCCTATTTTTGAGACCACTTCAAAATATATAAAATCCGAGTGCACTCCTCTGACGACCCTACAATGACTTTTAATGATGACAAGTTGTTATTTGGACAATAATGAATGTATTCTGACCCACCACGAAGCGGGCCAACTCGAATCCTATTTTTGAGATCACTTCAAAATATATAAAATCCGAGTGCACTCCTCTGACGACCCTACAGTGACTTTTAATGATGACAAGTTGTTATTTGGACAATAATGAATGTATTCTGACCCATCACGAAGCGGGCCAACTCGAATCCTATTTTTGAGATCACTTCAAAATATTCAAAATCCGAGCGCACTTCTCTGACGAACCTACAATGACTTTTGATGATGACTAGTTGTTATTTGGACAAGAATGAATGTATTCTGACCCACTACGAAGCGGGCCAAATCGAATCCTATTTTTGGGATCACTTCAAAATATATAAAATCCGAGTGCACTCCTCTGACGGCCCTACAATGACTTTTAATGATGACAAGTTGTTATTTGGACAATAATGAATGTATTCTGACCCACCACGAAGCGGGCCAACTCGAATCCTATTTTTGAGATCACTTCGAAATATTCAAAATCCGAGCGCACTCCTCTGACGACCCTACAATGACCTTTGATGATGACAAGTTGTTATTTAGACAAGAATGAATGTATTCTGACCCACCACGAGGCGGGCCAACTCGAATCCTATTTTTGGGATCACTTCAAAATATATAAAATCCGAGCGCACTCCTCTGACGACCCCACAATGATCTTTGATGATGACAAGTTGTTATTTGGACAATAATGAATGTATTCTGACCCTCCACGAAGCGGGCCAACTCGAATCCTATTTTTGAGATCACTTCAAAATATATAAAATCCGAGTGCACTCCTCTGACGACCCTACAATGACTTTTAATGATGACAAGTTGTTATTTGGACAAGAATGAATGTATTCTGACCCACCACGAAGCGAGCCAACTCGAATCCTATTTTTGAGATCACTTCAAAATATATAAAATTCGAGCGCACTACTCTGACGACCCCACAGTGACCTTTGATGATGACAAGTTGTTATTTAGACAAGATTGAATGTATTCTGACCCACCTCGAAGCGGGCCAACTCGAATCCTATTTTTGAGATCACTTCAAAATATATAAAATCCGAGTGCACTCCTCTGACGACCCTACAATGACTTTTAATGATGACAAGTTGTTATTTGGACAAGAATGAATGTATTCTGACCCACCACGAAGCGAGCCAACTCGAATCCTATTTTTGAGATCACTTCAAAATATATAAAATTCGAGCGCACTACTCTGACGACCCCACAGTGACCTTTGATGATGACAAGTTGTTATTTAGACAAGATTGAATGTATTCTGACCCACCTCGAAGCGGGCCAACTCGAATCCTATTTTTGAGATCACTTCAAAATATATAAAATCCGAGTGCACTCCTCTGACGACCCTACAATGACTTTTAATGATGACAAGTTGTTATTTGGACAAGAATGAATGTATTCTGACCCACTACAAACCGCGCCAACTCGAATCCTACTTTTGGGATCACTTCAAAATATATAAAATCCGAGCGCACTCCCCTGACGACCCTACAATGATCTTTGATGATGACAAGTTGTTATTTGGACAATAATGAATGTATTCTGACCCACCACGAAGCGGGCCAACTCGAATCCTATTTTTGAGATCACTTCAAAATATATAAAATCCGAGCGCACTCCTCTGACGACCCTACAATGATCTTTGATGATGAAAAGTTGTTATTTGGACAATAATGATTGTATTCTGACCCTCCACGAAGCGGGCCAACTCGAATCCTATTTTTGAGATCACTTCAAAATATATAAAATCCGAGTGCACTGCTCTGACGACCCTACAATGACTCTTAATGATGACAAGTTGTTATTTGGACAAGAATGAATGTATTCTGACCCACCACGAAGCGGACCAACTCGAATCCTATTTTTGGGATCACTTCAAAATATATAAAATCCGAGGGCACTCCTCTGACGACCCTACAATGACTTTTAATGATGACAAGTTGTTATTTGGACAAGAATGAATGTATTCTGACCCACCACGAAGCGGACCAACTCGAATCCTATTTTTGGGATCACTTCAAAATATATAAAATCCGAGGGCACTCCTCTGACGACCCTAATATGACTTTTAATGATGACAAGTTGTTATTTAGACAAGAATGAATGTATTCTGACCCACCACGAAGCGGGCCAACTCGAATCCTATTTTTGAGATCACTTCAAAATATATAAAATCCGAGCGCACTCCTCTGACGACCCTACAATGATCTTTGATGATGACAAGTTGTTATTTGGACAATAATGAATGTATTCTGACCCTCCACGAAGCGGGCCAACTCGAATCCTATTTTTGAGATCACTTCAAAATATATAAAATCCGAGTGCACTCCTCTGACGACCCTACAATGATCTTTGATGATGGCAAGTTGTTATTTGGACAGAAATGAATGTATTCTGACCCTCCACGAAGCGGGCCAACTCAAATCCTATTTTTGAGATCACTTCAAAATATATAAAATCCGAGCGCACTCCTCTGACGACCCCACAGTGACCTTTGATGATGACAAGTTGTTATTTAGACAAGAATGAATGTATTCTGACCCACCATGAAGCGGGCCAACTCGAATCCTATTTTTGAGATCACTTCAGAATATATAAAATCCGAGTGCACTCCTCTGACGACCCTACAGTGACTTTTAATGATGACAAGTTGTTATTTGGACAATAATGAATGTATTCTGGACCCACTACGAAGCGGGCCAAATCGAATCCTATTTTTGGGATCACTTCAAAATATATAAAATCCGAGTGCACTCCTCTGACGACCCTACAATGACTTTTAATGATGAAAGTTGTTATTTGGACAATAATGAATGTATTCTGACCCACCACGAAGCGGGCCAACTCGAATCCTATTTTTGAGATCACTTCAAAATATATAAAATCCGAGTGCACTCCTCTGACGACCCTACAATGACTTTTAATGATGACAAGTTGTTATTTGGACAATAATGAATGTATTCTGACCCACCACGAAGCGGGCCTACTCGAATCCTATTTTTGAGATCACTTCAAAATATATAAAATCCGAGTGCACTCCTCTGACGACCCTACAATGACTTTTAATGATGACAAGTTGTTATTTGGACAATAATGAATGTAATCTGACCCACCACGAAGCGGGCCAACTCGAATCCTATTTTTGAGATCACTTCAAAATATATAAAATCCGAGTGCACTCCTCTGACGACCCTACAATGACTTTTAATGATGACAAGTTGTTATTTGGACAATAATGAATGTATTCTGACCCACCACGAAGCGGGCCAACTCGAATCCTATTTTTGAGATCACTTCAAAATATATAAAATCCGAGTGCACTCCCCTGACGACCCTACAATGACTTTTAATGATGACAAGTTTTTATTTGGACAATAATGAATGTATTCTGACCCACCACGAAGCGGGCCAACTCGAATCCTATTTTTGAGATCACTTCAAAATATATAAAATCCGAGTGCACTCCTCTGACGACCCTACATAGACTTTTAATGATGACAAGTTGTTATTTGGACAATACTGAATGTATTCTGACCCACCACGAAGCGGGCCGACTCGAATCCTATTTTTGAGATCACTTCAAAATATATAAAATCCGAGTGCACTCCTCTGACGACCCTACAATGACTTTTAATGATGACAAGTTGTTATTTGGACAATAATGAATGTATTCTGACCCACCACGAAGCGGGCCAACTCGAATCCTATTTTTGAGATCACTTCAAAATATATAAAATCCGAGTGCACTCCCCTGACGACCCTACAATGACTTTTAATGATGACAAGTTTTTATTTGGACAATAATGAATGTATTCTGACCCACCACGAAGCGGGCCAACTCGAATCCTATTTTTGAGATCACTTCAAAATATATAAAATCCGAGTGCACTCCTCTGACGACCCTACATAGACTTTTAATGATGACAAGTTGTTATTTGGACAATACTGAATGTATTCTGACCCACCACGAAGCGGGCCGACTCGAATCCTATTTTTGAGATCACTTCAAAATATATAAAATCCGAGCGCACTCCTCTGACGACCCCACAGTGACCTTTGATGATGACAAGTTGTTATTTAGACAAGAATGAATGTATTCTGACCCACCACGAAGCGGGCCAACTCGAATCCTATTTTTGGGATCACTTCAAAATATATAAAATCCGAGCGCACTCCTCTGACGACCCTACAATGATCTTTGATGATGACAAGTTGTTATTTGGACAATAATGAATGTATTCTGACCCACCACGAAGCGGGCCAACTCGAATCCTATTTTTGAGATCACTTCGAAATATTCAAAATCCGAGCGCACTCCTCTGACGACCCTACAATGACCTTTGATGATGACAAGTTGTTATTTAGACAAGAATGAATGTATTCTGACCCACCACGAGGCGGGCCAACTCGAATCCTATTTTTGGGATCACTTCAAAATATATAAAATCCGAGCGCACTCCTCTGACGACCCCACAATGATCTTTGATGATGACAAGTTGTTATTTGGACAATAATGAATGTATTCTGACCCTCCACGAAGCGGGCCAACTCGAATCCTATTTTTGAGATCACTTCAAAATATATAAAATCCGAGTGCACTCCTCTGACGACCCTACAATGACTTTTAATGATGACAAGTTGTTATTTGGACAAGAATGAATGTATTCTGACCCACCACGAAGCGAGCCAACTCGAATCCTATTTTTGAGATCACTTCAAAATATATAAAATTCGAGCGCACTACTCTGACGACCCCACAGTGACCTTTGATGATGACAAGTTGTTATTTAGACAAGATTGAATGTATTCTGACCCACCTCGAAGCGGGCCAACTCGAATCCTATTTTTGAGATCACTTCAAAATATATAAAATCCGAGTGCACTCCTCTGACGACCCTACAATGACTTTTAATGATG
The DNA here is from genome assembly GCA_958502065.1 of Chrysolina americana. Classification (NCBI taxonomy): domain Eukaryota; kingdom Metazoa; phylum Arthropoda; class Insecta; order Coleoptera; family Chrysomelidae; genus Chrysolina; species Chrysolina americana. The sequence goes on along the minus strand of OY293421.1, from coordinate 50,553,736 downwards.
ACAAGTTGTTATTTGGACAAGAATGAATGTATTCTGACCCACCACGAAGCGAGCCAACTCGAATCCTATTTTTGAGATCACTTCAAAATATATAAAATTCGAGCGCACTACTCTGACGACCCCACAGTGACCTTTGATGATGACAAGTTGTTATTTAGACAAGATTGAATGTATTCTGACCCACCTCGAAGCGGGCCAACTCGAATCCTATTTTTGAGATCACTTCAAAATATATAAAATCCGAGTGCACTCCTCTGACGACCCTACAATGACTTTTAATGATGACAAGTTGTTATTTGGACAAGAATGAATGTATTCTGACCCACTACAAACCGCGCCAACTCGAATCCTACTTTTGGGATCACTTCAAAATATATAAAATCCGAGCGCACTCCCCTGACGACCCTACAATGATCTTTGATGATGACAAGTTGTTATTTGGACAATAATGAATGTATTCTGACCCACCACGAAGCGGGCCAACTCGAATCCTATTTTTGAGATCACTTCAAAATATATAAAATCCGAGCGCACTCCTCTGACGACCCTACAATGATCTTTGATGATGAAAAGTTGTTATTTGGACAATAATGATTGTATTCTGACCCTCCACGAAGCGGGCCAACTCGAATCCTATTTTTGAGATCACTTCAAAATATATAAAATCCGAGTGCACTGCTCTGACGACCCTACAATGACTCTTAATGATGACAAGTTGTTATTTGGACAAGAATGAATGTATTCTGACCCACCACGAAGCGGGCCAACTCGAATCCTATTTTTGAGATCACTTCAAAATATATAAAATCCGAGTGCACTCCTCTGACGACCCTACAATGACTTTTAATGATGACAAGTTGTTATTTGGACAAGAATGAATGTATTCTGACCCACCACGAAGCGAGCCAACTCGAATCCTATTTTTGAGATCACTTCAAATTATATAAAATCCGAGCGCACTCCTCTGACGACCCCACAGTGACCTTTGATGATGACAAGTTGTTATTTAGACAAGAATGAATGTATTCTGACCCACCACGAAGCGGGCCAACTCGAATCCTATTTGTGAGATCACTTCAAAATATATAAAATCCGAGCGCACTCCTCTGACGACCCCACAGTGACCTTTGATGATGACAAGTTGTTATTTAGACAAGAATGAATGTATTCTGACCCACCACGAAGCGGGCCAACTCGAATCCTATTTTTGGGATCACTTCAAAATATATAAAATCCGAGCGCACTCCTCTGACGAACCCACAGTGACCTTTGATGATGACAAGTTGCTATTTAGACAAGAATGAATGTATTCTGACCCACCACGAAGCGGACCAACTCGAATCCTATTTTTGGGATCACTTCAAAATATATAAAATCCGAGGGCACTCCTCTGACGACCCTACAATGACTTTTAATGATGACAAGTTGTTATTTGGACAAGAATGAATGTATTCTGACCCACCACGAAGCGGACCAACTCGAATCCTATTTTTGGGATCACTTCAAAATATATAAAATCCGAGGGCACTCCTCTGACGACCCTAATATGACTTTTAATGATGACAAGTTGTTATTTAGACAAGAATGAATGTATTCTGACCCACCACGAAGCGGGCCAACTCGAATCCTATTTTTGAGATCACTTCAAAATATATAAAATCCGAGCGCACTCCTCTGACGACCCTACAATGATCTTTGATGATGACAAGTTGTTATTTGGACAATAATGAATGTATTCTGACCCTCCACGAAGCGGGCCAACTCGAATCCTATTTTTGAGATCACTTCAAAATATATAAAATCCGAGTGCACTCCTCTGACGACCCTACAATGATCTTTGATGATGGCAAGTTGTTATTTGGACAGAAATGAATGTATTCTGACCCTCCACGAAGCGGGCCAACTCAAATCCTATTTTTGAGATCACTTCAAAATATATAAAATCCGAGCGCACTCCTCTGACGACCCCACAGTGACCTTTGATGATGACAAGTTGTTATTTAGACAAGAATGAATGTATTCTGACCCACCATGAAGCGGGCCAACTCGAATCCTATTTTTGAGATCACTTCAGAATATATAAAATCCGAGTGCACTCCTCTGACGACCCTACAGTGACTTTTAATGATGACAAGTTGTTATTTGGACAATAATGAATGTATTCTGGACCCACTACGAAGCGGGCCAAATCGAATCCTATTTTTGGGATCACTTCAAAATATATAAAATCCGAGTGCACTCCTCTGACGACCCTACAATGACTTTTAATGATGAAAGTTGTTATTTGGACAATAATGAATGTATTCTGACCCACCACGAAGCGGGCCAACTCGAATCCTATTTTTGAGATCACTTCAAAATATTCAAAATCCGAGCGCACTTCTCTGACGAACCTACAATGGCTTTTGATGATGACAAGTTGTTATTTGGACAAGAATGAATGTATTCTGACCCACTACGAAGCGGGCCAAATCGAATCCTATTTTTGGGATCACTTCAAAATATATAAAATCCGAGTGCACTCCTCTGACGACCCTACAGTGACTTTTAATGATGACAAGTTGTTATTTGGACAATAATGAATGTATTCTGACCCACCACGAAGCGGGCCAACTCGAATCCTATTTTTGAGATCACTTCAAAATATTCAAAATCCGAGCGCACTTCTCTGACGAACCTACAATGACTTTTGATGATGACAAGTTGTTATTTGGACAAGAATGAATGTATTCTGACCCACTACGAAGCGGGCCAAATCGAATCCTATTTTTGGGATCACTTCAAAATATATAAAATCCGAGTGCACTCCTCTGACGACCCTACAATGACTTTTAATGATGACAAGTTGTTATTTGGACAATAATGAATGTAATCTGACCCACTACGAAGCGGGCCAAATCGAATCCTATTTTTGGGATCACTTCAAAATATATAAAATCCGAGTGCACTCCTCTGACGACCCTACAATGACTTTTAATGATGACAAGTTGTTATTTGGACAATAATAAATGTATTCTGACCCACCACGAAGCGGGCCAACTCGAATCCTATTTTTGAGATCACTTCAAAATATTCAAAATCCGAGCGCACTTCTCTGACGAACCTACAATGACTTTTGATGATGACAAGTTGTTATTTGGACAAGAATGAATGTATTCTGACCCACTACGAAGCGGGCCAACTCGAATCCTATTTTTGGGATCACTTCAAAATATATAAAATCCGAGCGCACTCCTCTGACGACCCCACAATGATCTTTGATGATGACAAGTTGTTATTTGGACAATAATGAATGTATTCTGACCCACCACGAAGCGGGCCAACTCGAATCCTATTTTTGAGATCACTTCAAAATATATAAAATCCGAGTGCACTCCTCTGACGACCCTACAATGACTTTTAATGATGACAAGTTGTTATTTGGACAATAATGAATGTATTCTGACCCACCACGAAGCGGGCCAACTCGAATCCTATTTTTGAGATCACTTCAAAATATTCAAAATCCGAGCGCACTTCTCTGACGAACCTACAATGACTTTTGATGATGACAAGTTGTTATTTGGACAAGAATGAATGTATTCTGACCCACTACGAAGCGGGCCAAATCGAATCCTATTTTTGGGATCACTTCAAAATATATAAAATCCGAGTGCTCTCCTCTGACGACCCTACAATGACTTTTAATGATGACAAGTTGTTATTTGGACAATACTGAATGTATTCTGACCCACCACGAAGCGGGCCGACTCGAATCCTATTTTTGAGATCACTTCAAAATATATAAAATCCGAGTGCACTCCTCTGACGATCCTACAATGACTTTTAATGATGACAAGTTGTTATTTGGACAATAATGAATGTATTCTGACCCACCACGAAGCGGGCCAACTCGAATCCTATTTTTGAGATCACTTCAAAATATATAAAATCCGAGTGCACTCCTCTGACGACCCTACAATGACTTTTAATGATGACAAGTTGTTATTTGGACAAAAATGAATGTATTCTGACCCACCACGAAGCGGGCCAACTCGAATCCTATTTTTGAGATCACTTCAAAATATATAAAATCCGAGTGCACTCCTCTGACGACCCTACAGTGACTTTTAATGATGACAAGTTGTTATTTGGACAATAATGAATGTATTCTGACCCATCACGAAGCGGGCCAACTCGAATCCTATTTTTGAGATCACTTCAAAATATTCAAAATCCGAGCGCACTTCTCTGACGAACCTACAATGACTTTTAATGATGACAAGTTGTTATTTGGACAATAATGAATGTATTCTGACCCACCACGAAGCGGGCCAACTCGAATCCTATTTTTGAGATCACTTCAAAATGTATAAAATCCGAGTGCACTCCTCTGACGACCCTACAATGACTTTTAATGATGACAAGTTGTTATTTGGACAATAATGAATGTATTCTGACCCACCACGAAGCGGGCCAACTCGAATCCTATTTTTGAGATCACTTCAAAATATATAAAATCCGAGTGCACTCCTCTGACGACCCTACAATGACTTTTAATGATGACAAGTTGTTATTTGGACAATAATGAATGTAATCTGACCCACCACGAAGCGGGCCAACTCGAATCCTATTTTTGAGATCACTTCAAAATATATAAAATCCGAGCGCACTCCTCTGACGACCCTACAATGATCTTTGATGATGACAAGTTGTTATTTGGACAATAATGAATGTATTCTGACCCTCCACGAAGCGGGCCAACTCGAATCCTATTTTTGAGATCACTACAAAATATATAAAATCCGAGTGCACTCCTGTGACGACCCTACAATGATCTTTGATGATGACAAGTTGTTATTTGGACAATAATGAATGTATTCTGACCCTCCACGAAGCGGGCCAACTCGAATCCTATTTTTTGGATCACTTCAAAATATATAAAATCCGAGCGCACTCCTGTGACGACCCTACAATGATCTTTGATGATGACAAGTTGTTATTTGGACAAAAATGAATGTATTCTGACCCACCACGAAGCGGGCCAACTCGAATCCTATTTTTGAGATCACTTCGAAATATTCAAAATCCGAGCGCACTCCTGTGACGACCCTACAATGATCTTTGATGATGACAAGTTGTTATTTGGACATTAATGAATGTATTCTGATCCTCCACGAAGCGGGCCAACTCGAATCCTATTTTTGAGATCACTTCAAAATATATAAAATCCGAGTGCACTCCTCTGACGACCCTACAATGACTTTTAATGATGACAAGTTGTTATTTGGACAAGAATGAATGTATTCTGACCTACCAGGAAGCGGGCCAACTCGAATCCTATTTTTGAGATTACTTCAAAATATATAAAATCCGAGTGCACTCCTCTGACGACCCTACAATGACTTTTAATGATGACAAGTTGTTATTTAGACAAGAATGAATGTATTCTGACCCACCACGAGGCGGGCCAACTCGAATCCTATTTTTGGGATCACTTCAAAATATATAAAATCCGAGCGCACTCCTCTGACGACCCCACAGTGACCTTTGATGATGACAAGTTGTTATTTAGACAAGAATGAATGTATTCTGACCCTCCACGAAGCGGGCCAACTCGAATCCTATTTTTGAGATCACTTCAAAATATATAAAATCCGAGCGCACTCCTCTGACGACCCCACAGTGACCTTTGATGATGACAAGTTGTTATTTAGACAAGAATGAATGTATTCTGACCCACCACGAAGCGGGCCAACTCGAATCCTATTTTTGGGATCACTTCAAAATATATAAAATCCGAGCGCACTCCTCTGACGACCCTACAATGATCTTTGATGGTGACAAGTTGTTATTTGGACAATAATGAATGTATTCTGACCCACCACGAAGCGGGCCAACTCGAATCCTATTTTTGAGATCACTTCGAAATATTCAAAATCCGAGCGCACTCCTCTGACGACCCTACAATGACCTTTGATGATGACAAGTTGTTATTTAGACAAGAATGAATGTATTCTGACCCACCACGAGGCGGGCCAACTCGAATCCTATTTTTGGGATCACTTCAAAATATATAAAATCCGAGCGCACTCCTCTGACGACCCCACAATGATCTTTGATGATGACAAGTTGTTATTTGGACAATAATGAATGTATTCTGCCCCTCCACGAAGCGGGCCAACTCGAATCCTATTTTTGAGATCACTTCAAAATATATAAAATCCGAGTGCACTCCTCTGACGACCCTACAATGACTTTTAATGATGACAAGTTGTTATTTGGACAAGAATGAATGTATTCTGACCCACCACGAAGCGAGCCAACTCGAATCCTATTTTTGAGATCACTTCAAAATATTTAAAATTCGAGCGCACTACTCTGACGACCCCACAGTGACCTTTGATGATGACAAGTTGTTATTTAGACAAGATTGAATGTATTCTGACCCACCTCGAAGCGGGCCAACTCGAATCCCATTTTTGAGATCACTTCAAAATATATAAAATCCGAGTGCACTCCTCTGACGACCCTATAATGACTTTTAATGATGACAAGTTGTTATTTGGACAAGAATGAATGTATTCTGACCCACTACAAACCGCGCCAACTCGAATCCTACTTTTGGGATCACTTCAAAATATATAAAATCCGAGCGCACTCCCCTGACGACCCTACAATGATCTTTGATGATGACAAGTTGTTATTTGGACAATAATGAATGTATTCTGACCCACCACGAAGCGGGCCAACTCGAATCCTATTTTTGAGATCACTTCAAAATATATAAAATCCGAGCGCACTCCTCTGACGACCCTACAATGATCTTTGATGATGAAAAGTTGTTATTTGGACAATAATGATTGTATTCTGACCCTCCACGAAGCGGGCCAACTCGAATCCTATTTTTGAGATCACTTCAAAATATATAAAATCCGAGTGCACTGCTCTGACGACCCTACAATGACTCTTAATGATGACAAGTTGTTATTTGGACAAGAATGAATGTATTCTGACCCACCACGAAGCGGGCCAACTCGAATCCTATTTTTGAGATCACTTCAAAATATATAAAATCCGAGTGCACTCCTCTGACGACCCTACAATGACTTTTAATGATGACAAGTTGTTATTTGGACAAGAATGAATGTATTCTGACCCACCACGAAGCGAGCCAACTCGAATCCTATTTTTGAGATCACTTCAAATTATATAAAATCCGAGCGCACTCCTCTGACGACCCCACAGTGACCTTTGATGATGACAAGTTGTTATTTAGACAAGAATGAATGTATTCTGACCCACCACGAAGCGGGCCAACTCGAATCCTATTTTTGAGATCACTTCAAAATATATAAAATCCGAGCGCACTCCTCTGACGACCCCACAGTGACCTTTGATGATGACAAGTTGTTATTTAGACAAGAATGAATGTATTCTGACCCACCACGAAGCGGGCCAACTCGAATCCTATTTTTGGGATCACTTCAAAATATATAAAATCCGAGCGCACTCCTCTGACGAACCCACAGTGACCTTTGATGATGACAAGTTGCTATTTAGACAAGAATGAATGTATTCTGACCCACCACGAAGCGGACCAACTCGAATCCTATTTTTGGGATCACTTCAAAATATATAAAATCCGAGGGCACTCCTCTGACGACCTTACAATGACTTTTAATGATGACAAGTTGTTATTTGGACAAGAATGAATGTATTCTGACCCACCACGAAGCGAGCCAACTCGAATCCTATTTTTGAGATCACTTCAAAATATATAAAATCCGAGCGCACTCCTCTGACGACCCCACAGTGACCTTTGATGATGACAAGTTGTTATTTAGACAAGAATGAATGTATTCTGACCCACCACGAAGCGGGCCAACTCGAATCCTATTTTTGAGATCACTTCAAAATATATAAAATCCGAGTGCACTCCTCTGACGACCCTACAATGATCTTTGATGATGGCAAGTTGTTATTTGGACAATAATGAATGTATTCTGACCCTCCACGAAGCGGGCCAACTCAAATCCTATTTTTGAGATCACTTCAAAATATATAAAATCCGAGCGCACTCCTCTGACGACCCCACAGTGACCTTTGATGATGACAAGTTGTTATTTAGACAAGAATGAATGTATTCTGACCCACCATGAAGCGGGCCAACTCGAATCCTATTTTTGAGATCACTTCAGAATATATAAAATCCGAGTGCACTCCTCTGACGACCCTACAGTGACTTTTAATGATGACAAGTTGTTATTTGGACAATAATGAATGTATTCTGACCCACCACGAAGCGGGCCAACTCGAATCCTATTTTTGAGATCACTTCAAAATATTCAAAATCCGAGCGCACTTCTCTGACGAACCTACAATGACTTTTGATGATGACAAGTTGTTATTTGGACAAGAATGAATGTATTCTGACCCACCACGAGGCGGGCCAACTCGAATCCTATTTTTGGGATCACTTCAAAATATATAAAATCCGAGCGCACTCCTCTGACGACCCCACAATGATCTTTGATGATGACAAGTTGTTATTTGGACAATAATGAATGTATTCTGCCCCTCCACGAAGCGGGCCAACTCGAATCCTATTTTTGAGATCACTTCAAAATATATAAAATCCGAGTGCACTCCTCTGACGACCCTACAATGACTTTTAATGATGACAAGTTGTTATTTGGACAAGAATGAATGTATTCTGACCCACCACGAAGCGAGCCAACTCGAATCCTATTTTTGAGATCACTTCAAAATATTTAAAATTCGAGCGCACTACTCTGACGACCCCACAGTGACCTTTGATGATGACAAGTTGTTATTTAGACAAGATTGAATGTATTCTGACCCACCTCGAAGCGGGCCAACTCGAATCCCATTTTTGAGATCACTTCAAAATATATAAAATCCGAGTGCACTCCTCTGACGACCCTATAATGACTTTTAATGATGACAAGTTGTTATTTGGACAAGAATGAATGTATTCTGACCCACTACAAACCGCGCCAACTCGAATCCTACTTTTGGGATCACTTCAAAATATATAAAATCCGAGCGCACTCCCCTGACGACCCTACAATGATCTTTGATGATGACAAGTTGTTATTTGGACAATAATGAATGTATTCTGACCCACCACGAAGCGGGCCAACTCGAATCCTATTTTTGAGATCACTTCAAAATATATAAAATCCGAGCGCACTCCTCTGACGACCCTACAATGATCTTTGATGATGAAAAGTTGTTATTTGGACAATAATGATTGTATTCTGACCCTCCACGAAGCGGGCCAACTCGAATCCTATTTTTGAGATCACTTCAAAATATATAAAATCCGAGTGCACTGCTCTGACGACCCTACAATGACTCTTAATGATGACAAGTTGTTATTTGGACAAGAATGAATGTATTCTGACCCACCACGAAGCGGGCCAACTCGAATCCTATTTTTGAGATCACTTCAAAATATATAAAATCCGAGTGCACTCCTCTGACGACCCTACAATGACTTTTAATGATGACAAGTTGTTATTTGGACAAGAATGAATGTATTCTGACCCACCACGAAGCGAGCCAACTCGAATCCTATTTTTGAGATCACTTCAAATTATATAAAATCCGAGCGCACTCCTCTGACGACCCCACAGTGACCTTTGATGATGACAAGTTGTTATTTAGACAAGAATGAATGTATTCTGACCCACCACGAAGCGGGCCAACTCGAATCCTATTTTTGAGATCACTTCAAAATATATAAAATCCGAGCGCACTCCTCTGACGACCCCACAGTGACCTTTGATGATGACAAGTTGTTATTTAGACAAGAATGAATGTATTCTGACCCACCACGAAGCGGGCCAACTCGAATCCTATTTTTGGGATCACTTCAAAATATATAAAATCCGAGCGCACTCCTCTGACGAACCCACAGTGACCTTTGATGATGACAAGTTGCTATTTAGACAAGAATGAATGTATTCTGACCCACCACGAAGCGGACCAACTCGAATCCTATTTTTGGGATCACTTCAAAATATATAAAATCCGAGGGCACTCCTCTGACGACCTTACAATGACTTTTAATGATGACAAGTTGTTATTTGGACAAGAATGAATGTATTCTGACCCACCACGAAGCGAGCCAACTCGAATCCTATTTTTGAGATCACTTCAAAATATATAAAATCCGAGCGCACTCCTCTGACGACCCCACAGTGACCTTTGATGATGACAAGTTGTTATTTAGACAAGAATGAATGTATTCTGACCCACCACGAAGCGGGCCAACTCGAATCCTATTTTTGAGATCACTTCAAAATATATAAAATCCGAGCGCACTCCTCTGACGACCCTACAATGATCTTTGATGATGACAAGTTGTTATTTGGACAATAATGTATGTATTCTGACCCTCCACGAAGCGGGCCAACTCGAATCCTATTTTTGAGATCACTTCAAAATATATAAAATCCGAGTGCACTCCTCTGACGACCCTACAATGATCTTTGATGATGGCAAGTTGTTATTTGGACAATAATGAATGTATTCTGACCCTCCACGAAGCGGGCCAACTCAAATCCTATTTTTGAGATCACTTCAAAATATATAAAATCCGAGCGCACTCCTCTGACGACCCCACAGTGACCTTTGATGATGACAAGTTGTTATTTAGACAAGAATGAATGTATTCTGACCCACCATGAAGCGGGCCAACTCGAATCCTATTTTTGAGATCACTTCAGAATATATAAAATCCGAGTGCACTCCTCTGACGACCCTACAGTGACTTTTAATGATGACAAGTTGTTATTTGGACAATAATGAATGTATTCTGACCCACCACGAAGCGGGCCAACTCGAATCCTATTTTTGAGATCACTTCAAAATATTCAAAATCCGAGCGCACTTCTCTGACGAACCTACAATGACTTTTGATGATGACAAGTTGTTATTTGGACAAGAATGAATGTATTCTGACCCACTACGAAGCGGGCCAAATCGAATCCTATTTTTGGGATCACTTCAAAATATATAAAATCCGAGTGCACTCCTCTGACGACCCTACAATGACTTTTAATGATGACAAGTTGTTATTTGGACAATAATGAATGTATTCTGACCCACTACGAAGCGGGCCAAATCGAATCCTATTTTTGGGATCACTTCAAAATATATAAAATCCGAGTGCACTCCTCTGACGACCCTACAATGACTTTTAATGATGACAAGTTGTTATTTGGACAATAATGAATGTATTCTGACCCACCACGAAGCGGGCCAACTCGAATCCTATTTTTGAGATCACTTCAAAATATTCAAAATCCGAGCGCACTTCTCTGACGAACCTACAATGACTTTTGATGATGACAAGTTGTTATTTGGACAAGAATGAATGTATTCTGACCCACTACGAAGCAGGCCAAATCGAATCCTATTTTTGGGATCACTTCAAAATATATAAAATCCGAGTGCACTCCTCTGACGACCCTACAGTGACTTTTAATGATGACAAGTTGTTATTTGGACAATAATGAATGTATTCTGACCCACCACGAAGCGGGCCAACTCGAATCCTATTTTTGAGATCACTTCAAAATATTCAAAATCCGAGCGCACTTCTCTGACGAACCTACAATGACTTTTGATGATGACAAGTTGTTATTTGGACAAGAATGAATGTATTCTGACCCACTACGAAGCGGGCCAAATCGAATCCTATTTTTGGGATCACTTCAAAATATATAAAATCCGAGTGCACTCCTCTGACGACCCTACAATGACTTTTAATGATGACAAGTTGTTATTTGGACAATAATGAATGTAATCTGACCCACTACGAAGCGGGCCAAATCGAATCCTATTTTTGGGATCACTTCAAAATATATAAAATCCGAGTGCACTCCTCTGACGACCCTACAATGACTTTTAATGATGACAAGTTGTTATTTGGACAATAATGAATGTATTCTGACCCACCACGAAGCGGGCCAACTCGAATCCTATTTTTGAGATCACTTCAAAATATTCAAAATCCGAGCGCACTTCTCTGACGAACCTACAATGACTTTTGATGATGACAAGTTGTTATTTGGACAAGAATGAATGTATTCTGACCCACCACGAAGCGGGCCAACTCGAATCCTATTTTTGGGATCACTTCAAAATAAATAAAATCCGAGTGCACTCCTCTGACGACCCTACAATGACTTTTAATGATGACAAGTTGTTATTTGGACAATAATCAATGTATTCTGACCCACCACGAAGCGGGCCAACTCGAATCCTATTTTTGAGATCACTTCAAAATATTCAAAATCCGAGCGCACTTCTCTGACGAACCTACAATGACTTTTGATGATGACAAGTTGTTATTTGGACAATAATGAATGTAATCTGACCCACTACGAAGCGGGCCAAATCGAATCCTATTTTTGGGATCACTTCAAAATATATAAAATCCGAGTGCACTCCTCTGACGACCCTACAATGACTTTTAATGATGACAAGTTGTTATTTGGACAATAATGAATGTATTCTGACCCTCCACGAAGCGGGCCAACTCGAATCCTATTTTTGAGATCACTTCAAAATATATAAAATCCGAGTGCACTCCTCTGACGACCCTACAATGACTTTTAATGATGACAAGTTGTTATTTGGACAATAATGAATGTATTCTGACCCACCACGAAGCGGGCCAACTCGAATCCTAATTTTGAGATCACTTCAAAATATATAAAATCCGAGTGCACTCCTCTGACGACCCTACAATGACTTTTAATGATGACAAGTTGTTATTTGGACAATAATGAATGTATTCTGACCCACCACGAAGCGGGCCAACTCGAATCCTATTTTTGAGATCACTTCAAAATATATAAAATCCGAGTGCACTCCCCTGACGACCCTACAATGACTTTTAATGATGACAAGTTTTTATTTGGACAATAATGAATGTATTCTGACCCACCACGAAGCGGGCCAACTCGAATCCTATTTTTGAGATCACTTCAAAATATATAAAATCCGAGTGCACTCCTCTGACGACCCTACAATGACTTTTAATGATGACAAGTTGTTATTTGGACAATAATGAATGTATTCTGACCCACCACGAAGCGGGCCAACTCGAATCCTATTTTTGAGATCACTTCAAAATATTCAAAATCCGAGCGCACTTCTCTGACGAACCTACAATGACTTTTGATGATGACAAGTTGTTATTTGGACAAGAATGAATGTATTCTGACCCACTACGAAGCGGGCCAAATCGAATCCTATTTTTGGGATCACTTCAAAATATATAAAATCCGAGTGCTCTCCTCTGACGACCCTACAATGACTTTTAATGATGACAAGTTGTTATTTGGACAATACTGAATGTATTCTGACCCACCACGAAGCGGGCCGACTCGAATCCTATTTTTGAGATCACTTCAAAATATATAAAATCCGAGTGCACTCCTCTGACGATCCTACAATGACTTTTAATGATGACAAGTTGTTATTTGGACAATAATGAATGTATTCTGACCCACCACGAAGCGGGCCAACTCGAATCCTATTTTTGAGACCACTTCAAAATATATAAAATCCGAGTGCACTCCTCTGACGACCCTACAATGACTTTTAATGATGACAAGTTGTTATTTGGACAATAATGAATGTATTCTGACCCACCACGAAGCGGGCCAACTCGAATCCTATTTTTGAGATCACTTCAAAATATATAAAATCCGAGTGCACTCCTCTGACGACCCTACAGTGACTTTTAATGATGACAAGTTGTTATTTGGACAATAATGAATGTATTCTGACCCATCACGAAGCGGGCCAACTCGAATCCTATTTTTGAGATCACTTCAAAATATTCAAAATCCGAGCGCACTTCTCTGACGAACCTACAATGACTTTTGATGATGACAAGTTGTTATTTGGACAAGAATGAATGTATTCTGACCCACTACGAAACGGGCCAAATCGAATCCTATTTTTGGGATCACTTCAAAATATATAAAATCCGAGTGCACTCCTCTGACGGCCCTACAATGACTTTTAATGATGACAAGTTGTTATTTGGACAATAATGAATGTATTCTGACCCACCACGAAGCGGGCCAACTCGAATCCTATTTTTGAGATCACTTCAAAATATATAAAATCCGAGTGCACTCCTCTGACGACCCTACAATGACTTTTAATGATGACAAGTTGTTATTTGGACAATAATGAATGTATTCTGACCCACCACGAAGCGGGCCTACTCGAATCCTATTTTTGAGATCACTTCAAAATATATAAAATCCGAGTGCACTCCTCTGACGACCCTACAATGACTTTTAATGATGACAAGTTGTTATTTGGACAATAATGAATGTAATCTGACCCACCACGAAGCGGGCCAACTCGAATCCTATTTTTGAGATCACTTCAAAATATATAAAATCCGAGTGCACTCCTCTGACGACCCTACAATGACTTTTAATGATGACAAGTTGTTATTTGGACAATAATGAATGTATTCTGACCCACCACGAAGCGGGCCAACTCGAATCCTATTTTTGAGATCACTTCAAAATATATAAAATCCGAGTGCACTCCCCTGACGACCCTACAATGACTTTTAATGATGACAAGTTTTTATTTGGACAATAATGAATGTATTCTGACCCACCACGAAGCGGGCCAACTCGAATCCTATTTTTGAGATCACTTCAAAATATATAAAATCCGAGTGCACTCCTCTGACGACCCTACATAGACTTTTAATGATGACAAGTTGTTATTTGGACAATACTGAATGTATTCTGACCCACCACGAAGCGGGCCGACTCGAATCCTATTTTTGAGATCACTTCAAAATATATAAAATCCGAGTGCACTCCTCTGACGATCCTACAATGACTTTTAATGATGACAAGTTGTTATTTGGACAATAATGAATGTATTCTGACCCACCACGAAGCGGGCCAACTCGAATCCTATTTTTGAGACCACTTCAAAATATATAAAATCCGAGTGCACTCCTCTGACGACCCTACAATGACTTTTAATGATGACAAGTTGTTATTTGGACAATAATGAATGTATTCTGACCCACCACGAAGCGGGCCTACTCGAATCCTATTTTTGAGATCACTTCAAAATATATAAAATCCGAGTGCACTCCTCTGACGACCCTACAATGACTTTTAATGATGACAAGTTGTTATTTGGACAATAATGAATGTAATCTGACCCACCACGAAGCGGGCCAACTCGAATCCTATTTTTGAGATCACTTCAAAATATATAAAATCCGAGTGCACTCCTCTGACGACCCTACAATGACTTTTAATGATGACAAGTTGTTATTTGGACAATAATGAATGTATTCTGACCCACCACGAAGCGGGCCAACTCGAATCCTATTTTTGAGATCACTTCAAAATATATAAAATCCGAGTGCACTCCCCTGACGACCCTACAATGACTTTTAATGATGACAAGTTTTTATTTGGACAATAATGAATGTATTCTGACCCACCACGAAGCGGGCCAACTCGAATCCTATTTTTGAGATCACTTCAAAATATATAAAATCCGAGTGCACTCCTCTGACGACCCTACATAGACTTTTAATGATGACAAGTTGTTATTTGGACAATAATGAATGTATTCTGACCCACCACGAAGCGGGCCAACTCGAATCCTATTTTTGAGATCACTTCAAAATATTCTAAATCCGAGCTCACTTCTCTGACGAACCTACAATGACTTTTGATGATGACAAGTTGTTATTTGGACAAGAATGAATGTATTCTGACCCACTACGAAGCGGGCCAAATCGAATCCTATTTTTGAGATCACTTCAAAATATATAAAATCCGAGTGCACTCCTCTGACGGCCCTACAATGACTTTTAATGATGACAAGTTGTTATTTGGACAATAATGAATGTATTCTGACCCACCACGAAGCGGGCCAACTCGAATCCTATTTTTGAGATCACTTCAAAATATATAAAATCCGAGTGCACTCCTCTGACGACCCTACAATGACTTTTAATGATGACAAGTTGTTATTTGGACAATAATGAATGTATTCTGACCCACCACGAAGCGGGTCTACTCGAATCCTATTTTTGAGATCACTTCAAAATATATAAAATCCGAGTGCACTCCTCTGACGACCCTACAATGACTTTTAATGATGACAAGTTGTTATTTGGACAATAATGAATGTAATCTGACCCACCACGAAGCGGGCCAACTCGAATCCTATTTTTGAGATCACTTCAAAATATATAAAATCCGAGTGCACTCCTCTGACGACCCTACAATGACTTTTAATGATGACAAGTTGTTATTTGGACAATAATGAATGTATTCTGACCCACCACGAAGCGGGCCAACTCGAATCCTATTTTTGAGATCACTTCAAAATATATAAAATCCGAGTGCACTCCCCTGACGACCCTACAATGACTTTTAATGATGACAAGTTTTTATTTGGACAATAATGAATGTATTCTGACCCACCACGAAGCGGGCCAACTCGAATCCTATTTTTGAGATCACTTCAAAATATATAAAATCCGAGTGCACTCCTCTGACGACCCTACATAGACTTTTAATGATGACAAGTTGTTATTTGGACAATAATGAATGTATTCTGACCCACCACGAAGCGGGCCAACTCGAATCCTATTTTTGAGATCACTTCAAAATATTCTAAATCCGAGCGCACTTCTCTGACGAACCTACAATGACTTTTGATGATGACAAGTTGTTATTTGGACAAGAATGAATGTATTCTGACCCACTACGAAGCGGGCCAAATCGAATCCTATTTTTGGGATCACTTCAAAATATATAAAATCCGAGTGCTCTCCTCTGACGACCCTACAATGACTTTTAATGATGACAAGTTGTTATTTGGACAATAATGAATGTATTCTGACCCACCACGAAGCGGGCCTACTCGAATCCTATTTTTGAGATCACTTCAAAATATATAAAATCCGAGTGCACTCCTCTGACGACCCTACAATGACTTTTAATGATGACAAGTTGTTATTTGGACAATAATGAATGTAATCTGACCCACCACGAAGCGGGCCAACTCGAATCCTATTTTTGAGATCACTTCAAAATATATAAAATCCGAGTGCACTCCTCTGACGACCCTACAATGACTTTTAATGATGACAAGTTGTTATTTGGACAATAATGAATGTATTCTGACCCACCACGAAGCGGGCCAACTCGAATCCTATTTTTGAGATCACTTCAAAATATATAAAATCCGAGTGCACTCCCCTGACGACCCTACAATGACTTTTAATGATGACAAGTTTTTATTTGGACAATAATGAATGTATTCTGACCCACCACGAAGCGGGCCAACTCGAATCCTATTTTTGAGATCACTTCAAAATATATAAAATCCGAGTGCACTCCTCTGACGACCCTACATAGACTTTTAATGATGACAAGTTGTTATTTGGACAATAATGAATGTATTCTGACCCACCACGAAGCGGGCCAACTCGAATCCTATTTTTGAGATCACTTCAAAATATTCTAAATCCGAGCGCACTTCTCTGACGAACCTACAATGACTTTTGATGATGACAAGTTGTTATTTGGACAAGAATGAATGTATTCTGACCCACTACGAAGCGGGCCAAATCGAATCCTATTTTTGGGATCACTTCAAAATATATAAAATCCGAGTGCTCTCCTCTGACGACCCTACAATGACTTTTAATGATGACAAGTTGTTATTTGGACAATAATGAATGTATTCTGACCCACCACGAAGCGGGCCAACTCGAATCCTATTTTTGAGATCACTTCAAAATATATAAAATCCGAGTGCACTCCTCTGACGACCCTACAATGACTTTTAATGATGACAAGTTGTTATTTGGACAATAATGAATGTATTCTGACCCACCACGAAGCGGGCCAACTCGAATCCTATTTTTGAGATCACTTCAAAATATTCAAAATCCGAGCGCACTTCTCTGACGAACCTACAATGACTTTTGATGATGACAAGTTGTTATTTGGACAAGAATGAATGTATTCTGACCCACTACGAAGCGGGCCAAATCGAATCCTATTTTTGGGATCACTTCAAAATATATAAAATCCGAGTGCACTCCTCTGACGACCCTACAATGACTTTTAATGATGACAAGTTGTTATTTGGACAATAATGAATGTATTCTGACCCACCACGAAGCGGGCCAACTCGAATCCTATTTTTGAGATCACTTCAAAATATATAAAATCCGAGTGCACTCCTCTGACGACCCTACAATGACTTTTAATGATGACAAGTTGTTATTTGGACAATAATGAATGTATTCTGACCCACCACGAAGCGGGCCAACTCGAATCCTATTTTTGAGATCACTTCAAAATATATAAAATCCGAGTGCACTCCTCTGACGACCCTACAATGACTTTTAATGATGACAAGTTGTTATTTGGACAATAATGAATGTAATCTGACCCACCACGAAGCGGGCCAACTCGAATCCTATTTTTGAGATCACTTCAAAATATATAAAATCCGAGTGCACTCCTCTGACGACCCTACAATGACTTTTAATGATGACAAGTTGTTATTTGGACAATAATGAATGTATTCTGACCCACCACGAAGCGGGCCAACTCGAATCCTATTTTTGAGATCACTTCAAAATATATAAAATCCGAGTGCACTCCCCTGACGACCCTACAATGACTTTTAATGATGACAAGTTTTTATTTGGACAATAATGAATGTATTCTGACCCACCACGAAGCGGGCCAACTCGAATCCTATTTTTGAGATCACTTCAAAATATATAAAATCCGAGTGCACTCCTCTGACGACCCTACAATGACTTTTAATGATGACAAGTTGTTATTTGGACAATAATGAATGTATTCTGACCCACCACGAAGCGGGCCAACTCGAATCCTATTTTTGAGATCACTTCAAAATATTCAAAATCCGAGCGCACTTCTCTGACGAACCTACAATGACTTTTGATGATGACAAGTTGTTATTTGGACAAGAATGAATGTATTCTGACCCACTACGAAGCGGACCAACTCTAATCCTATTTTTGGGATCACTTCAAAATATATAAAATCCGAGGGCACTCCTCTGACGACCCTACAATGACTTTTAATGATGACAAGTTGTTATTTGGACAAGAATGAATGTATTCTGACCCACCACGAAGCGAGCCAACTCGAATCCTATTTTTGAGATCCCTTCAAAATATATAAAATCCGAGCGCACTCCTCTTACGACCCCACAGTGACCTTTGATGATGACAAGTTGTTATTTAGACAAGAATGAATGTATTCTGACCCACCACGAAGCGGGCCAACTCGAATCCTATTTTTGAGATCACTTCAAAATATATAAAATCCGAGCGCACTCCTCTGACGACCCTACAATGATCTTTGATGATGACAAGTTGTTATTTGGACAATAATGAATGTATTCTGACCCTCCACGAAGCGGGCCAACTCGAATCCTATTTTTGAGATCACTTCAAAATATATAAAATCCGAGTGCACTCCTCTGACGACCCTACAATGATCTTTGATGATGGCAAGTTGTTATTTGGACAATAATGAATGTATTCTGACCCTCCACGAAGCGGGCCAACTCAAATCCTATTTTTGAGATCACTTCAAAATATATAAAATCCGAGCGCACTCCTCTGACGACCCCACAGTGACCTTTGATGATGACAAGTTGTTATTTAGACAAGAATGAATGTATTCTGACCCACCATGAAGCGGGCCAACTCGAATCCTATTTTTGAGATCACTTCAGAATATATAAAATCCGAGTGCACTCCTCTGACGACCCTACAGTGACTTTTAATGATGACAAGTTGTTATTTGGACAATAATGAATGTATTCTGACCCACCACGAAGCGGGCCAACTCGAATCCTATTTTTGAGATCACTTCAAAATATATAAAATCCGAGTGCACTCCTCTGACGACCCTACAATGACTTTTAATGATGACAAGTTGTTATTTGGACAATAATGAATGTATTCTGACCCACCACGAAGCGGGCCAACTCGAATCCTATTTTTGAGATCACTTCAAAATATTCAAAATCCGAGCGCACTTCTCTGACGAACCTACAATGACTTTTGATGATGACAAGTTGTTATTTGGACAAGAATGAATGTATTCTGACCCACCACGAAGCGGGCCAACTCGAATCCTATTTTTGAGATCACTTCAAAATATTCTAAATCCGAGCGCACTTCTCTGACGAACCTACAATGACTTTTGATGATGACAAGTTGTTATTTGGACAAGAATGAATGTATTCTGACCCACTACGAAGCGGGCCAAATCGAATCCTATTTTTGGGATCACTTCAAAATATATAAAATCCGAGTGCTCTCCTCTGACGACCCTACAATGACTTTTAATGATGACAAGTTGTTATTTGGACAATAATGAATGTATTCTGACCCACCACGAAGCGGGCCAACTCGATTCCTATTTTTGAGATCACTTCAAAATATATAAAATCCGAGTGCACTCCTCTGACGACCCTACAATGACTTTTAATGATGACAAGTTGTTATTTGGACAATAATGAATGTATTCTGACCCACCATGAAGCGGGCCAACTCGAATCCTATTTTTGAGATCACTTCAAAATATTCAAAATCCGAGCGCACTTCTCTGACAAACCTACAATGACTTTTGATGATGACAAGTTGTTATTTGGACAAGAATGAATGTATTCTGACCCACTACGAAGCGGGCCAAATCGAATCCTATTTTTGGGATCACTTCAAAATATATAAAATCCGAGTGCACTCCTCTGACGACCCTACAATGATCTTTGATGATGTAAAGTTGTTATTTGGACAATAATGAATGTATTCTGACCCTCCACGAAGCGGGCCAACTCGAATCCTATTTTTGAGATCACTTCAAAATATATAAATATCCACCGCACTCCTCTGACGACCCCGCAGTAACTTTTGATGATGGCAAGTTGTTATTTAGACAAGAATGAATGTATTCTGACCCACCACGAGGCGGGCCAACTCGAATCCTATTTTTGGGATCACTTCAAAATATATAAAATTCGAGCGCACTCCTCTGACGACCCTACAATGACCTTTGATGATGACAAGTTGTTATTTAGACAAGAATGAATGTATTCTGACCCTCCACGAAGCGGGCCAACTCGAATCCTATAGTTGAGATCACTTCAAAATATATAAAATCCGAGTGCACTCCTCTGACGACCCTACAATGACTTTTAATGATGACAAGTTGTTATTTGGACAATAATGAATGTATTCTGACCCACCACGAAGCGGGCCAACTCGAATCCTATTTTTGAGATCACTTCAAAATATTCAATATCCGAGCGCACTTCTCTGACGAACCTACAATGACTTTTGATGATGACAAGTTGTTATTTGGACAAGAATGAATGTATTCTGACCCACTACGAAGCGGGCCAAATCGAATCCTATTTTTGGGATCACTTCAAAATATATAAAATCCGAGTGCACTCCTCTGACGACCCTACAATGACTTTTAATGATGACAAGTTGTTATTTGGACAATAATGAATGTATTCTGACCCACCACGAAGCGGGCCAACTCGAATCCTATTTTTGAGATCACTTCAAAATATTCAAAATCCGAGCGCACTTCTCTGACGAACCTACAATGACTTTTGATGATGACAAGTTGTTATTTGGACAATAATGAATGTAATCTGACCCACTACGAAGCGGGCCAAATCGAATCCTATTTTTGGGATCACTTCAAAATATATAAAATCCGAGTGCACTCCTCTGACGACCCTACAATGACTTTTAATGATGACAAGTTGTTATTTGGACAATAATGAATGTATTCTGACCCTCCACGAAGCGGGCCAACTCGAATCCTATTTTTGAGATCACTTCAAAATATATAAAATCCGAGTGCACTCCTCTGACGACCCTACAATGACTTTTAATGATGACAAGTTGTTATTTGGACAATAATGAATGTATTCTGACCCACCACGAAGCGGGCCAACTCGAATCCTATTTTTGAGATCACTTCAAAATATATAAAATCCGAGTGCACTCCTCTGACGACCCTACAATGACTTTTAATGATGACAAGTTGTTATTTGGACAATAATGAATGTATTCTGACCCACCACGAAGCGGGCCAACTCGAATCCTATTTTTGAGATCACTTCAAAATATATAAAATCCGAGTGCACTCCCCTGACGACCCTACAATGACTTTTAATGATGACAAGTTTTTATTTGGACAATAATGAATGTATTCTGACCCACCACGAAGCGGGCCAACTCGAATCCTATTTTTGAGATCACTTCAAAATATATAAAATCCGAGTGCACTCCTCTGACGACCCTACAATGACTTTTAATGATGACAAGTTGTTATTTGGACAATAATGAATGTATTCTGACCCACCACGAAGCGGGCCAACTCGAATCCTATTTTTGAGATCACTTCAAAATATTCAAAATCCGAGCGCACTTCTCTGACGAACCTACAATGACTTTTGATGATGACAAGTTGTTATTTGGACAAGAATGAATGTATTCTGACCCACTACGAAGCGGGCCAAATCGAATCCTATTTTTGGGATCACTTCAAAATATATAAAATCCGAGTGCTCTCCTCTGACGACCCTACAATGACTTTTAATGATGACAAGTTGTTATTTGGACAATACTGAATGTATTCTGACCCACCACGAAGCGGGCCGACTCGAATCCTATTTTTGAGATCACTTCAAAATATATAAAATCCGAGTGCACTCCTCTGACGATCCTACAATGACTTTTAATGATGACAAGTTGTTATTTGGACAATAATGAATGTATTCTGACCCACCACGAAGCGGGCCAACTCGAATCCTATTTTTGAGACCACTTCAAAATATATAAAATCCGAGTGCACTCCTCTGACGACCCTACAATGACTTTTAATGATGACAAGTTGTTATTTGGACAATAATGAATGTATTCTGACCCACCACGAAGCGGGCCAACTCGAATCCTATTTTTGAGATCACTTCAAAATATATAAAATCCGAGTGCACTCCTCTGACGACCCTACAGTGACTTTTAATGATGACAGGTTGTTATTTGGACAATAATGAATGTATTCTGACCCATCACGAAGCGGGCCAACTCGAATCCTATTTTTGAGATCACTTCAAAATATTCAAAATCCGAGCGCACTTCTCTGACGAACCTACAATGACTTTTGATGATGACAAGTTGTTATTTGGACAAGAATGAATGTATTCTGACCCACTACGAAGCGGGCCAAATCGAATCCTATTTTTGGGATCACTTCAAAATATATAAAATCCGAGTGCACTCCTCTGACGGCCCTACAATGACTTTTAATGATGACAAGTTGTTATTTGGACAATAATGAATGTATTCTGACCCACCACGAAGCGGGCCAACTCGAATCCTATTTTTGAGATCACTTCAAAATATATAAAATCCGAGTGCACTCCTCTGACGACCCTACAATGACTTTTAATGATGACAAGTTGTTATTTGGACAATAATGAATGTATTCTGACCCACCACGAAGCGGGCCAACTCGAATCCTATTTTTGAGATCACTTCAAAATATTCAATATCCGAGCGCACTTCTCTGACGAACCTACAATGACTTTTGATGATGACAAGTTGTTATTTGGACAAGAATGAATGTATTCTGACCCACTACGAAGCGGGCCAAATCGAATCCTATTTTTGGGATCACTTCAAAATATATAAAATCCGAGTGCACTCCTCTGACGACCCTACAATGACTTTTAATGATGACAAGTTGTTATTTGGACAATAATGAATGTATTCTGACCCACCACGAAGCGGGCCAACTCGAATCCTATTTTTGAGATCACTTCAAAATATATAAAATCCGAGTGCACTCCTCTGACGACCCTACAATGACTTTTAATGATGACAAGTTGTTATTTGGACAATAATGAATGTAATCTGACCCACCACGAAGCGGGCCAACTCGAATCCTATTTTTGAGATCACTTCAAAATATATAAAATCCGAGTGCACTCCTCTGACGACCCTACAATGACTTTTAATGATGACAAGTTGTTATTTGGACAATAATGAATGTATTCTGACCCACCACGAAGCGGGCCAACTCGAATCCTATTTTTGAGATCACTTCAAAATATATAAAATCCGAGTGCACTCCCCTGACGACCCTACAATGACTTTTAATGATGACAAGTTTTTATTTGGACAATAATGAATGTATTCTGACCCACCACGAAGCGGGCCAACTCGAATCCTATTTTTGAGATCACTTCAAAATATATAAAATCCGAGTGCACTCCTCTGACGACCCTACAATGACTTTTAATGATGACAAGTTGTTATTTGGACAATAATGAATGTATTCTGACCCACCACGAAGCGGGCCAACTCGAATCCTATTTTTGAGATCATTTCAAAATATTCAAAATCCGAGCGCACTTCTCTGACGAACCTACAATGACTTTTGATGATGACAAGTTGTTATTTGGACAAGAATGAATGTATTCTGACCCACTACGAAGCGGGCCAAATCGAATCCTATTTTTGGGATCACTTCAAAATATATAAAATCCGAGTGCACTCCTCTGACGACCCTACAATGACTTTTAATGATGACAAGTTGTTATTTGGACAATAATGAATGTATTCTGACCCACCACGAAGCGGGCCAACTCGAATCCTATTTTTGAGATCACTTCAAAATATATAAAATCCGAGTGCACTCCTCTGACGACCCTACAATGACTTTTAATGATGACAAGTTGTTATTTGGACAATAATGAATGTATTCTGACCCACCACGAAGCGGGCCAACTCGAATCCTATTTTTGAGATCACTTCAAAATATATAAAATCCGAGTGCACTCCTCTGACGACCCTACAATGACTTTTAATGATGACAAGTTGTTATTTGGACAATAATGAATGTAATCTGACCCACCACGAAGCGGGCCAACTCGAATCCTATTTTTGAGATCACTTCAAAATATATAAAATCCGAGTGCACTCCTCTGACGACCCTACAATGACTTTTAATGATGACAAGTTGTTATTTGGACAATAATGAATGTATTCTGACCCACCACGAAGCGGGCCAACTCGAATCCTATTTTTGAGATCACTTCAAAATATATAAAATCCGAGTGCACTCCCCTGACGACCCTACAATGACTTTTAATGATGACAAGTTTTTATTTGGACAATAATGAATGTATTCTGACCCACCACGAAGCGGGCCAACTCGAATCCTATTTTTGAGATCACTTCAAAATATATAAAATCCGAGTGCACTCCTCTGACGACCCTACAATGACTTTTAATGATGACAAGTTGTTATTTGGACAATAATGAATGTATTCTGACCCACCACGAAGCGGGCCAACTCGAATCCTATTTTTGAGATCACTTCAAAATATTCAAAATCCGAGCGCACTTCTCTGACGAACCTACAATGACTTTTGATGATGACAAGTTGTTATTTGGACAAGAATGAATGTATTCTGACCCACCACGAAGCGAGCCAACTCGAATCCTATTTTTGAGATCACTTCAAAATATATAAAATCCGAGGGCACTCCTCTGACGACCCTACAATGACTTTTAATGATGACAAGTTGTTATTTGGACAAGAATGAATGTATTCTGACCCACCACGAAGCGAGCCAACTCGAATCCTATTTTTGAGATCACTTCAAAATATATAAAATCCGAGCGCACTCCTCTGACGACCCCACAGTGACCTTTGATGATGACAAGTTGTTATTTAGACAAGAATGAATGTATTCTGACCCACCACGAAGCGGGCCAACTCGAATCCTATTTTTGAGATAACTTCAAAATATATAAAATCCGAGCGCACTCCTCTGACGACCCTACAATGATCTTTGATGATGACAAGTTGTTATTTGGACAATAATGAATGTATTCTGACCCTCCACGAAGCGGGCCAACTCGAATCCTATTTTTGAGATCACTTCAAAATATATAAAATCCGAGTGCACTCCTCTGACGACCCTACAATGATCTTTGATGATGGCAAGTTGTTATTTGGACAATAATGAATGTATTCTGACCCTCCACGAAGCGGGCCAACTCAAATCCTATTTTTGAGATCACTTCAAAATATATAAAATCCGAGCGCACTCCTCTGACGACCCCACAGTGACCTTTGATGATGACAAGTTGTTATTTAGACAAGAATGAATGTATTCTGACCCACCATGAAGCGGGCCAACTCGAATCCTATTTTTGAGATCACTTCAGAATATATAAAATCCGAGTGCACTCCTCTGACGACCCTACAGTGACTTTTAATGATGACAAGTTGTTATTTGGACAATAATGAATGTATTCTGACCCACCACGAAGCGGGCCAACTCGAATCCTATTTTTGAGATCACTTCAAAATATATAAAATCCGAGTGCACTCCTCTGACGACCCTACAATGACTTTTAATGATGACAAGTTGTTATTTGGACAATAATGAATGTATTCTGACCCACCACGAAGCGGGCCAACTCGAATCCTATTTTTGAGATCACTTCAAAATATTCAAAATCCGAGCGCACTTCTCTGACGAACCTACAATGACTTTTGATGATGACAAGTTGTTATTTGGACAAGAATGAATGTATTCTGACCCACCACGAAGCGGGCCAACTCGAATCCTATTTTTGAGATCACTTCAAAATATTCTAAATCCGAGCGCACTTCTCTGACGAACCTACAATGACTTTTGATGATGACAAGTTGTTATTTGGACAAGAATGAATGTATTCTGACCCACTACGAAGCGGGCCAAATCGAATCCTATTTTTGGGATCACTTCAAAATATATAAAATCCGAGTGCTCTCCTCTGACCACCCTACAATGACTTTTAATGATGACAAGTTGTTATTTGGACAATAATGAATGTATTCTGACCCACCACGAAGCGGGCCAACTCGAATCCTATTTTTGAGATCACTTCAAAATATATAAAATCCGAGTGCACTCCTCTGACGACCCTACAGTGACTTTTAATGATGACAAGTTGTTATTTGGACAATAATGAATGTATTCTGACCCATCACGAAGCGGGCCAACTCGAATCCTATTTTTGAGATCACTTCAAAATATTCAAAATCCGAGCGCACTTCTCTGACGAACCTACAATGACTTTTGATGATGACAAGTTGTTATTTGGACAAGAATGAATGTATTCTGACCCACTACGAAGCGGGCCAAATCGAATCCTATTTTTGGGATCACTTCAAAATATATAAAATCCGAGTGCACTCCTCTGACGACCCTACAATGACTTTTAATGATGACAAGTTGTTATTTGGACAATAATGAATGTATTCTGACCCACCACGAAGCGGGCCAACTCGATTCCTATTTTTGAGATCACTTCAAAATATATAAAATCCGAGTGCACTCCTCTGACGACCCTACAATGACTTTTAATGATGACAAGTTGTTATTTGGACAATAATGAATGTATTCTGACCCACCACGAAGCGGGCCAACTCGAATCCTATTTTTGAGATCACTTCAAAATATTCAAAATCCGAGCGCACTTCTCTGACAAACCTACAATGACTTTTGATGATGACAAGTTGTTATTTGGACAAGAATGAATGTATTCTGACCCACTACGAAGCGGGCCAAATCGAATCCTATTTTTGGGATCACTTCAAAATATATAAAATCCGAGTGCACTCCTCTGACGACCCTACAATGATCTTTGATGATGTAAAGTTGTTATTTGGACAATAATGAATGTATTCTGACCCTCCACGAAGCGGGCCAACTCGAATCCTATTTTTGAGATCACTTCAAAATATATAAATATCCACCGCACTCCTCTGACGACCCCACAGTAACTTTTGATGATGGCAAGTTGTTATTTAGACAAGAATGAATGTATTCTGACCCACCACGAGGCGGGCCAACTCGAATCCTATTTTTGGGATCACTTCAAAATATATAAAATTCGAGCGCACTCCTCTGACGACCCTACAATGACCTTTGATGATGACAAGTTGTTATTTAGACAAGAATGAATGTATTCTGACCCTCCACGAAGCGGGCCAACTCGAATCCTATTTTTGAGATCACTTCAAAATATATAAAATCCGAGTGCACTCCTCTGACGACCCTACAATGACTTTTAATGATGACAAGTTGTTATTTGGACAATAATGAATGTATTCTGACCCACCACGAAGCGGGCCAACTCGAATCCTATTTTTGAGATCACTTCAAAATATATAAAATCCGAGTGCACTCCTCTGACGACCCTACAGTGACTTTTAATGATGACAAGTTGTTATTTGGACATTAATGAATGTATTCTGACCCATCACGAAGCGGGCCAACTCGAATCCTATTTTTGAGATCACTTCAAAATATTCAAAATCCGAGCGCACTTCTCTGACGAACCTACAATGACTTTTGATGATGACAAGTTGTTATTTGGACAAGAATGAATGTATTCTGACCCACCACGAAGCGGGCCAACTCGAATCCTATTTTTGAGATCACTTCAAAATATTCTAAATCCGAGCGCACTTCTCTGACGAACCTACAATGACTTTTGATGATGACAAGTTGTTATTTGGACAAGAATGAATGTATTCTGACCCACTACGAAGCGGGCCAAATCGAATCCTATTTTTGGGATCACTTCAAAATATATAAAATCCGAGTGCTCTCCTCTGACGACCCTACAATGACTTTTAATGATGACAAGTTGTTATTTGGACAATAATGAATGTATTCTGACCCACCACGAAGCGGGCCAACTCGATTCCTATTTTTGAGATCACTTCAAAATATATAAAATCCGAGTGCACTCCTCTGACGACCCTACAATGACTTTTAATGATGACAAGTTGTTATTTGGACAATAATGAATGTATTCTGACCCACCACGAAGCGGGCCAACTCGAATCCTATTTTTGAGATCACTTCAAAATATTCAAAATCCGAGCGCACTTCTCTGACAAACCTACAATGACTTTTGATGATGACAAGTTGTTATTTGGACAAGAATGAATGTATTCTGACCCACTACGAAGCGGGCCAAATCGAATCCTATTTTTGGGATCACTTCAAAATATATAAAATCCGAGTGCACTCCTCTGACGACCCTACAATGATCTTTGATGATGTAAAGTTGTTATTTGGACAATAATGAGTGTATTCTGACCCTCCACGAAGCGGGCCAACTCGAATCCTATTTTTGAGATCACTTCAAAATATATAAATATCCACCGCACTCCTCTGACGACCCCACAGTAACTTTTGATGATGGCAAGTTGTTATTTAGACAAGAATGAATGTATTCTGACCCACCACGAGGCGGGCCAACTCGAATCCTATTTTTGGGATCACTTCAAAATATATAAAATTCGAGCGCACTCCTCTGACGACCCTACAATGACCTTTGATGATGACAAGTTGTTATTTAGACAAGAATGAATGTATTCTGACCCTCCACGAAGCGGGCCAACTCGAATCCTATTTTTGAGATCACTTCAAAATATATAAAATCCGAGTGCACTCCTCTGACGACCCTACAATGACTTTTAATGATGACAAGTTGTTATTTGGACAATAATGAATGTATTCTGACCCACCACGAAGCGGGCCAACTCGAATCCTATTTTTGAGATCACTTCAAAATATTCAAAATCCGAGCGCACTTCTCTGACGAACCTACAATGACTTTTGATGATGACAAGTTGTTATTTGGACAAGAATGAATGTATTCTGACCCACTACGAAGCGGGCCAAATCGAATCCTATTTTTGGGATCACTTCAAAATATATAAAATCCGAGTGCACTCCTCTGACGACCCTACAATGACTTTTAATGATGACAAGTTGTTATTTGGACAATAATGAATGTATTCTGACCCACCACGAAGCGGGCCAACTCGAATCCTATTTTTGAGATCACTTCAAAATATTCAAAATCCGAGCGCACTTCTCTGACGAACCTACAATGACTTTTGATGATGACAAGTTGTTATTTGGACAATAATGAATGTAATCTGACCCACTACGAAGCGGGCCAAATCGAATCCTATTTTTGGGATCACTTCAAAATATATAAAATCCGAGTGCACTCCTCTGACGACCCTACAATGACTTTTAATGATGACAAGTTGTTATTTGGACAATAATGAATGTATTCTGACCCTCCACGAAGCGGGCCAACTCGAATCCTATTTTTGAGATCACTTCAAAATATATAAAATCCGAGTGCACTCCTCTGACGACCCTACAATGACTTTTAATGATGACAAGTTGTTATTTGGACAATAATGAATGTATTCTGACCCACCACGAAGCGGGCCAACTCGAATCCTATTTTTGAGATCACTTCAAAATATATAAAATCCGAGTGCACTCCTCTGACGACCCTACAATGACTTTTAATTATGACAAGTTGTTATTTGGACAATAATGAATGTATTCTGACCCACCACGAAGCGGGCCAACTCGAATCCTATTTTTGAGATCACTTCAAAATATATAAAATCCGAGTGCACTCCCCTGACGACCCTACAATGACTTTTAATGATGACAAGTTTTTATTTGGACAATAATGAATGTATTCTGACCCACCACGAAGCGGGCCAACTCGAATCCTATGTTTGAGATCACTTCAAAATATATAAAATCCGAGTGCACTCCTCTGACGACCCTACAATGACTTTTAATGATGACAAGTTGTTATTTGGACAATAATGAATGTATTCTGACCCACCACGAAGCGGGCCAACTCGAATCCTATTTTTGAGATCACTTCAAAATATTCAAAATCCGAGCGCACTTCTCTGACGAACCTACAATGACTTTTGATGATGACAAGTTGTTATTTGGACAAGAATGAATGTATTCTGACCCACTACGAAGCGGGCCAAATCGAATCCTATTTTTGGGATCACTTCAAAATATATAAAATCCGAGTGCTCTCCTCTGACGACCCTACAATGACTTTTAATGATGACAAGTTGTTATTTGGACAATACTGAATGTATTCTGACCCACCACGAAGCGGGCCAACTCGAATCCTATTTTTGAGATCACTTCAAAATATATAAAATCCGAGTGCACTCCTCTGACGACCCTACAGTGACTTTTAATGATGACAGGTTGTTATTTGGACAATAATGAATGTATTCTGACCCATCACGAAGCGGGCCAACTCGAATCCTATTTTTGAGATCACTTCAAAATATTCAAAATCCGAGCGCACTTCTCTGACGAACCTACAATGACTTTTGATGATGACAAGTTGTTATTTGGACAAGAATGAATGTATTCTGACCCACTACGAAGCGGGCCAAATCGAATCCTATTTTTGGGATCACTTCAAAATATATAAAATCCGAGTGCACTCCTCTGACGGCCCTACAATGACTTTTAATGATGACAAGTTGTTATTTGGACAATAATGAATGTATTCTGACCCACCACGAAGCGGGCCAACTCGAATCCTATTTTTGAGATCACTTCAAAATATATAAAATCCGAGTGCACTCCTCTGACGACCCTACAATGACATTTAATGATGACAAGTTGTTATTTGGACAATAATGAATGTATTCTGACCCACCACGAAGCGGGCCTACTCGAATCCTATTTTTGAGATCACTTCAAAATATATAAAATCCGAGTGCACTCCTCTGACGACCCTACAATGACTTTTAATGATGACAAGTTGTTATTTGGACAATAATGAATGTAATCTGACCCACCACGAAGCGGGCCAACTCGAATCCTATTTTTGAGATCACTTCAAAATATATAAAATCCGAGTGCACTCCTCTGACGACCCTACAATGACTTTTAATGATGACAAGTTGTTATTTGGACAATAATGAATGTATTCTGACCCACCACGAAGCGGGCCAACTCGAATCCTATTTTTGAGATCACTTCAAAATATATAAAATCCGAGTGCACTCCCCTGACGACCCTACAATGACTTTTAATGATGACAAGTTTTTATTTGGACAATAATGAATGTATTCTGACCCACCACGAAGCGGGCCAACTCGAATCCTATTTTTGAGATCACTTCAAAATATATAAAATCCGAGTGCACTCCTCTGACGACCCTACAATGACTTTTAATGATGACAAGTTGTTATTTGGACAATAATGAATGTATTCTGACCCACCACGAAGCGGGCCAACTCGAATCCTATTTTTGAGATCACTTCAAAATATTCAAAATCCGAGCGCACTTCTCTGACGAACCTACATTGACTTTTGATGATGACAAGTTGTTATTTGGACAAGAATGAATGTATTCTGACCCACTACGAAGCGGGCCAAATCGAATCCTATTTTTGGGATCACTTCAAAATATATAAAATCCGAGTGCACTCCTCTGACGACCCTACAATGACTTTTAATGATGACAAGTTGTTATTTGGACAATAATGAATGTATTCTGACCCACCACGAAGCGGGCCAACTCGAATCCTATTTTTGAGATCACTTCAAAATATATAAAATCCGAGTGCACTCCTCTGACGACCCTACAATGACTTTTAATGATGACAAGTTGTTATTTGGACAATAATGAATGTATTCTGACCCACCACGAAGCGGGCCAACTCGAATCCTATTTTTGAGATCACTTCAAAATATATAAAATCCGAGTGCACTCCTCTGACGACCCTACAATGACTTTTAATGATGACAAGTTGTTATTTGGACAATAATGAATGTAATCTGACCCACCACGAAGCGGGCCAACTCGAATCCTATTTTTGAGATCACTTCAAAATAAATAAAATCCGAGTGCACTCCTCTGACGACCCTACAATGACTTTTAATGATGACAAGTTGTTATTTGGACAATAATGAATGTATTCTGACCCACCACGAAGCGGGCCAACTCGAATCCTATTTTTGAGATCACTTCAAAATATATAAAATCCGAGTGCACTCCCCTGACGACCCTACAATGACTTTTAATGATGACAAGTTTTTATTTGGACAATAATGAATGTATTCTGACCCACCACGAAGCGGGCCAACTCGAATCCTATTTTTGAGATCACTTCAAAATATATAAAATCCGAGTGCACTCCTCTGACGACCATACAATGACTTTTAATGATGACAAGTTGTTATTTGGACAATAATGAATGTATTCTGACCCACCACGAAGCGGGCCAACTCGAATCCTATTTTTGAGATCACTTCATAATATTCAAAATCCGAGCGCACTTCTCTGACGAACCTACAATGACTTTTGATGATGACAAGTTGTTATTTGGACAAGAATGAATGTATTCTGACCCACTACGAAGCGGACCAACTCGAATCCTATTTTTGGGATCACTTCAAAATATATAAAATCCGAGGGCACTCCTCTGACGACCCTACAATGACTTTTAATGATGACAAGTTGTTATTTGGACAAGAATGAATGTATTCTGACCCACCACGAAGCGAGCCAACTCGAATCCTATTTTTGAGATCACTTCAAAATATATAAAATCCGAGCGCACTCCTCTGACGACCCCACAGTGACCTTTGATGATGACAAGTTGTTATTTAGACAAGAATGAATGTATTCTGACCCACCACGAAGCGGGCCAACTCGAATCCTATTTTTGAGATCACTTCAAAATATATAAAATCCGAGCGCACTCCTCTGACGACCCTACAATGATCTTTGATGATGACAAGTTGTTATTTGGACAATAATGAATGTATTCTGACCCTCCACGAAGCGGGCCAACTCGAATCCTATTTTTGAGATCACTTCAAAATATATAAAATCCGAGTGCACTCCTCTGACGACCCTACAATGATCTTTGATGATGGCAAGTTGTTATTTGGACAATAATGAATGTATTCTGACCCTCCACGAAGCGGGCCAACTCAAATCCTATTTTTGAGATCACTTCAAAATATATAAAATCCGAGCGCACTCCTCTGACGACCCCACAGTGACCTTTGATGATGACAAGTTGTTATTTAGACAAGAATGAATGTATTCTGACCCACCATGAAGCGGGCCAACTCGAATCCTATTTTTGAGATCACTTCAGAATATATAAAATCCGAGTGCACTCCTCTGACGACCCTACAGTGACTTTTAATGATGACAAGTTGTTATTTGGACAATAATGAATGTATTCTGACCCACCACGAAGCGGGCCAACTCGAATCCTATTTTTGAGATCACTTCAAAATATATAAAATCCGAGTGCACTCCTCTGACGACCCTACAATGACTTTTAATGATGACAAGTTGTTATTTGGACAATAATGAATGTATTCTGACCCACCACGAAGCGGGCCAACTCGAATCCTATTTTTGAGATCACTTCAAAATATTCAAAATCCGAGCGCACTTCTCTGACGAACCTACAATGACTTTTGAAGATGACAAGTTGTTATTTGGACAAGAATGAATGTATTCTGACCCACCACGAAGCGGGCCAACTCGAATCCTATTTTTGAGATCACTTCAAAATATATAAAATCCGAGTGCACTCCTCTGACGACCCTACAGTGACTTTTAATGATGACAAGTTGTTATTTGGACAATAATGAATGTATTCTGACCCATCACGAAGCGGGCCAACTCGAATCCTATTTTTGAGATCACTTCAAAATATTCAAAATCCGAGCGCACTTCTCTGACGAACCTACAATGACTTTTGATGATGACAAGTTGTTATTTGGACAAGAATGAATGTATTCTGACCCACTACGAAGCGGGCCAAATCGAATCCTATTTTTGGGATCACTTCAAAATATTCAAAATCCGAGCGCACTTCTCTGACGAACCTACAATGACTTTTGATGATGACAAGTTGTTATTTGGACAAGAATGAATGTATTCTGACCCACTACGAAGCGGGCCAAATCGAATCCTATTTTTGGGATCACTTCAAAATATATAAAATCCGAGTGCACTCCTCTGACGACCCTACAATGACTTTTAATGATGACAAGTTGTTATTTGGACAATAATGAATGTATTCTGACCCACCACGAAGCGGGCCAACTCGAATCCTATTTTTGAGATCACTTCAAAATATATAAAATCCGAGTGCACTCCTCTGACGACCCTACAATGTCTTTTAATGATGACAAGTTGTTATTTGGTCAATAATGAATGTATTCTGACCCACCACGAAGCGGGCCAACTCGAATCCTATTTTTGAGATCACTTCAAAATATATAAAATCCGATTGCACTCCTCTGACGACCCTACAATGACTTTTAATGATGACAAGTTGTTATTTGGACAATAATGAATGTATTCTGACCCACCACGAAGCGGGCCAACTCGAATCCTATTTTTGAGATCACTTCAAAATATATAAAATCCGAGTGCACTCCTCTGACGACCCTACAATGACTTTTAATGATGACAAGTTGTTATTTGGACAATAATGAATGTATTCTGACCCATCACGAAGCGGGCCAACTCGAATCCTATTTTTGAGATCACTTCAAAATATTCAAAATCCGAGCGCACTTCTCTGACGAACCTACAATGACTTTTGATGATGACAAGTTGTTATTTGGACAATAATGAATGTATTCTGACCCACCACGAAGCGGGCCAACTCGAATCCTATTTTTGAGATCACTTCAAAATATATAAAATCCGAGTGCACTCCCCTGACGACCCTACAATGACTTTTAATGATGACAAGTTTTTATTTGGACAATAATGAATGTATTCTGACCCACCACGAAGCGGGCCAACTCGAATCCTATTTTTGAGATCACTTCAAAATATATAAAATCCGAGTGCACTCCTCTGACGACCCTACAATGACTTTTAATGATGACAAGTTGTTATTTGGACAATAATGAATGTATTCTGACCCACCACGAAGCGGGCCAACTCGAATCCTATTTTTGAGATCACTTCAAAATATTCAAAATCCGAGCGCACTTCTCTGACGAACCTACAATGACTTTTGATGATGACAAGTTGTTATTTGGACAAGAATGAATGTATTCTGACCCACTACGAAGCGGGCCAAATCGAATCCTATTTTTGGGATCACTTCAAAATATATAAAATCCGAGTGCTCTCCTCTGACGACCCTACAATGACTTTTAATGATGACAAGTTGTTATTTGGACAATACTGAATGTATTCTGACCCACCACGAAGCGGGCCGACTCGAATCCTATTTTTGAGATCACTTCAAAATATATAAAATCCGAGTGCACTCCTCTGACGATCCTACAATGACTTTTAATGATGACAAGTTGTTATTTGGACAATAATGAATGTATTCTGACCCACCACGAAGCGGGCCAACTCGAATCCTATTTTTGAGACCACTTCAAAATATATAAAATCCGAGTGCACTCCTCTGACGACCCTACAATGACTTTTAATGATGACAAGTTGTTATTTGGACAATAATGAATGTATTCTGACCCACCACGAAGCGGGCCAACTCGAATCCTATTTTTGAGATCACTTCAAAATATATAAAATCCGAGTGCACTCCTCTGACGACCCTACAGTGACTTTTAATGATGACAAGTTGTTATTTGGACAATACTGAATGTATTCTGACCCACCACGAAGCGGGCCAACTCGAATCCTATTTTTGAGATCACTTCAAAATATATAAAATCCGAGTGCACTCCTCTGACGACCCTACAATGACTTTTAATGATGACAAGTTGTTATTTGGACAATAATGAATGTATTCTGACCCACCACGAAGCGGGCCTACTCGAATCCTATTTTTGAGATCACTTCAAAATATATAAAATCCGAGTGCACTCCTCTGACGACCCTACAATGACTTTTAATGATGACAAGTTGTTATTTGGACAATAATGAATGTAATCTGACCCACCACGAAGCGGGCCAACTCGAATCCTATTTTTGAGATCACTTCAAAATATATAAAATCCGAGTGCACTCCTCTGACGACCCTACAATGACTTTTAATGATGACAAGTTGTTATTTGGACAATAATGAATGTATTCTGACCCACCACGAAGCGGGCCAACTCGAATCCTATTTTTAAGATCACTTCAAAATATATAAAATCCGAGTGCACTCCCCTGACGACCCTACAATGACTTTTAATGATGACAAGTTTTTATTTGGACAATAATGAATGTATTCTGACCCACCACGAAGCGGGCCAACTCGAATCCTATTTTTGAGATCACTTCAAAATATATAAAATCCGAGTGCACTCCTCTGACGACCCTACAATGACTTTTAATGATGACAAGTTGTTATTTGGACAATAATGAATGTATTCTGACCCACCACGAAGCGGGCCAACTCGAATCCTATTTTTGAGATCACTTCAAAATATTCAAAATCCGAGCGCACTTCTCTGACGAACCTACAATGACTTTTGATGATGACAAGTTGTTATTTGGACAAGAATGAATGTATTCTGACCCACTACGAAGCGGGCCAAATCGAATCCTATTTTTGGGATCACTTCAAAATATATAAAATCCGAGTGCACTCCTCTGACGACCCTACAATGACTTTTAATGATGACAAGTTGTTATTTGGACAATAATGAATGTATTCTGACCCACCACGAAGCGGGCCAACTCGAATCCTATTTTTGAGATCACTTCAAAATATATAAAATCCGAGTGCACTCCTCTGACGACCCTACAATGACTTTTAATGATGACAAGTTGTTATTTGGACAATAATGAATGTATTCTGACCCACCACGAAGCGGGCCAACTCGAATCCTATTTTTGAGATCACTTCAAAATATATAAAATCCGAGTGCACTCCTCTGACGACCCTACAATGACTTTTAATGATGACAAGTTGTTATTTGGACAATAATGAATGTAATCTGACCCACCACGAAGCGGGCCAACTCGAATCCTATTTTTGAGATCACTTCAAAATATATAAAATCCGAGTGCACTCCTCTGACGACCCTACAATGACTTTTAATGATGACAAGTTGTTATTTGGACAATAATGAATGTATTCTGACCCACCACGAAGCGGGCCAACTCGAATCCTATTTTTGAGATCACTTCAAAATATATAAAATCCGAGTGCACTCCCCTGACGACCCTACAATGACTTTTAATGATGACAAGTTTTTATTTGGACAATAATGAATGTATTCTGACCCACCACGAAGCGGGCCAACTCGAATCCTATTTTTGAGATCACTTCAAAATATATAAAATCCGAGTGCACTCCTCTGACGACCCTACAATGACTTTTAATGATGACAAGTTGTTATTTGGACAATAATGAATGTATTCTGACCCACCACGAAGCGGGCCAACTCGAATCCTATTTTTGAGATCACTTCAAAATATTCAAAATCCGAGCACACTTCTCTGACGAACCTACAATGACTTTTGATGATGACAAGTTGTTATTTGGACAAGAATGAATGTATTCTGACCCACTACGAAGCGGACCAACTCGAATCCTATTTTTGGGATCACTTCAAAATATATAAAATCCGAGGGCACTCCTCTGACGACCCTACAATGACTTTTAATGATGACAAGTTGT
Organism: Chrysolina americana; assembly: GCA_958502065.1. Lineage (NCBI taxonomy): Eukaryota > Metazoa > Arthropoda > Insecta > Coleoptera > Chrysomelidae > Chrysolina > Chrysolina americana. Next base: position 50,515,103 of record OY293421.1, on the reverse strand, counting down.
TATTTGGACAAGAATGAATGTATTCTGACCCACCACGAAGCGAGCCAACTCGAATCCTATTTTTGAGATCACTTCAAAATATATAAAATCCGAGCGCACTCCTCTGACGACCCCACAGTGACCTTTGATGATGACAAGTTGTTATTTAGACAAGAATGAATGTATTCTGACCCACCACGAAGCGGGCCAACTCGAATCCTATTTTTAAGATCACTTCAAAATATATAAAATCCGAGCGCACTCCTCTGACGACCCTACAATGATCTTTGATGATGACAAGTTGTTATTTGGACGATAATGAATGTATTCTGACCCTCCACGAAGCGGGCCAACTCGAATCCTATTTTTGAGATCACTTCAAAATATATAAAATCCGAGTGCACTCCTCTGACGACCCTACAATGATCTTTGATGATGGCAAGTTGTTATTTGGACAATAATGAATGTATTCTGACCCTCCACGAAGCGGGCCAACTCAAATCCTATTTTTGAGATCACTTCAAAATATATAAAATCCGAGCGCACTCCTCTGACGACCCCACAGTGACCTTTGATGATGACAAGTTGTTATTTAGACAAGAATGAATGTATTCTGACCCACCATGAAGCGGGCCAACTCGAATCCTATTTTTGAGATCACTTCAGAATATATAAAATCCGAGTGCACTCCTCTGACGACCCTACAGTGACTTTTAATGATGACAAGTTGTTATTTGGACAATAATGAATGTATTCTGACCCACCACGAAGCGGGCCAACTCGAATCCTATTTTTGAGATCACTTCAAAATATATAAAATCCGAGTGCACTCCTCTGACGACCCTACAATGACTTTTAATGATGACAAGTTGTTATTTGGACAATAATGAATGTATTCTGACCCACCACGAAGCGGGCCAACTCGAATCCTATTTTTGAGATCACTTCAAAATATTCAAAATCCGAGCGCACTTCTCTGACGAACCTACAATGACTTTTGATGATGACAAGTTGTTATTTGGACAAGAATGAATGTATTCTGACCCACCACGAAGCGGGCCAACTCGAATCCTATTTTTGAGATCACTTCAAAATATTCTAAATCCGAGCGCACTTCTCTGACGAACCTACAATGACTTTTGATGATGACAAGTTGTTATTTGGACAAGAATGAATGTATTCTGACCCACTACGAAGCGGGCCAAATCGAATCCTATTTTTGGGATCACTTCAAAATATATAAAATCCGAGTGCTCTCCTCTGACGACCCTACAATGACTTTTAATGATGACAAGTTGTTATTTGGACAATAATGAATGTATTCTGACCCATCACGAAGCGGGCCAACTCGAATCCTATTTTTGAGATCACTTCAAAATATTCAAAATCCGAGCGCACTTCTCTGACGAACCTACAATGACTTTTGATGATGACAAGTTGTTATTTGGACAAGAATGAATGTATTCTGACCCACTACGAAGCGGGCCAAATCGAATCCTATTTTTGGGATCACTTCAAAATATATAAAATCCGAGTGCACTCCTCTGACGACCCTACAATGACTTTTAATGATGACAAGTTGTTATTTGGACAATAATGAATGTATTCTGACCCACCACGAAGCGGGCCAACTCGATTCCTATTTTTGAGATCACTTCAAAATATATAAAATCCGAGTGCACTCCTCTGACGACCCTACAATGACTTTTAATGATGACAAGTTGTTATTTGGACAATAATGAATGTATTCTGACCCACCACGAAGCGGGCCAACTCGAATCCTATTTTTGAGATCACTTCAAAATATTCAAAATCCGAGCGCACTTCTCTGACGAACCTACAATGACTTTTGATGATGACAAGTTGTTATTTGGACAAGAATGAATGTATTCTGACCCACTACGAAGCGGGCCAAATCGAATCCTATTTTTGGGATCACTTCAAAATATATAAAATCCGAGTGCACTCCTCTGACGACCCTACAATGACTTTTAATGATGACAAGTTGTTATTTGGACAATAATGAATGTATTCTGACCCACCACGAAGCGGGCCAACTCGAATCCTATTTTTGAGATCACTTCAAAATATATAAAATCCGAGTGCACTCCTCTGACGACCCTACAATGACTTTTAATGATGACAAGTTGTTATTTGGACAATAATGAATGTATTCTGACCCACCACGAAGCGGGCCAACTCGAATCCTATTTTTGAGATCACTTCAAAATATATAAAATCCGAGTGCACTCCTCTGACGACCCTACAATGACTTTTAATGATGACAAGTTGTTATTTGGACAATAATGAATGTAATCTGACCCACCACGAAGCGGGCCAACTCGAATCCTATTTTTGAGATCACTTCAAAATATATAAAATCCGAGTGCACTCCTCTGACGACCCTACAATGACTTTTAATGATGACAAGTTGTTATTTGGACAATAATGAATGTATTCTGACCCACCACGAAGCGGGCCAACTCGAATCCTATTTTTGAGATCACTTCAAAATATATAAAATCCGAGTGCACTCCCCTGACGACCCTACAATGACTTTTAATGATGACAAGTTTTTATTTGGACAATAATGAATGTATTCTGACCCACCACGAAGCGGGCCAACTCGAATCCTATTTTTGAGATCACTTCAAAATATATAAAATCCGAGTGCACTCCTCTGACGACCCTACAATGACTTTTAATGATGACAAGTTGTTATTTGGACAATAATGAATGTATTCTGACCCACCACGAAGCGGGCCAACTCGAATCCTATTTTTGAGATCACTTCAAAATATTCAAAATCCGAGCGCACTTCTCTGACGAACCTACAATGACTTTTGATGATGACAAGTTGTTATTTGGACAAGAATGAATGTATTCTGACCCACTACGAAGCGGACCAACTCGAATCCTATTTTTGGGATCACTTCAAAATATATAAAATCCGAGGGCACTCCTCTGACGACCCTACAATGACTTTTAATGATGACAAGTTGTTATTTGGACAAGAATGAATGTATTCTGACTCACCACGAAGCGAGCCAATTCGAATCCTATTTTTGAGATCACTTCAAAATATATAAAATCCGAGCGCACTCCTCTGACGACCCCACAGTGACCTTTGATGATGACAAGTTGTTATTTAGACAAGAATGAATGTATTCTGACCCACCACGAAGCGGGCCAACTCGAATCCTATTTTTGAGATCACTTCAAAATATATAAAATCCGAGCGCACTCCTCTGACGACCCTACAATGATCTTTGATGATGACAAGTTGTTATTTGGACAATAATGAATGTATTCTGACCCTCCACGAAGCGGGCCAACTCGAATCCTATTTTTGAGATCACTTCAAAATATATAAAATCCGAGTGCACTCCTCTGACGACCCTACAATGATCTTTGATGATGGCAAGTTGTTATTTGGACAATAATGAATGTATTCTGACCCTCCACGAAGCGGGCCAACTCAAATCCTATTTTTGAGATCACTTCAAAATATATAAAATCCGAGCGCACTCCTCTGACGACCCCACAGTGACCTTTGATGATGACAAGTTGTTATTTAGACAAGAATGAATGTATTCTGACCCACCATGAAGCGGGCCAACTCGAATCCTATTTTTGAGATCACTTCAGAATATATAAAATCCGAGTGCACTCCTCTGACGACCCTACAGTGACTTTTAATGATGACAAGTTGTTATTTGGACAATAATGAATGTATTCTGACCCACCACGAAGCGGGCCAACTCGAATCCTATTTTTGAGATCACTTCAAAATATATAAAATCCGAGTGCACTCCTCTGACGACCCTACAATGACTTTTAATGATGACAAGTTGTTATTTGGACAATAATGAATGTATTCTGACCCACCACGAAGCGGGCCAACTCGAATCCTATTTTTGAGATCACTTCAAAATATTCAAAATCCGAGCGCACTTCTCTGACGAACCTACAATGACTTTTGATGATGACAAGTTGTTATTTGGACAAGAATGAATGTATTCTGACCCACCACGAAGCGGGCCAACTCGAATCCTATTTTTGAGATCACTTCAAAATATTCTAAATCCGAGCGCACTTCTCTGACGAACCTACAATGACTTTTGATGATGACAAGTTGTTATTTGGACAAGAATGAATGTATTCTGACCCACTACGAAGCGGGCCAAATCGAATCCTATTTTTGGGATCACTTCAAAATATATAAAATCCGAGTGCTCTCCTCTGACGACCCTACAATGACTTTTAATGATGACAAGTTGTTATTTGGACAATAATGAATGTATTCTGACCCATCACGAAGCGGGCCAACTCGAATCCTATTTTTGAGATCACTTCAAAATATTCAAAATCCGAGCGCACTTCTCTGACAAACCTACAATGACTTTTGATGATGACAAGTTGTTATTTGGACAAGAATGAATGTATTCTGACCCACTACGAAGCGGGCCAAATCGAATCCTATTTTTGGGATCACTTCAAAATATATAAAATCCGAGTGCACTCCTCTGACGACCCTACAATGACTTTTAATGATGACAAGTTGTTATTTGGACAATAATGAATGTATTCTGACCCACCACGAAGCGGGCCAACTCGATTCCTATTTTTGAGATCACTTCAAAATATATAAAATCCGAGTGCACTCCTCTGACGACCCTACAATGACTTTTAATGATGACAAGTTGTTATTTGGACAATAATGAATGTATTCTGACCCACCACGAAGCGGGCCAACTCGAATCCTATTTTTGAGATCACTTCAAAATATTCAAAATCCGAGCGCACTTCTCTGACAAACCTACAATGACTTTTGATGATGACAAGTTGTTATTTGGACAAGAATGAATGTATTCTGACCCACTACGAAGCGGGCCAAATCGAATCCTATTTTTGGGATCACTTCAAAATATATAAAATCCGAGTGCACTCCTCTGACGACCCTACAATGATCTTTGATGATGTAAAGTTGTTATTTGGACAATAATGAATGTATTCTGACCCTCCACGAAGCGGGCCAACTCGAATCCTATTTTTGAGATCACTTCAAAATATATAAATATCCACCGCACTCCTCTGACGACCCCACAGTAACTTTTGATGATGGCAAGTTGTTATTTAGACAAGAATGAATGTATTCTGACCCACCACGAGGCGGGCCAACTCGAATCCTATTTTTGGGATCACTTCAAAATATATAAAATTCGAGCGCACTCCTCTGACGACCCTACAATGACCTTTGATGATGACAAGTTGTTATTTAGACAAGAATGAATGTATTCTGACCCTCCACGAAGCGGGCCAACTCGAATCCTATTTTTGAGATCACTTCAAAATATATAAAATCCGAGTGCACTCCTCTGACGACCCTACAATGACTTTTAATGATGACAAGTTGTTATTTGGACAATAATGAATGTATTCTGACCCACCACGAAGCGGGCCAACTCGAATCCTATTTTTGAGATCACTTCAAAATATATAAAATCCGAGTGCACTCCTCTGACGACCCTACAGTGACTTTTAATGATGACAAGTTGTTATTTGGACATTAATGAATGTATTCTGACCCATCACGAAGCGGGCCAACTGGAATCCTATTTTTGAGATCACTTCAAAATATTCAAAATCCGAGCGCACTTCTCTGACGAACCTACAATGACTTTTGATGATGACAAGTTGTTATTTGGACAAGAATTAATGTATTCTGACCCACTACGAAGCGGGCCAAATCGAATCCTATTTTTGGGATCACTTCAAAATATATAAAATCCGAGTGCACTCCTCTGACGACCCTACAATGACTTTTAATGATGACAAGTTGTTATTTGGACAATAATGAATGTATTCTGACCCACCACGAAGCGGGCCAACTCGAATCCTATTTTTGAGATCACTTCAAAATATATAAAATCCGAGTGCACTCCTCTGACGACCCAACAATGACTTTTAATGATGACAAGTTGTTATTTGGACAATAATGAATGTATTCTGACCCACCACGAAGCGGGCCAACTCGAATCCTATTTTTGAGATCACTTCAAAATATATAAAATCCGATTGCACTCCTCTGACGACCCTACAATGACTTTTAATGATGACAAGTTGTTATTTGGACAATAATGAATGTATTCTGACCCACCACGAAGCGGGCCAACTCGAATCCTATTTTTGAGATCACTTCAAAATATATAAAATCCGAGTGCACTCCTCTGACGACCCTACAATGACTTTTAATGATGACAAGTTGTTATTTGGACAAAAATGAATGTATTCTGACCCACCACGAAGCGGGCCAACTCGAATCCTATTTTTGAGATCACTTCAAAATATATAAAATCCGAGTGCACTCCCCTGACGACCCTACAATGACTTTTAATGATGACAAGTTTTTATTTGGAAAATAATGAATGTATTCTGACCCACTACGAAGCGGGCCAAATCGAATCCTATTTTTGAGATCACTTCAAAATATATAAAATCCGAGTGCACTCCTCTGACGACCCTACAATGATCTTTGATGATGGCAAGTTGTTATTTGGACAATAATGAATGTAATCTGACCCACCACGAAGCGGGCCAACTCGAATCCTATTTTTGAGATCACTTCAAAATATATAAAATCCGAGTGCACTCCTCTGACGACCCTACAATGACTTTTAATGATGACAAGTTGTTATTTGGACAATAATGAATGTATTCTGACCCACCACGAAGCGGGCCAACTCGAATCCTATTTTTGAGATCACTTCAAAATATATAAAATCCGAGTGCACTCCCCTGACGACCCTACAATGACTTTTAATGATGACAAGTTTTTATTTGGACAATAATGAATGTATTCTGACCCACCACGAAGCGGGCCAACTCGAATCCTATTTTTGAGATCACTTCAAAATATATAAAATCCGAGTGCACTCCTCTGACGACCCTACAATGACTTTTAATGATGACAAGTTGTTATTTGGACAATAATGAATGTATTCTGACCCACCACGAAGCGGGCCAACTCGAATCCTATTTTTGAGATCACTTCAAAATATTCAAAATCCGAGCGCACTTCTCTGACGAACCTACAATGACTTTTGATGATGACAAGTTGTTATTTGGACAAGAATGAATGTATTCTGACCCACTACGAAGCGGACCAACTCGAATCCTATTTTTGGGATCACTTCAAAATATATAAAATCCGAGGGCACTCCTCTGACGACCCTACAATGACTTTTAATGATGACAAGTTGTTATTTGGACAAGAATGAATGTATTCTGACTCACCACGAAGCGAGCCAATTCGAATCCTATTTTTGAGATCACTTCAAAATATATAAAATCCGAGCGCACTCCTCTGACGACCCCACAGTGACCTTTGATGATGACAAGTTGTTATTTAGACAAGAATGAATGTATTCTGACCCACCACGAAGCGGGCCAACTCGAATCCTATTTTTGAGATCACTTCAAAATATATAAAATCCGAGCGCACTCCTCTGACGACCCTACAATGATCTTTGATGATGACAAGTTGTTATTTGGACAATAATGAATGTATTCTGACCCTCCACGAAGCGGGCCAACTCGAATCCTATTTTTGAGATCACTTCAAAATATATAAAATCCGAGTGCACTCCTCTGACGACCCTACAATGATCTTTGATGATGGCAAGTTGTTATTTGGACAATAATGAATGTATTCTGACCCTCCACGAAGCGGGCCAACTCAAATCCTATTTTTGAGATCACTTCAAAATATATAAAATCCGAGCGCACTCCTCTGACGACCCCACAGTGACCTTTGATGATGACAAGTTGTTATTTAGACAAGAATGAATGTATTCTGACCCACCATGAAGCGGGCCAACTCGAATCCTATTTTTGAGATCACTTCAGAATATATAAAATCCGAGTGCACTCCTCTGACGACCCTACAGTGACTTTTAATGATGACAAGTTGTTATTTGGACAATAATGAATGTATTCTGACCCACCACGAAGCGGGCCAACTCGAATCCTATTTTTGAGATCACTTCAAAATATATAAAATCCGAGTGCACTCCTCTGACGACCCTACAATGACTTTTGATGATGACAAGTTGTTATTTGGACAAGAATGAATGTATTCTGACCCACTACGAAGCGGGCCAAATCGAATCCTATTTTTGGGATCACTTCAAAATATATAAAATCCTAGTGCACTCCTCTGACGACCCTACAATGATCTTTGATGATGTAAAGTTGTTATTTGGACAATAATGAATGTATTCTGACCCTCCACGAAGCGGGCCAACTCGAATCCTATTTTTGAGATCACTTCAAAATATATAAATATCCACCGCACTCCTCTGACGACCCCACAGTAACTTTTGATGATGGCAAGTTGTTATTTAGACAAGAATGAATGTATTCTGACCCACCACGAGGCGGGCCAACTCGAATCCTATTTTTGGGATCACTTCAAAATATATAAAATTCGAGCGCACTCCTCTGACGACCCTACAATGACCTTTGATGATGACAAGTTGTTATTTAGACAAGAATGAATGTATTCTGACCCTCCACGAAGCGGGCCAACTCGAATCCTATTTTTGAGATCACTTCAAAATATATAAAATCCGAGTGCACTCCTCTGACGACCCTACAATGACTTTTAATGATGACAAGTTGTTATTTGGACAATAATGAATGTATTCTGACCCACCACGAAGCGGGCCAACTCGAATCCTATTTTTGAGATCACTTCAAAATATATAAAATCCGAGTGCACTCCTCTGACGACCCTACAGTGACTTTTAATGATGACAAGTTGTTATTTGGACATTAATGAATGTATTCTGACCCATCACGAAGCGGGCCAACTGGAATCCTATTTTTGAGATCACTTCAAAATATTCAAAATCCGAGCGCACTTCTCTGACGAACCTACAATGACTTTTGATGATGACAAGTTGTTATTTGGACAAGAATTAATGTATTCTGACCCACTACGAAGCGGGCCAAATCGAATCCTATTTTTGGGATCACTTCAAAATATATAAAATCCGAGTGCACTCCTCTGACGACCCTACAATGACTTTTAATGATGACAAGTTGTTATTTGGACAATAATGAATGTATTCTGACCCACCACGAAGCGGGCCAACTCGAATCCTATTTTTGAGATCACTTCAAAATATATAAAATCCGAGTGCACTCCTCTGACGACCCTACAATGACTTTTAATGATGACAAGTTGTTATTTGGACAATAATGAATGTATTCTGTCCCACCACGAAGCGGGCCAACTCGAATCCTATTTTTGAGATCACTTCAAAATATTCAAAATCCGAGCGCACTTCTCTGACGAACCTACAATGACTTTTGATGATGACAAGTTGTTATTTGGACAATAATGAATGTAATCTGACCCACTACGAAGCGGGCCAAATCGAATCCTATTTTTGGGATCACTTCAAAATATATAAAATCCGAGTGCACTCCTCTGACGACCCTACAATGACTTTTAATGATGACAAGTTGTTATTTGGACAATAATGAATGTATTCTGACCCTCCACGAAGCGGGCCAACTCGAATCCTATTTTTGAGATCACTTCAAAATATATAAAATCCGAGTGCACTCCTCTGACGACCCTACAATGACTTTTAATGATGACAAGTTGTTATTTGGACAATAATGAATGTATTCTGACCCACCACGAAGCGGGCCAACTCGAATCCTATTTTTGAGATCACTTCAAAATATATAAAATCCGAGTGCACTCCTCTGACGACCCTACAATGACTTTTAATGATGACAAGTTGTTATTTGGACAATAATGAATGTATTCTGACCCACCACGAAGCGGGCCAACTCGAATCCTATTTTTGAGATCACTTCAAAATATATAAAATCCGAGTGCACTCCCCTGACGACCCTACAATGACTTTTAATGATGACAAGTTTTTATTTGGACAATAATGAATGTATTCTGACCCACCACGAAGCGGGCCAACTCGAATCCTATTTTTGAGATCACTTCAAAATATATAAAATCCGAGTGCACTCCTCTGACGACCCTACAATGACTTTTAATGATGACAAGTTGTTATTTGGACAATAATGAATGTATTCTGACCCACCACGAAGCGGGCCAACTCGAATCCTATTTTTGAGATCACTTCAAAATATATAAAATCCGAGTGCACTCCTCTGACGACCCTACAGTGACTTTTAATGATGACAGGTTGTTATTTGGACAATAATGAATGTATTCTGACCCATCACGAAGCGGGCCAACTCGAATCCTATTTTTGAGATCACTTCAAAATATTCAAAATCCGAGCGCACTTCTCTGACGAACCTACAATGACTTTTGATGATGACAAGTTGTTATTTGGACAAGAATGAATGTATTCTGACCCACTACGAAGCGGGCCAAATCGAATCCTATTTTTGGGATCACTTCAAAATATATAAAATCCGAGTGCACTCCTCTGACGGCCCTACAATGACTTTTAATGATGACAAGTTGTTATTTGGACAATAATGAATGTATTCTGACCCACCACGAAGCGGGCCAACTCGAATCCTATTTTTGAGATCACTTCAAAATATATAAAATCCGAGTGCACTCCTCTGACGACCCTACAATGACTTTTAATGATGACAAGTTGTTATTTGGACAATAATGAATGTATTCTGACCCACCACGAAGCGGGCCAACTCGAATCCTATTTTTGAGATCACTTCAAAATATTCAATATCCGAGCGCACTTCTCTGACGAACCTACAATGACTTTTGATGATGACAAGTTGTTATTTGGACAAGAATGAATGTATTCTGACCCACTACGAAGCGGGCCAAATCGAATCCTATTTTTGGGATCACTTCAAAATATATAAAATCCGAGTGCACTCCTCTGACGACCCTACAATGACTTTTAATGATGACAAGTTGTTATTTGGACAATAATGAATGTATTCTGACCCACCACGAAGCGGGCCAACTCGAATCCTATTTTTGAGATCACTTCAAAATATATAAAATCCGAGTGCACTCCTCTGACGACCCTACAATGACTTTTAATGATGACAAGTTGTTATTTGGACAATAATGAATGTAATCTGACCCACCACGAAGCGGGCCAACTCGAATCCTATTTTTGAGATCACTTCAAAATATATAAAATCCGAGTGCACTCCTCTGACGACCCTACAATGACTTTTAATGATGACAAGTTGTTATTTGGACAATAATGAATGTATTCTGACCCACCACGAAGCGGGCCAACTCGAATCCTATTTTTGAGATCACTTCAAAATATATAAAATCCGAGTGCACTCCCCTGACGACCCTACAATGACTTTTAATGATGACAAGTTTTTATTTGGACAATAATGAATGTATTCTGACCCACCACGAAGCGGGCCAACTCGAATCCTATTTTTGAGATCACTTCAAAATATATAAAATCCGAGTGCACTCCTCTGACGACCCTACAATGACTTTTAATGATGACAAGTTGTTATTTGGACAATAATGAATGTATTCTGACCCACCACGAAGCGGGCCAACTCGAATCCTATTTTTGAGATCATTTCAAAATATTCAAAATCCGAGCGCACTTCTCTGACGAACCTACAATGACTTTTGATGATGACAAGTTGTTATTTGGACAAGAATGAATGTATTCTGACCCACTACGAAGCGGGCCAAATCGAATCCTATTTTTGGGATCACTTCAAAATATATAAAATCCGAGTGCACTCCTCTGACGACCCTACAATGACTTTTAATGATGACAAGTTGTTATTTGGACAATAATGAATGTATTCTGACCCACCACGAAGCGGGCCAACTCGAATCCTATTTTTGAGATCACTTCAAAATATATAAAATCCGAGTGCACTCCTCTGACGACCCTACAATGACTTTTAATGATGACAAGTTGTTATTTGGACAATAATGAATGTATTCTGACCCACCACGAAGCGGGCCAACTCGAATCCTATTTTTGAGATCACTTCAAAATATATAAAATCCGAGTGCACTCCTCTGACGACCCTACAATGACTTTTAATGATGACAAGTTGTTATTTGGACAATAATGAATGTAATCTGACCCACCACGAAGCGGGCCAACTCGAATCCTATTTTTGAGATCACTTCAAAATATATAAAATCCGAGTGCACTCCTCTGACGACCCTACAATGACTTTTAATGATGACAAGTTGTTATTTGGACAATAATGAATGTATTCTGACCCACCACGAAGCGGGCCAACTCGAATCCTATTTTTGAGATCACTTCAAAATATATAAAATCCGAGTGCACTCCCCTGACGACCCTACAATGACTTTTAATGATGACAAGTTTTTATTTGGACAATAATGAATGTATTCTGACCCACCACGAAGCGGGCCAACTCGAATCCTATTTTTGAGATCACTTCAAAATATATAAAATCCGAGTGCACTCCTCTGACGACCCTACAATGACTTTTAATGATGACAAGTTGTTATTTGGACAATAATGAATGTATTCTGACCCACCACGAAGCGGGCCAACTCGAATCCTATTTTTGAGATCACTTCAAAATATTCAAAATCCGAGCGCACTTCTCTGACGAACCTACAATGACTTTTGATGATGACAAGTTGTTATTTGGACAAGAATGAATGTATTCTGACCCACCACGAAGCGAGCCAACTCGAATCCTATTTTTGAGATCACTTCAAAATATATAAAATCCGAGGGCACTCCTCTGACGACCCTACAATGACTTTTAATGATGACAAGTTGTTATTTGGACAAGAATGAATGTATTCTGACCCACCACGAAGCGAGCCAACTCGAATCCTATTTTTGAGATCACTTCAAAATATATAAAATCCGAGCGCACTCCTCTGACGACCCCACAGTGACCTTTGATGATGACAAGTTGTTATTTAGACAAGAATGAATGTATTCTGACCCACCACGAAGCGGGCCAACTCGAATCCTATTTTTGAGATCACTTCAAAATATATAAAATCCGAGCGCACTCCTCTGACGACCCTACAATGATCTTTGATGATGACAAGTTGTTATTTGGACAATAATGAATGTATTCTGACCCTCCACGAAGCGGGCCAACTCGAATCCTATTTTTGAGATCACTTCAAAATATATAAAATCCGAGTGCACTCCTCTGACGACCCTACAATGATCTTTGATGATGGCAAGTTGTTATTTGGACAATAATGAATGTATTCTGACCCTCCACGAAGCGGGCCAACTCAAATCCTATTTTTGAGATCACTTCAAAATATATAAAATCCGAGCGCACTCCTCTGACGACCCCACAGTGACCTTTGATGATGACAAGTTGTTATTTAGACAAGAATGAATGTATTCTGACCCACCATGAAGCGGGCCAACTCGAATCCTATTTTTGAGATCACTTCAGAATATATAAAATCCGAGTGCACTCCTCTGACGACCCTACAGTGACTTTTAATGATGACAAGTTGTTATTTGGACAATAATGAATGTATTCTGACCCACCACGAAGCGGGCCAACTCGAATCCTATTTTTGAGATCACTTCAAAATATATAAAATCCGAGTGCACTCCTCTGACGACCCTACAATGACTTTTAATGATGACAAGTTGTTATTTGGACAATAATGAATGTATTCTGACCCACCACGAAGCGGGCCAACTCGAATCCTATTTTTGAGATCACTTCAAAATATTCAAAATCCGAGCGCACTTCTCTGACGAACCTACAATGACTTTTGATGATGACAAGTTGTTATTTGGACAAGAATGAATGTATTCTGACCCACCACGAAGCGGGCCAACTCGAATCCTATTTTTGAGATCACTTCAAAATATTCTAAATCCGAGCGCACTTCTCTGACGAACCTACAATGACTTTTGATGATGACAAGTTGTTATTTGGACAAGAATGAATGTATTCTGACCCACTACGAAGCGGGCCAAATCGAATCCTATTTTTGGGATCACTTCAAAATATATAAAATCCGAGTGCTCTCCTCTGACCACCCTACAATGACTTTTAATGATGACAAGTTGTTATTTGGACAATAATGAATGTATTCTGACCCACCACGAAGCGGGCCAACTCGAATCCTATTTTTGAGATCACTTCAAAATATATAAAATCCGAGTGCACTCCTCTGACGACCCTACAGTGACTTTTAATGATGACAAGTTGTTATTTGGACAATAATGAATGTATTCTGACCCATCACGAAGCGGGCCAACTCGAATCCTATTTTTGAGATCACTTCAAAATATTCAAAATCCGAGCGCACTTCTCTGACGAACCTACAATGACTTTTGATGATGACAAGTTGTTATTTGGACAAGAATGAATGTATTCTGACCCACTACGAAGCGGGCCAAATCGAATCCTATTTTTGGGATCACTTCAAAATATATAAAATCCGAGTGCACTCCTCTGACGACCCTACAATGACTTTTAATGATGACAAGTTGTTATTTGGACAATAATGAATGTATTCTGACCCACCACGAAGCGGGCCAACTCGATTCCTATTTTTGAGATCACTTCAAAATATATAAAATCCGAGTGCACTCCTCTGACGACCCTACAATGACTTTTAATGATGACAAGTTGTTATTTGGACAATAATGAATGTATTCTGACCCACCACGAAGCGGGCCAACTCGAATCCTATTTTTGAGATCACTTCAAAATATTCAAAATCCGAGCGCACTTCTCTGACAAACCTACAATGACTTTTGATGATGACAAGTTGTTATTTGGACAAGAATGAATGTATTCTGACCCACTACGAAGCGGGCCAAATCGAATCCTATTTTTGGGATCACTTCAAAATATATAAAATCCGAGTGCACTCCTCTGACGACCCTACAATGATCTTTGATGATGTAAAGTTGTTATTTGGACAATAATGAATGTATTCTGACCCTCCACGAAGCGGGCCAACTCGAATCCTATTTTTGAGATCACTTCAAAATATATAAATATCCACCGCACTCCTCTGACGACCCCACAGTAACTTTTGATGATGGCAAGTTGTTATTTAGACAAGAATGAATGTATTCTGACCCACCACGAGGCGGGCCAACTCGAATCCTATTTTTGGGATCACTTCAAAATATATAAAATTCGAGCGCACTCCTCTGACGACCCTACAATGACCTTTGATGATGACAAGTTGTTATTTAGACAAGAATGAATGTATTCTGACCCTCCACGAAGCGGGCCAACTCGAATCCTATTTTTGAGATCACTTCAAAATATATAAAATCCGAGTGCACTCCTCTGACGACCCTACAATGACTTTTAATGATGACAAGTTGTTATTTGGACAATAATGAATGTATTCTGACCCACCACGAAGCGGGCCAACTCGAATCCTATTTTTGAGATCACTTCAAAATATATAAAATCCGAGTGCACTCCTCTGACGACCCTACAGTGACTTTTAATGATGACAAGTTGTTATTTGGACATTAATGAATGTATTCTGACCCATCACGAAGCGGGCCAACTCGAATCCTATTTTTGAGATCACTTCAAAATATTCAAAATCCGAGCGCACTTCTCTGACGAACCTACAATGACTTTTGATGATGACAAGTTGTTATTTGGACAAGAATGAATGTATTCTGACCCACCACGAAGCGGGCCAACTCGAATCCTATTTTTGAGATCACTTCAAAATATTCTAAATCCGAGCGCACTTCTCTGACGAACCTACAATGACTTTTGATGATGACAAGTTGTTATTTGGACAAGAATGAATGTATTCTGACCCACTACGAAGCGGGCCAAATCGAATCCTATTTTTGGGATCACTTCAAAATATATAAAATCCGAGTGCTCTCCTCTGACGACCCTACAATGACTTTTAATGATGACAAGTTGTTATTTGGACAATAATGAATGTATTCTGACCCACCACGAAGCGGGCCAACTCGATTCCTATTTTTGAGATCACTTCAAAATATATAAAATCCGAGTGCACTCCTCTGACGACCCTACAATGACTTTTAATGATGACAAGTTGTTATTTGGACAATAATGAATGTATTCTGACCCACCACGAAGCGGGCCAACTCGAATCCTATTTTTGAGATCACTTCAAAATATTCAAAATCCGAGCGCACTTCTCTGACAAACCTACAATGACTTTTGATGATGACAAGTTGTTATTTGGACAAGAATGAATGTATTCTGACCCACTACGAAGCGGGCCAAATCGAATCCTATTTTTGGGATCACTTCAAAATATATAAAATCCGAGTGCACTCCTCTGACGACCCTACAATGATCTTTGATGATGTAAAGTTGTTATTTGGACAATAATGAGTGTATTCTGACCCTCCACGAAGCGGGCCAACTCGAATCCTATTTTTGAGATCACTTCAAAATATATAAATATCCACCGCACTCCTCTGACGACCCCACAGTAACTTTTGATGATGGCAAGTTGTTATTTAGACAAGAATGAATGTATTCTGACCCACCACGAGGCGGGCCAACTCGAATCCTATTTTTGGGATCACTTCAAAATATATAAAATTCGAGCGCACTCCTCTGACGACCCTACAATGACCTTTGATGATGACAAGTTGTTATTTAGACAAGAATGAATGTATTCTGACCCTCCACGAAGCGGGCCAACTCGAATCCTATTTTTGAGATCACTTCAAAATATATAAAATCCGAGTGCACTCCTCTGACGACCCTACAATGACTTTTAATGATGACAAGTTGTTATTTGGACAATAATGAATGTATTCTGACCCACCACGAAGCGGGCCAACTCGAATCCTATTTTTGAGATCACTTCAAAATATTCAAAATCCGAGCGCACTTCTCTGACGAACCTACAATGACTTTTGATGATGACAAGTTGTTATTTGGACAATAATGAATGTAATCTGACCCACTACGAAGCGGGCCAAATCGAATCCTATTTTTGGGATCACTTCAAAATATATAAAATCCGAGTGCACTCCTCTGACGACCCTACAATGACTTTTAATGATGACAAGTTGTTATTTGGACAATAATGAATGTATTCTGACCCACCACGAAGCGGGCCAACTCGATTCCTATTTTTGAGATCACTTCAAAATATATAAAATCCGAGTGCACTCCTCTGACGACCCTACAATGACTTTTAATGATGACAAGTTGTTATTTGGACAATAATGAATGTATTCTGACCCACCACGAAGCGGGCCAACTCGAATCCTATTTTTGAGATCACTTCAAAATATTCAAAATCCGAGCGCACTTCTCTGACGAACCTACAATGACTTTTGATGATGACAAGTTGTTATTTGGACAATAATGAATGTAATCTGACCCACTACGAAGCGGGCCAAATCGAATCCTATTTTTGGGATCACTTCAAAATATATAAAATCCGAGTGCACTCCTCTGACGACCCTACAATGACTTTTAATGATGACAAGTTGTTATTTGGACAATAATGAATGTATTCTGACCCTCCACGAAGCGGGCCAACTCGAATCCTATTTTTGAGATCACTTCAAAATATATAAAATCCGAGTGCACTCCTCTGACGACCCTACAATGACTTTTAATGATGACAAGTTGTTATTTGGACAATAATGAATGTATTCTGACCCACCACGAAGCGGGCCAACTCGAATCCTATTTTTGAGATCACTTCAAAATATATAAAATCCGAGTGCACTCCTCTGACGACCCTACAATGACTTTTAATTATGACAAGTTGTTATTTGGACAATAATGAATGTATTCTGACCCACCACGAAGCGGGCCAACTCGAATCCTATTTTTGAGATCACTTCAAAATATATAAAATCCGAGTGCACTCCCCTGACGACCCTACAATGACTTTTAATGATGACAAGTTTTTATTTGGACAATAATGAATGTATTCTGACCCACCACGAAGCGGGCCAACTCGAATCCTATGTTTGAGATCACTTCAAAATATATAAAATCCGAGTGCACTCCTCTGACGACCCTACAATGACTTTTAATGATGACAAGTTGTTATTTGGACAATAATGAATGTATTCTGACCCACCACGAAGCGGGCCAACTCGAATCCTATTTTTGAGATCACTTCAAAATATTCAAAATCCGAGCGCACTTCTCTGACGAACCTACAATGACTTTTGATGATGACAAGTTGTTATTTGGACAAGAATGAATGTATTCTGACCCACTACGAAGCGGGCCAAATCGAATCCTATTTTTGGGATCACTTCAAAATATATAAAATCCGAGTGCTCTCCTCTGACGACCCTACAATGACTTTTAATGATGACAAGTTGTTATTTGGACAATACTGAATGTATTCTGACCCACCACGAAGCGGGCCAACTCGAATCCTATTTTTGAGATCACTTCAAAATATATAAAATCCGAGTGCACTCCTCTGACGACCCTACAGTGACTTTTAATGATGACAGGTTGTTATTTGGACAATAATGAATGTATTCTGACCCATCACGAAGCGGGCCAACTCGAATCCTATTTTTGAGATCACTTCAAAATATTCAAAATCCGAGCGCACTTCTCTGACGAACCTACAATGACTTTTGATGATGACAAGTTGTTATTTGGACAAGAATGAATGTATTCTGACCCACTACGAAGCGGGCCAAATCGAATCCTATTTTTGGGATCACTTCAAAATATATAAAATCCGAGTGCACTCCTCTGACGGCCCTACAATGACTTTTAATGATGACAAGTTGTTATTTGGACAATAATGAATGTATTCTGACCCACCACGAAGCGGGCCAACTCGAATCCTATTTTTGAGATCACTTCAAAATATATAAAATCCGAGTGCACTCCTCTGACGACCCTACAATGACATTTAATGATGACAAGTTGTTATTTGGACAATAATGAATGTATTCTGACCCACCACGAAGCGGGCCTACTCGAATCCTATTTTTGAGATCACTTCAAAATATATAAAATCCGAGTGCACTCCTCTGACGACCCTACAATGACTTTTAATGATGACAAGTTGTTATTTGGACAATAATGAATGTAATCTGACCCACCACGAAGCGGGCCAACTCGAATCCTATTTTTGAGATCACTTCAAAATATATAAAATCCGAGTGCACTCCTCTGACGACCCTACAATGACTTTTAATGATGACAAGTTGTTATTTGGACAATAATGAATGTATTCTGACCCACCACGAAGCGGGCCAACTCGAATCCTATTTTTGAGATCACTTCAAAATATATAAAATCCGAGTGCACTCCCCTGACGACCCTACAATGACTTTTAATGATGACAAGTTTTTATTTGGACAATAATGAATGTATTCTGACCCACCACGAAGCGGGCCAACTCGAATCCTATTTTTGAGATCACTTCAAAATATATAAAATCCGAGTGCACTCCTCTGACGACCCTACAATGACTTTTAATGATGACAAGTTGTTATTTGGACAATAATGAATGTATTCTGACCCACCACGAAGCGGGACAACTCGAATCCTATTTTTGAGATCACTTCAAAATATTCAAAATCCGAGCGCACTTCTCTGACGAACCTACATTGACTTTTGATGATGACAAGTTGTTATTTGGACAAGAATGAATGTATTCTGACCCACTACGAAGCGGGCCAAATCGAATCCTATTTTTGGGATCACTTCAAAATATATAAAATCCGAGTGCACTCCTCTGACGACCCTACAATGACTTTTAATGATGACAAGTTGTTATTTGGACAATAATGAATGTATTCTGACCCACCACGAAGCGGGCCAACTCGAATCCTATTTTTGAGATCACTTCAAAATATATAAAATCCGAGTGCACTCCTCTGACGACCCTACAATGACTTTTAATGATGACAAGTTGTTATTTGGACAATAATGAATGTATTCTGACCCACCACGAAGCGGGCCAACTCGAATCCTATTTTTGAGATCACTTCAAAATATATAAAATCCGAGTGCACTCCTCTGACGACCCTACAATGACTTTTAATGATGACAAGTTGTTATTTGGACAATAATGAATGTAATCTGACCCACCACGAAGCGGGCCAACTCGAATCCTATTTTTGAGATCACTTCAAAATAAATAAAATCCGAGTGCACTCCTCTGACGACCCTACAATGACTTTTAATGATGACAAGTTGTTATTTGGACAATAATGAATGTATTCTGACCCACCACGAAGCGGGCCAACTCGAATCCTATTTTTGAGATCACTTCAAAATATATAAAATCCGAGTGCACTCCCCTGACGACCCTACAATGACTTTTAATGATGACAAGTTTTTATTTGGACAATAATGAATGTATTCTGACCCACCACGAAGCGGGCCAACTCGAATCCTATTTTTGAGATCACTTCAAAATATATAAAATCCGAGTGCACTCCTCTGACGACCATACAATGACTTTTAATGATGACAAGTTGTTATTTGGACAATAATGAATGTATTCTGACCCACCACGAAGCGGGCCAACTCGAATCCTATTTTTGAGATCACTTCAAAATATTCAAAATCCGAGCGCACTTCTCTGACGAACCTACAATGACTTTTGATGATGACAAGTTGTTATTTGGACAAGAATGAATGTATTCTGACCCACTACGAAGCGGACCAACTCGAATCCTATTTTTGGGATCACTTCAAAATATATAAAATCCGAGGGCACTCCTCTGACGACCCTACAATGACTTTTAATGATGACAAGTTGTTATTTGGACAAGAATGAATGTATTCTGACCCACCACGAAGCGAGCCAACTCGAATCCTATTTTTGAGATCACTTCAAAATATATAAAATCCGAGCGCACTCCTCTGACGACCCCACAGTGACCTTTGATGATGACAAGTTGTTATTTAGACAAGAATGAATGTATTCTGACCCACCACGAAGCGGGCCAACTCGAATCCTATTTTTGAGATCACTTCAAAATATATAAAATCCGAGCGCACTCCTCTGACGACCCTACAATGATCTTTGATGATGACAAGTTGTTATTTGGACAATAATGAATGTATTCTGACCCTCCACGAAGCGGGCCAACTCGAATCCTATTTTTGAGATCACTTCAAAATATATAAAATCCGAGTGCACTCCTCTGACGACCCTACAATGATCTTTGATGATGGCAAGTTGTTATTTGGACAATAATGAATGTATTCTGACCCTCCACGAAGCGGGCCAACTCAAATCCTATTTTTGAGATCACTTCAAAATATATAAAATCCGAGCGCACTCCTCTGACGACCCCACAGTGACCTTTGATGATGACAAGTTGTTATTTAGACAAGAATGAATGTATTCTGACCCACCATGAAGCGGGCCAACTCGAATCCTATTTTTGAGATCACTTCAGAATATATAAAATCCGAGTGCACTCCTCTGACGACCCTACAGTGACTTTTAATGATGACAAGTTGTTATTTGGACAATAATGAATGTATTCTGACCCACCACGAAGCGGGCCAACTCGAATCCTATTTTTGAGATCACTTCAAAATATATAAAATCCGAGTGCACTCCTCTGACGACCCTACAATGACTTTTAATGATGACAAGTTGTTATTTGGACAATAATGAATGTATTCTGACCCACCACGAAGCGGGCCAACTCGAATCCTATTTTTGAGATCACTTCAAAATATTCAAAATCCGAGCGCACTTCTCTGACGAACCTACAATGACTTTTGAAGATGACAAGTTGTTATTTGGACAAGAATGAATGTATTCTGACCCACCACGAAGCGGGCCAACTCGAATCCTATTTTTGAGATCACTTCAAAATATATAAAATCCGAGTGCACTCCTCTGACGACCCTACAGTGACTTTTAATGATGACAAGTTGTTATTTGGACAATAATGAATGTATTCTGACCCATCACGAAGCGGGCCAACTCGAATCCTATTTTTGAGATCACTTCAAAATATTCAAAATCCGAGCGCACTTCTCTGACGAACCTACAATGACTTTTGATGATGACAAGTTGTTATTTGGACAAGAATGAATGTATTCTGACCCACTACGAAGCGGGCCAAATCGAATCCTATTTTTGGGATCACTTCAAAATATTCAAAATCCGAGCGCACTTCTCTGACGAACCTACAATGACTTTTGATGATGACAAGTTGTTATTTGGACAAGAATGAATGTATTCTGACCCACTACGAAGCGGGCCAAATCGAATCCTATTTTTGGGATCACTTCAAAATATATAAAATCCGAGTGCACTCCTCTGACGACCCTACAATGACTTTTAATGATGACAAGTTGTTATTTGGACAATAATGAATGTATTCTGACCCACCACGAAGCGGGCCAACTCGAATCCTATTTTTGAGATCACTTCAAAATATATAAAATCCGAGTGCACTCCTCTGACGACCCTACAATGTCTTTTAATGATGACAAGTTGTTATTTGGTCAATAATGAATGTATTCTGACCCACCACGAAGCGGGCCAACTCGAATCCTATTTTTGAGATCACTTCAAAATATATAAAATCCGATTGCACTCCTCTGACGACCCTACAATGACTTTTAATGATGACAAGTTGTTATTTGGACAATAATGAATGTATTCTGACCCACCACGAAGCGGGCCAACTCGAATCCTATTTTTGAGATCACTTCAAAATATATAAAATCCGAGTGCACTCCTCTGACGACCCTACAATGACTTTTAATGATGACAAGTTGTTATTTGGACAATAATGAATGTATTCTGACCCATCACGAAGCGGGCCAACTCGAATCCTATTTTTGAGATCACTTCAAAATATTCAAAATCCGAGCGCACTTCTCTGACGAACCTACAATGACTTTTGATGATGACAAGTTGTTATTTGGACAATAATGAATGTATTCTGACCCACCACGAAGCGGGCCAACTCGAATCCTATTTTTGAGATCACTTCAAAATATATAAAATCCGAGTGCACTCCCCTGACGACCCTACAATGACTTTTAATGATGACAAGTTTTTATTTGGACAATAATGAATGTATTCTGACCCACCACGAAGCGGGCCAACTCGAATCCTATTTTTGAGATCACTTCAAAATATATAAAATCCGAGTGCACTCCTCTGACGACCCTACAATGACTTTTAATGATGACAAGTTGTTATTTGGACAATAATGAATGTATTCTGACCCACCACGAAGCGGGCCAACTCGAATCCTATTTTTGAGATCACTTCAAAATATTCAAAATCCGAGCGCACTTCTCTGACGAACCTACAATGACTTTTGATGATGACAAGTTGTTATTTGGACAAGAATGAATGTATTCTGACCCACTACGAAGCGGGCCAAATCGAATCCTATTTTTGGGATCACTTCAAAATATATAAAATCCGAGTGCTCTCCTCTGACGACCCTACAATGACTTTTAATGATGACAAGTTGTTATTTGGACAATACTGAATGTATTCTGACCCACCACGAAGCGGGCCGACTCGAATCCTATTTTTGAGATCACTTCAAAATATATAAAATCCGAGTGCACTCCTCTGACGATCCTACAATGACTTTTAATGATGACAAGTTGTTATTTGGACAATAATGAATGTATTCTGACCCACCACGAAGCGGGCCAACTCGAATCCTATTTTTGAGACCACTTCAAAATATATAAAATCCGAGTGCACTCCTCTGACGACCCTACAATGACTTTTAATGATGACAAGTTGTTATTTGGACAATAATGAATGTATTCTGACCCACCACGAAGCGGGCCAACTCGAATCCTATTTTTGAGATCACTTCAAAATATATAAAATCCGAGTGCACTCCTCTGACGACCCTACAGTGACTTTTAATGATGACAAGTTGTTATTTGGACAATACTGAATGTATTCTGACCCACCACGAAGCGGGCCAACTCGAATCCTATTTTTGAGATCACTTCAAAATATATAAAATCCGAGTGCACTCCTCTGACGACCCTACAATGACTTTTAATGATGACAAGTTGTTATTTGGACAATAATGAATGTATTCTGACCCACCACGAAGCGGGCCTACTCGAATCCTATTTTTGAGATCACTTCAAAATATATAAAATCCGAGTGCACTCCTCTGACGACCCTACAATGACTTTTAATGATGACAAGTTGTTATTTGGACAATAATGAATGTAATCTGACCCACCACGAAGCGGGCCAACTCGAATCCTATTTTTGAGATCACTTCAAAATATATAAAATCCGAGTGCACTCCTCTGACGACCCTACAATGACTTTTAATGATGACAAGTTGTTATTTGGACAATAATGAATGTATTCTGACCCACCACGAAGCGGGCCAACTCGAATCCTATTTTTAAGATCACTTCAAAATATATAAAATCCGAGTGCACTCCCCTGACGACCCTACAATGACTTTTAATGATGACAAGTTTTTATTTGGACAATAATGAATGTATTCTGACCCACCACGAAGCGGGCCAACTCGAATCCTATTTTTGAGATCACTTCAAAATATATAAAATCCGAGTGCACTCCTCTGACGACCCTACAATGACTTTTAATGATGACAAGTTGTTATTTGGACAATAATGAATGTATTCTGACCCACCACGAAGCGGGCCAACTCGAATCCTATTTTTGAGATCACTTCAAAATATTCAAAATCCGAGCGCACTTCTCTGACGAACCTACAATGACTTTTGATGATGACAAGTTGTTATTTGGACAAGAATGAATGTATTCTGACCCACTACGAAGCGGGCCAAATCGAATCCTATTTTTGGGATCACTTCAAAATATATAAAATCCGAGTGCACTCCTCTGACGACCCTACAATGACTTTTAATGATGACAAGTTGTTATTTGGACAATAATGAATGTATTCTGACCCACCACGAAGCGGGCCAACTCGAATCCTATTTTTGAGATCACTTCAAAATATATAAAATCCGAGTGCACTCCTCTGACGACCCTACAATGACTTTTAATGATGACAAGTTGTTATTTGGACAATAATGAATGTATTCTGACCCACCACGAAGCGGGCCAACTCGAATCCTATTTTTGAGATCACTTCAAAATATATAAAATCCGAGTGCACTCCTCTGACGACCCTACAATGACTTTTAATGATGACAAGTTGTTATTTGGACAATAATGAATGTAATCTGACCCACCACGAAGCGGGCCAACTCGAATCCTATTTTTGAGATCACTTCAAAATATATAAAATCCGAGTGCACTCCTCTGACGACCCTACAATGACTTTTAATGATGACAAGTTGTTATTTGGACAATAATGAATGTATTCTGACCCACCACGAAGCGGGCCAACTCGAATCCTATTTTTGAGATCACTTCAAAATATATAAAATCCGAGTGCACTCCCCTGACGACCCTACAATGACTTTTAATGATGACAAGTTTTTATTTGGACAATAATGAATGTATTCTGACCCACCACGAAGCGGGCCAACTCGAATCCTATTTTTGAGATCACTTCAAAATATATAAAATCCGAGTGCACTCCTCTGACGACCCTACAATGACTTTTAATGATGACAAGTTGTTATTTGGACAATAATGAATGTATTCTGACCCACCACGAAGCGGGCCAACTCGAATCCTATTTTTGAGATCACTTCAAAATATTCAAAATCCGAGCACACTTCTCTGACGAACCTACAATGACTTTTGATGATGACAAGTTGTTATTTGGACAAGAATGAATGTATTCTGACCCACTACGAAGCGGACCAACTCGAATCCTATTTTTGGGATCACTTCAAAATATATAAAATCCGAGGGCACTCCTCTGACGACCCTACAATGACTTTTAATGATGACAAGTTGTTATTTGGACAAGAATGAATGTATTCTGACCCACCACGAAGCGAGCCAACTCGAATCCTATTTTTGAGATCACTTCA
The DNA here is from genome assembly GCA_958502065.1 of Chrysolina americana. Taxonomy (NCBI): domain Eukaryota; kingdom Metazoa; phylum Arthropoda; class Insecta; order Coleoptera; family Chrysomelidae; genus Chrysolina; species Chrysolina americana. The sequence goes on along the minus strand of OY293421.1, from coordinate 50,489,183 downwards.
AAATATATAAAATCCGAGCGCACTCCTCTGACGACCCCACAGTGACCTTTGATGATGACAAGTTGTTATTTAGACAAGAATGAATGTATTCTGACCCACCACGAAGCGGGCCAACTCGAATCCTATTTTTAAGATCACTTCAAAATATATAAAATCCGAGCGCACTCCTCTGACGACCCTACAATGATCTTTGATGATGACAAGTTGTTATTTGGACGATAATGAATGTATTCTGACCCTCCACGAAGCGGGCCAACTCGAATCCTATTTTTGAGATCACTTCAAAATATATAAAATCCGAGTGCACTCCTCTGACGACCCTACAATGATCTTTGATGATGGCAAGTTGTTATTTGGACAATAATGAATGTATTCTGACCCTCCACGAAGCGGGCCAACTCAAATCCTATTTTTGAGATCACTTCAAAATATATAAAATCCGAGCGCACTCCTCTGACGACCCCACAGTGACCTTTGATGATGACAAGTTGTTATTTAGACAAGAATGAATGTATTCTGACCCACCATGAAGCGGGCCAACTCGAATCCTATTTTTGAGATCACTTCAGAATATATAAAATCCGAGTGCACTCCTCTGACGACCCTACAGTGACTTTTAATGATGACAAGTTGTTATTTGGACAATAATGAATGTATTCTGACCCACCACGAAGCGGGCCAACTCGAATCCTATTTTTGAGATCACTTCAAAATATATAAAATCCGAGTGCACTCCTCTGACGACCCTACAATGACTTTTAATGATGACAAGTTGTTATTTGGACAATAATGAATGTATTCTGACCCACCACGAAGCGGGCCAACTCGAATCCTATTTTTGAGATCACTTCAAAATATTCAAAATCCGAGCGCACTTCTCTGACGAACCTACAATGACTTTTGATGATGACAAGTTGTTATTTGGACAAGAATGAATGTATTCTGACCCACCACGAAGCGGGCCAACTCGAATCCTATTTTTGAGATCACTTCAAAATATTCTAAATCCGAGCGCACTTCTCTGACGAACCTACAATGACTTTTGATGATGACAAGTTGTTATTTGGACAAGAATGAATGTATTCTGACCCACTACGAAGCGGGCCAAATCGAATCCTATTTTTGGGATCACTTCAAAATATATAAAATCCGAGTGCTCTCCTCTGACGACCCTACAATGACTTTTAATGATGACAAGTTGTTATTTGGACAATAATGAATGTATTCTGACCCATCACGAAGCGGGCCAACTCGAATCCTATTTTTGAGATCACTTCAAAATATTCAAAATCCGAGCGCACTTCTCTGACGAACCTACAATGACTTTTGATGATGACAAGTTGTTATTTGGACAAGAATGAATGTATTCTGACCCACTACGAAGCGGGCCAAATCGAATCCTATTTTTGGGATCACTTCAAAATATATAAAATCCGAGTGCACTCCTCTGACGACCCTACAATGACTTTTAATGATGACAAGTTGTTATTTGGACAATAATGAATGTATTCTGACCCACCACGAAGCGGGCCAACTCGATTCCTATTTTTGAGATCACTTCAAAATATATAAAATCCGAGTGCACTCCTCTGACGACCCTACAATGACTTTTAATGATGACAAGTTGTTATTTGGACAATAATGAATGTATTCTGACCCACCACGAAGCGGGCCAACTCGAATCCTATTTTTGAGATCACTTCAAAATATTCAAAATCCGAGCGCACTTCTCTGACGAACCTACAATGACTTTTGATGATGACAAGTTGTTATTTGGACAAGAATGAATGTATTCTGACCCACTACGAAGCGGGCCAAATCGAATCCTATTTTTGGGATCACTTCAAAATATATAAAATCCGAGTGCACTCCTCTGACGACCCTACAATGACTTTTAATGATGACAAGTTGTTATTTGGACAATAATGAATGTATTCTGACCCACCACGAAGCGGGCCAACTCGAATCCTATTTTTGAGATCACTTCAAAATATATAAAATCCGAGTGCACTCCTCTGACGACCCTACAATGACTTTTAATGATGACAAGTTGTTATTTGGACAATAATGAATGTATTCTGACCCACCACGAAGCGGGCCAACTCGAATCCTATTTTTGAGATCACTTCAAAATATATAAAATCCGAGTGCACTCCTCTGACGACCCTACAATGACTTTTAATGATGACAAGTTGTTATTTGGACAATAATGAATGTAATCTGACCCACCACGAAGCGGGCCAACTCGAATCCTATTTTTGAGATCACTTCAAAATATATAAAATCCGAGTGCACTCCTCTGACGACCCTACAATGACTTTTAATGATGACAAGTTGTTATTTGGACAATAATGAATGTATTCTGACCCACCACGAAGCGGGCCAACTCGAATCCTATTTTTGAGATCACTTCAAAATATATAAAATCCGAGTGCACTCCCCTGACGACCCTACAATGACTTTTAATGATGACAAGTTTTTATTTGGACAATAATGAATGTATTCTGACCCACCACGAAGCGGGCCAACTCGAATCCTATTTTTGAGATCACTTCAAAATATATAAAATCCGAGTGCACTCCTCTGACGACCCTACAATGACTTTTAATGATGACAAGTTGTTATTTGGACAATAATGAATGTATTCTGACCCACCACGAAGCGGGCCAACTCGAATCCTATTTTTGAGATCACTTCAAAATATTCAAAATCCGAGCGCACTTCTCTGACGAACCTACAATGACTTTTGATGATGACAAGTTGTTATTTGGACAAGAATGAATGTATTCTGACCCACTACGAAGCGGACCAACTCGAATCCTATTTTTGGGATCACTTCAAAATATATAAAATCCGAGGGCACTCCTCTGACGACCCTACAATGACTTTTAATGATGACAAGTTGTTATTTGGACAAGAATGAATGTATTCTGACTCACCACGAAGCGAGCCAATTCGAATCCTATTTTTGAGATCACTTCAAAATATATAAAATCCGAGCGCACTCCTCTGACGACCCCACAGTGACCTTTGATGATGACAAGTTGTTATTTAGACAAGAATGAATGTATTCTGACCCACCACGAAGCGGGCCAACTCGAATCCTATTTTTGAGATCACTTCAAAATATATAAAATCCGAGCGCACTCCTCTGACGACCCTACAATGATCTTTGATGATGACAAGTTGTTATTTGGACAATAATGAATGTATTCTGACCCTCCACGAAGCGGGCCAACTCGAATCCTATTTTTGAGATCACTTCAAAATATATAAAATCCGAGTGCACTCCTCTGACGACCCTACAATGATCTTTGATGATGGCAAGTTGTTATTTGGACAATAATGAATGTATTCTGACCCTCCACGAAGCGGGCCAACTCAAATCCTATTTTTGAGATCACTTCAAAATATATAAAATCCGAGCGCACTCCTCTGACGACCCCACAGTGACCTTTGATGATGACAAGTTGTTATTTAGACAAGAATGAATGTATTCTGACCCACCATGAAGCGGGCCAACTCGAATCCTATTTTTGAGATCACTTCAGAATATATAAAATCCGAGTGCACTCCTCTGACGACCCTACAGTGACTTTTAATGATGACAAGTTGTTATTTGGACAATAATGAATGTATTCTGACCCACCACGAAGCGGGCCAACTCGAATCCTATTTTTGAGATCACTTCAAAATATATAAAATCCGAGTGCACTCCTCTGACGACCCTACAATGACTTTTAATGATGACAAGTTGTTATTTGGACAATAATGAATGTATTCTGACCCACCACGAAGCGGGCCAACTCGAATCCTATTTTTGAGATCACTTCAAAATATTCAAAATCCGAGCGCACTTCTCTGACGAACCTACAATGACTTTTGATGATGACAAGTTGTTATTTGGACAAGAATGAATGTATTCTGACCCACCACGAAGCGGGCCAACTCGAATCCTATTTTTGAGATCACTTCAAAATATTCTAAATCCGAGCGCACTTCTCTGACGAACCTACAATGACTTTTGATGATGACAAGTTGTTATTTGGACAAGAATGAATGTATTCTGACCCACTACGAAGCGGGCCAAATCGAATCCTATTTTTGGGATCACTTCAAAATATATAAAATCCGAGTGCTCTCCTCTGACGACCCTACAATGACTTTTAATGATGACAAGTTGTTATTTGGACAATAATGAATGTATTCTGACCCATCACGAAGCGGGCCAACTCGAATCCTATTTTTGAGATCACTTCAAAATATTCAAAATCCGAGCGCACTTCTCTGACAAACCTACAATGACTTTTGATGATGACAAGTTGTTATTTGGACAAGAATGAATGTATTCTGACCCACTACGAAGCGGGCCAAATCGAATCCTATTTTTGGGATCACTTCAAAATATATAAAATCCGAGTGCACTCCTCTGACGACCCTACAATGACTTTTAATGATGACAAGTTGTTATTTGGACAATAATGAATGTATTCTGACCCACCACGAAGCGGGCCAACTCGATTCCTATTTTTGAGATCACTTCAAAATATATAAAATCCGAGTGCACTCCTCTGACGACCCTACAATGACTTTTAATGATGACAAGTTGTTATTTGGACAATAATGAATGTATTCTGACCCACCACGAAGCGGGCCAACTCGAATCCTATTTTTGAGATCACTTCAAAATATTCAAAATCCGAGCGCACTTCTCTGACAAACCTACAATGACTTTTGATGATGACAAGTTGTTATTTGGACAAGAATGAATGTATTCTGACCCACTACGAAGCGGGCCAAATCGAATCCTATTTTTGGGATCACTTCAAAATATATAAAATCCGAGTGCACTCCTCTGACGACCCTACAATGATCTTTGATGATGTAAAGTTGTTATTTGGACAATAATGAATGTATTCTGACCCTCCACGAAGCGGGCCAACTCGAATCCTATTTTTGAGATCACTTCAAAATATATAAATATCCACCGCACTCCTCTGACGACCCCACAGTAAGTTTTGATGATGGCAAGTTGTTATTTAGACAAGAATGAATGTATTCTGACCCACCACGAGGCGGGCCAACTCGAATCCTATTTTTGGGATCACTTCAAAATATATAAAATTCGAGCGCACTCCTCTGACGACCCTACAATGACCTTTGATGATGACAAGTTGTTATTTAGACAAGAATGAATGTATTCTGACCCTCCACGAAGCGGGCCAACTCGAATCCTATTTTTGAGATCACTTCAAAATATATAAAATCCGAGTGCACTCCTCTGACGACCCTACAATGACTTTTAATGATGACAAGTTGTTATTTGGACAATAATGAATGTATTCTGACCCACCACGAAGCGGGCCAACTCGAATCCTATTTTTGAGATCACTTCAAAATATATAAAATCCGAGTGCACTCCTCTGACGACCCTACAGTGACTTTTAATGATGACAAGTTGTTATTTGGACATTAATGAATGTATTCTGACCCATCACGAAGCGGGCCAACTGGAATCCTATTTTTGAGATCACTTCAAAATATTCAAAATCCGAGCGCACTTCTCTGACGAACCTACAATGACTTTTGATGATGACAAGTTGTTATTTGGACAAGAATTAATGTATTCTGACCCACTACGAAGCGGGCCAAATCGAATCCTATTTTTGGGATCACTTCAAAATATATAAAATCCGAGTGCACTCCTCTGACGACCCTACAATGACTTTTAATGATGACAAGTTGTTATTTGGACAATAATGAATGTATTCTGACCCACCACGAAGCGGGCCAACTCGAATCCTATTTTTGAGATCACTTCAAAATATATAAAATCCGAGTGCACTCCTCTGACGACCCAACAATGACTTTTAATGATGACAAGTTGTTATTTGGACAATAATGAATGTATTCTGACCCACCACGAAGCGGGCCAACTCGAATCCTATTTTTGAGATCACTTCAAAATATATAAAATCCGATTGCACTCCTCTGACGACCCTACAATGACTTTTAATGATGACAAGTTGTTATTTGGACAATAATGAATGTATTCTGACCCACCACGAAGCGGGCCAACTCGAATCCTATTTTTGAGATCACTTCAAAATATATAAAATCCGAGTGCACTCCTCTGACGACCCTACAATGACTTTTAATGATGACAAGTTGTTATTTGGACAATAATGAATGTATTCTGACCCACCACGAAGCGGGCCAACTCGAATCCTATTTTTGAGATCACTTCAAAATATATAAAATCCGAGTGCACTCCCCTGACGACCCTACAATGACTTTTAATGATGACAAGTTTTTATTTGGAAAATAATGAATGTATTCTGACCCACTACGAAGCGGGCCAAATCGAATCCTATTTTTGAGATCACTTCAAAATATATAAAATCCGAGTGCACTCCTCTGACGACCCTACAATGATCTTTGATGATGGCAAGTTGTTATTTGGACAATAATGAATGTAATCTGACCCACCACGAAGCGGGCCAACTCGAATCCTATTTTTGAGATCACTTCAAAATATATAAAATCCGAGTGCACTCCTCTGACGACCCTACAATGACTTTTAATGATGACAAGTTGTTATTTGGACAATAATGAATGTATTCTGACCCACCACGAAGCGGGCCAACTCGAATCCTATTTTTGAGATCACTTCAAAATATATAAAATCCGAGTGCACTCCCCTGACGACCCTACAATGACTTTTAATGATGACAAGTTTTTATTTGGACAATAATGAATGTATTCTGACCCACCACGAAGCGGGCCAACTCGAATCCTATTTTTGAGATCACTTCAAAATATATAAAATCCGAGTGCACTCCTCTGACGACCCTACAATGACTTTTAATGATGACAAGTTGTTATTTGGACAATAATGAATGTATTCTGACCCACCACGAAGCGGGCCAACTCGAATCCTATTTTTGAGATCACTTCAAAATATTCAAAATCCGAGCGCACTTCTCTGACGAACCTACAATGACTTTTGATGATGACAAGTTGTTATTTGGACAAGAATGAATGTATTCTGACCCACTACGAAGCGGACCAACTCGAATCCTATTTTTGGGATCACTTCAAAATATATAAAATCCGAGGGCACTCCTCTGACGACCCTACAATGACTTTTAATGATGACAAGTTGTTATTTGGACAAGAATGAATGTATTCTGACTCACCACGAAGCGAGCCAATTCGAATCCTATTTTTGAGATCACTTCAAAATATATAAAATCCGAGCGCACTCCTCTGACGACCCCACAGTGACCTTTGATGATGACAAGTTGTTATTTAGACAAGAATGAATGTATTCTGACCCACCACGAAGCGGGCCAACTCGAATCCTATTTTTGAGATCACTTCAAAATATATAAAATCCGAGCGCACTCCTCTGACGACCCTACAATGATCTTTGATGATGACAAGTTGTTATTTGGACAATAATGAATGTATTCTGACCCTCCACGAAGCGGGCCAACTCGAATCCTATTTTTGAGATCACTTCAAAATATATAAAATCCGAGTGCACTCCTCTGACGACCCTACAATGACTTTTAATGATGACAAGTTGTTATTTGGACAATAATGAATGTATTCTGACCCACCACGAAGCGGGCCAACTCGAATCCTATTTTTGAGATCACTTCAAAATATATAAAATCCGAGTGCACTCCTCTGACGACCCTACAGTGACTTTTAATGATGACAAGTTGTTATTTGGACATTAATGAATGTATTCTGACCCATCACGAAGCGGGCCAACTGGAATCCTATTTTTGAGATCACTTCAAAATATTCAAAATCCGAGCGCACTTCTCTGACGAACCTACAATGACTTTTGATGATGACAAGTTGTTATTTGGACAAGAATTAATGTATTCTGACCCACTACGAAGCGGGCCAAATCGAATCCTATTTTTGGGATCACTTCAAAATATATAAAATCCGAGTGCACTCCTCTGACGACCCTACAATGACTTTTAATGATGACAAGTTGTTATTTGGACAATAATGAATGTATTCTGACCCACCACGAAGCGGGCCAACTCGAATCCTATTTTTGAGATCACTTCAAAATATATAAAATCCGAGTGCACTCCTCTGACGACCCAACAATGACTTTTAATGATGACAAGTTGTTATTTGGACAATAATGAATGTATTCTGACCCACCACGAAGCGGGCCAACTCGAATCCTATTTTTGAGATCACTTCAAAATATATAAAATCCGATTGCACTCCTCTGACGACCCTACAATGACTTTTAATGATGACAAGTTGTTATTTGGACAATAATGAATGTATTCTGACCCACCACGAAGCGGGCCAACTCGAATCCTATTTTTGAGATCACTTCAAAATATATAAAATCCGAGTGCACTCCTCTGACGACCCTACAATGACTTTTAATGATGACAAGTTGTTATTTGGACAATAATGAATGTATTCTGACCCACCACGAAGCGGGCCAACTCGAATCCTATTTTTGAGATCACTTCAAAATATATAAAATCCGAGTGCACTCCCCTGACGACCCTACAATGACTTTTAATGATGACAAGTTTTTATTTGGAAAATAATGAATGTATTCTGACCCACTACGAAGCGGGCCAAATCGAATCCTATTTTTGAGATCACTTCAAAATATATAAAATCCGAGTGCACTCCTCTGACGACCCTACAATGATCTTTGATGATGGCAAGTTGTTATTTGGACAATAATGAATGTAATCTGACCCACCACGAAGCGGGCCAACTCGAATCCTATTTTTGAGATCACTTCAAAATATATAAAATCCGAGTGCACTCCTCTGACGACCCTACAATGACTTTTAATGATGACAAGTTGTTATTTGGACAATAATGAATGTATTCTGACCCACCACGAAGCGGGCCAACTCGAATCCTATTTTTGAGATCACTTCAAAATATATAAAATCCGAGTGCACTCCCCTGACGACCCTACAATGACTTTTAATGATGACAAGTTTTTATTTGGACAATAATGAATGTATTCTGACCCACCACGAAGCGGGCCAACTCGAATCCTATTTTTGAGATCACTTCAAAATATATAAAATCCGAGTGCACTCCTCTGACGACCCTACAATGACTTTTAATGATGACAAGTTGTTATTTGGACAATAATGAATGTATTCTGACCCACCACGAAGCGGGCCAACTCGAATCCTATTTTTGAGATCACTTCAAAATATTCAAAATCCGAGCGCACTTCTCTGACGAACCTACAATGACTTTTGATGATGACAAGTTGTTATTTGGACAAGAATGAATGTATTCTGACCCACTACGAAGCGGACCAACTCGAATCCTATTTTTGGGATCACTTCAAAATATATAAAATCCGAGGGCACTCCTCTGACGACCCTACAATGACTTTTAATGATGACAAGTTGTTATTTGGACAAGAATGAATGTATTCTGACTCACCACGAAGCGAGCCAATTCGAATCCTATTTTTGAGATCACTTCAAAATATATAAAATCCGAGCGCACTCCTCTGACGACCCCACAGTGACCTTTGATGATGACAAGTTGTTATTTAGACAAGAATGAATGTATTCTGACCCACCACGAAGCGGGCCAACTCGAATCCTATTTTTGAGATCACTTCAAAATATATAAAATCCGAGCGCACTCCTCTGACGACCCTACAATGATCTTTGATGATGACAAGTTGTTATTTGGACAATAATGAATGTATTCTGACCCTCCACGAAGCGGGCCAACTCGAATCCTATTTTTGAGATCACTTCAAAATATATAAAATCCGAGTGCACTCCTCTGACGACCCTACAATGATCTTTGATGATGGCAAGTTGTTATTTGGACAATAATGAATGTATTCTGACCCTCCACGAAGCGGGCCAACTCAAATCCTATTTTTGAGATCACTTCAAAATATATAAAATCCGAGCGCACTCCTCTGACGACCCCACAGTGACCTTTGATGATGACAAGTTGTTATTTAGACAAGAATGAATGTATTCTGACCCACCATGAAGCGGGCCAACTCGAATCCTATTTTTGAGATCACTTCAGAATATATAAAATCCGAGTGCACTCCTCTGACGACCCTACAGTGACTTTTAATGATGACAAGTTGTTATTTGGACAATAATGAATGTATTCTGACCCACCACGAAGCGGGCCAACTCGAATCCTATTTTTGAGATCACTTCAAAATATATAAAATCCGAGTGCACTCCTCTGACGACCCTACAATGACTTTTAATGATGACAAGTTGTTATTTGGACAATAATGAATGTATTCTGACCCACCACGAAGCGGGCCAACTCGAATCCTATTTTTGAGATCACTTCAAAATATTCAAAATCCGAGCGCACTTCTCTGACGAACCTACAATGACTTTTGATGATGACAAGTTGTTATTTGGACAAGAATGAATGTATTCTGACCCACCACGAAGCGGGCCAACTCGAATCCTATTTTTGAGATCACTTCAAAATATTCTAAATCCGAGCGCACTTCTCTGACGAACCTACAATGACTTTTGATGATGACAAGTTGTTATTTGGACAAGAATGAATGTATTCTGACCCACTACGAAGCGGGCCAAATCGAATCCTATTTTTGGGATCACTTCAAAATATATAAAATCCGAGTGCTCTCCTCTGACGACCCTACAATGACTTTTAATGATGACAAGTTGTTATTTGGACAATAATGAATGTATTCTGACCCATCACGAAGCGGGCCAACTCGAATCCTATTTTTGAGATCACTTCAAAATATTCAAAATCCGAGCGCACTTCTCTGACGAACCTACAATGACTTTTGATGATGACAAGTTGTTATTTGGACAAGAATGAATGTATTCTGACCCACTACGAAGCGGGCCAAATCGAATCCTATTTTTGGGATCACTTCAAAATATATAAAATCCGAGTGCACTCCTCTGACGACCCTACAATGACTTTTAATGATGACAAGTTGTTATTTGGACAATAATGAATGTATTCTGACCCACCACGAAGCGGGCCAACTCGATTCCTATTTTTGAGATCACTTCAAAATATATAAAATCCGAGTGCACTCCTCTGACGACCCTACAATGACTTTTAATGATGACAAGTTGTTATTTGGACAATAATGAATGTATTCTGACCCACCACGAAGCGGGCCAACTCGAATCCTATTTTTGAGATCACTTCAAAATATTCAAAATCCGAGCGCACTTCTCTGACAAACCTACAATGACTTTTGATGATGACAAGTTGTTATTTGGACAAGAATGAATGTATTCTGACCCACTACGAAGCGGGCCAAATCGAATCCTATTTTTGGGATCACTTCAAAATATATAAAATCCTAGTGCACTCCTCTGACGACCCTACAATGATCTTTGATGATGTAAAGTTGTTATTTGGACAATAATGAATGTATTCTGACCCTCCACGAAGCGGGCCAACTCGAATCCTATTTTTGAGATCACTTCAAAATATATAAATATCCACCGCACTCCTCTGACGACCCCACAGTAACTTTTGATGATGGCAAGTTGTTATTTAGACAAGAATGAATGTATTCTGACCCACCACGAGGCGGGCCAACTCGAATCCTATTTTTGGGATCACTTCAAAATATATAAAATTCGAGCGCACTCCTCTGACGACCCTACAATGACCTTTGATGATGACAAGTTGTTATTTAGACAAGAATGAATGTATTCTGACCCTCCACGAAGCGGGCCAACTCGAATCCTATTTTTGAGATCACTTCAAAATATATAAAATCCGAGTGCACTCCTCTGACGACCCTACAATGACTTTTAATGATGACAAGTTGTTATTTGGACAATAATGAATGTATTCTGACCCACCACGAAGCGGGCCAACTCGAATCCTATTTTTGAGATCACTTCAAAATATATAAAATCCGAGTGCACTCCTCAGACGACCCTACAGTGACTTTTAATGATGACAAGTTGTTATTTGGACATTAATGAATGTATTCTGACCCATCACGAAGCGGGCCAACTGGAATCCTATTTTTGAGATCACTTCAAAATATTCAAAATCCGAGCGCACTTCTCTGACGAACCTACAATGACTTTTGATGATGACAAGTTGTTATTTGGACAAGAATTAATGTATTCTGACCCACTACGAAGCGGGCCAAATCGAATCCTATTTTTGGGATCACTTCAAAATATATAAAATCCGAGTGCACTCCTCTGACGACCCTACAATGACTTTTAATGATGACAAGTTGTTATTTGGACAATAATGAATGTATTCTGACCCACCACGAAGCGGGCCAACTCGAATCCTATTTTTGAGATCACTTCAAAATATATAAAATCCGAGTGCACTCCTCTGACGACCCTACAATGACTTTTAATGATGACAAGTTGTTATTTGGACAATAATGAATGTATTCTGACCCACCACGAAGCGGGCCAACTCGAATCCTATTTTTGAGATCACTTCAAAATATATAAAATCCGATTGCACTCCTCTGACGACCCTACAATGACTTTTAATGATGACAAGTTGTTATTTGGACAATAATGAATGTATTCTGACCCACCACGAAGCGGGCCAACTCGAATCCTATTTTTGAGATCACTTCAAAATATATAAAATCCGAGTGCACTCCTCTGACGACCCTACAATGACTTTTAATGATGACAAGTTGTTATTTGGACAATAATGAATGTATTCTGACCCACCACGAAGCGGGCCAACTCGAATCCTATTTTTGAGATCACTTCAAAATATATAAAATCCGAGTGCACTCCCCTGACGACCCTACAATGACTTTTAATGATGACAAGTTTTTATTTGGAAAATAATGAATGTATTCTGACCCACTACGAAGCGGGCCAAATCGAATCCTATTTTTGAGATCACTTCAAAATATATAAAATCCGAGTGCACTCCTCTGACGACCCTACAATGATCTTTGATGATGGCAAGTTGTTATTTGGACAATAATGAATGTATTCTGACCCTCCACGAAGCGGGCCAACTCAAATCCTATTTTTGAGATCACTTCAAAATATATAAAATCCGAGCGCACTCCTCTGACGACCCCACAGTGACCTTTGATGATGACAAGTTGTTATTTAGACAAGAATGAATGTATTCTGACCCACCATGAAGCGGGCCAACTCGAATCCTATTTTTGAGATCACTTCAGAATATATAAAATCCGAGTGCACTCCTCTGACGACCCTACAGTGACTTTTAATGATGACAAGTTGTTATTTGGACAATAATGAATGTATTCTGACCCACCACGAAGCGGGCCAACTCGAATCCTATTTTTGAGATCACTTCAAAATATATAAAATCCGAGTGCACTCCTCTGACGACCCTACAATGACTTTTAATGATGACAAGTTGTTATTTGGACAATAATGAATGTATTCTGACCCACCACGAAGCGGGCCAACTCGAATCCTATTTTTGAGATCACTTCAAAATATTCAAAATCCGAGCGCACTTCTCTGACGAACCTACAATGACTTTTGATGATGACAAGTTGTTATTTGGACAAGAATGAATGTATTCTGACCCACCACGAAGCGGGCCAACTCGAATCCTATTTTTGAGATCACTTCAAAATATTCTAAATCCGAGCGCACTTCTCTGACGAACCTACAATGACTTTTGATGATGACAAGTTGTTATTTGGACAAGAATGAATGTATTCTGACCCACTACGAAGCGGGCCAAATCGAATCCTATTTTTGGGATCACTTCAAAATATATAAAATCCGAGTGCTCTCCTCTGACGACCCTACAATGACTTTTAATGATGACAAGTTGTTATTTGGACAATAATGAATGTATTCTGACCCATCACGAAGCGGGCCAACTCGAATCCTATTTTTTAGATCACTTCAAAATATTCAAAATCCGAGCGCACTTCTCTGACGAACCTACAATGACTTTTGATGATGACAAGTTGTTATTTGGACAAGAATGAATGTATTCTGACCCACTACGAAGCGGGCCAAATCGAATCCTATTTTTGGGATCACTTCAAAATATATAAAATCCGAGTGCACTCCTCTGACGACCCTACAATGACTTTTAATGATGACAAGTTGTTATTTGGACAATAATGAATGTATTCTGACCCACCACGAAGCGGGCCAACTCGATTCCTATTTTTGAGATCACTTCAAAATATATAAAATCCGAGTGCACTCCTCTGACGACCCTACAATGACTTTTAATGATGACAAGTTGTTATTTGGACAATAATGAATGTATTCTGACCCACCACGAAGCGGGCCAACTCGAATCCTATTTTTGAGATCACTTCAAAATATTCAAAATCCGAGCGCACTTCTCTGACAAACCTACAATGACTTTTGATGATGACAAGTTGTTATTTGGACAAGAATGAATGTATTCTGACCCACTACGAAGCGGGCCAAATCGAATCCTATTTTTGGGATCACTTCAAAATATATAAAATCCGAGTGCACTCCTCTGACGACCCTACAATGATCTTTGATGATGTAAAGTTGTTATTTGGACAATAATGAATGTATTCTGACCCTCCACGAAGCGGGCCAACTCGAATCCTATTTTTGAGATCACTTCAAAATATATAAATATCCACCGCACTCCTCTGACGACCCCACAGTAACTTTTGATGATGGCAAGTTGTTATTTAGACAAGAATGAATGTATTCTGACCCACCACGAGGCGGGCCAACTCGAATCCTATTTTTGGGATCACTTCAAAATATATAAAATTCGAGCGCACTCCTCTGACGACCCTACAATGACCTTTGATGATGACAAGTTGTTATTTAGACAAGAATGAATGTATTCTGACCCTCCACGAAGCGGGCCAACTCGAATCCTATTTTTGAGATCACTTCAAAATATATAAAATCCGAGTGCACTCCTCTGACGACCCTACAATGACTTTTAATGATGACAAGTTGTTATTTGGACAATAATGAATGTATTCTGACCCACCACGAAGCGGGCCAACTCGAATCCTATTTTTGAGATCACTTCAAAATATATAAAATCCGAGTGCACTCCTCTGACGACCCTACAGTGACTTTTAATGATGACAAGTTGTTATTTGGACATTAATGAATGTATTCTGACCCATCACGAAGCGGGCCAACTGGAATCCTATTTTTGAGATCACTTCAAAATATTCAAAATCCGAGCGCACTTCTCTGACGAACCTACAATGACTTTTGATGATGACAAGTTGTTATTTGGACAAGAATTAATGTATTCTGACCCACTACGAAGCGGGCCAAATCGAATCCTATTTTTGGGATCACTTCAAAATATATAAAATCCGAGTGCACTCCTCTGACGACCCTACAATGACTTTTAATGATGACAAGTTGTTATTTGGACAATAATGAATGTATTCTGACCCACCACGAAGCGGGCCAACTCGAATCCTATTTTTGAGATCACTTCAAAATATATAAAATCCGAGTGCACTCCTCTGACGACCCTACAATGACTTTTAATGATGACAAGTTGTTATTTGGACAATAATGAATGTATTCTGACCCACCACGAAGCGGGCCAACTCGAATCCTATTTTTGAGATCACTTCAAAATATATAAAATCCGATTGCACTCCTCTGACGACCCTACAATGACTTTTAATGATGACAAGTTGTTATTTGGACAATAATGAATGTATTCTGACCCACCACGAAGCGGGCCAACTCGAATCCTATTTTTGAGATCACTTCAAAATATATAAAATCCGAGTGCACTCCTCTGACGACCCTACAATGACTTTTAATGATGACAAGTTGTTATTTGGACAATAATGAATGTATTCTGACCCACCACGAAGCGGGCCAACTCGAATCCTATTTTTGAGATCACTTCAAAATATTCAAAATCCGAGCGCACTTCTCTGACGAACCTACAATGACTTTTGATGATGACAAGTTGTTATTTGGACAAGAATGAATGTATTCTGACCCACTACGAAGCGGGCCAAATCGAATCCTATTTTTGGGATCACTTCAAAATATATAATATCCGAGTGCTCTCCTCTGACGACCCTACAATGACTTTTAATGATGACAAGTTGTTATTTGGACAATACTGAATGTATTCTGACCCACCACGAAGCGGGCCGACTCGAATCCTATTTTTGAGATCACTTCAAAATATATAAAATCCGAGTGCACTCCTCTGACGATCCTACAATGACTTTTAATGATGACAAGTTGTTATTTGGACAATAATGAATGTATTCTGACCCACCACGAAGCGGGCCAACTCGAATCCTATTTTTGGGATCACTTCAAAATATATAAAATCCGAGTGCACTCCTCTGACGACCCTACAATGACTTTTAATGATGACAAGTTGTTATTTGGACAATAATGAATGTATTCTGACCCACCACGAAGCGGGCCAACTCGAATCCTATTTTTGAGATCACTTCAAAATATATAAAATCCGAGTGCACTCCTCTGACGACCCTACAATGATCTTTGATGATGTAAAGTTGTTATTTGGACAATAATGAATGTATTCTGACCCTCCACGAAGCGGGCCAACTCGAATCCTATTTTTGAGATCACTTCAAAATATATAAATATCCACCGCACTCCTCTGACGACCCCACAGTAACTTTTGATGATGGCAAGTTGTTATTTAGACAAGAATGAATGTATTCTGACCCACCACGAGGCGGGTCAACTCGAATCCTATTTTTGGGATCACTTCAAAATATATAAAATTCGAGCGCACTCCTCTGACGACCCTACAATGACCTTTGATGATGACAAGTTGTTATTTAGACAAGAATGAATGTATTCTGACCCTCCACGAAGCGGGCCAACTCGAATCCTATTTTTGAGATCACTTCAAAATATATAAAATCCGAGTGCACTCCTCTGACGACCCTACAATGACTTTTAATGATGACAAGTTGTTATTTGGACAATAATGAATGTATTCTGACCCACCACGAAGCGGGCCAACTCGAATCCTATTTTTGAGATCACTTCAAAATATATAAAATCCGAGTGCACTCCTCTGACGACCCTACAGTGACTTTTAATGATGACAAGTTGTTATTTGGACATTAATGAATGTATTCTGACCCATCACGAAGCGGGCCAACTGGAATCCTATTTTTGAGATCACTTCAAAATATTCAAAATCCGAGCGCACTTCTCTGACGAACCTACAATGACTTTTGATGATGACAAGTTGTTATTTGGACAAGAATTAATGTATTCTGACCCACTACGAAGCGGGCCAAATCGAATCCTATTTTTGGGATCACTTCAAAATATATAAAATCCGAGTGCACTCCTCTGACGACCCTACAATGACTTTTAATGATGACAAGTTGTTATTTGGACAATAATGAATGTATTCTGACCCACCACGAAGCGGGCCAACTCGAATCCTATTTTTGAGATCACTTCAAAATATATAAAATCCGAGTGCACTCCTCTGACGACCCTACAATGACTTTTAATGATGACAAGTTGTTATTTGGACAATAATGAATGTATTCTGACCCACCACGAAGCGGGCCAACTCGAATCCTATTTTTGAGATCACTTCAAAATATATAAAATCCGATTGCACTCCTCTGACGACCCTACAATGACTTTTAATGATGACAAGTTGTTATTTGGACAATAATGAATGTATTCTGACCCACCACGAAGCGGGCCAACTCGAATCCTATTTTTGAGATCACTTCAAAATATATAAAATCCGAGTGCACTCCTCTGACGACCCTACAATGACTTTTAATGATGACAAGTTGTTATTTGGACAATAATGAATGTATTCTGACCCACCACGAAGCGGGCCAACTCGAATCCTATTTTTGAGATCACTTCAAAATATATAAAATCCGAGTGCACTCCCCTGACGACCCTACAATGACTTTTAATGATGACAAGTTTTTATTTGGAAAATAATGAATGTATTCTGACCCACTACGAAGCGGGCCAAATCGAATCCTATTTTTGAGATCACTTCAAAATATATAAAATCCGAGTGCACTCCTCTGACGACCCTACAATGATCTTTGATGATGGCAAGTTGTTATTTGGACAATAATGAATGTATTCTGACCCTCCACGAAGCGGGCCAACTCAAATCCTATTTTTGAGATCACTTCAAAATATATAAAATCCGAGCGCACTCCTCTGACGACCCCACAGTGACCTTTGATGATGACAAGTTGTTATTTAGACAAGAATGAATGTATTCTGACCCACCATGAAGCGGGCCAACTCGAATCCTATTTTTGAGATCACTTCAGAATATATAAAATCCGAGTGCACTCCTCTGACGACCCTACAGTGACTTTTAATGATGACAAGTTGTTATTTGGACAATAATGAATGTATTCTGACCCACCACGAAGCGGGCCAACTCGAATCCTATTTTTGAGATCACTTCAAAATATATAAAATCCGAGTGCACTCCTCTGACGACCCTACAATGACTTTTAATGATGACAAGTTGTTATTTGGACAATAATGAATGTATTCTGACCCACCACGAAGCGGGCCAACTCGAATCCTATTTTTGAGATCACTTCAAAATATTCAAAATCCGAGCGCACTTCTCTGACGAACCTACAATGACTTTTGATGATGACAAGTTGTTATTTGGACAAGAATGAATGTATTCTGACCCACCACGAAGCGGGCCAACTCGAATCCTATTTTTGAGATCACTTCAAAATATTCTAAATCCGAGCGCACTTCTCTGACGAACCTACAATGACTTTTGATGATGACAAGTTGTTATTTGGACAAGAATGAATGTATTCTGACCCACTACGAAGCGGGCCAAATCGAATCCTATTTTTGGGATCACTTCAAAATATATAAAATCCGAGTGCTCTCCTCTGACGACCCTACAATGACTTTTAATGATGACAAGTTGTTATTTGGACAATAATGAATGTATTCTGACCCATCACGAAGCGGGCCAACTCGAATCCTATTTTTGAGATCACTTCAAAATATTCAAAATCCGAGCGCACTTCTCTGACGAACCTACAATGACTTTTGATGATGACAAGTTGTTATTTGGACAAGAATGAATGTATTCTGACCCACTACGAAGCGGGCCAAATCGAATCCTATTTTTGGGATCACTTCAAAATATATAAAATCCGAGTGCACTCCTCTGACGACCCTACAATGACTTTTAATGATGACAAGTTGTTATTTGGACAATAATGAATGTATTCTGACCCACCACGAAGCGGGCCAACTCGATTCCTATTTTTGAGATCACTTCAAAATATATAAAATCCGAGTGCACTCCTCTGACGACCCTACAATGACTTTTAATGATGACAAGTTGTTATTTGGACAATAATGAATGTATTCTGACCCACCACGAAGCGGGCCAACTCGAATCCTATTTTTGAGATCACTTCAAAATATTCAAAATCCGAGCGCACTTCTCTGACAAACCTACAATGACTTTTGATGATGACAAGTTGTTATTTGGACAAGAATGAATGTATTCTGACCCACTACGAAGCGGGCCAAATCGAATCCTATTTTTGGGATCACTTCAAAATATATAAAATCCGAGTGCACTCCTCTGACGACCCTACAATGATCTTTGATGATGTAAAGTTGTTATTTGGACAATAATGAATGTATTCTGACCCTCCACGAAGCGGGCCAACTCGAATCCTATTTTTGAGATCACTTCAAAATATATAAATATCCACCGCACTCCTCTGACGACCCCACAGTAACTTTTGATGATGGCAAGTTGTTATTTAGACAAGAATGAATGTATTCTGACCCACCACGAGGCGGGCCAACTCGAATCCTATTTTTGGGATCACTTCAAAATATATAAAATTCGAGCGCACTCCTCTGACGACCCTACAATGACCTTTGATGATGACAAGTTGTTATTTAGACAAGAATGAATGTATTCTGACCCTCCACGAAGCGGGCCAACTCGAATCCTATTTTTGAGATCACTTCAAAATATATAAAATCCGAGTGCACTCCTCTGACGACCCTACAATGACTTTTAATGATGACAAGTTGTTATTTGGACAATAATGAATGTATTCTGACCCACCACGAAGCGGGCCAACTCGAATCCTATTTTTGAGATCACTTCAAAATATATAAAATCCGAGTGCACTCCTCTGACGACCCTACAGTGACTTTTAATGATGACAAGTTGTTATTTGGACATTAATGAATGTATTCTGACCCATCACGAAGCGGGCCAACTGGAATCCTATTTTTGAGATCACTTCAAAATATTCAAAATCCGAGCGCACTTCTCTGACGAACCTACAATGACTTTTGATGATGACAAGTTGTTATTTGGACAAGAATTAATGTATTCTGACCCACTACGAAGCGGGCCAAATCGAATCCTATTTTTGGGATCACTTCAAAATATATAAAATCCGAGTGCACTCCTCTGACGACCCTACAATGACTTTTAATGATGACAAGTTGTTATTTGGACAATAATGAATGTATTCTGACCCACCACGAAGCGGGCCAACTCGAATCCTATTTTTGAGATCACTTCAAAATATATAAAATCCGAGTGCACTCCTCTGACGACCCTACAATGACTTTTAATGATGACAAGTTGTTATTTGGACAATAATGAATGTATTCTGACCCACCACGAAGCGGGCCAACTCGAATCCTATTTTTGAGATCACTTCAAAATATATAAAATCCGATTGCACTCCTCTGACGACCCTACAATGACTTTTAATGATGACAAGTTGTTATTTGGACAATAATGAATGTATTCTGACCCACCACGAAGCGGGCCAACTCGAATCCTATTTTTGAGATCACTTCAAAATATATAAAATCCGAGTGCACTCCTCTGACGACCCTACAATGACTTTTAATGATGACAAGTTGTTATTTGGACAATAATGAATGTATTCTGACCCACCACGAAGCGGGCCAACTCGAATCCTATTTTTGAGATCACTTCAAAATATTCAAAATCCGAGCGCACTTCTCTGACGAACCTACAATGACTTTTGATGATGACAAGTTGTTATTTGGACAAGAATGAATGTATTCTGACCCACTACGAAGCGGGCCAAATCGAATCCTATTTTTGGGATCACTTCAAAATATATAATATCCGAGTGCTCTCCTCTGACGACCCTACAATGACTTTTAATGATGACAAGTTGTTATTTGGACAATACTGAATGTATTCTGACCCACCACGAAGCGGGCCGACTCGAATCCTATTTTTGAGATCACTTCAAAATATATAAAATCCGAGTGCACTCCTCTGACGATCCTACAATGACTTTTAATGATGACAAGTTGTTATTTGGACAATAATGAATGTATTCTGACCCACCACGAAGCGGGCCAACTCGAATCCTATTTTTGAGATCACTTCAAAATATATAAAATCCGAGTGCACTCCTCTGACGACCCTACAATGACTTTTAATGATGACAAGTTGTTATTTGGACAATAATGAATGTATTCTGACCCACCACGAAGCGGGCCAACTCGAATCCTATTTTTGAGATCACTTCAAAATATATAAAATCCGAGTGCACTCCTCTGACGACCCTACAGTGACTTTTAATGATGACAAGTTGTTATTTGGACAATAATGAATGTATTCTGACCCATCACGAAGCGGGCCAACTCGAATCCTATTTTTGAGATCACTTCAAAATATATAAAATCCGAGTGCACTCCTCTGACGATCCTACAATGACTTTTGATGATGACAAGTTTTTATTTGGACAAGAATGAATGTATTCTGACCCACTACGAAGCGGGCCAAATCGAATCCTATTTTTGGGATCACTTCAAAATATTCAAAATCCGAGCGCACTTCTCTGACGAACCTACAATGACTTTTGATGATGACAAGTTGTTATTTGGACAAGAATTAATGTATTCTGACCCACTACGAAGCGGGCCAAATCGAATCCTATTTTTGGGATCACTTCAAAATATATAAAATCCGAGTGCACTCCTCTGACGACCCTACAATGACTTTTAATGATGACAAGTTGTTATTTGGACAATAATGAATGTATTCTGACCCACCACGAAGCGGGCCAACTCGAATCCTATTTTTGAGATCACCTCAAAATATATAAAATCCGAGTGCACTCCTCTGACGACCCTACAGTGACTTTTAATGATGACAAGTTGTTATTTGGACAATAATGAATGTATTCTGACCCATCACGAAGCGGGCCAACTCGAATCCTATTTTTGAGATCACTTCAAAATATTCAAAATCCGAGCGCACTTTTCTGACGAACCTACAATGACTTTTGATGATGACAAGTTGTTATTTGGACAAGAATGAATGTATTCTGACCCACTACGAAGCGGGCCAAATCGAATCCTATTCTTGGGATCACTTCAAAATATTCAAAATCCGAGCGCACTTCTCTGACGAACCTACAATGACTTTTGATGATGACAAGTTGTTATTTGGACAAGAATGAATGTATTCTGACCCACTACGAAGCGGGCCAAATCGAATCCTATTTTTGGGATCACTTCAAAATATATAAAATCCGAGTGCACTCCTCTGACGACCCTACAATGATCTTTGATGATGTAAAGTTGTTATTTGGACAATAATGAATGTATTCTGACCCTCCACGAAGCGGGCCAACTCGAATCCTATTTTTGAGATCACTTCAAAATATATAAATATCCACCGCACTCCTCTGACGACCCCACAGTGACTTTTGATGATGGCAAGTTGTTATTTAGACAAGAATGAATGTATTCTGACCCACCACGAGGCGGGCCAACTCGAATCCTATTTTTGGGATCACTTCAAAATATATAAAATTCGAGCGCACTCCTCTGACGACCCTACAATGACCTTTGATGATGGCAAGTTGTTATTTAGACAAGAATGAATGTATTCTGACCCTCCACGAAGCGGGCCAACTCGAATCCTATTTTTGAGATCACTTCAAAATATATAAAATCCGAGTGCACTCCTCTGACGACCCTACAATGACTTTTAATGATGACAAGTTGTTATTTGGACAATAATGAATGTATTCTGACCCACCACGAAGCGGGCCAACTCGAATCCTATTTTTGAGATCACATCAAAATATATAAAATCCGAGTGCACTCCTCTGACGACCCTACAGTGACTTTTAATGATGACAAGTTGTTATTTGGACAATAATGAATGTATTCTGACCCATCACGAAGCGGGCCAACTCGAATCCTATTTTTGAGATCACTTCAAAATATTCAAAATCCGAGCGCACTTCTCTGACGAACCTACAATGACTTTTGATGATGACAAGTTGTTATTTGGACAAGAATTAATGTATTCTGACCCACTACGAAGCGGGCCAAATCGAATCCTATTTTTGGGATCACTTCAAAATATATAAAATCCGAGTGCACTCCTCTGACGACCCTACAATGACTTTTAATGATGACAAGTTGTTATTTGGACAATAATGAATGTATTCTGACCCACCACGAAGCGGGCCAACTCGAATCCTATTTTTGAGATCACTTCAAAATATATAAAATCCGAGTGCACTCCTCTGACGACCCTACAATGACTTTTAATGATGACAAGTTGTTATTTGGACAATAATGAATGTATTCTGACCCACCACGAAGCGGGCCAACTCGAATCCTATTTTTGAGATCACTTCAAAATATATAAAATCCGATTGCACTCCTCTGACGACCCTACAATGACTTTTAATGATGACAAGTTGTTATTTGGACAATAATGAATGTATTCTGACCCACCACGAAGCGGTCCAATTCGAATCCTATTTTTGAGATCACTTCAAAATATATAAAATCCGAGTGCACTCCTCTGACGACCCTACAATGACTTTTAATGATGACAAGTTGTTATTTGGACAATAATGAATGTATTCTGACCCACCACGAAGCGGGCCAACTCGAATCCTATTTTTGAGATCACTTCAAAATATATAAAATCCGAGTGCACTCCCCTGACGACCCTACAATGACTTTTAATGATGACAAGTTTTTATTTGGACAATAATGAATGTATTCTGACCCACCACGAAGCGGGCCAACTCGAATCCTATTTTTGAGATCACTTCAAAATATATAAAATCCGAGTGCACTCCTCTGACGACCCTACAATGACTTTTAATGATGACAAGTTGTTATTTGGACAATAATGAATGTATTCTGACCCACCACGAAGCGGGCCAACTCGAATCCTATTTTTGAGATCACTTCAAAATATTCAAAATCCGAGCGCACTTCTTTGACGAACCTACAATGACTTTTGATGATGACAAGTTGTTATTTGGACAAGAATGAATGTATTCTGACCCACTACGAAGCGGGCCAAATCGAATCCTATTTTTGGGATCACTTCAAAATATATAAAATCCGAGTGCTCTCCTCTGACGACCCTACAATGACTTTTAATGATGACAAGTTGTTATTTGGACAATACTGAATGTATTCTGACCCACCACGAAGCGGGCCGACTCGAATCCTATTTTTGAGATCACTTCAAAATATATAAAATCCGAGTGCACTCCTCTGACGATCCTACAATGACTTTTAATGATGACAAGTTGTTATTTGGACAATAATGAATGTATTCTGACCCACCACGAAGCGGGCCAACTCGAATCCTATTTTTGAGATCACTTCAAAATATATAAAATCCGAGTGCACTCCTCTGACGACCCTACATTGACTTTTAATGATGACAAGTTGTTATTTGGACAATAGTGAATGTATTCTGACCCACCACGAAGCGGGCCAACTCGAATCCTATTTTTGAGATCACTTCAAAATATATAAAATCCGAGTGCACTCCTCTGACGACCCTACAGTGACTTTTAATGATGACAAGTTGTTATTTGGACAATAATGAATGTATTCTGACCCATCACGAAGCGGGCCAACTCGAATCCTATTTTTGAGATCACTTCAAAATATTCAAAATCCGAGCGCACTTCTCTGACGAACCTACAATGACTTTTGATGATGACAAGTTGTTATTTGGACAAGAATGAATGTATTCTGACCCACTACGAAGCGGGCCAAATCGAATCCTATTTTTGGGATCACTTCAAAATATTCAAAATCCGAGCGCACTTCTCTGACGAACCTACAATGACTTTTGATGATGACAAGTTGTTATTTGGACAAGAATTAATGTATTCTGACCCACTACGAAGCGGGCCAAATCGAATCCTATTTTTGGGATCACTTCAAAATATATAAAATCCGAGTGCACTCCTCTGACGACCCTACAATGATCTTTGATGATGTAAAGTTGTTATTTGGACAATAATGAATGTATTCTGACCCTCCACGAAGCGGGCCAACTCGAATCCTATTTTTGAGATCACTTCAAAATATATAAATATCCACCGCACTCCTCTGACGACCCCACAGTGACTTTTGATGATGGCAAGTTGTTATTTAGACAAGAATGAATGTATTCTGACCCACCACGAGGCGGGCCAACTCGAATCCTATTTTTGGGATCACTTCAAAATATATAAAATCCGAGCGCATTCCTCTGACGACCCTACAATGACCTTTGATGATGACAAGTTGTTATTTAGACAAGAATGAATGTATTCTGACCCTCCACGAAGCGGGCCAACTCGAATCCTATTTTTGAGATCACTTCAAAATATATAAAATCCGAGTGCACTCCTCTGACGACCCTACAATGATCTTTGATGATGGCAAGTTGTTATTTGGACAAAGATGAATGTATTCTGACCCTCCACGAAGCAGGCCAACTCGAATCCTATTTTTGAGATCACTTCAAAATATATAAAATCCGAGCGCACTCCTCTGACGACCCCACAGTGACCTTTGATGATGACAAGTTGTTATTTAGACAAGAATGAATGTATTCTGACCCACCACGAAGCGGGCCAACTCGAATCCTATTTTAGAGATCACTTCAAAATATATAAATTTCCACCGCACTCCTCTGACGACCCCACAGTGACTTTTGATGATGGCAAGTTGTTATTTAGACAAGAATGAATGTATTCTGACCCACCACGAGGCGGGCCAACTCGAATCCTATTTTTGGGATCACTTCAAAATATATAAAATCCGAGCGCACTCCTCTGACGACCCTACAATGACCTTTGATGATGACAAGTAGTTATTTAGACAAGAATGAATGTATTCTGACCCTCCACGAAGCGGGCCAACTCGAATCCTATTTTTGAGATCACTTCAAAATATATAAAATCCGAGTGCACTCCTCTGACGACCCTACAATGACTTTTGATGATGACAAGTTGTTATTTGGACAAGAATGAATGTATTCTGACCCACTACGAAGCGGGCCAAATCGAATCCTATTTTTGGGATCACTTCAAAATATTCAAAATCCGAGCGCACTTCTCTGACGAACCTACAATGACTTTTGATGATGACAAGTTGTTATTTGGACAAGAATTAATGTATTCTGACCCACTACGAAGCGGGCCAAATCGAATCCTATTTTTGGGATCACTTCAAAATATATAAAATCCGAGTGCACTCCTCTGACGACCCTACAATGATCTTTGATGATGTAAAGTTGTTATTTGGACAATAATGAATGTATTCTGACCCTCCACGAAGCGGGCCAACTCGAATCCTATTTTTGAGATCACTTCAAAATATATAAATATCCACCGCACTCCTCTGACGACCCCACAGTGACTTTTGATGATGGCAAGTTGTTATTTAGACAAGAATGAATGTATTCTGACCCACCACGAGGCGGGCCAACTCGAATCCTATTTTTGGGATCACTTCAAAATATATAAAATCCGAGCGCATTCCTCTGACGACCCTACAATGACCTTTGATGATGACAAGTTGTTATTTAGACAAGAATGAATGTATTCTGACCCTCCACGAAGCGGGCCAACTCGAATCCTATTTTTGAGATCACTTCAAAATATATAAAATCCGAGTGCACTCCTCTGACGACCCTACAATGATCTTTGATGATGGCAAGTTGTTATTTGGACAAAGATGAATGTATTCTGACCCTCCACGAAGCAGGCCAACTCGAATCCTATTTTTGAGATCACTTCAAAATATATAAAATCCGAGCGCACTCCTCTGACGACCCCACAGTGACCTTTGATGATGACAAGTTGTTATTTAGACAAGAATGAATGTATTCTGACCCACCACGAAGCGGGCCAACTCGAATCCTATTTTAGAGATCACTTCAAAATATATAAATTTCCACCGCACTCCTCTGACGACCCCACAGTGACTTTTGATGATGGCAAGTTGTTATTTAGACAAGAATGAATGTATTCTGACCCACCACGAGGCGGGCCAACTCGAATCCTATTTTTGGGATCACTTCAAAATATATAAAATCCGAGCGCACTCCTCTGACGACCCTACAATGACCTTTGATGATGACAAGTAGTTATTTAGACAAGAATGAATGTATTCTGACCCTCCACGAAGCGGGCCAACTCGAATCCTATTTTTGAGATCACTTCAAAATATATAAAATCCGAGTGCACTCCTCTGACGACCCTACAATGATCTTTGATGATGGCAAGTTGTTATTTGGACAATGATGAATGTATTCTGACCCTCCACGAAGCAGGCCAACTCGAATCCTATTTTTGAGATCACTTCAAAATATATAAAATCCGAGCGCACTCCTCTGACGACCCCACAGTGACCTTTGATGATGACAAGTTGTTATTTAGACAAGAATGAATGTATTCTGACCCACCACGAGGCGGGCCAACTCGAATCCTATTTTTGGGATCACTTCAAAATATATAAAATCCGAGCGCACTCCTCTGACGACCCTACAATGATCTTTGTTGATGACAAGTTGTTATTTGGACAATAATGAATGTATTCTGACCCTCCACGAAGCGGGCCAACTCGAATCCTATTTTTGAGAATACTTCAAAATATATAAAATCCGAGTGCACTCCTCTGACGACCCTACAATGATCTTTGATGATGGCAAGTTGATATTTGGACAATAATGAATGTATTCTGACCCTCCACGAAGCGGGCCAACTCGAATCCTATTTTTGAGATCACTTCAAAATATATAAAATCCGAGCGCACTCCTCTGACGACCCCACAGTGACCTTTGATGATGACAAGTTGTTATTTAGACAAGAATGAATGTATTCTGACCCACCACGAAGCGGGCCAACTCGAATCCTATTTTTGAGATCACTTCAAAATATGTAAATTTCCACCGCACTCCTCTAACGATCCGACAATGACAATGAATAATCTAAATATTTTCGTCCGTCTCGTTTTCTTGGCACACCTGTTAGTTATTCGCATTCTGATGTCGAACAACTAGCGACATCTGCAAAATGGGGTCTCAACCAGACCGACTGCTGTCCTAGTTCTACTGCTACTCAAATTTTTTCGTATATTTTACACTAGCGCCTCTAACGACCGACGACCGCGAATTGATTGTGCGTTCCCTATCCTAATAATCTGTAGAATTGTGTTGTTCACAGTATTTTTTTTGTTTCAGCGCAGTCAAATCCCTTTTGATCGAAAAGGGAGCCGACTCGAACATAGTCTTGCCAAGAAAAGGAATATCGCCGTTTCATCTAGCAATCGGTTGTGACTCGAACGATTTCACAGTCAAAGTCGCCCGCTTGATTCTACAACACGGCGGAAATCCAAACGTCCCGTAAGTCCATACTGCTATACTGTTACTTACACGTCTTTCGTGAACTCTCCAAAACAATAACAGAATAATTCGACAACTTTCTTTGCTACACAGTCACAAATAGGCTAATCCAAATACCCACCTCTTCAACGAGCTCTACACAACACATAAAGAATTACTAACAGTCTCATTTCTTGCTGTGTATACCCTTTGCTCAGAATTTCACGATTCCAAGATATAACTGAGAATTTCAAAATTCCTATATGTAATTCAAAATTTAAAGATTCCGAGTTATGACTAAGAATTTTGAGGTTCAGAAATATAATTCGGAATTTCAAGATTACCAGATATAACTCACAATTGTAAGATTCCGAAATATAACTCAAAATATCAAGATTCCTATATGTAATTCAAAATTTAAAGATTCCGAGTTATAACTCAGAATTTTGAGGTTTAGAAATATAATTCGGAATTTCAAGATTACCATATATAACTCACAATTGTAAGATTCCGAAATATAACTCAAAATTTCAAGATTCCTATATGTAATTCAAAATTTAAAGATTCCGAGTTATAACCCAGAATTTTGAGGTTTAGAAATATAATTCGGAATTTCAAGATTACCAGATATAACTCACAATTGTAAGATTCCGAAATATAACTCAAAATATCAAAATTCCTATATGTAATTCAAAATTTCAAGATTCCGAGTTATAACCCAGAATTTTGAGGTTTAGAAATATAATTCGGAATTTCAAGATTACCAGATATAACTCACAATTGTAAGATTCCGAAATATAACTCAAAATTTCAAGATTCCTATATGTAATTCAAAATTTCAAGATTCCGAGTTATAACCCAGAATTTTGAGGTTTAGAAATATAATTCGGAATTTCAAGATTACCAGATATAACTCACAATTGTAAGATTCCGAAATATAACTCAAAATTTCAAGATTCCGAGATATACCTCTGAATTTTAACAAGCCCAGATATAAATCAGATTTTTAGGATTTCGAAATGTAACTCAGAATTCAAGATTCCGAGATATAACTCAGAATTCAAGATTCCGAGATATAACTCAGAATTTCAAGATTCTCAGTTATAACTCAGAATATCAAGATTCCGAAATATAACTCAAAATTTCAAGATTCCGAGATATAACTCAGAATTTTGAGGTTCTCAGATATAACTCAGAATATCAAGATTCCGAAATATAACTCAAAATTTCAAGATTCCGAGATATAACTCAGAATTTTGAGGTTCCGAAATATAACTCGAAATTTCAAGATTTCGAGATATAACTCAAAATTTCAAGATTCCGAAATATAACTCTAGGAGGACAAAGCATTGCGTACGCTGATGATATAGCCATAATTTAAAGACCAGAAGAGCAATGAAAGATATGCTGGAAGAAATTATAGAAGAAGGGGAAATAATAAAATATTAAGATTAGGAACGGAAAAAATAGAAGTGAAACGCCGTGATTCAACCTGTTTATGATGTTTTCAGCGATATATTTCCCCGAATTGCAATTAATAAGCAGTTATATGTGCATCTATGGATGTCATTGATGTCTATCAATAACTAGATCGAACTGTGTCACGCTCAATCGAGTCAGTTATCTTTTGAACTATAAAATAAACGGAACTGAACTGTTCATTAACAAGTATCGGTTAAGCCGGTTCGCACCAGATTCGTTCGACGTATTTACACGAAAGCAGCTTGATTAGATAACAGTAATGACTTTTTTAGCGCATGAGAGTAAGTATAGCCTCACTTTTGGCAGCAATTATTGTTATTGTTTCATTGTACTCGAGGTGAACTTTAGCACCGTCGAGGTGATGTATTAATGAGGGCTAACTTGATGAACCTTTCGCGAACGTACTTTGGACCCTTGTCTGTCGAGACGTGATGAAGATTGTATGCACTAAGGCCGAGAGAATAATGATAACAATTACTTAGCTGATAACTCTGCCTGAACTTCCAAAAGAACAAAATAAAAACCTGTAATAAAGGCTTGTATCGTATAATAATCAATTAAATGAGTAAAATGGATTTGGAAGGAGAGCACAACAAAACAAGATCTATATCTTTAAACAAGGAGGATAAAGATTAACAAAACAAAAAACATATCTCTTTCAGAGTTTATGGAGAAAAAAACAGAAGAACTGTGTGGGAGGTGTCTCCTATTACTATTTTCCTACTAGCGTAACATGTCTAATGACCCTTTCTGTTATTATTCCTATTATTATCATTGAATTTTAGCATTCGAAATCAGAGTCTCAGTGGTTAGATGAATCAATAATTTTCAGATAGTTCTACCTCATCTCTCAGATACATGCGTGCCCATGCAGGGTTTTTAAGTCACGTGCGATTTATCCCAAGATGGGGTTTTGTGAATGACGTACTGTGAAATCTGTTACATGCCAACATCATAATAGTAAAGAATTTAGGCTTATTCATGTTACTGCTCATTGAATCCTCTTATAAGACTTGGAAATCTACCTAACCTAACCTTATCTAACCTA
Organism: Chrysolina americana; assembly: GCA_958502065.1. Taxonomy (NCBI): domain Eukaryota; kingdom Metazoa; phylum Arthropoda; class Insecta; order Coleoptera; family Chrysomelidae; genus Chrysolina; species Chrysolina americana. Next base: position 50,457,946 of record OY293421.1, on the reverse strand, counting down.
ACCTTACCTTATCTAATCTTACCTAACCTAACCTACCTCACCTAACCTTACCTTACCTAACCTTACCTAAACTAACCTAACATTACCTTACCTAACCTTACCTAACCTTACCTAAACTAACCTAACCTTACCTAACCTTACCTAAATATTTGTGTGTGTACACAGACGCGTAAAACATACAGGGCGCTCTCGATGATGTTGCATTCACGTAAAACGTCGGGTGATGATTTTTTTTCTTTCGTTTTCCAGATCCGACGATGGATTGACTCCGGTCCACATAGCTGCAGCATGGGGGCGTTTGGAAGTTTTGCAGCTGCTGCTGAGCTGCGGAGGTGACCCCGAAGCTCGAGACAGCAACTACATGACCCCTTTCCACTACGCCAAGAAGGAGGATTTCGTTGATTGTCTCGAGCTGCTGAGGAAATACTTTTCGGACAAGACTCATCTCATCAGAAGAGAGAAAGAAGACTGTATTTATAATTTAGAATTAGGTGAGTGTCATTACGCGAGCGAACAGAGTGAGGAGGTTGTTTGGGGGTTGGTATGGGAGAAGTAAATATCCTTTGAAGGAGAAATTTCAGTAGTTATGGCAACGGTATGTGTGTCAAAGTCGTCTTTGTGCATGCGGGGAAATTTTAAAGGTCGCGGCTCGTTAGATTGTCGGATTTATCATTCTCGAGGTTGAAATAAGCGACTTTCTTGATTAGACTATTTTCTGACCGCATAGGGTGAGCTACGCGTTTTCTGCCTCACCCTGTAAATGTGTACACCATATTTGATGTATTCAAACTCAATCGATATTTTTCACAGCTTATATCAAAAAATCGAGAGAAATCCACTCGCAGACAGTATTTTCCGTAATTGGCGTTAGACGTTCGACCCATTTTTGTAGCTCACCCTGTTGTGCCAGAAAAAATGTCAAATGAAGAAAGTTGCTTCACATATAAAGTTCGCAAGAGATGGAAGTGTTTTATGAATAGATTTAATGAAAATTTTGAAAAATGTTAAAGAAAAATGTTGCTCAGTTTAAAATTTCATACATTTCCTTCAAATTTTTACTCCCTACTGTCACTTCGAAGTTTTTTGCAAATTATTAATTTTTCGAATCTTTCAATCTACACCGATTCGAACGAAACATGAGTCAAATTTCATACTTTTGATGAAAACAAGACTTGAATGTCATATCTTGCTCAGAAATGCACCTCCAGAAATTCGTTTTTGTTGTTGCAAAGTTCGTCTAGTTTTTTAATTTCATTATGAAACTAATTCAGAATTCCAATGTATGGACGTTAACACGTCAGTAATTTAATAAACAAATTTCTCTTCATTCTCAATACACTCGTCTTTTTTTTAATAGCTGCAGATGAGTTCGAAATATCTTGATGTAGTTCACACCCAACATTTATAAATTCCTGTCAAGATGAATAGAATGAATAGATTAAACTTGATTCATATTTAATTGCGTTGGGATTACTTACGATTCGTAGCATAGATGGCGGCAAATCATTAAAGATTCATGTTGACTTGACATGATGACGCTTGGACAAGTGTCATACGTCATGCGACTCGTCGGCATAACCTCAAATTAGACTTTTCGGTGTGAGCATAGTTGAAATACTCTGAAATATCTCAGTAGGCACCATGAAATGTTGGAAACTCGGCTATTTTCGACTCATGCGCCATCCATTGACAAATGGAACAAGCTATGTCAATGCCGGCCTATGAAACTTCCGCTTGCATTTGGCCAGGTTCGAATCCTGAAAATGAGAAAAATGTTTCTCAATTTCATAGGAGTCGATGGGCAATGTGCATGCTTGAACATCTGGTGCTCGCTTGGAGTGCGCACCGACCACCCGGGTTGGTGCTGTAGGTTATCCGGATTTTCCTACAGCTGAAAAGTGAAAACGCCACCAAAAATCATTGAAGAGGACTACAGCAAATGCAAATGCATTATGGTCTCAGTTGCCTCACTACACGCTCTGCATCTAGTGTCAGGGACCTACTATACTCATCACGCGACTACGGTAGACGAGGGTGTAGGTTTCCGACTTCATCCCACGTCATCTGAGAAAAGCGAAGGTTAGGTTTCTGGATAAGCGAAGGTCTTCAATGTTCTTGAAGAAGACCCCATGCATTGGTTTATCCTCATGTAGCTGTAGGAGCTTCCCACTCTCCGCAGCTTTGACGTGGGCTTTATGCTAAACGGGTACCAACTCGGTGACAGAGTTTGGGTTCGTCCCTTCAGTGTCGAAAACGAGACCGAGTTCATCGGCTGCACGGGCATACCAAGCAGAGAAGGGGATCTGAACTCCTGATGACTTTACAGGCTCCATCCAGTACCATTCTATTGTGTAGACACTCCAAACTCAAAAGTCCACGGCCTCCCCGTTGTCTGGGGAACGATTTAGGATGCCAGCTCCCATGGAGATGCATCATTTTGCGAGTTTCTGCGTCAAGTTGTCGCAGCTATTCCTGAGTCCATTTCATCACTTCAAATGAGTAAAGTAGAATCGGAACGGCAAGCATATTACTTATAGCAACGTTGTTTTCCCCGGCAGTTCTGATGACCAGATCTGTCGGAGTTTATGCTGATACTTGCCGCGGAGACAGTAGTTACCTCTTGGGTGTAGCGTTGTTCTAGATTCTTTTCTCCGGAGGCATATAGTTTCAGGTCGTCCATGAATAACAGATGGGTAACCTTATGCCTCCAGTTGCTGGGTGTGCCGCAGTTATATCCGTGGGTTTTCCATTGTTCAACAGACAATGGCAATGGTGAGATGAAGAAGAAAAGAGAGCTGAGAGAGTCTCATGAGAGAGGGAGTATTATTATTACAGACTAAACAACTTCGGTTGAAACAAAAGCGAATCAGTGAACACGCTAGGGTTCCTATACATCTCGATTCCTGTAATAGCAGTGTATGTTCTCAATTCCGAATCGGACATGATTTACGTCAAGGCCATTAATGCGATGGCGTTGTACTCTGATAAAAGCTTCGAAATTATGTGATTACTTTACACTCACTCTCCGGTTTGTATCTCAATCTGGAAAGCATATCTGCGTAAACAATTAAAATGCATGTTTTCGCGTCTTCATTGACGTACTCACAATCTCTCCTTCCTCAGATAAAATCGTCGTAAACAACGGCTGCACCGTAGGCGAGTACGAGCTGCTAGAAAGTACCGACAGTATTACCAAAGAAAAAACCAGCTCCGATTTGCAGAACCTACCCCAGTGCGACACCAACGAGTACGTCATGAACTGGTTCAACAAGCACGTCGACGACATCGGCGGCAAGACGTTCGTCAAAATCCCCGCCATGGCCGCGGAAATCAGCGACTCCGACGCCGAGAGCTTCCTCTCGTTCGAAAGCTCCGTGGACGAATCCGACAATGCGAGCGCCTTGAAGCAAGCCTCGCAGGACATCACGTTCAGGAAGGTCTACAGGAAGAAGCGGAGTTCCAGGAAAGGCGGCAGCTGCTGTAAAGCTCCCGCTAACGCGGCCAATAGCACGCCGCGCGCCGCTAGAAAACTCAGCTTCTCGCTGGGTGGAATATCCCCGAACCATGCCTCAAAGTCGGCCCGCGACATGGTCTCCAGCGAAAGCGGAATCGTCACCCTGCCGAACTCCGGAGACGGATCCGGAGCTGAGGCGGCCTTGAACGTGGCCCTCCTGCACAGCCCGACGCTGCCCGAGTCGGTGTCGTCGGGAATCTTCGGCTCTATCGGCGGCGAGAAGAGCAGCGATTACTTGACTTGCACCGCCGACAGTTTGTTAAACAGGAACGTTCTGGAAGTCACCGACGATCTCACCAAGAGCCTCGACGACGCGGGGAAGAAGTCTTCGGAGGACGCGGCCAGTACGGATCTTAGTTTCGTGAGCGTTTCGGAGGTTTACAAGTACGAGGACAGGGAGGAGGGGATTGTCCTGTACGAGAAGAGGCTGTTGAAGGCGCCGAGGTAAGTTTTCAGGTTTATTTCGATTATGAAACTACACGATGAAAAAAATTGTGCGTTGTCATCGTACAGAGTGGATCAAATTGGACGCTTTTGAGGCTGTTTTCAAGCTAGATAGATGAAAACTGATGGCTGTGTCTCGGGGTGAATTTTTATGACGAACTTGATAGTGAAAACCGCATATCGATAGCTGTCATTGTTTCTGAGTTGCAGCATGTTTTTCGAAAATGTGCATTTTCGATAAGTTGCTTGATCTGTTACTATACATTAAAAACTAAGGCCTCGTTGCCAGATTTATTGTAATCTGATTAGAGGTCAGAAATACATTTTTTTTTAAAACAACTTTTTGGCTGCAAATTTTTGGTAATAATTGGATAGCCAACCAAGGACCCAACCGTTGGCCGGCCAGGTCACCGGACCTAACGCCTATGGACTTTTATCTCTGGGGAAGGTTGAAAGATCTTATTTTCAAATTGTCGACGAATTCTAGATACGAATTGAAAACGGCAGTGATACAATGTTTCGCTTCTCTCACTCTTATTGTACTAATTTGGCCCTGAGGCACATCCACCGGTTTTCATCTATCTAGTTAAAACTGGATCCCTTCAGACATTGATGTTTTGAATACGGTTTTACTGAAGTTCATCGTAGATTTTGAAAATGCAATGAAAAACAGGGTTTTCCATAGTAGGAATACAAAGTTCGTTCTAGCGCACTAGTACAAAAATCGTCACTAGATGGCGCTGTTGGCGCGGCAGCGTTATACGCTATTCGATCTTTTTACATGCGTGTCAAGCGTTTGTGCGTGCGTTTCAACTATTTTACATGCGTTTCAACTATTTTACGTACGTTTCAACCATTTTACGTGCGTTTCAACCATTTCACGTGCGTTCCAAGCATTTTACGTACGCACAGACGCTTGGAACGCATCTAGTGACGATTTTTGTACTAGTGCGCTAGAACCAACTTTGTGTCCCTATCTCACACTATCTTATCATCTCTACACTTGAATTTCCAGCGACTATAACGGCAGCATCAAAACCGCGTCGTTTTCATCCAAGATGTCGTCTTTGCCTGAAACCTTCCAGTACGACACTGACACCCTGCGAAACGAACTCACCCTACACGGTTACAACCCCGGGCCCATCACCTTCACCACCAAAAGGGTGTATCTGAAGAAACTGTACCAGTTGAAGAAACACCCGTTTTTCGTTGCGGATAGCCAGCCAGTCTCTTCGAAAAAAGGTAGGAAACTGTTTCAGATTGCGAGATTAAAAATTTTCGTGAGTTGTTTCCGGACGTTTTTCTTGTTTCAAAGAGGTCTTTGACGACCTGGAAGGATCGATCAGAGTATGGAAAAATTTGAAATAATATCGGTTTACTATTGATCCAGCCTTGACAGAATTATTGCAGAAGCAAATAAAATATGTTCATATGATAGAAACGTGAGTAAAAGGCGTTTAAACCGCCCGTGCTTCAAAAACCCTGCATGGGCACGCATATATCTGAATCGGCCTTAACTTTTAGTTTCCATGGTTGTTCAATCTGACATCCCGCTCACATCAAACTTTATTCTCGACATTTTCCATGTTTTTTCTTCGTAAACAACCGAAAAAATTCCTGTACGTTTGCCAAAACGCAATTTCTACATTTTTCTCAGTGTACTCCATCGAACTGGAGAAGACCATCAGGAATCCGGCGTGGACCGGCAATCTGGAGCTGTACAAAAGCCTGGAGGAAAGCGTGTCGAAGGAGTTTTCCAACCCGGAACCGACGAGGAAGTGGCGGGAGGGGGTGAACAAGTCGTCCTTCACCTACTTATTGCTAGACCCGAGGGTGACGAACAATCTACCCTGCCGGGCGGATTTGATGAAGCCCGCGGAGATTTGGGAGACGTTTTTGTCCGCCATATTCTATGTCGGTGAGTTTATTCATTCGTTCGTTCTGTGCTTTCTGATTAGTAGTGCGTAAAGTTCCAAATTCAATGGTATTACGATATATGGGGTTCTACTATCGATTAAACAAAACTTTGATAATTCATGTCTTAGAAACGCAACATACAAAGTTGACCAAACTTTCATATTTGATAGTCAACACTAGTACGAAAAGTGAGAGTGAAATTAGGTTCAATTTGACAAAACAGTTTTTGAGATATTGAATAAAAACATTTTAAGTGACCTAAAAATTAACGCTCCCTGTATCTGAATGAAAAATAATATTGAACAACCTAATTCACCAGAGAATTTCCTCAATCAACAGTGGTAATAGATAATTTTTTTGTATTCAAAAACGATCTGTCGATTGTTTTCAGTATAAGGGTAGAATCCAAAATAATAAAAATTCATAAAATATTTTCACAATTATTTTTTAAATAATCAAAAAAATTTAAAACAAAATTTGACTCGAAAAATATTTTCACAATTGTTTTTTCAAACATTCCAAAAAATATTAAAAGTTTTGGCGGAAAAATATTTTCACAATTATTTTTCAAATAATCAAAAAAATTCAATAAAATCAGTTTGGCGGGAAAAATATTTCCACAATTTTTTTGAAACAATAGAAAATAAAAAGAAAAATTGGCGGGAAAAATATTTTCACAATTATTTTTTAAACGAATAAAAAAATCGAAAAAAAACCTTTGGCGGGAAAAATATCTTTACAATTGTTTTTGCAAACAATCAAAAAAATTTAAAAAAATTTATTTGTCGGGAAAAATATTTTCACTTTTTTTTTTAAACAATAAAAAAATTAAAAAGATTTATTTGACGGGAAAAATATTTTCACAATTGGTTTTTCAAACAATAAAAAAAAATTTAAAAAATTAATTTGGCGGAAAAAAAAAATTTAAAATATTAATTTGGTGGGAAAAACATTTTCACAATTGTTTTTTCAAACAATCAAAAATATTGAAAAAAAATATGGCGGGAAAAATATTTTCACAAATTTTTTTCAAACAATAAAAAAAAAATTTTAAAATTAATTTGGCGGGAAAAATATTTCCACAATTTTTTTACATACTGAAAAAAATATTATAAATTTTGGCCGGAAAAATATTTTCACAATTGTTTTTGCAAACAATCAAAAAAATTTAAAGAAATTATTTGGCGGGAAAAATATTGAAAAAAAATATGTCGGGAAAAATATTTTCACAATTGTTTTTTCAAACAATAAAAAATTAATTTGGCGGGAAAAATATTTCCACAATTTTTTTTCATACAGTTAAAACTGAAAAAAAAAATTACCGGGAAAAATATTTCCACAATTTTTTTTAAACAAAAGGACAAGATCGATTCAAGGTCAAAGTCAAGGTCAAGATCAATTTTCAAAAATCTCGTTCCATCTAAAATTTCACTGAGAGGTCAAATAAATAAAAAATAAAATTTGGCGGAAAAAATATTTTTACAATTGTTTATTAAAATAATTAAAAAAAAATTTAAAAAAATTTAGGCAGGAAAAATATTTTTACAATTATTATTCGTCCTAAAAAAGGTAAGAAAAAAATTAAAAAAATTGCCGGGAGAAATATTTTCTGCACAATATTTTCAGAATTCCGACTTAGTATCACAGAATTCGTTAATCAATAATAATAATTAACTTCTTTTTCAGGCAAAGGCAAGCGCTCCAGGCCCTACTCCCACCTCTACGAAGCGGTCGCCCTGTGGAAACAGGGCCGCCGCACCTCCGACAACAAGAAACTCCAGAAGATCCTCGACGTCTGGCACTACAACGGCGGCGTCATTTGCCTGCACGTCTTCCAGAACATCATCCCCGTCGAGGCCTACACCAGGGAGGCGGCCATGATAAGCGCTCTCAAAGTCGACAACATCTCCAACGTGAAATCCGGCGACTTCTACGGCATCGCCTCCACGTGGCCGCAGAAGCACAAGAAAATGTTCGGCGCTTACCTGCTGTACAGGGCGATGATGATATTCGTGAACGAGGGCGAGCGGCAGTTGTATCCCTCGGACATCGAATAGGGGCTGGGGTGAGGGATACTTGCTGCGAGATCGGCCAATACGATTGATCGGAGATACTCTCGCGGGAGATACTCAATTGTTTCGCCAAGTGCCTGCGGTAGAGTCGTATAAAAGCCTTAAAAATACGATCTAGTTGGCCAAAAATGTGAAAGCTGCTCGGAGGAATAGATGCTCTTTTGTTGAAATCACGCTCTTCCGCATTCGTGATTGATTTCAATCACAGTTCAACATTTTTCTTTTGGAAATATCTGATTTCCTTCAACTACGATGGGAAAAATTGTAAATTAGTTTCAATACAATTTATCCTGAAGGGTATTGCTGAGACTTTCCCACCAATGTCGGGAAATGCCGTTTCAAATTTTTATTTATGAAAAATCGACTATAAAACTCGTACAAAACCATGAGGATTGTTTGAATGCAATAAATCGACGAAATCTAGTCTCGTAGATGTAAATAAACACTTGAACAAAAATACAATTTATTCATTAGTATTGAAATGAAACATGTCTTTATATTGAACATATATATACATAGGTATGAAATCTTTTTATTAGTTTTATAATAAATATTTTCGTCATTGTTGTGGGTTTTATTTATTGCTCAGTCCTTTGAAAACGACACGTAGTTGTGAGTGAACTTCGACTATTGTCCGAGAGATGGCTGGACAGTGCCTAAAAATATTTTCGCTTTACGAAAATTCAAATATTTCGAAAACTACAAGAGATAGAGGAAAACTACTTACATATCTGGATTCTGCTCGTCAAGATCCTCCTTTGTAAGGATTTTCAAGCATATTTTTTTCTCAATTTCGGCCCGAAAATTTCCAAAGGGATTAACCTTATTTCTTGGAAAGACAAAAAATAAAAATCTTCCTATAGAAGCCAAACTCGGTGTGGAGGCTTCTGAAGTCATTATCTATTGCGGAATAGCAACAAATCTCATTGTAAAAAAAATATTTAATTCAAATAGAAAATCAGGACATGTTAGTCACATAATCTGAAAACATGTAGTTGTGAGTGAGCTTCGGCTATTGTCCAAGAGATGGCTGGACGTGCCTGAAAATATTTTCGCTTTACGAAAATTCAAATATTTCGAAAACCATAAGAGATAGAGGAAAACTGCTTACATATCTGGAATCTGCTCGTCAAGATCCTCCTATGTGAGGATTTTCAATCATATTTTTTTCTCAATTTCAGCCCGAAAATTTCCAAAGGGGTTAACCTTATTTCTTCGAAAGACAAAAAAATGAAAATCTTCCTATAGAAGCCAAACTCGGTGTGGAGGCTTCTGAAGTCATCATCTACGGCGGAATAGCATCAAATCTCATTGTAAAAAATTATTTCGCTCAAATAGAAAGTCCAAGACATGCTAGTCACATAATTTGAAAACACGTAGTTGAGAGTGAACTTCGGCTATTGTCCGAGAGATGGCTGGACAGTGCCTGAAAATATTTTTGCTTAACGGAAATTAAAATATTTCGAAAACTACAAGAGATAGAGGAAAACTGTTTACATATCTGGATTCTGCTCATTAAGATCCTCCTATGTGAGGATTTTCAAGCATATTTTTTTCTCAATTTCAGCCCGAAAATTTCCGAAGGGGTTAACCTTATTTCTTCGAAAGACAAAAAAATAAAAATCTTCCTATAGAAGCCAAACTCGGTGTGGAGGCTTCTGAAGTCATCATCTACGGCGGAATAGCATCAAATCTCATTGTAAAAAATTATTTCGCTCAAATAGAAAGTCCAAGACATGCTAGTCACATAATTTGAAAACACGTAGTTGAGAGGGAACTTCGGCTATTGTTCGGGAGATGGCTGGACAGTGCCTGAAAATATTTATGCTTAACGGAAAATAAAATATTTCGAAAACTACAAGAGATAGAGGAAAACTGTTTACATATCTGGATTCTGCTCATCAAGATCCTCCTATGTGAGGATTTTCAAGCATATTTTTTTCTCAATTTCAGCCCGAAAATTTCCGAAGGGGTTAACCTTATTTCATCGAAAGACAAAAAAATAAAAATCTTCCTATAGAAGCCAAACTCGGTGTGGAGGCTTCTGAAGTCATCACCTACTGCGGAATAGCATCAAATCTCATTGTAAAAAATTATTTCGTTCAAATAGAAAGTCCAAGACATGCTAGTCACTTAATTTGAAAACACGTAGTTGAGAGTGAACTTCGGCTATTGTCCAAGAGATGGCTGGATGTGCCTGAAAATATTTTCGCATTACGAAAATTCAAATATTTCGAAAACCATAAGAGATAGAGGAAAACTGCCTACATATCTGGATTCTACTCGTCAAGATCCTCCTATGTGAGGATTTTCAAGCATATTTTTTTCTCAATTTCAGCCCGAAAATTTCCGAAGGGGTTAACCTTATTTCTTCGAAAGACAAAAAAATAAAAATCTTCCTATAGAAGCCAAACTCGGTGTGGAGGCTTCTGAAGTCATCATCTACGGCGGAATAGCATCAAATCTCATTGTAAAAAATTATTTCGCTCAAATAGAAAGTCCAAGACATGCTAGTCACATAATTTGAAAACACGTAGTTGAGAGTGAACTTCGGCTATTGTCCGAGAGATGGCTGGACAGTGCCTGAAAATATTTTCGCTTTACGAAAATTCAAATATTTCGAAAACCATAAGAGATAGAGGAAAACTGCTTGCATATCTGGATTCTGCTCGTCAAGATCTTCCTATGTGAGGATTTTCAAGCATATTTTTTTCTCAATTTCAGCCCGAAAATTTCCAAAGGGGTTAACCTTATTTCTTCGAAAGACAAAAAAATAAAAATCTTCCTATAGAAGCCAAACTCGGTGTGGAGGCTTCTGAAGTCATCATCTACGGCGGAATAGCATCAAATCTCATTGTAAAAAATTATTTCGCTCAAATAGAAAGTCCAAGACATGCTAGTCACATAATTTGAAAACACGTAGTTGAGAGGGAACTTCGGCTATTGTTCGGGAGATGGCTGGACAGTGCCTGAAAATATTTATGCTTAACGGAAATTAAAATATTTCGAAAACTACAAGAGATAGAGGAAAACTGTTTACATATCTGGATTCTGCTCATCAAGATCCTCCTATGTGAGGATTTTCAAGCATATTTTTTTCTCAATTTCAGCCCGAAAATTTCCGAAGGGGTTAACCTTATTTCATCGAAAGACAAAAAAATAAAAATCTTCCTATAGAAGCCAAACTCGGTGTGGAGGCTTCTGAAGTCATCACCTACTGCGGAATAGCATCAAATCTCATTGTAAAAAATTATTTCGTTCAAATAGAAAGTCCAAGACATGCTAGTCACATAATTTGAAAACACGTAGTTGAGAGTGAACTTCGGCTATTGTCCAAGAGATGGCTGGATGTGCCTGAAAATATTTTCGCATTACGAAAATTCAAATATTTCGAAAACCATAAGAGATAGAGGAAAACTGCCTACATATCTGGATTCTACTCGTCAAGATCCTCCTATGTGAGGATTTTCAAGCATATTTTTTTCTCAATTTCAGCCCGAAAATTTCCGAAGGGGTTAACCTTATTTCTTCGAAAGACAAAAAAATAAAAATCTTCCTATAGAAGCCAAACTCGGTGTGGAGGCTTCTGAAGTCATCACCTACTGCGGAATAGCATCAAATCTCATTGTAAAAAATTATTTCGCTCAAATAGAAAGTCCAAGACATGCTAGTCACATAATTTGAAAACACGTAGTTGAGAGTGAACTTCGGCTATTGTCCGAGAGATGGCTGGACAGTGCCTGAAAATATTTTCGCTTTACGAAAATTCAAATATTTCGAAAACCATAAGAGATAGAGGAAAACTGCTTGCATATCTGGATTCTGCTCGTCAAGATCTTCCTATGTGAGGATTTTCAAGCATATTTTTTTCTCAATTTCAGCCCGAAAATTTCCAAAGGGGTTAACCTTATTTCTTCGAAAGACAAAAAAATAAAAATCTTCCTATAGAAGCCAAACTCGGTGTGGAGGCTTCTGAAGTCATCATCTACTGCGGAATAGCATCAAATCTCATTGTAAAAAATTATTTCGTTCAAATAGAAAGTCCAAGACATGCTAGTCACATAATTTGAAAACACGTAGTTGAGAGTGAACTTCGGCTATTGTCCAAGAGATGGCTGGACGTGCCTGAAAATATTTTCGCTTTACGAAAATTCAAATATTTCGAAAACCATAAGAGATAGAGGAAAACTGCTTACATATCTGGATTCTGCTCGTCAAGATCCTCCTATGTGAGGATTTTCAAGCATATTTTTTTCTCAATTTCAGCCCGAAAATTTCCAAAGGGGTTAACCTTATTTCTTCGAAAGACAAAAAAATAAAAATCTTCCTATAGAAGCCAAACTCGGTGTGGAGGCTTCTGAAGTCATCATCTACTGCGGAATAGCATCAAATCTCATTGTAAAAAATTATTTCGTTCAAATAGAAAGTCCAAGACATGCTAGTCACATAATTTGAAAACACGTAGTTGAGAGTGAACTTCGGCTATTGTCCAAGAGATGGCTGGACGTGCCTGAAAATATTTTCGCTTTACGAAAATTCAAATATTTCGAAAACCATAAGAGATAGAGGAAAACTGCTTACATATCTGGATTCTGCTCGTCAAGATCCTCCTATGTGAGGATTTTCAAGCATATTTTTTTCTCAATTTCAGCCCGAAAATTTCCAAAGGGGTTAACCTTATTTCTTCGAAAGACAAAAAAATAAAAATCTTCCTATAGAAGCCAAACTCTGTGTGGAGGCTTCTGAAGTCATCATCTACTGCGGAATAGCATCAAATCTCATTGTAAAAAATTATTTCGTTCAAATAGAAAAACACGACTTGGTCACATAATTTTATTAGAAAACACGTAGTTGTGAGTGAACTTTGGCTATTGTCCGAGAGATGGCTGGACAATGCCTGAAAATATTTTCGGTTTACGAAAATTCAAATATTTCGAAAACTATAAGAGATAGAGGAAAACTGTTCACATATCTGGATTCTGTTCCCCAAGATCCATCTACGTAAGCATTTTCATGCATATTATTTTCACATTTTCAGCCAGAATCCACAGCGAAATAGCATCAGTTTCAATTTTGGAAAAAAAAATCCTATAGAAAAGCACGAAATTTCAGTTTCAGATTTGAAAATCAGCCGTTTTTCTCAACAGACCAAGGTACGAAAATCATGAAGGGTATCAAATTTGAAGTATTAGATTAAATGATACACTAATAGTTGTATAACATAATCAATAATTTAATTGTTACCTTAATATTATAGCTCAGAACTGTAGACAAATTGTCTTGGATTTAGTTGGAACCTACTAAATTCCCATATATGATTGGGTCATCTTAGGTAGAGACCATATAAAACATTTTGGATATGAAACATTCATTTACAATGATGAAGCTATGTTAACACAGTAAACTGTCCTTAGATATGCACTTATTGAAGAAAAACGAAATTGTTGACAAAATCCACAAATGAGTGTGGGATTTTATACAAGCTCTCATTCAGTATAATATTATCAGTCAAAATTCGTACTTCACTAAAAAACTATTTGAAAATGGTGTGATTCATTCTCTGTCAAAAAAAAAGGTTTGAGCTATCATGTCCTGAAGAGTTGGATAGGTTTTTGTGATATTAATGTACCACATACTAAGTGGCCCCCTTCCAAATATTCCCATTTATTCAAGGTCATCAACCCAAGCAGTAATCAGAGCTGGCCATGAATAAGCAGCTGAACCAATGTAGACCTCGTCAAGTCAGTAGAAAACTTATTCATGCTGTAATCCGTAGTGGTTTTATAATGCCCAGCATTGCACCTCACATACTTGTGGATCGAAGCTTGGCCTTGTACAATATTTGTATCAACAAGGCTATTATTATCATTTCTGAACATATTTCGCACAACATTATAGCTGGAGTCGCTTATAGCCTCGTAATTCTGCAAAGCCATTGGCTTGCTGGATGCCAAGCTGTTCACACAAAGTTTCTTGACAGGAAGACTCAATCTGAGGACGTTCTTAGGTGATTCATTGAATAAACTCTGTAGCGATTCTTTTGGTACAAGATACTCGTTTGTTTCCAAGGTTATCACATACTTCGACTGGCCAAACGTTCTCAGCAGGCAATCACTCTCAACTATCACCCTGACTGGGGCAGAATCCCTTCTAGGAAAATTCCAGGGCAAGAAAGCCACTTGCACTTCAATCCTTTGGGACAAGTTCGTTATTAGTTTGGATAATCTGTATGGAATGGCCCCACTGTAGAATATAAAAGAATCGACACCTATTATTTTATGAAAGCTGAGAAACTCTATCAACCTTTTTTTGCTGAAGGTGGACGGGGACACACACACTGTCACGTTTTTGCGCAAATTGCTCTCCGACACATCCGTCAGCAGTATCTTATTCAAGTAACTCTCTCTGTCTGGTTTGTAACTGAAAGACACAGCGAACGGGGCAATTTTCAAGTTTAATATAGAGCAATAGTAAAAATACCCCGAGTTCCCTTCATTATCCATCTTGGAGAACTTGAACTTCCCGGGAGTTGGCTTCTTCTTGTCTTCGAACCAAAGGAAGCAGTTTCTTGGGACATTCTTCGCAACATTCTGCAAAGCTATCGCTTTCACTTCATTATTTTCGAGTAAAAATGCAGAGTAAACGTACCCGTTGTCGAGGTCCTGCCAAACGGGGTGAGGCCCCCAGTCGTGTTGGTTTACCACGAAATCCGCCTTCTGGAATTCGGAGAAGTTGCACGGCTGTCCGAAGAAGTTGAAAACTTCCAAGACGTAGTGTAAGCGATTGTATTCGTGGCGGTAGATTAGAAACAGCGACAAACTAATAGCTGACAGGATCAAGAGGAGCAGTTGGTGGTATTTCTTCATGCTGTGCTTGGATATTTCTTCATTTGACTTCGTTGTTTTGTTTCATTTTGAATTGGAAATATTTGACACTAAGGTTGAGGTTAAAGTATCTCTTCTTCATTTTTGCTACCAAAAATAGGAAGAAGAAAAAGTGATCTACTTTTGTAGCCCTTGTGCTAGGGATATTCAGCCTTATTCAGGTATCCTAATGAATATTGAAGACAAAGCAATAACTCATGAAAGGTAATAAATATCAGGGGTCTGACATGAATAATTTCATCTATTTCTGACTTTGTTAACTACCCTATTTACGTAGGTACGCAAGGGAAAGAAGCTAGGTATCAATGAGTAAGTGCACAGAACATATACATTTCTGTGGAACAGTGTAGGTCAGTTCCGTGTACCATATAATTCTATAGTCGACAGAATAAGTGAGACGAAATTATGGGTGAATTCATGGAAGAGAAAGAAACGTACTGTCGACTATAGAATTTCCATGACTCCACTGTAACTTCACCGGAATTACCGAACACAACTAGTCGTTCTATCCAACAAGTAGCAATAATTACATTGCATTCGGGAGCCATCACAAATCAGTTGCTATCGAGAGCATTCACAAATCACAAATTAAAAAGTTTCATTCGAGAGTCTTCACAATTAAGCTGCATTCCAGAGCCTACACCAATCTCAAATAAGTTGCATTCGAAAGCCTTAAAAAAACTCGAATAAGTTGCATTCGAGAGCCTCCACGAATATCAAACAAGTTGCATTCGAGAGTCTTCACAAATCATAAATAAGTACTTAACCAAATCAAATAAGAAAAAAGGGTTAATATTTTATTCTATTAAATTCATTGCCAAATGAAATACACACTTTACTTGAAAACCACCAAAATCAGAACGCAATTCAAGGGGAATTGGAAATATCCATGTTGTCGGATTTCTCGGGGGAGCCCTTTTCAGGCGCTGGCGGTTCGATTTCCTTCTCCTTGCTCTTCTCTTTGGAACTATCGAAACCCTTCTCCTCTTCATCGTAGTTTCTGGGAACCTTCGAATGTGACCGTGTAGACCTTCTAGAAGCGGATCTTCTCGATCTAGAGCGAGATCGTGACCTCCTGTCCTTTTCTTTTCTATCCTTATCTTTTCGGTCCGACTTGCGGTTCCTTTTGCGCTCTCTATCCCTACTTCTGGATCTACTTTTGCGTTTCCTGGAGATTCTAGGCGAGGGCGATCTTCTTCTGCTACCTAAAATTGAGGACATTCATGAAATGGGTTTCCACGATATCCGTTAGTACGGAAATTACGGAAATAATAGTCGGTGACAGTGAATATTCGTCTCCATAAAAATCACGGAAAATTTCAATTTTAAGAGTTTCGAACTGAAAAATATCCCCTCCAACAAATTGTCAACTATAGCAACACTCACCTCTAGATCTCGACCTCTTCCGATCTCTCCTCTTGGCGTCTCTCGACCTAGACCTCCTCCTACTTCTGCTTCTTGATCTTGAGACTCTCTTCTCCGAAGGCATGTCGACACTGCTTTCCTTGTCGCTTCTTTCCTTTTCACTTTTCTCCCTGTCGCTTCTCTCCCTGTCACTTTTCTCTCTGTCACTTTTCTCTCTGTCACTTTTCTCTCTGTCGCTTTTCTCCTTGTCACTTCTATCCCGGTCACTTTTATCCCTGTCGCTCTTCTCCTTATCTTTGTCGCTTTTCTCCTTGTCTTTGTCGCTCTTTTCCTTGTCTTTGTCGCTTCTCTTCTCTTTAGCGTCCGAACTAGACTTGTCCTTCTCTCTTTCCTTTTCTTTGGATGGGTCGCGTTCCCGAGATTTCCTGTCCTTATCACGGCTGCGCTTTCTTTCCCTTGATCTATCACGGTCTCTGGATTTGCGGTCTCTGTCCTTGGACCGGATTCTCGAAGAGCGTTCTCTGGATTTGCGACGGCTTCTTATCCTGGATTTAGAACGCGATCTGCGAGGTTTGGAGCTTCTTGAACAAGACCTAGAAACAGAAGAATTGTATGCAGATACTTTACTCGCGGCTTAATATTGCTAATGATACAATTCGAGATAACTTCAAAAAAATTAATAACGGATTGTTCCATAATTTGCCGCTTTTTTTGTCGCTAAGTAGTCTCAGAGAATTAGGTATACAAAATTTACCGCATTTTGGTAGCTAATTAACGGCAGAGAAGAAAATTTGTAGCACTTTTTTTAAATATGAAGTTAGCAATACAACTTTACAATTTCTACCTTTTCTCAGTTCTGAAGCATCTAGAAATTGTCGCATTTTTGTCTTCAATTTTCTCGGAGAAAAAAAATTTTAAAACATCTTATGAAGTCAGTGGAACAACTTCCGCAATTTCTACCTTTAATAACACTTATCCAAAATTTTCCGCTTTTTTGTCACTAATTATTTGCGGAGAGAAAATGTGTCTTTCTTTTTTTATTTCCAATAATGTTTGGCCAACTTCGTGTTATGAAGTTAGGGAAAGAACTTCCGCAATTTCTACCTTTTATAAGTTCTATACAGAATTTGCCACTTTTATAAAATGTTTAGCCAACTTTATGATATGAAGTTAGTGATAGATTTTTGTTGTTAATTTTCGCGGAGAGGAAAAAACTTCATATGAAGTTAGTGAAACTACTTCCGCAATTTCTAATTTTTATATTGAACCAACTTTATGATATGAAGTTGGAAATACAATTTCCGCAATTTCTACCTTTTGAAGTATGAAGTTAGTGAATCAACTTTCGCAATTTTTACCTTTTATAAATTATATCCAAGATTTGCCACTTTTTATAACGTTTAGCCAACTTTATGATATGAATTTGATGAAACAACGTCCAAAATTTCTACCTTTTATAAGTTCTTTCCAGAATTTGCCGCTTTTTCATAATGTTTGGCTAACTTTATGGTATAAAGTTAGTGAATCAACTTCCGCAATTTCTACCTTTTATAAATTCTATCCAGGATTTGTCACTTTTTATAACGTCAAGCCAACTTCGTGATATGAAGTTAGTGAAACAAGTCCCGCAATTTCTACCTTTTATAACTTCTATCCAAGAATTGCCGCTTTTTTCTCGTTGATTTTCGCAGAGAAAAAAATTGAAAAAATTCCTTTTGAAGTAACTATATGCGAAGAGTTTTTTTTGTAATGTTCTCAATCGTTTCGAGAGAAAGATGAAAATTTGAGAAACAAGTCCAATAATAATAATAATAGTTTCATTTTGAAATTGAGGCGTATTTGGTGTTTCTGTGCAATGCTAGATTGAATAGGAATATGGGGTGTGTTAGTGTTCCACCGTCAGTTATTCAATATAAAATTCAGGCATTCAACTCAGTTCCATGTAAATAATAATAATGATTAACTCAAAATTGGGCATTTTGTTATTTTCGAATAGAGGGTAGTTTCATTATGAAGGCACTATGAGGATGAATATGAGTTAGTAATACTAGTAAAACTTAACCTAGGGCTAATAAGAATGACACCCCTCTGATCGTAATCTAAAACTAGGTACCTCATATGAAAGGTCTTCTTTTTATAGTATTTTTCTTATGTGTGTATTTTCGCATGCACAATCATCACTTTACCTTTTTGAAAGATCAGTACAACTAATAAAAAATGATTTTTCAACTAACCTTCTGGATCTGGATCTAGATCTCTTCCTAGACCTAGATTTCGACCTTCGTTTACGATCCCTCGACCTGCTTCTTCGGCGAGATGTTGATCTACGCCTACGCGACCTTGACCTCCTCCTAGAACGTGACCTAGACCTCGACCTCTTCCTCCTACCCCTCGATCTCGACCTGGACCTACGCGAGCTGCGCTTATCCTTGGTCAACATCCCTATAACCGGTTCTATAGAAGCATTTATCATATTCTGAGCTTCCTTGAACCTAGACATGGCTTCCTCGATCTCCTTTTGGGCTGCTTCATTACTCTTGGCCTGAGGCTTCGTGATCGGTTGTGTAGCGTGCTGAATCTCAATTGCCTTACCTTTGAACTCCATACCGTTCATCTTCAGAGCGTTTATGATGCTCGACTGGTCCGTGAACTCCACCAGCATGTTGGTGCTCTCGTCCAAGTCCCTCTTACACGTTCTGAGGTACTTGACTTCGCCAGCTGCGCTGAAAAACTCGATAACTTCATTGCTGGTGTACGCAGAGTCACAATTCAGCATCAATACGGTGCGTCTGGTTTCTTCGATCTTAGCAGAGTCGAAATTGGCGGGCAGCGGGGGATACGGGGGCAAATCGTTCGAATCCAAGTTGGTATCCGTGGTGAGTATCACCTGGTCCTCTCCAGAGCCGTGAACAGAGTTCACTACGTGTGGGGGTAGCTTAGGGTCGTGAATTGAAAGGCCCGGTACGACAGTACTATTCCTCGTCATTTCTAAGGCGTAATATTCGTCTGGTATCTCTCCATTAGAGATTGGGATCACTATCAATGCTCTGTCGATGAAAACTGTATTGGTCATGTGTTGTGCTATGGGTATGGTCGAAGCGTCCACGAATTTGATGTAGCATATTCGTGACTGGACAGGGCACGATACGTCTCTTATCGTGGGGTACAAACGGATGTCTTCGATTTTCCCCAAATACCCGAACAAGACGTGCATCTGATCTTTCGTGGCTTGGGGGGCGATGTTCGTCACTTGCACGACTTTGGAGGTTCCTACCGCCATTTTTATAGAAATAGATCTATTGAGGTGAAAGTATTTTTAGTTATTGACTGTTACAACCAGAAAAATACTTAAGAGCCGCATCTCAACAACTTTCAGCCATTTGACAAATGACAGTGACAGTAAACACACCGCACACGCGTGAAGCGAGAAGCAAAGGTAGATCATTCTTCTTCTTTATTGAATTTTCGTGAAGGTAGCCGCTTTACCACAGAATAGGGAGGGTTACAGAAGTGCCACCATCGATCTTCAATAATTCAAATTGAAAGACCTTGGGTAATTCTGTCATAAAATGACTTTTGTCTCCATTCAAGGATATTTAGCCAGCTCACTTTGAATTATATTAATTTGGTATTCCAAGTCAAGAGAAAACCATACCTGCGAATTTTGCGATGTTTCTGCGAATAAAACTTTCAAAACTTCAGGTTTGGAACTATTGTATTCTGCGAGAAACGCTCTGGCTGTGACTGAGTTATGTATTCTATAGAATTTACATGTTATTTAGCCCATTCAACGTTAAAGCCGTTTTGAAAAATCAGATATACGTTTCTAATTTTTCCAGCATCTTATAGATTGCAGATTGAATCTGAACATATATTTATATACCTACCATAACATATACATTGCAAGTAAATAAGAATAGAATTTTCATTGACAAATAAATTGAACTAAATATTAATTATCCAGACAACTCGATTCTGTACATTATTGCTGCTCGTTAATAGAAGAGGGTCCATTCTTCTTGGTCTACCATAAGCTGTGTAAAGTACGTTGACCCGATGGGATTTGATAATGCATGTAGATTTATATCGACACGAGGATATAAATTAGCTGCAGCGCATATTTGCATAGATTTAACCGTTGTAAAGGGAAATCAATTTTGACATTTAAATTCACTCTGAATCTTTCTCCATGAGAGAATCGTTTCAGTAGGATCACTAAAATATTGAGAAACTTTTGGATCAATATTGATTTGGTGAAATCTCCCTTCTTTTCGCATTTTGAACACTTTAGATTCACTTCACCTTCCAAAGTTTCTTAATCAACGATTCCTCTGTATTTTGTGGTACCGATAAAGATCGCAGTATGGACCAAAGGTGACTGAATAGTGAACACAAAATGTACATTTCAAAGTAGATTTGAGTTGAAGAACCAAATTAACCACAATTACGAGTATCTAGACCACGATTCTGTAGAATTTTCGAATATTTTTGTTGGAATCAAATCTCGCTTCTGCAATGATCTGATAACATCTTGATGTTACCTAGCACGTATATTAAAAACTTCGGAGCATCTTGTTGGGCGTTACTGTTGAAACGGAAAGCAAAACCTTGGATATGACTTTTTGAGGACACTGTAGTAACTACTCGATCTGCTGAATCTTTCTACAACAGATCCTTGATATTAGTTAGTTAGTTGAGATAACAATAACATGATATCGATGTCATTTTGCATGCCGAATAGAAAAATACTCCGTATTACGAGTTATATTCGAAACGTGTAATGTTATTTGGGAAACATTGATCGAGTTAGCAATACCCTTTACAGCCAACTTCTTCCATGCTCAACTGATATTTTAGAGAAAGAGAAAAAAACAAACAAGTTCTGACCCCAAATAATGAAAAATTATGTTATGATTCATCATTTACCGCAATTTTTTGCCGATTTGCGATTCGCACAAAAATTGCGAATATTCGCGAGGGTATGAACAAGCCTTCATTCGACGAATGTCCCGTTAACTTTGATTCATTTTACCGGAAATAAGTTTGATACAGAAATGTGTTCTGTGGTTAGACATCGTCGGAAACTTACTCTGTGTTACTAACCCGATTCAAAGAGATCACGTGACGGATCACACTGATCACTAAGGACACTAAGCCGTGCTCTATAGTTTACGAACGGGTCATATACGTGCCTGTTTTTGCGCTGGGTTACGATTTTTGAACCTGGATTTGTGATCCATTAAGGAACACTGAAGTCTGCGAATGTAGGTTGGTAAATCATATTAGTGATCTTATCAACCCGAGTATCATATATCATAGTATTTGTATCACCAACAGTATCTATTCGTATCCGAAATATTTCACAAACTAGTCACTGAATATCCACTGTAAGTGAATGAGACTTTTACGACATTATAGCAATTATTTTAAATTAGTCAGCCTAGTTTTGTAGACTTCCGAATCAATAAGATTTCAAAGGGATCAGATTTTAGAGATATTTTGGCGTATCAATGAAATATGAATTAATAAACTTATTACTGTGTTTAATATATCAAAGAAGAAACAACATATTGATAGTAGAAAAACCAACGAAATCAGAGCTGAAACCTCCACATAGGAATTTGTGTGCAAACCCTTTTCTGACTCTACCGGTTTTCCTGCTTCTTAGAACTATCGTAAACTTTCTCCTCTTCATCGGAGTTTGTGACCGAGTTAACGTAGATGCGAATTGTTGTCTTGACCTCCTCCCATTTATTTTCTACTCTAATCTCTCCGGACTGACTTCGCCTCTCTTCTCCGGCCTCTGCTCCTGCTTCTAGATCTACTTTTACGCTTCCTAGAGATGTGAGGGGAAGGTGTTCTCCGTCTGTCACCTGAAATACAACACATTCCAGTTAAATAAGAACAAGAGATGTCCAATACTCATAGCACGCTATTAGAATACTACTTAACAGTGAGTTGATAGCTGTGGGTTCAACAATGGACCTTTACATTTACAAAAAATTAATTGCAAAACTCGTTTCAATCGATTGTAATAGTATAAAATGCATATTTAGCAACGGGTGCCACTCTACTTTTTTTATTTAAGGAAGATATCACATTTCAAAGTGTGCCTCTGACGTCACGTTCATCGGAAACATCCCCCACCACAATCCACGTTCCGAAATAGAATATCGTTCTCCCATAAAATTTAGCTACTGGCTGATTATAAGCTATCGAGAAATAATTGAAACTTTGACACTGGATCTACACATCAAAAAATTTTACGTGAAAGCAATTTATATTATTTTGTAACTTTTAAAATTTCTGAACGAATCTGCCTTTTGATGAAAAACTGTTGTTGGCAACATCGCAAATCATAATAACAGTTCTTATGGAACAAAAGTTGTTATTAGCACTTATTAGCACTTTCTTTAGACGTTTTCACGGTTATAAGGAATACAGAAATTACTCAACACAAACAACAAAACTTTGAATTTGAAAACCGTTAGTTGAGTCCGTTAGTTTCCAGCATACAGAGTTGATCTACTAGCATCTATCTCACATAAAGTAAGCAAATGAGTTAAACAGAGAAAAACAATTTCTATGGATCGTGAAACAGGCGACAAACCCATTTGGTATCAAATGATAACTATACAGATGTAATGATAATTTGAGATTTCATGTTGTACGACTTATACGACGTTGCAAGTTTAAATTTTATGAACGTGACGTCACGAAACCACTTTTTTCAGAAAAAATAGATAAAAATCTCAAGTGATATTAGCGTATATACTTTCCGATTACAGTGTTTTCTCATAGCCCGTGAGAAGGTCCATTGTAGAAAGCATTCGCGAAGAGAACTGTGAATATGGCCCGACAGCTCCTAACTAGTGCATCGCTTACCTCCAGACCTCGATCGCTTCCGATCTCTCTTCTTACGGTCCTTCGACCTAGTTCTGCTTCTTGACCTCGAGACTTTCTTCTCCGCAGTCACATCCCCGCTGCTTTTATTGGTAATTTCTCCTTTGTCCCTTTTTACTTTATTGCTACCATTTTCATCCTTCTTGCGCTCTTTATCTTTGGATGCCTCTCGTCTCCGAGTCGTCTTGCTCTCATCTCCGCTACGTTTCCCATCTTTCGACCTATCGCGGGCCTTATCTCTCGATTGGATTTTGGACGAACGCTCCTTGGATTTGCGACGATTTCTGTGAAGGTTGGAGCTTCTCGAAGGGGACCTATAAAATTACAGTATTACAGACTGTTGACGATAGTTCAACTTCAACTCAACATTTCTACCCATTGTGTATACAGTGCATTCCATTTTAAACGAGCCTCCCTATATAACTTTTGGTACAATGATTTTCAGGAAAAATAATAGTACACAGGGGGACACATTTTTACGTATTCAACTTTGATGTTACTTCCCCTATCACACATCCAAAGCATGTCACCATTTTCTTTAATGGATCACCATATATTGTTTCGCATTATCAGATGCTCCATGATGAGATTTCAACAAAGTATAATACATTATGGTCTGAACCTCATAGTTTGGAAGCTAAAAATTACAGAATGGCCACCAAGGTCTCCGGATCTCACTCTTTCAGATTTTTTTCTCTGGGGTGTAAAGTGTATGAGATTTACTGAACATTTACTACAGAAAATTTGTTTCTTCTCATTGTCAAGTCATCAGATTTTGAGTCAAGAATTTAATAAAAAATATCTTCCATATTTGTCTCTAGAACGAATATTTCAAAATGTGGCCTCCTGTATAATTGTTGACCTGTTTTTTTATTTTTACTGCAAATCATTGTTTCAAAAGTTGCTGATGCGATAGGGAAAGTTAGATCAAATGTGAATATGTCAAAATGTGTCCCCCTGCATACCATTGTTTATTTTTTCTGAAAATCGTTGTACCAACAGTTATTAAGGCTGGCTCGTTTAAAATGGTATGCACTGTATACAATATATGTTCTAACTAACCTCCTGTATCTGGACGTAGATGCTGACCGCCTGCTACGATCCTCCGACCTGCGCGACGCTGATCTACGCCTGCGGGTCCTCGATCTGGACCTCGACCTGTCTCTTTTTCGCGAAAGTGATCTACGCTTGGGCGACCTCGATCTCCTCCTAGAACGCGACCTGGACCTGTCTCTTTTACGCGATGACGACCTACGCTTGCGAGACGTCGACCTCTTTCTGGAACGCGATCCGGACCTCGACCTCTTCCTCCTACCGCTCGATCTGGACCTGGATCTCCGTTCATTCTTAGCCGCAATCCCAGCGACGGGCTTTTTGGTAGCGTCCATCATACACTGGTCTTCCCTGAACCTGCACGCAGCTTCCTCGATCTCCTGCTGCGCCGCCTCGTTGCTGTTCACTTGAGGTTTCGTGATCGGCTGAGTAGCGTGCTGAATCTCAACCGCCTTGCCTTTGAACTGCATACCGTTCATCTTCAGAGCATTCACGATGCTAGAATGGTCTGTAAACTCCACGAGCATGTTGGTGCTCTCGTCCGAGTTCCTCTTACACGTCCTGAGGTACTTAACCTCACCCGCTGAGCTGAAAAACTCGATAACTTCATCGGTGGTGTACTCAGCGTCACAATTCAGCATCAATACGGTGCGTCTGGTTTCTTCGATCTTGGCAGCGTCGAAATTAGCCGGCAGCGGGGGATACGGCGGCAAACCGTTCGTATCCAAGTTGGTATCCGCGGTGAATATCATCCGATCCTTCCCGGAACCGCAGACCGAGTTCACCAAGTGAGGGGGCAGCTTGGGGTCTTTCAACGGAAGACCCGGTACGATAGCACCGTGCTGAGTCATCTCCAGCACGTAGCATTCGTCTGGTATTTCGTCGTTCGACATGGGGATCACTATCAACGCTCTGTCGATGAAAACCGCGTTTGTCATGTGCTGCGCTACTGCTACGGTCGAAGCGTCCACGAACTTTATGTAGCATATTCTAGAATGAACGGCGAACGATGCGTCTCTAACCGTGGGGTACAAACGGATGTCTTCGATTTTACCCAAGAAGCTGAAAAATACGTGCATCTGATCTTTGGTGACTTGGGGGGCGATGTTGGACACTTGCACGACTTTGGTATTTACGACAGTCATCTTCGTCTTGATGTTTAGTTATTTTCACTCGCTGATTTTTCTTAAATGTACCTAGTCACACTTTATGTCGGTCGTCCTTTTTAATCACTGCTGTATTTAAAAAGCTATAATCCACTAGTTCAAGTAAATACTTGTAAGGTGGAAGGTATTAAATGATATACAGAGTTGAAGCATCGTTCATGTCCTTAAGAAGTCTATGAGAAACATTAATGAAATGATATACCTGATTTTAAGGAACAGAAATCGGTAGTTAGGTAATGAGTTGACCCCTACCAGCAAAATGATAACAACAACAATCCAAACTACATAGATACACAATATAATTCAGGCATACACTGTCACCCCTAAGCCGAGTAAGATTTATTTCAAAAGCTCTTACAATTCTCTACAGTTTGAAATTTTAAATTTGAAACTTATCTACAAACAATCACTAACGGTAAACATGTCAAACGTTAGAATTAGGTACGCCAATGGTATAAATTGAGAACCTATTTTTTGCATTGCATGGATTTGTGGCGATTTGTTATCACTTCTACAATTTGACTGGCGAAATTTATTTGCAATTACTGGAAGACGCTATTGACCCCGCCTTGCCTGATATATTCGAAAATAATCCACAGTATGACGAAGACAATTTTTTTTCAACAGGACGGTGCTTCTCCGCATTATGCGAGAATTATTCGTCAGTACTTAGACCAACGTTTTTCACGGCATTGAATTTAGAGAAGAGGCAGTCAAGAATGGCCTCCACGGTCGCCAGATTTATCGCCCCGTTCTTTTTGTGGGGACATCTGAAAAGTAAAATCTATAAAACACAACCAGCGTCGTTGGAAGATTTGCATCAAAGAATCGTTGACAAGTGCCGTCGAATTACTCCGGAAATTCTTCGGGATGTGCGTGAAAGTTTCGAACAAAATGTTTATCATCGTATGGAGGCGGACAGTCAACAGTTCGAAGATTCGAACATTTAATCAATTAAGTAGTAAGTGAGCAACTAAAATAATTTTAATTGATATTGGAAGGAAATGTAAAATTCAAAGAATATGGGAAAGAGAATTGTAAGAGCTTTCAAAAAACATCTTCTTTGACCCTCAATGCCATTTTAAAATTTTGGGGTATTCTTCGCTCGCTTGGGGTTGAAAGTAGTGGATCAAAATACCGGAAAAGCGTGTCCCTCTTTAATGAAAAATGGACGGGTCTGAGGTTTTTCTAAAATGTTGACAAGGTTCCTAAAAATGGCTGTTTCGTTTTTGGTTGGCCACCCTGTATGAAATAGAATATATCCTAGTTACATTCGATTTCCACGTACGCCAACATGAGTGGTTACAAATGCATGTATCTGAATCGGCCTGTTAGCACTGACTTGCATTTTTGTTGACGGCTCGACATATACTTTAGGGCCATGTTGGATGCGACCCTACTGTTGCCAACTACGTAAAGAAAATAATTAAGGCGGGAATTTCAAAATTCCATGATGAAAGTTGGGTAAAGACTGTAAAAATCTGAAGAATAAGATTGTACCAATTCAGTTGTCCGCAGCACATACTCCAACATGGAAATGTCATTTACCATTTCTAGTTCTTTTTCTAGTCGAGACTAAAATTCCCTAGAAGTTTTATTTTTACGTAGTTGGCAACCATAGGTCGCATCCAACATGGCCCTAAACTAATAAGGTCAATGGTCATTATTCGTTTACCTGTGCGGTTTTCTCCCAAAATTAAAACACAAAATGCATAATTTGTACGATTTGTTATTGATTGCTGTGAGGTAGTAATGTCAATAGAGGACTTCGGCTAAGCGAAATCAGTGTTGCCACCTGTCATTTTCAGTTCAAATTACTGACACTTCTGTCAACATTATTTCGTCATATTCCCATTACAAAACACCTCAAGAAACCTCAAACTGATATTTTATAGGTGCGGAATTATGTAAAATCGTAGATATATCATGAAATACCAACATTGAAACTGAATTGCTTCGTGAAAACACCACGAGTCCGCAGGACGAGTGGTGTTTTCTCAAAACAATTCAGTCGAGTTCAGAGATCAAAGACAGACTTATGAGATAAATTCAATCACGAATTGAATTTTACTAGACTATTTCACGAATGAAATTTCTTCATTAATATAAATACGAACAATGTATAACAGTCATAAACAAATTATTAAAATCGTCAATATTATAATGTTTCGTTTCATAATTTCATTTGAATTTGCAGTGAAGCGACTCATTTTGACACAATCAGGTACAATTAATATTGATAGAACTGTCAAACTTTGTGTTGCCATAGTTACGTCATTGAAAATACCGAAGCTGATCCTCCAATCAGAATTGAAAGACTGCTGGTGTTATCGCGATAACACGAGTTGTCTTTGGTTTGCGATTGGTCAGATTATGTGAGAATTTTAAAATGAGTGAAATAGTCAAATCGTGTTGAAAAAAACTGTCAGAATTTGAACAGAAAATGACTGGTGGCATCACTGAATTTGCTTCGCCGAAGTCCTCTCGTAGGATAGATTCTACCCTGATCGGTGCCATTTTTTGAAGTATTTGAACTTCTATATATACTATATACAGTGTCGGTCATTAAGTTGGCTAAATATCGGGAAAAAAATGTTTATGAAATTTCTGAAAAACTAACGGCGGTTCATACAAAAGATGACTATGGTGCAGAAAACTCAGTCGAATTGATCAGATATCGAAACATTTTATTGAGGAAATGTGTTTAGAATCAATCCAACGAGGACCACATGTACCAATTTTGAACCAGAATGGAAAAAAATTAAAAATACCATCCTTCTTTTTTCTGGAAGCAGCTAAATCGTGTTTAAATAATTAATCTCCCGCAAAATGTCTATTCCACAAAGATATGATTAGTTTTGACCCAAACTTATGTGTGATTGAGGTTATTAAAGCTGTTCCTATATAAAACAAGATTAGGCCAATATGCGGAGAGCGGGGGATGGCGAAAAGGTCACAGGAGGCCTACTTTCTACAATTACTACTATTACTATTGGAATATGTTTCTTAACAACTTTATATCCTTGGTTAATGTGGAAGAACTGGTAACATTCAATTAATTGAAATGAAAACTTTTACGTTCTGGCAAATAACAATTCTTTATTATTATTATGTAACATATAGGGAAAAAGTTCATTACCAATGTATAAAAAAATTCGGTCTGATCTATTATACTTGGGCGACACTGGTAAAACGACTAGTTGAAAAAATAACAACAGTAAAAAATGACTGTATAGTGGATCATTTGAATTTTGCCGCTTTAAACAGACCATTCTGCCGCTTCAAGTGGCATATATTGTGGCGCTTCAAGAAGCACACGTTTTACCACTTGAAACAGTCCAATTTTGCCGCTTAGGACAGAACACATTTTACCGCTACCCGACACTAATGTTTGGCTGCTGGTTTAAAAGCAATGTTGAAAGCGCTGGCGCTGGGAAAATAATTTCTAGTTGGGATCGTAGGTGATTGGGATTCCATATTCAGAATTTGCTGCTCCCCAAGATTTGCCGCTCCCCAAGATTTGGGCTCCCCAAGATTTGCCGCTTATAGCGGCAAATTGTAAAAGCGATTTTTTCTATAGTGAGAGCTCTGAGAAAATAATTTCTAGTGGGGATTGTAAATTACTTGAACCATAATCAGAATTTGCCGCTCCCTGAGACTTGCCGCTTATAGCTACAAATTTCGAAAGCGCCTTTTTCTATAGCGCTGGCTCTGGAAAAATAATTTTTAGAGGGAGTTTGTAAAGTACTTGAATTCCATAACCGGAATTTGCCGCTCCCTGAGATTTGCCGATTGCAGCGGAAAATTCAAAAGCGCCTTTTTCTATAGCGCTGGCTCTGGAAAAATAATATCAAGTGGGGATTGCACTTGAATTCCATAATCATAATTTGCCGCTCCGAGATTTGCCGCTAATAGCGGCAAATTTCAAAGGCGTCTTTTCCTAGTAACGCTGGCGCTGGGAAAATAATTTTCAGTGGGAATGGTATGGTACTTGAATTCCATAATCATAATTTGCCGCTCCGAGATTTGCCGCTAATAGCGGCAAATTTCAAAGGCGCCATTTCCTAGTAACGCTGGCGCTGGGAAAATAATTTTCAGTGGGAATGGTATGGTACTTGAATTCCATAATCAGAATTTGCCGCTAATAGTGGCATATTTCAAAGACAACTCTTCCTATTAACGCTGGCGCTGGAAAAATTATTTTTAGTGGGAATTGTATGGTACTTGAATTCCATAATCAGAATTTGCCCCTCAGAGATTTGCCGCTACTAGCGGCAAATTTCGAAGGCGCCCTTTCCTATTAACGCTGGCGCTGGGAAAATAATTTTCAGTGGGAAGTGTAAGGTACTTGAATTCCATAATCAGAATTTGCCGCTCCGAGATTTGCCGAAATATTTCGGACAAAGCATGTACTCTCATATGCTTTGCACGTACGCTTATAATTGAACGATTTCGAACAAAATTTGCAATCGAATGGTTTTTCGCCCGTATGAGTTCTCTCATGCCTCCTCAAACTACTCGACTGAGTGAACAATTTTAAACAAAATTTGCAATTAAACGGTTTTTTGCCGGTGTGGTTCCTCTCATGCTCCTTCAACCAACTCGACTGAGTGAAAGCCTTGGAACAAATTTTGCAATGAAGTAGTTTATCGCCAGTGTGAAACCTTTCATGAGTCATCAAATTACACTTCTGTCTGAAACGTTTCGGACACATTTTGCAATTAAACGGGTTTTCACCAGTGTGACACCTCTCATGCGTTTTCAAAGCACTTATAAGCCTGAAAGATTTTGAACAAATTTTGCAATTATACGGTTTTTTGCCGGTGTGAAACCTTTCACGAGTCATCAAATTACACTTCTGTTTGAAACGTTTTGGACACATTTTGCAATGAAATGGTTTTTCGCCAGTGTGAAACCTTTCATGAACTTTCAAACTATCTAGTCCACTGAAAGATTTTGAACAAACTTTGCAAATAAAAGATTCTTTCCCTTTACGAACCCGCTCATAGACTATCAAATCCTTGGAAGTAGCTAGGAAGTGGTTTCTCTCTAGTGTGAACCTTCTCATGAACTTTCAAACGACATATTCGCCTGAAAGATTTTGAACAGCCTCTGCACTGAATTTTTTTCTCTGCCACAGAAGTATTATTTTCAAGAGGATCTGAACGAAATTTACTTTCCATCTCATTGTCAATTTTTATAGAACTAGAAAGCCTCTGAGGTACAGCAGATGTGGCTTGTTCCTCCATAACTTCATCTCCAGAAATTGTTTTATCTGTACTTCAAGTGGCTGCAATCCCGTATCTGAAAAAAGACCCCATTATAATGGCGAGTAAAATCTATTAAGGACACATTTCTTATAGGAAACGGCCTTCCGCGAATTTGGCTGAATGGACCTTTACAACAAAAAATTAATTGCAAAAGTCGTTTCAATGGATTGTTAATAGTCTAAAATGTCTATTTTTCAACGAGTGCCACTCTATTTTTTTTATTTAAGAAAAATATCACATTTCAAAGTGTACCTCTGGTTGGCTGGAGCGGTTGCAGAGAGGGGAGCGACTGGTGCAGGGGCGGCTCGGTTACTCTAAAAATTGCGTGTTCACTCGCGGGAAACAAGGGTAATTACTAATTACTGAAATGATTGAAAGTCATTGTCGGGTCGTCAGAGGGGTTCGGCGATTTTTTTAATTTTTTGAAGTGGTCTTAAAAATAGGATTTGAGTTGGCGCGATTGATGGTGGGTCAGAAAACATTCATTTCAGTCCAATTTAAAACTTTTCATGATTGAAAGTCATTGTCGGGTCGTCAGAGGGGTTCGGCGATTTTTTAAATTTTTTGAAGTGGTCTTAAAAATAGGATTTGAGTTGGCGCGATTGATGGTGGGTCAGAAAACATTCATTTCAGTCCAATTTAAAACTTTTCATGATTGAAAGTCATTGTCGGGTCGTCAGAGGGGTTCGGCGATTTTTTTAATTTTTTGAAGTGGTCTTAAAAATAGGATTTGAGTTGGCGCGATTGATGGTGGGTCAGAAAACATTCATTTCAGTCCAATTTAAAACTTTTCATGATTGAAAGTCATTGTCGGGTCGTCAGAGGGGTTCGGCGATTTTTTTAATTTTTTGAAGTGGTCTTAAAAATAGGATTTGAGTTGGCGCGATTGATGGTGGGTCAGAAAACATTCATTTCAGTCCAATTTAAAACTTTTCATGATTGAAAGTCATTGTCGGGTCGTCAGAGGGGTTCGGCGATTTTTTTAATTTTTTGAAGTGGTCTCAAAAATAGGATTTGAGTTGGCGCGATTGATGGAGGGTCAGAAAACATTCATTTCAGTCCAATTTAAAACTTTTCATGATTGAAAGTCATTGTCGGGTCGTCAGAGGGGTTCGGCGATTTTTTTAATTTTTTGAAGTGGTCTCAAAAATAGGATTTGAGTTGGCGCGATTGATGGTGGGTCAGAAAACATTCATTTCAGTCCAATTTAAAACTTTTCATGATTGAAAGTCATTGTCGGGTCGTCAGAGGGGTTCGGCGATTTTTTTAATTTTTTGAAGTGGTCTCAAAAATAGGATTTGGGTTGGCGCGATTGATGGTGGGTCAGAAAACATTCATTTCAGTCCAATTAACAACTTTTCATGATTGAAAGTCATTGTCGGGTCGTCAGAGGGGTACGGCGATTTTTTTTAATTTTTTGATATGGTCTCAAAAATAAGATTTGAGTTGGCGCGATTGATGATGGGCCAGAAAACATTCATTTCAGTCCAATTTAAAACTTTTCATGATTGAAAGTCATTGTCGGGTCGTCAGAGGGGTTCGGCGATTTTTTTAATTTTTTGAATTGGTCTCAATAATAGAATTTGAGTTGGCGCGATTGATGGTGGGTCAGAAAACATTCATTTCAGTCCAATTTAAAACTTTTCATGATTGAAAGTCATTGTCGGGTCGTCAGAGGGGTACGGCGATTTTTTTTAATTTTTTGATATGGTCTCAAAAATAAGATTTGAGTTGGCGCGATTGATGATGGGCCAGAAAACATTCATTTCAGTCCAATTTAAAACTTTTCATGATTGAAAGTCATTGTCGGGTCGTCAGAGGGGTTCGGCGATTTTTTTAATTTTTTGAAGTGGTCTCAAAAATAGGATTTGAGTTGGCGCGATTGATGGTGGGTCAGAAAACATTCATTTCAGTCCAATTTAAAACTTTTCATGATTGAAAGTCATTGTCGGGTCGTCAGAGGGGTTCGGCGATTTTTTTAATTTTTTGAAGTGGTCTCAAAAATAGGATTTGGGTTGGCGCGATTGATGGTGGGTCAGAAAACATTCATTTCAGTCCAATTAACAACTTTTCATGATTGAAAGTCATTGTCGGGTCGTCAGAGGGGTACGGCGATTTTTTTTAATTTTTTGATATGGTCTCAAAAATAAGATTTGAGTTGGCGCGATTGATGATGGGCCAGAAAACATTCATTTCAGTCCAATTTAAAACTTTTCATGATTGAAAGTCATTGTCGGGTCGTCAGAGGGGTTCGGCGATTTTTTTAATTTTTTGAATTGGTCTCAATAATAGAATTTGAGTTGGCGCGATTGATGGTGGGTCAGAAAACATTCATTTCAGTCCAATTAACAACTTTTCATGATTGAAAGTCATTGTCGGGTCGTCAGAGGGGTTCGGCGATTTTTTTAATTTTTTGAAGTGGTCTCAAAAATAGGATTTGAGTTGGCGCGATTGATGGTGGGTCACAAAACATTCATTTCAGTCCAATTTAAAACTTTTCATGATTGAAAGTCATTGTCGGGTCGTCAGAGGGGTTCGGCGATTTTTTTAATTTTTCGAATTGGTCTCAATAATAGAATTTGAGTTGGCGCGATTGATGGTGGGTCAGAAAACATTCATTTCAGTCCAATTAACAACTTTTCATGATTGAAAGTCATTGTCGGGTCGTCAGAGGGGTTCGGCGATTTTTTTAATTTTTTGAATTGGTCTCAATAATAGAATTTGAGTTGGCGCGATTGATGGTGGGTCAGAAAACATTCATTTCAGTCCAATTTACAACTTTTCATGATTGAAAGTCATTGTCGGGTCGTCAGAGGGGTTCGGCCGATTTTTTATTTTTTTAGTAGTCTCAAAAATAGGATTTGAGTTGGCGCGATTGATGGTGGGTCAGAAAACATTCATTTCAGTCCAATTAACAACTTTTCATGATTGAAAGTCATTGTCGGGTCGTCAGAGGGGTTCGGCCGATTTTTTATTTTTTTTAGTAGTCTCAAAAATAGGATTTCAGTTGGCGCGATTGATGGTGGGTCAGAAAACATTCATTTCAGTCCAATTTAAAACTTTTCATGATTGAAAGTCATTGTCGGGTCGTCAGAGGGGTTCGGCGATTTTTTTAATTTTTTGAAGTGGTCTCAAAAATAGGATTTGAGTTGGCGCGATTGATGGTGGGTCAGAAAACATTCATTTCAGTCCAATTTAAAACTTTTCATGATTGAAAGTCATTGTCGGGTCGTCAGAGGGGTTCGGCGATTTTTTTAATTTTTTGAATTGGTCTCAATAATAGAATTTGAGTTGGCGCGATTGATGGTGGGTCAGAAAACATTCATTTCAGTCCAATTAACAACTTTTCATGATTGAAAGTCATTGTCGGGTCGTCAGAGGGGTTCGGCGATTTTTTTAAATTTTTTGAAGTGGTCTCAAAAATAGGATTTGAGTTGGCGCGATTGATGGTGGGTCAGAAAACATTCATTTCAGTCCAATTTAAAACTTTTCATGATTGAAAGTCATTGTCGGGTCGTCAGAGGGGTTCGGCGATTTTTTTAATTTTTTGAAGTGGTCTCAAAAATAGGATTTGAGTTGGCGCGATTGATGGTGGGTCAGAAAACATTCATTTCAGTCCAATTTAAAACTTTTCATGATTGAAAGTCATTGTCGGGTCGTCAGAGGGGTTCGGCGATTTTTTTAATTTTTTGAATTGGTCTCAATAATAGAATTTGAGTTGGCGCGATTGATGGTGGGTCAGAAAACATTCATTTCAGTCCAATTAACAACTTTTCATGATTGAAAGTCATTGTCGGGTCGTCAGAGGGGTTCGGCGATTTTTTTAAATTTTTTGAAGTGGTCTCAAAAATAGGATTTGAGTTGGCGCGATTGATGGTGGGTCAGAAAACATTCATTTCAGTCCAATTTAAAACTTTTCATGATTGAAAGTCATTGTCGGGTCGTCAGAGGGGTTCGGCGATTTTTTTAATTTTTTGAATTGGTCTCAATAATAGAATTTGAGTTGGCGCGATTGATAGTGGGTCAGAAAACATTCATTTCAGTCCAATTAACAACTTTTCATGATTGAAAGTCATTGTCGGGTCGTCAGAGGGGTTCGGCGATTTTTTTAAATTTTTTGAAGTGGTCTCAAAAATAGGATTTGAGTTGGCGCGATTGATGGTGGGTCAGAAAACATTCATTTCAGTCCAATTTAAAACTTTTCATGATTGAAAGTCATTGTCGGGTCGTCAGAGGGGTTCGGCCGATTTTTTATTTTTTTTAGTAGTCTCAAAAATAGGATTTGAGTTGGCGCGATTGATGGTGGGTCAGAAAATATTCATTTCAGTCCAATTAACAACTTTTCATGATTGAAAGTCATTGTCGGGTCGTCAGAGGGGTTCGGCCGATTTTTTATTTTTTTTAGTAGTCTCAAAAATAGGATTTGAGTTGGCGCGATTGATGATGGGTCAGAAAACATTCATTTCAGTCCAATTTAAAACTTTTCATGATTGAAAGTCATTGTCGGGTTGTCAGAGGGGTTCGGCGATTTTTTTAATTTTTTGAAGTGGTCTCAAAAATAGGATTTGAGTTGGCGCGATTGATGGTGGGTCAGAAAACATTCATTTCAGTCCAATTTAAAACTTTTCATGATTGAAAGTCATTGTCGGGTCGTCAGAGGGGTTCGGCGATTTTTTTAATTTTTTGAAGTGGTCTCAAAAATAGGATTTGAGTTGGCGCGATTGATAGTGGGTCAGAAAACATTCATTTCAGTCCAATTAACAACTTTTCATGATTGAAAGTCATTGTCGGGTCGTCAGAGGGGTTCGGCGATTTTTTTAAATTTTTTGAAGTGGTCTCAAAAATAGGATTTGAGTTGGCGCGATTGATGGTGGGTCAGAAAACATTCATTTCAGTCCAATTTAAAACTTTTCATGATTGATAGTCATTGTCGGGTCGTCAGAGGGGTTCGGCCGATTTTTTATTTTTTTTAGTAGTCTCAAAAATAGGATTTGAGTTGGCGCGATTGATGGTGGGTCAGAAAACATTCATTTCAGTCCAATTAACAACTTTTCATGATTGAAAGTCATTGTCGGGTCGTCAGAGGGGTTCGGCCGATTTTTTATTTTTTTTAGTGGTCTCAAAAATAGGATTTCAGTTGGCGCGATTGATGGTGGGTCAGAAAACATTCATTTCAGTCCAATTTAAAACTTTTCATGATTGAAAGTCATTGTCGGGTCGTCAGAGGAGTTCGGCGATTTTTTTAATTTTTTGAAGTGGTCTCAAAAATAGGATTTGAGTTGGCGCGATTGATGGTGGGTCAGAAAACATTCACTTCAGTCCAATTTAAAACTTTTCATGATTGAAAGTCATTGTCGGGTCGTCAGAGGGGTTCGGCCGATTTTTTATTTTTTTTAGTAGTCTCAAAAATAGGATTTGAGTTGGCGCGATTGATGATGGGTCAGAAAACATTCATTTCAGTCCAATTTAAAACTTTTCATGATTGAAAGTCATTGTCGGGTTGTCAGAGGGGTTCGGCGATTTTTTTAATTTTTTGAAGTGGTCTCAAAAATAGGATTTGAGTTGGCGCGATTGATGGTGGGTCAGAAAACATTCATTTCAGTCCAATTTAAAACTTTTCATGATTGAAAGTCATTGTCGGGTCGTCAGAGGGGTTCGGCGATTTTTTTAATTTTTTGAAGTGGTCTCAAAAATAGGATTTGAGTTGGCGCGATTGATAGTGGGTCAGAAAACATTCATTTCAGTCCAATTAACAACTTTTCATGATTGAAAGTCATTGTCGGGTCGTCAGAGGGGTTCGGCGATTTTTTTAAATTTTTTGAAGTGGTCTCAAAAATAGGATTTGAGTTGGCGCGATTGATGGTGGGTCAGAAAACATTCATTTCAGTCCAATTTAAAACTTTTCATGATTGATAGTCATTGTCGGGTCGTCAGAGGGGTTCGGCCGATTTTTTATTTTTTTTAGTAGTCTCAAAAATAGGATTTGAGTTGGCGCGATTGATGGTGGGTCAGAAAACATTCATTTCAGTCCAATTAACAACTTTTCATGATTGAAAGTCATTGTCGGGTCGTCAGAGGGGTTCGGCCGATTTTTTATTTTTTTTAGTGGTCTCAAAAATAGGATTTCAGTTGGAGCGATTGATGGTGGGTCAGAAAACATTCATTTCAGTCCAATTTAAAACTTTTCATGATTGAAAGTCATTGTCGGGTCGTCAGAGGAGTTCGGCGATTTTTTTAATTTTTTGAAGTGGTCTCAAAAATAGGATTTGAGTTGGCGCGATTGATGGTGGGTCAGAAAACATTCACTTCAGTCCAATTTAAAACTTTTCATGATTGAAAGTCATTGTCGGGTCGTCAGAGGGGTTCGGCGATTTTTTTAATTTTTTGAAGTGGTCTCAAAAATAGGATTTGAGTTGGCGCGATTGATGGTGGGTCAGAAAACATTCATTTCAGTCCAATTTAAAACTTTTCATGATTGAAAGTCATTGTCGGGTCGTCAGAGGGGTTCGGCGATTTTTTTAATTTTTTGAAGTGGTCTCAAAAATAGGATTTGAGTTGGCGCGATTGATGGTGGGTCAGAAAACATTCATTTCAGTCCAATTTAAAACTTTTCATGATTGAAAGTCATTGTCGGGTCGTCAGAGGGGTTCGGCGATTTTTTTAATTTTTTGAATTGGTCTCAATAATAGAATTTGAGTTGGCGCGATTGATGGTGGGTCAGAAAACATTCATTTCAGTCCAATTAACAACTTTTCATGATTGAAAGTCATTGTCGGGTCGTCAGAGGGGTTCGGCGATTTTTTTAAATTTTTTGAAGTGGTCTCAAAAATAGGATTTGAGTTGGCGCGATTGATGGTGGGTCAGAAAACATTCATTTCAGTCCAATTTAAAACTTTTCATGATTGAAAGTCATTGTCGGGTCGTCAGAGGGGTTCGGCGATTTTTTTAATTTTTTGAAGTGGTCTCAAAAATAGGATTTGAGTTGGCGCGATTGATGGTGGGTCAGAAAACATTCATTTCAGTCCAATTTAAAACTTTTCATGATTGAAAGTCATTGTCGGGTCGTCAGAGGGGTTCGGCGATTTTTTTAATTTTTTGAATTGGTCTCAATAATAGAATTTGAGTTGGCGCGATTGATGGTGGGTCAGAAAACATTCATTTCAGTCCAATTTACAACTTTTTATGATTGAAAGTCATTGTCGGGTCGTCAGAGGGGTTCGGCGATTTTTTTAATTTTTTGAAGTGGTCTCAAAAATAGGATTTGAGTTGGCGCGATTGATGGTGGGTCAGAAAACATTCATTTCAGTCCAATTTAAAACTTTTCATGATTGAAAGTCATTGTCGGGTCGTCAGAGGGGTTCGGCGATTTTTTTAATTTTTTGAAGTGGTCTCAAAAATAGGATTTGAGTTGGCGCGATTGATGGTGGGTCAGAAAACATTCATTTCAGTCCAATTTAAAGCTTTTCATGATTGAAAGTCATTGTCGGGTCGTCAGAGGGGTTCGGCGATTTTTTTAATTTTTTGAAGTGGTCTCAAAAATAGGATTTGAGTTGGCGCGATTGATAGTGGGTCAGAAAACATTCATTTCAGTCCAATTAACAACTTTTCATGATTGAAAGTCATTGTCGGGTCGTCAGAGGGGTTCGGCGATTTTTTTAATTTTTTGAAGTGGTCTCAAAAATAGGATTTGAGTTGGCGCGATTGATGGTGGGTCAGAAAACATTCATTTCAGTCCAATTTAAAACTTTTCATGATTGAAAGTCATTGTCGGGTCGTCAGAGGGGTTCGGCCGATTTTTTTAATTTTTTTTAGTGGTCTCAAAAATAGGATTTGAGTTGGCGCGATTGATGGTGGGTCAGAAAACATTCATTTCAGTCCAATTTACAACTTTTTATGATTGAAAGTCATTGTCGGGTCGTCAGAGGGGTTCGGCGATTTTTTTAATTTTTTGAAGTGGTCTCAAAAATAGGATTTGAGTTGGCGCGATTGATGGTGGGTCAGAAAACATTCATTTCAGTCCAATTTAAAACTTTTCATGATTGAAAGTCATTGTCGGGTCGTCAGAGGGGTTCGGCGATTTTTTTAATTTTTTGAAGTGGTCTCAAAAATAGGATTTGAGTTGGCGCGATTGATGGTGGGTCAGAAAACATTCATTTCAGTCCAATTTAAAGCTTTTCATGATTGAAAGTCATTGTCGGGTCGTCAGAGGGGTTCGGCGATTTTTTTAATTTTTTGAAGTGGTCTCAAAAATAGGATTTGAGTTGGCGCGATTGATAGTGGGTCAGAAAACATTCATTTCAGTCCAATTAACAACTTTTCATGATTGAAAGTCATTGTCGGGTCGTCAGAGGGGTTCGGCGATTTTTTTAATTTTTTGAAGTGGTCTCAAAAATAGGATTTGAGTTGGCGCGATTGATGGTGGGTCAGAAAACATTCATTTCAGTCCAATTTACAACTTTTCATGATTGAAAGTCATTGTCGGGTCGTCAGAGGGGTTCGGCGATTTTTTTAATTTTTTGAAGTGGTCTCAAAAATAGGATTTGAGTTGGCGCGATTGATGGTGGGTCAGAAAACATTCATTTCAGTCCAATTTAAAGCTTTTCATGATTGAAAGTCATTGTCGGGTCGTCAGAGGGGTTCGGCGATTTTTTTAAATTTTTTGAAGTGGTCTCAAAAATAGGATTTGAGTTGGCGCGATTGATGGTGGGTCAGAAAACATTCATTTCAGTCCAATTTAAAACTTTTCATGATTGAAAGTCATTGTCGGGTCGTCAGAGGGGTTCGGCGATTTTTTTAATTTTTTGAAGTGGTCTCAAAAATAGGATTTGAGTTGGCGCGATTGATAGTGGGTCAGAAAACATTAATTTCAGTCCAATTAACAACTTTTCATGATTGAAAGTCATTGTCGGGTCGTCAGAGGGGTTCGGCGATTTTTTTAATTTTTTGAAGTGGTCTCAAAAATAGGATTTGAGTTGGCGCGATTGATGGTGGGTCAGAAAACATTCATTTCAGTCCAATTTAAAACTTTTCATGATTGAAAGTCATTGTCGGGTCGTCAGAGGGGTTCGGCCGATTTTTTATTTTTTTTAGTAGTCTCAAAAATAGGATTTGAGTTGGCGCGATTGATGGTGGGTCAGAAAACATTCATTTCAGTCCAATTAACAACTTTTCATGATTGAAAGTCATTGTCGGGTCGTCAGAGGGGTTCGGCGATTTTTTTAATTTTTTGAAGTGGTCTCAAAAATAGGATTTGAGTTGGCGCGATTGATGGTGGGTCAGAAAACATTCATTTCAGTCCAATTTAAAACTTTTCATGATTGAAAGTCATTGTCGGGTCGTCAGAGGGGTTCGGCCGATTTTTTTAATTTTTTTTAGTGGTCTCAAAAATAGGATTTGAGTTGGCGCGATTGATGGTGGGTCAGAAAACATTCATTTCAGTCCAATTTACAACTTTTTATGATTGAAAGTCATTGTCGGGTCGTCAGAGGGGTTCGGCGATTTTT
This sequence comes from Chrysolina americana, assembly GCA_958502065.1. NCBI lineage: Eukaryota > Metazoa > Arthropoda > Insecta > Coleoptera > Chrysomelidae > Chrysolina > Chrysolina americana. Next base: position 50,417,855 of record OY293421.1, on the reverse strand, counting down.
TTAATTTTTTGAAGTGGTCTCAAAAATAGGATTTGAGTTGGCGCGATTGATGGTGGGTCAGAAAACATTCATTTCAGTCCAATTTAAAACTTTTCATGATTGAAAGTCATTGTCGGGTCGTCAGAGGGGTTCGGCGATTTTTTTAATTTTTTGAAGTGGTCTCAAAAATAGGATTTGAGTTGGCGCGATTGATGGTGGGTCAGAAAACATTCATTTCAGTCCAATTTAAAGCTTTTCATGATTGAAAGTCATTGTCGGGTCGTCAGAGGGGTTCGGCGATTTTTTTAATTTTTTGAAGTGGTCTCAAAAATAGGATTTGAGTTGGCGCGATTGATAGTGGGTCAGAAAACATTCATTTCAGTCCAATTAACAACTTTTCATGATTGAAAGTCATTGTCGGGTCGTCAGAGGGGTTCGGCGATTTTTTTAATTTTTTGAAGTGGTCTCAAAAATAGGATTTGAGTTGGCGCGATTGATGGTGGGTCAGAAAACATTCATTTCAGTCCAATTTACAACTTTTCATGATTGAAAGTCATTGTCGGGTCGTCAGAGGGGTTCGGCGATTTTTTTAATTTTTTGAAGTGGTCTCAAAAATAGGATTTGAGTTGGCGCGATTGATGGTGGGTCAGAAAACATTCATTTCAGTCCAATTTAAAGCTTTTCATGATTGAAAGTCATTGTCGGGTCGTCAGAGGGGTTCGGCGATTTTTTTAAATTTTTTGAAGTGGTCTCAAAAATAGGATTTGAGTTGGCGCGATTGATGGTGGGTCAGAAAACATTCATTTCAGTCCAATTTAAAACTTTTCATGATTGAAAGTCATTGTCGGGTCGTCAGAGGGGTTCGGCGATTTTTTTAATTTTTTGAAGTGGTCTCAAAAATAGGATTTGAGTTGGCGCGATTGATAGTGGGTCAGAAAACATTCATTTCAGTCCAATTAACAACTTTTCATGATTGAAAGTCATTGTCGGGTCGTCAGAGGGGTTCGGCGATTTTTTTAATTTTTTGAAGTGGTCTCAAAAATAGGATTTGAGTTGGCGCGATTGATGGTGGGTCAGAAAACATTCATTTCAGTCCAATTTAAAACTTTTCATGATTGAAAGTCATTGTCGGGTCGTCAGAGGGGTTCGGCCGATTTTTTATTTTTTTTAGTAGTCTCAAAAATAGGATTTGAGTTGGCGCGATTGATGGTGGGTCAGAAAACATTCATTTCAGTCCAATTAACAACTTTTCATGATTGAAAGTCATTGTCGGGTCGTCAGAGGGGTTCGGCGATTTTTTTAATTTTTTGAAGTGGTCTCAAAAATAGGATTTGAGTTGGCGCGATTGATGGTGGGTCAGAAAACATTCATTTCAGTCCAATTTAAAACTTTTCATGATTGAAAGTCATTGTCGGGTCGTCAGAGGGGTTCGGCGATTTTTTTAATTTTTTGAAGTGGTCTCAAAAATAGGATTTGAGTTGGCGCGATTGATGGTGGGTCAGAAAACATTCATTTCAGTCCAATTAACAACTTTTCATGATTGAAAGTCATTGTCGGGTCGTCAGAGGGGTACGGCGATTTTTTTTAATTTTTTGATATGGTCTCAAAAATAAGATTTGAGTTGGCGCGATTGATGGTGGGTCAGAAAACATTCATTTCAGTCCAATTAACAACTTTTCATGATTGAAAGTCATTGTCGGGTCGTCAGAGGGGTACGGCGATTTTTTTTATTTTTTGATATGGTCTCAAAAATAAGATTTGAGTTGGCGCGATTGATGGTGGGTCAGAAAACATTCATTTCAGTCCAATTTAAAACTTTTCATGATTGAAAGTCATTGTCGGGTCGTCAGAGGGGTTCGGCAATTTTTTTAATTTTTTGAAGTGGTCTCAAAAATAGGATTTGAGTTGGCGCGATTGATAGTGGGTCAGAAAACATTCATTTCAGTCCAATTTACAACTTTTCATGATTGAAAGTCATTGTCGGGTCGTCAGAGGGGTTCGGCGATTTTTTTAATTTTTTGAAGTGGTCTCAAAAATAGGATTTGAGTTGGCGCGATTGATGGTGGGTCAGAAAACATTCATTTCAGTCCAATTTACAACTTTTCATGATTGAAAGTCATTGTCGGGTCGTCAGAGGGGTTCGGCCGATTTTTTATTTTTTTTAGTGGTCTCAAAAACAGGATTTGAGTTGGCGCGATTGATGGTGAGTCAGAAAACATTCATTTCAGTCCAATTTACAACTTTTCATGATTGAAAGTCATTGTCGGGTCGTCAGAGGGGTTCGGCCGATTTTTTATTTTTTTTAGTGGTCTCAAAAATAGAATTTGAGTTGGTGCGATTAATGGTGGGTCAGAAAACATTCATTTCAGTCCAATTTACAACTTTTCATGATTGAAAGTCGTCGGGTCGTCAGAGGGGTTCGGCGATTTTTTTAATTTTTTGAAGTGGTCTCAAAAATAGGATTTGAGTTGGCGCGATTGATGGTGGGTCAGAAAACATTCATTTCAGTCCAATTTACAACTTTTCATGATTGAAAGTCATTGTCGGGTCGTCAGAGGGGTTCGGCCGATTTTTTACATTTTATTTAGTGGTCTCAAAAATAGGATTTCAGTTGGCGCGATTGATGGTGGGTCAGAAAACATTCATTTCAGTCCAATTTAAAACTTTTCATGATTGAAAGTCATTGTCGGGTCGTCAGAGGGGTTCGGCGATTTTTTTAATTTTTTGAAGTGGTCTCAAAAATAGGATTTGAGTTGGCGCGATTGATGGTGGGTCAGAAAACATTCATTTCAGTCCAATTAACAACTTTTCATGATTGAAAGTCATTGTCGGGTCGTCAGAGGGGTACGGCGATTTTTTTTAATTTTTTGATATGGTCTCAAAAATAAGATTTGAGTTGGCGCGATTGATGGTGGGTCAGAAAACATTCATTTCAGTCCAATTAACAACTTTTCATGATTGAAAGTCATTGTCGGGTCGTCAGAGGGGTACGGCGATTTTTTTTATTTTTTGATATGGTCTCAAAAATAAGATTTGAGTTGGCGCGATTGATGGTGGGTCAGAAAACATTCATTTCAGTCCAATTTAAAACTTTTCATGATTGAAAGTCATTGTCGGGTCGTCAGAGGGGTTCGGCAATTTTTTTAATTTTTTGAAGTGGTCTCAAAAATAGGATTTGAGTTGGCGCGATTGATAGTGGGTCAGAAAACATTCATTTCAGTCCAATTTAAAACTTTTCATGATTGAAAGTCATTGTCGGGTCGTCAGAGGGGTTCGGCAATTTTTTTAATTTTTTGAAGTGGTCTCAAAAATAGGATTTGAGTTGGCGCGATTGATAGTGGGTCAGAAAACATTCATTTCAGTCCAATTTAAAACTTTTCATGATTGAAAGTCATTGTCGGGTCGTCAGAGGGGTTCGGCAATTTTTTTAATTTTTTGAAGTGGTCTCAAAAATAGGATTTGAGTTGGCGCGATTGATAGTGGGTCAGAAAACATTCATTTCAGTCCAATTTACAACTTTTCATGATTGAAAGTCATTGTCGGGTCGTCAGAGGGGTTCGGCGATTTTTTTAATTTTTTGAAGTGGTCTCAAAAATAGGATTTGAGTTGGCGCGATTGATGGTGGGTCAGAAAACATTCATTTCAGTCCAATTTACAACTTTTCATGATTGAAAGTCGTCGGGTCGTCAGAGGGGTTCGGCGATTTTTTTAATTTTTTGAAGTGGTCTCAAAAATAGGATTTGAGTTGGCGCGATTGATGGTGGGTCAGAAAACATTCATTTCAGTCCAATTTACAACTTTTCATGATTGAAAGTCATTGTCGGGTCGTCAGAGGGGTTCGGCGATTTTTTTAATTTTTTGAAGTGGTCTCAAAAATAGAATTTGAGTTGGTGCGATTAATGGTGGGTCAGAAAACATTCATTTCAGTCCAATTTACAACTTTTCATGATTGAAAGTCGTCGGGTCGTCAGAGGGGTTCGGCGATTTTTTTAATTTTTTGAAGTGGTCTCAAAAATAGAATTTGAGTTGGTGCGATTAATGGTGGGTCAGAAAACATTCATTTCAGTCCAATTTACAACTTTTCATGATTGAAAGTCGTCGGGTCGTCAGAGGGGTTCGGCGATTTTTTTAATTTTTTGAAGTGGTCTCAAAAATAGGATTTGAGTTGGCGCGATTGATGGTGGGTCAGAAAACATTCATTTCAGTCCAATTTACAACTTTTCATGATTGAAAGTCATTGTCGGGTCGTCAGAGGGGTTCGGCCGATTTTAATTTTTTTTAGTGGTCTCAAAAATACGATTTGAGTTGGCGCGATTGATGGTAGGTCAGAAAACATTAATTTCAGTTCAAATTACAACTTTTTATGATTGAAAGTCATTGTCGGGTCGTCAGAGGGGTTCGGCCAATTTTTTTATTTTTTGAAGTTGTCTCAAAAATAGAGTTTGAGTTGACGCGATTGATCGTGGGTCAGAAAACATTCATTTCAGTCCAATTTACAACTTTTCATGATTGAAAGTCATTGTCGGGTCGTCAGAGGGGTTCGGCCGATTTTAATTTTTTTTAGTGGTCTCAAAAATACGATTTGAGTTGGCGCGATTGATGGTAGGTCAGAAAACATTAATTTCAGTTCAAATTACAACTTTTTATGATTGAAAGTCATTGTCGGGTCGTCAGAGGGGTTCGGCGATTTTTTTAATTTTTTGAAGTGGTCTCAAAAATAGAATTTGAGTTGGTGCGATTAATGGTGGGTCAGAAAACATTCATTTCAGTCCAATTTACAACTTTTCATGATTGAAAGTCATTGTCGGGTCGTCAGAGGGGTTCGGCCGATTTTTTATTTTTTTTTAGTGGTCTCAAAAATAGGATTTGAGTTGGCGCGATTGATGGTGGGTCAGAAAACATTCATTTCAGTCCAATTTACAACTTTTCATGATTGAAAGTCATTGTCGGGTCGTCAGAGGGGTTCGGCCGATTTTAATTTTTTTTAGTGGTCTCAAAAATACGATTTGAGTTGGCGCGATTGATGGTAGGTCAGAAAACATTAATTTCAGTTCAAATTACAACTTTTTATGATTGAAAGTCATTGTCGGGTCGTCAGAGGGGTTCGGCCAATTTTTTTATTTTTTGAAGTTGTCTCAAAAATAGAGTTTGAGTTGACGCGATTGATCGTGGGTCAGAAAACATTCATTTCAGTCCAATTTACAACTTTTCATGATTGAAAGTCATTGTCGGGTCGTCAGAGGGGTTCGGCGATTTTTTTAATTTTTTGAATTGGTCTCAATAATAGAATTTGAGTTGGCGCGATTGATGGTGGGTCAGAAAACATTCATTTCAGTCCAATTTACAACATTTCTTGATTGAAAGTCGTTGTCGTGTCGTCAGAGGTGTTCGGCCAATTTTTTATTTCTTTAAGTGGTCTCAAAAATAGGATTTGAGTTGACGCGATTGATGGTGGGTCAGAAAATATTCATTTCAGTCCAATTTACAACTTTTCATGATTGAAAGTCATTGTCGGGTTGTCAGAGGGATTTGGCCGATATTTCAATATTTCGAAGTGATCTCAAAAATAGGATTTGAGTTGGCGCACATCGTGGTAGGTCAGAAAACATTTGTTTCTGTCTAATTTACAAGTTCTCATCTTTAAAAGTCATTGTCGGGTCGTCAAAGAGATTCGGCCGATATTTCAATATTTCGAAGCGATCTCATAAATAGGATTTGAGTTGGCGCGCATTGTGGTAGGTCATTAAACATTCGTTACTGTCCAATTACAATTTTGGACATATTCGATATTATTGGACTCCAGGTATAGTCGGAATTGGTGATATTGATCTATGTTCAAAATAAATTTTCCGAAAACGATAGTCGAGTTATTTCATAGCATGTATAGATGTATGGAAAATCTAGGAATCTGTATCACTTTTTATGGCCAGTATGGAGCAGTGTACGAAAAACTATTGATGTAATGTAACGTGATTAGCCAAATTATTTGAGCAAAAGAAGTATGCACTAACCAGCCATTCTGTTCTATAATGTTTTACATTGTATTTATTCATAGGCATTATTCTTTTTGTACTGTATTTGAGGTCATAAGTAAATAACTAAATAAATATAATAAATAATTGTTCTGGTTGCCGAACTTCCAAATTACATTCCAACCAGAAATGAAATCCACAAAAAAAATTATTTTGAGGTTCGATATCTAGATCATTATATCAAGTATTACAACAAACCAACAATTCAGCCAAATTCACGGAAAGCCATTTCTCATAGGAAATGTGCGGGGTCCTTTGTCAATGAAAATTACTGGTTGATATTTGCTGTACTATTTGGTGATGTGGTAAAAGTAAGTTTTTCAAACTGAAAAAAAGTTATTCGACTTTTGTTGTTATGTCTCCTAAACACAAATACGAAGAAAATTTGGGGAGGTCTCAATAATTTTTGTGTTATGCCCTTCTGAATCATGAAAATAGACTGACTACTTACTTCCAAACACAAATTTCTCCATTAAAAATCGAGTTGAATACATTTTTATTATTCAAGGCGATAAACTTATCTTTACCTTTCATTTCAAAGAAAAAATTAGATTGTTTCTTCTATACACCGTTCAACAGTCAGGTCTCACTATTTATTACTTATCATCAATAAACAAATAAAACATTACCTGTGGTGAGGCCAGGAAAGGACGGTTTCACATCACATTTCATATACTGATCATCTATATTATAGAAAACGGACTCATTTTGCTTTTGACACCTGCATTGGGTTCCATAACTCGTCTATTCAAAGAAATCTGTTTTCCCAGCTAAACTTTGGTAACACACCTCGCATAATTTAATATCATCAAGTTCACTTGATTTGTTGATTTTTCCTTGACAGCTTCACGCTTGATATCTTCATAGACAATATCAATGTCATCTTTGATTCGTACTCTGTTACAAGTATTGGTTGACGAATCATCCTCAAGTTTTTCTTCATTATGCTCTTGGTAGCTGATAGTAGCATGATTTCAATCCACAAACTTCATTTCACTACCACTTCTAGTACTGTTAAAATAGCTCCTACATTAATCGAAAATATCAATTTTGCCTGGATCATATTTCACTGCAGCTATTTGAAAAGTTTCATTAGAATCATTACAGTCGATTTTCCTTTCAATTTTCACAGTTTCGAATTTACCAGCATCCATTATCCAAGTATAATAAACAAAAAGTACGCGAAAGCGAAAAGAAAAGTAAAAAATATTGCAATAAAAACTACTGTATCATCTATTCTACTTGCTGTTTTTGTTTGTAGGGCCGATTTGGCTGGCCGATTCAGCTACATGCGCGCCCACTCTGCATTTTTAACCTTACATGATAAACGCATGCATGTCGACATTCACATCTGTGCATTAAAAACGCAGGATAAGCATGCACGGAACTAGGACAGAGAACATATAGAATACCACAACCACAGATTATATAAACTTAATAATCTGTGCCACAACTAGGACATGTTCGAGTTCGAATAATTAAAAAATATAAGTGAAAGATGTCGGATTACTTTGACTTAGCCGCTTTCGAGTAGCTCTGAGTACCTCCGGGTAACTCCTGACAGATCACGATAAATCGTGTTCCAATTACACCCTATTTATAAAGTCAGGTGCGGTTCACTTCAGGTTCAGGGTTGGATTTCGTGTACCATAGAATTCTATAGTCGATACAATAAGCGAGATGTCATTTATCTAGAAAGAGACTGTCGACTATAGAATTCCATGATACACAGAATTACACCGCAGGGGTAACAACAGCACTGGGAGTAGCTCCGAGTGGCACAAAAAATAAATAACTTCACTAACATTAACAGTTTTCAAAATAGTGTAAGAACATTGTAATACACAACCCATCACACATATCTTCTGAAAAGTAATTATGAACTCAAAAAAGCGACAAAATTATTACTTGAAGAAATTTTTGAATAAAATCGGATGCAGTTGCGCAGATACTTGCGCATGCGCATGCTTGGGCAGATATCAGACAAGATTGGCAGGTTCTAATGGTGAATTTCCATGCTTTTATATGAAATTATTATTTATTTCAGTAAAATGCATTTCAGCAAAACAATACTATAAAAAATCGAAAATGTAACGAATAAAACTGCTTGCAGACAGTGATGCCGTAAACTTGATTGATTGTTGTTTTATTCATTTCATGCTCCTGCACAATACTTGGAACATCAGTTCATGATAATGTACCTTAACAACAAAACCGACGGTGGCGGTTCACGCAAGTATCGCGGGATATTTGGAAAACAGACCACGATTTCATTTGTATTCTTATAATCAAGCTAGCGAATGTCCAGCGTTTTTGGCTACAGTTTTACAGGTATGAGTCGGCACACCAGGACTTTTAGGCATCTTAACTAAAAGATATCAATTATCTTCAATTTAGTTCAAAATTGATACATGTGGTCCTCATTGAATTACTAACACATTTTCTCAATACAAAAATAAATCGATGTCTTGTCAATTTTACCTATTTTTCGGCCAATATGTGGAAAGTGGGGGATGGCGGAAAGACCATAGGAGGCCTACTTTCCACAATGGGCAATGCCACTATATTTCGATTTCGTCCAGAATGTATAGCATTTCCAAAAATAAGGCATACGTATTTTGTATTGCATAATTTTTTTCAAGATCTGTTAAAAATAGCGAAAAATCAAATTGTAACGTCTTATGTCGTAAAACCACATTTGGCAACGTCGCATGCCGAAAATATGTATTCCATCAGTTTTGACACCATAATTCTTGCTCCGTGGTCGCTGACGAGTGACACTAACACACGTGTCTGTGTTACTTCACTCTGACAGCTGTCCAAATCAAAAGATTAATTGTTATGCGCGTGCGCGAACCAACCCGAACCTCAAATTCAGTAGGCACCGTTGCCATATTGACTTTGTGATCAAATGACGTCACATGCAGTAAAAATTGTTTATTATATATAATGAAGCATCGCCTGAAGAAAATAATTCAGTGGTGTCATTATTTCAATGTCATATAATATATTCAATTTCCAAAAAACTTTAATGAAACGTGGCATTCCCCATTACTACTATTACTATCGGAATATGGTTCTTAACAACTTTATATCCTTGGTTAATGTGGAAGAATTGGTAACATTCAAATAATTGAAATGAAAACTTTTACGTTCTGACAAATAACAATGCTTTATTATTATTATGTAACATATAGGAGAAAAGCATAATATCGGGGTATAAAAAAATTCGGTGTGATCTATTATGCTTGGGCGCCAAAATCAACAGTCGATTTTGACACATGCCACATGATCACTGGTATAAAGACCAGTTGAAAAAATTACAACAGTAAAAAAAGAGGTCGGATGGCAGAAATCGAAAAAAGTAGTTCAGTATTTAATTTTATACTAGAGGTTTCAAGTCGGAGAAGGGCCACTATTATTCAAATTTATATTTTTGTTAATTCCGATATACTGTCCGAATCATGACTTAACATCTCGGAATTAGCTGATTCTGAGATACTAATTCGGAATTCTGACTCAGTATCTCGAAATCAGCTTATTCTGAGATACCAAGTCGCAATTCTGACTTGACATCTCGAAATTGGTTAATTCTGACATAATAAGTCAGAATTCCGACAGATTAGAACACGTTCCGTCACTCCTAATTCTGACTCAGCATTTCGAAATTAGCTAATTCTGAGATACTAATTCGGTATTCTGACTCAGTATCTCGAAATAAGCTATTTTTGAGATACCAAGTCAGAATTCTCACTTAATATCTCGGAATTAGCTAATTCTGAGATACTACGTCGGAATTCTGACTCGGTATTTCGGAATTAGCTAAAAATAGTGGACCTTTTACACCTTTGTAATCAATATTTTCAGAACAATTTTTTTTTCTCAATAGTACAACTGTACAGCGCTGGAAAAAAATAATTTCTGAGAATCATGCAATCAAATGGAAAGTACGAATCAGTCCTCAATCCACTCAAAACAATAAAAGTCGTGAAAATAAATATTGCATTGAAATGGTTTTAAACAGATCCTTATGAACCTTGAAAATGGTTTTTCACAAGTACAAATCTTCTCAGACACAAATGAACGTTCCGACTGAAATATTTTGAATAGATTATGCAACAAAAACAGTTTTTCATTTATTAACAGTGTGGCTTTTCTCATGTTTTCTCAAAGCACTCATTCTAGCGAAATATTTTGGACAAAGCTTGCAACTAAATGGTTTTTCACCGGTGTGAGTTGTCTCATGAACTTTGCAAGTACGTTTATAACTGAACGATTTCGAACAAAATTTGCAATTGAATGGTTTCTCGCCCGTATGAGTTCTCTCATGCTCTCTTAAACCGCTCGACTGAATGAACGATTTTGAACAAAATTTGCAATTATACGGTTTTTCGCCTGTATGCGTTCTCTCGTGGCTCTTCAAAGTACTCGTTTGCCTGAAAGATTTTGAACAAATTATGCAATTGAATGGTTTTTCACCGGTGTGCCACTTTTCATGAGTTTTCAAATTACTGCTATGTCCGAAACGTTTTGAACAAATTTTGCATTGAAAGGATTTTTCACCTGTATGAAACCTCATATGAACTTTCATACTAGCCAACTGTTTAAAAGCCTTTGAACAAACTTTGCAATGATATGGTTTCTCGCCAGTATGCACTCTGTTATGAATTATCATATAACTCCGTCTAGTGAAATATTTTGAACAGATTTCGCACTGATATTTTTTTTCTCCAGTGTGATCCCTCTCGTGAACTTTTAAAGTACTTCTTTGCTTGAAAGATTTTGAACAAATTCTACAATGATATGGTTTTTCACCTGTATGAACTCTCTCATGGCTTTTCAAAGAACCTGACTGAGTGAAAGCCCTTGAACAAATTCGACAACGATATGGTTTTTCACCAGCGTGAATCCTCACATGAACTTTCAATGATCTTTTTATAGAGAAAGATATTGAACAAATTTTGCATTGAAATGGTTTCTCGCCTGTATGGACTCTCTTATGGACGCTCACACTACCCAACTGAGCAAAAGACTTGAAACATATTGAGCAACTAAATGGCTTTTCACCAGTGTGAACCCTCTCATGAATATTCAACCAAGACTTTCTTCTGAAAGATTTCGAACAAACTTTGCAAATAAAAGATTTTTTCTCTCTGGTGTGAACCCTCTCATGAACTTTCAAATTACACATTTGCCTGAAAGATTTTGAACAGCTTTTGCACTGGATTTTTTTCCCTGCTACAGATATATTATTTTTGCGCGGCTTGGAACAAAATCTACTTTTCAACTCATTATTAGTCATCATAAGAGGCTTAGAAAGTCTCCGAGGTAGGGCAGATGAGACTTGTTCCTTGACAACTTCATCTCCAGATATGGCTTCATCTTGTACTTCAAGCAGCTGAAATCCCAAATCTGAAAAAAAACGTTATCATAATCTACTGAGTCGAAGCTATTGTAATAATCCTCAAGCCGGATACATGCGTGCCCATGCAGGGTTTTTGAAGCACGGGCGGTTCAAACGCTTTTACTCACGTTTCTATCACAAGAACACATTTTAATTGGTTCTGGAATAATTTTGTCAATGCTGGAATAATGCTATTTGAAATTTTCAAATAATCCCAATGTACTTTTCACTGCCAAAGGCCTATTCTGCATGAGATGAAAGATACAGTAAAAAATACATCAGGATTATTTGAGAAACTCAAATACAGCATTACTCCAGCATTGACAGAATCATTACAGAACCAACTAAAATATATTCTTGTGATAGAATGAGTTAAAGGCGTTTAAACTGTCCGTGCTTCAAAAACCGTGCATGGGCACGCATATATTTGAATCAGTCTAAAGAAATAATGTCACTCATTGTCAGATGATGAATTTTTGGTAAAATTCCGTTAACTAATAGCCACGAGCAATCAATATTATTTTTTTTGGACCTTACGTAGTTTGGCCTCCTGAACAAAAATCCAAATGAAATTTTTGGCGGTCTCAACTAATTTCGGAGATATGGGCCTGTTTTTGAGTGATGAATGGCATTTTTTAGGACACATTTCTACCGCGGAAAAACACTCAAAATTCTTCCTTCTTCAATCTAACACAATGTAAACACCCCAATTGACCTGCTTCACACTCTTTCTTTATTGAAAACGCTACATTATACAAAAAATGGTTGGTGAATTTTTTTTGTGTCAAGTTGCTTTCTGGAAAAAAGTGAGTGAATATTTTCCTTTTCATGTTGAAAATAAATGCATAGGAAAGTTGGCTGTGCAAATATGCAAAGTTACCAACTTGACATAAATAAATTCACTTAACATTTTACATAAATGTGTTGTTTTGATGTTTTCAAAAGGTTGCATTTTTGGATAAGCATTGCCGTTTTCAATAAAAAAAATAGTGTAAAACGGGTGAATTAGAGTGTGTACATTGTGTTAGTTTAAAGAAGGAAGAATTTTGAGTGTTTTTTCCGCGGTAGAAATGTGTCCTAAAAAATGCCATTCATCACTCAAACACAGGCCCATATCTCCGAAATTAGTCGAGACTTCCAAAAATTTCATTTGGATTTTTTGTTCAGGAGGCCAAACTACCAAAATTTCAAAAAAAATTATGATGATAGCCATGGCTATTAGTTAACGGTATTATACCAGAAAAACATACTAAATGAGTATCCAACTGAAAAAACCCATTCACTTGTCCCAATACTTCAATGCTTAAATGAATAAAAATAAACCAATGAAACATTACCTGTGGAAATGGAAAGGTCATGCAAGGAAGGTTTCACATCACCACCATCACATGTCATATCCTGACCATGTATGTTATAGAAAACTGACTCATTTTGCTTTGGACAGCTACATTGGGATTTATAACTTGTTGAATCGAAAATATCTGTTTGTCCATCAAATCTTTCATAACACACCTCACAGCATCTAATTTCATCAAGTTCACTGGATTTTTCCTCAGCGGTTTCACGTTTGATTTTGATATCTTCGTAAACAATATCTATGTCACTTTTGATTTGTACTCTGTTACATATTGTTGACGAGTAATCCTTAAGTTTTTCTTTATTATGCTCTTGGTAGCTGTAATTAGTAGCATGTTTTTTATCCACAAAATCCATTTCTCTACTAGGTACTACTACTAGTACTGTAGATGTAGAATAGCTCATGCATTTAGATAAAATATCAGTTTTGTCTGGATCATATCATTTTTCATTCTATTTGGAAAGTTTCATTAATTATCACAATTCCAAATTAACCATCTAACCAACTTTATCAAAACGGTTATAGCAAATTGCTACAAGCAACCACAGAACAGTGGGTGTTCTGTGCAAGCAACTATCAATAGCAAATAATAGCAGCTTCTGCTGCTTTCTGTTTGAGAGTTCCAAGCACCGGGACCGTGGCTTCTTATTCCATACTTGCTATTGGTGGATTTTGACAGATGTCATATTCTAACCAATGAATGAGCTAGAATAGGAAGCCCCGGTGCTTGGAACTCTCAAATAGAGCCGCTTTCCAATTGTCACAAGGAGCAGCTCCGAGTCAATCCGGGAGATCCGAAGTGATCTGACGGATCAGGATTAATCATGTTCCAATTACACCCCATTTATAAAGTCAGGTGCTACTTATAGCTGCTTTCCAATTGCCAAGGGTAGAAGTACCCAATGGAGCTTGTTACTCCTGAACTGAACCTGAAGTGAACCTCACTTGACTTTATAAATGGGGTTCAATTGGACATCATTTAGCTTGATTTGTCAGATTACTTCAGGAGCTACCCGGAGTCACTCGGACCTACTCCTGTGACAATTGGAAAGCGGCTAATGACATTAGGTTTGTTTTGGTTCTGAAAATTATCAGTCCTGGGACGTCAGGATCATGCGCAGTTGACGAGAAGTGTGCTCTTTTGGTTCATATTCGCTCACTTTTTCTCAAATGCGCATGATCCTGACGTCCCAGGACTGATAATTTTCAGAACCAGAACAAAGCTATTAAATATTATTATTATTGTAATGTCTATGGTTTTTGGTTTTAACAAAGGAAAAGTGTTTACGACACGTATCTCATGTTTACGACCTTTTTAATTAACAAAACGTAATTAGGAATTTAGTAATAATGGAAACTGGCGAATTTGAAATTGAGCAAGATGAAGTAAAAATCGACATCAACAATTTCAGTGAAACAGGTGAAGCTCTTCAAATACATGCATTGAAAACTGATCCTGGCGAAATAGATATTTTCAAATTGACCAAATTAGGGAGCTATAGCAATAATTCAGGTGTTGAAACGGACTTTGTTGATCACAAACATGCTACCAACATCTATCAAGAGAAAAATGAAGAAAAGTTTGATCCGAAGAATCCGGACCAAGAATGTTTAGGTCATTCCGAATTTTCCGAAAATATATCAACCATATGTAACACAGGACAAATAAAATATGAAGACATTGATATTTTTGATGAAGGCATCAAAAGAGAAACCCATGGAGAAAAATTTGGATACTGCGAAGTATGTTCCCAAAGTTTTGGTAGGGAAACAAACATTTTCGAATCCACAAGTTATAGATTAGAATGTAGTTGTCAAAAACAAAATGAGCTCCTAATCTATAATATACATGGTGAGGATATGACGCATGATGATGTTAAACAAACAACTCTTGGCCTCATTACAGGTAATGTCTAATTTTATTATTTATATGAATGGAACTTGGTTGTAACTGATTTTAACACATTTGAGAAACTGATGAATGCAATTGGAATTGAAAGCTGTATGCCTCTCAGTCTTTGAATCTCACAAATGAAAGATTGTTTTGAATAATCTGTGATATATGTATTGTAAAATACCTTGTCAATATCCAGCGTGAAAAATATGTTGGCAAGGGTGTTCTAGTTCCTCAATTTCATTGGATTCCGGAGAAAATGAGCTGAAAGTGAAATTGCTGCCCACAGCTATGGAGAAATAACAAAATGAAGGGAATCTGTAAGACATTCAGGTCAGTTTCAGGTCCCGGAATTTGTTGCCAAATGTTTCAATGATAAATACTTAGCTTTCCTTCAAAAGCAAGTATTTCATTACTGTTAGATGTTATTTTCACTTTGTAATCTCTGTTTGATGCTATTCAAATTATCTGTGGGATCGGGTATATAGAAGCCTTTCTTAATTCAAGTCAATAAGCAATTAACAAGGTATTCAAATGATATTTACAAGAAAAAACGAAAAATCCCAAGTAACAGAAAAAGCTCTCATTGTATATTGTTCCTACAGAGCTAGCAGTCATCATGACTTTTGAATATCTTCAGTTCAATATGAAAAACAGACGTACACAATAACGGTCCCGTATAAGGAACATCTTTTAAGTGGCCCCTGGCTTTCATAGACTGGCCAAGGTGATGACCACCTAGGAGTAACAGGAGCTGACGGAAGTCATCAAAAGATTTCCGACGAACCAGTCGCCAGGGCCGGACAGGATAGACGCAATTCTAATCAAGAAACTTCCTCACAAAGCTCCTGTTCAGCTGATCCACCTGATCAATGCGATAATCAACTGCCAACACTATCCAGATTGCCTGAAGAAAGCTGTTGTAATCCCGATTCTAAATCCCGGTAAGGATGGGCATGCGTCAAAAAGCTATCAGCCAGTCTCGCTCCCGAGTGTATTGGCCAAGATCGTGTACAAAAGCATCCTGAAACGACTTCTGTCTCTTGCAGAAAGGCTCAAAATGATCCCTGAAGTGCAATTCGGCTTCCGGGCAGGACATAATACGACTTCCTAGGTGGTACGGATTGAACACAAGGTGAAAGAGGCGTTCCACAGGAAACAGAACACGGTCATGGTTCTGTTGGACATGAACAAAGCTTTCGACACCGTCTGGGTTGAAGGTTAAATCGCCGAAATGTTGAGGGCAGGCATGCCTCTATACACGGTAATGTTGATCGACTCCTACCTCGTGTGTAGGACTTTCGAGGTGAAAGTAATCAGCAAAATGTCCGAGAGGTATGCAATTGAATCAGGTGTTCCGCAGGGGTCGAGCATCTCCCCAAATCTGTACTTTCCACATATAAACGACTTCCCTCAGTTAGACGGAACGAATACGGCTATATATGCGGATGACGCCGCTATACAGGGTGGTCCAAATTAAGTCAGCACCATTGCAACTCCGTTATTATTATTGATGCTACGAATTCGGTTAAATGGGCAAACTAGTAGCATTTTTAATGGCCTGGATCAGTGTTGTGCTGGGCTCCGCTGCCAGGTGTACTAAAAATGACTTCATTGGCTACTAAATTCGATTCTTCGATACTAAATTCCTCCTTGATCGACAAAACGCGGAAAACTCGAACAAAATGCGGGAAATTCGAAAAGCTCAACTCAACTCTATACCTGTCAGTCGTGTAACTTGTCACTTGCCAGCAATAAGACGTCAAAACGAAACGTCAATAGAGAGATTAAGGATATCACAGAACACGGAACACAGAATTGAGCGCAGCGCACAAAACAGGGTTGCGTTCGGTTGACATACTGTAGTTGTACGTTTAAGCCGTAGACACAATGGAAGTTTTATGTAATAAGTTTTAAGTTTTGGAATTTTGGATATCAATTTTTAAAATAAAACAAGATGCAAAACAAAAATAAAGTTTTAATATTACCAACAAAATTATTTATGAGGCGTCATCAAAATAAAAATGACATTGATGGTTTCGCGTTAAAAAAATATCCAAAATTATGAAAATTAAAACTAAAAACATAAAACTTCCATTGTGTTTCAGCCTTACGCTGTGAAATCCCATTACCTCAACCTCAGATTCCATGGAAAAGCACATATCTGACTGAATGAAAACAGCAGAATGACGTATATTGGCATGTTGGATGAAAATACTAAATTTCCATTGAGAATACTAGGCTACTAAATGGAGTCAAGAAGTACTAACTTCAGTAGGATTATACTGAAAATCACAACCCTGGCCTGGATGCCGAAAACAAAAAAAAATTGACAGTTGCGTTTTCAGAATATTTCATAAAATGATATTTCTTTCAATGGATCACCATATATTTTTCATGCATTTCGATTCTCAGCAACAAAGCTCATATCACCTTTCTTCCTGAAGTGGAAAATAAAAGCGACTTATTTCTTTCACTAGTACAAAAAATTTCTTTGTTTTGGCGAATAAAACCTCATGATTGTCCAAACACCCAATTTTGGTACTCTTATACGAGTGACAATATTTTGTTACTAATAGCAAAATAAGACAGTAAAAAGAAAAAATTGCGCTGGGATGTGAACTCGTGAAACCAGTGATCATCATGTCGCACCACTCAAATGACACCACTGAGCTATTTGGTATTAATGTACAAAACGATAATTTCCATCTTAAAGCCATTCCGCTAGCCGCATTTATTTTGTAAATCAAAATATGTCTGCTGTAATGATAACTTTGAAGCCGTTTTTGTACAGAACAGAAATTACTGGAGGGTCATATGAATGTGGTTGGAAAAAATGTGTTTGATTCGATAAAACATAATTATTATGAGCAATCAAGTTACCTTGAAACTTTGTTGAAATACTATTTTTCAAATATTCTCAAGTATATCATGATAATGTCATAAATTATTGTAACTGTCAACTACTGTTGGAATATTTTTCTAACTGCCGATTTCCCATCAAGAAAAATGTGATATGTTAGAATCCTACTTGGTTTGACAGAAAAATAGCGTAAGAGCACTACAACACTACAGCAATTCGTTCCCCGATCGTGAATTACCCAATCGCATATGCCAGGAAATCCAACTTTCGGGCCGTGGGTTGTATACTATTTTTCTTCCGTAGCCGAAAGTACGGGCATAATCAATGTTTGTGATTCCGTGCAATTAATGCTGCCAGCTGTCAGCCGGCCATCTTGTGAAATCCAATGAAGCTGTCGTTCTCCCAGGGCGGCGAGCACAAGGGGGGGAATGCCCGCCCGACTTTTGCAAGACCGAGGCGAAGCTAGTCGGGGCATTGAAAACATCAAGATGAAGTAAAACCAACATTATAAAATAAGCATCAAATCAATTTGAAAAGAGAAATATTCTCAATTAAAAATTGAAAATTCATGATTCTCGTGGAAATGGAAACAAACCTACGGTAAAAATGACAAGACGATTCCATTTTTCCCTCTTCGTTAAAATTCCTCAATATCTCTTTCTCGTCTGCGGAACCTTCCGATGAGGATTCGTCCTTTTTTCCAACACAATTGAATGAATTCCTTCGCGAGTTCACGACATGACAGTTTGACACGAGAGTTTGACACGAGCAAGCACAGAATAAATAATTCATGTTCATATCACCGGCCGCAAAAGTTCTGTCGTCAGCCGGCCACTGAAATTGATCTTTCCGGCCTGAAATGCCGCCAGAAAGTGCGTACTTTCGGCTAGGGGAAAAAGAAAACATTTTTTCAGAAGAGGAGAACTAAGAAACGTTTTGTAATATCTGAAGATACAGAAATTGACGTTTTATCCTACTTTGTGTTATATCCTAATAATTCCATCAGAGATTTATTTAGAGAAATAGCTGTTCCACTGTCTGGTATTCAACGAATTCTGAAGAAACATAAGATTTCTCCTTATGAGTTAGGACCAGTGCAAACACTAGAACCAGGTGATCCTGAGAGACGATTGGGGTTTTGTCGGTGGTTTATGAATAAATGCCGACAAGATCCAAACTTGTATAGAGATATTATATGGAGCGATGAGGCTAATTTTTCAAATCGTGGGATGTATAATAGAAAGAATTTTCATTATTGGAGTAGACATAATCCATTTCTAGTCCATCCCCACAATCCGCAAAGACGATTTAGTATTAATGTTTGGTGTGGTCTATTTAGAGGCAGTATTATCGGTCCATTTTTCTACCATGGTTCTTTGAACGGACCCCGTTACATTAATTTATTACCAAGAGTGTTGGAAGAGTTTTTCGATGATCTTGATCTGGAGGCTCGTCAGATAATCTATTTTCAGCAGGATGGAGTACCAGCACATAATGTCAGTGGCGTAATGAGAATGCTGCGAGGCTGTTTTGGAAACAGATGGATTACTACAAATGGTCCTGTTAAGTGCCCCCCTCGTTCACCAGACATGACACTTCTAGATTTTTATTTTTGGGGATTTCTGAAAAATGAGGTGTACAAAATGAAATGTAGATGAACTGAAAAATTATACTGAAACTATAATTATTAGAATTGATGGATGAACTGTGTTGAATGCCACAAATAGTGTCAACAGAAGGGCCCAAAAATGTGTTCAACAAGAAGGCGGTGTTTTTGAACATTTACTCGATATTTTATAGCCACCTTTACGAAAAAGAGTCAAATGAGATTTATTGTTGAGAATGTTATTACAAATCGAAATGCATGAAAAAATATTGGATGTGTTCAATTGAAAGAAATATCATTTTTTGAAATATTCTGAAAACGCGACTGTCAATTTTTTTTTGTTTTCGGCATCGAGAAGGCCATTAAAAATGCTACTAGTTTTCCCATTTAACCGAATTCGTAGCATCAATAATAACAGAGTTGGCAATGGTGCCGACTTAATTTGGAACCCCCTGTATATGCCCATTCGTACGCAAGCGCAACTGCTGCTTCAAAAATTCAAGAGCACTTGGATAGGGGGTGGTGCCGTATCTAGAGAATAAGATAGTGATTAATGCAAGTAAAACCGAAAGAAACACCGTAAAGAAGATGTGGAGATCCCAAGGAAGCTGGTGGTCAAGGGCGAGCCAATAGAGGAATCGATCTCGGTGAAATACCTGGGGATACTTCTGGATAACCGGATGCGCATGCAGCAACACATCAGCTTGGCTATACAGAGAGGATATTCCCTCAGAGCCAGATCATCTAACATGAGTCTGGAAAACAAATTGCTAGTCAACAATCAAATTGTCAAACCAGCAATGTTATACGCATGCCCAGTGTTCTGCAGCCTGAACAAAACTCAACTAACGGGGTTGGACAGGGCCAGGGCTAGTGCTACGTCAGCCCGAGCAAAGGCTGAGCGACAAAGCCCGGACGATGGAGTAGCATCTTAGCCCACCCCCTTTCATTCTCCCCTCTTCGACCCCCTATGGAAGAAGCAAGGAAGAAACTGATTGTTTTAATAAAATATCTGACATATCAAACTATTAATAGTTAATAAAACCATTTTTGTTGATTGTTGTTGTTTTATATCATGACGCACTTGTAGACAGGTGATTCAAACAGTTATCTAGCATTTTCAAGCCTTGTTTCAAATTATTACTCTTTCCAAACAAACCAAACGAATTACCTAGTAGTTAGTAGAGCCAACAGATTTTGTATCAAGAATGTAATGTTTGAGTTTGTCCATAAATATTATCGAGATTTGTAACAGAAGGTTTTACTCTCGAGCGAGGATAAGTTTTGCAGTGTTTCAGATGGCATCAACTCGACCTATTTTTACGAGCAGGTGCATAGTTCGCACTTTAGTGGTGGATCTGGGTTAATTTATCATATCTTTTCAGTCATTTTATTCGCATTTCGTACTGCACTTGGTAATAACCGTTAAACTTCGGTGGATATCTACATACATAGCACTGACTATGTCATCTCGATTTGACGACTTCACTTAGAAGAACCGAATATGACGGGATGCAAACGTACTACTTGACTAGTGGGGACACTCTGATTTTTATTCCTGGTGTAGGTCTGTTTTTAAAAAACATTCGCCCAAAGTGGGTGGGTCGTGTCACAAGCGAATCTATTTTTGTCCGAAATCATTACTATCGGGATAGGTTAGTCGTTGAAACATATATTTTTTATTGTTTTTTCCATTTATGTAATCTTTTGGCATCTCTTACGACAGTCAGGATTTCCTTTGGGACTTGATAAAACAAATAAATCGTTGTTACCGAACAAAACATCTTCAAATGATGAAGATAAACATATCAACAATACTTTTTTTAGTTTCCGGATTGCAACCACTTGAAGTGAAAAATGAAACAATCGGAGATGAAGTTACCAAGGAAAGTATTGATTGGATGAAACGATGTTCAGAGCCTCCCGAGAAAAGTTTTTCCGTAGAATACCATCGGACATTGACAGAGAAAAATACTGAGTGCAGATTCGAATCAACATTTTTTACTCAAAGGAGTGATTTTGAAACTCATGAGAGTACTCGTACGGAGGAAAGACCATTTTTTCATTCCGAAATCTGTTCGGAATCTCTCACTAATGAGAGTTCTTCGAAAGTTCATGAGAAAATTCATACTGGTGAAGAAAATTGTCATTGCCGAATTTGCTCCCAGGCTTTTCCTACTTTAACTGCTTTAAAGGTCCATATGAGGATTCACACAGGTGAAAAACCATTTCAATGTCAAACTTGTTTCAAGTCTTTTACAGAAAAGGGTCATTTAACAGCTCATGGGCGAACTCACACTGGTGAAAAACCATTTCATTGCAAATTTTGTTCAAAATATTTCCGTTATAGGAGCAGTCTGAGAGTTCACGAGCAAAATCACACTGGTGAAAAACCGTTTTGTTGCAAAATTTGTTCGAAATCATATAATACTAAGAACAACTTGAAAGTTCATGAGAGGAGTCACTCTGGTGAAACCCCATTTTATTGTAAAATTTGTTCAGAATCGTTCAGTAATAAGTACAGCTTGACAATTCATGAGATGAGTCACGCTGGTGAAAAACCATTTCATTGCCAAACTTGTTCCAAGTCTTTTACGGTAAAGGGTAATTTAAAAGTTCATGAGCGAATTCACACTGGTGAAAAACCATTTCAATGCCAAACTTGTTTCAGGTCTTTTACGAACAAGAGTTATTTAAAAGTCCATGAGCGAACCCACACTGGTGAAAAACCGTTTTGTTGCAAAATTTGTTCAAAATCATATAGTACTAAGAACAACTTGAAAGTTCATGAGAGGAGTCACCCTGGTGAAAATCTTTTATTCATATTACTAATTTGAAAAAGCATGAACGGGTTCACACTGGTGAAAGATCATTTCAATGAAAAAGTTGTTTCAAGTATTTCAAGACAAAAGATCAATTATAATTTCATAAGCGAAGTCCTTCATGGAAAAGACTGCCTTAAAAATTCATGATCAAATTCACAGTAACGAAAAACCATTTCATTGTAAAATTTGTTCAGAATCTTTCAGTAATGAGAAAAACTAGAAAATTCATGAGATGAGTCACGCTGGTGAAAAACCATTTCATTGCAAAACTTGTTCCAAGCCCTTCATGGAAAAGGCTGCCTTAAAAATTCATGATCAAATTCACAGTAACGAAAAACCATTTCATTGTAAAATTTGTTCAGAATCTTTCAGTAATGAGAAAAACTTGAAAATTCATGAGATGAGTCACGCTGGTGAAAAACCATTTCATTGCCAAACTTGTTCCAAGCCCTTCATGGAAAAGGCTGCCTTAAAAATTCATGATCAAATTCACAGTAACGAAAAACCATTTCATTGTAAAATTTGTTCAGAATCTTTCAGTAATGAGAAAAACTTGAAAATTCATGAGATGAGTCACGCTGGTGAAAAACCATTTCATTGCCAAACTTGTTCCAAGCCCTTCATGGAAAAGGCTGCCTTAAAAATTCATGATCAAATTCATAGTAACGAAAAACCATTTCATTGTAAAATTTGTTCAGAATCTTTCAGTAATGAGAAAAACTTGAAAATTCATGAGATGAGTCACGCAGGTGAAAAACCATTTAATTGCCAAACTTGTTCCAAGTCTTTCATGGAAAAGGCTGCTTTAAAAGTTCATAAGCGAATTGACAGTGGCGAGAAAACATTTCATTGCAAATTTTCTTCAAATTATTTCCGTGTTAGGAGCAGTCTGAGAGTTCATGCCGGCGAACAACCATTTCATCGCAACATTTGTTCCAAGGATTTCACTCATTCCGGTAGTTTGAAGCTTCATACTAGGATTCATACCGAAGAAAACGCAAGTCTGTCCTAAATCTTTCAGCTGAAAAATCATGAGAAGATCGAGAGGATCCACTCGGTGAAAAACTACTTCTTTGTATAAATTGCTTGGAAGTTTTTTGAAGTTCGAGTTCATTGAGAAATCATGAGCAAATTCATACTGGAGAAAGACTATCAGTGGGAAAAATCTGCCCAGTCTTTGCACGCTTTACCGTAGCTAAGGGTTTTTGAAACTTCATGACAGAACTCACATTGACAAAAAAACATTTGATTGAAATATTTTTTCAAGGCTTCCACTGCTAAGAATATTTCGATGACAAATGAGATGATTCATATAGGAGAGTCTATTTTTGTCCGAAATCATTACTATCGGGATAGGTTAGCCGTTGAAACATAAATTTTTAATTGTTTTTTCCACTTATTGTAATCTTTTGGTCTCTCATGTAACAGTTTGGATTTACTTTGGGGGTTGATAAAACAAATGAATCGTTGTTACCGAACAAAACATCTTCAAATGATGAAGATAAACATATCAACAATACTTTTTTTAGTTTCCGGATTGCAACCACTTGAAGTTAAAAATGAAACGACATTTGGAAATGAAGTTATCAAGGAACAGGACTCATCTGCTGCTTCACTGTGGATGCTTTCAGTGCCACTTATGGAAAGTAATGACTGGAAGAAAGGATGTTCAGAGCCTTCCGAGAATAGTTTTTCCGTAGAACACCAACAGATGATTGATACGACAGAGAAGAATATTGAGTGCAGATTCGGATCAACATTTTTTACTCGTAGTAGTGATTTTGAAACTCCTGAGAGTACTCGTACGGAGGAAAGACCATTTTTTCATTCCGAAATCTGTTCAGAATCTCTCGCTCATGAGAGTTCTTCGAAAGTTCATGAGAAAATTCATACTGGTGAAGAAAATTGTCATTGCCGAATTTGCTCCAAGGCTTTTCCTACTGTAACTGCTTTGAAGGTCCATATGAGGATTCATACAGGAGTAAAACCATTTCAGTGCAGAATTTGTTCAAAATCTTTCCGCTATAGGCAAGTTTTGAAAAGGCATGAGAGAAGTCACACTGGTGAAAAACCATTTAAATGCAAAATTTGTTTCAAGTGTTTTTCAAGATTAGATTCGTTGAGATATCATGAGAAGATTCATGCAGGACAATCATTGCATTGTAAATTTTGTTCAAAATCTTTTTTTCGTTCAAGAAACTTGATAAGTCATGAGAGGGGTCATTCTGGTGAGAAACCATTTCTTTGCATAGTCTGTTCAAAGTCTTTCAGGGAAAAGAGATACTTGAAAAATCATGAGAGGAGTCACGCCGGTGGAGGACCATTTAATTGCAAAATTTGCCCAAAGTCTTTTAGTCAAATTATTAATTTGAAAAGGCATGAACGAATTCACAGAGGTGAAAAACCATTTCAGTGCCAAACTTGTTTCAAGTTTTTTACGGAAAAGGGTAATTTAAAAGTTCATCAACGAATTCACACTGGTGAAAAACCGTTTTGTTGCAAAGTTTGTTCAAAATCATATTGTACTAAGAACAACTTGAAAAATCATGAGAGGAGTCACACCAGTGGAGGACCATTTAATTGCGAAATTTGTTCAAAATCTTTTAGACGAATCACTAATTTGAAAAATCATGGACGGATTCACACAGGTGAAAAACCATTTCAATGTCAAACTTGTTTCAAGTCTTTCATCAAAAAGGATGATTTAAAAGTTCACGAGCTAACTCACACTGGTGAAAAACCATTTAATTGCAAAATTTGTTCAAAACCTTTCCACTGTAGGCAAGCTCTGAAAAGGCATGAGAGGAGTCACACTGGTGAAAAACCATTTAATTGCAAAATTTGTTTCAAGTGTTTTTCAAGATTAGATTCGTTGAGATATCATGAGAAGATTCATACAGGACAATCATTGCATTGTAAATTTTGTTCAAAATCTTTTTTTCATTCAAGAAACTTGATAAATCATGAGAGGGGTCATACTGGTGAGAAACCATTTCTTTGCACAATCTGTTCAAAGTCTTTCAGGGAAAAGAGATACTTGAAAAATCATGAGAGGAGTCACGCCGGTGGAGGACCATTTAATTGCAAAATTTGCCCAAAGTCTTTTATTCAAATTATTAATTTGAAAAGGCATGAACAAATTCACAGAGGTGAAAAACCATTTCAGTGCCAAACTTGTTTCAAGTTTTTTACGGAAAAGGGTAATTTAAAAGTTCATCAGCGAATTCACACTGGTGAAAAACCGTTTTGTTGCAAAATTTGTTCAAAATCATATAGTACTAAGAACAACTTGAAAAATCATGAGAGAAGTCACCCTGGTGAAAACCCATTTTATTGTAAAATTTGTGTAGAATCTTTCAGTGATGAGGAAAACTTGAAAATTCATGAGATGAGTCACGCTGGTGAAAAACCATTTCAATGCCAAACTTGTTTCAAGTCTTTTACGACAAAGGGTAATTTAAAAGTTCACGAGCAAATTCACAGTGGTGAAAAACCATTTCAATGTCAAACTTGTTTCAAGTCTTTCATGAAAAAGGATAATTTAAAAATTCATGAGCGAATTCACAGTGGTGAAAAAGTATTTCACTGCAAAATTTGTTTAAAGTCTTTCAGTGAAAAGAGTTATTTGAAAAGTCATGAGAGGTGTCACACCGGTGAAAAACCATTTCATTGCAAATTTTGTTCAAAATTTTTCCGTTTTAAGAGCGGTCTGAGAGTTCATGAAAGAGTTCATACCGGTGAACAACCATTTCATTGCAACATTTGTTCCAAGGATTTCACTCGTTCTGATAGTTTGAAGCTTCATACTAGGATTCATAACGAAGAAAACGCAAAGCTGTCCTAAATCTTTCATTTGAAAAGTCATGAGAGGATTGAGAGGATCCACTCTGGTGAAAAACTACTCTGTATAATTTGCTTGGATGTTTTTTGAAGTTCAACTTCATTGAGAAATCACGAGCAAATTCATACTGGAGAAAGACCATCATTGGGAAAAATCTGTCCAGTCTTTGCACGCTTTACCGTGGCTAAGGGTTTTTGAAACTTCATGACAGAACTCACATTGACAAAAAAACATTTGATTGAAATATTTTTTCAAGGCTTCCACTGCTAAGAATATTTCGATGACAAATGATATGATTCATATAGGAGAGTAACCGTTCGATTTCAAAATCTATTCTTAATCTTTTATTCTTCAAGAAAACCAAGTTCATTGAAAAATGTAGAAGGCCAATAAAAAATTGCATTTTATATTTCATTGGGTAATTCATTTTTGCTTCTACCTTAGTAGAAAACTCCATTATTCACATTAAAGAAGAGAGGAAAACATTTTTCCTCTCTGAGAACAAACATTTTCCTCTCTCCAAGTTTTTTAATACTTTCACATAAGATTTTTTTTTATGACTTCGTCTATTTTGTGACTGATTCTGCAAGTTCCTAAATAAAATAAATATTATGTAACAATTGAAACAGTCTAAATGTTTAAAATCCAATTTATTTTCAAACACTTATACTCAAATTTATGTTAACAAGCTCAACTTAAATTAATATTCAAATATCGTACTCCGGCTGATTCCAAAAACTGTCGTCTCGTCGTGGAGATTTCTTTATATAGCGTGCTGAACGAGTTCCGGACATCTCTCGAATTTCTACTGGCGACTAGATGTCGTTTCTCGAATGATTTTGTGTCAGTCGCCAGCGGCGAAGTTAATGGTGACATCATCGGCTATAAATAGTGCTGTTTACGAGCTCCGTCAGGACCGGCTTGAGGAGAAATCGTCACAATTATATTAATTTTCTGACAAAAAATTTGTAAACTTCTCTGTGCAGCCCTGAGAGCATTGTTAAAATAGAATAATTACAATTCAGCGAAGCGCTAGCGTTTAAGAGAAAGATATGGCAGCGGAACTGATGGAATTTTGGGGTTCTGTTAGTCAAAATTCTCCCGTGGAGGTTTTGAAATGGGAAGACCGAAAAATTAAAATTTTCCTAGAGCAGTCAAATTTCATCATTTTTATCCTGAAAATGTTTAAAAGGATTAGCATGTTTCTTGGAATGACCAAAATACAAAATTTTTCCAGGAGTAGCTAAACTCGGTGTGGAGGCCCCTGAGGTCATTGTCTATGGCGGAATACAAAAAATACAAATACAAAAAGTTTGAAGCATCAGTTCCAATTTTGAACAAAAAATATTTTCAAATAAAGAGGTAGGAAATTTCAGTCACAATCTGAGAACACGTAGTTGGGACTTCGGCTATTGTCCAAGAGATGGCTGGACAGTCGTCTGCAAAAAGGTGGTAGACCGCAGGAATTCCTATCCACAACACTTCTCCATAGGCAATCCGCATGGACCAATCAGAACTCTGTTTTAGTTGCGCCTGCGTGGTGTGCAATGTAATTTTAGGTTACGTTGACGATCAACTTGGATATCAAGGTCCAGTTTGGTTAAATTAGATCATGTTCCCTTCTTTTATGGCTTAAAAATTAAAAAAGGGAACATGATCTAACCTAACCAAACTAACCTTGCTATCCAAGTTGAAAACTTGGGACTACTATATCGCCTTCCTTAGCATCGATTCAAATTACCGCCTTGGTCAGGATAGTTCTGATTGGTTCTTGCGGATTGCCTATTGGGAAGTGTTGTAGATAGGAATTGTGACAAAGAGTAGAGGTTCTATATAGAACCTCTACTCTTTGATTGTGATCGGTCCCGTGTGGTCCCGTGATCGGTTTTATTCCGTTCCATTTCAGGAACGAAAGCGAACGAACAAAGGAAAAAGTATTTACGCCCTAATTAATTTAATTGACACAACTCAATTACGGATTTAATAATGGATACTGGCGAAAGTGGAAAACTTGAAATTGGGCAGCATGAAGTAAAAATCGACGTCAACAATTTCAGTGAAACAGGTGAAGCTCTTCAAATACATGCATTGAAAACTGATCCTGGCGAAATAGATATTTTCACATTGACCAAATTAGGGAGCTATAGTAACAATTCAGGTGGTGAAACGGACTTTGTTAATCACAAACATGCTACCGGCATCTACCAAGAGAAGACTGAAGAAAAGTTTGATCCGAAGAATCCGGAGGAAGAAGGTTTAGGTCATTCCGAATTTTCCGAAAATGTATCAACTATATGTAACACAGCACAAATAAAATATGAAGACATTGATATTTCTGATGAAGGCATCAAAAGAGAAACCGATGGAGAAAAATTTGGATACTGCGAAGTGTGTTACCAAAATTTTGGTAGGGAAACGGACATCTTCACATCCACAAGTTATAGAGTAGAATGTAGCTGTCAAAAGCGAAATGAGCTCCTATTTTATAATATACATGGTGAGGATATGACACATGATGTGAAACAAACAACTCTTGGCCTTGTTACAGGTAATGTCTAGTTTGATTATTTATATGATTAGAACTTTGGTTGTAACTGATTTTAAAACAGGTGAGAAACTGATGAATCTAATTGGAATTGAAAACTGCATGCCTCTCAGTCTATGAATCTTACTAATGGAAGATTGTTTTGAATAATCTGTGATATATATGTATATGGTGCTTGCTTGGAGTTCGCGCCGACCACCCGGGGTGGTGCTGTAGGTTTTCCGGGTTTTCCTACAGCTCAAAAGTGAATACGCCACCAAAAATCAGTGTGTCGCCCCGGAGCGCCAAGGCAAATAATAATAATAGCCGTCCTCTATGCCTTTGGGTACACTCTATGAGTGTTTATGAGAGAGTATTATTATTATTATCATTATTATAAAATACCGTGTCAGTATCCAGCGGGAATTTCAAAAAAATATGTTGGCAAAAGTGTTCGACGCTAGTGCCTCAATCTCATTGGATTCCGGAGAAAATGAGCTGGAAGTGAAATTGCTGCCCACAGCTATGGAGAAATAACAAAGTGATGGGGATCTATCTGTAAGAGATTCATCAAGTTTCTGTTCTACTAACTTTCAGGTCCCAGAATTTGTTGTCGAATGTTTCCATGATAAATACTTAGCTTCCCTTCAAATGCAAATATTTCATTACTGTTAGATGTTATTGCCAGAAGTCTATTCTTGACCGAATACATTACTATCGGGATAGGTTAGCCGTTGAAACATATATTTTTAATTGTTTTTTTCCGCTTATTGTAATCTTTTGGCCTCTCTTGCAACAGTTTAGGATTTACTTTGGGGTAAGATGCCTAAAAACCTTGGTGTGTCGACTGATTAGATTTTGTTTAGATTTTTTTTGAAGACAAAACAAATGAATCGTGGTCTATTTCTGTAATCGGATCCAGAGATGGCGCCTCGTCCTCATGTCAATATTCCAGGGACATAGTGATTGTGATTGTTGGTGATTGAATTTGACGGAATGTCAATAAACTTTTTAAATATCATTCTAAAGCAATATAGTTTCCATACTAGAAGAGGAAGACCAAATTTATTTGAAAAATAACACCACACAAAATGTGTTATTTTTTTTTAATAATGTAAATACCGTTTGAAAGTCAAAATAGTGGTGGCAGAATCAAAAATTTCGTAGTGCAATATTATTGACTATTAATGATGTTCGTTTCTTTATTTTTCTGTATTTTATATTATTTTCCTAAATAAGTTGACCATAATCCGTTTTTGTATGGACAAAATTCAGAGAGATGAACACAATAATTCATTTATGTCTAGTACCGAAAGTGAGTACCTACTACTTAAAATCTGTAAAATATACTTTGGAACCAATTTGGAACTTACATTTTATTTTTCAACTCGCCATGCTCTAATAAACATTGCAAACATTTTTCAAATCGATTCAATCAACTGGGTGCGTGTTATATACCCTACTGTTTCTTTAAATATTTCATAAGTTCAAGTTGCGAAAGTTCGTGACAAAGTAAATAAATCACCACTTCTACTGAAATCTATCAATTTTGCATATATCATCAAGCTTCTTTAGGTTTTCTTATTTTACCATTCGTTTTCGTAAAATCTTTTCAGTGTGGTTAGATCATCCAATAAATTTTCTGTCGAGAAAGAAAGGAAACATCTTCACTATAACATGACATACAGTTTTTAAAATAGCGAAATACCATTGTAACACACAACTCATCACACATATCACTTCTGAAAAGCAATTAAACTCAAAATAAGTTACAAAATTATTACTTTATATATACTTTATTATAGAGAGCTTTAAAAGGAAAACTCGGATACAATGACGCAGATACTTGCGCATGCGCATGTTGGGCAGATGTCAGATAGGCACAAGCACAAGATTGACAGGTTCTAATGGTGAATTTCCATGGAGCTGAATTTCAATACTTTTGTGTGAAATGTGTGATTATTATCTAGTATTTCATGCTCGTGCGTAAACTTGAAACTTCTGTTCATGAAAATTCACCCTAACAAGAAAACCGACGGTGGCGGTTCACGAAGTATCGCGGGCTTTTTGGAAAATAGACCGCGATTTCATTTGTTTTCTCATTATCAAGCAAGCGAATGTCCAGCGTTTTATTCAAGATGCATACAACCCCTGGTGTGATCACTTATACCTGTGATACCGA
The DNA here is from genome assembly GCA_958502065.1 of Chrysolina americana. Taxonomy (NCBI): domain Eukaryota; kingdom Metazoa; phylum Arthropoda; class Insecta; order Coleoptera; family Chrysomelidae; genus Chrysolina; species Chrysolina americana. The sequence goes on along the minus strand of OY293421.1, from coordinate 50,387,348 downwards.
CATACAAAAGTGTTGATGTACGGCCTACTTGATTCATGTTATTTTTATTGCATTGGTACCGTTTCACTTTAGCACAGATGGCGGCAAAATAACAGATTAATGTTGTCATTGACGATTGACGGTTGGACAAGCGACAAGTGTCATGTCAACATTCAAAAACAATCAAATGACAAATGAAGGCACCGTGGAATGTTGGAAACTCGGCTATTTTCGACTTCTGCGCCATCCATCGACGAATGAAGCCAACGGTATCAATGCAATTACAGTATCAACAACTTTGGTAGAAACAAAATCGAATCTGTGATCGCACCAGCGTTTCTATGCATCTTGGTTTTATTCTACAGTTTTACAGGTATGCGTATGAGTCGGCACACCAGCCCCTGGACTCCGATGATTAGAAATGTTTTATAGAATCGAAATGTGACGTCATATTCGAAATATCGTTACTATGCTTCCCATTTCTAACGTTCGAATATGACGTCACATTCTCGACACATTTCGATGCTATGAAACATTTCTAATCATCGGAATTCCAGCACAGGGTTTTTAGGCATCTTCCTTTGGAGTCTGATAAAACCAATGAATCGTTACCGACACCATAGATAAGAAAACTGAAATCATATTGGGTCGGGTCTATGACTGAAGTAGGAACACTCGCCGCCATATTAGTGTCTCATCCCCACCCCGAATTTTGCGTTTAGCCGATGTATTCCGATTCTGTGCTATCGCGCAACCAAAATGAATCCGAGATAGAATGCCGTACGTGAGACCAAGTGAGACAGGACAACTCTCTGCTGACTCTCTTCTTTAGAGCGGCTTTACATTATGCAATTTTCATGCAATTTTTGTGCAATGCAAGACTAAATTTTACATTGCAAGTTATGTGCAAGCCCAAAAAATTTCGACTGGTGGAAATTTTCACGCAATTCGTGAGCAATTCTAGTGAGTTTTCTGGTGAGAAATTCAATGCCAATAGCACACCAAAGTACCTGTAGATATTGTTTTTCGAATGTCTCCTAACCTTTAACTCCAACTTAAAAAAGAAATAGAAAATTTGTCAAAAGCGTTAGTGATAGGTGGAATGTAATTTTTCGAATTTCAGTTAAGTACAAACCAACAAAATATCAAAATATTTTATTGAGGATAGATTTTCTCGAAATATATTATGTTGGTATAAACTGCTGGCAACACAACAATAATTGCATAAATGTAAGACACAATTTCTACATTGCCTTGCAATACCTGTCTTGCATTGCAAATGCATTGCATAAATGTAAAGCCCCTCTTACCCCACCGCATGCCAGAAAAATATATAATCTGAACCCGATACATCAAAGTCGCCGACTGGGAGTGAATCTACTTCAGTTTACTTATCTACGGTGTTACCAAAAAAAACATCTTCAAATGATGAAGGTAAACATATCAACAATACTTTTTTTAGTTTCCGGATTGCAACCACTTGAAGTTAAAAATGAAACGACATTTGGAGATGAATTTACCAAGGAACAGGACTCATCTGCTGCTTCAATGTGGATGCTTTCAGTGCCACTTATGGAAAGTAATGACTGGAAGAAAGGATGTTCGGAGCCTTCCGAGAATAGTTTTTCTGTAGAACACCAACAGATGATTGATACGACAGAGAAGAATATTGATTGCAGATTCGGATCAACATTTTTTACTCGTAGGAGTGATTTTGAAACTCATGAGAGTACTCGTACGGAGGAAAGACCATTTTTTCATTCCGAAATCTGTTCAGATTCTCTCACTCATGAGAGTTCTTCGAAAGTTCATGAGAAAATTCATACTGGTGAAGAAAATTGTCATTGCCGAATTTGCTCCAAGGCTTTTCCTACTTTAACTGCTTTGAAAATCCACATGAGGATTCATACAGGAGTAAATCCATTTCAGTGCAGAATTTGTTCAAAATCTTTCAGTGACAAGAGATACTTGAAAAGTCATGAAAGGATTCACACTGGTGAAAAACCATTTTATTGCAAAATTTGTTCAAAATCTTTTGGTCAAAAGGGGCAAATGAAAGATCATGAGAGGATTCACACTGGTGAAAAACCATTTTGTTGCAACATTTGTTCAAAATCTTTTCGCTGTAGACAGGTTCTGAAAAGGCATGAGAGAAGTCACACTGGTGAAAAACCATTTTATTGCAACATTTGTTCAAAATCTTTTCGCTGTAGACAGGTTCTGAAAAGGCATGAGAGAAGTCACACTGGTGAAAAACCATTTAATTGCAAAATTTGTTCAAAACCTTTCCAATGTAGGCAAGCTCTGGAAAGGCATGAGAGGAGTCACACTGGTGAAAAACCATTTAATTGCAAAATTTGTTTTAAGTGTTTTGCAAGATTAGATTCGTTAAGGTATCATGAGAAGATTCATGCAGGACAATCATTGCATTGTAAATTTTGTTCAAAATCTTTTTTTTCTTCAAGATACTTGTTAAGTCATGAGAGGGGTCATACTGGTGAGAAACCATTTCTTTGCACAATCTGTTCAAAGTCATTCAGAGAAAAGAGTTACTTGAAAAATCATGAACGGATTCACACAGGTGAAAGACCATTTCAATGCCAAACTTGTTTCAAGTCTTTTACAACAAAGGGTCATTTAAAAGTTCACGAGCGAACTCACACTGGTGAAAAACCGTTTTGTTGCAAAATTTGTTCAAAATCATATAGTACTAAGAACAACTTGAAAAATCATGAGAGGAGTCACACCAGTGGAGGACCATTTAATTGCAAAATTTGTTCAAAATCTTTTATTCGAATCATTAATTTGAAAAGTCATGAACGGATTCACACAGGTGAAAGACCATTTCAATGCCAAACTTGTTTCAAGTCTTTTAAGACAAAGGGTAATTTAAAAGTACACGAGCGAACTCACACTGGTGAAAAGCCGTTTTGTTGCAAAATTTGTTCAGAATCTTTCAGTAATAAGAAAAACTTGAAAATTCATGAGATGAGTCACGCTGGTGAAAAACCATTTCATTGTAAAATTTGTTCAGAATCTTTCAGTAATGAGAAAAACTTGAAAATTCATGAGATGAGTCACGCTGGTGAAAAACCATTTCATTGTAAAATTTGTTCAGAATCTTTCAGTAATGAGAAAAACTTGAAAATTCATGAGATGAGTCACGTAGGTGAAAAACCATTTCATTGTAAAATTTGTTCAGAATCTTTCAGTAATGAGAAAAACTTGAAAATTCATGAGATGAGTCACGCTGGTGAAAAACCATTTCATTGTAAAATTTGTTCAGAATCTTTCAGTAATGAGAAAAACTTGAAAATTCATGAGATGAGTCACGTAGGTGAAAAACCATTTCATTGTAAAATTTGTTCAGAATCTTTCAGTAATGAGAAAAACTTGAAAATTCATGAGATGAGTCACGCTGGTGAAAAACCATTTCATTGTAAAATTTGTTCAGAATCTTTCAGTAATGAGAAAAACTTGAAAATCCATGAGAGGGGTCATACTGGTGAGAAACCATTTCTTTGCACAATCTGTTCAAAGTCATTCGGAGAAAAGAGTTACTTGAAAAATCATGAACGGATTCACACAGGTGAGAGACCATTTCAATGCCAAACTTGTTTCAAGTCTTTTACGACAAATGGTCATTTAAAAGTTCACGAGCGAACTCACACTGGTGAAAAACCGTTTTGTTGCAAAATTTGTTCAAAATCATATAGTACTAAGAACAACTTGAAAAATCATGAGAGGAGTCACACCAGTGGAGGACCATTTAATTACAAAATTTGTTCAAAATCTTTTAGTCGAATCATTAATTTGAAAAGTCATGAACGGATTCACACACGTGAAAGACCATTTCAATGCGAAACATGTTTCAAGTCTTTTACGACAAAGGGTGATTTAAAAGTTCACGAGCGAACTCACACTGGTGAAAAGCCGTTTTGTTGCAAAATTTGTTCAGAATCTTTCAGTAATGAGAAAAACTTGAAAATTCATGAGATGAGTCACGCTGGTGAAAAACCATTTCATTGCCAAACTTGTTCCAAGTCCTTCATGGAAAAGGCTGCCTTAAAAATTCATGATCAAATTCACAGTAACGAAAAACCAATTCATTGTAAAATTTGTTCAGAATCTTTCAGTAATGAGAAAAACTTGAAAATTCATGAGATGAGTCACGCTGGTGAGAAACCATTTCAATGCCAAACTTGTTTCAAGTCTTTTACAACAAAGGGTCATTTAAAAGTTCACGAGCGAACTCACACTGGTGAAAAGCCGTTTTGTTGCAAAATTTGTTCAGAATCTTTCAGTAATGAGAAAAACTTGAAAATTCATGAGATGAGTCACGCTGGTGAAAAACCATTTCATTGCCAAACTTGTTCCAAGTCCTTCATGGAAAAGGCTGCCTTAAAAATTCATGATCAAATTCACAGTAACGAAAAACCAATTCATTGTAAAATTTGTTCAGAATCTTTCAGTAATGAGAAAAACTTGAAAATTCATGAGATGAGTCACGCTGGTGAGAAACCATTTCAATGCCAAACTTGTTTCAAGTCTTTTACAACAAAGGGTCATTTAAAAGTTCACGAGCGAACTCACACTGGTGAAAAACCGTTTTCTTGCACAATGTGTTCAAAATCATATAGTACTAAGATCAACTTGGAACTTCATGAGAGGAGTCACCCTGGTGAAAACCCATTTAATTGTAAATTTTGTTCAGCATCTTTCAGTGATAGGGAAAACTTGAAAATTCATGAGACGAGTCACGCTGGTGAAAAACCATTTAATTGCCAAACTTGTTCCAAGTCCTTCATGGAAAAGGCTGCTTTAAAAATTCATGAGCAAATTCACAGTGATGAAAAACCATTTCATTGCAAAATTTGTTCGAAATCGTTCGGTTGTAAGAGAAGCTTGGAAGGTCATGAAAGGATTCACACTGATGAAAAACCATTTCAATGCCAAACTTGTTTCAAGTCTTTTACGACAAAGGGTAATTTAAAAGTTCATGAGCGAATTCACAGTGGTGAAAAACCATTTCAATGTCAAACTTGTTTTAAGTCTTTCGTGAAAAAGGATAATTTAAAAGTTCATGAGCGAATTCACAGTGGTAAAAAACTATTTCACTGCAAAATTTGTTTAAAGTCTTTCAGTGAAAAGAGTTATTTGAAAAGTCATGAGAGGTGTCACACCGGTGAAAAACCATTTCATTGCAAATTTTGTTCAAAATCTTTCTGTTTTAGGAGCGGTCTGAGATTTCATGAAAGAGTTCATACCGGTGAAGAACCATTCAATTGCAACATTTGTTTCAAGAATTTCACTCATTCTGATAGTTTGAAGCTTCACACTAGGATTCATACCGAAGAAAACGCAAATCTGTCCTAAATCTTTCAGTTGAAAAGTCATGAGAGGATCGAGAGGATCAACTCTGGTGAAAAACTACTCTGTATAATTTGCTTGGATGTTTTTTGAAGTTCAACTTCATTGAGAAATCAAGAGCAAATTCATACTGGAGAAAGACCATCAGTGGGAAAAATCTGCCCAGTCTTTGCCGGAGCCAAGGGTTTTTGAAACTTGCAGTATAACAGATGCTGTTGAGTTATATTTTAATTTAAACTTCAGTTGTTGGTCGTGAAGTGGACCAGATGGCTATATCTATGGCAAACAATAATTTGTTTGCGAGTAATTGTCAAGTTGACAGATTGATAATTTTCATTACTGGAAGTAAGATGCCTAAAAACCCTGGTGTGCCAACTCATACCTGTAAAACTGTTGACAATAACGCTGGACATTCGCTAGCTTGATTATGAGAAAACAAATGAAATTGTGGTCTGTTTTCCAAATATCCCGCGATACTTGCGTGAACCGCCACCGTCGGTTTTGTTGTTAAGGTTCATTAAGGTATTGCGCAGGAGCATAAAATGAATAAAATAACATAGTCAATCAAGTTAACGGCATCACTGTCTGCAAGCAGTTTTATTCGTAACATTTTCGACTTTTTATATTATTTTTGTTTTGCTGAAATGCAGTTTACTGAAATAAATAATAATAACACATTTCACATAAAAAAAATTAAAATTCAGTTGCATAGAAATTCACCATTAAAACTAGAACCTGTCAATCTTGTGCCTTTTTGATATCTGCATGCGCAAGTATCTGCGCAACTGTATCCGATTTTTTTCAAAAAGTTCTTTAAGTAATAATTTTGTCGCTTTTTTTGAGTTTATAATTGCTTTTCAGAAGATATATGTGTGATGAGTTGAGTGTTACAATGTTCTTGCACTACTTACTGTTAATGTTATATATAACGGTGAAGATATTTCTTTTTTGTGCAATTTTTTCGACAGAAAATTAATAGTATTTGAATGATCTAACAACACTGAAAAGATTTTACGAAAGCGAATGATGAAATAATGAAACCCTTTAACAAGCTTGATGATATATGCAAAATTGATAGATCATTTTTATTTACTTTATCACGGACTTTCACAACTTGAACTTATGGAAGATTTAAAGAAACAGTAAGGGTATGACAATACGCACCCACTTGAAAAAATGTTTGCCAAAAAGTATTGTTAATTAGATTATGGAGAATTTAGAAATAAAATGTAAGTTTCAAATTGGTTTCAAGGTTACAGAATCTAAGTCTTTCGGTACTAGATATAAATGAATTATTGTGTTCATCTTTCAGGATTTTATCCACACAAAAACGAATTATGGTCTAATTATTCATATTAATAGTCTATAATATTGCACTACGGAATTTTTTATTCTGCCACAACTATTTTGACTTTCAAAGGGTATTTAGATAATTTTAGAAAAATAACAAAATTTTTGTGGTGTTATTTTTCCCAAAAATTTGGTCTTCCACTTCGAGTATGGACACTATATTACTTCAGAATGATATTTAAAAAGTTTATTGACATTCCGTCAAATTCAATCAACAACAATCACTACGTCCCTGGAATATTGACATGAGGACGAGGCGCCATCTCTGGATCCGATTACAGAAATAGACCACGATTCATTTGTTTTGTCTTCAAAAAAATCTAAACAAAATTGAATCTGTCGCCACACCAGGGTTTTTAGACAGCTTCCTGGAGTTATTCTGTTTGTTCTATTATTAATAAACGGTATTCCTGCCTTCAGGAACTCGTTCGATTCTAGAAATTATGAATTCAAAATTGTATTTTCAGTGTGAAAATCAATCAATTAAATTATTTTACGAATACGTCTCTGAGAAGTCTCATTACCAAGTCTCCAGCCTGTTTTGTTGCAAACTTCATGACAGTACTCGCATTGGCAAAAAAAACATTTGGTTGAAATATTTTTTCAAGGTTTCAACTGCTAAGAATAATTCGATGACAAATGAGACGATTCATATAGGAGAGTAACAGTTTGATTTCAAAATCTAAATCTTTCATTCTTGAAGTTCATTGTAAAATTCAAGAGGGCCAATGAAAAAAAACATTACATTTTAAAATTGGATTTTTTTCTACTACCTTGCTAGGAAACTTCATTTTTCACCCTAATAAAAGAAGGGAGGAAAACAACTTTCCCTCCCTGACAACAAAAATGTTCTTCCCTCCAAGTTTATTAATACTTTCACATATGCAAAAGTTTTTTATTATTTCGTTTGTTTTATTTAGCAAGATTTATGAAAATGGAATAAAATTACTTATAAGCGTCTGTTTCCGTTTCTTTACTTACACTACAATATTATAATAATGTGTATGAACGGATATATGAGCAAGAGATGCATGGATTCCGTGCAGTATAAGCGTAACCTTTCGAAGGCCTGGATCGATTATCGCAAGGCATCTGATTCAACATCGCAAGAGCTCATCATGCATTTGCTCAGACGCCTTGCGGTACCCGATCAAATAGTGAGATGCCGCTCTGGAGGACTCGCTTCACCATAACATCTGGTCAAGTTGGAATCCAAACAGAGCAGGTTATCTTTAGAAGGGGCGTGTTTCAGGGAGGCTCCCTCAGCCCTCTTCTCTTCTGCATCTCACTACTGCCATTGTCCGTTGCACTAAGGAAAACCCGCGGATATAACTGCTGCACCCCCAGCAACCGGAAGCATAAGGTCACCCATCTGTTTTACATGGATGACCTTAAACTTTATGCCTCCGGAGAAAAGGATCTCCATCAGTCCTCAAGGGTGGTGCAAGAGTACATGCATGCTATCGGAATACGTCACCAGCAACTTCGTTGATAAATTTGCATTGTTTAAGAGCCACTCTGGGTTTGTTTACTTCTTCCTCATTCATAAGAACTCGTTGGGATAGCTGTTAGTTAGGTTAGACTGTGTCCCCTTCGTTTACTTCAAGAAATTGGGTCTATTAAACAATTGAACATATAAAGGGAGCGCCCGGACGAATAGACAGTCCCTTTAATCAAACTGCTATATTTCGAAAATGATGCGTATAAGTTTTATTACTCTGAGGATGTCAAAACGGAAAAGTAAATAAACAAAGTCTCTAAAGGTTAATGCATTACGTCAACACATATGCCATGACGTCATTGCACCAAATTTCATTACTGCCGCGAGACAAACGTGTACATTCGGGTTGTTATGAAGTCATCAGCTGAACCGCTGTCAAAAACAAATTTTTTTCAAGGCCAAAACGAGAACGATTGGTGTATATCGTATAACCATAGATTAGAGGTTCTATATAGAACCTCAACTCTTTGGTATAACCAAAGAGTACTCTCTCTCTACTCTTCGGTGTAACACCGGCTTCAGAGAACTTCGACAGCAGCGTGCGGCATTAGAAACCCTGGTGTGATCACTTATACCTGTTATACCGACATACAAAAGTGTTGATGTACGGCCTACTTGATTCATGTTATTTTTATTGCATTGGTACCGTTTCACTTCTTTAGCACAGATGGCGGCAAAATTATAGATTAATGTTATCATTGACGGTTGGACAAGCGACAAGTGTCATGTCAACATTCAAAAACAATCAAATGACAAATCAAGACACCGTGGAATGTTGGAAACTTGGCTATTTTCGACTTCTGCGCCATCCATCGACGAATGAAGCCAACGGTATCAATGCAATTACAGTATCAACAACTTTGGTAGAAACAAAATCGAATCTGTGATCGCACCAGGGTTTCTATGCATCTTGTTCTGTAGTGTATTCCCGTCACTCCCACTACAATACCACGATGCTGCTGCTTGAAGTTGATATCATTTTAACTTCATGCGTTTGCAGCGCCTTGAAACGATGAAAAGTGAGGTTTTCTCCGGTATCTCATCAGAAAAATAATTCTCCATAATCTCATATCTACAATTTATGAAATATACAACAAACTGTATGATTTAGTTACACCGGCGTATAATTTGACAATTTGGTATTGGCCATATGGCCATGGCCACAGTGCCTGAAACTCAAAAAGACAGCTGTAAATCAATATTTGTCAATCTAGAATCTGGCATCCACCAATTTCTTATATATTAGATGAAGCATTCCCATATATACGTGAAAGCTTTGTTTGGCTCAATAATAACGTAAACAATTGACAGTTTTCCTAAGCAACTAAGACACAAGCCCACTAGCTCACGGTGACAGAGTGTGCTCATGACACCACCAGTGGCGGTTACTTGAAAAGGAATGATACGCAATAACCACTGTTCACAAAATCCACTGCTCTACTGCTGCTAAAATGATAACAAACAGTCAAGTTTTTACATTTCCTTCGTGTTTCCCGCCTAGATGTTTATTGGCGAATCACTCAAGCCCAATATTTCTCGCCATCCTGCGAACTGCGCAACTACGGTAACAGAACCTCCACGAACCGCCACTGTTGAAAAACAAATTGTTTGCGTTATTTGTGTAGGAATAATGAGCATAATTTTTGTATCAGCCAATGGGCTGCGTTATTTGCGTAGAAAAAATCTGAAAAAAGTCTAGTTCATACCCTCGCGAATTACGCAATTTTTCTGCGAATAAAATGGCTCCCAGTCATGCCGGACCAATCGTTGATGCAGAACCATGTCGGCAGCTATTTCATTCGCAGAAAAATTGCGACTTTCGCGAGGGTATGAACTCGACCATGATGCATCTTGAACTCGACCTAACTCTGCATAAATTTGCTTTATTTCAGGTCCACTTTGGTTTGTTTACTTCTCCCTCTATTCATGAGAACTCGTTGCTGGCATCTGTGGTAGGTTTTAAAGCCGCTTTCTATTTGAGACTTTTGAGAGTTTCGTGCACCGGGGGACCAATTCTCAAATGTCTACTATCCTTTGTCGTATGCGACAAAATATGTCCATCGCCTTTCTCAAATGTGCATTGAAAAAAGATGGAGATTGAGAATCAGGCCCCGGGGCTTTTTATTCCATACTTGCTATTGGTAGATTTTGACAGATGTCATTTTCTAGCCAATGATTGAGCTAGAATAAGGAACCCCAGTGCTTGAAACACCCAAATAGAAACAATAGAAAGCGACTGTTTAACAAAGGAAAAGCTCTGGAACTGTAAAAGTACTTACTGTGGATTTATACAGCAAATAAGATAAGATAAGGAATAGGGTAAGAAACAAGCCACAAATAAATCCGTTTATACAGATTAAATAAGAAATAAGAATCAACCAATAAAATTACAGCTTTCTTGACATAGAATTCATATTTGCTGTCAATTCTGTCAAAAATTTCAGAAGCACATGCGCATTTGTATTTTCAGATAAGAATAAGATAAGAAGTTAAAAGTTGGTCATCTCTTATGTTATCTCTTATTTCTTATCTTATCCTATTAGGTGTATAAACGTTCCTATTGATTTATGTACGTTGAACATTCTTGTCTTATTTCTTATGTTATCTTATCTACTGTATAAACCCACCGTTTTGGCTCACGCCCTAATAAATTTAATTATCAAAACATAATTAAATTAATAATTTAATAATGGATACTGTCGAATTTGAAATTGGACAAGAAACAGGTGAAGCTCTTCAAATACATGCATTGAAAACTGATCCAGGCGAAATAGATATTTTCACATTGACCAAATTAGGGAGCTATAGTAACAATTCAGGTGGTGAAACGGACATTGTTGATTACAAACATGCTACCGGATTCAACCAAGAGAAGACTGAAGAAAAGTTTGATCCGATGAATCCGGACCAAGACGGTTTGGGTCACACAGTAAAAGTAAAATATGAAGACAACATTGATATTTTTGACGAAGGCATCAAAAGAGAAACTAAAGGAGAAAAATTTGGATACTGCGAAGTGTGTCACCAAAATTTTGGTAGGGAAACAGACATTTTCGAATCCACAAGTTATAGACTAGAATGTAGCTGTCAAAAGCAAAATAAGCTCCAATTCTATAATATACAGGGTGAAGATATGACTCATGATGAGGAAAAAACAACTCTTGGCCTCCTTACAGGTAATTTCTAATTTGTTTATTTATATGAATAGGACTTGATTGTAACTGATTTTAAAACAGTTGAGAAACTAATGAATCTAATTGGAATTTAAAGCTGCATGCCTCTCAGTGTTTTGAATAATCTGTGATATATGTATTGCAAAATATCTTGTCAATAGTATCCAGTGTGAATTTCCAAATTTTCCAAGGGTGTTCGAGGCTAGTCCTCAATTTTATTGGATTCCAGAGAAAATAAGCTGAAAGTGAAAATTCTGCCTACAGCTATGGAGAAATAACAAAATGAAGGGGATCTGTGAGACATTCATCAAGTTTCAGGTCCCGGAATTTGTTGTCAAATGTTTTCATGATAAATACTTGGCTTTCCTTCAAAAGCAAATATTTCTATATTGTTAGATGTTATTTTCACCTTGTAGTCTCTGTTTGATGCTATTCAAATTTTCTTTGGTATCGGGTATATAGTTCAAACCTTCCTTAATTCAAGTCAATAAGCAATTAAAAAGGTAATCAAATGACATTTACAAGAAAAATCAAAAAATCCCAAGTAACAGTAAATGTTGTCACTGTATATTGTTCCTACAGAGGTACAAAGCTAGCAGTCATCATGTCTTGAATAATATCTTCAGTTCAATATAAAAAAACAGATGCACAAGATAAGGGTACCATATAAGGAGCATCTTTTATATAATGACGCACTTGTAGACAGGTGACTCAAACAGATATCTGTAATTTATCAAGTCATGTTATCAATTATTTCTCTTTTCAAACAAACCAACCGAAATACCTAGTAATTATTATAGAAGCCACAGATTTTGTATCAAGAATGTAATCTTTGAGTTTGTCCATAAATATTATCGAGAGGGCAGGAGGACCTCGGTCGATAGCCTTTTGAATTGAATGTAATTCTAGTTCAATAAACAACATTTATTATTATTTATTATCAAGATTTATAACAGATGGTTTCACTCTCGAGCGAGAATGAGTTTTGCAGTGTTCCAGATGGCTATCAATTCGACCTATTTTTATGAGCAGGTGCCTAGTTCGCACTTTAGTGGTAGATCTAGGTTAATTTATAATATCTGTTCAGTCCTTTTATTCGCATTTCGTACTGCACATGGTAATAACCGTTAAACTTCGGTGGATATTTACATACATAGCACTGATCTGACTAGACTGACTATGTCATCTCGATTTGACGACTTTACTTAGACTTAGAAGAACCGAATATGACGGGATGAATACGTAGTAAATACTTGACTATAGTGGGGACACTCTGATTTTCATTCCTAGTGGAGTTCTGTTTTCAAAAAACATTCATCCAAGTGTTAAGTCTATTCTTGGCCGAATTAATTACTATCGGGATAGTTGAAACAAATTTTTAATTGTTTTTCCACTTATGACAGTCAGGATTTACTTTGGGGCTTGATAAAACAAATTAATCGTCGTTACCGAACAAAACATCTTCAAATGATGAAGATAACCATATCAACAATACTTTTTTTAGTTTCCGGATTGCAACCACTTGAAGTTAAAAATGAAACGACATTTGGAGATGAATTTACCAAGGAACAGGACTCATCTGCTGCTTCAATGTGGATGCTTTCAGTGCCACTTATGGAAAGTAATGACTGGAAGAAAGGATGTTCAGAGCCTTCCGAGAATAGTTTTTCTGTAGAACACCAACAGATGATTGATACGACAGAGAAGAATATTGAGTGCAGATTCGGATCAACATTTTTTACTCAAAGGAGTGATTTTGAAACTCATGAAAGTATTCATACGGAGGAAAGACCATTTTTTCATTCCGAAATCTGTCCAGAATCTCTCACTAAGGTTCATAAAGTTCATGAGAAAATTCATACTGGTGAAAAAAATTGTCATTGCCGAATTTGCTCTCAGGCTTTACCTTCTTCAACTGCTTTGAAGGTCAACATGAAGATTTATACAGGAGTAAAACCATTTCAGTGCAGAATTTGTTCAAAATCGTTCAGGTACAAGAAATACTTGAAAAGTCATGAAAGGATTCACACTGGTGAAAAACCATTTAATTGCAAAATTTGTTTCAAGTGTTTTGCAAGATCAAATAAGTTGAGGCATCATGAGAGGATTCATGCAGGACAATCATTTATTTGTAAATTTTGTTCAAAATCTTTTTTTTGTTCAAGGAGTTTGATAAGTCATGAGAGGGGTCATACTGGTGAGAAACCATTTCATTGCACAATCTGTTCAAAATCTTTCAGAGATGAGAGATACTTGAAAAACCATGAAAGGAATCACACTGGTGAAAGACCATTTCAGTGCCAAACTTGTTCCAAGTCTTTCATGGAAAAGGCTACTTTAAAAGTTCATGAGGGAATTCACAGTGATGACAAACCATTTCATTGCCAAACTTGTTCCAAGTCTTTCATTGTAAAGTCTGCTTTAAAAGTTCATGAGCGAATTCACAGTGGTGAGAAACCATTTCATTGCAAAACCTGCTCAAAGTCTTTCGATCGAATAGGTTATTTCAAAGTTCATGAGAAAATTCACAGTGGTGAAAAACCATTTCATTGCCAAACTTGTTCCAAGTCTTTCTTGTTAAAGTCTGCTTTAAAAGTTCATGAGCGAATTCACAGTGATGAAAAACCATTTCATTGTCAAACTTGTTTGAAGTCTTTCAAGAAAAAGGATCATTTAAAAGTTCATGGGCGAGTTCACAGTGGTGAAAAACCATTTCAATGCAAAATTTGTTTAAAGTCTTTCAGTGACAAGGCTTATTTGAACATTCATGAGCGAATTCACAGTGGTGAAAAACCATTTCATTGCAAAATTTGTTCCAAATATTTCTGTTTTGGGAGCGGTCTGAGTGTTCATGAAAGAGTTCATCATTCTGATAGTTTGAAGCTTCATACTAGGATTCATTCCAAAGAAAACGCAAAGCTCTCCTAAATCTTTCAGTTGAAAAGTCTTGAGAGGATCAAGAGGATCCACTCTGGTGAAAAACTACTTCTTTGTATAATTTGCTTGGGTTTTTTTTGTAGTTCAAGTTCATTGAGGGATCATGAGCAAATTCATACTGGAGAAAGACCATCATTGGGAAAAATCTGTCTAGTCTTTGCACCCTTTGCTCAGTTAAGGGTTTTTGAAACTTCATGACAGAACTCCCATTGGCAAAAAACATTTGATTGAAATATTTTTTCAAGGCTTCCACTGCTAAGAATATTTCGGTGACAAATGAGATGATTCATATAGGAGAGTAACCGTTTGATTTCAAAATCTATTCTAAACCTTTATAGAAATCCAAGTTCATTGTAGAATTTAGAGAACCAATAAAACATTGCATTTTAAAATTGATTTTTTTTTCTACTACATTACTAGGAAACTTTGTCACCCATAAATAATGGAGGCAAACGGCACATTTTCTCCCGCCAGGAGGATAACATTTTTCCTCTCTGATAATAAAAACTTTCCTCCCTCCAAGTTTTTTAATACTTTCACATAAGATTTTTTTATTACTTCGTCTATTTTATTTTGTAAGAAGATTTATGAAAATAGAATAGAGTAGTTTTTGATTAGCGTCTGAAAAAAGTGTTGCCAAAAAAGAAGCTATTTTGTGACTGGTTCTGCGAGTTTTTAAATACATATATTAATTTTCTGACAAAAAATTTCTAAACTTCTCATCTGGGCTACCCTGAGAGCATTGTTAAAATAGAATAACTACAATTCAGCAAAGCGCTACCGTTCAAGAGTCAAAATCCTCCTTTGTGGACGTTTTAAAACAAATCAATTTTTCATTTTTTGACAAAATATTCCAAACATGGTTCTTTGGAAAGACCCAAAAATTTAATTTTCCCAGAGCAGCCAGTCACATAATCTGAGTTGGGAGTGAACTTCGGCTATTGTCCAAGAGATGGCTGGACAGTGACTGAAAATATTTTTGCTCCACGAAAATTCAAATATTTCGAAAAGTATAAGAGATATAAGAAAACTGTTTGTATATCTGGATTCTGCTCATCGAGATCAATATATGTGAGCATTTTCAGGCATACTTTTTTCATCTTCAGCCTGAAAATAAAATGTTCAAAGGCAAAAAGGGTATATGATTACGTTTTCATAAAATTGTATGGCGACATTACAACAGATGGATAAATAAAACACCTTAAAACTATCACTTCGCCACAGGGTATGGGGTAAAGGAGGGAGTTTGATTGCATTCTACAGAGATAGTTCACTCCTGCCCGTCTGAGTGTTTCAGAGGGCTGGGCAAACCTGCTCAATGGTAGGCCCTACACCAATGGCGTTTCCAGCGAAGGATATTGACGTAACTGACCCTTTAAATGAAGCCAATGTTTTTTCCCCGCCATGAGGCAAGCTCTTTCAATTCTGATTGCAATTCCACCCACTACGGCTACCGTAGAACGGTCCTTTAGTACGCTTCGAAGGGTGAAGACCTGGCTTAGGAGCACGATGGGAGAGGTTTATGTTTGATGAGCGTGCATCGGGATTTTGTTAAAAAAAAACGTGAGACCGGTGAAAAAAATATTTTAGAAAAATTTTCAGCAAATCCTAGATAATTATTATTAGCGTAAAAATTAATGAATAAAAATAATTTTCCAGAATCTTCTAAAGTTTTATTTTGTCGTCGTCACCTTGCTACTACCCCCACTGTAACAACTGCCCCCCCTAGATCAGATCCACGAGACGCCCTTGCCCTACACTGTTATGTAGGTTATCCTCTGCCGTTCGCGCTCAGTCTCAGTGGTGTCTTCCCCGCCTCCTCCTAGTTATGCGGGGGGTTTTCTTGGATCGTATGGAAAACATGAACTTATTGGGTTTTCAGTGTCCTAAGGATGTTTAAAGAAGTTAGCATGTTTCTTGGAATGACAATACAAAAATTTTCTTAGAGTAGCTAAACTCGGTGTGGAGGTCCCTGAGTTCCATTTTTGAACAAAAAATATTTTCAAATAAAAAGGTATGAAATTTCTGTCAAATAATCTGAGAACACGTAGTTGGAAAAGAACTTCGGCTATTGTCCAAGAGATGGCTGGACAGTGACTGAAATTATTTTTGCTCTACGAAATTTCAAATATTTCGAAAACTATAACAGATATAGGAAAACTGTTTGAATATCTGCATTCTGCTATTTAAGATCCTAATATGTGAGCATTTTCAGCCCGAAAATTTCCAAAGGGATCAACCTTGTTTCTTGGAAAGACCATCGATAAAAATCTCTCAAATCAAATATAATACTTTATTGTACAAAGAAAATAATTATCATTTACAAAGCGTGAAAGTTCTAAATGAATATAATATACACAACGAGTATCTACAATCTCAAAATACAAAACGATTCATAAACTATAATACCTTAAAATTATAAAAATAAATATGTAATATGTTCTCTGTGGCGCAAATGTTGAATTATTGAGTGTTTGAAAATGTACTGTGAACTATTCGTGAATCATCCTGTAGCAGAAAATATTTTTAGCTGTACCTCTCAATGTACACTTTACCAAAACTTCATTTGTAGGTCACCCCGTAAATACGAATATTTTTAGCTATATGTATTCACCATTGTATTACTGAGCAAGTAGAAAACGTGTTTATGCAACAGAAATTCAATCTAGCTCGTAAGTTAACAAAAAAATCCGAAAATCTAGGCAATTTTCAGTTTTAACACTTTTGATTACTAGATCGAGTACAGAAACAAAGTATTTAAAAATTCTCTGATTCAATAAAACATCAAAAACTTTGGAGAAACAAGAAATAATAGATATCAGGCGATATAAATTATAAATACATAGAATTTAGAAATCATCCAACTGAGTATTTCGCACGGAAAAACCTGTCGGATGATGATAGATAGATAGTTTATTTGACTACATCACATTCACTCAATGTTTGTAGCAAGTCAGAATATGGTAAATTTACAAGTATGTATAAATAAAACTGTAGGATTTTACGAAAACCATATGATTTAAGAAAAAAAACATTAAGTCTATAAACTAAGTAAAGATATAAAATATTTGTATAAAATATTTGTACAAAATATTTGTACGAGCCCAATTTTTCATACAGAATGCCTGGGAGGTGATACCTGCACTTATAACATTAAAACTTTTATAAGCAATTTTTAGATCATGTATGATTCCATATTAAAATCAATACTCTTTGGGTATAACTATTGTATCGTGATTTGACTGTATATACGAGGATGTATTGATATCTAGTTAGCCTAGACCCGTTCCCTGCATAAACAAAATATTGCGTTACCATAGCAACGAACAATAACTTATTAGAACTTAAGTGTCAGTGCAAGATTCATAGAAACCCTGGTGTGATCACTTATACCTGTGATACCGACATACAAAAGTGTTGATGTACGGCCTACTGATTCATGTTATTTATATTGCATTGGTACCGTTTCACTTCTTTAGCACAGATGGCGGCAAAATTACAGATTAATGTTATCATTGACGATTGGACAAGCGACAAGTGTCATTTCAACATTCAAAAACAATCAAATGAAAAATCAAGGCACCGTGGAATGTTGGAAACTTGGCTATTTTCGACTTCTGCGCCATCCATCGACGAATGAAGCCAACGGTATCAATGCAATTACAGTATCAACAACTTTGGTAGAAACAAAATCGAATCTGTGATGCATCTTGTGTCAGTGTAAAGTTTGACGTCAAAAAAGTAAACCAGAGTTACGCTGGTTACGCAATAAATTAAAAGAAAAAATATGTCCACCGAAATTGTGAAAATCGAAAAATTGAGTATCGAGCCATCATCAAGTACCTGTATTTGAAAGGGTTAAGAGGTAAGCAGATTTACGAAGATATGCTTAATACCCTTGGTGATCAATGTCCTTCGTATGCGACCGTGAAAAATTGGACTGCAAGCTTCAAAAGAGGTAAATTTTCCATTGAAGATGATGGCCGATCGAGAAGGCCAGTTTCTGTGTCAGTCCCCGAAAATATCGATGCATTCATGACATGATTTTAACAGACCGTCGAATGGGGCTAAAACGGATATCTGAACCACTGAATATTTCATACGAACGCGTTCATCATATAGTTCACGTCAATTTGGACATGACAAAAATTTCTGCAAAATGGATCCCCAAATGTTTGAATGTTGACCAAAAGCGAGCAAGGGTAGTAGCATCGCGTTAGATCTGTGCTCGATTTGAAAACGATGTAGACTTCTTAAACCGAATTGTTACTATGGAATGACGACATTCCGGTTCTCCAAGACCTAAGAAGTTTCGTATCCAAAAATCTGCTGGAAAAGTTTTTGCTTCAGTATTTTTGGGATTGCCATGGAGTAATCATGATTGATTTTTTGGATAAGGGTAGAACAATAACTGGAGATTACTATTCGACATTACTGACCACTCTACGGGAAAAAACTAAGGAGAAAAGACGCGGAAAGCTATCCAAAGTTGTTTTGTTTTTGCAGGACAACGCCCCTGCACACAAATCTCATGTTGCCATGCAAAAAACTCGTGATTTAGGGTTTGAATTACTAGAACACCCCCCTTATTCACCAGATTTGGCTCCGTCCGACTATTATCTCTTTCCTCAACTGAAAAAAAGTTTAAAAGGCCGTAAATTTCCTTCCAACAAGGAGTGTGAAGAGTTTCCCTATAAAACTATTCCATATTGTTTTTCAGTGATGACAAACGAAACTTCTATACGGAAAATCTTTTATTATCTATCCACTTTAAAAAAAGTCCGTGCTGATAAATTTTATTTTTTTCTTTCGTGAATCCTCCTCCCATGGTCCCTCAAATTACTCGGAGTAACGAAAGCCTTGAAACAGATTTTACAATTAAATGGATTTTCACCAGTGTGAGTCCTCTCATGATTTTTCAAACGACACGAATAATTGAATGATTTTGAACATATTTTACAACAAAATGTTTTTTCACCAGTGTGAGATCTCTCATGAGATGCCAAATTACACTTTAGAGTAAAAGATTTTGAACCGTTTTTTAAATTAAATGGTTTTTCACCAGTGTGAGTCCTCTCATGATTTTTCAAACGACACGAATAATCGAATGATTTTGAACATATTTTACAACAAAATGTTTTTTCACCAGTGTGAGATCTCTCATGAGATGCCAAATTACACTTTAGACTAAAAGATTTTGAACAGATTTTGCAATTAAATGGTTTTTCACCAGTGTGCCTCCTTTCATGAATTTTCAAACGAGACGAATAATTGAATGATTTTGAACATATTTTACAACAAAATGTTTTTTCACCAGTGTGAGATCTCTCATGAGATGCCAAATTATCCTTTCGATTATAAGATTTTGAACAGATTTTGCAACAAAATGATTTTTCCCGAGTGTGACTCCTCTGATGAACTTTCAAATTACTGGTGAATCTGAAAGATTTTGAGCATAATTTGCAATTAAATGGTTTTTCGCCAGTGTGAATCCTCTCATGATCTTTCAAATGACTCGTATAACCAAATGACTTTGAACAGATTTTGCAACAAAATTGTTTTTCACCATTGTGACCTCTCTCATGATCTTTCAATTTATCCATTTGACTAAAAGATTCTGAACAGTATTTACTTTTCACTTCTTCATTTACTGTTGGAGGCTCTGGAGTCCTCGTAGCTTTATCTCGTACTTCAAGTGGCTTTAATAACGAATCTGAAAAAAAAACAATAATCATAAATCAGCCTGGTTGGTAAAATCAATCAATAACTTGTCAACAAATACAGAATGGAAACATTTAGTTGATCCAGACAAAATATATGAAGATGATCTAATGTTACAAAAGTGAACTAGAGGTATGATGTAATAGCTAGTTGGGTATTCAGAGTCCAGTGATGATTGCCACTCAACAAAGAATATGCAAATAATATTAATACTCAGTAGCTATTCCATACATAATAAGCAGATATTCAATAATTCAAATCTCTCACAAAAAAAATCTTGCATGCAGAGTGTTCTAAGGTTGAATAAACGAAAAAACATTACCTGTAGTAAGGTCAGAAACAGATGGTTTCACATCAACAACTGTTATATCCTGTTCGCATATATTGTAGAGGTACTCATTTTGCTTTCCACATCTACATTTGAGTGTATTATAATCTGTGAAATTGAAGATATCTGTTTCCTCTCCAAAACCTTGATAACACACCTCGCAGAATCCAATACGTTCACGTGCTTTTTCCTCACCAGTTTCACGTTTGATATCTTCATGGAAAATATCAATGTCATTTTTTATTTCTACTGTGATACATGTATTTGTTGACAAATAATTTATGAGTTTTTCTTTAGGCTGCTCGTGATAGTTGTCAGTGGCATATTTGTGATCCACAGAGTCTGTTTCACTTGTAGAACTGTTACCGTAGCTTCTGCACGTTAAAATATCAATTTCGGATTGCTCATTTTTCACTGTATCTATTTGAGAGGTTTCGTTGAAATCGTTATATTCGATTTTTACCCCAACTTGTCTAGTCCTTAATTTATCCATATCCATTTCTATTATCAATAATCACAACATCTCCAAACAATAAAACCAAAATAAAACAATCAGTAAAAAAATACAAAGGAACATTCATAACCATAACCACAGATTCTTCTTCTTAATTTTATGGCCCTTGCTCCCTCTTGGTGCATTCAGCCAGGTCACTTCGAGGGGCTACTACTTGGTCATAACCACAGATTATAGAAATAGCCATTACCATTAACCATAGCCGCTTTCCAATTGCCACAGAGAGTAGCTCCGGGTAACACCTGAAGTAATTTGACAGATCACGATAAATCATGTTCCAATTAAATAAACCCTATTTATAAAGTCAGGTGCGTTTACTTCAGGTTCAGTTCAGGGGTAACAAGCTTCACTGGAGGCTACTACCCCTGGCAATTGGAAAGCAGCTATTGCCATAATGATAGCTCAGGGTAACTCCGGGTAGCTCCTGAAGTAATTTGACAGATCATGAAATATCGTGTTCCCATTAAATATTATTTGCAGTCAGGTGCTGTTCACTGGTTCAGTTCGGGGGTAACAAACTCTATTAGGTTGGTGCTACTTCCCGTGGCAACAGGAAAGTGGCTATGGAAACAATATGTTCCAATTAAAACCTATTCATGAAGTCAGGTGCAGTTCACTTCAGGGGTAGCAAGCACTACTGGGTGCACAGAACTATATCCCAGAGATATAGTTCTGTGGTTGGGTGCGTCCGCACCCTGCCAGACCCAAACAAAACTGAAAAGTCAAACTTCAATCAGTCATACTGAAATGGATGTTCGAAGGTCGGTCTCAAATTTGTCTAGTTATAATTTACAGAATTGCTGCAATTCGTTTCGTCTGAACAAGAAGAATATAAAATTGAAACGTCGCGTTTGATAGCGGATACTTTCTGTAGTTTCATCTATTCCAGACAAATAGGTGAACCGCTTTCAGGTGTCATCTGTTGGTTGCAAAGCATCAAGACACGTGAAAGATTCTTGTGAGGTCGCAGTAGGTCCAGTACAAATCGCACAATATGGAATTGTGGGGTGAGTTTTGTGTAGTGTCTAGTGTAGAAATCGAATTCATTCACCTTGTTGTTTGCAGACGAAGAAAATTTCGAGCCGCCAGCCCCTAGATTGTCACAGTTGGTTGCTAATAAATGGGACGGTGAAGATGAAGAGGACGAAGTGAAGGTAAGGGTAAGAAAGCGTTTTGGTGTCGTTGTGTTAAAATATGGGCAACTTATGACACTCGATTTGCATAATGGTCTATTTGTAGATGTTTCTAGAAATTTCTTGTGTCAAGGTCTAACCTAAAAACTGAAGATGGTGTGAATTTATATACAACCAATAACCAATGGAAAACCCCAAGTAGGCAGCTATTTTTGTGGTATTATCCTGTTTTGATACAAACGCTCTGATAACAACTATTTAGAGTATAATTGGATAATTCCCATATAGTGTTATTTCTTACATATTTACAATTCTTAACATATTTACAACAAAGATATCCATACCCTGTACAGTTACCTAGTAAATGTAATTTCAGGAAAGTTGGGAAGATGAAGAAGAGGAAGAGGATAAAAAAGAAAGCCTAGGAGGAGAGGTTCAACAGAAACCGAAAAAGAAGCCTTTAGCTGAAAGAATTGCCGAAAAAGAGGTGAGATTCATGTGTAATTTCCTTTATCAACCATAATCTATGATTTATTCAACCAATTGATATCGAGTACAATTCTCTTAGGGTTATTGAGAGTTTTGTAAAGGTCTGTCACTCATTGCAAGTTAATTACTATATATTTTGCTAAAAAATCGTTGCAGAGACAAAAACGGGAAGAAATGGCGAGACGCCTCATGGAGGAGGAAGAAGAGATGTCTCCGGAAGAACGGCTGCGCCGGCAAAAGGAAGCCGATTTGAAGTTGGCCTTAGAAACGACTTTCGCCGATGGAAACAAAGAAAATTCTAAAATAGACGATCTCAGTTTGCCCGATACGAAAGAAGAGTTCGATACTTTCACTGACGCCCTCTCCAAGAAACTGACTCCCCTATCTGGTAGCGTAGAATACCCCAATTTCGTAGAAACATTAACTAGGAACCTTTGTGCCACAAGTGAGTGTCTGGGGTCCCTCAGGGAACCGTGTTTGGGCCCTTGACTGTCTATCACGTACCCAAAAGCTTTTTATTGGGACTGACTGATAGCAGTGGAAATTTATCGATTATTTTTTATTTTAGTGACATCTTTTGATATTAAAAAAATTAAAAATTCTCTAGACAACTTGTACTTGGAAAAACAGAAAATGGAGAAGGGAGATAAATCGAAAAAGAGTAAGGGAAAAGGCAAGGCTAGGCTGAAAATGGAAGGAGACAATGTAAGTTATTACAGTTTGTAAACATGGTGTTTTTCCCTTTATATTAGGTTGAGTTGCCATTATCGTTGTCTTTTTTTCAGCAACTGTCTCAGCTGTCCGCCTATGTGACCGAATACGACGAATTTGATGACTTCATGTAGCAGAAAATCTGGCGTGAATCACATAGGTTTTTAATATTTAAGTTAGGTTATTCAAGGAGAAACGACAATTGTTACTCATCAAAATTGATAAGCCGTGAGTGTATTTTATTGAGAATGCAATATATATTTTTCAATTTTGTTTATACATGGTATTTCTTTGAATCGAGGTATTCCTGATGTTTGGTCGTTTCCCAAAGCCTGTATATTATAAGACTCGCGATATTTTACACCCAATGTGGAATTATGGATGCTAGCCCTGTTGAATAAAAACATTACAGTTGGTTCGTTCTTTTATTATGTTGAACTTGCGTTAATTAGCTTTAATGCCGGTTTTTTGTTTAAAAAATTACAAGACATTTTTCTGTCACAATTACGGATGTTCTGAATTGCCAAATTTTTTCTTTTTCAATAATCCCGACTCAGGATTACTTATATAAATTAGCATTATTTTACTCCATGAAAAAGTGACATGAAATACAACGGAAAATATCACTTTTGAACGCATAATCAAAAATATCTGTATAATTATAGCAAAAAAAACAACACGTTTCACATCCACTGTCTCTTTTATCAGCTATCATCTCTTTGGGATTCCTATTGAATGAAAACGTTATAGTAAGATTCATTTACTGTGCATTTGGGTGTTCCCCAAGGATCAGTTCTCGGACCCCTTCGTTTTGGAAAACGGTTAAAGGTAGCTCAATTCTGCGAAAAATACTCAAAAAAAGTCCGAAGAGTTGAATGAAATATTCGAATTACAAGAAACTGAATTTTCTAACATTTCCATTTTTATTTTTCAAAAATTCGCCTGGGTATATGAATCTCGATAAGCTGATACCAGATTATAGAAAGAATGGCGAGAAATTACTATTTCAACTCCAGATGAACTCTTCAACTAGCGAACGGTTAGAGAAAAAACAATTCTGCGAACGCCAATCGATTCAGAACGATAAAATTAGTAAAACCTGTAATTTTCAAGTCGATCGACGGGAGGAAAAAAAAATCGCATGAGTCCTAAAAATCATGAAAAATGCAAAATCATCACATTCAGTTGGAATTTGCACTTTATACGCGAAATTTCTTGCCGATTTCGAAAATATGTCATTTTTTTCTATTTGTTAAAAAATTGCAAACGCCCCTCAAATGTATCTCGATGAGCTGATTATTCGTACCACAAAAATAAATTTCGATGACGAATTAACAAAATTTCAGATCATTTATTTTATTTGAAAAAATGCGTCAATATGTTTGTTTAACTCTATTGATATGGTAATTCCAGGATAGCTTATCAGCATGGCCCCCTGAGCATTTTGCATAATTCAGTTTTGAAATATCAGTCTCGTTATTTATTTCAACCAAGTATCTTTCATCTATTGTAGTATTTTTCACTACCTTACAAAGTTGAGCATTCGAAAATTGGCAATATTAAGCAATTGACCATTTCAAATTATCTGCAACAAGTTAAAAAAAAAATGTAAGTGAATTCAAACACACCGTTGAATAGGGGCTAAAATTGTTTGGGATTTAAGCTGGTTTATAGGTAGTTATAATTCGACAAGATGCGCATTTGCAATTGGGTCTTCTTGGAAGAACGTTGTACAAATATCCGTCAGATGTACTTCAATGTCCGTCATGATATTAGCCAGGAAAGTAGTTGCTTTCTGACACTTGATTGCCTTTAGTTCGAAATGAATAGTTAACTCTTCCTGGAATCTGTTGCTTTTCGAGAAGTGTAGTTCTAGATTTTCCATGCGGATGGCGCTGCGACCAACTTCGTTATGGGTCGTAGCTTCATCCGTGAGGAAATATTAGTTGAACAGTTGATTATCATTCATTTGGCAGGGACAGGACAATTATAACGTTGTCCGACCTAGTCATGCAAATGTACTGTTTAATTACAAGACACAAACTTGTAATTGAGTCTTGAAAGAACGTTGCACAAACATTTGTCAGATGTAGTTCAATGTCCGCCGTGGTATTAGCCAGGAAAAAGAATGAAAGCAACGATATTCAACTTCAATTAAATTGTATTAACAAACAAATATCTCAACCATACAATAACTAACAAAAACATAAAAACTGCTCTACTGTTCACGTAACAACCTAAACAGTGGCATACGTCTCCAACCCGTAATCCGTGTAAAAATCAGTCAACCTTCGAATACAAGCCGTCATTTTGTTGTTGTAATTCCTCATGTCTCTGATGACGTCTTGGTCCCTATTGGGTTTTTCTAAAGCTAAGGCGAAGATGAGATTTCTTCTATGGGGTGCAAATCTAGACAGCACGTTGAACAGCTGACTCCCCAGCCAGCCGTGGAAAGGCTCCAATGTTTCGGCATAGGCTTTCTTCAGAAAAGGGGCTAAATCATTCGAACATCTTTCGCTTTGGGTATCGTCTATTATGGACTGGTAAAAGAGCGATAGGAAGTGGAGTGCCCTGTAATGAAAGATTTAGATTTTGTAAAGAGAGTAATGAAAGATTTAGGTTACCTTCTGATAATAATAACATTTAAATTTAGTGCTTATCTACTGAATAAATTACAAGTTTACAGATAACCCTGTTTTAAACTAAGAAATTCAGCCCTGATGTCAAAAAAGCATAATGTCGAATATTTTCATCAACCTTGAGAAGGCGGCAAATGGCCTCATATTTCGAATAGACCACGTAAGTGCTGTCGTCACGATTGGGCGGAGCTTGAAAAACCTTTCCAAACAAATGGGTAAAACGTGTTGAAAACCCACAAGACATTATTAAGTTGACGATTTTGCTTATTTCCGTCAAGCATATGGATAATCGTTATTATTTTCAATAAAGGATCGGTTAATTGAAACCTCTTGTCTAAAGTACCAATTCCAATGTTTGGAAAGGTTCACCAAGTCCCACCCACTTTGACGTCACGCTTAGGTAGTCTATTACTGGAGAGAGATGTTTACACTTCATAACCTCCTAAACGAATGAGTGTTTTCATTCATTTTAATCATCACTAAATAAGTCCATATCGACTTACCGTCGTAACCACATAAGGGCATCCGTAGCCACGCTCTCACCTTCAGTTTGCTCCCTGAAAATCATTTCTTCCAAATATTGGTTACTTTCCGTGTCCTGTTCATATCTACGGTAAATTTTTCGAATATTTCCTTTCATGTCGTTGACAACAGGTGCAAAAACTTTACCAAATCGCTCTACTAAGTTGATCGCAGCAGAAGATGCTTCTAAAAATTCTTGGGATTCAATTTTTTCGCTGGCATTTGGAAACTGGGCAGTTAGAGTTGTAAAGAGAGTCAATTCATGACTGGGGTGAGTCGGAAATTGCTTGGACATTGCTTGATTTTATTATTGACATGAATTTGATAAGAAAAAGACACTTTCTTGATTTTGAATATTTTGACAGTTCTCAATTTTGAAAAATATTTATGATAGTCAGGGAACAAGAGTAAAAAATGCATATCGCAAATCGCACTTTCTTCAAAAACCCTGCAAGGGCATACATGTATCTGAATCTAGTCCGTGATGTTTTCAATGTAACCAAAACTATGATGGTCGATTTTTCTTGTCTGGTTTTTAATAAAACTGATGTCACTGACGAAGTTAAATGAAACTCGCTAAAAATTCCCTACTGATGTTCCTTTTTTTTGGATATGACGGTCCACATTTCCAATAAAAAATACTCTTAAGCCCATGGCTCAGGTCAAATGTTTGATCGAACTGCTTTAAAATGACGTAAAATCTATTGGTTGATTTCACGATTCAAAATTTATGTAATGAAAGGAGGAAAATAATATTTCAAAACAAAGCTGTCAATTTTTTAATGTCTTTAATCGCACCCGAATACACCTGTGTTGAACGTGTCTATTACGTACTATAAATTACACAATCCTCTTTATAGTTTTGATTCTAGTTTCGCACGATATTCCCCTAGTGATTCCCTCAACTCCCTCCTCAATATTTTTCCACTCGGGTTCTTCGGTATGGAAGAGACGAATATAACTCCGCCTCTTAGTCTCTTCTGGGGCGATACTTTACCTAAAAAGACGATGGAAATTAATTTCTGCCGTGTGATCAACGACATCTAATGGACATGGCTTCCATATATGAGATTTGCGAGGTCGTTTGTTTTTATTGAAACCAACTTACTAGCAACGTAGTCCTGAATTTCTTGTTCTGTCACATCCGCTTCGTCATTTTTCACCACGAAGGCTATGGGTAATTCTCCCGATATTTCGTCAGGAAGACCAACAACGCCCGCATCGTCAACTTTTGGATGACCTAACAGTATTGCTTCTAATTCTGCCGGAGCAACCTTGAATATTATTGAAAACCTGTTATCAACAACTGATTGAATAACTACAAAAAGTATGTTTTCTCAATCCGACAAATAACAGTGCGTTCCTTGGTTGTTATAAGACACCCAAAGCTGTCAGAGTTGTCAAAGGCACAGAAGTGTGTTCTGTGGTCAAAGGACTATAAACAATCAGAAAAACTGAATTTAGTCAAGGCCATCACAGACACACTTGCTTAGCACATAGCATAAGAAGACATAACGAAGTTCAGCCAATCAAAAAGCGAGTATCCTACGCTACGGACTTTTTGATTGGCTAAACTCCGTTATGTATCCATGCTGTGCGAATGCAAGCGTTGTATGTAAGGTATGTAAGGGCGATGATCGATGAGAGAGGAGAGAACGTTTCTGTAATATTAATAGCTGCTTTCAGGGGTAGAAGCACCCAGTGGAGCTTGTTACCCCTGAACTGAACCTGAAGTGAATCGCACCTGATTTTATAAATGGAGTTTATTTGCAACATGATTTATCCTGATCTGACAGATCACTTCAGGAGCTACCTGGAGTTACTCGGAGCTAGTCCCAGTGACAATTGGAAAGCGGCTATTGATATGTACCTTGTTGAGAGTATTAACCCAGATCCCGCAGTAGGTCTAGCACAATGCATTCTCACCTGATATCCCTTGTACTTTATGAGTTCTTTCAAGCGATCTACGATGAAAAAATACTTGTCGTCGTCGTAATATCCCAAATCACCAGTCTTAAGCCAGCCATCAGGAGTGAAAGTATCTCTCGTGGCTTGCTCGTTGTCGAAATAGCCCTTCATAACCAAAGGGCCCCTCACGCATATCTCTCCCACTTTGTTTGGTCCCAAGGACTTTCCTGTTGTGGGATCTCTTATTTTGACTGACATGTATGATATCACCTTACCGCTGGAACCCGGTTTATTGCTGACGTTGTCTTCCATGATGGTTACTGCTAGATTGGACTCTGTAAGTCCGTAGGCTTGACGAACTGCCTTTACGTTCAGTCTGAAAATCAAGGTTTTTAATCAAAATTAACAATTGAACATATTAAGCTCCATGATGTTCATGGGTAAACTTGTCTATACTGCCGTCCTAAGCAAAAGTGCAGTATCTGCAGCTGCTATTTTTCTCAGAATTCTGTATATCCGACCTTCTTACGTAGGAAATTCTTGAACTTTTATAGATACGGCAAAATAATTTGTCAACTTCGGCTATTTAAACCGAGTATACTTCATTTTTGTTTGATAAAAGGCAAAATTTATAGGTGTTTGAACCTACATAATCCAATTTCTCAATATTCATATTTTTAGGACGGCAGTATAGTATGAACCCAATTAGCTTTCACCTATCGGCGACATTAAATCCCAATTCTACCACTACCTACCCTACACCCCCGTCCCTTGCAAGAATGAACCAACAGTAGTTCGCAGTCGTTTCATAGGAGTATGTCAGCCAGAATCGAAAGTTGCCAAAAGGATTTGCTCGAGGCAAGATGCATAGAATCCCTGGTGTGATCACTTATACCTGTGATACCGACATACAAAAGTGTTGATGTACGGCCTACTTGATTCATGTTATTTTTATTGCATTGGTACCGTTTCACTTCTTTAGCTCAGATGGCGGCAAAATTACAGATTAATGTTGTCATTGACGATTGACGGTTGGACAAGCGACAAGTGTCATGTCAACATTCAAAAACAATCAAATGACAAATGAAGGCACCGTGGAATGTTGGAAACTCGGCTATTTTCGACTTCTGCGCCATCCATCGACGAATGAAGCCAACGGTATCAATGCAATTACAGTATCAACAACTTTGGTAGAAACAAAATCGAATCTGTGATCGCACCAGGGTTTTTATGCATCTTGACTCGAGGCGACTGTCAACACTTTCTTCTTCTTTTGTTCCACCAATTATATAAGTATGCGTTATGACTGATGGAGAAGCCGCAACTACTGGAAGAGACGGTGGTCTTTGGAAATTGTTAGAGAACTATCTAGGATATGATTAAACTACACTGATGAATGATGATTGATGAGACGCATGCCCAGCCAACCATGTGATAAGAGAAACATGTATACGTGGCATCACATTGTGACGTGCGACATCTCAGCAGACCAGCAAATAGTATAAGATGAAAGTGGAGTGGACTCAGGCCAATGAGTAATACTTGACAATTTTCCTACCAGTCAAAACGTTGTGATATATTTCAATAAAATCTACAGTACATGCGTGTATGCGATATAAAAATGTAACATATAATATTCATCTCATAGATGTCTCAATGGGTGACATGACTAAGTAGCTTTGTTGACGTCGAATAGGTGTGGTCTGATGAATGTCCTTATCACATTTTTTTCTTTTGTAATGTGTTATTGTGACTGTGATAATATCAAATATCCCTCGAATACAGCTAAAAAATTAACATCGCATTGGTGCAACATTGTTACATCACATAACCCTGCATGTAACACGATGAATGGCTGGGTGGTGAGGGTGAGCAAAGCTCGTTGGTACGGAAACGGCGGAAATATGTTGCTTGTCACCACAGGCATCAGAAAATGATCCGCAGGTTTGTCCTTCATAAATTTTTTGGAGGACCGTAGAAGTAATCAGCGTTATAAAAGCGTTTACTTTGTTCCTTATAACGCCAAGGCGCCTATAAGGAGATGATTGATGGAGGCAAAACATTGATTGAGAACTTTTTCAATGAAGATCGATGCTGTATCGGAATTCTAGTTAAACGTTTTGTGATTGTTGGCCTCAAACAGAAGAAATCGGTGATCTTGACATTTCCGATATTGGGGTAAAAATGTCTTATAAATTCAGAAAACTCATTCCTGCAACCAAGGTCGGATCTGGACAACTTTTGTTAGTGGGGGAGGGAGTAAAACGTATCCATTGGGCGATATAGCAATAAAGTAGAAATGATCTGAATACGTTCGAGTTAGACCGGCAAATTTGAAGTCTACTGCAAGAATAAATTCAGAAATTGGAAATCAAATGCGCTTTACCTTTTCCTGAGTATGACATCAATTTCCTTATCCAACGGCGCGGCTCCGCAAAACGCCTGTTTCACACAGGATAAATCATAATTGGACAAATCAGGGGTCTTGGCGAGAAAAATCGCTAGAGGGGGCGCTAGCGCCAGAACTGAGATCCGATAATCCTGTATCGCCTTCAGAAAAACGTCCCCTTCGAACCTTTTCATAACCACCAATTTGTTTCCTCTGACGATGGTAGAGAGCCCCATGTTCAGCCCGTATCCGTGGAAAAACGGCATCAATCCCAGAATAACCTCGTTCTCATCTATTGTTATCGAGTATCGTGGGTCTCTGGAAAGAGTATCTGTTCATTTCCTGATTCAGAGGGATCGCATTATTTATTTTAGTGTTCCTTTCATAGCCTTACCTAGTCTGCGCGTCTCTGGTAGCCATATTTCTGTGGGTGAGCATCACCCCTTTCGGTAACCCGGTGGTGCCAGAGGAGCACAACACAAATGCAACTTTCTCCCCGGCATTTTTATTGAAAGGTTGGACCGTGTGAGGCAGTACCGTGTTTCCTCGTAAGTGTCTTTGAACGAAATTTGGGAGATATTCAGCTCCAGGTACTGGTTCAGAGGAGTCAATTATTATCACCTAAAAGGAATCATAATTTTGGAACAGAGACATTTTAAAAGTAAAACTGAGCAGGATTTTCATCTGTCGAAACAAACGAGCGAGGGGTGCTATTTCAAAGTTTCAGCCTATAAAATTCGAGAGGAGTATGTACAAAATACAATGAAGTTAATCTAAATTATGACCGCGTACGACAATTTCGATATATTTTTCATATTTCTATGATAAATTTCACTCGACTCAAAATCATTAAAAATCTTTTCGTATAAAGTCTCGTTCATACCCTCGCGAACTTTGCAATTTTTCTGCGAATAAAATGGCTGCCGACATGGTTCTGCATCAACGATTGGTCTGGAATGACAGGGAGCCATTTTATTCGCAGACTAATTGCGAAATTCGCACAAGACTTGACACGTTCAGTGTTGATAATTCTTTTGCCACTTTCCAATTGCCACAGGGATAACACCGAGACTTCGGACGTGACCAAGTGGGCGTGTCCTCTTTACTTGGAGGATAACCATCCAAACTGATTCTATGCAGTTTTATCTGTAGTTTTATAGACTACCTAAGCGTGACGTCAAAGTGGGTGGAACTTGGTGCACCTTTCCAAACATTGGAATTGGTATTTTCGACAAGAGGTTTCAATTAACAGACCCTTTATTGAAAATAGTAACGAGTATCCTAATTCTTGACGGAAATGAGCAAAATCATCCAATCCATAATGTCTTGATGGGTTTTCAACTATCTATTTGTTTGGAAAGGTTTTTCAAGCTCCGCCCAATCGTGACGACAGCATTTAGGTAGTCTATTAAGTGAAATGTGTTTCAAAGACCTTTTCCAAGTTCAAAGGAACTCGTGTAAATCAGGAGAATGTCCATGATCAAAAGTATTCAGAAATGAAATAACATAAATTAGATAAGATAATTTATCATCCAATTGCCAATGTTTATGCAAGTACCCTGAACACATAATTATCATTCATTTTATAAGTGTGCTGATGAAGTTATGGTGTATTTTGAGGTGCTATATTTCTCTAGTTTCTGAAAGAACAATGGCAAGTGATACAAACTTGGATAAAGTCCATGCTCAAAACTGAATGGTAAAAATAGGCATGTGTAGGATATAAAGATTCATTTAAGTGGCTGACAAATCTATTCTTCTCAAAGATTTAATCCATTCAAGAACCAGAAGACATGTAAAACCATGAAACATAAACAACCGTCATCAATGTTTATCCTCCAAGCAACTGATTGTGATGTTAGCCCAGAAAGTCTTTTCTACCCATTAACAAAGTCAGGGGAAGTTCAGTTCAGGAGTAACAAACTTTTTTATGTATGGCTATTGGTGCTAGGAATCGCACGTTAATCGTCAGCTCGCACAAGTTTCGACTTCTGAGAGCTGTCGGTCATAGGGGAATGACAGCTGGTTAATGGAAAAAAAAAAATTGTTGTATTTTGACAGATGTCATTTTGTAGCCAATGATTGAACTAGAATAAGAAGCCCTTGGTGCAATAAACACTCGAGTATTCGAAACAAAAGGCACATCATCTAAAAAATTATCAAAAGATCAATCGATTTTATGAAAGGACGAACCAATCAACTCATGCCCCTCTATTCCCAAACACTTCAATACTTATATTTTCTGTAGATCCTGTGGGATTCCGTGTACCATATAGAATTCTACATAGTCGACAGTTATGTCTCTGTCTCTCATGAAGTCAACCATAGTGTCATCTCACTTATTCGAACAGTACAATTCTATGGTACAAGGAATCCTACGACGCCTGAACTTACCGCTTCTAAAAATGCCAGTTCCTCCTTCAACTCGACGAATTTATCGGCCACTTCCTCGGAACAAAACACAATTCTCGGTTTCGTGATACTCAGGGCGTGTTTGAGTTCGTCTTGGATGTAATAGTGATTGAGGGGGGCTATCACAGCTCCAACGTACAAAGCTGCCACTATCGGGATGAAGAATTGTAGGTTGTTCTCACTGCATACTGAGATAACCGTGTCAGGCGTACAACCATATCTGCGAAGCGCCTCGGCAAGGTTACACGATTCTTCTAGAATCGTTTTGAACGTCAGAGTTTTTCCGGAATAAACATCAACCTAAAAGACAACTCCCTTAGAAACAAGGAGATATGGCAACGGTGTAACAGTAAGCACTGTTATGTTAATTAATAAGTGCCCTGTATTAAATGGTTCTTTTTATTTAAGGGAATCATATATGTGTATGCTGATGTCTTGGTTCTATTCAGTTTAAGATGAGGATTCATACCTCTGAACGAAATCGGTAAACAATTCAAAATATAAAAAATGTCGCTCTGTGTGTTGATATATTGAATGGCTTTTGACACTACGATCTAAGATATGAGTGTCAAGGGTATTCAAAATGTCGTGGAAAGAAACAGGGGTTGATTTTTGGTTATTCGCTTTCGTGTAAGTTTACATGGAAATGAACCAAAGATATCATCGAACACTCTAGTGATTTATTACAAATGGTTTGTATGGGTTCAAGGCGTTGAAGGATTCTTTCCATATTGATGAGAAAGTTATATTAATTACTCATACCGATTGTACCGTTTCAATAAGTGGGTACGGGCGGAATATGAAAATTACAAAACATGTGCGAGTTCAAACTCCACGAAACCGCATTTTATAGCTAAATTCCAAATATCACATGAACGAACATACTGAATAACTTTAAAAATATATTTCTATCACTATCGAAACCACCAATTAATTAGAAGCAAAGGTCATACTACTGAATAGTAATCGTTCCATTATAATTTCAGTTGAAATTGTGTTGAATTGTTCGTATTTATAATACATTGTTCACATTGATGTAAGTGCTTCGTTTTTTTCATTTTGCCTATGTCACTGATATTTTGGAAGCTGAACTATATTAGCCATCAAATTAACAAAAATAGACTGAAAAGGTATATTTTTTTAATCTTCAAAATAAAAAAAACTTGACATTGGTGGGTTTTAATCCCGCGTGCTACCGATTGCAAGTTCAAAACGTCATATTGCTTTACCAACTAGTCTAATTGGTCACGTGTAAGAACTTTAGACCTACCCAGTCAACACTGGACAAACATCCACATCTCGCAGGGATGTCAATATTGTCAAAAACGGTATTTAGATGTCCTTATTGTGATATATCGTATATGTAGATATCAAAATCAATAATAGCCGGATATGGATATGTCTCTGCGATGTCATATTGTTGTCATTCCTGCGATATCACACTGCGACATCCCTGTGATATCTAAATTAATGATAGCTGGATTTAGATGTTCCTGCGATGTCAAATTATTACTTGCCATAGACATCATACTGCGAAATCATTTAGACATCAAAATCTATACTTAGATATCTCTGCTACTATATTTTTATTGTGTTATCTCCAGATCAGGTTTCCTGTTTCAATTGGTTCAGGCATGCCAAACAAAGGCTCGACAGAAAAAGAAACCAAAGGAATTGACTTTTATTTTTTCAATTAATCTATTTTCATTTTTAACTTTGTGAATTTTTAATTCTGTTCTTTGTTAATGTTATGCCAGAATGTTTTAATTTTTTGAAGAATTTTTTTTATTTATATATTTCTTAGATTTTTTTTTTCATTTTGGAAATATATTTTTTTTCAATTTGTTGTTTCTGTCTCGAATATCGTACAGACGATGACGTCTCTTGAATATAACAGTGAAGAAATCGCTGCTATGTCGCTCTGTTACATTCCTGATACGTTATTATTAGGAGGCATCTTTGCGGCGTCTCAGAACTACATCGCAAAGACATCTCAGACCTACATCGCAAGACGTCGCCAGCATGCATCATGAGTGTGACAAAAGAGAGTCGCTGGGACGTCTGTGCGACGTAACGATACGAGTAGCAGGTCACAAAAGTGACATCGCAGCAATATATTAGAGATGTATCTGTGTTAGCTGGGAAGCCACCTTTAATTATCCCGATTATCGCTATTGACAGTATCTTGTTAACCCTGGCTCACTGTCAAACAGTTTTATCAAACTGCCTTCAGGCGAAATCATTATCAAATTGTGAAATGAACCAATTAAATGACGTCAGTTGCAGGCAGTTCGACCAAACTAGTCAACCGTGAGCCACTGGCATTACATGTTTTATATGCTAATAACAACCTCACAAAATAACACCGCCAGATAAACTCACTGACTACTCACCATAGCATCATGTTTGGCGGTGTTTGCTAATAAGCTGTCGAAAACTATTTTTCCCAAGGTATCCTCTGAAATTTGCGCGTAGGGCTCTGGCCCATGTACTACAAACGTGTCGTCTTCTACTAATGACATCTTTCAGCTGGAAAAAGACGAACTAAACTAGGTGAACGTATCTGTCATCGCAAAGTTAAGCAACAGGTACGAAATGATAGCAAAAGTAAGTAGATAAGCGAGGTCAAAAGTTCAAGTACGCGCGGTGTAGATGCAGTGGCGTCAGTTGCAGTTGGCGTTGCAAACATATACCCGCGAATATGGTGATTGTGGAAAATAACGACGCTAATTTTATAGTGTTTGTTCCACCGCTGACGAAAAGGGATGCGTAAATGGTGTTTGGGTTATCCAAATGAAAATTGATTAGTATACATTTTTTTTTCATGAATTCGCATTTTCAATCTGTTAACATTTTCTACGGTAATGCATAAACATCACATAAGTCAACATGCGAACAATTACTGTCAGTGGCGTAGCACTGGGTACTGGACGCAAACTTCCTTGTTCATATGAGCTATTGAGAAGTGCAGTTGATTTTAAGTTTTTGAACATATAAATAATAACATAATAATAAGCATGAGTAGTAATCTACGTACATTTAAAAACGCATGGTTGTATAAATAATTGTGATAAATGACAAGTAAATAATAACATTGAAGAGACAACCCAGCCAACCATCGCGCGTGTGACTTGAAGGGTTATATATGATGTAACAATGTTGCACCAATGCGTTGTTAATTGTTTACCTATATTCGACGGATATTTGATATTACGTCACAATAACACATTACAAAAGGAAAACAATGTGATAAGGACATTCATCAGAGACCACACCTATTCGACGTCAACAAAGCTATAGATTACATTTTCATATCACATATAACCCAGCCAACACAGATACATCTCTAAGATATTGCTGTGATGTCATTTCGTGACCTGCGACTCGCATTGTTATGTCGCACAGACGTCCCAGCGACTCACTTTTGTCACACTCATGATGCATGCTGGCGACCTCTATGCGATGTAGTTCTGAGACGCCGTGAAGATGCCTCCTAATAACGTATCAGGGATGTAACAGAGCGACATAGCAGCGATTTCTTCACTGTTATATTCAAAAGACGTCAACGTCTATGCGATATTCCAGACAGAAACAACAAATAGAAACAGAAAATATATTGTCAATATGAAAAAAATAAATATAACAAAAATATAAATAAAAAAAATTCTTCATATAATGAAAACATTCTGGTACAAATTAACAAAGTACAAAATTAAAAATCAACAAAGTAAAAAATGAAAATGAATGAATTAAAAAATTATAAGTTAATTGTTTTGGGTTCCTTTTCCTGTCGAGCCTTTGCTTGGCATGCCTGAACCAATTGGAACAGGCTGCTTCCACATTTTTTTCGTTCTCTCCTTGAAGGCTCATCACCACATCTGGAAATCAATGAAACAATATGAGACTACTGAAAGCTACAATGCCAGATAGTAAGGAAAGAAATAATGGAATCTCACTTTGTTGATACACTCAACCGTTAGAGTGCTTGCCTGTCATTCAGGCGGCCCGGGTTCGATCCTCCTGCCTGTCAAGGAGCACAATGTTTTTTTTCATGTGACCTCGCATTCCATGTCCAAAATAAGTCACAAAGACTTTCTTCAAGGCGGACATTTTTACATCGCATTGTATTGGATACATGTTTGAGACTTCAAATGAGATGTCGCACGTCACAATGTGATGTCAAGTATACATGATTCTCGTATAACATGGTTGGCTGGGATGGTGCTCGGTTGCTTCCCAATTCAGAATTCCGGGTCTGCCACTGATTGATAAGCATGAGCATGCATCTTTATACCTACTACAAAGATCGATTGCCAGTTATAGTTGTTTCTTATCGCTAAACTAATCATGTTGTCTATCTTATCTAATTTCTCCATGAAGATGAGTCGAAAATTGAATACGATTCAAAAGATAGCGGTGTGATCGCAGTAAAGATGTTTTTCTTCAAGCAGAGTGCGAGAAATGTAGTTTCGGAAGTGTAATTTTTGCCGTACTAGCGCGGGAAAAATTTTCCCGCACGCTAAAGTTTGTTCAAACACTTCAGCATTTGTTTCTTATCGATTCTTCCAGAAAGCCGTCCATAATTCGGATATCTCCAATAACCACACGGAAATTTGAGTTTTTTCAAAAACCGTTTCATTGGATAGGGTTGTATATAAAGTATAAACTTCCCCTATTTTTTATTGTAGAAATAGCCGAATTTGACGCCAATTTCTGAAAACATCGTTGAATTTTTTTGAAAAGTTTCGCGAGAAATAGGAAGCTTCAGGTCTTATTCAGGCTGATTCTTTAAATTTTTGACTATATAGCACGCAACGTCTTGAGTATGTCCATTTTAGGTCCAATTCAGGCCTAAACGTCCTAGATCTATTCAGGACGTACTGATAATGTCCATTTCTGAACGTACTGCCAGCACAGTCCATAGTCTATGGGGCCTTAAGAGGAAACAGGAGCGACTGTCAGCCATATTCCAGGTCTTCAGCGAAACATCACCTTTGAGGCTAGAAGAGCTCCGAATTTGAGGTAGCTGCGTAGGCAAGTGAAGACTGCCTTTCTGGCTACAGTGTTTCTGTCCATACGTGACCCGTATTATTGTCTTCACTGACGCTGCCCGGAGCACGTAGAGCACACCACGCCTAAAGCTGGCGCCCGAGGCATTCCGTAACCTCGACTCGGTGCCAAAGGCCAAAGGTGACCGGTAACGACTTGGTTAAAAAAAACAGCAAAGCTGAATAAAGTATCGCTTTTATTTATGTACAATATAAAATCACACACAAATATACACTTAAAAAGTTATCCTAAATTAGTAGGGAAACGCGTCTCTTATCTCTTGCGGAAGTTTCGCCACTAGGGCGCTGTGATCGACAGTCTTTGCGGTAGCGAAGATACCTTGGGCATCGGGGAACGGCGCGTCTTTGTCATAACTGTAGTGTTTGCCGTGAATGTCCGTCAACTGTCCCCCGGACGCTTCCAGGATAGCCTCAGGAGCGCAGGTGTCCCATTTCTTGCAGCCTCGACTGGCGTAAACGTAAGCATGCGCCCTGCCCTCCAAGACAACCAAAACCTTGAATCATAAAACCTTCCGTTGAGAAATTCACTAAATAATTAAGCAGTGAGGAAGAGCAAAGAGGAGGGAGATGAAGAAGAGGACGAAGCGGAAAAGAGGAAGGAGAGGAAGAAGAGGATAAAGCGGAAGAAGAGGATAGAGCGGAAGACAGGAAGAGGAAGAGAGGAGAAGAGGAAAAGAGAAGGGGTGGACAGAAGAAGAGAAGAGGAGGAAAAAAAAATAAGGAGAGGAAAAGATGACTGATCATTCATTCATAAGTTTACCTTATGGCCGGCTCCACCGACACTGATGATATCATCGGGGTTCAAAGCCTTCAGAGCTTTCGATACCATACCGTCTCTGTGTGACCTCGAAGTCGTGATGATGAACTTGTCTTGTGGCGGATCTACGGGAGTGAATCCGCCGACGCCAGCGCCTACAAGGCCCCACAGTGTTCTGCCGGGCGTATCGGGCTCCGTTTTGTAGTTGTGATAGGGTTGGTGGATCACTCCCCCCACTGCTCTACCGTCAACGGCCACACCGATGAGGACCGTCACGTGGTCTAGGAGTCCCTACAATGAGAAAAAAATAGCGATAACCATATAATTGCAACGAATATTTTAGTTCTTGGAGCAATTGGAAAAATACCGCAATATTATTCTTTATTCCCAGCACATATCACCTTTGGACTTTTCTGAAATTGTTTACATCACAATTGAAACAAAAAATTGTGACTTGATTTTAGCTCTATTGGAATATCTTGAATCAAGTGAAAGCCTGATTAAGTAACACAACCTAGATGAGTAATACCCGAATATTAATGAAGGTAACATCTTTTCATGTTATTAATTTTTTAAGGATAGAATAAGCACGTCAGTTGAAAACGATGGTATTTCCATCGCCGCACGGAAATTCTTTGTTGTCGATATAGTCTGATCAGTACGGCAACGCTGCATTTGATATTTGACAGAACAACAACAAAACATTTTTGTATGTTTTCGTTCTTGGCTACAGGAGTGTT
This sequence comes from Chrysolina americana, assembly GCA_958502065.1. NCBI lineage: Eukaryota > Metazoa > Arthropoda > Insecta > Coleoptera > Chrysomelidae > Chrysolina > Chrysolina americana. Next base: position 50,347,706 of record OY293421.1, on the reverse strand, counting down.
TTTTTCGTGAATAAAGGGAAAATTATAAGTCAATTTGTGTTAACCTATCGTTAGGTTTTATCATTAAGCAATGGTAAAGCATTGTAATATGTGTAAAAGACCAGTTGAAGCATATCATTTCATAGGTAAGCTTCCTATCAGTGCTGTAACTGTCGACAACGGGAAACCGAATTGGAAGAGAGGATTATGAAAAAAACATGTCAATTAGAGCATCGGCTGTTCTCAAAATCAAGTGGATTCCATATTGGGTTCTCGATATTTTTATTTGATTTAACCTCAATATTTCTGTAAACAACGCACGACACTGCCGGTGAGGGAAAAGGCTATTGTAATCTTCGTCTATAATAGGCCTCTCTCTCAGATGTCCCTTACAAACAAAATTTAAGGCGTGAGCGGTGAGTTTCTCATCCAGGTTGTGTTATTTGATAGGAGATTTAATCAAACGTTTTTTGTCTCCAATTAGTATTTTTTGCAACAGACTTACCATTTCTCACAAAAAGAAAGTAATTCCTGAAAAACAACAATTTTATTTTGGGTGCACCACATGGCTCGGTGCTTGGACCTGTTCTTTATTAGTGGTATACAAATGCAATTTAGTACATATCAACTTCTAAATGTAGAATACCGTGGCTAATATCCCGATAAAATTACAACGTGTAGGTAATAAGATAGGATAATGAAGTACTAAATTAACATTTTCAAATTCATGGACATGGCGAACTACCAGACAATCAGAGTTTTTTTTTAGTTCCAACAGAATACCGTGTGATACACACTCATGGGTACACCCAATTTTCTCCTTCATTTTCCAAATATGTCAAAAAGTGCCGTCAAGTGAGCATATTCAATGTTCCAAATTTCAAAAATATTGCTGGAGAAACAAAAGCGAAAAGGAATTAATCCGTTTAAAATTGTTTTTTCCGTTAACCAGCTGTCGTCCCCTTACGAACGGCAGCCCTCAGTAGTCGAAACTTGTGCGAGCCTAGGATTAACGAGGTCTCATATACCTTTTAACGTGATACCAGGGGGTCTATTCTGGAGATTTAACGTATACGAATTCGATGTTGTATCTCTCTTCAACGAGCGGTGTCTGTATCGCTCCATGTTAATTCAAACGTTTGAAAATGTTTTCGCATGAACTCGAGAATAGACCCCCTGGTTTGATAGGATAATGAAACATGGAGGCAGAGATATGTTCATGGAATTTCCTCATTTGCCCAGTGAGTTTACTAGAAACTTTTGACCTCCTACTGTATTCTAATTTCAGTCACACTCATATAAAGAAGTTGTTTTATCCATACCTCCGCAGCCGTTTGACACAAATCCATCAAATCCTAATTATATCCACATTCATGCAATTTCTGTAGATGTAACAGTTAACGAAAAAAGTTGTTCAGAAAACTAGGTTGGAGTGCAATATTTCCAAAACTTTTGCATACTTTGATATCAAAAAAGTTCAAATATATTGTGAATGTTTTTACCTGTATTTATAGATTTAGGTTATGTTTTTTCTCTCATTAGGATTTTCACACTATGAATAACTGTTGTGTGAATATCCCGGCAGTACGGGATTATAGTCACAAATGTTAATTGTGAAGTTAGAAATTTTAAAGAGTATTTGTGGATAAAACACATTGTATTGTACTTACTTTTGGAAGTAATGATTCCAAGAGACGTTTAGCTTTGAAAAAAACCGTTTTTATAATATATTCGACTGCAAAACGAAGTAAAACTGGCGACAAATACCCCAATGACAGAAAACAATGACGAATGACGCAATTGATGGTTGGCAAGTTTAGTTGAAATGTAAAACACTGTCGGTTTTATGGCTATCTCTTTTCATCACAATACCATAATTCTTAGCTTAGAAGACAAATGTTAACAAATTTTGATTCGCTCATAGCGGTTGATAGAAAGAGATGTTCGACAGAGGGGGTGTGATTTCCTCGATCATAAATTGATGACGCATGGGCTAAGATAAAATAATCGAACTGAAATTTTTACATTACCTCCGTATACTCGGATGTCCCATCAAGAGGATCTACCCAGACAACTATATCAGCGGGAGCAGTATTTACAAACGACGGAGGACAATTCGTAGAAAGTACGGACTGATCGCTATCAGTTACTATCCAATCACTGGGAACCTAAAACAAAGGGTTCCTTCATTTATAGACAATGGGGAATTCTCGACCTGATGACAATCAAGTATTTTCTATCAAAAAACTATAAAACACTGCATTTAAAACACACCATTTCAACATTTTTCTTTAAAAAAATTATTGAAGTACTTAAAAATGAAAAATAAAATTGGACATTCAAAATTCAAAGAGATTTGTTTCTATTTCACCATCTGGCAACATCGGCTACAGATTTCACACATAAGAAAGGACAACAAATCTGTTACGTTAATAAGTTAAACAGAGATGACAATGTTCCGAGCACAGACCTATAAAAATATAGGTCGGTTGTTCCGAGTCATTCTGTGACATTTTGTGTACTGTGTGCCTAACCCCTAACAAATATTGACTATGGTACTTCTTCTTCTAGCATACTAGCATCCCCTACGTTTTGTAGGCGCTGTTGCCAACATGTTAATTAGAAACAAGACCCAACATTTGAAAAATTTATTTGAATACTTTTCACAGTGAAATTGTAAAACCATGAATGAAACTCAACTTTATTTTGCTCAAACTTGCATGTGGTCCAATAACCCAAATTGAGGAGAATTCCCCATTCTCCAGAAGCGCAAGTAGATTCCTCAGCTAGCGGTTACGTTGGATTTTGCAGTTATGTCCAAATTATTGATGATCTTTCGTTGACTATTTCACTCATCTTAAAATTCTCACATAATCTGACCAATCGCAAACCAAAGACAACTCGTGTTATCGCGATAACACCAGCTGTCTTTCAATTCTGATTGGAGGATCAGCCCGGTATTTTCAGCGACGTAACCATGGCAACACAGAGTTTGGCAGTTCTATCAATATTAATTGTACCTGATTGTGTCAAAATGAGTCGCTTCGGTGCAAATTCAAATGAAATTATGAAACGAAACATTATAATATTGACGATTTTAATAATTTGTTTATGACTGTTATACATTGTTCGTAATTATATTAATGAATAAACTGTATTCGTGAAATAGTCTAATTTATCTCATAAGTCTCTGTCTTTTATTTCTGAACTCAACTGAATTGTTTTGAGAAAACACCACGAGTCCGCACGAAGCAATTCAGTTTCGTTCAGAAATAAGTCGACAGACTTATCGCGAAAATTCAATCACTTGTGATATTACTCCTGAAAAGAGTATTATCCTTTTTGAACAATGAAGAATGTTTTAATAATTGATCAAACCTACAATTACTGATGCTGTCTTTGGAACCAAAAGCAATAATCGTTAGTTTTTCCCAAATGAAACCCTTGATGCTGTCTGATTTATGGGGGAAATTAACTAATTGATTACTTACATCAGATTCACTTAACTGCCCTTCTTCGCCTATAATGGTAACATCAGGAAATTGCTTAGATAGAGATGCTACTATGCACCTTTGTGCTGAGCGATCTGCTTCGGTTTGTACATCATTTTTCCCAAGACCCTGTGAAACAGTTTTATACCTATATACACATTTTTTTAGTTTCTTGACCACATACAGGGATTTTCCGAAAGTGGAGCAATAAATAAAATGGGGTGTTCTATGAGACCTACTGACACAATAAAAAGCATTTTCCTTTTTTTCTCAAGCTCTTGAAAATCTCCCAAAAACAGACTTAATTACTCACGATTGTTTGGGAAGCACTGGTTTCATTCATCAGTTCCTATGGCGCCTATCTTCTAGTATTGTGTTTATTACTCGGATTCCCGCACCGTTGCCAGTTTACTATTATTTCGTAAAACTTGCCAGTTATTACATTTGGCTTTGGAGTGAACCGAAATAAAAACACTGAATTAAATCAAAATGAGGGCAATGAGGCATTCTCATTCCAATACAGGGGATTAAAGAGTAACTGAAAATAAACGGAATGTGATTTCACAACAGGTGTTCGAAATGACCGCCACCACTTTCTATGCAAGAGTCTCGCACGACGAAGTAACGAGTCACAAGCACGCTGAAAACTACCTTGTTGTCGCATATGTTGAACGGCGTTGTTATTTTACCTAGGTTCCAACTACCTACCTAATTGCTTCAAAATTTTCGTCCATTATCCAATTGAATATCGAGTTCCTGGAAAAGTACCGTGATTGCAAATAACGTGTGCGTAATACCAAACAACACTGACATTTTCCATAGTGGTGGGTCCAATAGGGATTGTAGGAATTTCGAAAAACAGATGTAGGAAAAGAAAATACGAATGCAGTCGAATACCGAAACAAAACAAGAAACTGGGTACCAACCTACATAAAACGTATGTATTCGTCCGATTTAACCAAAATTCATCTTTGATATGCACGTAAAATAGTCACAAATATCCTAATGAATGCAACAAGCGATATGATAGAAGAACGCCACGACAAACAATATACGACTCTAAATCGATTAGCTCGCGAGCTTTGCCCTTAAAGGGGAACTGAATGATGAGGGGATGTTGCGGCCGAGGCCAAGCCAACTCAGCGACCTTCACAGCTCCGAGTACCTGCGTTAAGCCTACCTCGAAGCTAAAGGGGAACTGTTCAAAGAAAGAATATCGTTTACTTTATCGTTCATCTTTCAACATTCAACATTGTCAAAGTTATTAGCCGGCCTTTTTTTGTCACCGCTTCCGTTACATCTAGGGGCCGTTGATCTCTGGTCAGAGGTTCCCAAAAGTTTGCCAGAGTTTTCCGAAATCTTCAAAGTCCAGTATTTTCCAAAATAACGTTTTTTGAGAAAAATGTATTCTTTCATTCCGCTATAATTTTTCGTTTTCTATTAAGCATTTCATTTATTGCTCCAATTTCGGAAACACCCTGTATATTAATTTTCTTCAATTCCTCTTAATATAAATATGATTCAGTCAATTTATCTTAACGACGTTCCGACATCGTTTTTGTCATCTTCAGATAAAAACAAAAAAACGGCAAAGCTGTTAAAAAAATTTTTGGAACCTACGTAATTTGGTCTCCAGAACAAAAAATCCAAATAACATTTTTGGCGGTCTCAAATAATTTCGGAGATATGGGCCTATTTTTGAGAGACACAAAATGCTTCCTTCTTTGCACTAGAACAATGTACACACCCTAATTTAACAGTTCTACACATTTTTTTTATTAAAAACGGCATCGTTTATCCAAAACTTTAACCTTCTTTCAAATACATCAAAAACAACATATTTAAGCAAAATGTTTAGTGAGTTTATTTATGTCAGGTTGGTAACATTGATCTTTGCATATTTGCACAACCAACTTTTCGAGCCATTTAACTTCAACAAGAATAGGAAAGTATTCATTCACGTTTTTTCCCAGTTACCAAATCGACATGAATAAAATTCACTAACCATTTTGTTGGTGGTGGTCATAAAAAAAGTAAGAGTTTTTTCATAAAAAATGCTGTTTTCAATAGAGGAAAAGTGTGAAACAGGTCAATTACGGTGATAACATTCTGCTAGCTATAAAAAAGGAAGAATTTTGAGTGTTTCTACGTTTTTTTTTCGCGGTAGGAATGTGTGCTAGAAAATACCAGTCATCAGTCAAAAATAGGTCCATATCTCGGAAATTACGTGAAAACGTCAAAAATTTTATACATATAAAATAACACCTTCATACATATGATAACAATTATTATTGAACAATGGGAGACAACTTAGATTCTTTGATCTTATTTAATTTGAGATAAGATAGTACTTGATCTCAAATATGACTGCTGTTTAAAAAAATCATGTAATGTTCAAACAACATTTTTAAGGAAAAATACCTTGGAATCCAGCTGCCAATTGACAGGAAAAAATTTAAATTACTTTATATATAGAGCAGGCTTTGTTATGTAGACACTGAAAGTGATTTTAAAGAATAATTCTGTGAAAATTTGAAGAATATCAGTGTTGTTACATGTATCAAAAAGTTCAAAATTCACTATGTGTTTGTAAGAACTACTGGTCGATATTTCTGATAAACTGAAAACATATTTACCTTTTCTACAATGCCCAGTTCACCCTTGGTCATTACATCTTTAATAATCTTGCCTGCCCTCGTAGCAGCAGTCACTGAAGAAGCCAACAATCGAAGAATCAGAGGTGCATTTTGAGCCATTATTAAAGGATGTGAATTCAATTTAAATACCTAAACACGAATGGTAAATAATTCTTTACGGTAAATTGAAGAGGCTGATACGCACCAATACTGAAAAAACTATTAGGACCTTGATTCGCTTCTTTGAGTTGCCTTCAAGTCTGTGCTAACCAAAACGCAATCATGTAAAAAACAAAAATAATTGGTTTTCAAACAAAAAATTGAATAGGTGGTTCAATTGACCTACTTTCAATAACACGGTCATGGAATAGAAATCTTCAAATTCAAAACAGACAAGACCGTCAACAGTCAAAACTTGCTGTATGTCAATGTTGCCAGATCCAACACAGAACACAGAGGTCAGTTACATTGATACAATAGGGTTAAAAATGCTGGGTGGGCACCACCAATTCTGTCGCGTAAGATTGATAATTTTAATTTCTGTGTTGGGCACGCATGTATCTGAATAGGCATTTAGAAATGTTCATACCTGTGCCTGTCGACGTGCGTGAAAAAAGAAACTATGAAAAATACGTAGGGATGATTTGAAAAACTCAAATAATATTACTCCAGCTTTGATAAGATTATCACAGAACTAAAAAAAATATGACTTTGTCGTAGAAACATAAGTAAAAGGCACATTTGTGAATGGTCATGCAGTTTTCAGGCACCTGGTCAAAAATGTATATTCGTGTAAATTGCACACGTGGTTCAAAAACATGGGCACGCATGTATATCTGAATCGGCCTTTAACGAATATCAGTGAACAGAGTTTGTTTTAAAAAAATCGGAAAGATGCTGAAATACAATGGAAGTTTTAGGTTGTAACCAATTTTTAATTATTAATTTTTTATTTCATTTCAAGACGAAGCCATTATTATTCTAATCACGCCTCACGAACAACTTTGTTGGCAAAATTCAAACTTTATTTTTCAATTCTGTTATGCATCTTTCTATATTTCCAAAACTGATATACCAAATCGCAAATTTTAAAACTTATTACGTGAATCTTCGATTGTGTTTGACGCTTAACAATGCAAAGACATTCATGATACACTACTTCTTAGGACAAGAAAGACGTTATACAGTAATATTAGAGTATTTCTCTTTAAACTACGCCTGTTTATACTATACTAAACTTTACTTTATATCAGTTCAACCAAATAGTTATAGATGTCGCACCATTTGTGATATAATAATAGATTAAATAGATCCACGGGTGAACTGGGAAAAATCTGTCAGAATAAATCATAGAAACGAAGTAGAAGATGTTAACCTTATACAATGTTGAACATAACCTAACGATTAAGCTGTAATATAGATAATTTCAAAATGATTTTAAGTAAAACCAAAGTTTCAGATAAGACTTTAAAAAATGCCATTAAATTGACCAGACTAAAGAGGTACTACAGTGAAAAATTAACCATTCCGGAAGTAAACGTCCCCTTTTCAAATGGGTAAGTAGATTTGCAATAGATCAAACTAACAAGTTGACAATGTACAGCGGTATATAATTGGAAATTTTAGGCGTAACTTGAACATATCGACAGGCCAGTACGCCAGAATGGCAGATGGTTGTGCCGTAGCAACTTTGGGAGATACCTCCGTTATGGTGACAGTAGTATCCAAGTCCAAACCGGGCACTAGTGGCTTTCTACCGCTCACTGTGGATTACCGTCAAAAATCAGCTGCTGCAGGACGAATACCGACAAACTTCTTCCGCCGAGAACTGGGGCCCTCAGAACGAGAGATACTCACTTCCCGTCTCATAGATCGCAGCCTCCGACCTCTCTTCCCAGATCAGTACAACTGCGAGACCCAAGTTGTGTGCAATATGCTAGCTGTTGACGGTGTGAACAATCCCGATGTACTTTCTATAAATGCAGCCTCCGCAGCACTGTCTCTGAGCGATATCCCGTGGAACGGTCCCATCGGGGCAGTGAGAGTGGGCCTTATAGACAACGAGGTCGTGATGAATCCCACCAGGAAGGAGTTGCAAGCATCGATATTGAATCTGGTTGTTTCGGCGACGAAGAGGAACCTCGTGGTCATGTTGGAAGGTAACGCTAACGTCGTGCTGCTTCCGGATTTACAGAAGGCTATAAAACTGGCTACGAAGGAGGTGCAGGGCATTGTGACCGAGATCGAGAGGTTGCAGAAGGCGTTCGGGAAGCCCAAACGTGTGCTCGACAACCCAGTGGAGCTGTCTCAAGAAATATCTGAAGCGGTGCGCACTTTTTCGGAGATGCGTGTCAGGGAGATTTTCAAGAATTATACGTTGGATAAGCTTGGTAGAGACAATGCTCTTGGTGAGGTTAGGACAGATGTTCTGGATAAAATCCGAGTTAATTTTCCCAATGCTGATAGTTCCCTAGTTGCGGATGGCTACAGTAAAATTGTGAAGCAATTGTTTCGGGATTTAATATTTGAAGAGCAGAGACGGTGTGACGGTCGACAGTTTGATGAAGTGAGGGATATTTCCTGCAAAGTGAACCTTTATAAGCCTCTGCATGGGTCTGCCTTGTTCCAAAGGGGACAGACACAAGTGTTTTGTACAGTTACTCTTGATTCTCATGAAAGTGCTCTCAAATTGGATCCGTTGAGTGTTTTAACAAGGTATTTATATGAACTTGACAAAAGAAATTGTTCGTTATAGATGTATTATCGTTATGTTGTTTAAATGAGTCAGATAAAAAGGGAGAGGGACCTTGTCAGGAAATGAAAAAAGATATACTAAATTCAAACAGCTGGTTTGTTCCTGTAGGATCTCACGAACTGAATGATCATGAGCATAGCAGACATTGCTTGCAAACATGTGCAACTTCTTATGTTATCTTCCAATGAGCACAATCTACTAAAATTGGAGTATTGCTTGTATTTTATTGCTCATTCAGAAAAGCATTGATCCAAACAACAATTTAAAAAATTTGAAAACGTATCATTCCAACCTCTTTGATTAGTTATTATTGACAATAGGACACAAATTTCATTGAATACAATTGTGTTGAAGACCCTGCTGAAAAAAATTGCGCCTAAGACCAGCTCACATAGTATACTAATTTTTGTCTCAGTATGACATCATCAGAGATATAGGATATAGATGCAAAATAGTGGAAGGGCTACTTTTTATTTCAGATCTTTTTCCGGCTGACTTTCGACTTAGATCTCGAAATTCAGACTTAGATTTCGAAATATTTACTCTCATCTCAGAATTTGTACTATGTGTTGGAATGTTGACTTGGATTTCGGAATTCCGACATAATCTCGAATTTCTGACTTTGATCTCAAGATTCTGACTTAGATCTCGGGATTCTGACTTAGAATTCGGAATTTTGACTTGGATTTCGGAATTCTGACGTGGATCTTGGAATTCTGACTTGACTCTCAGAAGTCTGACAAAATTTCGGATTTCTGAATTGGCTCTCGGAATTTTGACTTAAATCTCGTAATTCTGACTTAACTCAAGATTTCGGAATGTTGATTCTCATCTTGGAATTTTGACTCTCATCCCGGAATTTTTATCTACGTCTCGGAATTTTGACTGTGATGTCGGAATTCTGACTTGGATCGCGGAATTCTGACTTGAATCGCGAAATTTTGACTTAGATTTCGGAATTCTGACTTAGATCTCGGAATTCTGAATTAGATCTCGGAATTTTGACTTAGATTTCGGAATTCTGACTTAACTCTCAAAAGTCTGACAAAATTTCGGATTTCTGAATTGGATCTCGGAATTTTGACTTGAATCTCGTAATTCTGACTTAACTCAAGATTTCGGAATGTTGATTCTCATCTTGGAATTTTGACTCTCATCCCGGAATTTTTATCTAGGTCTCGGAATTTTGACTGTGATGTCGGAATTCTGACTTGTATCGCGGAATTCTGACTTGAATCGCGAAATTTTGACTTAGATTTCGGAATTTTGACTTAGATCTCGGAATTCTGAATTAGATCTCGTAATTTTGACTTAAATCTCGTAATTCTGACTTAACTCAAGATTTCGGAATGTTGATTCTCATTTTGGAATTTTGACTCATCCCGGAATTTTTATCTAGGTCTCGGAATTTTGACTGTGATCTCGGAATTCTGACTTCGATCGCGGAATTCTGACTTGAATCGCGAAATTTTTACTTAGATTTTAGAATTCTGACTTAGATCTCGGAATTCTGAATTAGATCTCGGAATTTTGAATCAGATCTCGGAATTTTCACTTAGATTTTGGAATTCCCACTATCTGACCTGGATCTCGGAATTTTCTATTAGATCTCAGAATTCTGACTTGGATCTTGGAATTCTGACCTCTCGGAATTTTGAGAAGATCTCGGATTTCGGAATTTTGATTCTCATCTCGGAATATTGACTCTCATCCCGGAATTTTTATCTAGGTCTCAGAATTTTGACTTGGATCTCGGAATTCTGACTTAGGGCCAGTTGCACAGGTTACACTTAACGCTTTAGGTGTCACTTGCAGTTAAGAATCCGATAGAATATGTTGAATGGTATGTCAAAAATATGAATACTTTCACATTCTAACTGATTCATAAATTTAAGCTTCGCCTAAAGCACTAAGCGGAAGTGGTGCAATCGGCCCTTAGATAACGGAATTTTGACTTTCATATCTGACTTAGATCTCGGAATTCTGAATTAGATCTCAAAATTTTGATTCATATCTCGGAACTCTGACTTGAGTACTTCTCGAAATTCTGACTAAATTCAGAATTTGACTATTATTTCGGAATTTTGATTCTCATTCCGGATTTTTCAACTAGGTATTGGAATTTTGACTTATATCCCGGAATTCCGATTTGTATTTCAGAATTCTGACTTAAATTTCAGAATTCTGCCTTGTATTTTATTAGAATTCTGACTCCAATCTAGGATTTCTGACATACTTAAATCTCGGAATTTTTACTTGGATCTCACAATTCTGAGAGGCAAGTCAGAATTCCGACTCTCATCTCTGACTTAGATCTCTGAATTTTGACTTAGATCTCGTAATTTTGACTTCGATCTCGTAATTTTGACTTTGATATCGGAATTTTGATCAAGATATCGAAATTCTGAAGTAGATTTCGGAATTCTGAATCAGATCACAGAATTATTCTGACTTGAATTTCGGAATTCCGACTCTCATCTCGGATTTCTGACTTAGATCTCGAAAATTTGACTTAGATATTAGAATTCTGACTTCGATATCGGAATTTTGACTAGATTTCGGAATTTCGACTTTCATCTTGGAATTCTGACTTTGATCTCGGAATTCTGAGTTAGATGTCAGAAATTCAACATATTAATACATTTGTTTCAAGTAGCGATAATGATCCAGTGCCTGCAAAAACAGTCGAATTTTCTTTTTCAGAAATAACTCTAACCCTGTCTAGATTTTATGGCATAAGTCCTACAGAAATATATTACTTGATAATGTCCAGAGGCGTCAAGCCGCCGAGGGTATCCATTCTCAATTCTCATACTAGTCATAGTAGTTTTATTGGTATCTGTTATGAATAATTATTGGCAGCGTGGCTGCCTAGCAGTAACTGTTTTTGGTGAAGAAATTGTTAGGTACTGGAAGAAAACAATGGCATGTATTCTGGCAAGCTTAACGTAGATGGCGCAATTGTTAGTGGAGGTCAGATTGGAGTAGTTGATAAGTGCATAACGGACATGAAAAGTTTATTCCTATCATAATTGAGTAATCGAAAGAATAAGATTTATAGCCAGTAAATAAATTTCACCAAATATAGACAAGTTAACCTACAAACTGACGTTTATGCTGCGATTCCATCCACTCATTTTTGTATCAACTGTTATTTACGTCCGGAAGTTTTTGCTTTTCCTTTTTTCAATTCATAAATGAGGCTTTTTGCACTTAAAGGGTCGTATTTCTCCATAACAACAACTAATTGAAGTGTTATTGTCTATTATTACTTGTTATTACTGTCACTCATGACCTCCACTCACACTAGCGCTCTCTGGCGGGAGCGATATCGTCCATGCCTGCCATTGCGAACTCATCGTTTTATGCAGTAGTATTTACACCTAGTAGCTGCGTTTTTTTGATCCATTCCGGTACCGGTTGATACCGTTGAGAGGAATTGATATATGACATACGAATAACATTAATAATGTCATTAATAACAGATATATGACTGGATTATATCAATTTATACCTTTCAAACCGGTACCGGAATGTAACAAATGAAACGCAGCTATTATTTCCAAATAAAAACGATTGCCCCGCCATCTATTGCCATATTTGACGGAAGCGTCCCCATAAGCACCGTAGATAAGTAAACTGAAGTAAATTCACTTGCCGTACGTGAAACCAAGTGAGATAGGACAACTTTCAGCCGATCTCTCTCACCCCACGGCACGCCAGAAAAAAATAAAATACAAACCCGATACATCGAAGGCGCCGACTGGGAGTGAATCTACTTCTGTTCACTTATGCACGGTGCCATAAGCCCGACGTTGTTGCAATATTAACAAGTTAATAGTTGAATCGTTTAAGCGGCGTCAAAGAGAAGAACTTTTTCCTCCATTACGAGTTTCCGCCGTTCGCCACGAAGGAGACGGGTCGCATGGGCCCCATCGGAAGGAGAGAGATGGGTCACGGGGCTCTGGCTGAGAGAGGCCTCACTCCGACGGTTCCGGATAATTTTCCCTTCACCATAAGACTGACATCGGAGGTTCTGGAATCAAACGGTAATTACTTTTTTCTACATTCGTGTAAAAGCCAAAAAGCAAAACTTTATTGAACTATATTTAGAGGAAAAAGAAGTTCTTTATTGCACTAGTGCCGCACCGTAATGAATCTTTTTTGCTTTCTGCATGAACGTAGAAAAAATGTTGCATGCAATTCGTGCAAAAATTGTTTATTGCACTCGACGTGTTGTCCAACTCGGCACAATGGCCTCGTCGGACAATTTCACGTCGAGTGTAATAAACACTTATAAATACTTTGCACTTGTTGCATAAATATCTATTTTCTACTACCCTACTAGAACTTCATTTTCGACCTCTTAAGAACGGAGGAAAATGATATTTTTCCTCCCGCCGAGATAAAAACATTTCTCCTCCCTGAGAACAAAAGTTTTCGTTTCTCCGAGTTTTTTAATAGTTTCACAAAAGCCTTTTTCACCGTCTGTTTGATTTTTTGAGAAAAAGATATATGAAAATAAAAAAATACATATAAGCGTCTATTTCCTTTTTTTTGTGGCTGATGGCTGTGTTAAAGGAAAAATAAATTACGGGCGATCTGAGGTCGGGAAGTAGGAGAGGGTGAGTTTTTAAGGGTAAAATACGGTTTATCTCGATTTCCGGCAAAATTACACGTTGTATGGAAAAAAAGTTAAACGACAACGTTCTAGGTAATAAAAAGATCTACAACTTTTGTATCAACACTTTGTTCACATAACCTCAAAATTTATGTGAAAAATTCAAATAACCAAGTTTTTGGTTTTTTATTTTTAACTTTTACAAAAAAAAAAAATGTTTTACGAAATTTTGTGAAAACTTACTTTTTTATGATCCAAATAAGTACACTGTAATTTTTTGTCACCTAATTTTGACTAAATATTGAAAAAGCACCCTAATTTTCAATCGAAAATTCTCACGTAAAAATATCGACTTTTTTTTAAAAGTTGGTGGTCTTTTTGTTCGTTGAAATCTCTACTTTTCGATGGTGTAAAAAAACATATGCACTACTATGGTAAATTTGATTAGAAAATGCAAAAAACGAAAATAACTCAAATCCGATTTTTTTTTATTATTATATTATGTACAATTTTCAGCTATTTATTAAATTTTATTCTAAAATTACTCTAAAAACAGCGTAATATTCCATGTTACATTGATAAACAAAAAAATTACAAAACTATTAAACATAAAGATTGCAAAAAAACATTCGAAAATAGTTATTCTAAATATTAGAGATAGGATTTAAAGGGGATTTTATCTAAAAAAAATTACCAAGTACTGCAATTTTTTTTCAGTAAAAAAGTTGATTTATTGAATTCTAATTAGATTTGTCATGGAAAACCTCTTAATATATAAATATCACTTATCCATTATTTTTTGTCTCTTTCTTCATCGATATATTCGATAAACTTATCCGATTCTAGTAAATCTTCGCAAAAATTTGTACATTTCAACGCGTTTTCGGCAGCCATAATTTTTGCACTTATAAATAGATTTGTAGATTTGATTAATTATTATCCATTTTTATCAATATCTTCTTTGTTTGCATAATTTAAAGAAAGTTTTACAACCGTCTCAAAATATTGTAGATGTCTTATTAAATGTTGACTTAATTTATTTCATTCTTAATTATAGTAGTATATTTCGATTTGTAATTTTTTCATTAATTTTTGTCATATTATCTTCCGTTTCCAATGGGTTTTATTCTACTATATTTTTTTTTGGACTAGTAAAGAAAGACGCTCTTCAATTCGTGGTTTCTGTTTAATTTTCAAACATATTCGCAATGAAGTATGAGGATTATAAAAAATTGGATATGATAGTCTGTTTCATACAAACCGGGGAAAATGCAGAAGCAGCAAGCAATTTGTATTACGAGAGGTTTCCAGCAAAAAGACAACCTTTCAGAAGCGTTTTCGCAAGATTGCACAAAACCTAATTGATAGTGGTCAATTCGGAAAGAAAATGCCAAAATTATATGAATCAAATAGGGATAAGGAGTTGGACGAAATAGTCGTTCAAAGTGTGCGTTTCAAAGTCTACATGAAAAAACCTTAAAGCTCTGTATTTCAAAGATGACCTAGCAAAACATCCAGTGTGCTATATTTTTGGAAAGGTAGTTTTAAGCTCTATTGAAATATGCAGGAATATAAGGGTGTCTCGTTTGAAACATATACAATGCACATTTTCGAAAAACATGCTGTAACGCAGAAATGATGATTGATATCGATATGCGGTTTTCACCATTCCGTTTGTCATAAAATTTGACCCCCTTCTCTTTAAAAGTGTCCAATTTGGCCCACTCTGTACATGCATGTACGGTTGACTCTTTATCCCTTTCGTAGATATTCTACACCTTTTGCAGGACTATACTTTTTTTAGGTTCCAGTTCAATGGCCAGCGTGTGCGGCGGCAGTTTGGCATTGATGGATGCAGGCGTTCCGATCAATGCACCAGCCGCTGGGGTCGCCATGGGTCTCATCACACGCTACGACCCCTCCAAGAAAAATATAGAAGACTACTGCTTACTGACTGACTTGCTGGTATTAATACATTTTACTATATTATTTTCAACAGCGTAAAAGTTCGGGGCTGCAAAACAAAAAAGTCGAGATCACCCTGTAAATAAAAGAGATAAGAAGACAATTCGGAAAATGTCTCGAGGCAACGAGATCATCTCCTTGCCTCACGTGTCAAAGGTTTTCCGTCATTTGGGATCCTTTTGAAAATTCCGAAATTTTGCACAGTCTCAAGTGACATCCTGTAGCAATTTTATGTGAAGAACCTTATGTTTTGAAGAAGTACGAGATTATAGCTGAAAGACTGGGCTAGCGAACAGTGTGAACAGAATTCAAATTGTTCAAAGCAGAAAAAAGTTATTCAGATTTTAACAGGGGCAAAATTTTAGGGTGCGACGAAATTAGCGTTAAGTAGTTTATGTTGGTGCGGACCTTTATTTCTTGTTCCTAGCTATCAAACTGATACAAAAATTTTCAGGGCATAGAGGACTATATGGGCGACATGGACTTCAAAATAGCCGGCACTAAAAAGGGAATCACAGCTCTACAGGCCGACGTGAAGATTCCGGGACTTCCCCTGAAACTGGTCATGGAAGCAGTCCAAAAGGCTGGTGAAGCCAAGTCACATATTCTTGGTATAATGCACGACTGCATCGAGAAACCGAGGTAAGTTCAATTTCAGTTCGATATTTCGTGCATCCGGCTCGAAGGACCAAAAATAAATATCGCGGAGGTCGGGCTCATTATCGTTGTGATTATCATTCCGGGCATTGTTTCAGAGTAGAAAAGAAAGACAACTGGCCGGTATCGAAGAAACTGGAAGTAGAAGCGCACAAGAGGGCGAGATTGCTAGGCGTGGGCGGCATCAATCTGAAGAAGCTATTCGCCGAAACGGGCGTTCACGTAAGTGGGACGGGTTGTCGTTCGCGGGATTTCAAAGATTAGTTTCGCAGGTTTCGCAGGTCGACGACACGACTTTCGAAGTGTTCGCTCCGAGCAGAAGCGCCATGGACGAGGCCGAGGAGATAATTCAGAAACTGCTGACTACCGAGCGAGCGCCAGAGCTGGAGTTCGGAGGGATTTACAAGGCAACTATCGTTGAGCTACGAGACATCGGTGTTATGGTCACTCTGTATCCCGGAATGCCTCCCGCACTGCTTCACAACTCGCAGCTGGACCAAAGAAAGGTATGAAACTGCTTGTTATATCTGAAAACTTTCATGCTAGGACTAGTTTACAATTAGCTTGGGCGATATATTGTTCTTGTTTGAATCCACGACATCGTTGACTACAGGCAATAATAGCCTAAGCTAACCTCAACTCATCCAACCTAACCCCATCTAACCTAACTTATCCAAGCTATCATAACATAGTCTAAGATAATCTAACCCGCAGGGTGTAAATCTTTGAAAAGACAAGCGGGACGCGTTACTGCACGCCGAATAATCAGCCCTAAACCTCTTTAGCTGTACCTTGCCGTCTTCGCAACATCATCAAATGTCTGCTGGAAGTTTTCACACATACTGTACCGCTTTTTCTTCTGCGTGTTTTTTTGCAGTGTTTTTTTCACGATACTGAATGTATTCTGATCCACCACGAACCGCGCCAACTCGAATCCTATTTTTGAGATCACTTAAAAATATTTAAAATAAAATACGACCACACTTCTCTGACCTCCTAGCAATGACTTTCGATGATGGAAAGTTGTTAATTGGACAATAATGAATGTAGTCTGACCCACCACAAACCACGCCAACTCGAATCCTACTTTTGAGATCACTTCAAAATATTTAAAATCCCACCGCATTTCTCTAACGACCCAGCAATGACTTTTGATGATGGAAAGTTGTTAATTGGACAATAATGAATGTATTCTGACTCACCACAAACCGCGCCGACTCGAATCCCATTTTAGAGATCACTTCAAAATATTTAAAATCCCACCGCATTTCTCTAACGACCCAGCAATGACATTTGATGATGGAAAGTTGTTGATTGGACAATAATGAATGTATTCTGACCCACCACAAACCACGCCAACTCGAATCCTACTTTTGGGATCACTTCAAAATATTGAAAATCCGACCGCACTTCTCTGGCGACCAATCAATGAATTTTGATGATGGGAAGTTGTTATTTGGACGAAAATGAATGTATTCTGACCCACCACAAACCACGCCAACTCGAATCCTACTTTTGGGATCACTTCAAAATATTGAAAATCCGACCGCACTTCTCTGGCGACCAATCAATGAATTTTGATGACGGGAAGTTGTTATTTGGACGAAACTGAATGTATTCTGACCCACCACAAACCGCGCCAACTCGAATCCTACTTTTGAGATCACTTCAAAATATTTAAAATCCCACCGCACTTCTCTGGCGACCAATCAATGAATTTTGATGATGGGAAGTTGTTATTTGGACGAAAATGAATGTATTCTGACCCACCACAAACCGCGCCAACTCGAATCCTACTTTTGAGATCACTTCAAAATATTTAAAATCCCACCGCACTTCTCTAACGACCCAGCAATGACATTTGATGATGGAAAGTTGTTGATTGGACAATAATGAATGTATTCTGACCCACCACAAACCACGCCAACTCGAATCCTACTTTTGGGATCACTTCAAAATATTGAAAATCCGACCGCACTTCTCTGGCGACCAATCAATGAATTTTGATGATGGGAAGTTGTTATTTGGACGAAAATGAATGTATTCTGACCCACCACAAACCACGCCAACTCGAATCCTACTTTTGGGATCACTTCAAAATATTGAAAATCCGACCGCACTTCTCTAACGACCCAGCAATGACATTTGATGATGGAAAGTTGTTGATTGGACAATAATGAATGTATTCTGACACACCACAAACCACGCCAACTCTAATCCTACTTTTGAGATCACTTCAAAATATTTAAAATCCCACCGCACTTCTCTAACGACCCAGCAATGACATTTGATGATGGAAAGTTGTTGATTGGACAATAATGAATGTATTCTGACCCACCACAAACCACGCCAACTCGAATCCTACTTTTGAGATCACTTCAAAATATTTAAAATCCCACCGCATTTCTCTAACGACCCAGCAATGACTTTTGATGATGGAAAGTTGTTAATTGGACAATAATGAATGTATTCTGACTCACCACAAACCGCGCCGACTCGAATCCCATTTTGGAGATCACTTCAAAATATTTAAAATCCCACCGCATTTCTCTAACGACCCAGCAATGACTTTTGATGATGGAAAGTTGTTAATTGGACAATAATGAATGTATTCTGACTCACCACAAACCGCGCCGACTCGAGTCCCATTTTTGAGATCACTTCAAAATATTTAAAATCCGACCGCACTTCTCTGGCGACCCATCAATGAGTTTTGATGATGGAAAGTTGTTATTTGGATAATAATGAATGTATTCTGACACACCACAAACCACGCCAACTCTAATCCTACTTTTGAGATCACTTCAAAATATTTAAAATCCCACCGCACTTCTCTAACGACCCAGCAATGACATTTGATGATGGAAAGTTGTTGATTGGACAATAATGAATGTATTCTAACCCACCACAAACCACGCCAACTCGAATCCTACTTTTGGGATCACTTCAAAATATTGAAAATCCGACCGCACTTCTCTGGCGACCAATCAATGAATTTTGATGATGGGAAGTTGTTATTTGGACGAAAATGAATGTATTCTGACCCACCACAAACCACGCCAACTCGAATCCTACTTTTGGGATCACTTCAAAATATTGAAAATCCGACCGCACTTCTCTGGCGACCAATCAATGAATTTTGATGATGGGAAGTTGTTATTTGGACGAAACTGAATGTATTCTGACCCACCACAAACCGCGCCAACTCGAATACTACTTTTGAGATCACTTCAAAATATTTAAAATCCCACCGCACTTCTCTGGCGACCAATCAATGAATTTTGATGATGGGAAGTTGTTATTTGGACGAAAATGAATGTATTCTGACCCACCACAAACCGCGCCAACTCGAATCCTACTTTTGAGATCACTTCAAAATATTTAAAATCCCACCGCACTTCTCTAACGACCCAGCAATGACATTTGATGATGGAAAGTTGTTGATTGGACAATAATGAATGTATTCTGACCCACCACAAACCACGCCAACTCGAATCCTACTTTTGGGATCACTTCAAAATATTGAAAATCCGACCGCACTTCTCTGGCGACCAATCAATGAATTTTGATGATGGGAAGTTGTTATTTGGACGAAAATGAATGTATTCTGACCCACCACAAACCACGCCAACTCGAATCCTACTTTTGGGATCACTTCAAAATATTGAAAATCCGACCGCACTTCTCTGGCGACCAATCAATGAATTTTGATGATGGGAAGTTGTTATTTGGACGAAACTGAATGTATTCTGACCCACCACAAACCGCGCCAACTCGAATCCTACTTTTGAGATCACTTCAAAATATTTAAAATCCCACCGCACTTCTCTAACGACCCAGCAATGACATTTGATGATAGAAAGTTGTTGATTGGACAATAATGAATGTATTCTGACCCACCACAATCCGCGCCGACTCGAATCCCATTTTTGAGATCACTTCAAAATATTTAAAATCCGACCGCACTTCTCTGGCGACCCAGCAATGACTTTTGATGATGGAAAGTTGTTATTTGGATAATAATGAATGTATTCTGACACACCACAAACCACGCCAACTCGAATCCTACTTTTGAGATCACTTCAAAATATTGAAAATCCGACCGCACTTCTCTGGCGACCAATCAATGAATTTTGATGATGGGAAGTTGTTATTTGGACGAAAATGAATGTATTCTGACCCACCACAAACCGCGCCAACTCGAATCCTACTTTTGAGATCACTTCAAAACATTGAAAATCCGACCGCACTTCTCTGGCGACCCAGCAATGACTTTTGATGATGGAAAGTTGTTATTTGGATAATAATGAATGTATTCTGACACACCACAAACCACGCCAACTCGAATCCTACTTTTGAGATCACTTCAAAATATTGAAAATCCGACCGCACTTCTCTGGCGACCAATCAATGAATTTTGATGATGGGAAGTTGTTATTTGGACGAAAATGAATGTATTCTGACCCACCACAAACCGCGCCAACTCGAATCCTACTTTTGAGATCACTTCAAAATATTTAAAATCCGACCGCACTTCTCTGGCGACCAATCAATGAATTTTGATGATGGGAAGTTGTTATTTGGACGAAAATGAATGTATTCTGACCCACCACAAACCGCGCCAACTCGAATCCTACTTTTGAGATCACTTCAAAATATATAAAATCCCACCGCACTTCTCTAACGACCCAGCAATGACTTTTGATGATGGAAAGTTGTTATTTGGATAATAATGAATGTATTCTGACACACCACAAACCACGCCAACTCGAATCCTACTTTTGAGATCACTTCAAAATATTGAAAATCCGACCGCACTTCTCTGGCGACCAATCAATGAATTTTGATGATGGGAAGTTGTTATTTGGACGAAAATGAATGTATTCTGACCCACCACAAACCGCGCCAACTCGAATCCTACTTTTGAGATCACTTCAAAATATTTAAAATCCCACCGCACTTCTCTGACGACCCAGCAATGACATTTGATGATGGAAAGTTGTTGATTGGACAATAATGAATGTATTCTGACCCACCACAAACCGCGCCGACTCGAATCCCATTTTTGAGATCACTTCAAAATATTTAAAATCCGACCGCACTTCTCTGGCGACCAATCAATGAATTTTGATGATGGGAAGTTGTTATTTGGACGAAAATGAATGTATTCTGACCCACCACAAACCGCGCCGACTCGAATCCCATTTTTGAGATCACTTCAAAATATTTAAAATCCGACCGCACTTCTCTGGCGACCCATCAATGAGTTTTGATGATGGAAAGTTGTTATTTGGATAATAATGAATGTATTCTGACACACCACAAACCGCGCCGACTCGAATCCCATTTTTGAGATCACTTCAAAATATTTAAAATCCGACCGCACTTCTCTGGCGACCCATCAATGACTTTTGATGATGGAAAGTTGTTATTTGGACAATAATGAATGTATTCTGACTCACCACAAACCGCGCCGACTCGAATCCCATTTTTGAGATCACTTCAAAATATTTAAAATCCCACCGCATTTCTCTAACGACCCAGCAATGACTTTTGATGATGGAAAGTTGTTAATTGGACAATAATGAATGTATTCTGACTCACCACAAACCGCGCCGACTCGAATCCCATTTTTGAGATCACTTCAAAATATTTAAAATCCGACCGCACTTCTCTGGCGACCCATCAATGAGTTTTGATGATGGAAAGTTGTTATTTGGATAATAATGAATGTATTCTGACACACCACAAACCACGCCAACTCTAATCCTACTTTTGAGATCACTTCAAAATATTTAAAATCCCACCGCACTTCTCTAACGACCCAGCAATGACATTTGATGATGGAAAGTTGTTGATTGGACAATAATGAATGTATTCTGACCCACCACAAACCACGCCAACTCGAATCCTACTTTTGGGATCACTTCAAAATATTGAAAATCCGACCGCACTTCTCTGGCGACCAATCAATGAATTTTGATGATGGGAAGTTGTTATTTGGACGAAAATGAATGTATTCTGACCCACCACAAACCACGCCAACTCGAATCCTACTTTTGGGATCACTTCAAAATATTGAAAATCCGACCGCACTTCTCTGGCGACCAATCAATGAATTTTGATGATGGGAAGTTGTTATTTGGACGAAAATGAATGTATTCTGACCCACCACAAACCGCGCCAACTCGAATCCTACTTTTGAGATCACTTCAAAATATTTAAAATCCCACCGCACTTCTCTAACGACCCAGCAATGACATTTGATGATAGAAAGTTGTTGATTGGACAATAATGAATGTATTCTGACCCACCACAATCCGCGCCGACTCGAATCCCATTTTTGAGATCACTTCAAAATATTTAAAATCCGACCGCACTTCTCTGGCGACCCAGCAATGACTTTTGATGATGGAAAGTTGTTATTTGGATAATAATGAATGTATTCTGACACACCACAAACCACGCCAACTCGAATCCTACTTATGAGATCACTTCAAAATATTGAAAATCCGACCGCACTTCTCTGGCGACCAATCAATGAATTTTGATGATGGGAAGTTGTTATTTGGACGAAAATGAATGTATTCTGACCCACCACAAACCGCGCCAACTCGAATCCTACTTTTGAGATCACTTCAAAATATTGAAAATCCGACCGCACTTCTCTGGCGACCCAGCAATGACTTTTGATGATGGAAAGTTGTTATTTGGATAATAATGAATGTATTCTGACACACCACAAACCACGCCAACTCGAATCCTACTTTTGAGATCACTTCAAAATATTGAAAATCCGACCGCACTTCTCTGGCGACCAATCAATGAATTTTGATGATGGGAAGTTGTTATTTGGACGAAAATGAATGTATTCTGACCCACCACAAACCGCGCCAACTCGAATCCTACTTTTGAGATCACTTCAAAATATTTAAAATCCGACCGCACTTCTCTGGCGACCAATCAATGAATTTTGATGATGGGAAGTTGTTATTTGGACGAAAATGAATGTATTCTGACCCACCACAAACCGCGCCAACTCGAATCTTACTTTTGAGATCACTTCAAAATATTTAAAATCCCACCGCACTTCTCTAACGACCCAGCAATGACTTTTGATGATGGAAAGTTGTTATTTGGATAATAATGAATGTATTCTGACACACCACAAACCACGCCAACTCGAATCCTACTTTTGAGATCACTTCAAAATATTGAAAATCCGACCGCACTTCTCTGGCGACCAGTCAATGAATTTTGATGATGGGAAGTTGTTATTTGGACGAAAATGAATGTATTCTGACCCACCACAAACCGCGCCGACTCGAATCCCATTTTTGAGATCACTTCAAAATATTTAAAATCCGACCGCACTTCTCTGGCGACCCATCAATGAGTTTTGATGATGGAAAGTTGTTATTTGGATAATAATGAATGTATTCTGACACACCACAAACCACGCCAACTCGAATCCTACTTTTGAGATCACTTCAAAATATTTAAAATCCCACCGCACTTCTCTAACGACCCAGCAATGACATTTGATGATGGAAAGTTGTTGATTGGACAATAATGAATGTATTCTGACCCACCACAAACCGCGCCGACTCGAATCCCATTTTTGAGATCACTTCAAAATATTTAAAATCCGACCGCACTTCTCTGGCGACCCATCAATGACTTTTGATGATGGAAAGTTGTTATTTGGATAATAATGAATGTATTCTGACACACCACAAACCGCGCCGACTCGAATCCCATTTTTGAGATCACTTCAAAATATTTAAAATCCGACCGCACTTCTCTGGCGACCCATCAATGACTTTTGATGATGGAAAGTTGTTATTTGGATAATAATGAATGTATTCTGACACACCACAAACCGCGCCGACTCGAATCCCATTTTTGAGATCACTTCAAAATATTTAAAATCCGACCGCACTTCTCTGGCGACCCATCAATGACTTTTGATGATGGAAAGTTGTTATTTGGATACTAATGAATGTATTCTGACACACCACAAACCACGCCAACTCGAATCCTACTTTTGAGATCACTTCAAAATATTTAAAATCCCACCGCACTTCTCTAACGACCCAGCAATGACTTTTGATGATGGAAAGTTGTTAATTGGACAATAATGAATGTATTCTGACTCACCACAAACTGCGCCAACTCGAATCCCAATTTTGAGATCACTTCAAAATATTGAAAATCCGACCGCACTTCTCTGGCGACCAATCAATGAATTTTGATGATGGGAAGTTGTTATTTGGACGAAAATGAATGTATTCTGACCCACCACAAACCGCGCCAACTTGAATCCTACCTTGAGATCACTTCAAAATATTTAAAATCCGACCGTACTTCTCTGACGACCCAGCAATGAAGTTTGATGATGGAAAGTTGTTAATTGGACAATAATGAATTTATTCTGAACCACCATAAACCGCGCCAACTCGAACTCCATTTTTGAGATCACCTCAAAATATTTAAAATCCGACCGCACTTCTCTGGCGACCCATCAATGACTTTTGATGATGGAAAGTTGTTATTTGGATAATATTGAATGTATTCTGACACACCACAAACCACGCCAACTCGAATCCTACTTTTGAGATCACTTCAAAATATTTAAAATCCCACCGCACTTCTCTAACGACCCAGCAATGACATTTGATGATGGAAAGTTGTTGATTGGACAATAATGAATGTTTTTTGACCCACCACGAACCGCGCCAACTGACGCCAACATCGCACTCAACAATAAACTAATGTTACCTTCATTGTAAATACACTAAATACAAACTTCTTGTACCCAACTATCACCATCAATGAGTCTCTTACAATAATCAATGATTTTGGAGGATTGAAAAAAAAAAAAATGTTCGGTGCTAGACACTATGTTCATTGCTTCATTTGTTCAACCTCCTGCCTCTATTTAGTCCGCTTCTTTCGTCCGCTGAAGCTCCCTCTGGGGCTCTTGAGGATCACGACTATTATCTTGTTTGCCATTTACCTTATGGAAGAGCTGGTCTTTATTCTGAGTGGTGACTTCCATAGAAAAATCGTCGGTGTAGGCCTTGGTCTTCACGCTATCGGCGAGATTCAGCGTTAGGAGGCCGTTGTAGATGACGATCAAGTCTGGCCCTAGGACCTAACCTTGTGGAATCCCAACCTAATCTAATCTGACCTGAGCTCTCTTGACCTGATCTAAATTTTCCTATCTTAACCTAACACTCGGTTTATGGGCTTTATCGACAATATTCAACTGAAAATGGATGCTGGGGTACTTTTCTGATCTACAGATCTTAGAACGGTTTCTTGAAAAGAAAGTTCATCGAAAATATATCCTCTTTTCAATAACTGTTCCCTCATTATCTACTATACATGTTTCGTCGATTTGAGGTTAACGAGCTTTTTTTTCTAGATTGCCCATCCGTCAGCTTTAGGTCTGAAAACGGGTCAAGAACTGCAGGTGAAATATTTTGGAAGAGATCCAGTTTCTGGCTTGATGAGGCTGTCTAGGAAAGTGTTGCAAGCAAATGTGCGATAACAGTGATTTTTTATTTATTTATACATATTTTTTTTTGTTTTCGTCTCATCTTTTCTACTAGTGTCACAGTGACATGCGAAAACAAGCGAATTTTTGTACATATTATTTTTTTGAGGTAATAAATGATTAGCGAGATTTCGTTTTCTTTACTGCGGGTTTACACAAAAAAGGCACTAACGACCATTTTTTCTGCACATCATGAATGATGATTTGCTTTTGTTGATTACATGTTGCAGATGCATGTTCCAGGTTAGTTTCTTTCCCAGTAACAGCCCAGTATTTGACATGATCAGCTACTTGTAGTGTTTCGCCAAAGAATGTAGGTAGTTTTATTCCCCTCAGAATTCTTATGCGTGTGAAGGGAATCACAAATGCGTCCAAAATGAATACATGGAGTTACAAGAGTTATAATAGGCAGAGAGACATGAAATGCAGGACCTCTGATTAATGCCGAAATAGCCTGCTATACACTGACAAACTGAGGAAGGTGTAGGAGCCAAGCCAGAGACAAGAGTGTCGCTATGTAAACACGTGACGATATTCGGGAGTTACTAGGGCAAGAATTTAAAGAAAAACCCTCGCCTTTTACTCCGACCAAGCAGAATAATTCCAAACTAATTTGGAATTGATTGTCGTTGGAACAAAAAGATAGAAAAAAAAAAAAAAATGCCAAATTGACCATTGAAATAATTCTTTCATAACTCCGATTTTATTTCTAAAGTTTTACAGTTTTGATGAGCCTGAGGGTAGGCTTTCTCTCTTCAGTTATTGAGTAACGTACGTTATGAAAAAAACACGCATTGTTATACGTACAAATGAATAAGGATAACAGCACACCGCATGCACAAAAATGCTATTATGGACGTTGCACTCGCATTAACGCAATGTGAAATAGTTGTCTTACGTGTAATCAAGGATGTACTATAGTACGCGAGCCTCGTACAAAATCGGAAATGATAAGCAGTAAGTTGTAACTCTGTATACTGTTTAAGTGTGACGATTCTGACAAGATGTCGCAAAGAGAAAACCTTGAACCTGGTGAGTTTTTCTTTGTCGCCAAATCGACATCTTTGGAGCGTCGGACTGCTGAAGATCCTTATTAATTTTGTCGGACAATGGTGCCATTGGAAATCCCATTGAATTATTGTATTCTCCAAGAAAAATCAGACAAAAATGTTCGGTATTTCTAGGTTGTCGCCCACTCTAATCGTGTTGATATCACTACTTAGGTTGGCGACAGGCAGCAGTCTGATTTTTCTAGGAAAATACAAAAGTTAAATGAGATTTTCAATTTCAAGGTTTCCTCCCTGCAACATTTGTTAAATTTGGTACACTCGAACAGTATACAAAGTTACAACTTGCTGGTCATCACTTCAGATTTTGTACGAGGGCTCGCGTACTACTAGTGATCTCTCATGAGAACAATAATATCACTGTAGTACCCCATGGTGAAGATTGACTCAGTCCAATTTTGCACACCACTCCTTCAAAGGGCTGGCTAAATTCCTGAGGATCCCCAAGTACCTCTCGGTAAGTTCGTCATCAACGTCCCCCAAGCACGATTCCGGGTGGGTTTTTGGCACTGCACAGTCCGGAACAGAGCTCATATCGCAGTGCTTTGCTTTCGTCAGGGTGACATTGGTGGTGTACATCCAATGGTGGATCCTATCCAAGCAGGCGCACTTCCACGGGTTGTAGTCTATGAGGATGTCCACCACGGAAAGCTTCTGCATCAGCTCGTTCGACAAGGAGTTGAGGAAGTTCGCGCTGATTATCAGATACCTGATCCTGATCGGAACGGGGAATACGTCATCCGTGATGACTTTGAGTCGGTTGTGCTTCAGCCTCAGTTGGTCCAGGTCGCCCAAGCTCTCGAACGCTGCCGGCCCGATGGACTCTATTTCGTTGTAGTCGAAACAGATCTGCTTCAGCTTCTTCATGCCGGCGAAGGCCTTGGTGGGGATCGCGCGGATTTTGTTCCTTTGGAAATCCATGGTCTCTAATCTGAAGGAATTTTCGAACCATTCTCTTCGCCATTCCGTCAGGTGGTTGTGGTTTCCGTATATTCTTCTCAGCACGGAAAGGTTCCCGAAGGCTTGGACCTCGATTTGACTGATTTTGTTGTGATCCAGTTTCAGCACCTCCAAATTTTCAACGGTGTTGAAGACGCCTGAAACAGAATCATCGAAATAATAATAGTAACATTTACTTGTTAATAAAATTAGTATAGTCATTCAACGACCTCCCAGGTCTGCAAGAATTTGTAACATATGTGAGACGCCTTATTCAGCTGACGCACCCTACTTTGCTGACTCTGCGACTAACACACTCCAAGAGGAGTAGCGATGCCTTGCTACGTTCTCTGGAAGTGCTGGTGGCCCTCAAATCTTTGATTAGGCGCAATTACTAGTTCATTCGAGGAGTTTAAGGATGAGATTTAATATTTATTAATCATAATGAGCACTCAGAAGAACAGGGCATGCTATCGATGTGGAAAATGGGGACATCTTATTAGAGACTGCAGGGTAAGAATGCTGGGACGTCTGTGCGACGTAACGATGCGATTCGCAGGTCACAAAGTGACATCGCAGTAATATCTTAGAGATGTATCTGTGTCGGCTGGGTGGATCGATTTCTTGGTGTATGAGTCAGAGAAACCTGTTCATTAATATCAAAACGTATCAAATGATTTCATTACCTTTCTGAATTTTCGTCAGATTGCAAAGCGATATCTGTACTCGCTTCAACCTGGGCACATTCCTAAAAGCCGCCGGTTCCACCGTATTCAAGTTGCACTCTAAGAAAGACAGCGTCTCCAACTGTCCCATATTCCGCACTGAATCCACACCGAGCTTCGGTATTTTCTGCTTCTCTATCCGGGCCTCTGATATAGTCACATTACCGAATTCGATCCTCTGTATGCAACGATTCACTGTGGCGTTGTACTCGTGACCGTATCTGTCTGTCAGTGCTACCAACACGTCCGTGAAGGATCTGCAGTTGTGGCAAAGCGCGGCGTTTATTATTATTATTGCTGTGAAGAATCTGCACGCGGTGCTCGAAATCGCCATCTTGGCGCACCACTGGCTGTCGATGCACTGATGTTGATTCGTTGTTTTGACGTAATTTTGTTGTCTTTCTTCTGGATAAGAGAGGTCAAGCTTCGTTGTGCGCTAATCTTCGGGATTTCCAAGGTATAGTCCGGGAAATAACGTCGTTTTCATGGTCTAGCTAGAAAATTTCGATTACTACGAAGTCTGATCGATTCTCGTTTGAAAAATGGCTCAAACTGATTTCGATCTGTTGAACTACAGGGTATTCCAAATTGAGTCGGCACCATTGCCAACTCCGTTATTATTGATGCTACGAATTCGGTTAAATGGGCAAACTATAGTAGCATTTTTAATGGCCTTCTCGATACCGAAAACAGTCGCGCTTTCAGAATATTTCATAAAATGATGATTTCTTTCAATGGCACACCCTATATTTTTTCAAGCATTTCGATTTGTAATGACATTCTCAACAACAAATCTCATTTGACTTTTTTCGTGAAGGTGAAAATAAGACAGTTTTATCAATAGGAAACATTTATAACAAACGGATTTGATAAAGCGCTGTAAAGTATTGAGTAAATGTTCAAAAACACCGCCTTCTTGTTGAACACATATTAACACTACGTGTGGCATTCAAGACAGTTCGGCCATCAATTATATCAATTATAGTTTCAATATAATTTTCCAGTTCATCTACATTATTGCGTTTCATTTTGTACACCTCATTTTTCAGAAATCCCCAAAAATTAAAATCTAGATATGGTGAACGAGGAGGCCACTTAACAGGACCATTTGTAGCAATCCATCTGTTTCCATAACAGCCACGCAGCATTCTTTTTTACGCCACTGACATTATGTGTTGGTGCTCCATCCTGCTGAAAATAGATCATCTGACGAGCCTCCAGATCAAGATCATCGAAAGACTCTTCCAACACTCTTGTTAATAAATTAATGTAACGGGGTCCGTTCAAAGAACCATGGTAGAAAAATGGACCGATAATACTGCCTCTAAATAGACCACACCAAACATTAATACTAAATCGTCTTTGCGGATTGTGGGGATGGACTAGAAATGGATTATGTCTACTCCAATAATGAAAATTCTTTCTATTATACATCCCACGATTTGAAAAATTAGCCTCATCGCTCCATATAATATCTCTATAGAAGTTTGGATCTTGTCGGCATTTATTCATAAACCACCGACAAAACCCCAATCGTCTCTCAGGATCACCAGGTTCTAGTGTTCGCACTGGTCTTAACTTATAAGGAGAAATCTTATGTTTCTTCAGAATTCGTTGAATACCAGACAGTGGAACAGCTATTTCTCTAGATAAATCTCTGATGGAATTATTAGGATATAACACAAAGTAGGATAAAACGTCAATTTCTGTATCTTCAGATATTACAAAATGTTTTTAAGTTCTCCTCTTCTCGAAAACTTTTACATTGTTCCTGAATCGACGATGAAGCACAGCAAAAAACGCCGATTAGGTAATTCACGATCGGGGAACTAATTGCTGTAGTGTTGGAGTGCTCTTACGCAATTTTTCTGGTAAACCAAGTAGGATTCTAACATACCACATTTTTCTTGATGGGAAAACGGCATTTCGAAAAATATTCAGTTACAATAATTTATGATATTGTCATGATATACTTGAGAATTTTGACAAATATTATTTCAACAAAGTTTCAAGGCAACTTGATTGCTCAAAATAATTATGTTTTATCAAATCAAACACATTTTTTCCAACCACATTCATATGATCCTCCAGTATTTTCTGTTCTCTACAAAAACGGCTTCAAAGTTATCATTACAGCAGACATATTTTGATTCACAAAATAAATGCGACTAGCAGAATAGCTTTAAGATGGAAATTATCGTTTAGTACATTAATACCAAATAGCTCAGTGGTGTCATTTGAGTGGTGCGACATGATGATCACGGGTTTCACGAGTTCACATCCCAGCGTATTTTTTTCTTTTTACTGTCTTATTTTGCTAATAGTAACAAAATATCGTCATTCGTATAAGTACCAAAATTGGGTGTTTGGACAATCATAAGGTTTTATTCATCAAAACAAAGACATTTTTGTACTAGTGAAAGAAATAAATATTTCCATATAAGTCTCTCATTTTCCACTTTAGGAAGAAACGTGATATGAGCTTTGTTGTTGAGAATGTTATTACGAATCGAAATGCATGAAAAAATATAGGGTGTTCCATTGAAAGAAATATCATTTTATGAAATATTTTGAAAACGCAACTGTCAATTTTTTTTGTTTTCGGCATCGGGAGGCCGCAGTGGAGGGCCTGATATGGGCCCACTCACGTTCAAACCTAACCTAACCTAACACTGCGCGTTCAGTGACCTTCTGGAACAAGGTAACAAACTATAGAATTTCAATCCAGCCTAGCGCAGTCTTTTTGCTCTAGAGTTATAGAGATCCTGACATTTTCAATATATCTCTGGGTGAGCTCATCGTCGACGTACTCCAAACACGACTGAGAATACGTTTTCGAGTAGGCACAAATCGGAATGAAACTGTGATCGCAGTGGTGGTACTTCCTTAAGGTCCCATTATTGATGTAGAGCCAGTAATACACCCTGTCCAGGCAGGGGCATTTCCAGGGGTTGTGGTGGAGGCTGACATCTTCGGCGGACACTTTGTTCAGAACCTCGTTGGAGAGGAAGTTCAGATAGTTGTTGCCGAGCAGCATCGTCCGCACCTTGATTTTGTTCGGGAAAATGTCTTCGTTGATGACTTTCAGCCTGTTGTCGCGCAAGCCCAAGTACTCCAGGTTGGTAAGGCCTTCGAAAGCTTTGGGCTGTATGGCGCTGATTTCGTTAAAGTCGAAGAAGATTTGTTTGAGCTTTCCCAGAGCGGCGAAGGCTCTTCTGGGGATCGTTCTGATTTTGTTGTTCTGGAAATCCATTACTTCCAGGTTAGTCGTGGCGTCGAACCATTCCCTGTTCCAGTATTCGAGGTTGTTGTCGCTGCCGAAGACTTTCTTCAGGGATGTGAGATTGGCGAAGGCTCCGTTTTCGATGAAGTCGATTTGGTTGTTGTGGAATCTCAACAGTTCCATGCTTGGGATGGAATTGAACACGTCTGTAATTGAGAGAATGATGTGATAAACAAGAATTGCGTGATAAGCGAAAGCTACAAATGTCAATTTGGGAACTGAAAGATTTGCAAAACCAGTAATTGGGAAAGCCCATTCCAAAAACTACTGAGAATTGATTTGTTTTTGTTGCAAATGCAATGAATCGGTAAATGTTTACGAATTTCATGTGTGCAAGAATCATAATTCATAAGAAAAAACGTATATTGGTTTAACCCGATATTTGGGATGTTCTACTAATCGGGAAAAATTGAATACTTAGCAATTGAATAAAATCTATGAATGTGTATGGAGGTATGGTACTATTGTTCTGAATAAACCTTAACCTTGACTTTGACCTTGAATCGACGTTGTCAAGACAAGGAAATTGTGAAAATATTTTTTCCACCAATTATTTTTTTATTTTTGCAGACCTTTCATGTGTCGAATAATTTTAGGATGAAACAAGATTTATTTTTATCCATTATAAATAAAAAATAAAGAAAGAAAAAATATATTTTTCCCGCCAAAGTCATTTGGAAAAAAAAATGGGAAATAATTTTTCCCGACAATTTATTTTATAATTTACTCCATTGAAAAAAAAGTGAAAATATTTTTCCGCCAAATTTTTTAAATTTTTTTTTGATTGTTTGAATAAAAAATGTGATATTTTTCCACCAATTTTTTTTTTTGGACCTCTTAGTGACCCGAAAAATTTTAGGATGGAACGAGACATGAAAATTGACCTTGACCTTGACTTTGACTTTGGATCGACCTTTTCAAGTCAAGGAAAATATTTTTCTACCAAATTTTTTTGAAAACTATCATCATTGTTGAAAAAAAATTATGAAAATATTTTTCTCGCCAAATTTTGGGATGAAACAAGATTTTTTCTAATTTATTATAAATTAAGAATAAGTGAATGAAATATATTTTTCCCGCCGAAACTGTGTTGTTTGAAAAAAAATTGTTAAATAATTTTTCCAGCCAAAATATTTTAAAATTTTTGATAAAAAAAGTGTGAAAATATTTTTCCCGCCATTTTTTTTTCAAATTGTGATTTTTCTTTTTAATTTTAATGATTGTTTGAAAAACAGTTGTAAAAATACTTTTTTCGTCGAAATTTCCTTTCAATTTTTGATTGTTTGAAAAAAAAAAGGAAAATATTTTTTCCGAAATTTTTTATTATTTTTTTTATTGTTTGATAAAAAATTGTGATATTTTTCCATAATTTTTTTTTTCATTTTCGTGGACCTTAGGATGGAACGAGACTTGAAAATTGACCTTGACCTTGACTTTGAATCGATCTTTTCAAGTCAAGGAAATTGTGAAAATATTTTTCTGCCAATATTTTTTTATTTTTCTGATTGTTTAAAAAAACAATTGTAAAAATATTTTTTTCGCCGAAAATCTTATGACGAATAATTTTGGGATGAAACAAAAATTTTTTTCATGCATATCCAGAAACTTCCATTCGCAGTGCAGTAAAAGATATAGGTGTACCACATGCTTTAGTACAACGAATTTTGGAAGTTCTTCCGTGTGAGAGTGCAGGTGAATACATACCTTTTGGTATCTCCTTCAGGTTGCAGTAAGAGATCTGAACGTTTTTCAATCTAGGAACATTCCGGAAAGCGAACGGTTCCACAACATCCAACTCACAACCCCAAAACGAAATGGTTCCCAGTTGCACCATGTTCCTCACTGAATCCCTTCCTAACACAGGCAACTTCTGGTGTCTGACGAAAGCCATGACGATAGTTTTGTCGTCGAATTCTATCCTTTCTAGGCAACCATCCACTGTTTTATTGAATTCGTTACCGTTGATATCTCGCAACTTGACCGTGACGTTTTTGAAGGAGTTGCATTTGCCCGTGTAGACGAATTTGACGTTCATCATCAGAAACATGATAGATAAACTTATAGACAAAACGCGTTTAATGTTGACCATGTTGGATTGTCGTTATACTGTTGCAAAACTGGATTTTGTTTATACAATATCAGAGTGTGCTGAGTTTCTTGGATAACGTTGTTGGGGAATCCTCAGTTATAGACCAGGAAATGTCGGCAGCTGAATGATTCAGTCAAAACTATCACCCCCATATTTTTGTGGTATAATGATTTAAGTCTGCTCCGTTAGAAGAAATGCTATAGAAGTATATCTATACACAGAGTGGGCCATTGGAAACGAAACAACGGCTCTGTAGGTAGACAGAACCGGATTAAAAAAACACTCAAATTATAAACGATTAACTAAAAAAGAGGGTTTGAATTTTTGCGAATATCTCTAAAACTAATTGAGATTTTTCAAATCTAAAATAAGGTTCAAAAAGAGGAGGAAATTTCCTGAAAAAAAGTCCCGCAACTGTAGGACCAATAATTATAATTTTCCTAGAGGGACGAAAGTACGGCCGAAAATGCCTACTTCGAACTCTTCACTAAACATATTAAATTCCGGGGTTTACTGGATAGATAAATGAACAATAATCCGACAGAAAAAAATGATCGCAATATTCCAATTATTTAGGCAATAGTTATTTGATATTTTTTGCTGCTTGAACATGAACATTGCAAATTTGATCATTGTTGAAATATAAATTTGATTTGATACTACCAATAATTTCTTTCTGTTTTATCGTCGCGTCGTCCAAAGCCTACTTGTTAAAAGTGTGCGTTTTGAAGTCTACATGAAAAAACTTTAGAGATCTGTATTTGAAAGATGACTCTAGCAAAACATCAAGTATGCTACTGTTTTGGAAAGGTAATTTTGAGCTCTACTGAAATATGCAGAATCGATTGGCGTTCGCAGAATTTCTTTATCTTTAACCGTTCCCAAGTTCATCTAGAGTGAGGAGTCATTTCTCTCCGTTTTTTTCCAGTCCTATTCGTGACATTTTTGACTTTGTATTCCTTTTCTGGACCAAACCTTGTATCTGAGCATAAACAAATCATATATTTTCGGAATCTGCATGAAAATTTGCGTATATAAGGCGGATTGAAAGTGAAATGATTTTTAGGGGTCTATCCCTCTGGAGTTTTTTCGATTTTTCAAATAATTCTGTTTTATATCGATCGACTCGAAATTCACAGATCATTCTCATTTGATCATTATGAAACGATTGGCGTTCGCAGAATTCCTCTATCTCCAACCGTACCCGAGTTGAAGAGTTCCCCTGGAGTGGAAAGAAGTAATTTCCCTCCGTATATTTTTCCAGTCCTATTCGTGACATTTTTGACGTTGTATTTTTTTTTAATGTCAAACCTTATAACTCAGAAACGATGATAGATATCGATATGCGGTTTTCACCATTAAGTTTGTCATAAAATTTGACCCTCAAACACAAAACAGGACTTTCCCTTCAAAATTGTCTAATTTGGCCCACTCTGTACATGAAAGTACTGTTCTACTGCCACATGTCATAATAATGTTGAAAAGGTTGACCACTCTCTGTTTTCACCCGACATCCTTCAGTCACCTTTCATGTTCACAAAAGCCTGGTCGTCACACAATGCATGTAAGTAAGCCCGTGACCACCCTACACCCAGCCGCCACCGCCACCCGAATATCTCAATTAAATCGCAACCGAAAACATCCTCAGCGCACTTGCGCGCACTTCCAAGGGGGTTTGGCTCGTCGGGACAGTAGTTTCGCTCTAACCGCCGACGTAGACGCTTGGCATGCGGCTTTCTCTCGCGCGCATCACGACGATCCGGTGAAAATGGGGGCGGGAACCACCAACGACACCATCCGGTGCGTGGACGGCCTGATGGTGCCCTGCTGGCAGCCTCTGGACGACGTCCCCCTCGTGGAACGCGTTGGCCGCGGCCTCATCTACTTCCTCGTCTTAATCTATCTCTTCATCGGCGTTTCGATCATCTCCGACCGCTTCATGGCAGCCATCGAGGTCATCACGTCCCAGGAGCGGGAGGTGTCGGTGCGAAAACCTAACGGCGACACCCAGATCGTGGTGGTGAGGATGTGGAACGAGACCGTGGCCAATCTCACCCTCATGGCGCTCGGCTCCAGCGCGCCCGAGATCCTCCTCTCCGTCATCGAGATCTACGCGAAGAACTTCAACGCAGGCGACCTGGGACCCGGCACCATCGTCGGCTCGGCGGCCTACAACCTCCTGGTGATTATGGCGCTGTGCGTGTCGGTCATCCCCGACGGGGAGGTGCGCAAGATCAAGCACCTGGGGGTGTTCTTCGTGACGGCAACATGGTCGGTCTTCGCCTACGTCTGGCTCTACCTCATCCTCTGCTTCTTCTCCCCCAACGTCGTGGAGATCTGGGAGGGCCTGCTGACGTTCTCCTTCTTCCCGCTGACCGTGCTTACGGCCTACGCGGCCGACAGGAACATCCACAAGTACATCCAGAAGGACTACCGCATGAACAGGCGCGGCGTCATCGTGCAGGCTGAAGGGGACAACCTGGAGCTCGGCAACACTGAGCTCCTCGCTCTGGACGACGTGCACGAGGACATCAAGCAGGACTACATCGCCACGCTGAAGGAGCTGCGACAGCAGCACCCGCACGCGGACCTGGGGCTGCTGGAGAAGATGGCGCACGAGATGCTGCTCAACCGGGGGCCCAAGTCCCGCGCGTTCTACCGCATCCAGGCCACAAGGAAGCTGATGGGCAGCGGGGACTTGCTGAGGAGGATCTCTGAGCGGGCTCAGAGCGATCTGAGCGAGGTGAAGGCGGAGTTGCAGCGCGAGTCGGGTGCCGCAGAGTTCAACCAATCGGCGTGTCGGGTGTTTTTCGAGCCGTCGAAATACACGGTGTTGGAGAGTTGCGGAAGGTTTGAGGTGAGGATTGTGAGGAGTGGCGATATCGATTCTGCTTTGTCGGTGGAGTACACCACTGAAGACGGCACGGCTCAAGCTGGGAGTGATTATGTTAAGGCCAAGGGGAAGTTGCAGTTTGGTCCTGGAGACAAGGAGAAAAGGTTGGTTGTTGCAATAAAATGGATCAGTGGTCGTTATTCATTATTGAAGACTTGCAGAGGGTTCGTACCAAAATGAGACTAGTAAAAAATATAAAATATATTGTTCTAGGACCATAACTATCTTCACAAATAAAAATTGTTGAGTTGGTGGGAATTCGGTCGGGATGTTGAAGAAGACCAAATTTTAAGCTGTTGACGTTTTGAAACTATTTTGTTTCATCTTCACAACTCTGAAGTATAAGAACAAAAATCATATACAGGGTGTTCCAAATTAAGTCGGCACCATTGCCAACTCCGTTATTATTGATGCTACGAATTCGGTTAAATGTGCCAACTAGTAGCATTTTTAATGTTTCATTTTGTACGCCTCATTTTTCAGAAATCCCCAAAAATAAAAGTCTAGAGGCGTCATGTCTGGTGAACGAGGGGGCCACTTAACAGGACCATTTGTAGCAATCCATCTGTTTCCAAAACAACCTCGCAGCATTCTTTTTACGCCGCTTACATTATTTGTTGGTGCTCCATCCTCCTGAAAATAGACCTTCTGGCGAGCCTCCAGATCAAGATCATCGAAAAACTCTTCCAACACTCTTGTTAATGAATTGATGTAACGGGTTCCATTAAAAAAACTATGGTAGAAAAATGGACCGATAATTCTGTCTCTAAATAGACCACACCAAACATTAATACTAAATCGTCTTTGCGGATTGTGGGGATGGACTAGAAATGGATTATGTCTACTCCAATAATGAAAATTCTTTTTATTATACATCCCACGATTTGAAAAATTAGCCTTATCGCTCCATATAATATTTCTATAGAAGTTTGGATCTTGTCTGCATTTATTCATAAACCACCGACAAAACCCCAATCGTCTCTCAGGATCACCAGGTTCTAGTGTTTGCACTGGTCTTAACTTATAAGGATAAATCTTATGTTTCTTCAGAATTCGTTGAATACCAGACAGTGGAACAGCTATTTCTCTAGATAAATCTCTGATGGAATTATTAGGATATAACACAAAGTAGGATAAAACGTCAATTTCTGTATCTTCAGATATTACAAAACGTTTTTTAGTTCTCCTCTTCTCTAAAACTTTTTCTTTGTTCCTGAATCGTCGATGAAGCACAGCAAAAAAACGCCGATTAGTTAATTCACGATCGGGGAACGAATTGCTGTAGTTTTGGAGTGCTCTTACGCTATTTTTCTGGCAAACCAAGTAGAATTATAACATATCACATCTTTCTTGATGGGAAAACGGCATTTCGAAAAATATTCGAACAGTAGTTGACAGTTTATGACATATACTTGAGAATTTTGACAAATATTATTTCAACAAAGTTTCAAGGCAACTTGATTGCTCAAAATAATTATGTTTTATCAAATCAAACACATTTTTTCCAACCACATTCATATGATCCTCCAGTATTTTCTGTTCTCTACAAAAACGGCTTCAAAGTTATCATTACAGCAGACATATTTTGATTCACAAAATAAATGCGACTAGCAGAATAGCTTTAAGATTTTTTTCTTTTTACTGCCTCATTTTACTATTAGTAACAAAATATTGTCATTCGTATACGTACCAAAATTGGATGTTTGGACAATCATGAAATTTTATCCGCCAAAACAAAGGGATTTTCTGTATCTTCTAGTGAAATAAATAAATATTTCCACATAAGTCGCTCATTTTCCACTTTAGGAGGAAAGGTGATATGAGCTTTGTTTTTGAGAATATTATTACGAATCGAAATGCATGAAAAAATATAGGGTGTTCCATTGAAAGAAATACCATTTTATGAAATATTCTGAAAACGCACCTGTCATTTTTTTTGTTTTCGGCATCGAGAAGGCCATTGAAAATGCTACTAGTTTGCCCATTTAACCGAATTCATAGCATCAATAATAACGGAGTTGACAATAGTGCCGACTTAATTTGGAACACCCTGTATATAATATAATTTCGGTTTGACTAGTCTGATAAGTTTCGTACCACCCATATATAAAACTTCAATGATGAATAAATGATCTCTCCATCCATCATATTTCCTATAAACAGAGTATATAGTGATCCCAATTTTTTCCAGGATAACCCTGGAAGTGATCGACGACGACGTCTTCGAGCCCGACGAGCACTTCTATGTCCGTCTGTGCGCCGCCCAACCCCCCAGCAGCCTAGGCTCGCCCACTCTCGCCACCGTCATCATCCTCGACGACGACCACGGGGGGCTGTTCAAGTTCGAGTCGCGAAACCACGAGCTGGTGGAGAGCGTCGGCCACTACGACCTGAGGGTGGTCAGATGCTCGGGGGCGAGGGGTCGCGTCCTCGTGCCCTTCTGGACGGAAGACGGCACCGCCAAGCAGGGCAAGGAGTACGAGAAGGTCGAAGGGCAGCTGGTCTTCGAGAACAACGAATCAGAGTGAGTGCTGATAGAATTACGTTTGCCTTCGAATTGAAGTAAAGTCTGTATGAAGTTTCAAGATACAGTTGAGTATTACTTAGTCCGGAAGGTAGCGTTGCAAACGAAAAAATCGTAGTGAACCGTCAGATTTTAATATCAACAGTTGATATCGTACAATTCATTACTTAACAGACCGTCAGTTCAAATCAAATCAAAATATACTTTATGAAATATGAGAAATAGAACTTCCTTTTTTACTAATGTTACTGCAGTTCCGTCTTATATGAACATCCTCAACTACGTAGTTACGAATACACAAAAACATCAATTTATATACTTTATTTCCGAAGGAAATTAATTCTCATAGTGTAAAATAACACACCTACACGTAGCTCAAATGTGTTTGCTCTCTGAGGTACTTTACGAGGTCTATGCTCTCTAAGGTGTTTTGTGAGGTCTTTGCTCTCTGAGATACTTTACGAGGTCTATGCTCTCTAAGGTGTTTTGTGAGGTCTTTGCTCTCTGAGATACTTTACGAGGTCTATGCTCTCTAAAGTGTTTTGTGAGGTCTTTGTTCTCCAAGGTATTTTACGAGGTCTTTACTTTCTGAGGTACTTTACGAGGTTTTTGCTCTTTGAGGTGTTTTGCAAGGTCTTTGCTCTCCAAGGTGATCTACGAGATTTTGGCTATCTAAGGTATTTTGCGAGGTGTTTGCTCTCCGAGGTACTTTACGAGGTCTTTGCTCTCTGATGTGTTCTACGAGGTCTTTGCTCTCTAAGGTACTTTACGAGGTCTATGCTCTCTAAGGTGTTTTGTGAGGTCTTTGCTCTCTAAGGTACCTTACGAGGTCTTTGCTCTCTGATGTGTTTAACGAGGTCTTTGCTGTATTGTCGTGACTATGGCCGTTAGGGAAGCTGAATACCCTATCGCTTGGGACATACTCAGGGAGAAGAAGAGTTTCTTCTCGGTATAACTACTTATGAATGAAACAAGTTACAGATTCACCGTATTCAAAATTGTTTATATTGAAGGACAAAATACCACGGGCCCAACAATGCCCTATATTCATATATTCCCCAAACGGGACAAATCAAAATGTGATCAATAAAATCTTACAAGGGTTTCTTACCAAATAAACACTATAAACTCGCTTGAGGGCATCTTACTGAAAAAAAATTGTCAAGAGGACTTTACCGCCGTAAACCCTCGCTAGGTTCGACTGTGCCGAAAACCCGATGTGGGTTCGACAGTGTCGTAAACCCACTCTGGGTATTTATTCAAGTTTCGTGTTATTTTTACAGACATTTTCATTTAATGAAAAAGTTCGTTCAAATCTTCATAGCCGTGCCAATAACACACGCATTGTTTTTGTTATCAATCGAACCACGCTGAACTCGACCATGACCCATGTTTATGATAATGAACTTCAAGTAATTCAACAGTTCAACAATTTATGCAATATGAATCATGAGAGAATTTTGGTATCGAACAAAATGAATCAAGTTTTGGATTAGCGCCATTCTTAACATTGTTCTGCGAGGTCTACGGTCTATGAAATACTTTACGAAGTCTTCACTCTCCGAGGTGTTTTACAGGGTCGCTGCATCCTGAGGTACTTCACGAGGTATTTGCATTCTGAGGTGTTATGCAAGGTTTTTGCTCTCTGCGTTACTTTACGAGGTATTTGAGGTGTTTTTCGAGGTTTTTGCTCTTCGAGGTACTTTGCGAGATTTTTCCTCTCTGAGGTGTTTTGCGAGGTCTTTGCTTTCTGAGGTACTTTACGAGGTCTTTGCTCTCTGAGGTGTTTTGCGAGGTTTTTGCTCCTTTCGGTACTTTACCAAATATTTGCTTTGTGAGGTGATTTGCGAGGTGTTTACTCTCTGAGGTAATTTACGAGGTATTTGCTCTCTGAGGTATTTTGCGAGGTCTGTGATCTCTGAGGTGCGTTATCAGGTCTGTGCTCTCTGAGGTGTTTTGCGAGGTTCTTGCTCTCTGAGGTAATTCACCTGCTCTCTGAGGTGTTTTGCGAGAACTTTGCTAACTGAGGTAATTTTTGAGGTCTTTGCTCTCTGAGGTGTTTTGCGAGGTTCTTACTCTCTGAGGTTTTTTGCGAGATCTTTGTTCTCCAAGATGCGTTACCAGGTCTGTGCTCTTTAAGGTGTTTTGCGAGGACTTGGCTCTCTGAGATACTTTTTGAGGTACTTCTCGAGGTCTTTGCTCTCTGAGGTTATTAACGAATTATTTGTTCTCTGAGGTGTTTTGCGAGATATGCGAAATATTTGCTTTCCGATATGCGGTACCAGGTCTTTGCTCCCTGAGGTGTTTTGAGAAGTCTTTACTCTTCGATGTCCTTCATTATTACGCGATTCAGGTTTACAGGGAAACAATCCATAGTCATCTGATACTGTGTTGTAGTCTACTAACCTGACTGTAAGCATGAAATTACGACCATCCTTCATTTCGTAGCCAATTGTAAAGCAGATTCTCACGATGTTTGGATAGTAATTCATTGGCAGAGATCGATTAGACTCTTTACAAGCTATTTGAATGGAAATGATTCAGTTATGGAGGGCATTTTGCCAAAAAAGTGCATTGCAACAAAGACCTTACCTTTTTGCACAAAATTTACTCTTGAATGTTTTCCATGAAATGTAAAAGAATAATTTACAGTTTTCAAGGGTTTTGTCAATTTGCAAATTTTTAGTTATTTCAACAAACTGAAAAAAATCACCTTGCAGAATTTCACGATGAAATCAAAATTTTTCTTACGTTCGCATTGTTCAATGAGCTGCAACAAAGATCTCCTCGAAAAATATCATTCAATACTTCACTTATTTTCCGAAATATATAACTTTTGACCTTAGTAATTTAAAAAAATTGCGTTTTTTCAAGAAACTGAAAATCACTCAGTCAGATATCTGATAGGGCTAGGTTTCAAGACAAGCCTGAGTTGATGATAAATAAATTTGTTTTTAAAATCAGAAATTTTAATTTTTTTTTACTTTGTCGCCTACTTTTTGAATGTCACTGTACTTTCAGTTTTGAAACCTATTTATATAGTCCTAACTTTAAGTCGCGCATTTTCCATTTCCGCTCCATAATATGGCAGGGAATTTCTGGAGCAGCGGTATTCTAGCTCGCATATGAATGAAATTCATCCAACCCAGTTCTATTTCCTTGTATTTTTCGCTGCATCACCGGAATTTCAATATTGACACACATCTCATGCTTTTATGAGAATATGACGCGGTCTGAATAGATTATCGCATATCAGGATGAAAAGATGTGTGGAATTCGTGATGTCGAATTACCCGAAAAATATCATACAAAGTAATGACGGGATAAGAATCATCCATCTATGTTCACGTCACGAAGCAGGAATAAGAGGGGTGGCTTATCCAATACGAAATAAGAGCCGTGTATTGTATATTTCCGGGAAAAAATGTTACTGTATCAAACTCCGAGTTTTGGTCGATATGGTGGTCTTCCCAAGTGGAATGTAGAGCTTGACGATTGAAACTTTCATCGTCTCAACAGTAAAGTTGACTAATTACAAGAGTTGTAGCGAATGGTAACATAATATATTACTTGTTACACTGATTCATATATGAAAATGAGCTTTTTTGTTCTACTGTTAGATGGCGCCATGTCGCCTATTTCTTCGCAACGCCGCAGCTATGTTGGAAATACTTCAAAGAATGTTTGAGTTTCCATCATTGCGTATTTTTAAAAAATATGAATGCAATGCAGATGAATATTACAGATTTGCAAACAGATGATATTCCAAAACATGATGTAAGCGCCATCTAGTGGTGGAAATCAAAAGCTCATTGATAACAAGAATAGCGAAATATAAGTACATAATTGGAAATTTTATCACTTGGTATTTGGTACGAATAATTTTTGAACAGGTTATCTAACTGCTGTTTCTGTTTCAACTACGAAAATATCCTCAAGATAGAAGTATTTAAGTATGCGAAAATATTATATTTTACTCATATGGTGTTTTTTAGGTGAGAAATCCATATCAAAATCTGAAGGTATTTAATATTAATAGAATTTTTTTGGTTTGAAATTCACAAAGTATACTAATTTCATCATTCTGTATCGATAGGCGTTCGCAGAGTTGATCTATCTTTAACCGTTCGCCAGTTGAAAAGTTCGTCTGGAGTTGAGACGGGTTTAGTTTCTTTTTCATATATATTTCCGGAATCAGCATGATTTTTAGCTTATATAGGGCAAATTCTAAATAAATCTGATGATCTCGTATTTGTTAGTTTTTACCAGGTATCCGCTTTGTAAAATATTACAGTATCGTCCACAAAACCCAAAATGTCACCTTTGCTTTCCAATGAAAATGAGCCATTAATGTAAATATTGATTAACATGGGCCCCATGACTGTACCTTGGAGAACACCAGTAACTTTTTTGGGGACACTCAATACATCGTCTACTCGAACACGCTGGATTCTATCACAGATATAACTTTTGATTGAGTCTAAATCATTATTTCTCGTGACAATATCCTCCAGTTTGTGTAACAGTTTATCATGGTCGACGGCATCGAATGCTTTAGATGAATCAATGAAAACGCAAATGCTTGGATTATTATTATTTGATGCCGAAGAGGTTGCTTTTACAGCATCTTGTGTTGAGACTGTTTTCTGTACATTGTATTTTGATGAATACATATGACAGGACAGTACCGTAAGTGATATTAGTTCACCATGTATAAAGTCATAGTCAACTGAACTCGATGTTTTGCATGAAAACCTTGAGATATCGATATTCTTCATATGGCTGGTAATTAATTTCAGCCATTCTCTACAGTTCGA
Organism: Chrysolina americana; assembly: GCA_958502065.1. Classification (NCBI taxonomy): domain Eukaryota; kingdom Metazoa; phylum Arthropoda; class Insecta; order Coleoptera; family Chrysomelidae; genus Chrysolina; species Chrysolina americana. Next base: position 50,303,703 of record OY293421.1, on the reverse strand, counting down.
TTAAATTACGTTCCATTTTTGAAAGACTGAGATCGAATACTTGGCATCAATTGTTTTTAATCTATCTGAAGTGTCACGATTCCTTCATCTCATTATAATGTGATCGTAGACAAACACAATTCTATTTTAGGAAGCGGCAAGTCAATATAACTAACATAATTATTATAAAACATGATATGAGGGTATCGGAAATCACTATCGGAACATAAGAATACAGGGGGCGGAACATGTAAAAGTAGTACAATATATAGGTATACCGTAGGAAAATCATACGAAAAAAAATTGGAAAAATGTTTCAAAAAAGTGAAAATTCTGGAAACTTTGAGAATGCTCACCATAACTCTTGATTCGAATGATAAATATGCATAATATTTTGTTAGTTTTGTTTGTTACAGACAAGTTAAACAAAATTCAAACAATTATAAAGGAATATTCGGACAAACTGCAAAAATCATAACTATATATTCTACCTTTCTGACGTTTTTTTTTTATTATTGTACTTGGTGCTTTTTAATTGGAGAAATAAATATAATACATTTTGGAAATTTTCAACTCGACATTGTGGAGGTTCAATGAAAAGCCTATGAAATCTTTATTTGACCAGGAATCGACCTCAAATTTGGTGAGCATATTCAGAAAAGATTGAAATTCTTGAATATGAGCAGAGGAATTTTTTTATTAATATTTCCGAGGTGTTTGACACCTTTCAACTCCAGATAAATCATTCAGTTCGAGAACAGTTGCAGATAGAGCAATTCTGTGAACGACAATCGATTTAGAATAATGGAATTAGTATAATCTGTGGATTCGACAGATTTTTAATTGAACACCTTGGCAGATTTTTTGATAATTTTCAACTCGACATTGCCGAGGTACCATGAAAAGTTTATGAAATTTTTATTTGACTGGGAATTAACTTCAAATTTGATAAGCACTTTTAGAAAAGATTAAAATTTTTGAATATCAGCAGAAAAATTTTTTTGAAAATGTTTCCGATGTGTATGATACCTTTCAATTCCAGATATATTTTTCAATTCAAAAACTGTTGTAGATAGAGCAATTCTGTGGACGACAATAAATTCAGAATCATGAAATCAGTTGAATTTGTGGATTTGAATCGAAAATATCCACAGACAGATTTATAATTGAACATCTTAGATTTTTTTAAATTTCCAACTCGACATTGCAGAGGTTCCATGAAAAGCCTATGAAATTTCTATTTGATCAGGAATCGACTTCAAATTTGGTGAGCATATTCAGAAAATATTATGATTCTCGAGTATGAGCAGAGACATTTTTTTGAAAATGTTTCCGAGGTGTATGACAACTTACAACTCCAGATAAACTCTTCAATATATTTCTGAGTAACTAAATGAAATCCGTTGTTTTACAAGATCTCTTCTTAACTCGTAAACTCGATTTACAGTTGCTCTGATCTCTGATATTGGAATAGGAATCTACTCTTAGATTGAAATGAAGGAAACACTGCAAATATATGTCCAAACTACAATCATTTTGAAACAAAAATTCTTATAAATCATCACGGATTGCTCTCATGACAGGCTATTCGTTTTGACACTGAATATGCCCTTTACTTTGAGAAGTATTTCATAAAAACCATTAACAATTTCTCGACAACTTCTGTTCCTTTCAATGCACCCTGATTTTGCGTTTGCACGTGGACCGGTCTTAGAAATTTTAAGGGGATTACTTTCTACAAATGAGGCCATAGAGTTCTCCTTCTAGCTGTTATTAGTAAACTCAACGCAATTCTTGAAATTGAACAGAAACATTCGTAATCACATCTGGTTGTATTTCCCGAGAAGCAATTAAGTAGCGGAAAGCGACATAAGATGTATGTGTAACGAAATTGTGTAGACATTCACGGGTGATCTCTGGTGTTTGGAGAAACATACACCAGCAGAAGGGATTGACGAAGAGAAAAACTTCGTTAATGGAATTAGAAAGGGAGCGGTAATACACGCATTTCTCCAGGAAAGTTATAATTACAAGGGAGAATATAACGTTGTTTAGTATTTTTCAGCCTCGGGAAATTGTGCTTGTCTTCTTGTTTTGGTTTTCGTTACTTATAGCGTAATGATGTCTATATATAGCCCAACTCGACCCTGATTCAGTTCAACGTCTAATAGGAATGACAAAACGCGGGGTTGGGCCTGTTTCCATGAAGTTTACAATATAATTGATTCATCTAGTCATTCACTGGGAGATATTGATTGAATTGATGAAGAATAGTTATACTTTTATGTCTACATGCTTTTAATTCCTTAGAACTTGATATTATTCTATGCTTCATGACAGGAATAAGATTTGAAATTGATAGTCCAGTCATCCAACTATTCTACTGAAAATCTAAGAATCGGTGTTCCACAAGGACTCATTCTCGGACCCTAATTGTTCATGATGTATGTGAACGACCTACCAGACTATCAACCTCATTATGCTGATGACACTTTATTATTGGTAACGGTTGAATGTCTGAGGAATGTTTCAAGAAGGCAATGAATATATCACATGAAATATTATTCCAGTGTAATAATAACAATATATGCTCAAATATAAATAAAATAGTGTCGGTGCAGCTTGGTCATCGTTTGGAATCAAACGGTAATGTCTCTCAAATATACTTTGTAATTTTTTCAAGACAATACTCCCTTAAAGACAGTTTCGTAAAAAAAATGTTATTGCAATTCTGTGAATGTCAATCGATTCCGAATTATGAAACTAGTATAGTCTGTGAATTTAAATCGAAAATATTCCCAGACCAATTTTAATTGAACACCTTAGCATATTCTTGAACATTTTCAACTCGATACTGCAGAGGTTCCATGAAGAGTCTGCGAAATCTTCATTTGACCTGAAATCGACTTAAAATTTCGTGGGCATATTCAGAAGAGATTTAAATTCTCGAATATGAGCTGATAATTTTTTTCAAATGTAAACTCTTCAATTTGAGAACGTTTGAATATATAGAGCAATTCTGTAAATGCCAATGGATTTAAAATCATGGAAAAGATAATAATTTCGTCATCCTGAATCGATTGCCGTTCACATAATTCAATTTTTTTCAACCGTTTGCGAGTTGAGCCGCCTGTCGATGAGAGGGCTGATTTCGTCGAGATACATTTAAGGGTATCTGGCGATTTTTTAAATAATCAAAGATGAAAATTTTCGATAATTTGGTTTTCTTCACTATCGAAAATTGCATTACTTGATCTCTCAAAACTGCGAAATCAGCTGGCATCTTTCAATCAGAACGCCATTCCACCTAGAAAATTTTGATGGATAGGTGCATTTTTGACTAGTAATCTTCTGAAATTTTGCATGTACAGTGCGAATTTGAAATAAATCTGATAATTTTGGATATTTCGTGATTTTTGGGGGAATGTTTGCCTGGAGTTGCGAGGAGTCCCTATCCTCAAAAACAGCCATTTATACTCGTGACAGTTTTCGTTAATCCTTCATTAAAATGAAACTCAAGTGGAATTCTTGTAAGTTCGTTTACAAAATTTCGTATTTTTTTTTATTAAAAAAATAAACACCACACATTAAATTTTCTTTCAGATAATAATTGTTCACCATGAGAATGCACAACTTTGCCTTGATTTAACCGAGCTCGTATCCCTCATAATAACTGAGATCTCCATGATGGAGCTCGAAAAACGGGCACCCGGTATTCTCAATTCCCCAAGATATGAACACCAAAAACTAGGTTCTAGTCTGTCTATCATTTCAAATATAATGCTACCCAAGTATTTATTAATTTTTATTGTTAACCTTGAGAGATAGCGTCTAAATCTTCTTTATTTGAAAATCTTGTCCGACCTGAGATTGATTCCTCTTCGCGTTGGCGTTGATTCGATTCCTCAACTCGCTACTAAGGCATACATCGACTCGCTAATATGTAGTTTCTTCTCCTGTCGACAGCAATATGTATGCCTCTGTAATTCAATTGTACTATGACGCATACCAATCAAAGTTTCGAACGAAATGAGGATACGCTTATTGAGTTACACTTATTACGCTAAACGATGTTGATTCTGTCTTGGGTCGAAGCTGTCGTGCCCTCGGGCGTTTGTAAGTTGATTGTTCGAAGGTCATTTTTTGTGGAGGAAATATCTTGGTTTGGTTGATTTTTCGAATTCCCTTTCGATTCCGATTTGGAGGCAGTTTGAATTATTTTGTCGAGAAAACGGGTATGAACTTTTACCTTCAACGTCGCAGCCGGAAATCTCAAGCATATTGGCAGATTGGGCGTATAATATGAAGAAATCAGACGGAAATGACTACAAGGAGTACGTAGTTAAAACAATGTGGAATACTGTAGCCAAAATTGTGCAAGAAAAATACTATATGGATTATAAGATTGTGTTTGACCCATTCAAAGATGTGACATTTCAAGCCGCTAGAAACGCTAAAAATGCTAAACGCAAGCAACTGCAGAGCAATTTAGATAAAAGAAGACAAGGTTCTATAGCGTTAAGTAAAGAAGGAGTTATAAAAATGGCAGAGCAGTGGGATGAAAATACTCCAATGGGACTTCAAAAAAACTTTTTTATATCACCGCTTTTGAATTAGCCTGGAGAGGTGGTGAAAGTGCGCAGTGTAAAATTTATTATTTCAAAGCCGAAAAATACAATAATGGAACATTGACAGGCAGAGTGGAGTACAACACGGTCTTTTCTAAAACAGCTCAAGGTGGCGATAAAAGGTGCAGTGAAAGTAAGTGGTTGACTACAAATAAAGAAAATCCGAACGTGTGTCCTGTAAGATTGTTGAAAATGCGAAACAAACATATTTCTTCAGATAGATTGTTTCCAACACCAAATCCGTTTTGGAAAAATGAAAATGCCAAGGGATGGTACAAAAATGTGCCCATTGGTGTAAACGAAATTTCAAAGTGGACCAGAATTTCTGCAGAAAAAATTGGTCTAGATCTGAAAAATAAAATTACTAATCACTCCCATAGGGCTAGCACTATTTCTACCCTTGCCAAAGCAGGAGTCTCAGAACAACAAATTATCAAGCTGACCGGACATTCGAACGCCAATTCTCTGAAGCCATACCTTCAGTTAGACTCGCAGCATCATTCTACTTTAGTGACAAATTTTGGCTTTAAAAACTGTAGGCAACCCTTCTCTACCTCTTTGAGTCAGCGTATTGATACGCTCAGTTTCAAGTTATCCAAGAACGAAAAAATAAATGGGCTTTTGTTGTGAACAGTTATGTCCGAGCCATAGGAGAAAAACATTTGAAGAAAGTAATGTAATTTCGCGCACGTCCCACGCAGAACTGCCGAAGTATTATCAACTTCGTGAGTTCGGCGAAGTTTGGCAAATCCAATAAGAAAAGGGATAACGACCGGCCTGCAATTCATATGAAGTTTACTGCTCCATTTGTCGAAAGAGTATTCGACGCCATCAACGAAAAATTTCGTTATAACCGTGTAGTAAAATATTCGCCAGTACTTCGAAATGACAAGAAGGACACTATTACTGATTGTGATGAAGCTATTGAATATTATCCTTCATTTGGTTAGAAATGACCACCTGCATGAACGATAATATTCAAAAGCCTTATAGTATTCTCATATGAGTGAAGCCGCAACTTACAATAAGTCAGTCGCAGCGAAGAAACATTGCACAAATGGATAACAAATGTCATTCAATGTCCGTATGGGAAAGTAGTTGTTTTCTGTCAGATATTTGCTTAATTTTTAACACTTTGTGGAAATGTCTAGAGACACGGGTATTTTTCGACCGTATAGTCGGAATTATTTCTTTTCATTTATTTCATACTTCTTTGTTTCTCTTTCATTCAATAAAACCTTATAATTTTTCGATATGTTTACTTTTGTCCAAGAATTTTTGGCAACTTTTTTTATGACACGCGTTACCACGATCATAAATCAACATACAGGCTGTGATATAAATGAATGTGAGTACCTAAAGGCCAAACTCCAACATTCGTCCCTCCATGAAGAAACTTTCTTCACCTCTTCTTTTCTTCTTCGATTTCCAATGTACAAAATCTTGTACGAAGATAGATGTTATTTGTTGCTATCTTAACCTCGGCTTCACGGATTTTGCCAACTTTACCTGGAACAACTGCTAATTCTTTCCTTCTTCCAGGGTGAGTTATCATCAGCAATACCAAAAATGTCATCAAGTTTTAAAGATTTTTGATTATCAACCCACGTTGTTCGGCAAATAAAAGATGATAAGTATTCCTTCATTCACCTTTCCAAAAACTGTTTGTTTCCTGTCGGAAATTGTGGTTTGAAAAAATTATAGGGGGCCTTCAGAATCAGTACAGTTTCTACACCTTGATGCTTGAATTTTTCATGATAATACTGCAATAGCAGCTGTGTATAGTGGTTTTTAGACAGAGTATGTAAGGTCTCTTCGTCTGTGGTGATAAGCAGTTTGTCAAGTCTGTCTTTCAGACCAGAACGAGTATTCCATCTTCGTTTAATGCAAGGCAGAGTTTCCTCAACCGGTTTCTGTTTCCACAGTGTTCCTTTTTTTCATTTGTTCGATATCTTCGGGAAAACTTTCATCTTGTGATATCTTCAAGCAATACTTTGTTGTTTCTTTCAATTCCCCTGCTTTCAGAAATTATGGATATTCTTGGTCTGCATTTGTGACTGGCTCGATCTTTTTTATAATTTTTTTCTATGAATCTCAGGAACCATGCGGTTGTTCTGATGAGATGTGTCCATTTTGTTTTATAATCCGGTGAAAATGAACTTGACACGACGTCTGTTTTTCCAGAGAATAACGACTTTATTTCCTCTATCTTTCCTTGTCAAAATGTCATTTCTTTTTCTCGAAACTTCAACTTTTTAATTGTTGACTTTATTGACCGGATATTAGAATTTAATTTGTTACATCGTATGTAGAGAAAGACTTTTCGAACTATTTCTAACTCACCCTATGATATCTTAGGAACGTTTAGTGGATGATATCACAGCACAAAGCGTGGCAGATGAATTTTATTGCTAACGAAACTGCCATCGAATAACAGTATATTCCAATTTTGCTGACCCACTCAATATATTTGTAAAAGAAATCAACCATATGCAAGTTAAGCCAATTAGTATGTCTTGGACTTAAAGAACGAATAAAGCTTATCAAGTGCGCTCTTCAAAGACCCTGCCCAGCATCAATTATAAAAGAGTGCCCAATTTAGTGGGATCAATAAATATTCCGAGTATTGCGAGGGTTCAGTATAGCATGTAAAGGCAATCGATTCCCACTGAATAATTCAATCGTCCATACTATAAACGTGGGAGATAAGTTTTAATTCTCGTGTAGGCAATTCAGGAAAAAACGATCGTTTGGGTATAGGGGTTTGAGGCAGACTGAAAAAGCGATTACTGGGAAAGATGAATGGCTGAAACATTCCATGTACTACAGAAGGAGTGACAACACAAGTCTAGCTTTTTTTATGGCTTGAAAATCTAACATGGTTTGGTAACATTACTCTGAATGACTGATTTTTTGTATCGAAGATATAGAGTTTTGTTTGATTTAAGACTTCAAATACCTGAAAAAAAATCAGCACAATACCACGTGACGAACTCGTTAAGCTAACTGTGGATGATTTCGAAAGCACCAGTACCAGAGTTTTGGTTACATTTTGGTATACTAAAAACAAAAAGAACAGGGTATTTGTCATTCCCAAAGAAGGAGTTCCTTTTAATGTCTATGGTTTATACGTAGATTTTCTGCCTTCAAATTTGGAAAATCGGCGATTCTTCATTGGTTATAGGAATGCTAAATGTGTAAAACAAGTTGTGGGCATTCATACTATTGGAGCGGCGATCTACTATCGGTAAAAGAACTTGGAGGTTGGAACTACTCTGCGGTGGCAGAATCGTTTATTGAAGATTCAGTTTCAAAGAGAATGAAGATAACGAGACAACTATTTCATAGTAATGAGGCCACACCGACCACAAGTTCAAATGCTGGTGCTATAGATGGTAAATCCCTCATCGATGAAATAGAAATTTCAAAAAATAGCAACTGTCAAATTACTTTTCAAGTTTATAAATAGTTAGTATTATTATGATTACCATAGTTGTTTATGGAAACTATAACAAAAGCTACTTTTCCTGTCACAGAACATTGTTGTGCTTTTATTATTACCTACCATTTTGAATATCGTAATCAGTAGAAGCGCTTTCAAATGAGTGACGCTAACTGTAGAAGAGATCTTCAGTTCACACCATGAAATATAGATGAGAATCATATTATACAAATCCCACAAGGCTAAACTGGAAGTGATAGAAAATTATACGAGAAAACGCAAAGACGTTTCAATTTCACCGGCGTTGAATTATGAACCGCCGAGATGACGGCAAAAACTTCGCGTCACTTGCATCCAACCGCATGACTCATTTGAATACCTCATACAGGGTCGCGAATAAATTGCTGACTTTCCAGAGGCCAGACAAGATTACTGTTATTTCGTGCAGTTCGAGTGGAAAATCCAGCGGCGATTTGCATATCTTCACGGATCATACGGAAAATCGATTCTCCCCACGAATTAGAGGAACCTGCATTATTGATGTAAATACAAAGCAACCTGGTTGTGGCTGCAAATGCACTATACTTTACGTAAAATGATTCCTGGTGGACCATCTGGTAATTTGTGCTGAGTTAGAAGGATACAGCAGTTGATGACGGGGTTACTAAGCGACTTATAATAATCGATGACGTTGCCAGGCGAGGCTCTTCGCGCCGAGTCGCCTGATGCAACTACCGAGATTTATTTAAATTGCATAATAATCTAGTTACATTCAAAGCTCTATATTATTATTGTCGACGACGATGTGAAAATAAAATCATCAACTTTGGTTATTGTCATTTTAGTGATCCATAATAGCTATTTATGTACCACCCGGAGGGTAACATTCACCCGAAGTTCTTTGGCCCGAGAGATGAATGTTGCCCGTAAGGAGGGTTAGGATCTAGTAACGCTCGTGGTGCATACAAGATTTAATTTTTCACGAAAAAATTATCTTAAACGACGTTGTCTACTTCATAAATTTTCAATTTTTCACGAAAAATTATCTTAAACGACGTTGTTTTTCATAATTTTTTCTCATAGTATTTACTGCGTTTTGGTCGGCAACTGAGCATAAGTGAGCTTCTATGCAATTGCCATGGAAACATTGAAGAGGTTGTTAAGGATTGGTTATTTAATGAAATGCTGCATTTTTGTAAGAATTGACAAGCTTGTTAGTGGAGGAAACTAAAAACGGTTGTGTTCATAATAATTATGGAGATCCCACAGAATGTGACGCTCTAAGCTGAAAAAGCGTCAGGAAATTTACTGCCTGTGACATCCAAATCCTTATACGAGAAGGAGTACGATCGTTTTTTGAAATTGAAAGATGAAGACAGAGTGAATACCGTAAATGAAACTGTCTTACTGGCATACTTCCAGGAACTGGTGAGTTTATCTCATGAAAAATATTAATATTTTTTATTTATTTTACATTTCAGTTTAAAAAATATAGTGCAAATAGTCTACGGACCAAATACTCACAGCTGACTCAACATTGATTGTCAGGGTTGCCAGCGCTTCAGAGGTTGAAAAATAGTAGAAGTGACTTAATTTTCACAGAAATAGTGACTACTTATTGGATTGTTTGTCTAAAAGTGACATTTTCCCAAACAATTGAGGAACTTCTATGAAAGCTGGTCATATTTTCCTTTTCCAGAGCTCAATTTTTAGGATATGGGAAGTAAATGAAGGCCAAGATAAATACTACAAAAAGAGGATAAGAATATTTATCAAGATTAAAGTAATTGAAGTAATCTGTACTTCGAAAATTGTACTTAAAAACTCACTGAAACTTCTACCTCTCATTCAAAGTTAAGCTTTGGAAAGAAAAACTTTTTCTTTGGCCAACGTTTCGAACTATATTTAAATCATCATCAGGGTTCTGTAACAACGATTTTTTTTTGGAAAATTTGTTTTACTTGCCACGATGTAACAAAATTCGACAAGAATGAAAGTTTGGATATTCGGGAGGACTGACGAAAATTTTGTTTTCCTCTACTTAAAATACTTGAAATAATTTCAAAGAAGGGGAAATTAGACATGAATATATGATTAACTTCAAACTAAAAAATATTGTGTTTGAACCTTCAATTCCTTCTGGTATTGACACCGTTATGTTTGAATATGTGAATAATTTCACATAGTAGTCTTTTAGATAAAAAGGGTTGCGTATCAAAAACGATGGGTGTCATAAAGTTAAAACTGTGATCTTTTTTTGTGATGTGTTACAGGTAACATTTAGTATGTCCTATATAGCCCTGAGGGCAATTCTCACACTTAATTTGGTTAACCATATTTGATGTTTTGTTTTTTGGTGTGAAGAGAAATGTCTTCCAATGGTGATTTATTTTCAAACGCTATTTTTGAATGTTCATCTTTAATAACCGCTGCAAGTCTTTCTGAAAGATTTTTTACATATGGTATTTTGTTCTTGTCGATTTTGTTGTTCTACTCGTTTTTTCAGTGTTTTGTTTTTCGCTTGGTATTATTTTTGACTAATGATGTTTGTTAATTATTTTTTAAAAGGTATTTTTTTAACATTTCTAAATTTTTTGGTGGTATTCTGGATTGGTAATTGCAAGTGCTCTTGGTTTTAGATTTTTAATGATGCAAGGTATTCTAACGAGCACCTTATTCTAACCAATTCTAAGCTCTGAAATAGTGACAATAGTGACCAAATTTCGAAAATAGTGAGAAAAGTGACACGATTTTAAAATAGTGACCAATAGTGACAATAGTGACTCACTGGAAACCCTGTTGATTGTTAAAGAAAACATTAATATATCAGCATTCAGTCAACTGATGGCCTTTCTGAAAGTGAATTCAAAAGGATACATTTCTAAAAATCAAAGGTGTTGGAAGGTGGACAAGAATTACTTTTTATAAGAAAATCTCCAGGTGATACTTTTCTGCTACATAAAGTTGTTCTGGTAATGGGCGTTGTTGAAGAAAGCGAAATGGGAGCCTTGAACTTTGTTAAAAAGTACATTGCACTACGACCAAAAGGATGAAAACGACGTTGTTTTTTTTAACCTACAGAAATAATAAATGTATTGAGTTACCTGTAGGTAAAAATACTATACGAAGTGTGCCTTCTATCATAGCGAAATACCTTAATTTGGAAAACCCGAAAGGTTACTCCGGACATTGTCTACGCCGAACGTCGTCAACGCTTCTTGTTCAAGGTGGTGCTTTCTTTGAAACACTAAAGTTCCATGGAGAATGAAAGAGTAGTACGGTAGCGGAGAGCTATATTGAAAAAAGGATCTCCTCGAAGAACAAAATTGCTACAATGATAGCCCATTTCGATTCCGAAAAAGAAAATTTTAACGTTCCGAACGAAACCGAATGCACATTGAGGAGTTCATCATCGGCCAACTCATAGAACTTCGAACTTGGTACTAATTTTTCAGGAACATTTGAAAATTGTTATGTCTATTTGAGAGAAAATACAATAACCCTTTTAGTTTTTTCTGAATTCACTGTTGAAATAGATTCTTGTGCAAAATAAATAATAACACATATTACTCTCTTTCAATTTTTTATGTAATGAGAAACAGACAATATTTAATAAAATCATTTGTTCATTTTATATGTTTTAATGAAATTTGTAACATTCATATGTTGATTGACTTTATCGAGTTCCTTCAGAGGGAGTCATTTCCTTCCATATTTTCTTCTACTTCTATTCGTGAAAATTTTGACGTTGTATTGCTTTTATATGCCAAACCCTGAATCTGAGCATGAATAAATCATATACTTTCGGAATCTCCATAAAATTTTGCGTATATAGTGCGGATTGCAAGTGAATCGATTTTGTATTTTTCAATTTTTGAATAATTTTGTTTTGTAACGATTGACTCGAAATTCACAGATTATACTAATTTGATCATTCTGAATCGATTAGAGTTTGCAGAATTGCTCTATCTTTATCCGTTTCCAAGTTGAGGAGTTCATCTGGAGTGGGAAGAAGTCATTTCCTTCCATATTTTTTTCCTGTCCTATTTGTGACATTTTTGACGTTGTATTCCTTTTATATGCCAAAACATGAATCTAAGCGTGAAAAAAACATATATTTTTGGAATCTGCATGAAATTTTGCGTATATAGTGCGGATTGCAATTGAATCTGCCGATTTTTTGAATAATTCTGTTTTAGATCGATGGACTCGAAATTCGGAGGTCATACTAATTTGATCATTCTGAATCGATTGACGTTCACAGAATTGCTCTATCTTCGACCGTTCCCGGGTTGACAAGTTTATTTGGAGAGAGAAAGGTGTAATTTCCCTTAAATTTTTTCCTACTACTATTCGTGACATTTTTGACGTTGTATTCCTTCTATATGCTTAAATTTGAATCTGAGCATAAATAAATCATATATTTTCGAAATCTGTATGAAATTTTGCGTATACAGTGCCAAATTAGTATTTTTTTGTATTTTTAGGGGTCTACCCTCTGGACTTTTTTCGATTTTTTGAATAATTTTGTTTTTTTTTTCGAATAACTAGAAAATAACAGAGCGTTCTAGTTCCATCAATCTGGATCAATTAACCTTCGCAGCTCTGCATATAGTGTCAGGGACCTCTTCACGCGACTACGGTAGACGAGGGTGTTGAAGACACCATCTTGGCAGGCTATAAAAAATCACTTGGTTCCCAATTTCAGCCCACTTGACCCAAGAAAAGCGAAGGTCAGTCTTCTGGATGAGCCAAGGTCTTCGATGGTTTTGAATTGGCTTATCCTTATGTAGCTGAAGAAGACTCTCACTCTCCACAGCGTTGACATGGGCTTTTTGCTGAACGGGTTCCAATTCGGTAACAGAGTTTGGGTTCGTCCGTTTAGTGTCGAATACGAGACCGATTTCATTGGCTACACGGTTTGCTGCCTTGAAGAGAAATGCTCCAATCCCCCCTTTTTCATGATCGCATACTTAGCAGAGCAGGGGATCTGAACTCCTGATGACTTTACAGGCTCCATCCATCACCATTCTGTTATGTAGACACTCCAAGCTCAAAAGTCCTCGGCTTTCCCGTTTTCTGGGGAAGTGTAACCGTGGAACAGACGATTTAGGATGCAAGCTCCTATGAAGATGCATCATTTTGCGAGTTTTTACGTCGAGTTGTCGCAGCTCTTCTTAAGTCCATTTCATTACTCCAAAGCAGTAAAGTAGAATCGGAACGGCAAGCATATTAGTTGCAGCAACTTTCTCCTTCCCCGACAGTTCTGATGATCAGATCTGTCGGAGTTTGAGCTGATACTTGCCGCGGTGAGAGTGTGGCGTTGTTCCACCTCTAGGTAAGTAAACGTCTCTCCGGCATCCAGATGAGGTAGGATGCTTCCGTCTACGAGTTGATGAACGTCCTCTCCGTATTCCTCTCATCGTCCTCTTTTGAGATGAACCGATGCACATTCGCCGATCCCAAAATCTGAAATAAAATATAATGATCTATATTTTCCCTTGCTAGTGACCCCAATGGTTGATGTGGATTTGATTGAAATAAAAAAATAACCCATTTCGTTTCCGCCAGAAAACACGTCCCCAAAAGTTATCAATAAGAATCAACCTGTCAGTTTTATTGGCGATAACCTAAGACAGACTTGACGTCATCCCAGAAAATCCGCAACATCTCCCCAACAGTTTATACCGATGTAGTCGGATTCACACCCTATCCGCAATTACTTTCGAACAGAGGGGAATGAATCGACGCGAAAATGTAACGAACAGAACAAACAACAATTTTATCGAGAAGGCTATTTGCGTTGCCATTATGGGACGGATGGAACGAATCGAAACGAGAAATGGAATGGCGTTTGCCCTTCGAGGTGAATTGGAACGGAAAACGGAAAATTACCGGTTTCTGTCAGTGCTGAATGAGGCTTGTTTCGAATCGAACCATCGGCCGGGGTTTCATCTCGGATAATCCGTCTTCGTGCTTGGGTTCGTAAAAATATCACACAATTGGCAATAATAATAAATTATCTGATTTGCGTTCAGAGCCGTCAGCCTCACGCCTTTTTTTCTGAAGACAACTGAGAGGCTGATGGAGGTAGACAGATACATTAGAGAGAAGGTACTGGAGCGACATCCGCTCAGCGTATTCTAGCACTCGTACCAGGTTGGCAAGTATATTCGTCGACGTACTCTTAGAAGTAGGGCTTCGCGAGACCAAGAGACTTGTCTTGGTCTTGTCTTGGTCTTGTCTTGGTCTTGTCTTGGTCTTGTCTTGGTCTTGTCTTGGTCTTGTCTTGGTCTTGTCTTGGTCTTGTCTTGGTCTTGTCTTGGTCTTGTCTTGGTCTTGTCTTGGTCTTGTCTTGGTCTTGTCTTGGTCTTGTCTTGGTCTTGTCTTGGTCTTGTCTTGGTCTTGTCTTGGTCTTGTCTTGGTCTTGTCTTGGTCTTGTCTTGGTCTTGTCTTGGTCTTGTCTTGGTCTTGTCTTGGTCTTGTCTTGGTCTTGTCTTGGTCTTGTCTTGGTCTTGTCTTGGTCTTGTCTTGGTCTTGTCTTGGTCTTGTCTTGGTCTTGTCTTGGTCTTGTCTTGGTCTTGTCTTGGTCTTGTCTTGGTCTTGTCTTGGTCTTGTCTTGGTCTTGTCTTGGTCTTGTCTTGGTCTTGTCTTGGTCTTGTCTTGGTCTTGTCTTGGTCTTGTCTTGGTCTTGTCTTGGTCTTGTCTTGGTCTTGTCTTGGTCTTGTCTTGGTCTTGTCTTGGTCTTGTCTTGGTCTTGTCTTGGTCTTGTCTTGGTCTTGTCTTGGTCTTGTCTTGGTCTTGTCTTGGTCTTGTCTTGGTCTTGTCTTGGTCTTGTCTTGGTCTTGTCTTGGTCTTGTCTTGGTCTTGTCTTGGTCTTGTCTTGGTCTTGTCTTGGTCTTGTCTTGGTCTTGTCTTGGTCTTGTCTTGGTCTTGTCTTGGTCTTGTCTTGGTCTTGTCTTGGTCTTGTCTTGGTCTTGTCTTGGTCTTGTCTTGGTCTTGTCTTGGTCTTGTCTTGGTCTTGTCTTGGTCTTGTCTTGGTCTTGTCTTGGTCTTGTCTTGGTCTTGTCTTGGTCTTGTCTTGGTCTTGTCTTGGTCTTGTCTTGGTCTTGTCTTGGTCTTGTCTTGGTCTTGTCTTGGTCTTGTCTTGGTCTTGTCTTGGTCTTGTCTTGGTCTTGTCTTGGTCTTGTCTTGGTCTTGTCTTGGTCTTGTCTTGGTCTTGTCTTGGTCTTGTCTTGGTCTTGTCTTGGTCTTGTCTTGGTCTTGTCTTGGTCTTGTCTTGGTCTTGTCTTGGTCTTGTCTTGGTCTTGTCTTGGTCTTGTCTTGGTCTTGTCTTGGTCTTGTCTTGGTCTTGTCTTGGTCTTGTCTTGGTCTTGTCTTGGTCTTGTCTTGGTCTTGTCTTGGTCTTGTCTTGGTCTTGTCTTGGTCTTGTCTTGGTCTTGTCTTGGTCTTGTCTTGGTCTTGTCTTGGTCTTGTCTTGGTCTTGTCTTGGTCTTGTCTTGGTCTTGTCTTGGTCTTGTCTTGGTCTTGTCTTGGTCTTGTCTTGGTCTTGTCTTGGTCTTGTCTTGGTCTTGTCTTGGTCTTGTCTTGGTCTTGTCTTGGTCTTGTCTTGGTCTTGTCTTGGTCTTGTCTTGGTCTTGTCTTGGTCTTGTCTTGGTCTTGTCTTGGTCTTGTCTTGGTCTTGTCTTGGTCTTGTCTTGGTCTTGTCTTGGTCTTGTCTTGGTCTTGTCTTGGTCTTGTCTTGGTCTTGTCTTGGTCTTGTCTTGGTCTTGTCTTGGTCTTGTCTTGGTCTTGTCTTGGTCTTGTCTTGGTCTTGTCTTGGTCTTGTCTTGGTCTTGTCTTGGTCTTGTCTTGGTCTTGTCTTGGTCTTGTCTTGGTCTTGTCTTGGTCTTGTCTTGGTCTTGTCTTGGTCTTGTCTTGGTCTTGTCTTGGTCTTGTCTTGGTCTTGTCTTGGTCTTGTCTTGGTCTTGTCTTGGTCTTGTCTTGGTCTTGTCTTGGTCTTGTCTTGGTCTTGTCTTGGTCTTGTCTTGGTCTTGTCTTGGTCTTGTCTTGGTCTTGTCTTGGTCTTGTCTTGGTCTTGTCTTGGTCTTGTCTTGGTCTTGTCTTGGTCTTGTCTTGGTCTTGTCTTGGTCTTGTCTTGGTCTTGTCTTGGTCTTGTCTTGGTCTTGGTCTTGGTCTTGGTCTTGGTCTTGTCTTGGTCTTGTCTTGGTCTTGTCTTGGTCTTGTCTTGGTCTTGTCTTGGTCTTGTCTTGGTCTTGTCTTGGTCTTGTCTTGGTCTTGTCTTGGTCTTGTCTTGGTCTTGTCTTGGTCTTGTCTTGGTCTTGTCTTGGTCTTGTCTTGGTCTTGTCTTGGTCTTGTCTTGGTCTTGTCTTGGTCTTGTCTTGGTCTTGTCTTGGTCTTGTCTTGGTCTTGTCTTGGTCTTGTCTTGGTCTTGTCTTGGTCTTGTCTTGGTCTTGTCTTGGTCTTGTCTTGGTCTTGTCTTGGTCTTGTCTTGGTCTTGTCTTGGTCTTGTCTTGGTCTTGTCTTGGTCTTGTCTTGGTCTTGTCTTGGTCTTGTCTTGGTCTTGTCTTGGTCTTGTCTTGGTCTTGTCTTGGTCTTGTCTTGGTCTTGTCTTGGTCTTGTCTTGGTCTTGTCTTGGTCTTGTCTTGGTCTTGTCTTGGTCTTGTCTTGGTCTTGTCTTGGTCTTGTCTTGGTCTTGTCTTGGTCTTGTCTTGTATTGGTCTTGTCTTGGTCTTGCAAATTCAGTATTGCAGTTTTACAACAGTTTACAACGAATTGGTGTATGTTGTGAGGTCACAGTGGTTAATAAGTATTGCAATTCTCTCGGGATTCCGATTCCACCCCTCTGCCGACATCGCATCTTACTTCTCTTCACACGTTACTCGTTATAAAATGGTCAATAAAACCTCATTAACATTTCGACCCTTTCGAAGCTTTTTTCTGGCCTGTCGAGCGTCGGCCTGTGTGCTGCGTGGACTGAGTCAGTCTCGTCTTGGTTTTGAAGCATCAAGACCAAGACCAAGACTGATCAGTCTTGGTCTTGGCCTCGCGAAGCCCGACCTAGAAGTAGCTCCAACGAGGCCATGTCTTTGAGGGGCTGTCCGCAAGGAGGAGTCTCATCCCCTTTGCTTTAGTGCCTCGTGGTAGATGAGGTCATGAGGTTTTATTCGCCAAAACAAAGGAATTTTTTGTACTAGTGAAAGAAATAAATATTTCCACATAAGTCTCTCATTTTCCACTTTAGGAAGAAAGGTGATATGAGCATCTGTTGTTGAGAATGTTATTACGAATCGAAATGCATAAAAAATATAGGGTGTTCCGTTGAAAGAAATATCATTTTATGAAATATTCTGAAAACGCGTCTGTAATTTTTTTTTTGGTTTCGGTTCGAGAAGGCCTTCAAAAATGCTACTAGTTTTAACATTTAACCGAATTCGTAGCATCAATAGTAACGGAGTTGGCAATGGTGCATATTTTTTTCAGTGACCTATAAATATACAGGGTGTTCCAAATCGAGACTCTTTCCTCAAATGTTGCGTATAGATGTTGTCATTCTTTTTCAAATAACCTACTTGGTTTACAGTATCTTTCTTGGCTAATACCTCATGGATTCTCGAGTATCGAGTATGTAGGGGTATCTGTTACATCTTCGCAGAATTTCTTCCGCGATTGTCTTCTAGCCTTTCCTATCTCTTTGTTATATTGCATGAGTTTGATTTTGTATGTGGTTCAATCTTGTTTGGATTTAGCTTTGTTGAAAAGCTTTCGCACCACGTCTGAGGGATCCCAGGTGCACCAGACGGTTTTGTTATTTTGTTGCCTCGTTTTCTCAGGTCAGCTTTCCTCGTAGGTAGCGACGTTAAACCTTCATCCCATTTATCAGTCAAGATGAATTTACACGTATTAAATGCCAACTTCATAGAAGATGGAGATAACGGACATATGTCAGAATCAATAAACTTGGCAACATTGTCCTTCATTATACCAAGTGTACTAGGTATAATAAATTATTTGGTTGAAATACGTTTTGCCGAGATTTCCATACTTGCACACGCACTGTTATCAAGTATAGTTAGCTAAAACTTTTAAAAATGCGGTAACTGCCGCAAGTTGGGAATATTTTCCAATCTAATGTTCTTCTCATATCATAAATCACAATTTAAGGTACTTTCCGCTATTCTCCATTGTATCGTTCAGACTTTCATACTGGGTCACCACCCTAGTTTTGTTATCGATTTTCCCAAGCGTATTCTTATATGAGAGAAAATATGACCATTTTATGTTAGATAATAACCAACTCTGAAATGTATTCACCCACATATTACATGTCAGTTACTAGTTGAGATAGCTTTAGCGGAATGTCGTATAGTTGAATCAACAGTTATCTGACACATACAAATCAGATAGTGGAGCTTCAAGGAAACCATCGCACGTTGAGAATAACAAAGCTGGTGTACCGCAAGGCTTGGTTTTGGGGCCTATTATATTTTTTGTTATATCTGAGTGATATGATTACATCATCCTAAAGAGTGGGACAGTTGTTGACAATCTCAGGGACAACATAACTCATCTTGATCTTCGAAAAGTTGAACAGTAGTGTGATTTTAGTGAAAAACAATTAACTCTGACTGCTGTACAGTGTGATTTGTGTCAAATGAACTCAATCCACAGTTATATTTATCCATTTTCCTTGATCGAGTTGCATTTGAGATATGGAATTGCCTTCAGCAACTATTGAACTCTTCTTCCCCCTACATACATTGAATTACATCTGTCATCCGTTTGTGCAATGGTCTTCAAGGAGGACACTATTAGCAAATGCTGATTGTAATAAAGCCAAACGACAAATTGTCGAGAGAGGAAGTTCCAAACATCTTGTGTGAATTACTCTTCTTTCTATTCCACGTGGATGTGTCGTTTCTATAATGCCAGAACGAACACAAACTGCTAAGAATAAAGAACAATGAGCTTTCAGTGTCTCGGAACGAAGATTTCAATCCTTTACACAGTGAATAACTTAGAGGCGGAAACTGAAATGAAGGATATTAATGAGCGGCATAAACAGAAATACGGAAACGACAATTCAATTATGTGATTCAGTTCCAGAACTCGATTTGTTTGTGATGTTTCGAGTAGAGCATCCAAAAAAGACGATGAATTACGTGATTGGCTTTTCAACATTGCAGAAGCCAACTACGAAAACTGGAGTATTACTGGGTACATGAAGATAGACATACCAGACGGTCCTTTAAGTTGATCCGCCTGTACTATCTCCGACATACTTGATTTATTTAAGAATACCAAGTGTTTAGGGGGATATTTGTGCATGTAGTTATAATAAACCTGAGCAACGGATATTAATAGCAGTCATGGAAGATGCAATTTTCAAATAAACAGCCCTAACTGATAAACACGTGAAAACAGCACCCCCCATCTATTTTTTTTCCTTCTCCCAATGGTAACTAAATATGGCCCGAAGTACTTAGTCCATGCCAACATGCACGAAAGCTCTTATGCAAGGACCTAATGTTACCAGAGGAAGTTGGAAGATATTGAACTTCGAAACTTAACAAAAACGTCAAGAAACTAAAAACTCAACAAGAAACAATGATTGTGGGTTGGTTTCCAGGATCCCTGCTTAGAATATCTGTTTTGTAGCTGTTACCTGATCAGTCTTGGTCTTGGCCACGTGAAGCCCGACCTAGAAGTAGCTCCAACGACAGTCCGCAAGGAGGAGTCTTAATGCCAGTGGCGTAAAAATAATGCTGCGAGGCTGTTTTGGAAACAAATGGATTGCTACAAATGGTCCTGTTAAGTGGCCCCCTCGTTCACCAGACATGACACCCCTATATTTTTATTTTTGGGGATTTCTGAAAAATGAGGCGTACAAAATGAAACATAATAATGTAGATGAACTGAAAAATTATATTGAAACTATAATTAATAGAATTGATGGCCGAACTGTGTTGAATGCCACACGTAGTGTCAACAGAAGGGCCCAAATATGTGTTCAACAAGAAGGCGGTGTTTTTGAACATTTACTCGATATTTTATAGCGCTTTATCAAATCCGTTTGTTATAAATGTTTCCTATTGATAATACTGTTTTATTTTCACCTTTACGAATAAAAGTCAAACAAGATTTGTTGTTGAGAATGTTATTACGAATCGAAATGCATGAAAAAATATAGGGTGTTCCATTGAAAGAAATATCATTTTATGAAATATTCTGAAAACACGACTGTAATTTTTTTTTTCGGCATCGAGAATGCTATGAAAAATGCTACTAGTTTGCCTATTTAACCGAATTCGTAGCATCAATTAAAACGAAGTTGGCAATGGTGCCGACTTAATTTGGAACACCCTGTATATGGATATTTTACCAATGCCGAATTGAACAGTCGTGATTCTATAGAGTCGTACAAACTGCAAACTTCCAACGTGGATGTTGAGTTAGAAACTCCAACAGGGAATCTGAAACATTGGTCCTGAATTGGAATCTCCAACGAATATCTAGTGTCAAAGCCTAGAATCTGCAGCTTCCAAAAAAAAGGAATCACAGTCCTACAAATAGAATATCGAATCTCCAGCTCCCAAACAAAAAAACGTAGCCCCCAAAGAACCTGTATTAACAAAAATTACAATGAGCCTGAGGACGCCAAAGGTGTGTTATAGAGTGATGTTCCCCCAATAGGTTTGAGATGGCGATTTTCATACAACATTACTCCAAAAATCGACAGCTTCCCCTCTAATCTACGAAGCACTAGATAATTATCTTCCAATATACTTCAGGCTGGTGAAAGCTAGCAACCTTTTTGCCTAGCATTTTCTGTCTGCTATCAAGTCACTCGACTATATACCGCCCTGGACTGTTTCCAACATTCATTCTCAACAACCAACAGAGTATGTTCCACTTTACTAAGAACCAAGTACTATGAACCCTATTAGGAAACATATAGGAACATAAATACTAGAATACACAAAATGAACCCAAAATGATACAAGAACAACCTAAGGTCACACCTAACTCTGCCAAAGTCGTAATTATCATGATGGCAACCTAGCATACAGATCTGGCGAACTCTTGTAGCAGTTAACGAAATTCGATCGTTTCAATCGAATATCAATTATTCGTGTTATTTTTCAAAGTAAACCCGACAGGCACCTCTATATCCCTCCAGTATACGTCATTGTGGTAAGTTATGGTTGATCAGGGACCAAATTGGAAATGAAAAGAACGGTAATTATCAGTCTGGAAAGTTGAGGTTCCCCAGCTAAACGTGCTAATAAATTTCAGCGTCGCTGCAATCAAGCTTTCCCTGAGGAAAGCGCGAATTCCTACAAAGACGGATGAGATTTCTGCCTGGAGACTGCTGGGATTCGTTTAATGAGTATGAAAAATTTATTCGGCAAGTTTTTTATGGAGCCGTATATTTTCTTAGTATAAGAAAACGAAATTGTTATTTGCTTTTTGTTTCGGGTTGTTTCATGGTTTCTTCTTCTGTAGCTCCTTTATCAACGAACGATTTTTCTGGGTTGTGTCATTGTCATTCCATTATAATATTTATAATATACAAATAATTACACTTATGGAACCGCGAGCTTGACTTGGTTTTTGTTTCTGATAGAAACTCAACAAATATTTGAATTCCATTCTGTAACTGGAAACACTTTAATGGATTTGTACTGTTCGCCATATTCGTACGTTTTCGAAATTCTGAACAATAAATCTAGCGTGAGGCGATAAACTACTCAACTCAACACTAATTTCGTCATTCCCCAAAATTTTGACACAGTTAAAATCTGAATAACTGTTTTCTGCTTTGAACAATTTGAATTGACAATATTCCACAGGCTATCGGTAATTTGTTGGTAATGAATTTTGGTTTTTAATATTTGAAACACTGTATTTTGATGACATGACTGACATGAACCATGTGTCAGCAATGACAAATGTCAACTTATTATAACCAATCCCCAGACAGTAATAATTCAACATTTGTCATTGCTGACACATGGCACATGTCAGTGTATCAAAATACAGTGATTCAAATATCAAAAACCAAAATTCATACCGACCTGACCGATAGTCTGTGGAATATTGTCAATTCGCTAGCCCAGTCCTTCAGCTATAATGTCATACTTCTTAAAAACATAAGGTTCTTTCCATGAAATCGCTACAGGGTGTTACCTGATCCAAAAAGATCCCAATAAAGAAAAACTTATTTTTTCGAATTTGACAGCAGAAGCTGGACATATTCTGAATTTTCTTCTTATCTCCTTTGTTAAGAGGGTGATCTCAAAAAATTCTTTTTGGTTTCGCAGCCGTAACTTTTTTCCTCGTTAACTGATTTTCAAAATCTCAGTCTCATTTTGAAGCTGAAACTTTAGATGAAGAGATATGAAGATCAGAATTGACTCAAGATGAAGATTGAAGATCAAGGTCGAGGCCAAAAACTCAAAAAACAGTATTTTTATTTTTGACAGTTGTACAAAAATGCCTATTTGTCTCCACACTCCTGGTTTGTCACTACGGGGACTTGTAAACATCTCCACTTGAAGAATAGATCCTTCAGATATTGAAAAATAAACAATTCCCCGTACCTCCTCAAGGGAATCACAAAAAAAATAAACATCTGTGTGTGACATCGTAAACATCAAAACTGGGAGGGATAGTATTAATTAGTTCGATATCTTTAATAATTGAGATGTATAGATACGAAATGAGAAGAGATGGAATTTAGTATTTCCCAATTAATGCAGGTAAATATGTTGTTTGTGGTCGTAACAGCGCCATCTTCGTACATAAATTAATTCAAAATTAATTACGGTTCCCCGGATCAATTTATGGAGCGAAATAATGGTTGAATTTATGAAGATCCATCTGCCATATTCGGCGAAGTGGGTTTACTCGTACCAACCACGGTAATTACGTTGTTCGGAGTTCGATATTTTGCTTTTCAAATCAGGCATTGGGAAGTTCGAACAAGGAAAAAACATACGAGTCGAGACATGTTCGAGGGAAGTTTGACATTTTTCGAAAAATTATAAATGAAAAATTTTCTCAAATTTAATTTCGAGTTTTATCGCCTGTGAGTATTTTAGAAATGCAAATTCCTCACGAATGTCACTTGATCCGACAGAAAATTTTCTTCTTAATCCGAAAATGTACTTGTTCTTGGAATTAGAACGCTAGTTCACTTGGGCAATGTCAATTTTGTGGATAGGTGCATTTTTTCGTTTAAATAATTTCTATTTTTTTGGTTACCCCTTTTTTGCATTCAATTTTTGAGGTAATATTCGGAATCAGTTCATCAAGATACGTTTGAGGAAATATTGCGATATTTCAAAAGATAAAAATTTTTAAATACACTGGTGCGAGAGAATTTTTGATGTTTTCCTGCTTTTTTTGTGGTACACTTCGTATCTGAGTATATCCAAATCACATATTTTCAGAAACAGAAAATATTTTGGGTATATAGTGCTTACTTCAATTGAATTTGTTGATTTTGAACTTTTTATGATTTTTGGGACTTTTTTTTCCGCTGATTGACTTCATCAGTCATAGAATATACTGATTTCGTCATCCTGAATCGATTGTAGTTTGCAGAATGGCTCTCCCCTTGTCGAGTTGAAGAGTTCATCTAGTGTTAAGAGGAGTAAAAACTGGACAAAAAATGTATATCAGATGATTTAAATTCTATTTTTTTCTGTGATATAGAGAACACGCTTAAAAAACGAATAACAGTACTTCGGTAAGATATCAGTCTTGAGAAAGATGGAACAAGGATCCGGGAACGAGTTCAATGAGGAACCTTCGTCAAATTGAAGAATATTCGCCAAACTGAAGAACCTTCACCAAATTAAAGAACTTCCGCCAAAATTCAAAAAGTTTTAAAGTTGCATAACACCTTTCAACTTCATGAAATTAGTATATTCCGTGGATTTGAATGGAAAATATTAACAGACTTATTTTTATTTGAACACCTTAGCAAACTCTTTTTAACTCGTCACTGCAGAGGTTCCATGCCTATGAAATCTTGATTTGACTGAGAATTGAATTCAAATTTGGTGTGCATATTGAGAAAAGATGAAATTTCTTGAATATGAAGGGAGAAAATGTTTCGAAAAACTTTCAGAGTTGAATGACACCTTCCAACTCCAAATATATTATTCAATTCAGGAACGGCTGAAGATAGATCAATTCTGTGAACGCCAATCGATTCAAAATCATCAAATTAGTATACTCCGTGAATTTGAATGGATATATATTTTCAACTGGACACTGCAGAGGTTCTATGAAAAGTCCATGAAATCTTTATTTGACTGGGAATCGACTTCAAATTCGGTCTGCATATTCAGAAAAGATGAAAGTTTTCGAATGTGTGCAGAAACATTATTTTGAAAAAGTTGTATGTATCATTCAATTCAAGAACAGCTGAAGATAGAGCAATTCTGTGATCCCCAATCGATTCTGAATCATGAAATTAGTAAACTCCATGAATTTCAATGGAAAATATTCGCAGAAAAATTTTTTGTTGAACACCATTACAAATTTTCGAAAATTTTCAATACGACCCTGTAGAGGTTCCACGAAAAGCCTATGAAACCGGAAAAAGAAAGAAGAGTGATAAGAATGAAGAGAAATTCGTTAATTCGATTATAATAATAATACTCCCTCATAAACACTCGTTGAGTGTACCCAAAGGCATAGCCGTTGCGGGTAGAGGACGACTATTATTATGATTTGCTGTGGCGCTCCGGGGCAACTTACTGATTTTTGGTGGCGTATTCACTTTTCAGCTGTAGGAAAACCTGGAAAACCTACAGCACCACCTCGGGTGGTCGGTGTGCACTCCAAGCTAGCACCAGACGAGACTGGCGTCTAGACAACTCACAATACACTTGCTTTTCAACAAGGCATGCGGTCGCCTATCGATCCGATATAAAGTAGATGAGAAAAATGCTCTTGTACATACATCGGGCTCGAACCGACTATCGCTATGCTGGAGTTTTGAACGGCCTGTGCGTTATTACTGACATTAACATTGAAAATCCGAATCAGTTTTACAATGAAATGAAAAACTAGGTGAACTTTGCAACAACAAACACGAATTTCTGCGGGTGCATTTTTTTCTGGTACCAGGCCAATGTGGGTATTTTCTGGGCAAGACATAACATTGAAGTCTCGTTTACATCAAAATTATGAAATTTGAGTCATGCTTCGTTCGAATTGGTAGAGAGAAAGATTCAAAAAATTTAAAGAATTGGCAGTAGAGAGTAAAAATATTGAGGAGCATTGAATTGGAACCTGAGCAACTTTTTACTTTGGCATTATTCTGTTTTTCCAAAAAAAAAACTGTTTTTTTTTTTAAATGTCAATGGGAAATTGGCTTGATTTTTTTATATGCTATAAATCTCATGGTGCTGATCAAATGTCTCCATTGCACCAACGTCCTAAATTCAATAGGTTCGATTATACAGGGTGCTGAAGTTCACTTTTCCAAAATTTCAAATGACCACTGTGACGATACTATTTCGAATATATCAACCAAATCAACTAGGCATCGTTTGCTCGATAGGCCGACTCGGATCCACTATGAAGTATATCAATTCCTACACGGACTCACGATATACAGGGTGAGTCCAAAGTTAGCTAGTTTTGTAGTGATTTCTGAAAAATTGAGCGGTGGAATTCTATTCAGTTTTAGATATTTCGTAGGTGACCAATATCAATTTCAAGTTTCAATTTCTATTTTTATGAACGTCAATATTGACAATTCGCTCCCGTCACGAAATACCGCGATTTAAAAAATATTCCGAATTACCTTCGAAATTCTGATGAGAGTTTCCGCAAATAATCGAAGCCCGACCCGGTGACTTTTCCTACCCACTACTGAACGGTTTTTTCATTAAGTCTTTCGGTACACGATTTCTGTCGTGAACGAAGCGACGTTACATCGATAACTCATTTCCTCGGGGAAAATTTGCGTGCCGGCAGTTCTCCATTATAAAATGGAGCGATCTAGATAACGCCGATAGAGAAAGCTGAAAGAGTGTGTCTCCGGATTTCGTTTGAGTGAAATGGGCCATTTGGAACAAATAAAACCGTTCAATCGCGATTGGCGAAAGAATTCTCATGGAAGAAGCTTGCTTGCCCTTTCATTTTCACTTAATTAAAGTGATTTTTTTGTCTCGAGGAGTTCTCGCTTGAGGAGAGCAGTTTTCGAATGGAGAAGTTGGCTGAATTTGATAAAAGCGCACTTATCAATTGAAGAACTATAGATTTGAACTATAGTTTTATTGTATTGACGAACGTATGAAACTGAGATCTCCTGAGATATAAGCAGAAATGAAAATGGTGAGTCTCGGAAGTACACGGTTCCTTCCTTTCCAGTCGATAAGACCATGAATCCAAACAACAATGGAGAATAAATATTTCTTTTACTATCCTACTAGTGTAATAAATCGCTAGGGTGTTAGGTGACGACATCTTTGGTTCAATTTCAAACTAATACCAAAGCAAACAACCACTCCTTAGACGCCCACCCTAGGAGGTAATTTTTTATATAAAAATTCAATTATAGATGTTAAATACTTTTGCTGCCACCAGACTCAGAGTATAGTTTTGATCACCCGAATTCAGGCTAAGGGGATAGCGTCCCCAAAAGCCAGAATGTTCATCATTATAGCCTTCACAGCTCTACTGGTTTTCGATATTTCACTATCATCTCGAAGGCAAAGATGTAGGTTTGTAGGATCGGCCCCGGCTTCACAAATGCGAGGACTTTATATGAGGGGTTGAAGGGGTAAGTAATAGTAAGAAGCAAAGTTCCACCAATCAGCTTTATTCACCAAAGCAAAAAAATTGTGGAAAATAGTAACAAAATATTAAAAAATTCATTCGCTCCGTAAGTATATAGTTGAATAAAATAGTCACCCTCTCAAAAACTTGAAAGATCTCTCTACAGTTGAACGCATTTTTCTAAAAAGCCAACAACCATTTCAAAACATTCCCGATAATAAATCAACTGCCATATTTTCCAAATTACCTCACTACTATTATTATTGCAACAAAACTATGGACACATTTAAACTATACTATTATTATTTTCCCCTCCCTCAGATTTATAATACATCTACCCTCGATTTAAAATGACAAAATACCCAATACTGGTTAGCAATTATTATTATTATTCATATGACTGCCTGAAGTTTATTTTGATACCGTGAAACACCCCATATTAGTCGTCAACAGACCAAACACGCCCCAAGTTCAAAACGAAACTATATATTATTATTTTTGTTGAACATGGAAAAATGTAAAAATATATAAAGTGAAACACTTCATACAAGGCGCACACATCGACTCCAGGGTTGTGATCTTTAGTATAATCGTACTGAATTTAGTACTTCTCGACTCCATTTAGTAGCCTAGTATTCTCAATGGAAATTTAGTATTTTCACCCAACATGCCAATATACGTCATTCTGCTATTTTCATTCAGTCAGATATGTGCTTTTCCATGGAATGAGAGGTTGAGGTAATGGGATTTCACAGCGTAAACGTACAACTACAGTATCTCAACCGAACGCAACCCTATTTTGTGCGCTGCGCTCAACTCTGTGTTCCGTGTTCTGTGATATCCTTAATCTCTCTATTGACGTTTCGTTTTGACGTCTTATTGCTGGCAAGTGACAAGTTACACGACTGACAGGTGTAGAGTTGAGTTGAGATTATTCAAAAATGTGTGGTTGCCGTTACTCATTAAATATCTCTATTTATTATGTTGTGTTTGTATATTCATTGAAAACATTATTATATCAGCTTTTTGAATTTCCCGCATTTTCAATTATTATATCAGCTTTTCGAATTTCCCGCATTTTGTTTCATCACAGATATTCGAATTTCCCGCGTTTTATCGATTAAGAAGGAATTTACTCTATCTCACTTTTTTTTCGAAGCTTTAGTTTTTGTGTAAATAATTATGTAAGAATGTGTTTTTTCGACATAAAATACATCTATTCGATATTTATTTAAAAAAACACATGGCCTGTTCATGATACCATCAGCAAATCCCGTTCAAGAAACGAATTTAAAATAATACCGATGGATCGAAGACGAATTTTAATCATCCAAATATTTTTATATAAGTAATAAATAACAATGTAAACTCAATACAAATTTTGGCTGAAACTGTATAATGTTTCAATAGCAAAGTAACATGAAATTGAAGATTTCATAAGCTGTTCATGGAACTTCTGCCGAATCGAGTTGAAAATTTTCAAAAATCTTTTAAGGAGTTCGATTAAAAATTGGTCTGTGGATATTTCCCATTTAAAATCACAGATTATACTAGACTTTATGATTCTGAATCGATTGGCGTTCACAAAATTTGCTCTATCTTTAACCGTTCTTGAATTGGAGAATTCATCTGGAGTTGAAAGGTATCATACAACTCGAAAACATGAAAAAAAATCACTGCTCATATTCGAGATGTTTCATATTTTCTGAATATGTATACCAAGTCGATTCTCATTCAAATAAAGATTTCATAGGCTTTTCATGGAATCCTTTTCAGTGTCTAGTTGAAAATTTTTCTATAAATGTTTTGTATTCAAAATCACAGCTTAAACCAATTTCTTATTAATTCTGAATCGATAGGCGTTTACATGATTGCCCTATTTTCAATCGTTCTTGAGTTGAATGATTCATTTGGAGTTGAGAGGTGTCAAACAAATCAAAAACTTTTTCAAAACATATTTTTCAATTATATTTAAATAATTCAATCTCTTTTACATATGCACACCAGACTTGAAGTCGATTCTCAGTCAGATAAAGAGTTCATAGGTTTTTCATGGAAACCTCTGCAGAGGCGTTCAATTTAAAATTTGTCTTTAAATATTTTCTATTCAAAATCACAGATTATACTAATTCTATGATTCTGAATCGATTGGCGTTCACAAAATTGTTTTATCTTCATTCGTTTTTGAGTTGAATAATTCATATGGAGTTAAAAGGTGTCATACAACTCGAAAACTATTCCAAAAAAGTTTCTCTGCTCATATTCGAAAAATTTTATATTTTCTTACACACCAAATTTGAAGTCGATTCCGAATCAAATAAAGATTTCCTAAGCAGTTCATAGAACATTTGCAGTGTCGTGCTGAAAATCTTCAAAAACCTGCTATGGTTTTCATTTAAAAGTACGTTCACCAATTTTTCTTTATTCAAAATCACAGATGATGCTAACTCCATGATTCTGAGTTGATTGGCTTTTACATAATTGCTGTCTTCAACCGTTCTCGAATTGAATAATTCATCTGGAGTTGACAAGTTCCAACAACTCGATATCTTTTTCAAAAAAATGTCTCTCTTTATATCAGAGACATTTCATCTTTTCTGAATATGCACACCAAATTTAAAGTAGATTTCCAATTAAATGAAGATTTCATAGGCTTTTCATGGAACCTCCGCAGTGCCAAATTGAAAATTTTCAAAAGGTGTTGAATTAAAAATTCGTCTGTGAATATTTTTCATCCAAATTTTCGAAATGTACTAATTCCATAATTATGAATCGATTGGCGTTCACAGAATTGCTCCTTTTTCAATCGTTCTCACATTAAATAATATTTTAGGAGTTAAAAAAAATGTCTCTGCTTAATTTCATAATCTCTGTATATGCACACCAAAGTAATTATTTAAAAAAATTGAAGAAATCTTTTATTGTAGAATTCGTATTGTCTCTTTGAAAAATTTCATTCAAATAATGTTACCTACTTATTTTCCCAAAAACATAACTTTAGATATTTTGCTAATTTTGAAAAATGCATTTTTTCAAAAAACTAAAAATCACTCAGCATATTGCATAAAGGCTAAGTAGTTTTAAAATGAGAAGAATTGAAAAATCACTATTTAAGACTTTTTCCAATTGTTATTGAATGTCACTATATTTCCAAACTTTCCGTATATTCTCGATACTAACATTGTTGACTGGATACCATATCTCGATCTGATCTGTTTGTGGCTCATATTGAGAGCAAAATTGTGATACAACCTGTAATTGGAAGTGTAGAATATTACTGTGATAAAACGTTCCTTGGATAACACCGCACTTTTATCCGGTGTTTCTTATTCCAGAAACAAATCCAAAGCTGATTCGTTTTACAGGATAAAATCAATACGCTCATTTCATTATGCATTTCTATGCAGGTCACATTTGACTTATCAACGAGGTATCGATTTCGAAGCCTTGTAACATATTCAATTCACTCTTTCCTTCAGTATATTCATAGAATTACCTAATCCTACAAGGCCAGCAAACGACATAGGCGAGCATTTTCTGATGTGGTTTTGATGGCTCCAGTTGATCAGATCCGATACGGCGAAGCTTTGATTTGAAGCAGTGATTTTCCCCTTTGTTTTGACTGTGATAGTTCTATACAATCTCTAATAGTATTTTTTGCTCTTATTTTTCTTTGTCGTCTGACGAAGTTTGTATTATTATTTTATATGGGTATTTCATATTTGGACTTTGTTAATTTTTCTGAGATATTTGAAGCTATTTATGTATCAAATGCGTTATATAGGTCCTAACTCTCGGAGGGTAACATTCAGCCGCGTGCCTTTAGCCCGAGAGATGAATGTTGCCCGATAGGCGTTAGGATCTAGTTACGCTCGTGGTGCATACAAGATTTTATTTTTCACGAAAAAATTATATTAAACGACGTTGTTTCCTTCATGATTTTTTGATTTTTCACGAAAAAATTATCTTAAACGACATGGTTTACTTCATAAATTTCTTCTCATAGTATTCTGATCAGCAACTGAGCACAAGTGAGCTTCTATGCAATTGCCATGGAAACATTGAAGAGGTTGCTAAGGGTTGTTTATTTAATAAAATGCAGCATTTTTGTAAGAATTGACAAGCTTGTTAGTGGAGGAAACTAAAAACGGTTGTGTTTATAATAATTATTGATATCCCACAGAATGTGACGCTCAAAGCTGAAAAAGCGTTAGAAAATTTACTGCCTGTGAAATCCAAATACTTATACGAGAAGGAGTATGGCCATTTTTTGAAATGGAAAGATGAAAACAGAGTGAATACCGTAAATGAAACTGTCTTACTGGCATACTTCCAGGAAATGGTAAGTTTATCTCATGAAAAACATCAATTTTTTTATTTATTTTACATTACTTCAGTCTGAAAAATATAGTGTGAATAGTCTTTGGACCAAATACTCACAGCTAAAATCAACATTTATTTTTAAAGAAAACATTAATATATCAGCATTCAGTCAACTGATGACCTTTCTGAAAGTTAATTCAAAATGATACATTCCTAAAAAATCAAAGGTGTTGGAAGGTGTAATGAGAAAAGCTCCAGATGATACTTTTCTGCTACATAAAGTTGTTCTGGTAACGGGCGTATTTGGAGGCTTAAGACGTGATGAAATGGTCAAGATAACAATTGATGACATTGAAGACAGAAGAACTGATCAAGGTTCCAGAAACCAAGACCTGCATCTCAAAAAGTTTCACCACTACGACCAAAAGGAAGGAAACAACGTAGTTTTTTTTTTAACCTACAGAAATAATTAATGCATTGAGTTACCTATAGGTAAAAAGACTATACGAAGTGTTCCTTCTATCATAGCGAAATACCTTAAATTGGAAAACCCGAAAGGTTACTCCGGACATTGTCTACGCCGAACGTCGTCAACGCTTCTTGTTCAAGGTGGTAGCAGATTTTCATAAAATTGAAATAGTTTATAAATAATTAATATATTACTCCCTGTCGCTATTCCAGTTCTTCTCGTTTCGTTCTAATAACCACGTTTAGATATGTTTTTGAAATGGGTTTCGATTTTATTGGCGCCTTCGCCAATTTTGAATATATTAGGAGATGTTGAGCTAAAACCTCAAATTAAATTGGGCCCTTTTGATTTTTTAGATTCTAGGAGGTTTCGGGGTACCGAATAAGTCTAGCAACTCTTCATAAAAGTAAGGGCACGGATTTTCGAAATTTTGGGACTTAAAACTCAAAAATATTTTGAATCGCCAATAACTCGAAAACCATGAGGAATTCGAAAAAAACTTCCGTGACAAAAAATGTAAATCACAAAATTCTCTACAAAAAAGTATCCAAGGTATTTTTTCCTAACCTCAAAATTTTCACCTTAAAACGGGTTTCAATACTCAATAACAGTTTGAATCGCGAATAACTCGAAAACTACGAGGAATTCGAAAAAAGACCCGAAGCTAAAAATGTAGAACACAAAATTTTCTACAAATTGGTCCCTAAAAATGTTTCCTAACCTCAAAATTTTCATCACCCCATACCCTTTAAATCATCAATCTTCAATACACTTGTTCACTATGGTTACAACCAAAACTTTATAAGGCCACATAAACATCATTTCACTACTAATACCTTCTTTTCTTAGTTTCTACATAATCCGTACCTCTTCTTGATTCTCAACTCCACAATTTTTGCACTGGCCCCAGTGAAAAACACCGTGAAGACTACAGAAAGCAGTACGCACTTGACAAATGTTTACTACACAAAACACGTCGTCTGCACCATAGAACTCATAATTATATCTTATGATGATAATGGCTGTGGTTGCTGAATTCTTCGCGGGAAATAGACGAAAAGAAAGCTTTCGTATTCTTAAACCAAGTAATTGAATACAATGTAACCACCCGCAATCGATTCTTTGCAACGTGTTTTCACAAATACAACATGAATTTTTCGAAGAAACTCACTCTTGGATAATTAAGGAAATATTTACGGAAAAATGGGACATTTTGACCTTTCTATGCATTTTCAAAATCTTCATAATGAGGATACATCATACTAAGAATGTTTTTATATGAACTTGAAGCTGAGATTCTACGCTTCAAAATGAATACCCTCATCTTTAGATAAGAGAAACTATTAAAAAGTCTGTGAATATCGAAATAATAATCAATCGAGAACGAAGATCGTGTTCATGATCGCGTTTTTTTAACGTCAGTTCATTTGAAACCAAGAAGTAACTCATGTATGGTATATACATGAAAATATTGATAATAATACGAACGACAAATCTCTCGTTGGATTTGCTTGTTTATATTGCGAGTGATAGAATATATTCATTGAAACTTCAAGTGCTTGTGTGGCCAATATACCTCTTCATCTCGCAAGATTTTCGAAAATTTCCCAAGTCGAAAATTATGCTACCTTACCGGAGTACAAAATAGAGAACTTACCCATCATTATGCATTTTGATTCTTTGAAAACGGAGTAGTTTTCAACGGGTTAGAGCAATTTTAATTTGCGCTTGGGACGTAAATTTGCTTGAATTCGCACTGGCGGGAATTCGCGAGCGGGTGCTCCGGCTTTCGGCTTTGAGAGAAAATTACTCAGAAATAGTGGCTCCAACAAAAAAATTACCAGAAATCTTTTTTATAGAAAATTTTGTGCTTTACATTTTTTGTCATGGCAGTTTTTTTCAAATTCCCCATGGTTTTCGAGTTATTCACGATTCAAAATATTTTTGAGTTTCAAGTCCCAAAATTTCGAAAATCCGTGCCCGTACTTTTATGAAGAGTTGCTAGACTTATTCGGTACCCCAAAACTTCCCTCAATCTAGAAAATCAAAAGGGCCCAATTTTTTCTGTACTATATCATTCTCACATTGGCTTGTCGAATTTATAATTACCATTCTAGTTGGATTTATGTCCTTAGAGCATTGCTCAGGTCACATCACCCTCACGCTCACAACGCAGAAATGGTGGGTCACCGGTGGTTATTGAACCCAAAACGCCCCGAATGAAACTGAAGTTCACAATAATTGAGGGATTCCCGCCCTGAAACCGGCCCTGCTCACACATCGGGAATAAATAAATGACTTTCGATGCCTTTCGAATTGGAGAGCTACCTTTACGCTCTCCAAAATAAATAAAACTTTCCAGAGTGACAGCTCTATTATTCAAGTTTGAGGTGATATATCGTTTTGCGATTGATTTTTGAGCCAGAGTAGTAAGTGGGCAAGAACTCAGATTCATCATTCAGTCGATGGATGAAATGTAATGGGAATAACTTAATTTTGAACTGTGATAGATAGAAGAGCTATTTAGGGTTGCCTCACAATTGCATTTTCGATTATAAGTGGTTTGCAGTTCAATAAAGAGCATTTATTCACAAGCCAACAAACATATCAGTACCTGCGATTTTTTAACTGTTTCTCGGTAATTTTTGGGTTCAGCCAAAATAACAATCAGATTTCGTATATCAGAACTAGTATTTCGGATAGACAATATTCACTATTTTTAAAAATTTTATATATTTCATGTTATAACTATTATTATTTTCAGTTAAAAAGACACATAGAGTTGAGAATTTATTACAAGAAGTAAATTAACATACATTCCCATTCATACTAGTAACTTTTGTCACAAAAAAAATTCTTTCTAGCATGAGAGTTACCATTGCAGTTTTGCTGAAGGAATTTCTGTTTTGATCTTGAATATTCTTTTTTTAAACATTCATCTGGAGTTGAGATGGGTAATTTCCGTCCAATTTGTTTCCATGATTTTTCAATTAATCAAAATTCATTTGAAAAAACAACGAATTTGCAGTCAATTTCAAGTTGATTGAAGATTTCGTAGTGTTTTTATGGAACTTCTGCAATTTCATGATTTTATGGGGTCCACCCCTTAGGACTTTTTTCGAGTAATAATTTTTGTCATTCGATCAACTTGATATTCACAGAGTATTCTAATTTCATCATTCTGAATCGACTGCCGTTCGCAAAATTACTATATCTTTAACCGATCTCGAGTTGATACATTCATCTGGAGTTGAGAGGGATCAATTCTTTCCAAACTATTATATTCAGAATATTTATCTTCTTCAATATACAACACTGATTATGCGATTTTTTTAAAAGTGATAAATGAAAATTTTCGATAATTCGATAGTGCGAGGGAATTTTCTACGTTTTATTCAATTTTTTATGATGAACATTGTATCTGAGCATATACAAATAATTTATTTTCGTAATCAGAATGAAATTTTGCGTATATAGTGCGAATTTCAATGCATTCGATGAATTTGTATTTTCCATGATTTAGTAATTATAAATTTTGGCGGAGGATCCAGTCTCTGGACTTTTTTTGAGCAAGTTTTTTCCTCCGATTCACTTGAAATTTTTACTAATTTCATCATGCTGAATCGACTGCCTCTCGCAAAATTAGTCTATCTTCAACCATTCTCGAGATGAAACATCCATTTAGAGTTGAGAGAGGAAATTATCGTCCAATAGTTTTTTCCAATTCTTAATTTTTCGATTAATTTTCCAAAATTTCAACTTTTTTTGAATATGCACAACGAATTTGAAATCGATCTTAAGTGAATAAAAGATTTCATAGGCTTTTATCAGAATCTTTGAAATTTCATGATTTTTAGGACTCTTTTCGAGTAATTATTTTTGTCCTGCGATTAACTTGAAATTCACAGAGTATACTAATTTACAAATGCTGAATCGAGTGCCATTCGCAGAATAACTCTGTCTCTCACTGATCTCGAGTTGATATATTCATCTGGAGTTGAGAGGGGTCATTTTCCTCCGAATTGTTTGAAATCACTCTGACGACCCGACAATGACTTCTGAAGAAGAAAAGTTGTAAATTGAACTGAAATTAATGTTTTCTGACCCACCATCAATCGCGCCAACTCAAATCCCATTTCTGAGATCACTTCGAAATTTAAAAATATCGGCCGAATTCCTCTGACGACCCGACAATGACTTTCAATCAATAAAAGTTTTAAATTGGACTGAAATTATTTTTTTCTGACCCACCATCAATCGCGCCAACTCGAATCCTATTTTTGAGACCACTTCAAAAAATAAAAAAATTGGCCGAACTCCTCTGACGGCCCGACAATGACTTTCAATCATGAAAAGTTGTTAATTGGACTGAAATGAATGTTTTCTGACCCACCATCAATCGCGCCAACTCAAATCCTATTTTTGAGACCACTTCAAAAAATAAAAAAATTGGCCGAACTCCTCTGACGGCCCGACAATGACTTTCAATCATGAAAAGTTGTAAACTGGACTGAAATGAATGTTTTCTGACCCACCATCAATCGCGCCAACTCAAATCCTATTTTTGAGACCACTTCGAAAAATTAAAAAATTGGCTGAACTCCTCTGACGACCCGACAATGACTTTCAATCATGAAAAGTTTTAAATTGGACTGAAATGAATGTTTTCTGACCCACCATCAATCGCGCCAACTCAAATCCTATTTTTGAGACCACTTCAAAAAATAAAAAAATTGGTCGAACTCCTCTGTCGACCCGACAATGACTTTCAATCATAAAAAGTTGTAAACTGGACTGAAATGAATGTTTTCTGACCCACCATCAATCGCGCCAACTCAAATCCTATTTTTGAGACCACTTCGAAAAATTAAAAAATTGGCCGAACTCCTCTGACGGCCGACAATGACTTTCAATCAAGAAAAGTTATAACTAGGACTGAAATGAATGTTTTCTGATCCACCATCAATCGCGCCAACTCAAATCCTATTTTTGAGACCATTTCGAAAAATTAAAAAATTGGTCGAACTCCTCTGTCGACCCGACAATGACTTTCAATCATGAAAAGTTGTAAACTGGACTGAAATGAATGTTTTCTGACCCACCATCAATCGCGCCAACTCAAATCCTATTTTAGAGAACACTTCAAAAAATTAAAAAATTGGCCGAACTCCTCTGTCGACCCGACAATGACTTTCAATCATGAATAGTTGTAAACTGGACTGAAATGAATGTTTTCTGACCCACCATCAATCGCGCCATCTCAAATCCTATTTTTGAGACCACTTCAAAAAATAAAAAAATTGGCCGAACTCCTCTGACGGCCGACAATGACTTTCAATCAAGAAAAGTTGTAAACTGGACTGAAATGAATGTTTTCCGACCCACCATCAATCGCGCCAACTCAAATCCTATTTTAGAGACCACTTCAAAAAATAAAAAAATTGGCCGAACTCCTCTGTCGACCCGACAATGACTTTCAATCATGAAAAGTTGTAAACTGGACTGAAATGAATGTTTTATGACCCACCATCAATCGCGCTATCTCAAATCCTATTTTTGAGACCACTTCAAAAAATAAAAAAATTGGTCGAACTCCTCTGTCGACCCGACAATGACTTTCAATCATAAAAAGTTGTGAACTGGACTGAAATGAATGTTTTCCGACCCACCATCAATCGCGCCAACTCAAATCCTATTTTAGAGACCACTTCAAAAAATAAAAAAATTGGCCGAACTCCTCTGTCGACCCGACAATGATTTTCAATCATGAAAAGTTGTAAACTGGACTGAAATGAATGTTTTCTGACCCACCATCAATCGCGCCATCTCAAATCCTATATTTGAGACCACTTCAAAAAATAAAAAAATTGGCCAAACTCCTCTGACGGCCGACAATGACTTTCAATCAAGAAAAGTTATAACTTGGACTAAAATGAATGTTTTCTGACCCACCATCAATCGCGCCAACTCAAATCATATTTTTGAGACCACTTCAAAAAATAAAAAAATTGGTCGAACTCCTCTGTCGACCCGACAATGACTTTCAATCATGAAAAGTTGTAAACTGGACTGAAATGAATGTTTTCTGACCCACCATCAATCGCGCCAACTCAAATCCTATTTTTGAGACCACTTCAAAAAATAAAAAAATTGGTCGAACTCCTCTGTCGACCCGACAATGACTTTCAATCATGAAAAGTTGTAAACTGGACTGAAATGAATGTTTTCTGACCCACCATCAATCGCGCCAACTCAAATCCTATTTTTGAGACCACTTCGAAAAATTAAAAAATTGGCCGAACTCCTCTGACGGCCGACAATGACTTTCAATCAAGAAAAGTTATAACTAGGACTGAAATGAATGTTTTCTGACCCACCATCAATCGCGCCAACTCAAATCCTATTTTTGAGACCACTTCAAAAAATTAAAAAATTGGTCGAACTCCTCTGTCGACCCGACAATGACTTTCAATCATGAAAAGTTGTAAACTGGACTGAAATGAATGTTTTCTGACCCACCATCAATCGCGCCAACTCAAATCCTATTTTAGAGAACACTTCAAAAAATAAAAAAATTGGCCGAACTCCTCTGTCGACCCGACAATGACTTTCAATCATGAATAGTTGTAAACTGGACTGAAATGAATGTTTTCTGACCCACCATCAATCGCGCCAACTCAAATCCTATTTTTGAGACCACTTCAAAAAATAAAAAAATTGGCCGAACTCCTCTGACGGCCGACAATGACTTTCAATCAAGAAAAGTTATAACTAGGACTGAAATGAATGTTTTCTGACCCACCATCAATCGCGCCAACTCAAATCCTATTTTTGAGACCACTTCAAAAAATTAAAAAATTGGCCGAACTCCTCTGACGGCCGACAATGACTTTCAATCAAGAAAAGTTATAACTAGGACTGAAATGAATGTTTTCTGACCCACCATCAATCGCGCCAACTCAAATCCTATTTTTGAGACCACTTCAAAAAATTAAAAAATTGGTCGAACTTCTCTGTCGACCCGACAATGACTTTCAATCATGAAAAGTTGTAAACTGGACTGAAATGAATGTTTTCTGACCCACCATCAATCGCGCCAACTCAAATCCTATTTTTGAGACCACTTAAAAAAATAAAAAAATTGGCCGAACTCCTCTGACGGCCCGACAATGACTTTCAATCATGAAAAGTTGTAAACTGGACTGAAATGAATGTTTTCTGACCCACCATCAATCGCGCCATTTCAAATCCTATTTTTGAGACCACTTAAAAAAATAAAAAAATTGGCCGAACTCCTCTGACGGCCGACAATGACTTTCAATCATGAAAAGTTGTAAACTGGACTGAAATGAATGTTTTCTGACCCACCATCAATCGCGCCAACTCAAATCCTATTTTTGAGACTAGTTCAAAAAATAAAAAAATTGGTCGAACTCCTCTGTCGACCCGACAATGTCTTTCAATCATGAAAAGTTGTAAACTGGACTGAAATGAATGTTTTCCGACCCACCATCAATCGCGCCAACTCAAATCCTATTTTAGAGACCACTTCAAAAAATAAAAAAATTGGCCGAACTCCTCTGTCGACCCGACAATGATTTTCAATCATGAAAAGTTGTAAACTGGACTGAAATGAATGTTTTCTGACCCACCATCAATCGCGCCATTTCAAATCCTATTTTTGAGACCACTTAAAAAAATAAAAAAATTGGCCGAACTCCTCTGACGGCCGACAATGACTTTCAATCAAGAAAAGTTGTGAATTGTACTGAAATGAATGTTTTCTGACCCACCATCAATCGCGCCAACTCAAATCCTATTTTTGAGACCACTTAAAAAAATAAAAAAATTGGCCGAACTCCTCTGACGGCCCGACAATGACTTTCAATCAAGAAAAGTTGTGAATTGTACTGAAATGAATGTTTTCTGACCCACCATCAATCGCGCCAACTCAAATCCTATTTTCGAGACCACTTAAAAAATTAAAAAAATCGGCTGAACACCTCTGACAATGACTTTCAATCAAGAAAATTTGTAAATTGGACAAGAACGAATGTTTTCTAACCTACAACGATGCGCGCCAACTCAAATTCTATTTTTGGAATGTCTTCGAAATATAAAAATATCGGCTGAGTCCCTCTGACGACCCGACGATGACTTTCAAAGATGAGAAGTTGTTAACTGGACAGAAACAACTGTTTTCTGATCCACCACGATACGCGCCAACTCAAATCCCATTTTTGAGATCACTTCGAAATTTAAAAATATCGGCCGAATTCCTTTGACGACGACGATTTTTAAAGATGAGCAGTTGTAAATTGGACACAACATTTTGCCTTTCGATCAACATGGAATTCACATCATTCTGAATCGATCTCCGTTCGCAAAATTACTCTATCTTCAATTGTTCTCGAGATGAAACATTCATCTAGAGTTGAGAGGATAACCAAAAAAATTTCGAAAATTCGATAATGTGAGGAAAACACAAGTTAAAGGCACATATATGAATGATCATGCAGTTTCAATGCACAAGGGTCATAAATGCGTATCCGTGTAAATCGCTCGTGCCTAAAAACCCTTTCTGGACATGCATGTACCTGAATCGTCCTATAGATTCAGCATGAAGCACCAACCATCACCAAATCATTTGATTGATCGACATACAAGCATGAATTATGGAATAGAAAATGTAACAACTTAATATTGCCGTTCAAGCTAATGTGCTTCGTGCCCATAGGCTGAAAAGTTGCACACAATGGAACTAAGTGTATCAGCAGCGAGAACTTACGAAATGTATTCCTGCTTCCATAATAGGTACCTCGAACGACTTTTTTATGGCCTTTGTGTGATGGAAGTTCTTAGTACAGTGTGATAATTAAACTTGTTTATGGCCTGGATGAGACTGAAGTGAATGAGCATTCGATTCGTGGGTGCTCTATGAGAGGCCGATGAGATTTTCAACGTAGAAGAGACAGAATCACTAGGCACTAATTTTGTGGAAAGAAGTTTCGACGCAATTCACTGAAATATCTGATTGGTCATGTGTTAAGATTGAGATGAATATGGGGCTTGTGTGCTTCTGCGACGTTTGCAGATCTGTTGTGTGTGCCCTCATATTAAGACCCGTTCTTATCACTAGACTTCATAGGCCATACCTCAGGTCCTTCCATGTATTGGAAAGTATGTGATTCTTCTTCCCCAATCGTCGAAAACGTTAGCCTAGTCAGACCTCAGCAGTAGCACGTCATGTATATGCTGACGTTTCCTCTTCATCTTGGCAAAACCTGCATATTTTTGTATCTGCCAATTCTATGTCATTCATATGTTTGTCGAGTCTACAATGTCCTGTTAGGAGCTCAACCAGGATTCACCTGATCTGGCTCAGTAGGTACTTCATCAATTTTGGCGATAG
Organism: Chrysolina americana; assembly: GCA_958502065.1. Taxonomy (NCBI): domain Eukaryota; kingdom Metazoa; phylum Arthropoda; class Insecta; order Coleoptera; family Chrysomelidae; genus Chrysolina; species Chrysolina americana. Next base: position 50,262,646 of record OY293421.1, on the reverse strand, counting down.
TTCTTTAATGAATCTTGGCCTGTCTCATTCACGGTGCCTTGTTCCACCATTCTTGAGACTGATTTTTAGGAAGAATCTGTATCGGATACCTAATTCTTGTAGGATTACCAAGCAATCCCAAACGAATTGGATTCAATCTACATGGTTTTATAGCTGCTTGGCTGTCAGAGTATATCGTTATCTTGCCTTTGTAACTCCCCTGTACAACTCCTGCCTGGAATCTTGTCACGTGTTTACCTAAGTACAGTGAGACTCTTCTACCTACTAGAAGAACTGGTGACTCCAATCCTGTCAGTACTTCCTTCTTGGTTAACACTACTATCGTGGTTTCCAGAAGGTTTACAATTGGTTCCTCCTGTTGCAACCACTTTTAGAGCAGTTTGTGTATGCTTCGAGACTGTTCCTGCAAATGTGCTTTTTGTAATGAATACAAGAACATCGGCTTGCCCTTAGCAAACCATGCCTTTAGATGGTAGTCTCTTCAACATTTTGTCTACTATGATAGCCGCAGAAGTGGTGATGATACCCCTTTTCGCAGACATTTCCTGCCTGCTCTACCCATGTCTGTAGATTCACCAATGAATGATTACCCTTTTATCCAAGCTGGCGTTGATCCACAGAGGCAGGAGAGGTGAAACCCCCTTTTGTTTCTAGAACCTTGATGTTTCTCTTGTAAGTACACTGTTGAAAGCACCCCAAGTCTACAAATGTCATTATGGCTATTTTTTATTCTCCAGGGATTATGTAGTGAAAGGCTACTCGGTTTTACATCCGATCCAGAAGTGAATTGAAGATTTATTCTTAAAATAATCTTTCATCTTAGTAAGATCGATAAAACTTTCTCTTAGCTCCAATTCATTTGGCGAGGTTTCCGAAAAAGGATTTCTGATCCTGTCCACTTTTGAATAATCTTTACAGAAATACTTTTTGAAGCTTTTTTAAAGGCCTTCCAAGTGCAACCACATCTGGCATTGAAAATATTCCATTTTCTTCAAAAAATTATGGAGAGTGTTATGTTTGGTCCCTGAAGTCCCAATATCAGTGTGTTGAGTTTGTCGAAAATGTCGGCTAGATAAGCCAATCTTGACAACCATTCTTCATCAACAAACAATTTTTTCCTGTTATTATTTTTTTCACTCAAAAACATAGAAACTTCTAAATTCAGTTCAAAGAGACGGTTAAAAATTTTCCACCAAGATATGCAGGAGTAAAATCTTGAACTTGCCACCCATTTCTTCACACATCAAAGGGAATAATCTTGTGTTTAGAGCCCTAGCCTTTACGAAGTTAATAACTTTCACTGCATCTGATAGAACGGAGTTAAGATTTTTCGGCATACCTCAAGCAGCCAATGCTTCTTGATGGATGACACAATGCGTACTTTTGCATTTAGGGGCAACTTCCTGTCAATCTTCCTGACACAAGCCAATAATACACTTGGACCAGGAAATGCCTACGTTAAGCACACACTCATTAATTGCTTTAAAAATCGGTGCTTACGACAACTTGAAGTGCAAAATAAGTGCATTCTTGGAGTTTTATAGCTAGTTGTTCTTCAATATTATGAGACATATCGACAATTCGTCTCTTCACTATGTTATTTGACTGTGGCATTCTTTGAATTTCTTTGGCTTCCTTTTCTCCTAACACGGCTTGGACCATATCCACGGCTGTCGGCAGTAAAAGCGTATCACCGATTGTGTGAGGCTTTCCATCTGTTGCCATTCTTAAACTAGCAAGGTATGACGCCTTAATTGAGTTAGTATCAGTACTAACACTCTCATCAAAATTAACACTCTCATTTGCCATTTACAAACACTCATTTTCGCACTTAATACAAAAATAACTATTCTGTTGACACGTCATATACTGATCTCTTCCCGAAACAGATGGCCTCGTCCTACGAAAATAGATATCAATCGGGACATCCTCAACCTCTGTTCTGTATAAAATTCCCGTGATGGATTCGGTAGTTAGGGTGCCAGAAACATTCCAAGCCACCTCTATTAATTTTCCTTAGAGTATATACTGCAAGAAAAATATGATGAATTATGTGAGTTTATCTTTCCTGTTATTCTCCTTCTTCACGCAAGACGAAAAAGAAACTGAATATGACGCTGGACTTGGATTTATTAACTTGGTTAGAGTGAATGGATAGATATTAGATTTGAAATGATGGTATAGAATATCCAACAGATTTTTCATTTGAACAATATTCGCAAGTGAAAGGCACATATGTACATTAAAAATTGTTTTAAAATTGTTTTTTCCGTTAACCAGCCGTCAGCCCCCTACAAACGACAGCCCTCAGAAGTCGAAACTTGTGCGAGCTAAGGATTATCAAGGTCTTACCTTTCCTAGCACGAGACCAGTGATCATGCTGGGAATCGAACCCACGTCCCTCTGACTGATAGATTAGCGCTCTACCATCATGACCACTGCGGCCCATTCATGCACAAGGATCAAAAATGCATATGCGTGTAAATCGCAGGTGCTTCAAAAATCCTGCATGGGCACGAATGTGTCGGAATCGACCTTTTGGCAACTAGTTTATGGACTTATTTATTATTTGTATTGCATTGTTCAGTTTTAAGGTTATTGGCCCAGATTCGTATAGGGAATATTGATGAGGAAAACATCCCTTGAAAAGTTCTGATTTCGTTCTACTTGTTGGAAAAGCTCAAAGCTCTGCCATGGCAGAATATGAAAGACACAAACTCAGGAGTCTCAATAACCAATAGTCCTGATTGCAGAAACTCGCAATTATAGAACTCTCACCTGGGGATAAACTTCAGAGCTGACTGTCATTATGTTAGCATTCAAATCGTAATTTCCGATCACATGGAATTGCTTACTTGTTCAGGGACCTTTCAGAACTGTTCGTGGTAATTTAGTAACTTCCTGATACCTACATTAATAATTGACATCTATCGACTGAGTTCAAGGTTCGGTATTACCGCGTACATGGGGGCGATTTCATAAAGTTTCGCAATATTAGTGTGTATAAGTCAGTGAGCTTACACTGGCTAGATGAAAAAGGAGTATTGTTGATTCTAATGGTAATGGTAATGCTAGGCATGGATGGTGACTAATGCGCTGCGACCTAATTAGATTTATTGGGCCCCATCTTCTGCTATTTCAAAGTGTATTTCTCCCACAGTCGGCTGGTGTGATCCCAATATATTCAATATTTTGTGATGTACAGCATAACACTCCATCAATATGGTGTGGTGTTTCGGGATGTTCCCCACAGAATCTGCAGGTGCTGTGCTTAGCTTCCTTAGGTGTTCTTTGGGTTTGCAATGCCCCGTCAGAAATCCCGTGATTGTTTTTATACTAGTTTTGCTGAGGTTAATCAGTGTCTTCGATCTTGCTCGGTTGAAGTTACCGAGGAGATCTTTGGCCTGCCTTAGCCCTGGAAGTCTTTGCCAGTATGTTGCTCTCATTGCTTCTTCAATTTTATTGGGTTCTTCTTGGAACTGAGGTTTTCCAAGTCCGCAGAATGGTTCTGGCCCGATCAGTGGCGTTGATGCCCATTTTCGTGCCAGGATATCTGCTTGTCCATTGCCCTCCACTCCGACGTGCCCTGGCACCCAGAGGAGGATCACCTCGGTTCCTGCCTAGATCATTAAGTTTGTCTAGGCATTCCCAGGAGTTGATGTTATATGAGCTCAACGCTTTGATGGCTGCTTGACTATAGGAGAGGATTGCGATTTCCTTGTTCGGAATTAGCAGATCACGAATGGACGAACCAGCACAACTTCGAATGGTCGGAAGCCAAAGTCATCCAAAAGGAGAAACATTGGTCTAAGAGAAAGTTAATAGAGTTGGCATATGTTCTGAATAATGTTCTATTAGGAAATATTTCTTTATAAGCCATGCCTTGGTATTAATTTTTAGAACAGCTTCTACTATGCCGCAAAACAGTTCATGCCTTCAAGAGCCTCACTTACTTTTTCTCAAGTTAATGAATCAGCTTCTTCATTGTCCTTAGAAGTTATATATGCTGGTATGCAGGTAAACGAAAAAAAAACCTGGAAAAAATACCCCAGGAAAAAAAAACGGAAAAAACCCCCGGAAAATATACCCCCTGGAAAAAAAAACGAAAAAAAACCCTTAGGAAAAAATACCCCTATATGCGATAACAATGGCCAGTACACAAAAAGTAATGAGTTATCAACTGTGTGTCATGTTAAAGAAACTAGACCATATTTGCTTCATTTTACAATACAAAGGGGTGGAACAACAGATTTTCCAGCCTTGCAAAAAGGCGAATCTGTCACCAGGTTAGTTCGTTCAGGAGCAATCGTCTTTTTTGGTCGTCGACGATTGGTCGTCGATGATGAACATTCCACAGGATAAGTTAAAACTTTTATTGGTTCTTTACACACGTTTCCACCAAGTGGAAAAATGAGGCATTAAAATCGAAAATGTTCTTTCCTGCAAACTCCAATCCTGCCCTATTCACTTTTTTAAAGTTGTCATTATTGACGCAAAGAATTCCCTTCATGTTATATGAAAGGAACAGGTAAAAAATAAAAACTGTTGTGTGCTATAACATTTATCACTTCCATAGCAGTTAAAAATACCTTTTGTATTAACCGCTCGTATATTTTCTAGAATCCACGTAAGCATCCCGTTGCAGTTAAAATTGTGCCGGATTAAAGCCGGGGAATTACCTGGAGAGATTAGGAACTCCCGTTCATTTTCAATTTAATGAAAATAGAAGAAGGAGCGTAAATATATGATTCTCTTCGTTATTTAATCTGACTGCCACAGTAACCCTATTCAGTGGTCGATCTGCTAATAAATTTTCTGTGCAGAATTTTAGCACGAGTCGACTTAATTGCTGTACGTTACTTTTTCATGTAAATTCAGCATATGTATTATTAGGAATCACATCAAACCTACGTTTAAGTAACACAACCTAGATAAGTAATACTCAAATAGTACTAGAGGTGAATTTTTTTCATAATGTAATCCCTCAAATCATGACATTGTCAATCAGAGCATGTTCTCAAAATCCTGTTGGTATTCTCCTATCATAATTTCAGGTTGTCATTCCATATTGGTATTGGTAATTATTTCTATTTTATTGAACCTCAATATTTCTGTAAACAACGCACGACACTGCCGGTGAGGAAAGATGTCCCTTACAAACAAAGTTTAATGCGTGAGAGGCATCAAACACATTTGTAATGAGGTTCATTATAAAGTGCACAATGCTATGAATACAGAAAATACTAGACAGTCAACAATAATCCAATTATACAGCTCAAATACACTGTTGAAACACTCTACATACTCCACTGAATATTAATTTGTAACTCGTAATCCGAAATCGTGCCCGGTAGATGTTGTTTACCACTATCCTAAGAGTTCATTAATAACAAAAATAAAACAATTTACCCCCAATTAAATAATTAAATAAAATAAGCACTTAGGAGAGTCTTGTTCACTAGTACCTAAAAAGTCTATTAATGCTTTGATTTCATCCCCATCTAGCTTGTTGAGGACTTTCCATAGTTCGCGAGTTCACGATTTTTCTGACTTTTATAGAATTTTTTTTATTATATTGGACGATAAAATAATCAATAAATAATATTTTATGAATAAACTCTTCAGACAAACCAAAGAAATTTGTAATGAAAATGTTATACCAGTTAATTTTAGCCAATCAGATGCCTGCATTTTGACATGTTGCCTAATTTTCTTCTTTCTTCGGAAATTTCCCTGCGTAGAGGGAAATTAATAAGTGGAAATTTCCCTCTGGCTTGACAGCTGTCATAAACACAGTGGCGTAAAATATTGTTGATAGATATTTATTTATAACTTAATTATAGGTTCATGTTATTATCTGTTATTTAATTATTTAAATAACATTTTAATAGAGACCTTAACTTTTTTTCCCTTTGCTTCTCTATTTGATTATTTAAACCACATTTCACAAGAGCATAGGGAAATTTAAATATTTGATATCAAATCCGCAAAAAAAAATCGCAATTCGCTGTTGTGAGACAAAGCCTTAACAACGGCCTACTATGATGTCCGTTATATGGATAATAATATGTCACCTAAGTTTGTCACCAATTTAATTTCTATTTTAAAAAAGTTTTGGTATAAAATTTTCTTACCAAATCTCCCGCGAGCATGAATTAATATTCTGGAAATTTTCCTCAGTTGCGAATTTTTTAAGAAACAGATTTTTTTTTTCAATAGCATCACTAGTTCTAGTTGAGTACAGGTACTTGAGGAGTTATAAACTTTACTACTAACATTGACAAAGGACCCCGCACTTTTCTTATGTAAAGTGGTGACCGGTCAAATTTTCCCAAACTTTGGTATGTTGTTGTACTCGACCAAGTAACCAAAAGTTTCAATGGGCCCAACCCAATCCTATTAGCTTTCTAGATACGGGGTGTTGAAACTGAGAATTGCCCAGATTTTTGGTTGTTTTTTTGTTAACTTATGAACTAGATTGAATTTCTGTTTCATACACACGTTCACCACATATTTTAGTAAAACAATGGTGAATACATGTAACTAAAAATATTCATCTGACTCACAAATGAATGACAGTAATTTTTTGCGAAATCCCACTTTTTCTACTGTAAACTAGGAAAGCATGTTTTCGAAAATAACGCCTCTATATGGTATTTTTCATACATTAATTCAAAACCCTGTACCTATAGATTGATTTGAGGATAAACTATTACCACTATTCTATGAGGGTCTCTAAGCTTCAAGATATACAAGGTGGTTGATTTGCCGCAAGGTATTCTATTCTGAGATAAGTACAAAACCCATGAACACTCTGTATTCTGAAATGTACCCGGTCAAATGTTACCATTTTCTCAGTATATGATCATTTTAATAACGTCTTGGAAGGTATGATTCCCACATCCGATCCTATGACTAGTTTGCTAGATACATGGCGTTAAGGTGGAGAAATGCTGATTTCGACCATTTTTTTCCATTTTTTGGCATGTTTAAATGAAACCAAGATTGTAGATATTCGGAATAACTGTCAACCACCAAAGAGGAACTGCGTGAATGATTAAGAAAGGCTTGCACAAATAGTTGAAAAGTACGAAAATTGATGTGTAGGCCTCACATTTCAATCCATTCATTTGTTGTGATTCATTTATGTTATCAATATTGGTTATTATTGATTATTGAATATTGATTACTATTTGGTATGGAGATGTAAATTTCATTTCTCTGACAAAAAAATGTGTTCTGATGAACATAACTATCTCCCATATCATGGAGTAATTTTTGGGAGAAACATAATTTGCCACCATGTTGAATGACTGCTGTTTACAAACTCGACTGCTAACGACCTAAAAGAGCATTTTAAATGATATTTTCAAAAACATTGTGATCTATATGACGACTATTCGAAATATTTAGAAAAAATTACAAGAATTTTACTTACTTATGCTAGAAAAAGCCCATGAACACAAGATAAACCTCGCACTGCTCTTTGTAGATTTCTAGCAAGCATTTGACTCATGATAGCATTGAAAGAGTTAAAAATTCCACAAAAACTGAGAAAGCTGATATTAATGACGATAAAACCAACTAAGATCACAATAAGAACACAAAAAGGGGAAACAGAGGAATTCACAATCAAAGGAGTAAAACAGAGGACTCACTTTCAACGACGTTATTCAACTTAATTTTAGAATATGTGGTGGGGAGAATTAACAAAAGGAATCTTAGAACAGGAGGAGGACAAATTATTGCGTACTCTGATGATATAGCCATAATTACCTAGACTAGAGTAATGGAAGATATGCTGGAAGGAATTATAGAAGAAGGGGAAATAATGGGGCTTAGGATTAACCAAGAAAAAACGAAAATATTGAGATTTGGAACGGAACAAATACAGGGAAAGATCAAAATAGGAGCGAGAGAGTTTGAAGAAGTGAAGAGTTCAAATATCTAGGAGTAACGATAAGTAAACCGGGAGAGAGAAGACTAGAAATACAAGAAAAAATATTAAACGCAAACTGAGCAGAGGAAGAATATAGAATAAGAACTAACCTAGAAATTAGACAGGAATTTAAAGAAGACAAAATATGTAAAATAAAACAAAACAATTAGATGGTTGAGGCATGTATGGAGGGCGGGAAAAAGGGCAGTAACTCACTCAATGTTACAATGGGACCCCGGCGGAGGTAAGAGAATAGGAAGACCAAGACTAAAATGGATGCAGGAAGTGAAAGAGGACTTACGCAGGACAGGAGTGACAAACTGGCAAGAAAAAAACAAAGACAGGATTAGATGGAGAAACATAGCCAAAATCATGAATTAATAGATTGGGCGTGATCTACACAAAAAACTAGATCTAGATAGCTTTTGCGGCTTAACCCCACAAAGGATGTTTAGCCACTGAATATACAGTGTCATACATCAAATTCGCGACATATAGAAGTTTTTTGTATTAATTGATATAAAGAAAATTTGACTTCGCAGTTAGTTTGTGTTCGAAAAACGAGTCAAATACAGCATCTTTCTTTTTTTCATGTGCTACTCTGAACCTGTCAAATTTGACATTTTTTGCGAAAATCCTCAAAAAATCAGTTTTTTATTGTAAATTTCGAAAAATGCCAAAGAAAAATGTTGCTCTGTTTCCAATTTTATACATTTGCTCCAAATTTGGACTCTCTACTGTCACTTCGACTATTTTCCATTTTTTTTTTTTTTTTTTTTCGAATCTTTCGCTCTATCGATTCGAACGAAACATGATTAAAATTTCATAATTTTGATAATAAGAGACTTCAATGTCATATCTTTCATTTTTTAATAGATTTTTATCCAGTTAGATTATATTTCTGACCAATAATTCAGTTACGAACAAACAATGACCTAAGAAATACGACTGCAGTAAGAATGAAGAGAAAATCGTTTATTCGACGTTAATATGTTAGTATTAACGTCCATACATTGAAAATCCACATCAGTTTAACAATGAAATGAAAAAATTAGATGAACTTTGCAAGAACAAAGACGAATTTCTGGAGGTGCTATTTTATTATTTTCTGATAACAGGTCAATGTTGGTATTTTCTGGGCAAGATATGACATTGAAGTCTCGTATTCATCAAAATTATGAAATTTGAATCATGTTCGAATCGATAGAGCGAAAGATTCGAAAAATAAAAAAAAATGGAAAAAAGTCGAAGTGACAGTAGAGTCCAAATATGGAGCAAATGTATAAAATTGGAAAGTGAGCAACTTTTTTCTTTCGTATTTTTCGAAATTTCCGAAAAAAACTGATTTTTTGAAGATTTTCGAAAATAATGTCAAATTTGACAGGTTTAGAGTAGCACATGAAAACAGGAAAGATGCTGTATTTTACTAATTTTACAAGCACAAACTAACTGCGAAGTAAAATTTTCTCTATATCTATTGATAAAGAAAACTTCCATATGTCGCGAAATTTATGTGTGACACTATAGATGCTATATTCCTGTTTAATAAAATAATGTTACAATTAAATTTCAGTCACACCCATACGAAAGCATCACAAATCCAGTAGCGTCGTCAAATTTCATTTGAAAAAATCGGTAGTATGTTTTTTGACCTTGAATAAAATTCGAAGTAGGCCTTAAAATTATTATTTCTGTTTCATTATTATAGCACTCTACTAGAACTTTCAATGCTCTGTTTATTGCAAAAAACTTCCGAATCGGATAATAAAAGGTGGCCCGCTTTCAAATGGATCACTCTGTATAAATTCCAACACAGAAGCTTGTTTGTTCGGAAATCGTGACCAACAAAAATATCGGGCGTGACGATAGCACTCGCAAAGTCCATTATGCGTTTCGTGATTTACAGCCGTTCGTATAATTATCGAGTCATTGGCAACACTGCTTCCAACACTTTAGGAAAACACCGTTCCTTATGCAGAGAAGCACGCGTTCACCTCAACTCCCCATGGACCAGAATGAATGTTCTTGGATGCCCTGGATAAGCAAGCCTGATAAAGTTGTTGCACATACAATTTACGAATGCTCCAGACCATCAAATTTGTTCCACTTTGAAAGTGGATGTGCACACGTTACGGAATTGGCTCGGTCGATTGGAATTATCGTGAAAACCCTTTCAAAGGATATATTTTCGGAGGATACAAAGTAGAATTCACTCTTTTTGAATTTTCAGGTGGGGAGTTTCTAACTTGGACGAAGATATGGGTTCAGAAATGTGGTTATTCAGTGGATTAAGTCATATTTATCTTTACGAACTCAAAGTGTATCTCTTCAAGTAAGCTTACACAAACTAGAAATTGGATGGGGAATACCTCAGGGGTCAGTCCTGGGACCAACACTATTTTTAATTCATGTAAATGATCTAACCTTAATTAATACATCCGGAGAGTACTTTTGTGCCTTGTACAATATTGTTCAAGTCCTCTTCTGCGTGAGAACTGTATAATTCTGGACCTTACCGCACAGTCTGCAGGTCAGGTCTCCATTACCCAACCGCATTATGATGAGGTGCTCCTTCACTGGTGCGTGACCAGTCAGGATCCCCGTAATGATTCTTAGCTGGCTCCTGTTGATCGATAACAGGTCTGCCGTTTTTTTTGTGGTACTGTCTTTGATGTATACGTTTCCCATATTGAATTTCTGCGATAGTTTCCCTGTAGTTTTTATGTTCTTCTCCAATCCAGTCTCTCACGGACGCTTTTGCTGTACACTTCGGTACACCTAGCATTCGGCCTTTGTTTGGGGAATTTTCTGAACCTTTCCTTGCGAGTTCGTCTACTTTCTCATTGCCCGCAACTCTCTGGTGTTCTGGAACCCATATCGGTTTGACGTCATTTCGGTCTGCTAGTGCTCTCAGGTTTTCTTCACAGTCCCATACCAGTTTCGTTCCCTATTGTTCTCCTTCGCGCATTGGAGGATGGCGTATACCTCTGCCTGAAACACAGAGGTATGGGTGCCCAGTGAGTAGCTGATGGTAGTACTTGGGTTCCTGGAGAACACTCCTGAGCCTGCCTCATTTACAGTCTTGATCCATCTCTGTATCATGTTTTCCCTTGTAAAATGTCCTTTGCTGCAAGCCATCCCATTCAGTAATATCTGGCACCAGCAACCTGTATTGGTTATTGAAGCATGACCATTTCGGAATGTGATCCGTTTTCAATCCTAGCACGTCCCCGATACAATTCTAACGATGCTCATATGCCCCGTTTCAACGTTCAAGTTGTTGTGCGTATTCTGTAGTCTGGAGGCACCAAGTTTTGCCTCCCCTGAACCACTAAATGGAGAGGAGGCAACCCCAGGAGTGCCTCCATGGCTGCAGTTGGTATTGATTCAATTGCCTCTGTGTTTCCAACACAGGCAAGATTTTGCACCTTGCCTAGTCCTGTTATGGCTTCGCTGGGTCTTGGACTACCATCGTGCTGCACAACCAGTGCAAAATATGTGATTTTAGCACACATTTTTCTCCACAAGAACGTCTAGCCATCACTAGTAACTGCTTTTTGTTTTATTTTTCAAGATGATGGTTCCAGGTCAGCTTGGAGTCAAGGATTACTCCAAGATATTTGACTTTCCCCTTTAGCTGTATGTCTTCCCTTTGAAGTCGTTTGGGTCCCAGGCCCCATGTTTTTCGTCTTCTTTTTGCCTTCTTGGGGTTGACGTTCAGTCCTTCTGGGCCGCGGTGGTGTGCGGGCTGAGTTCTCGCCTCATAAGCCAAAGAGCGTGAGTTCGAATCTCAGCATTGCCACCGGTCTCGTGCATGGCATCACACGTATAAAAGGTAAGGGCTACGTCTTCCCCTAGCTCGCACAAGTCTCTGACTTTTGAGAGTGGCACGTAGAGGTGCAACCGGTTGACGGATATAACAATTTTAACATTTTTTTTTTTTTTAACAATTTTAACAGTTCATCCATCTCGTAACCAGGTTGAGAGCCTTCTGCATGCGATCTCTAACCATTGTGTTATATTTTTCCTGTGCCATGTCCACCATATCGTCAGCATATCCAAGAGTTCGATGTCTAGTTTCGTTCATTCAGGGATTCCAGCAGCGAGTATCATCCGGTTCCTTAGCATTGACTCTATCCAGGTCACACATGGTTCCTCGATATCTCTGTATCTGAGAACGCTGTTGATTGAGTTTATAGAGGTGTTATCGAAAGGCCGCTAACCTCTTAATTTTCCAGGGTATGATCCACCCTCGTTACTAGTTGCACGCCGCCCCTGATATGTCTGTCCACTAGCCTCTTCGAAGTCTTGAGTACAAATGACATAAGACTGATTGGATCCTTCTTTACCAGGTTTTGGTATAGAAACGACTACCTCTGAGTATGTTCCAGAGTCTGATTTTCAGTGTGCATCGTGCTTTCGAATGACCAAGGGCTCCAATCCGCTCCAGAAGAAGAAGGAGACAGCACTTTTTCTTCGTGATTTAATGGTTGTTGCTTCCCATAGGGCACATTTGGCCAGATACAGCACTTTTTGGGATAAGATTGGCATTTTCTTGAATGAAAAATACTCCTTCCAAATTATTGAAGTGATTGTTGAATGCCCTTTTCGTTGCCAAAACGTTATCCAAGTAGAATGAGGAAGTTTATCATGTCGGACCTTTCAGAACTTTTTCCATAAGTTTCAGAAAGCTGCCGGGAGCATTGCATAATCCAAATGGAAGGACTCTGAATTGCAATAGTTTATGTCTGCCAGATAATGTTGTCTATCATCGGGATGAAATTTCACTGGCCATTGCTGCTTATCAGGTCTTGAACTAAAGAACATTTCGATTCGCATAATTTGTTTAGCATGTCATAACTCCTTTTATCATTCAGGAGGAAAATTACTCCTTCCCACTCCAGATGAACTTTTTAACACGAGAACTGTTGAAAATAGAGCAATTCTACGAACGCCAATTGAGTCAGAATGATGGAATTAGAAAACTCTGTCAATTTTGAGTCATTCGACAGCTAAAACTCATTAAAAATACAAAATCGGCAAAATTTCATGCAGATTCTGAAAATATATGATTTGTATATGCTCAGATGAAAGGTTTGGCACAAACGGGACTGTAAAAAAATGGAGGGGAATGACTCCTTTTCACTAAAGATGAACTCTTCAATTCGGGAATGGTTGAAGATGAAGCAATTCTGCGAACTAGTAAATGTAAATGTCACAAGGTACTTTCCACGTATTCACTTAGTTAACCTACCATAAAATGTCATCAATCGTATTTTTTTTGTCAAGGAACATCCCGGCCACTTCCCACTTTCGTAAGGTGAGTGGTTAATGGAAATCACCTTACTTGTATCTTCATCGCGAAGTGCAGAACTTTCGGCTCTACCTTTAATTAGATCCAGTCGTTTTGTGAACTGAATAATCCTGGATTTCATGTCCCTCATTAGGCACAAAGCAGCCGCCAGCTCAAAAACTTTGTATTCACCAAGTTCTGATAATTCCCGATTAATCCTGCTAAGCTCCACGAATAGAATAATGGGGTGTAATTAGTGAACCCCTTTTCATTGAGGGTGAATAATGAATAATTGTCTCGGCACTTGAGGCTATTGATTCGAGTATAAAGAAACGAGAGGTAGAGCGATGAATTGAGAATTTAAAACGGAAATTATCCCAATTTTATTCCAGGAAATCAACCTCGTTGATGGTAGTACTGATTCTTGATAAGAATTACCAGCCAGATGAAGCAGAGGTCAGGTTTCAAATATTTCCAAGGTACTTAATTATGTGAAGGAAATCTTCGGTCATCATGGCCTCTCTGATCACTAGTTGACAAGGAGAAATAATATCAGGAGAGTTGCTCAACTATTTCGTCGAGCTGATTTCGAATATCACAAAAATTAAATGCGATAGAGTACAATTCCCCTAGCTACGCCGCTGAGTGAACCATAATAACAAATCGGATACAAATGAGTTGACGCCGCAGGTATTTATGTAGTCGATCAGTTCCAAGAAGTGGACGGCCTTCTGTCCTGAGTATTCTCAGAAATATTGCGAAAGATCTGGTCTGGACAAATGGAGTATATAAGGCGGCACAATTCACTTGGAAAAGAAGTAAAGTGTTTGGAATATTTAGCTAGTTGAATAGATCTAAGTGTTTTATTAGTCAGTGAAATAGTTGTATGTTTAAAGTGAAGTTATTATTTAGTAAAATAGTAACAGTATTAACGAAATGAGGGCAATTTTTGCGAATCAAATTTGGCGAGCACATACCAAAAAGGTTGAATTACACGAATATGGTAGAAAAAAGTCGAAAAAAAAATTGTGCCCGGATATTACGCTCTCAACTCCGAATGAACTTTTCAACTCGAGAACGGTTTGAGATAAAGCAATTCTGCGAACGCCAGTCGATTCAGAATGATGAAATTAGTATACTACGTGGATTTCAAATGGATTGGCGGGAGAAAAAATTAGTCGAAAAATATAAAATCATCAGATTCACTTGAAATTAGCACTACATACCCAAAATTTCATGCTGATTCGAAATAAATATGATTTGGATTTGCTAAGACACAAGTTGTACCATAAAAAAGCGATAAAACATCAAAAATCCTCTCGCGCCTCAAATTTTTGAAACTTTTAATTTTCCAGATTTCGAAAAATACCCTTTAAACGTATTTCGACGAGCTGATTTCAAATAATAATATCTAAAAAATTAAATTTGACAAAGGATTATGGAAATGAGGGCAATTTTTTCGTCGGAATTCGCTAAAATTGTGACCATTTCTTTATCTATTATAGAATTAAATATTTGAGGTAAGATTCGAAATCAGCTCTTCGAGATACGATCGAGGAAGTTTTGCAATATTTCAAAGAATTGAAAATAAAAATTTTCCAATATTTCCATTTTCTTTAATATCAAAAAATGCCTTGAGTAATTTAAAAATGCAAAATCCTCGCGTCTATCATTTGATTCCATAGAAAATCTCCTTGTAAATCCGAAAATGTTTTTTAAATTAAAATGCTAATTCACTTAAAAAATGTAAATTTTGTGAATAGGTGCATTTTTCTGTAGATAAAATTTCCCTTTTTCTGTTACCACTTTGTCAAAATTTTTGAGGTAATATCGGAAAAACGTTTGAAGAAAGTTTACGCGATTTTTCTAAAAATGAAAAATAAACATTTTTGAAAATTTGATACGGAATTTTTGACCTTTCATTGCTTTTTTATGGGACACCTTGTATCTGAGCATATCCAACTCATACATATTTGGAATCAGCATGAAATTTTAGGCATCAAGTACTGATTTCAAGTGATTTCGTAAATTTTCTTTGAGCTTTTTTTTTTTCATATTTGTGAAATTCAATAATGAAACAAATAAAATCGCCAAAGTCGAAGTACCTTTTCCCTCCACACCAAGTGGAAAAAGCAGGAAAACATCTGTCAGAAAACAACTACTTCCCTGACTAATACTACGACGGACATTGAACTACATCTGGCAGATATTTGTGCAACCTTCTTCCAAGAAGATCCAAATGCAAGTGCTTATCTTGTAATTGAACAGTAGATTATCCTTCATTTGGCTGGGAATGACCATCTGCAGACATGCATGTGTAGGTCGGACAACATCATAATTGTCATATCCATACCAAATGAATAATAATCAACTGTTTAACTAATATTTTCTCACGGATGAAGCTACGACCCACAACTAAGTTGGTCACAGCGCCATCCGCATGGAAAATCAAGAACCACACCCCTCGAAAAGCACAGACTCCAATTCGGTGGTCGTTCCCAGCCGAAAGAAGGATAATCTGCTGTTTTATTACGAGAAAAGCAGTTGCAGTTGGGTCTTCTTGGAAGAACGTTGCACTCATATCTGTCAGATGTAGTTCAATGTCTGTCGTGGTATTAACCAGGGAAGTCGTTGTTTTCTGACAGATGTTTGCCCATTTTCCACTTGACGGAAACGTGCGGATAGAAGGGTACTTCGACTTTGTCGATTTTCTTCTTTTTATTATCTTGATATTCTCCAGCACATATTTTCGAACTTTGTTCGAATTTATATGTAAAATTTTTTGTATATGCAACTTTCCACTGGATACCCGTTTCCAGGAAAAAACAACCTGCGCATCAAACAAAATCGTAATAATATACGCTCCATAATCGCTCTCCTTCAGCAGAGATGAATCATAACTACCGCAGGAAGTTTTCACTGCAAAAAGAAACACCAACAGATCTATTATCTCAGACAAAAAGCTAGCAGGAGGAGTGTTTTCAGCAAGAGACTCTCACAATAATTGCTTGAAAGCTTTTATACCTAGCATGCTTGCATCAGAACAGCTCGGTTGATTTACAATACGATCGATGGAGAGAAATTCGGTTGTCAGGAGTGGTCGATGACTAATTGCCAATCGATTGGCGATTGAAGAGGTATATTTAGTCCGACGAGTCGGCTGACTTTTATTCGTATTCATGACAATTGAGTTTGATGTTTTTGAAGTGAATTATTTATGAATTTAAATTGAAATTTCAAATCGCATAGACTATATATATTTCGCAACTGTGACAATATCAATTAGCTGTATGTGCTAAATAAATATGATTATTATCATTACGAACTACCAAGGGAAGAGAAAACTATAAAATTTCGAACGAGTTCGAATATATTGTGCCAGAGAGGTATCAACAACGGCGGAGATATTGTTCTAACTAGGGTATAACATTGCTTATTGCTGTATAAATATTCCGTCATAGATCAGCTAAAAGCGAAAAGGAAGAAATTTGTGAATTAATGTTTCTTGTTTTTATAATGAATATAATTCGAGGACTGCGTGTGTATGGGTACGGGACGTTGCTGGTAACTTATTGACAAGTTATCTAGACCCACCGAAACAATTCGTTAAAAAAATACAATAAGAAAACATCAGGATTTGTTGATTTATTTGAAGATACGGATCTTATACCCATCAAAGTCGTGGCAAGACTCAATCATCATAATCCTCCGAATCAGACGAATCACGCAGGTTTATGATGACTGGTTGAATGGATGGCAAAAGGGAATATTCACCTTCTTTTGATGTAAATGTATTCTTTCCAAAAATCTTTATATTCCTCACTTAAGATTCTCCTAACGTTTTCTACTACATCTCCGCTTAGATTTGGACATTGATTGGATTTTCTCAATTTGTTTTTTAAAAATGCCCAGACCAATTCAATGAGGTTAACTTTAGAAGCGTATGACGTGGTTCCCTGCTCAGTTTCTGTTTGAAACAGTTTATCTCGAAAACGGTTCGAAATCGAAATAGGATTATCTGAACAAAGTCAATCTAAAATTGGATGTAGAGCTCAAAAATGTGGAAAAATACAGGGTGTTCCATTTGAAAAAATTGACTTCCACTAATTTTTTCATGTGAACAAAGTATCCGCATTTTCTAACGACCCTGTATGAGGCAAAAAAAATATGGCTCCGAAGTGAGGATCCTTATGGTATCACTTCACTCCATTCCGAATTTGATCGTCTTAGTACCAGAGAGTTCAAGATTATCAGCGTTTATAAAAGTAAATGTTTGGTGAAAAAAAAATCAAAATTAATTTATATCTCTTAAACGGTAAGAGATAGGTATAGGGAGATACTATATGAAGTTGTTGACGAAGTGATAAGAAATCATAATATGATATTATATACAGGGTGTTCCATTTGAAAAATCAAAGTATCCGCTACTTTACAGTAGAAGCGGTTCATTTTTGCATACTGTCAAATTTTCAGGTTGATCCGTTGTCTGGTTTGCCAGAAACGTCTAATTAACGCTCATCGTGAAAAGCCCTGTATAGGGAATTATGGAGTCATATTCAACTGAGTTTGGATATACTGTTAGTGTATGTTTCTATGGCATCAAGATGATGTGAGATGCTACCGTCTATAATCTTAACATCCTTTTTTGAGATGAATAGGGTACATTTGTCGATCCCGAGTCCCGATTTTATTTTTATTATTATTATTATATAACTATCTCATTTTGGAATGTCAGTATTGCATATTTGGAAAGTATCATCTACACAAATTCAGAGAAAAACGAAGTAGAGGTTTGTACTTAGCGAAAAAAAACAGAATTGAATGAAGCCATCATACTAACTCAATTCATAAAAAACTCCCCGTACAAGCTCCTGTGGTTGGAATCTCATACCCCAAAATACCTCTCTGTGGTTTCCATTCACAACGAACGAGTCTACATTTTCCGGATTTTTTGGCGCATACGTTTTATTAAAAAAAATCATAATCGAAAAAGGCATATGCTCCTTCGTATGCGGGAAAGACATTTTCCTAGAGTTTAATTTGGTTCAAAGGCCTCCACCGAATTCCGATCGTCGATTTTTCCAAAGCTTAATATTCCTACAGCAACTGAATACAAATAAGGATGCAAAACTGGATACGGCTCCAGATAGTTGGAGCTGAGGGTTACGTAAGAGTGTTCTCCTATGTGTCGACTATTCACATGATGGAAACGTACGTACAAAATTAATGAAATCAAATATTGAGTTTTATTATAGGTATTCAAAGCGCAAAGTGATAGATTGCCGATCGACAAAGAAGGCAGTAATATCACTTCATGAATTACATCAGATGGTATACTCCCGAGATATAGCTTTGACAAAACTTTCAAGATGAGCATAACGGACATGGATGCGTGGAAAGAGGGCAGAAATCGCCGTCTACACTGATGGCTCAAAAACCGATGAAGGTTCAGGAGCCAGGCCACGGGATATGAGGAAGCAAAAGAAGGGGCAAACACACCTTTTCCTGGCCCAGAACCCTTCTGCGTACTCTCCAAAGCCCACTTAAAAGAAGAATTTCAACGCTTTGGATTCGATTAAATGGAATCTCACTGGAATGAAGAGTGCCAGGACAAAACAGTATAAAATATGCCGGGATTATCTGAAAAACTCAAATGACATTATTGCAGCACTGACAAAATAATAACAGAACCAAATGAAATATGATCTCGTCATAGAAACGCAAGTGAAAGGACTGGAGTGAAGTTAGCCACATCTACAAAATACACTGAAAAAAAATATCGCAAATGAATTAATACGCGTTGTACATGTATTTAGAAGAAGGGAAATCAATCTAGGAATGAAACTTTATAGGAAACTTGAAATTATAGTTTGTCAGAGCGTATGGTGAGGAGAAAGGGGTGGATATAGAAAATAAATTATTATCTCTGTTAAAACGTGTTGTACATGTCTTTCGAGGACGGGAAATCAATTAAGGGACCAAATTTGATAAGGGAGTTGTGAAATTATAGTTTGTCAGTCCGTTTAGGGGGTGGACATAGAAAATAAATGATTATTTCTGGTAATATGTATTTTGAAGTCGGGCAATCAATCCAGGGATCAAACTTGATGAGAAACTTGTGAAATTGTAGTTTGTCAGGCCGTCTGCGGTGGGGGGAAGGAGTGGATATAGAAAATAAATTATTATCTTCGATAATACGCGTTGCAGATGTATTTCGAAGACGGGAAATCAATTAGTTGATCAAATTTGATAAGGGAGTTGTGAAATTATAGTTTGTTAGTCCGTTTGGGGGGTGGAGAAGGGGTGGATATAGAAAATAAATGATTATTTCTGGTAATACGCGTTGTACATGTATTTTGAAGTCGGAAAATCAATCTAGGGATCAAACTTGATAAGTGACTTGTGGTATTTCAGTTTGTAAGGCCGTCTGGAGGAGGGGGAGAAGGGGTGGATATAGAAAATAAATTATAATCTCTGTTAATACGCGTTGTACATGTATTTCAAAGACGGGAAAGCAATCTAAGGATCAAATCATTATTTGACGGTCTGACAAACAATAATTTTCCAAGTTTCTCATCAAGTTTGATCCCTAGATTGATTTCCCGACTTCAAAATACATGTACAACGCGTATTAATTTCATTGCGATTTATTTTTCTCGGTGTATTTTGTGGATGTAGCTAACTTCACTCCCGTAGTAGAAGGCACTTATGTGAATTGTCATGCAGTTGCAGGCACAAGGTTCAAAAATGCATACGCTAACTCGCACGTTCTTCAGAAATACTGCATGGGCATGCATGTATCTGAATCGGTCTTCAAATACAATGTGAGTCTTCATGAAGCGCACATATTGAAATGAGGGTACTATGCTTGATTTTATCGGCGGAAACGTATTGAAAAAATTGAAAACTGAATTACATTTTTCAATTTTGTTTAAACATAATGCGTAATAAAATTTGGTAATAGTTATTACCCTAACAAGTACAGTATTGCTTTAAAAAAAAATTACCGACTAAATAGCCCAGAGTGATGTGTGATGTGATGATTAGGACTGGAAATAGGTGGCTTAAGAGCTGTCTGTACTCTGTATTGACCTACCCTTGCAATGATGAGAGGCAAAACCTCAAGAATGTTTTTCCGTTAACCAGCTGTCTCCTCCTTACGAACGACTGCCCTCAGAAGTCGAAACTTATGCGAGCCATGGATTAACGAGGTCTTACCTTTTAAAGTGCGATTACTAGCGCTTCCTCAAGCCATCAGAAAAATATACTGCAGTCGCTGGGCTTTGACCCACAACCGGCAGCCAGAAAGGCAGAAACGCAGTGATTCTAACCATTCGGATATTCGATTTCTTCATTAAATTTTGAGTTTTTTCTTCAAATTTCATATAGATACGTTGTTAAAATACTGACACATCACTCCTGTGCTGTTTTCAAGTTATGAACCGTTTGTAGCCTGACCAACATTAGCAGTGCCTTCCTTGCCTGAATGACACCTGCCTGTCGCCTCTGACAGCCATAATCAAATTCACACTAGATGGAAACTGTCCACAGGGGAGTTTCTGGAGTTGCAATTACCATATTATATCTGCTTTACTTGATATTAGTTTCTGGGTAATTACTTCGTGGTGAACTTGAAAGGAGATTCTATGGAACCTCGTTCTGGGGTAAATGAAAGGGATTTGAATTTCACCGAGACGCACTTGGCATGTATACCTACACATAATGGCTTTGGCGGTTTTTGGAGTTCTGATATTAACTTGGAAATATTGTCGGGCGTGAGTGAAAACCGCACAACTATATCAAACCACAGTATTTGAAACAGTTACAAGGAAAATGATAAGTGGAACAGAACATACAGGATATACAAAGATGAACTGATGATATGGTATGTAAATCACATGATAGGGAATTTATGCTTACAACCCTGTATCTGAATCTATCTAGACAATCATCTTGAAGATCGTTGGATAGCGAACGATGGACCCCTTCCATGGCCTCCTCGTTCGCCCGATATCACTCCATTAGATTTTTTTTCGGACCGTGTAAAAAATATTGTCTACGCTGCGCCGCTAACAACAAAGAAGATTACCAGGAGAGAGAGTTAGGAATGCATTTCGATCCCTTTTCCTGTAAGAAATTTGGAGTGCCACATATGACAAATTTTAAAGAAGAATTCATAAATGTTGGGAAGTCTATTGTCTACTACAAGTTCAATTTAGTATTGCTTCTTATTATACAGGGTGGCCTAGGGAAAACGTACCGCAAGGCATAACAGAGTGAGAAAGAATTTTTTGGCAAAATCCAAGGACACGTCAAGATTGTTATGAGTTCGATTAGAGTTATACAGGGCGTTCGCCAGAAAATGATATAGATCCGGTTGAAAAAGTCCAATTTTTCAAATGGAAACCACCCAATTTTATCTTCTCATTCGATTCGACATCGAAAATGAAACCAACTTTGAATGAGGTTATCTATGCCTACACTCAACAGTTTTCGAAATATTGGCGAATTAACATGTCTCAGTTCTAGAAAATCTCGGATTCTTGAGTTTACTTATTCTTAGTTGGCCATGGCGCCCGCGGTTGCATTGGAAACAATCAACTGCCACGGAAATGTCATTGTAATTAAGCATGCTGGCTCATTTGAATTATTCGATTGAAGATTACTTAATTATATTTATTATTTATGGCGAATGTAAGAGGGGTGTTTCAAGAACATGTGATATATTTGCTATTCCGTATCCGCAGAAGCAGAAGGCCTCACTGTTGATTGAATTATAGAAAACTTCAAAAACTTTGGATCCGTCAAAGCAAGAGTGCAGAGAAACAATCCAATTGTAGATGATGAAGATACTGAAATTTGAAGTAATGTTCTTTTTTGAATTCTAAACAGGACATGATAAAAAAATCCACTACGCTTGAACGCAATTTATTAGCATACATAGGGTAAGCATACATAGCGTAGGATTCACAATCCAAGGGCGTTGGGAAAACGTAGAGTTGCCATTTAAAACAAATAGTTACAAAATGTTCGTGATAGCGAATTTCGGAGCACCCAGTATATATATTTTTTTTGGGTCTCCACAGAAAAAAGAAGCTCTAGGTCTTATGAAAGACTGTGAGTTCGTAAAGGAAATTGAAGGGAAAATAAATCGACCTAGTTAAAAAAAAGATTCTTGGATAGACAAATATTAATTACCAATTTTCACATTTTTGCGGTATGAAATATCTTTCAGTAGTAATATTAAATGAAAAAAAGCGATTTTCATTCGAAAACAAATACAGAAACCTCCCCATTTCCATTTCACCGGACTTATTTTATTCAGAAACGAGACGAACGTTCTCCTCAAGTCCGGAAAAACTGCTCTGATTGAGGAAAGTTGGGAAGTATCATGTTACGTCTTTCCTTGATTGGAAGCGACTGTGTAAGCCCGGATTCAGCGAAAAAATTCCGGAGGGAATCGCCAAAAGTGTAAGTCGATCAAGTGGTAGCGGAAGAACGCTTTGTCATCGCGATATCGAGCTACTTTTCCGGCATCCACTGAATTTTCCGGAGGACAATCCAGTTATTTCAAGAACCGCAGTGTTTTTCAATCGTGGATAGCCTTTTGTACAATGTGATAAAATAAATAAATAAAATATATATGAAAACATCATTTAGTAAAATATATTGTATAAGATTCTTCAGTATATTGTTATATTGGGTAGATTTTTTTTACCCAACCTATATTTTTGTAGAGTCTCATCTTCATCAACAATACACCATACTTCCATCTGATCAGTCTATCACATATGAAAATTTTATACCAATTCAAAATTATGGCTCAAACATGTGATTGGGAAAAGGAAGTTTTGCGGAATTATTGGTCGCATAAAAAATTTACTTTTGAGCATTAACCTGATGAGAAATACATGCCTGTCGACGTTCACACCTCTGCCTGTCGGCGTGCGTGGAAAATGCAGAAAATGAGACTGAATTGAATCTTCAATTCTTGTCAGAGATCTCACACTAGTTGGTTTGAAATTATTAGAATTGGACCTTATTTTGTTTACTCTGTTGTAGAGCAAAAATCGAATATGGTGGGATGAGTATAATGGATACGACATCGAAGTCATCATTGTTATTCCTAGAATAAATAGGAGCCTGATCAATTTTCGGAAGTGTTGAAAATTCTGAACAGAAAGCCTCACTTGTCACACCCTTGTTTGAAAAAAATCAAAATGTCAAAGAGTGAAAGTACAACTAAATCAAGAATACATTGTATCCAAGAATGTAAGGTTTTTGGTGATATACAAATAGGTATTAATTACTCAACATATAGAGCATTTTTTTCGTTAGAAATGTAACTGTATCCTAATTTTCGAAGTTTCAATGCTTTTTCATTCAATGTAAGTATACAGGGTGTTTCTAACTACGGTTCCCAACTGTAAGGGGTGATTCGTTGGGTTATTTCAAGAAGAAAAGTTCTCATGAACATATGTCCAGAGTTGCTTGGTTTCTGGGATTGATGGCATTGAAATTAAAAAAAAAACGGTAATTATAAAATATCGTAAATATCCTAGGACCGATTTGGATGACATTGATTGTATGGTTTTTCTGATACATATTTCATTTCAAATTGGAAGAGTTCATTTTTGTTTCGGGTTATTTGTTGATATTTGTTCACCATCCGTAATAATTTAGGATATTCATGATAATTTATAATTACTGTTTTTATTTCAAAAGCAACTCCGGACATATCACCTCCCGCAGTATGGAGCAGTAATTAGGAAACACCCTGTATATTCAACAATCTACAGGCTGTTTCAAATTCGATCCTGACCATTGGTATCTCGGAAACTATAAGAGATACGAAGTTAAAGTTGTTAAGTAAAGGCAAAGTTGCACAATTACCTGACTAACAATATGCCGTTGAGAAAGTTCTGAAATTCTGAGTTTATTAGATGTACGGAAAAAACAGAAATTTTGGAAAATAGTTTTTATTTTTTTCGAAAATTAATTGCATTTCCACATTGCCATTTTTCCCCTGCTACATAATTGTATATTCAAATTTGCTATCCGACGTTTCGTCTTCGGGCCACCATCATCAACTTTATTTTTTCTTATTATTATTATTATTATTATTTTGATGCTATATAATAAGTAGTTATCATTCTTTTTTTGAAAAAGCGGAGATTATCAAAAAAAAAAATCAAATAGGCTTCGACTTTGATATTTCCAAATTTGACTTTCAATTTGTTACACTCAATGACATTTTGTTATTGTACAATACAATGACTTGTACATTAACAAAATTTCATTAAGTGTGACAAATTGAAAATCAGAATCAGAAACATCAAAGCCAAAGCCTCTTATGATAGGAATTAATTTTCTTCAATATCTGGTTCTATTCAAAACAGAAAGAATCCAATGTAGCGCCAATGAGAAAAAATAAAGATGATGATGGTGGCTGGAAGACGAAACGTCGGATAGCAAATCTAAAACCACCATTATATATCAGGGGAATAGTGGCAATGTGGAAGTGTAATTAATTTTCGAATCCTAGAAATAATCGAAATGTAACAAATTATCGATAATAAACTTATCGCTCGTGATATTTGTAATGACAAATTCTTATTTTCTTTTCAGGAAAACCATCCCGATAACGATCATCGAAGAGGACAGCTATGAAAAAGACGTCTTATTTTACGTCCAACTGGGAGAACCTCAGATGTCGGGTGGTAAGAGTTGATGATAATCTGTGTCGTTTTTTCTCTTGATGTCACTTTTTTACATATTTCTTCTCCTACTCTACCACTACTTCTGCTCGTGTCTGCGTCTCACTGCATGATAAGTAAGTATTGTTTGATTTTGTATGCCATTTTTTACCTTTTATAGTCTAGTTCGACATGTCCAAAAATCCCGAAAATTCAGGTGTGTTGCAAGTATAAAAAAATCACATTTTCGGCAATTCTAATACTTTAAATTCCAAATTGGCTACTTATAAGTATAATGATGCAACAGTTTACAAATATAAAGTTTCTACGAACTGGTTCTGTATATTCATTTGTTCTTTTATGTTATATCAATTTTATTGACAAAAGCAATATTAAATTAGAAACTAAATATTTTTCGTTGTGTTTTTTGGACATTAAATGTGGGTTAGGTAGCTAGAGATTGACAGTAGATTGCTTTCCATGTTTTTGTGAGTCCTACAGTGTTTTCGTTGTTCTGTTACAGGAGTCTCCACTGCCAACTTTTCCTAAAATAGGTGGGGGTAGGCTAGAGAGCACCCTAGACTACTTTTATTTATGCTCGGGTATTTCAATTAGACCTCCATGATGTCGACTTGATTCAGTATGTCCTATGAAAATGGCCTCAATATTTTGAATGAATCATATCATACGGTCTACTTCTTTGAAAAAAAAATTGACGCCCGGTATTTGTACTGACGATTGTTGATGAAGAAATGGTTCCCTGTATTGAATTCATGCTCTCCGTTATTGAAAGTAATCATGAATGTGTTCTTGTAGAATCGTTGCGCTAGGCTCTAGAAGTTATAGTTCAGTAGTAGGCAGTAGTTGTACAATTTGCATCACAGAAAACGTATTTTCATACTCGTATAGACCCTAGTAGTATACAGTGACAAGATGAAGTGTTGTCCCCCCTCACAAACTCGACAAAAAGACATGCTTTCTTCAAAGGAATTCATGAATTGTTAGATTTATTTCGTTGCTATGACAGATTTACGTGTATGATATCATCAATTGTTTAATAAAAATCCGTGTTCCATCATATCTAGATCTTCGAATCTACAGAATGGCCACCAAGATCACCAGATCTTACACCGGTCGTTGTTTTCATAGGCTCATGTCAAATTGTTATTATTACAAGACTCAGCCTTGATCTACTTTCAATTTACTCCCAAGAAATAATGAAGGGTGTTGGAATTTAAGTAGATACTCTAAGAAAGATCGAGGAAAGACTAAAAAATACACTCTATTACAGTCAATAGGAACATTTCGAAAAACTCTCAATTTGAATTAATTACTATGTCATTCTCGGATCTAATGATTGTTTTGAGTTCATTTAATTTCTTCACAAACACAATTCTGCCACGAGGTGTATAATAGTATATTACATTACTAGTGCGGAAAGTGATATTTTTCACACGAGTGGAAAATAAGTGTGTGAAAAATCACTTTCGCACGAGTAATGTACACTATTTTTCCTACGACCTCATATTAATTTCATCAAATAATGTATAAAAATATTATAATTGAAGACGACATAGTTTATTTTAAAAAGTAACTATAACTATTATTAGGAACAAGGACAAGAACTTTTTCTGCTTCAAAAATATTAATAATAATTACTAATCAAGATACACTCTAACACAATTATATTGTCTTGTCATAATATGTGTCTAATAGCTCAGTTGGTAGACGTCTGATGAAGAGTACGCGGGTTCGATCCTCGCCCGCGGAAACTTTTTTTTTACCAACCTGAAAAAAATTACACTTCTCAAATAGATTGCTTCAAGATTTTGTTGGTAGGATTTTCAGGGAGGATATTGTTGCTGCTTCCACGCACAATTAATGCACCTAACATTCACCACAAACTCAAAATAACTTTTGACGTTTGACATAAATTGTTCACAGTCTGCTTTTCATATATAATAAATACTTAGCAAAATTATTACATGATTGCCTGACTAGGTACAGGGAATTGAAACATGAAACTATTTAACGAAAAGGAACATACATTTTGAAAATTCTTTGCTTTGTTTAGATGATTCAGAATTTTTTGAAGTGGATATTTCATCGGCTTAGTGCAAGAAGTTACTATCTAACAATCTAATGTCCAAAAAATTTAATGAATAGTCTGACTGAGAACCATTCTGACTTCATCTATTTTTAATAATTACTTTTAAATACAGAATATTTAAAGCAATCTATTTGAAAAGTGTTATTTTCTTCAATATCATAATGAAAAAAAAAATATCCACGGGCGAGGACCCGTGTACTCTTCGTCAGAGTAAATAAATAAATAAATAAATAAATAAATAAATAAATAAATAAATAAATAAATAAATAAATAAAGGTTTATTTCTACAAAGTTTTCAATCAGTCTACACATCATCAGGTATATTCTAAACTCCGTCAACTCATCTTTCCGTCGCCCAAAAGGGTTCAGGAGAGGAAGAGGATCGGGAGGACGCACTGAAAGCCGCCTCCCCCACCCCCCGACCATTTCTGCACAAAGGATGGGGGAGCGCTTGTGCCAAGGGGTACATAGGGTCCCGGCGGAGGGGCGCTAGTATCCTCCCCCGCTGATGGTAGCGGTGGGTCAAACATTCCAAACTATAGTGGATGCAGTTCGTATAATCCATGCCTCCTGCAAAGCTTATGCATGTCGTTCAGTTTGCTTTCTATGCAGAAAAAATGCTTTGTCTAAGGTTTGGTCAGAGGTAGGTTGTTTCGTGTTAATCCCGGAAAAGGCTGAGGCAAAAAACCGGGTTCGTCAGAAGTCAATACGTTCCGCTGCTTTACGAACTGAGCTATCGGAGCGTGCGGAAAGTTAGAAGTCAATACGTTCCGCTGCTTTACGAACTGAGCTAACGGAGCGTGCGGAAAGTTACTTTTTTTACAAGCGTGCGTGTTCCGCCCTATTCCCGCACGCAATTTAGTTTGAGAGGTGTCATATTCCCGCACTAGTGCGGGAAAAATTTTCCCGCACGCTAATGTCACTTCAAGTGAGTTTTTCCCGCACTAGTGCGGGAATAATTTTTCCTGCACGTGAAAGTTTGTTCAAGAGCATCACATAAGATGTTTCAATGCTCTTGTAGAAAAAATATTGATCCTTACTCATACGGAAAGGTACTATCCCGCACTCGGCTGCTTACCCGAACTCCGCTTTGCGTCGTTCGGGTAACGACAGTCTCATGCGGGAATAGTACTCTTTCCGTACTTGTTAGGATAATAACTATTCCCGCACGTGAAAGTTTGTTCAAGAGCATCACATAAGATGTTTCAATGCTCTTGTAGAAAAAATCTTGATGCTAACTCATACGGAAAGGTACCCTCCCGCACTCGACTGCTTACCCGAACTCCGCTTTGCGTCGTTCGGGTAACGGCAGTCTCATGCGGGAATAGTACTCTTTCCGTACTTGTTAGGATAATAACTATTCCCGCACGTGAAAGTTTGTTCAAGAGCATCACATAAGATGTTTCAATGCTCTTGTAGAAAAAATATTGATCCTTACTCATACGGAAAGGTACTATCCCGCACTCGACTGCTTACCCGAACTCCGCTTTGCGTCGTTCGGGTAACGACAGTCTCATGCGGGAATAGTACTCTTTCCGTACTTGTTAGGATAATAACTATTCCCGCACGTGAAAGTTTGTTCAAGAGCATCACATAAGATGTTTCAATGCTCTTGTAGAAAAAATATTGATCCTTACTCATACGGAAAGGTACTCTCCCGCACTCGACTGCTTACCCGAACTCCGCTTTGCGTCGTTCGGGTAACGACAGTCTCATGCGGGAATAGTACTCTTTCCGTACTTGTTAGGATAATAACTATTCCCGCACGTGAAAGTTTGTTCAAGAGCATCACATAAGATGTTTCAATGCACTTGTAGAAAAAATCTTGATGCTAACTCATACGGAAAGGTACTCTCCCGCACTCGACTGCTTACCCGAACTCCGCTTTGCGTCGTTCGGGTAACGGCAGTCTCATGCGGGAATAGTACTCTTTCCGTACTTGTTAGGATAATAACTATTCCCGCACGTGAAAGTTTGTTCAAGAGCATCACATAAGATGTTTCAATGCTCTTGTAGAAAAAATCTTGATGCTAACTCATACGGAAAGGTACTCTCGCGCACTCGACTGCTTACCCGAACTCCGCTTTGTGGGAATAGTACTCTTTCCGTACTTGTTAGGATAATAGCTATTTCGCGCCTATACCGAAATTATTTTGCACGCTTGTGATATAATAAGCCTCTTTCCGTGTAAATATATAGTGCGATATACGTATATGTGGTCGTAGGAAAACTACTATTTCAGTTGCGTAAACGCTACATGAAAAATGTGACGTTTCGTAACGTCAAAAATATACTATTTGGCATTTTATAACTGTGATAAAGGAACTTCATTCAGAAAATTCATGGTACCGTCCTTTCAAATCGAAATGAACCGGACAACCGGTTTGATATTTTTTTGTACAAATCACGAAAACGTCATTTGAAGAGAAACAAACTCGCCCTTGGGACCATCCATAAACTCTAGCCATGGCATTCTCTCTAACTTTCAAACGCACACGTTATCCTACTGATTTCGGCGAACTCTGACCCTCATACATCTTCTCCTGCGTATCCTCCTAGAGCCCCAAGCTATTACCGCTAATAACAGACACCTTTCACGTTTCATCTTTCGCTTTTTGTAGATGAGGTAGCCAGTTTGGCGGCTGAGGCGGAAAAGAAAATGCCCGAGGAGAGAACGGAACGGGAAAAAATCGCGATACTGGGGAGGCCCAGGCTGGGGGAAGTCAGCAGGGCACAAATTAGGATAAAGGAGAGCAAGGAATTCAAGGTGAGTGGATGGGGTTATGTTTAGGCAGGATACTTATGGCATGTATGGAGTAAAGTATGTAAATTTCAGAACTGCAATTTGATAATTTTTTCAAGAGAAACTTGAACCTATTATCAGCAAACTTATAATGATGAGAAATATATTATGGAATTCAGTCTTCCACTCGAGCCTAAACAATGATATATTCATCAGTGATACTCCAACAGAAAACAACTACTGCCCTCTACGACTGTTGATTTGAATATGTTAAATTCTTGTGCGTAGGTCTACTCACCATTTGGAACGAAACAGAAATTTGGCTTTGAGATGCAAGTAGTATTGCAACGTAGTTCGTATAGAAATATAAATGACCTTGCCAAGAAACTAACAAATGTAATTCGACTGTCGTAGGGGACAGTGGTGGTTTTCTGTTTAAATATCCGACGAATATACCCATTGTATTGAGTGGAAGACTGGATTATATGATATAACGAGAACGGTTGAAGATATATTAATTCTGCGAGAACCAATCGATTCAGAATGTTGGAATTAGAAAATGTTACTCAAAAATCGAAAAAAATCCAAAAGGGTAGACCCTTAATGATCAAGAAAAATACAAAATCATCAGATCCAGTTAAAATTCGCACTATGTACGCTTATACAGTGCGGCTTTTAATAGTCCCCCCCTTGTTAACTTTTGAACGGTTTGACAAATTTTGAATTGAATACATTAGCAGATTTTTGAAAATTTTCGACTCGACACTGCAGAGGTTCCAAGAAAAGCCTACGAATTATCTATTTGACTGCGAATCGACTTTAGATTTGGTGGAAATATTCAAAAGAGATTGAACTTTCCGAATATCAGCAGAACATTTTTTTTGAAAATGTTTCCAATATGTATGACACCATTCAACTCGACATGGAATTATTAAATTCAAGAACGGTTAGAGATAGAGCAATTCTGTGAACGCCAATCGATTCAGAATCATGAATTTAGTATGCCCTGAGAGTTTGAACCGAAAATATTCACAAATAAATTTTCAATTGAACACCTTAGCAGGTTTTTGAAAATTTTCGACTCGAGACTGCAGAGGTTCCAAGAAAAGCCTACGAATTCGCTATTTGACTGCGAATCGACTTTAAATTTGGTGGAAATATTCAGAAGAGATT
Organism: Chrysolina americana; assembly: GCA_958502065.1. Lineage (NCBI taxonomy): Eukaryota > Metazoa > Arthropoda > Insecta > Coleoptera > Chrysomelidae > Chrysolina > Chrysolina americana. Next base: position 50,231,692 of record OY293421.1, on the reverse strand, counting down.
GAACTTTCCGAATATCAGCAGAAATTTTTTTTTGAAAATGTTTCCAATATGTATGACACCTTTCAACTCGACATGGAATTATTAAATTCAAGAACGGTTAGAGATAGAGCAATTCTGTGAACGCCAATCGATTCAGGATCATGAAATTAGTATGATCTGTGAATTTGAATCGAAAATATTCACAAATAAATTTTCAATTGAACACCTTAGCAGGTTTTTGAAAATTTTCAACTCGACACTACAGAGGTTCCATGAAAAGCCTACGAAATCTCTATTTGACTGCGAATTGACTTTAAATTTGATGGAAATATTCAGAAAAGATTGAACTTTCCGAATATCAGCAGAGACATTTTTTTGAAAATGTTTCCAATGTGTATGACACCTTTCAACTCCTGATAAATGATTCAATTCAAGAACAGTTAGAGATATAGCAATTCTGTGAACGCCAATCGATTCAGGATCATGAAATTAGTATGATCTGTGAATTTGAATTGGAATCATTCTCGGACAAATTTTTAATTGAACACCATAACAGATTTTTGAAAATTTTCAACTTGTCACTGCAGATGTTCCATAAAAAGCCTACGAAATCTTTATTCGATAAGGAATCGACTTGAAATTTGATGTGCATATCAAGAAATGATTATATTTCTTAAATCAGCAAAAAAACATTTTTTGAAAATGTTTCCGATGTGTATGACACCTTTCAACTCCAAATGAATCAGGCAATTCCAGAAAGGTTGGAGATAGAGCAATTTTATGAACGCCAATCAGATTCAGAATCATGGAATTAATGTGATCTGTGAATTTAAATCTAAATCACTCACGGAAAATTTTTCAATTGAACGCCTTGGCAGATTTTTGAAAATTTTCAACTCGACCCTGCAGATGTTCCATGAGAAGCCTACAAAATCTATATTTGATCAGGATTCAACTTCAAATTTGATGTGCATATTGAGAAAAGATTATTTTTTTTGAATATTGGCACAGATTTTTTTTTGAAAATGTTTCCGATGTGTATGACACCTTTCAACTCCAGATGAATCATTTAATTCAAGAACGGAGCAATTCTGTAAACGCCATCGATTCAGAATCATGAAATTAGTATGATCTGTGAATTTCAATCGAAATTATTTACAGACAAATTTTTGATTGAACACTTCAGCAGGTTTTTGAAAATTTCCAACTCGACACTCCAGAGGTTCCATGAAAAGCCAACGAAATCTTTTTTTTGTCGAGAAATCGACTTCTGTGAACGCCAATCGATTCAGAATCATGGAATTAATGTGATCTGTGAATTTAAATCTAAATCACTCACGGAAAATTTTTCAATTGAACGCCTTGGCAGATTTTTGAAAATTTTCAACTCGACCCTGCAGATGTTCCATGAGAAGCCTACAAAATCTATATTTGATCAGGATTCAACTTCAAATTTGATGTGCATATTGAGAAAAGATTATTTTTTTTGAATATTGGCACAGATTTTTTTTTGAAAATGTTTCCGATGTGTATGACACCTTTCAACTCCAGATGAATCATTTAATTCAAGAACGGAGCAATTCTGTAAACGCCATCGATTCAGAATCATGAAATTAGTATGATCTGTGAATTTCAATCGAAATTATTTACAGACAAATTTTTGATTGAACACTTCAGCAGGTTTTTGAAAATTTCCAACTCGACACTCCAGAGGTTCCATGAAAAGCCAACGAAATCTTTTTTTTGTCGAGAAATCGACTTCTGTGAACGCCAATCGATTCAGAATCATGGAATTAATGTGATCTGTGAATTTAAATCTAAATCACTCACGGAAAATTTTTCAATTGAACGCCTTGGCAGATTTTTGAAAATTTTCAACTCGACCCTGCAGATGTTCCATGAGAAGCCTACAAAATCTATATTTGATCAGGATTCAACTTCAAATTTGATGTGCATATTGAGAAAAGATTATTTTTTTTGAATATTGGCACAGATTTTTTTTTGAAAATGTTTCCGATGTGTATGACACCTTTCAACTCCAGATGAATCATTTAATTCAAGAACGGAGCAATTCTGTAAACGCCATCGATTCAGAATCATGAAATTAGTATGATCTGTGAATTTCAATCGAAATTATTTACAGACAAATTTTTGATTGAACACTTCAGCAGGTTTTTGAAAATTTCCAACTCGACACTCCAGAGGTTCCATGAAAAGCCAACGAAATCTTTTTTTTGTCGAGAAATCGACTTCTGTGAACGCCAATCGATTCAGAATCATGAAATTAGTGTTGGCTTTGACACCTCAGCCACCTCTAGAGTTCGTTTGTCTCTTTATTTGTAATAATAAGTCATGTTCTTGCCTAGGTTTGACCACGTGGAGGTGAGAGAAGTATTGAAATACCCGGACTCCAGGATTTTTTTTGCTGTCAGGTTGGTAATGAATTTTGGTTTCTAATATTTGAAACACTGTATTTTGATGCACTGACATCTGTCAGATTCAAGAGATTGGCTGGGGATTGGTATAATAATTTGACATTTGTCATTGCTGACATATGGTACATCTCAGTGTATCAAAATACAGTGTTTCAATTATTAAAAACCAAAATTCATTACCAACCTGACAGCAAAAAAACGATCACTCATAGCCTGTGGAATATTGTCAATTCTAAATAGACGACTGACGATAAACGAGTTTAAACTCGATCCGAATAGCCTCTAATCTCTGCTATTGAACAAATAATAGCCTATTTCGTTCACATCAATCTTTGATTCTTACTGCACAAAATGCAGCCAGCTACTCTTTCCACGGAACATGTCCGGGCAAATCTCCATTCCAATTACCCACCACTCGGATTACACTCGAGCTTGAATGGTCGATTCAACCGGCATTGTGTATGTACATCGACGATTTCATGTGCAAACTTGGTTTGCGTGATTTTCAACCCCTATTTACTCGCATCGAATCAAACCCACGCACATTAGCTAGCCCACTTCGAAATTACAGGAGCGTGTTCGAGTTGAATTATTATTAGGAACTTATGTGTAAGGAAATACTCTAGAGTCGTGAGAGCTGTGAATAACGACAAGTACTCTGGACGTAGATGATTATCAATGAAGTGCAGGGTGGTTGATTATAAATGGTGATTTCACAAGCCAGAAACTTAAAAATCATCGATTATGTCCTTTTTTATTATTATTATTATACGTTGGGACTCGCCATCGGCAAAAATGCAGGAGTTCCACGTGGAACCTTTCTGCTCCTCGCTGCCAGATTTATCTCGTGGATACTCCGGATCTTCCAGGAGATCACGAAATTTTCATGTGGGATAATATTTTCTGCATTACAGTGTCCAAAAATATCCATGCTTATGTGGTCAGGAATCCAGAACAGTGATAGATTGTTGAATGTTCCTATTGAGGATAGTCTTTTTTGACAGTTTCATACTTACTTGAAAGTTGATCAGCACGAGTCAAGTGTTCTCATCTAGTTTATGCCGGACTGAAACCTTGTGCTACTGGTCAGGCCTCGTATGTGACAACCTTTTCTTCATCTGACCGATGAAAATCCACCTATACCCCACTACCCGTGCAGTGGAAGGTTTATCGGCTGTTTCCCATACTTCATTTTTATTCATAGAGTTGAATTGATTGCTACTATTCCTTTTGTCGAATAATAATAATAATAAATCGACTTGCGATCGATATTGTGGCAATCCATCGTCCTGGACCCAACCAACTTGCCTTTGACCCCTATCCCGAGGGGTTTGGTTGTGGGGGCCTCTTTCTCGTCTGCCAAGAACATCGTAGTTGGGTATACCGGGGGTTAGCCTAGTATACCCACGGTCGACCTCAGAGGGAATGAGTATTCTCTCCAGGGTGCGCCTTGGCTGCCGGTCTGGTTTTGCACCTGTTGCTCAGAAAAGTGGTGTCGTAACTCACCAAGGTCTTGGATGGTAGTTGGCACCCTCGCTTATTCAACTGTTCCACGGTTGTGCTTTCCCAGACAATGGGGAGTCCGTGGAAAATTTGAGCTTGGAGTGTTTACATATCAGAATGGTACTGGATGGAGCTTATAAAGTCATCACAGGTTCAGATCCCCTTCTCTGCTCAGTATGCCATCATGGAAAAGCAGGGATTGGAGCATTTGTTTCCAAGGCAGTAACCCGTGCAGCCGATGAACTCGTCATCGTATTCGATAGTGAACGGACGAACCCAAACTCTATCACCAAGTTGGTACCCGTTCAGTAAAAGCCCAAGTCAAAGCTGCGGAGAGTGGAGTCTCATACAGCTACATGGGGTTGTCCAGACCTTCGCATTTCTCAGGTCGAGTGGGCTGAAGTCGGAAACCAAGGGATTCATAACGGCTTGCCAAGATTCAGCACCCTTTACTACCCTATTCGCATGATGGATATAGAGGTCCCTGACACAGCTGAGACCATAATGCATTTGCTGTCAGCTTGTCCAGCTTATGCGGTCTCAGCCTATATCCACAGGCATAATCTGGCGCTACGAGTGTTGTACTACCATCTACGACATCTACGAGTGTTGTACTACCATCTACGACACTCGTACGGTGTAGACGAGACCCCGGTGTTGCCTTATGCTCCGGGGGATATTGAGTCCGTTGTGGAGAATGAGAAGTGCCAAATCTATTGGAACTACTCATTCCCCACCCTCAGGCAAATACAAGACAATACGCCTGATATTTAATCATCATTTAGGGACAACATAGCACTCTATTGTAATAGCACAAGCATATTCAGATACTACTGTATTATACCATAATGTATTCTAGTTCATTTCATTGATACTAATTATTTTTAATTTAGGTTGCACATACAGTTTCACTCAATAGGCTGTAGTCTTTCGAAATCATTACCATCCATCTTTTTTGCAGTACCCTACAAATTTGACTTCCTTGACTCTTGGGCTGAATTTACTTCCTGATTTTCTATCTTCTTCTGGTATATGAATATAGGAATAAAATGGGATATTGTAGGTTCTTCATCATGAAATAATTCAAATGGAGTTTTTCCATTGAAACTATTTACGTTGCTATGTAAAGTTTCGAAACCGCCTTTGTTCAAAAATTGTCAAAAGCACTTTTGCTGAAAAAAAAAACACAACATATTGTGACGTAGGTCGTGGCATTCGTAATGAAAAATGTTATGTCATACATTTTATACTTCTTTTCGTGCTATATAAAAAACAAAGTTGATGACGTATCGCAAAAAATTCATCTTGGATATTATGGTTTAATGAGGCCGTAAAGAATAGCATGCTGAATATTGAGACAGCATTACTGTTCCTCATCGAACAGCTCCAAGAAGGAATATCGAAGTGTTGTTCGATGTCACTTCACAGGGTGGGGTAACAGGACTAGAGAACAGCATTGCATCCCTCCTGATTATGTGGTATTATAACGTAATTGCGTTCCCTGTTTACTCATCTAGATTTTTGTCTATACCCAAGATACATTTTTTCCGATACTGTATAGCCTTTTTAACTGCGAATAAAAAATATTTAATTATTATTTTCTCACAGAATACTGTGGACAAGCTGGTGCAGAGAGCAAACGCTTCCCTTTTGATCGGCACCTCTTCCTGGAAAGAGCAGTTCATCGAGGCTGTGACGGTCAGCGCCAGCGACGACACCCCCGACGACAAGGAGCCGTCGATTCTCGACTACGTCTTGCACTTCCTCACCATATTCTGGAAGGTTTTATTCGCCTTCGTCCCTCCAACTGGTGAGTTATCTATCATATCGAACCGAATTTTCCATTTTCTGGCATGAAACTAGTCCAAAGAACTGACAAAGTTGTTCTTGTAGAAGCTTCACCGAAGAATCTGATGAATGTTATGCCGTGGTCGTAAGGGACAACAGCTGTTTTCTGTTGGAATGTTGCAGGCAAAATTATCAATTCTAAGAAAAAATGATTATTGACCAATCATCAATCACTTCTCAAAAATATTTGGAAAATAGAATATGAAATTTTTATGTTTTCAACTCTCATTAGGGTTTCAGAAAAAGTCCAAGAACAAGGTGTTTTCGAATTTGATAATATGGTATTCGACTGTTTACAGGGCTTGATGAAGTGAGTAACGGTATTCTTGAATTCAGTCGAAACGTTTGATGCTGTTAATCGTGATAAAGTTCTATATAAATTATTGGATGTCGGAATTAGAGGCGTTCAATTCAAACACTCTCAGGGATTATCTATTGAACAGAATAATACAGTAGGAAAAAATTATTCAGTCAGTGATCCACTACTCTCAATATGAGTGAACCACGAGAAACTGTTATTGTACAGTGCTTTCATTTTAATTTGTCCCACCTTCAGAATGTTGTAAAATATTAATTTTTTTGAGATGAAATTCAAAAAAAAAGAAATTGCAGTGATTTTCGTTCAAGTTTTATACTGTCCAGTCAAAAATTTTACTAATCTTCAAATATCAAAACTACTGATATTACTTAATTTATTTTTTCAATATTTGAAACTACTTTTTTTTACGAAAATAAGCCACACTTGCCCTTTTTTCATTATTCTAGCGAAAATTGGTGTAAATATGGTTAAAACTCTGATTTTTCTAGAACATCAAGATACCTGCGTATAATATTTTGTTTACAAGAATTATCATGAATTTTATAGTTACAGTTATTGGGCATTTATTATGATATATATATATATATATATGATTTTATTGTGTGTAAACTTACTCGTCGAGTAAATTACTCAAGTCTAAGGGCAACAAATTTATTGAAAAATTAAATAAATTCAATTTACAAATCGCAAACAATTTGAAACAATAAAAACTATTTTTTGCACTTATATAGTGCTGATCCACTTGACCTCCTCCATTTTCAATGCACGTAGGTAATATATACTCTCTCTGTATGTCGTCTGATTTTTAACAACAAATCTTTTGTTTTGTCTTATGGAATTCCTAATTCTCATCTTCAGATCGTCAAAAGAATATCACGGCGTAGAATGGGCATACAATATTTTTAACGTGACCTCATAAGACAAATCACATGGTGTTAGATCAGGACTATCAGGAGGCTATCTAATAGTACCTGATTTTCTGGAATTTCTTATCCACAATGGATTGCTTTCCACGATATGTCTAGAATATTTCAGTCTGATTTCCTTTCGCACTGGTGTCAAGTTTTGCACCTTCTTTAGCTTGTATGAGCGGAATTTGTATTTTTTAGTTACTGCGTGGATTAATTATAGAAATAGTATAACAAGTGACTTTTCATAAGATAGCTTAATTTTTCTGAACTGTGATATATATTTGTATACGTTTGTGTGAATGTTTAAATGTTTATATATTCATTAGTGTTCATGACGTCTATAGAGTTGTTTTTTGTTTCGTTTATGGGACAAGACTTAATTCTTTGACATGTCCAATACCATGTAGAATGGTCTTAATGAAAAAATTTATTATTATTAATATTATCAATGTATGCAAGGAAGGAGTTGTTGTTTTCTGTCACATCTTTGCATCAAATGAGGAAAGTTAGGTATTTTTGATATCAAATAAATCATTTGTTTTCATTCTTCGTACTTTAAAACTCTTGCATGATTTTTTACACGTGAATTAAACTGATAAATATATCAACATGTATTCGATAAATACTATTGAATCACTGACATGACATCAAATTGATTGGGCAATAAAGTGTTAGATAGAATTCAATAAGCCATACATGCCATCATGAAAGATGTGATATACGTTCGTTGATTTCAATACGGGCAAATAATAAATTGATGTCTTCCATCGATTCGAAATATCCTCATCCCAGAGGCTCAGTAGAATCATATACCTATATACGAGGTGTTGAAGGTATGAGTGCCGTACTTTTGACAAATGGTTAGGCTGAAAAACAAGGGGATTTTACTCTATCGAAAGATTTATGGTTATTAATTTCTCCTTTCTTTCTTCTCCAACATACATTTTTAGATGTCTACTCAGACTGCCATCAAACTTATTAACGAATTACGTTTTCAGATGAAAAATGTCGAATTATCGCTAATTAGCTGTTTCGCCTCTACTTCTTGACTATAACAAATTGGGCTGTGACTCCAAATTCGAGCAAGCTCTGGTGAAAATTCTCCGCTGTTGTTTGAAGTGCATAATCTGAAGCGAAGTTTTTAATTAGTCTTGGTAATCAAGAAGACTTGCCGGATCAATGTTTCAACTCGATCCACATTTTGATCAAGTGAAATTTCTTAATTATGGGACAAAAATTGAGCCCCTTATATAGATAATAACATTCATTATTAATTTGAACAAGTAAGGGCAGAAGATGTAGATCGTATGGATCCCAATGAAAACTGAGAATCATAATTGAACAAGTATTGAAATATTGAGAGAAAAAAACGAAAGTGCAATATACAGGGTGGCTCATGAAGTTTTGGCCAGTATGTATCTCGAAAACTATTTGAACTGTGTTATTGAAATTTGGCAGGTAGAAACCGTAGGTAGTATTACACATTTTAAGCTAGCAGCTACGTTGTGACAACGTCACATTTCAGATCATATATTCAATGAGACACCTCGTATATTTTGCCACGGCTGTGAAGATCTCTCTTATACTACTTCGGCGATACCTATGTTTTTTGTGGAAGGTACTTAGAAACGACAAACACCTTTTTTTAATAAAGTTTTTGTATTCGAAAAACGAATAGAGAGTTGAGAAAGAAAAAAACAGACAGAAGCAGTCAGTGTTAGTGATCACTGTATAACTGTAGTTTTTGAGATATACCTATACTGGCCAAAACTTCGAGGGCCACCCTTTATAATGATAAGTTCATACAAAAACATAACTCATAGGCTGACGATCTTGTTTTTTTGGCAAGAACAACGTCAGGAAGGGTAGCTTCTGATATCCTCCAAAAAGCATTAAATGACGATGGGCTAGGTTTAAATTAGAGATTTGGGGATTTTTGTATAAAAGTTTCTCTTATTTTGATACAACTAACAAAGGACTGATTTTGTCTGTCATAAGTACAAGGAGTCTGTTACAAAAATCAAATCAAGATGTGCTTTATTATCAGAAGGATACAAATTCTTATTGACAAAGCAAGAGTTATGAAGAATAGCTATAAATATTATGTATGAATGAAAATATAAAATAATGTCACAGACCGACAGAGTTCCCTACGAATATCTCATCCAGAGTGCATTTGAAGGTCATAATGCATGTTTCTGAAACAAATTATTTGCATCACACCAGTTTTTTTACCAAAGATATGTTTGCAACTATTTGTGTACTCAATTCATCGTTATTGTAGCTATGCTACCCTTGATATCAGTTTGCTTGATCATTAATGTACAATAAAAATGAAAGTGAGCCAAGTACTGATCCTCGTGGTACCCCACAAGTCACTGATTGAGACTTCCAACTTTGTTCATTAGGTAAGTCTATTTCTGTGCGCTCTGATGAATTTGATTGGACCATCCTAATGTTGTATCTCTGAAGCCAAACATTTCTAATTTTGTAAGCGATACTTTATGATCAACACACTCAAATGTTTTTTCAAGGTCGCAAATTACTGTTGCTACTGCATTATCCTCATTGATTTTGAGATATTTATTCTCCAGCAAGTCAAACATATGTGCTTTCTTTGTAAAAAAATATATTTCTGAGAGCTTAGCAGAAATTTGGGCATTTATTTTAAATAGTTTTTCAACTAACTTGGCTACAGTTGGCAATATTATGTCACAGTCTTTGAGCAAAGGACTTATTTCCCCTGTATTGTTCTCAATTACACTGATGCATTTCCAGGTCAAACTCGTCAATCTCCGGGAAAATCCACCGGATTTGTAACAAGAATATCTTTTGCAGCCTCCCATTTCATAGCCAATATTTTGTTAGGATGTCTCGGTTTTATGAGTCACGGCGGGTTGAAACTGTTATGTCCTAAGGGTTATGTAAGGGCTATAGGGACTCTGATGGGCATTGTGATATTTTTCAATTTACGGTTCCACTTGGTATTTCGTGAGTTTTCAGAAGACGTAGGTAGTGAAACAAGCGAAGCAAGATATTTCGATTTTTTATCGCCAGAGAAATCTGTCTTTCAATAGACAGTATCAATCAATTCAGTGTTTGTAATAAAATATGGTTTGAAAAAACTAAAAAACACGCTTTCATAACACATTACTAAACTAACTAAAAAGTATGAAACAAATGTTTTCATAGGCAGAAAATAATAATAAATGAAAAATATCAGTATCACTGTGAAAAAAGCACTTCAATGTGTTATTAAAGCGTGTTTTTTAAATTTATTGAACAATATTTTATTTTTCACTTTTTATTTCTCAATTTATTAGGTATTAAAAAGAACGGCCCTATCAAAGGAAGGCAGCATGCGCATGTTTATGAGGTTCTGCATCATGGCTTTAGACTGGTTTCAGTCACATCTCATGGACATGAATCAAAAAATATTTAACGTGAGTATGCTCCTGGAATGAGGCAAAATATATGTGGTATACCTCAAGGAAAAACTCAAACTTTGGTGCGATGCCAATAAATTGACTCTGAATCACTTTTAAACTAGTTGGTCTCATTCAAGCTACTCATCTAACATCTAGCGGTACGGGGTGAGCTGTTTGAAAGCAAGCTTGTTACTTTGAGGTTTCATTCCCATATATCGTCATTAAAGAAGAAACTATCATCTAGCTGTTTTGCTTTCCATGAACTTGGATTGTCAGCCTCGCTGAAAGCACCGAGGAGAGCTTTTGAGTTTGAGCTTTGGGAGGTATCGTTCATTAGGTGGGATAGGGCGACTTTAATGTCTGACCTATCTTAGCACTGATGAGAAGAAACAACCTTGAAACGTGTCATACGTGCTAGGTAGGTATACATCTCTCCAGCATCCAGATGATGTAGGATGCTTCCGTCTACGAGCTGAACATCCTCTTCGTATTCCTTGCCTCGTCCGATTTTGAGATTTGTCGATCCTTTTCTCCGGAGGCATATAGTATTAGGTCATCCAAATGAAACAGATGGGATACTTTATGCCGCATTTGTATCCGCGGGTTTTCCGTAGTGCAACGAACAATGGCAATAGTAAGATGCAGAAGAAAAGAGGTCTGAGGGAGTCTCCCTGAAACACACCCCTTCTAACGATTACCTGCTCCAGATGCTATGGCAAAGCGAGTCCTGCAGAGCGGCATCAGCTGTTCAATGCATCTCACTATTTGATCGATGAGCTCATGCGATGTTGTATATTATTATTATTATTATCAGTCGGTTCATTTATCCAGTCCTCAGTCATTGAAGTAGGAGCACATCAATATGGACCCTACCCACTGTAAACCCCGGAAAAATATAGCCGTGAAACTATTCTCTCTTTCCCCAAAGGGATGATACTCTAATTCTTCTAAACTTCCAGAGTTAAATCCCTTGCCGTTTAAATATGGTGAATTTTTATTGCATTAACTTTTCCAAGGTTCTCTTCAACATGCGAATGGTTGAGAACTCTAGAGATTCCGACCGGAAAAATTCCGCGAGCGCCGGAGAGCTTCTGGAAAATGAAATATGTCATTTTCGAGCTGAACGCAAATTCTGATCACTTTTCAAATTATTCATGATGGGGGAAATCTGGTTGTCGGAGTGAATAATTTGATGTTATTATAAACGTGTTGACCCACTTTTCCGACGCGTGATAAAAATATTCGATTCGGTTTCAAGCTCATGAGGCGTACTGAAAATTGCAATGCGTTAGAGTGCATTGCTCAGTTGGCGGAGGGAAAAAAATCTCGGACAACATTTAACGTAATTGTTTGTCAGCTTCCAAGATGAAGAAAAATAATTACGTCAAGCATGGCCTCTGCTAGAGCACGATAAGCTTCCTTAGCTGCAGTGCCTCCAAAGTCGCCAGTCTGGCGGACCCTAGAAAAAATTACCTCTGCTTCTCGACCATAGGCAGCAAACTTGCGAAAGTGTCCAATATCCGTCGTGATTTGCCACGGAAGTAGTTACTTTCTGTAAGATAATAATATCCTGTATTGTATGATCATTGGAGGAAAGAACATTTCAGTGTTGTCAAAATTATTTGCATTGATTTCCCAAACGAAATATATAGGGTGTCCCCGAAAATGAGAAGGAATGCAGAAGAGAAGCGAACTCAAGGGGGAGAAAACACGCCTCTTATTGAGATTACCTTATCGGATCGGGCTCTGACTTTGCTAGACTCAGAAAAATGATGCCTTCCTTGAGAGGAGATGTATCGGACTATCGCAAAAGGAGGAGAAAAACGCCTCTTATTGAGATTACCTGATCGGTTTGAGCTCTGACTTTGCTAAAGACTTCAGAAATGATGCCTCCTTTGAGAGGGGATGTATCACATGATCGCTAGAGGAAGGAGCAGAAGAGAAGAGAACTGAAAGAGGAGGAGGAAACACGCCTCTAATTGAGATTACCTGATCAGTTCGGGCTCTGACTTTGCTAGCTACAGAAAAATCATGCCTTCCTTGAGAGGACATGTATCGGACTATCGCAAAAGGAGGAGAAACACGCCTCTTATTGAGATTACCTGATCGGTTTGAGCTCTGACTTTGCTAAAGACTTCAGAAATGATACCTCCTTTGGGAGGGGATGTATCATATGATCGCTAGAGGAAGGAGCAGAAGAGAAGAGAACTGAAAGAGGAGGAGGAAACACGCCTCTTATTGAGATTACCTGATCGGTTTGAGCTCTGACTTTGCTAAAGACTTCAGAAATGATGCCTCCTTTGAGAGGGGATGTATCACATGATCGCTAGAGGAAGGAGCAGAAGAGAAGAGAACTGAAAGAGGAGGAGGAAACACGCCTCTTATTGAGATTACCTGATCGGTTTGAGCTCTGACTTTGCTAAAGACTTCAGAAATGATGCCTCCTTTGAGAGGGGATGTATCACATGATCGCTAGAGGAAGGAGCAGAAGAGAAGAGAACTGAAAGAGGAGGAGGAAACACGCCTGAGATTACATGATCGGTTCGGGCTCTGACTTTTCGAACCATCTGTGTACCAACACAGACACAAGACAGGTCAAAATTTATTGTTGGAAGCATTATATCAGAGGTCATTCCTAGAATGCTGTGACTTTCAGTGTCAATCAGCAATTGGCAATATGCATGATTCTGTAGATTGTCCATCTAGCCTTTCTCTCCAGGATGATATAGAAGAAGTTTATAGAGACTTGAGAGCTTCACCTGTGCCCTTCGCTGGGAAGTTTTCGACCTCCAGGCAATGGCACCGTTTGTGATCATTGGTCTAACAACCATCACATATAACCAGTGGATTTGTTTAGGACCTAAACCCCAAGATTTTCCACAAATCCTCATACAAGTCCACAGGACAATCTGGCTCTGTAGAGGACATTCTTCAAATGAACGTTCCGTGTGAGTTAGGAGACTCCTAGATATCTGCTGCAGGTAGAATCACCTTGCTATAAAATGGAAGTGGAGTTAGGTCTTTCTGAATTCTACATTCAGTGTACATCCGTAAATGTACAATAATGGAAGTTTCTGATGGATCCAATTTTGTTCGTCCAGTGAACATACAAAAACGTTACATACTTAACGTACAGATTAGGTCCAGTTTCAACATTCGATATGTACATCCAAATACGTTCATTTTATAGGCGCATCAAGTTGATCCAGTACTGTTTGTCCAATGGACGTACATATACGTACGATAAGTAACGTTCGGATTATTGGTAGATTATTGTACATCCATTGTACTGTCAAAATCGTCATCTTTTCGATGTTTCATGTGGGTCCAATATTTTACATCCATTGCTCATCCATGGGACGTACAATACGGAATGTACAAAATATATACATACCCGAACGTCCATTGGACATTCATATCGAGTCCATGGACGTTTGGATCAATCTTGGAACTAAAAGGGATAACCATTGGACCTCGTGTGCTATATGGGGTGTCTTCAATTGAATAACGATGATTACAAATCATAATTCCTTCCTCAAACCTGGGTATGATTTATTCATTTCAACCCAATTCCAACCCCATTCAGTTTAACTGACACACGTCTCCCATTCATCTCTGATCTCTCCCACAACAACGAACATCGCGATCGCTGTCGCCCCCCATCAGGGGGCGTAAAAATATTGCTCGGTATCGCGAGCCATCCTTATAGCTACGCATTTAATCCCCCGTTTATGAATTTCGGGGTTTGGTTCGCCACAACGGAGGTGAATGAATTATAGTGGTGTGGATGCTGAGACCGCGAAATTTGGAATGTTCAACTCAGCCCGAGAGAATGAAGACGTCGCCTGTCAAGTTATAAATCTAGCAACGGGTAGGTGTGATGCGGGGGTAATGTGCTATGCTCCGGTGGATAGGGGATGATAATGGGTGTAGGTTCATTTGATAATAAAAATGAATGGTTTCTATTCATCACACGGAAATTTACAATAGTGAATACATTGTATTCATTCGGAAACTCAGCAGCCCCTATGATTTGAAAACCGCACAAGATGTCAGAATTCCCATGACATGTTGATTATTGTTCTCGTGGAAACTTTTGAACTCCCCATGACGTGTTGATTATTGCTTTTGTGAAAAATTTTGTCGTCCTATCTGCAGCACTGCGGAAAGAACACCGCCTCCTTCAGTTGGGAGTCATGAGCGACGCCTAAACAAGATGGAAGGTAAGATTGAGCCGGTGAGTCAACTCGCATCCCGTATCCAATGTGTGTTGGACTACGTGGCGCTCGACAGGCCTTTCATGGTGCTGATCAAGTGAAAAAACGAAACGTTTTGTACAACATCACATGTAATTGGTCTGATGACTTTCGTAACCCTATCAAAATATAGCTGGAATAAAACGTCAACAATTCTTGTCTCAACTGTAGATGAACTTTTCAACTCGCAAACGGTTGATCAGAATGACAATAAAATACTCGAAAAAAGTCCCAAAGGTCATGAAAATAAATGTAATAAAAATCATGAAAAATACAAAATCATCGGATCCACTTGAAATTTGCACTATATACGCAAATGTTTCATGCTTATTTTGAAAATATATAATTTTTTTATGCTGAGATACAAGGATCAGCACAAAAAAGTTATAAAACGTCAACAATTCTTCTCTCAACTCCAGATGAACTTTTCAACTCGCAAATGGTTGAATATAGAGCAATTCTGCGAACGCCAGTCGATTCAGAATGGTCAAATTAGTATTCTCTATAAATTTCAAGTCGATCGGAATGAAAATACATGATTCGAAAAAAGTCCCAAAGTTCAAAGGGGTAGACCCCTAAAAATCATGAAAAATAGAAAATCATTAGATCCACTTGAAATTCACACTATATACGCAAAATTTCATGCTGATTCCTAAAAAATATGATTTGTGTATGCTCCGATACAAGGTTTAGCAGAAAAAAGGGATAAAATGTCAACAATTCTTCTCTCAACTCCAGATGAACTCTTCAACTCGCAAATGGTTGAATATAGAGCAATTCTGCGAACGCCAATCGATTCAGAATGGTCGAATTAGTATTCTCTATGAATTTCAAGTCGATCGGCATGAAAATAAATGATTCGAAAAAACTCCCAAAGTTCAAAGGGGTAGACCCCTAAAAATCATGAAAAATAGAAAATCATTAGATCCACTTGAAATTCACACTATATACGCAAAATTTCAGGCTGATTCCTAAAAAATATGATTTGTGTATGCTCCGATACAAGGTTTAGCAGAAAAAAGGGATAAAATGTCAACAATTCTTCTCTCAACTCCAGATGAACTTTTCAACTCGCAAACGGTTGAAGATAGAGTGATTTTGCGAATGCCAATTGATTCAGAATGGTCGAATTAGTATTCTCTATGAATTTCAAGTCGATCGGCATGAAAATAAATGATTCGAAAAAAGTCCCAAAGTTCAAAGGGGTAGACCCCTAAAAATCATGAAAAATAGAAAATCATTAGATCCACTTGAAATTTACACTATATACGCAAAAATTTCATGCTGATTCCTAAAAAATATGATTTATATATGCTCCGATACAAGGTTTAGCAGAAAAAAGGGATAATTTCATGCTGATTCCTAAAAAATATGATTTGTGTATGCTCCGATAAAAGGTTTAGCAGAAAAAAGGGATAAAATGTCAACAATTCTTCTCTCAACTCCAGATGAACTCTTCAACTCGCAAATGGTTGAATATAGAGCAATTCTGCGAACGCCAGTCGATTCAGAATGGTCGAATTAGTATTCTCTATGAATTTCAAGTCGATCGGCATGAAAATAAATGATTCGAAAAAAGTCCCAAAGTTCAAAGGGGTAGACCCCTAAAAATCATGAAAAATAGAAAATCATTAGATCCACTTGAAATTCACACTATATACGCAAAATTTCATGCTGATTCCTAAAAAATATGATTTGTGTATGCTCCGATACAAGGTTTAGCAGAAAAAAGGGATAAAATGTCAACAATTCTTCTCTCAACTCCAAATGAACTCTTCAACTCGCAAATGGTTGAATATAGAGCAATTCTGCGAACGCCAGTCGATTCAGAATGGTCAAATTAGTATTCTCTATAAATTTCAAGTCGATCGGCATGAAAATAAATGATTCGAAAAAAGTCCCAAAGTTCAAAGGGGTAGACCCCTAAAAATCATGAAAAATAGAAAATCATTAGATCCACTTGAAATTTACACTATATACGCAAAATTTCATGCTGATTCCTAAAAAATATGATTTATGTATGCTCCGATACAAGGTTTAGCAGAAAAAATGGATAAAATGTCAACAATTCTTCTCTCAACTCCAGATGAACTTTTCAACTCGCAAACGGTTGAAGATAGAGCAATTCTGCGAACGTCAGTCGGTTCAGAATGGTCAAATTAGTATTCTCTGTGAATTTTAAGTCGATCGGCAATGAAATAAATCACTCTAAAAAAGTTCAAAGGAGTACACCCCTAAAAATCATGAAAAATAGAAAATCATTAGATCCACTTGAAATTCACACTATATACGCAAAATTTCATGCTGATTCCGAAAAAATATGATTTGTGTATGCTCCGATACAAGGTTTAGCAGAAAAAAGGAATAAAATGTCAACAATTCTTCTCTCAACTCCAGATGAACTTTTCAACTCGCAAACGGTTGAAGATAGAGAAATTCTGCGAATGCCAATCGATTCAGAATGGTCGAATTAGTATTCTCTATGAATTTCAAGTCGATCGGCATGAAAATAAATGATTCGAAAAAAGTCCCAAAGTTCAAAGGGGTAGACCCCTAAAAATCATGAAAAATAGAAAATCATTAGATCCACTTGAAATTCACACTATATACGCAAAATTTCATGCTGATTCCGAAAAAATATGATTTGTGTATGCTCCGATACAAGGTTTAGCAGAAAAAAGGGATAAAATGTCAACAATTCTTCTCTCAACTCCAGATGAACTTTTCAACTCGCAAACGGTTGAAGATAGAGTGATTTTGCGAATGCCAATCGATTCAGAATGGTCGAATTAGTATTCTCTATGAATTTCAAGTCGATCGGCATGAAAATAAATGATTCGAAAAAAGTCCCAAAGTTCAAAGGGGTAGACCCCTAAAAATCATGAAAAATAGAAAATCATTAGATCCACTTGAAATTTACACTATATACGCAAAAATTTCATGCTGATTCCTAAAAAATATGATTTATATATGCTCCGATACAAGGTTTAGCAGAAAAAAGGGATAATTTCATGCTGATTCCTAAAAAATATGATTTGTGTATGCTCCGATACAAGGTTTAGCAGAAAAAAGGGATAAAATGTCAACAATTCTTCTCTCAACTCCAGATGAACTCTTCAACTCGCAAATGGTTGAATATAGAGGAATTCTGCGAACGCCAGTCGATTCAGAATGGTCGAATTAGTATTCTCTATGAATTTCAAGTCGATCGGCATGAAAATAAATGATTCGAAAAAAGTCCCAAAGTTCAAAGGCAGGTAGACCCCTAAAAATCATGAAAAATAGAAAATCATTAGATCCACTTGAAATTCACACTATATACGCAAAATTTCATGCTGATTCCTAAAAAATATGATTTATGTATGCTCCGATACAAGGTTTAGCAGAAAAAATGGATAAAATGTCAACAATTCTTCTCTCAACTCCAGATGAACTTTTCAACTCGCAAACGGTTGAAGATAGAGCAATTCTGCGAACGCCAGTCGGTTCAGAATGGTCAAATTAGTATTCTCTGTGAATTTTAAGTCGATCGGCAATGAAATAAATCACTCTAAAAAAGTTCAAAGGAGTACACCCCTAAAAATCATGAAAAATAGAAAATCATTAGATCCACTTGTAATTTACACTATATACGCAAAATTTCATGCTGATTCCTAAAAAATATGATTTATATATGCTCCGATACAAGGTTTAGCAGAAAAAAGGAATAAAATGTCAACAATTCTTCTCTCAACTCTAGATGAACTTTTCAACTCGCAAACGGTTGAAGATAGAGAAATTCTGCGAATGCCAATCGATTCAGAATGGTCGAATTAGTATTCTCTATGAATTTCAAGTCGATCGGCATGAAAATAAATGATTCGAAAAAAGTCCCAAAGTTCAAAGGGGTAGACCCCTAAAAATCATGAAAAATAGAAAATCATTAGATCCACTTGAAATTCACACTATATACGCAAAATTTCATGCTGATTCCGAAAAAATATGATTTGTGTATGCTCCGATACAAGGTTTAGCAGAAAAAAGGGATAAAATGTCAACAATTCTTCTCTCAACTCCAGATGAACTTTTCAACTCGCAAACGGTTGAAGATAGAGTGATTTTGCGAATGCCAATCGATTCAGAATGGTCGAATTAGTATTCTCTATGAATTTCAAGTCGATCGGCATGAAAATAAATGATTCGAAAAAAGTCCCAAAGTTCAAAGGGGTAGACCCCTAAAAATCATGAAAAATAGAAAATCATTAGATCCACTTGAAATTCACACTATATACGCAAAATTTCATGCTGATTCCGAAAAAATATGATTTGTGTATGCTCCGATACAAGGTTTAGCAGAAAAAAGGGATAAAATGTCAACAATTCTTCTCTCAACTCCAGATGAACTTTTCAACTCGCAAACGGTTGAAGATAGAGTGATTTTGCGAATGCCAATCGATTCAGAATGGTCGAATTAGTATTCTCTATGAATTTCAAGTCGATCGGCATGAAAATAAATGATTCGAAAAAAGTCCCAAAGTTCAAAGGGGTAGACCCCTAAAAATCATGAAAAATAGAAAATCATTAGATCCACTTGAAATTCACACTATATACGCAAAATTTCATGCTGATTCCGAAAAAATATGATTTGTGTATGCTCCGATACAAGGTTTAGCAGAAAAAAGGGATAAAATGTCAACAATTCTTCTCTCAACTCCAGATGAACTTTTCAACTCGCAAACGGTTGAAGATAGAGTGATTTTGCGAATGCCAATCGATTCAGAATGGTCGAATTAGTATTCTCTATGAATTTCAAGTCGATCGGCATGAAAATAAATGATTCGAAAAAAGTCCCAAAGTTCAAAGGGGTAGACCCCTAAAAATCATGAAAAATAGAAAATCATTAGATCCACTTGAAATTTACACTATATACGCAAAAATTTCATGCTGATTCCTAAAAAATATGATTTATATATGCTCCGATACAAGGTTTAGCAGAAAAAAGGGATAATTTCATGCTGATTCCTAAAAAATATGATTTGTGTATGCTCCGATACAAGGTTTAGCAGAAAAAAGGGATAAAATGTCAACAATTCTTCTCTCAACTCCAGATGAACTCTTCAACTCGCAAATGGTTGAATATAGAGCAATTCTGCGAACGCCAGTCGATTCAGAATGGTCGAATTAGTATTCTCTATGAATTTCAAGTCGATCGGCATGAAAATAAATGATTCGAAAAAAGTCCCAAAGTTCAAAGGCAGGTAGACCCCTAAAAATCATGAAAAATAGAAAATCATTAGATCCACTTGAAATTCACACTATATACGCAAAATTTCATGCTGATTCCTAAAAAATATGATTTGTGTATGCTCCGATACAAGGTTTAGCAGAAAAAAGGGATAAAATGTCAACAATTCTTCTCTCAACTCCAAATGAACTCTTCAACTCGCAAATGGTTGAATATAGAGCAATTCTGCGAACGCCAGTCGATTCAGAATGGTCAAATTAGTATTCTCTATAAATTTCAAGTCGATCGGCATGAAAATAAATGATTCGAAAAAAGTCCCAAAGTTCAAAGGGGTAGACCCCTAAAAATCATGAAAAATAGAAAATCATTAGATCCACTTGAAATTTACACTATATACGCAAAATTTCATGCTGATTCCTAAAAAATATGATTTATGTATGCTCCGATACAAGGTTTAGCAGAAAAAATGGATAAAATGTCAACAATTCTTCTCTCAACTCCAGATGAACTTTTCAACTCGCAAACGGTTGAAGATAGAGCAATTCTGCGAACGCCAGTCGGTTCAGAATGGTCAAATTAGTATTCTCTGTGAATTTTAAGTCGATCGGCAATGAAATAAATCACTCTAAAAAAGTTCAAAGGAGTACACCCCTAAAAATCATGAAAAATAGAAAATCATTAGATCCACTTGAAATTTACACTATATACGCAAAATTTCATGCTGATTCCTAAAAAATATGATTTATGTATGCTCCGATACAAGGTTTAGCAGAAAAAATGGATAAAATGTCAACAATTCTTCTCTCAACTCCAGATGAACTTTTCAACTCGCAAACGGTTGAAGATAGAGCAATTCTGCGAACGCCAGTCGGTTCAGAATGGTCAAATTAGTATTCTCTGTGAATTTTAAGTCGATCGGCAATGAAATAAATCACTCTAAAAAAGTTCAAAGGAGTACACCCCTAAAAATCATGAAAAATAGAAAATCATTAGATCCACTTGAAATTCACACTATATACGCAAAATTTCATGCTGATTCCGAAAAAATATGATTTGTGTATGCTCCGATACAAGGTTTAGCAGAAAAAAGGGATAAAATGTCAACAATTCTTCTCTCAACTCCAGATGAACTTTTCAACTCGCAAACGGTTGAAGATAGAGTGATTTTGCGAATGCCAATCGATTCAGAATGGTCGAATTAGTATTCTCTATGAATTTCAAGTCGATCGGCATGAAAATAAATGATTCGAAAAAAGTCCCAAAGTTCAAAGGGGTAGACCCCTAACAATCATGAAAAATAGAAAATCATTAGATCCACTTGAAATTTACACTATATACGCAAAAATTTCATGCTGATTCCGAAAAAATATGATTTGTGTATGCTCCGATACAAGGTTTAGCAGAAAAAAGGGATAAAATGTCAACAATTCTTCTCTCAACTCCAGATGAACTTTTCAACTCGCAAACGGTTGAAGATAGAGTGATTTTGCGAATGCCAATCGATTCAGAATGGTCGAATTAGTATTCTCTATGAATTTCAAGTCGAACGGCATGAAAATAAATGATTCGAAAAAAGTCCCAAAGTTCAAAGGGGTAGACCCCTAAAAATCATGAAAAATAGAAAATCATTAGATCCACTTGAAATTTACACTATATACGCAAAAATTTCATGCTGATTCCGAAAAAATATGATTTGTGTATGCTCCGATACAAGGTTTAGCAGAAAAAAGGAATAAAATGTCAACAATTCTTCTCTCAACTCCAGATGAACTTTTCAACTCGCAAACGGTTGAAGATAGAGTGATTTTGCGAATGCCAATCGATTCAGAATGGTCGAATTAGTATTCTCTATGAATTTCAAGTCGATCGGCATGAAAATAAATGATTCGAAAAAAGTCCCAAAGTTCAAAGGGGTAGACCCCTAAAAATCATGAAAAATAGAAAATCATTAGATCCACTTGAAATTTACACTATATACGCAAAAATTTCATGCTGATTCCGAAAAAATATGATTTGTGTATGCTCCGATACAAGGTTTAGCAGAAAAAAGGGATAAAATGTCAACAATTCTTCTCTCAACTCCAGATGAACTTTTCAACTCGCAAACGGTTGAAGATAGAGTGATTTTGCGAATGCCAATCGATTCAGAATGGTCGAATTAGTATTCTCTATGAATTTCAAGTCGATCGGCATGAAAATAAATGATTCGAAAAAAGTCCCAAAGTTCAAAGGGGTAGACCCCTAAAAATCATGAAAAATAGAAAATCATTAGATCCACTTGAAATTTACACTATATACGCAAAAATTTCATGCTGATTCCGAAAAAATATGATTTGTGTATGCTCCGATACAAGGTTTAGCAGAAAAAAGGGATAAAATGTCAACAATTCTTCTCTCAACTCCAGATGAACTTTTCAACTCGCAAACGGTTGAAGATAGAGTGATTTTGCGAATGCCAATCGATTCAGAATGGTCGAATTAGTATTCTCTATGAATTTCAAGTCGATCGGCATGAAAATAAATGATTCGAAAAAAGTCCCAAAGTTCAAAGGGGTAGACCCCTAAAAATCATGAAAAATAGAAAATCATTAGATCCACTTGAAATTTACACTATATACGCAAAATTTCATGCTGATTCCTAAAAAATATGATTTATGTATGCTCCGATACAAGGTTTAGCAGAAAAAATGGATAAAATGTCAACAATTCTTCTCTCAACTCCAGATGAACTTTTCAACTCGCAAACGGTTGAAGATAGAGCAATTCTGCGAACGCCAGTCGGTTCAGAATAGTCAAATTAGTATTCTCTGTGAATTTTAAGTCGATCGGCAATGAAATAAATTACTCTAAATCATGAAAAATACAAAATCATCAGATCCACTTGAAAGGACCCCGCGCATTTATTACGTAAAATGACTTTCGGCTAATTTTGCTCAAATTTTGATATATTGTAGATCTTGGCATCCTCATCACGTAGTCCAATTTACAGATCGATCCTAAGACCAGTTTTCGAATTCGATTTTCTATATTTTGCATCGATTTGATTTTTGTGCTCTAATTTTAAATTGAACTGACTTAGAAACTAACTTAATGTATCTAAGTTGTAGCTCATGAGTCCCTCCATACGAATGAAAATAATATCCAACAAAGGGTGTTGCATTACAGCATGACAAGACAATTTTCATAGAAATAGAAAAATATTAAAGCCATAATCATTTTGATTTTCACTCAATCCGTTAAAATTAGAAAACAAACTAGAATTTGACAATTTTTTTATGAAGTATGGGTCTTGATTAACTACATGAGGATTCATATGATTGCTTGTCCAACAGTATACAGTTTTCCAGGTACAGGGTGACGATTTGAATACTTTCAAATGCTACAGCTCGTGAATAAAATTAAGTATATCATTACGAATTGTCCATAACTGTTACTAGGATATGAAAGTTAAACTTACTCATGAAATAATCCTTCCTATCACCCCCCTCCCATTATAGCCAACCCCCATCACCCCCCTCCCATTATAGCCAACCCCCATCACCCCCTTGATTTACAGCCTCCTGCATTCCAATACTCTCAATAGAGATCTCTACTTGTAATACCTCATTGAATAGCTGGTAAAAATTGATGTATTCTCCCTTATCATCAAACAACATATTAAATATTATTTGTGTGATCATATCTGCGTATGGGAATGAAATGAAAAAACGCATCATCAATATTTTATGTACCTGATTAGGTATTTTCATTCTCTAAGTAGTTAGTTATAAAAAATATATTAGATAAATGAACTTACAAAACTCACCCTTATCCTTGTTCTTAAGAAAATGGGGTATTGGACGCCTGTGGTGTCACTCAATTAAAACAAAAAATTAAATTTTTCATCACCACACATTATCTTAAATGTTAACCTACCTTGTAGTTATATAAATGGCAATACTCCAGTATTGGCAATATTGATACAGAACCAGTCTTTTAGCTCAGAGATAAAAACGAGAGAAAATTGAAAAAATATTAGACACTACTCGTATTGCGTGCGAAACCATAATCCCTCAAAAATCTTAGTAAAATTTAATTCTGTTTCAAAATAATTATTGACAACAAAGGCCAGAGAATAGAATCAAATTGGTCGCCAATTTGAAGACCTCTTGTGTGCGGGTCTACCGAAAAATTTCTCGGTATCCGACACTGTGCATCAAAGGCAAATAAAGTCAAATGGAAGACAAACATTCTTGGGTTTCTCCCCAGACTTGTTAACAAGAAACGAATTCAGTTCACTGTCCAAGTTAGATAAGTTCAAAGGGTCGCTGCTGGAAAAAAATCGCTTAGGAACAGCAGATATGGAAAGTGATTTCACAATAGTATATTGTGCAACGAGTGCAGAAAAGTGCTAATTTCTCACGAGTTTGAAAAAGTTCAATTCAAACGAGTGAGAAATTGCATTTCTGCTCGTGTTACACACTATACTTTTTCTACAACAACCTTTTTGCTAAAAATAATACTATACTATAAGATGGAATGAAATGTCAGTGACTCATTCTTAGCTTTAGGATTTTAAGCCGCTCTCATTCTTGTTTTTTCTGAACTGAACGTCGCTGACTATTAATTCCGTTTTATAGTATAATTAAGTTTACTTCCAAACAAATATTCATTATAATAATTAATTACATATATTTAAGTTAATTATTAACTATTAGTTGTTAATGGTAATAACTGAGAAACAAATTCCAAAAAAATCACTCAAAAATTAATTGTTGGTATGATTAAAAAAAGTATTTATTTGTAGTTATAATTCACTGTAAAATTGGAACAATTTTGAATTAAAATTCTGGGAGAGTTACCTTTGTTAACAGGTATATATTGTCCGGGGCTTCTTTTACAAATATATTTATTTCCTCGGATGTCAGAGTCTGTGCTTTCTTCGCGAAATATCCGTCAGACTTTCTCTTTAAAAAAGCTCGTAATTTTGCATACGTTGATATGTCAATTCCGTGAATAATATTAATAGTCGATTTTAGCATTGAATATATTGACCAGAGAGTAGAGGCTTTTCTTGATTTGGATAGTTCTTCAAAATATGCCAACATTATATTTTCAGAAACACTTTTAGTTTTGTATTTTTCCTTTCAATTCATAAACTGTTTGTATGCATTTTCATATTTTCATCTTGAAGTTGAAGGTAGTAAATTCAATGACAATGAATTAACTTGTTCTCTTAGTTCTGGCGGAGTATTTTCAATTTCAGAACTGTCGCTATCCATTTTAGTTCAATCTCATTAAAAAATGACGGGACAAGAATATTTTACGAATATTTTACGAATATTTTATGCTTGACGTTTGTTGACATTCAAATGATTCGATAGATGTTGCTCCGTTGCCTAGCAATGGATAGTGTGTATGTGGGTATTTGAGACAGCAGTAGTGATGTCTATAATTTTTGTTCAAAATATTATGAATTTGTACGACAATTTCCCTCATATTATATAAACCAATAGACTTTGTCTATTCATTCTTGAAGTTGCCTGATCGAATATCCCTTCGAAATGCAGAATTTTCAAAATATACTTTCACCTAACTGTCACGAAAACTGTATTGCTTATAAATTAGGTACTGAAAAATTTTGGCACAGAAATGTCACTTTGTGGCACAGAAATGTCACTTTGCGGCACACTTATGTCAAATTTCAATTATTGTGAGAAATAATCATGTTTGCGAACGTAAAACTATGCAGAAAAGCATGTTTTGGAGTGTGGTTGTAGAAAAAGTGTTATTGGCCATAGTTGAAAGCATGTTTCTATCTCATTTTACTCAATATCGCGAGTCACTTTCCGATGTTTTTTCTTGAATCAAAGAAGTTATGGACAACCTGTCGGGATTGATATACGGAGTTGTTTTAATGATATCGTCTAGTTAATGATAACTGCCAACTCGATATTTTTCAAGGATAATATATAAAAAGACCTTGATAAATAGTTGACTATTTTTATTGCATCTAAATTTCGACTGTATTTTATAATAATTCAACGAGACATTATTTGGCATTAATAATCTGATGAAAACCCGAGAGCGAAGCTCGAGGGCTTTCATCTCTGATTATTAATGCCAAAATAATGTCGAGTAAAATTAATAAATACAAGAGAAATTTAGCAGCAATAAAATAGTCTGCAATTAATCAGGGTCGTGTTATATTTGAGAAGATTATTTCTTGAATCCAATTCTTTATATCAGTCATGTGAATGACACTGTATTGTCAGGGATTGTAGCCTCGATTACCCCATCTATCTTTTCGATTTTGGTTTCCCCAAACCGATTCATTTTCAAATACTTATACAGCTTCAACACGATTGATTCAGATGCACAGGTTCCTTAATATACAGGGTATTCCACATTAAGTCGGCACCATTGCCAACTCCGTTATTATTGATGCTTCGAATTCGGTAAATTGGGCAGACTATTAGCATTTTTAATGGCCTTCTTGATGCCGAAAACAAAAAAAAATTGAATATTTCATAATATGATATTTTTTTTAATGGAACACCCTATATTTTTTCATGTATTACAATTCGTAATAACATTCTCAACAACAAAGCTCATATCACCTTTCTTCCTAAAGTAGAAAAAGAGCGACTTACGTGGAAATATTTATTCCTTCCACTAGTACATAAAATTTCTTTGTTTTGGCGAATAAAACCTCATAATTGTCCAAACACCCAATTTTGGTAATTATACGAATGACAATATTTTGTTACTAATAGCAAAATAAGACAGTAAAAAGAAAAAGTGCGCTGGAATGTGAACTCGTGAAACCCGTGATCATCATGTCGCACCACTCAATTGACACCACTGAGCTATTTGGTATTATTGTGAAAAACGATAATTTCCATCTTAAAGCCATTCCGCTAGCCGCATTTATTTTTTGAATCAAAATATGTCTGCTGTAATGATAACTTTGAAGCCGTTTTTGTACAGAACAGAAAATACTGGAGGGTCAAATGGATGTGGTTGGAAAAAAATGTGTTTGATTCGATGAAACATAATTATTATGAGCAATCAAGTTGCCTTGAAACTTTGGTGAAATACTGTTTGTCAAATATTCTCAAGTATATCATGACAATGTCATAAATTATTGTAACTGGCAACTATGTTCGAATATTTTTCGAAATGCCGTTTTCCTATCAAGGAAAATGTGATATGTTAGAATACTACTTGGTTTGACAGAAAAATAGCGTAAAAGCACTCCAACACTACAGCAATTCTTTCCCCGATCGTGAATTACCTAATCGGCGTTTTTTTGCTTTGCTTCATCGTCGATTCAGGAACAATGAAAAAGTTTTTGAGAAGAGAAGAACTAAAAAACGTTTTGTAATATCTGAAGAAAGAGAAATTGACATTTTATCCTACTCTGAGGTATATCCAAATAATTCCATCAGAGATTTATCTAGAGAAATAGCTGTTTCATGTCTGGTATTCAACAAATTCTGAAGAAACATAAGATTTCTCCTTATAAGTTGAGAACAGTGCAAACATTAGAACCTGGTGATCCTGAGAGACGATTGGGGTTTTGTCGGTGGTTTATGAATAAATGCAGACAAGACTCAAACTTCTATAGAAATATTATATGGAGCGATGAGGCAAATTTTTTAAATCGTGGGATGTATAATAGAATGAATTTTCATTCAAAGACAATTTAGAATTAATGTTTGGTGTGGTCTATTTAGAGGCAGAATTATCGGTCCATTTTTCTACCATGATTCTTTGAACGGACCCCGTTACATTAATTTATTAACAAGAGTGTTGGAAGAGTTTTTCGATGATCTTGATCTGGAGGCTCGTCAGATGATCTATTTTCACCAGGATGGAGCACCAGCACATAATGTCAGTGGCGTAAAATAATGCTGTGAGGCTGTTTTGGAAACAGATGGATTGCTACAAATGATCCTGTTAAGTGGCCCCCTCGTCCACCAGACATGACACCTCTAGATTTTCATTTTTGGTGATTACTGAAATATGAGGTGTACAAAAGGAAACATAATAATGTAGATGATCTGAAAAATTATATTGAAACTATAATTAATAGAATTGATGGCCGAACTGTGTTGAATGCCACACGTAGTGTCAATAGAAGGGCCCAAATATGTGTTCAACAAGAAGGCGGTGTTTTTGAACATTTACTTTTATATTTTATAGCGCTTTATCAAATCCGTTTGTTATGAATGTTTCCTACTGATGAAACTGTCTTATTTTCACCTTTACGAAAAGAAGTCAAATGAGATTTGTTGTTGAGAATGTTATTACGAATAGAAATGCATGAAAAAATATAGGGTGTTTCGTTGAAAGAAATATCATTTTATGAAATATTCTGAAAACGCGACTTTCAATTTGTTTTTGTTTTCGGCATCGAGAAGGCCATTAAAAATGCTACTAGTTGGCCATTTAACCGAATTCGTAGCATCAATAATAACGGAGTTGGCAATGGAGCCGACCTAATTTGGAACACCCTGTATAGGTAACATGCTGAATAGTCGTCGACTATTGTGTACCATGCAAATAGTCGCTAATAGAGCGTGTTGATTGGTCCTGTCAAATAAGAATCATACGTATGATTGATTGATGACTGATATTTAATAGATGAATGAAATTGCTATAGTAGTTGCAGCTAAATTTTGCCGCTGTCAGAGTGACAATTGCACTGTGGCATATGTGATTTTTTATCCAAAGTTGAATTGTCAATAAAATCCAATTCAACGGCCAAGTGAATTGAGAGTTTCAAGGCAAATAAGACTGGTTAGAGAAATATACATAATGGCATTTGAAAAACCAAGGTTGGGGTTACTCTCGGTCATATAGATAGTTGAAAAAAATCGTCACTTTCAGAAAAAGCTCTTTTATTGATATTTTACCTTCTATGAATTTCAAATTTTTATTAAAAAAAAAATTACGACGTCTGTGTTGCCGGAATTCTCTCGATCTTCTCCAAGGTGAAATTGAATAAGGAAATTCAGTTTTCCTGTCTTTATTCCCCTCACAGCCATCCGTAAAAAATATGAAATTTCGTCGGCCTCACGCAAAACTAACCGACCCAATCCGGCATTCATGAATAGTAAATTATCAAATTTTCATTTTCAGATATCTTCAAGGGATATCTATGCTTCGTAGTCTCCATCCTATGCATAGGGGTAGTGACGGCTGTCATAGGGGACATAGCTTCGCACTTTGGAGCCACACTCGGAATCAAGGACGCCGTGACTGCCATTGTTTTCGTCGCCTTAGGCACAAGCATTCCGGGTATGTATACGAGGGTGGATGAGAAATTACTTCTATTTCGTACTGTGTCGTAAAACACACTTTCACATACTCGATTCAAATACTCGATTAAAATAACTTTAGCGTGCAGGAAAATGACACTTTTCTAACTGAATTGCGTACGAATACAGGGTGAATCACGCACACGTGTAGAAAAACGTTTTTATCCGTAGGAAATAGTTATTATCCTAATTAAAGTACGAAAACAGTACTTTTCCCGCATAGGAGTTCGGAAAAGTGTTTTATATATGAGCTTGGATCAAGATTTTTTCTATAAGCGCACTGTCTATCGCGTGCGGAAAAACTTGACACTTCTCTAGCTGAATTCAGTGGAGCACCCAGAATGATATTTTGGGGGGGGTACACGGATCTAAAATTGCGCCGCAGGCGCATTATTATCTGGTCAAGGTTATGTCTATTTCAGATGACGTAATAATGCCTCATTCCCTAGCGAGGTATCGCAGTCGTAAACTGCACGACGGCGGAGTTAAGACAAGATAATGTACAGTACATCCCGAAAAAATGTACTTAGAAGAGAAGATTTCACGGCAGTACATTTATTTTCACTTCGCTTACAAACTGTGAGAGAAATGGTGGTTGTCTGTAGGAGCCCGTGCCCCACCCCACTGGCCACTGGCTGAATTACGTGCGGGTGTAGGGTGAATCACGCACGCTTGTGATCCTAACTGATTTACGGAAAGAGTACTTTTCCCGCACGCGAGTGCGAAAAGTGTGTTTCCGTATGAGTAAGGATCAATATTTCTGCTATGAGAGCACTAAAAAATCTCATATGGTA
Source organism: Chrysolina americana (assembly GCA_958502065.1). Classification (NCBI taxonomy): domain Eukaryota; kingdom Metazoa; phylum Arthropoda; class Insecta; order Coleoptera; family Chrysomelidae; genus Chrysolina; species Chrysolina americana. The sequence goes on along the minus strand of OY293421.1, from coordinate 50,201,690 downwards.
CTCTTGAAGGAAACTTTTTTTATCTTGTCCTATCATTATAAATCAAATCGGTAACAACGTCGCTAGCGAACCACATCAGACAAAATAATGAAATTACGTTTCCACGTTAAACTAAGCGTGGAAAACACGATTTTCCTTATTGCCACATCCCTTCAAATTCTCACACACTGTCCGTCGATATAATTCACTTGTCCGTCCTCACTTCCGATATCTAGGACGAAAACAAAAGTTCCGTACACCGCCGCGAAGGCCTGTTTAACCTCTTTAAGGTAATACCTGCGTGCTTTCAGGAAGACTTGCCAAACACCTTTTGTTCGCCTCTATGCTTTTGCGAAAGTTCGCCGCTATGGAGTTTATTGTAAAGTGTGGAGGGATTGAATCGGAGTTCTGGTTTTGAGTCGCATTGTCTCTCTATGGAACATAAATCATAGTATCCAAGTGAAGCCTTCTCGTGTTCTGATCCTTTGGTGACCTTTAGTGCGAACTTGATATAAGTAGCAATCACACTGCAAACATTTAGTAAGGTGAACTAGACGAGCAAGAATAGATTGGAGTCAAAAAAGTTTATTAAAATTGAATTCACAAATCACAATAAAAGTTTAAAGCACATTACAACAGATGAATGCAGTGTACCCAGCATGTGGATCTCGAAAACCGTAAGAGTTACAAAGTAGGTTTAAAGGGCAAAAAACTGCGTAATTAAAGGCTCAATCAATAGTTGTTGGGATATCGCAAACGTTTTGTTCACTTCCGGAGATATTCGAAAAAAAATTAAATTGCAATTTGGTTTTTATTTTTTCCTGAAGTTATTTGAAGAGTTTAAAAAAAACTGAAGGCAACTTCTCGTTTCAACTTTTTTATCCCTACAAAATGATGTTCAAACAACCTCAGTACAACGTTTCGTTTCAAAGAAACCACCAACAACTTCGTTTTTTTATATGGCAGGAAAAAAATATACTCGTATGCACAGCATTTTTCATTGCGAGTATAACGACGGCACAATATGTTCTCTCGTGTTTTCATTCAGAAAAAATGCCTATTGATAATCTAATGTTTAACTAACAGAAACTAAGATAATAAGAACTAAGAAGGCAAGAATTTATGGGTATTGGTATTGGTAAGTAGGGATGGTGACTGATGCGCTGCGACCTAATTAGATCTATTGTGCCCCATCTTCTTCTGCTATTTCAAGGTGTTCTCGTTTACAGCAGCCCCTCATGCCCCAATTCCTTGAGGAATTTAAGGATTTTGAAGAGGTCTATTCGTAGTATTTCTCCCACAGTCAGCTGGTGTGATCCCAGTATATTCAATCTTTTGTGATTTACAGCATAACACTCCATTAATATATGGTGTGGTGTTTCTGGATGTTCCCCACAGAATCTGCAGGTGCTGTCCTTCTCTAAGCCTAGCTTCCCTAGGTGTTCTTTGAGTCTGCAGTGCCCCGTCAGAAATCCCGTGATTGTCATAAGACTAGTTTTGCTAAGTTTAATCAATGTCTTCGATCTTGCTCAGTTGAAGTTGCCGAGGAGATCTTTGGCCTGCCTTAACCCTGGAAGTCTTTGCCAGTATGTTGCTCTCATTGCTTCTCCAGTTTCATTGAGTTCTTCTTGGAAGTGAGATGTTCCAAGTCCGCAGAATGGTTGCGGTAATGCCCCTTTTCGTGCAAGGGTATCTGCTTGTTCATTGCCCTCCACTCCGACGTGCCCCGGTACCCAGAGGAGGATCACCTTGTTGTTCCTGACTAGATCATTAAGTTTGTCTAGGAATTCCCAGAATATCTTTGAGTTGATGTTATATGAGCTCAACGCTCACAAAAATAGTCTGAAGGTGTTAGGTCTGGTGATCTTGATGTCAATCCATTTTCTTGGAAACTGCTCAAACTGGTATTGACGAACAGCTATGGCATTATGGCCTTCTAGTTTTGTTGGATTTTTTGTTTGTTTTCTTCATACTGTACTTCTGAATTGGTTAACGAACATTATGGACTGATGAAGATCCTTTTCTCCAAAGGAATATTTTTTAACGTGATCCATGTAGAACAGATGGGTGACATCAAGCCTCTGGTTGCTGAAAATGCCGCAGTTGTATCCGCGGGTTTTCCGTAGTGCAACGGACAATGGCAATAGAGAGAAGGGGGCTGAGGGAGTCTCCCCGAAAAACGCTTCTTCTGAAGATAACATGCTCTGTTCGAACTCTGACTTGGCCAGATGTTATGGTGAAGCGAGTTGTCCAGAGCGGCATCGGCATCTCACTATTTCATCAGGTACCGCAAGCTCATGCGATGTTGTATCAAATGCCTTGCGATAATCGATCCAGGCCATTCAAAGGTTGCGCTTATACTGCACGGAATCCTGCGTGATGCATCTGTCGATCAGCAGATTCTCCTTGCAGCCAGCAACCCCCTTCTTCGACCCTCCTTGTCCTTGCTCATCCGTTCATACACCGATCAACTGCGGAGGGTATTCGTATTTATAAAATGCTCGTTAACATCTTCGTACCATCTCAAAGTCGAGGTATCAACGAAAGAAAAATAGTAATGAAAAAATAAATTAATTGAAAATTTGTCAACCAACTCTCTCGATTGAAAATTAAGCTTTTTTCTAATTTAAATTCATATACAATCGATAAATACATAAAAATAAAATATAAAGAAAAAGAACAATTTCTTCAAGTTTTTTAAACAAATTAAAAAATTGCGGAAGATAAAAATCAAAGACAAACAATGGTTTTTAGTATTTGTTTCGTTGATTTCAAAGTATTGTGGAAAATAAATCAAACTTCTAGATATTTTAATTATTCACAACTTTTGTTCTCTGTAAATCTTTTGTTTGATAGAATGCATATTTCAGCCACAAATGGTAAAAAAACACCAGCCAACCCCCAAAACGTATATTAAGCTACCTCTAGCCACATTCTTTTACTGAGACGTCTTGATCGTTCTCAATAAAATGTACCCTTAACTTTCCGACCACCAACATACTACTGAGAATTTTTCATGAATTCGTGTATTCATAATCAGGGGGCCTGGTCTGATAATCACCATCATAATTCGAAAACATTTCAGTTCTCCAACCCCCTGAGATACAAGGACGCACTCGAACGGACTTGCTCGCCCTGTACAAAAAGACCAACCACTTCATTTCACTCTGCGATGATAAGAACTCCGAAAAGTAAATCCTGCAAAGCACGCTTCACCGACTCTCCGAAGTTTTATCAATTCCTGGATGCCGGCCACGTCAGGAAGTTTCCGAAAACGAAGAATGCGACGGCGAAATGTTTACGACGTTGAATCCATAGATTCCCAGGAGTTTCGGAAGGTTTAGTAGCGGATCGTTCGTGAATGGTATCTCATTCGTGAAAGCTCGTCTAGGTCATAATTTGGATTAACGCGATTGTACGTAGCCCAAGGATATGCTGATGACTTGGTTTTCATAGTTAGAAAGGACCCACGTGATCTAGCTGCAAAATTAATAAGTGATTATTTCTTTCGTCTGTTAAATAATATCAGTCATCAACCAATCATGCGTTTGTTTCCTATTTGACAGGACCAATCAACACGCTCTATTAGCGACTATTTGCATAGTACACAATAGTCACCAACTATTCAGCATGATACCAAGGAACCTGTGCATCTGACAGTACTCCAACGTCAAATAGAATCAATCGTGTTGAAGTTGTATCAGTATTTGAAAATGAATATGTTTGGAGAAACCAAAAACGAAAAGATAGATGGGGTAATCGAGGCTACAATCCCTGACAATACAGTGTCATTCATATGACTGATATATAGAATTGGATTCAATAATCTTCATTAATATAACAGGACCTTGATTAATGGTCGACTATTTTGTTGCTGCAAAATTTCTCTTATACTTAATAATTTCACTCGACATTATTTTGGCATTAATAATCAGAGATGAAAGCCTTCGAGCTTCGCTCTCGAGTTTTCATCAGATTATTAATGCCAAAATAATGTTTCGTTGTCGACATAGACAAAACACCCTATCAAAAAATATAGCAGTTCAAGAAGTCGGGGGTAGATATCGAAAGCTCCTTTCATAGTTTGCTGCCAAAACCAGAATTCCCCTATTTCTGCCTGGAAGGTAATATGTACTATCAGGTATCAAAGATGCAGATAATTTTATGGATTTGTTTGGCTGTGAGATGCTCCCATCCTGTCATTCTGATGAAAACGTCTTGGAACCCCAAAGTCAGATTGTCGATATTTGTGAGTTAAAGTCATATACCAAACGAAAATTACATCAACAGTGATAATATAATAATAATTGGTTTAATAATACAATACGAGATTTCAATACATAATAGATTTAGACGTGTACATGTATGGAATAAAGAAACATTGCCTACCCCAAGGAAATCAATCCGCGTTGGGTTGCCGGCTGTTGAATATTTAATAACAATCATATTTGTTTTCTCTGAGAATATATGATTAAAATTTCACCGTTCTCCCCTTTTACAGCTCGGTGAGCCTAGTTATGCACATTTACATAACATTACATTGACAGGTGAGGAAAATAACACAACTAATTTCACTTCCAGTAATCAGTATATGAGCCATAGCTTTTGTATCAGGGTTAAAATATTAGGTTTTGTTCTTGAATATCGAGATTACACCATAAATCACGGGAATTTTCACCGCATATGCTCATAAATTTGCAGATGTCTTTTAAGGCGGCCTATTATCACGAGAAACTCGAAAAAGTATATATTTAGTTTGCGGCACTTTATTATATCTGTTAAGTCTTTTTACTCACGATTGTTCCGGAAACGTTTAATAGTACAATAGTTTCATCTTACGGTTTCTACTGACTTGCAGAGATTTTGCAAATCTCTGGACTATATCCAAGGCAATCATATTTCGCGAACAATTAGACTACATACTGCACTAGTAACTTGGTAACACTTCAACTGAGTTACTATATTATAATAATATCCTGGTAACGTAAGGTGGCAGACTTCTGGGACAACATCCTTTGTCCTTGTATAAGTACGTGAAATGTCGTTAAAATGTTCCCCGAAGCAATAAATTATACCATCTGCATAGGTGAATCTTGATTCAATAGTGTCCAGTTGTCACTTTTATTATTATTTATGGCAAATTTCACTCAATTAGATGAGTTTATGACTCTAATTTATTCACAATATATATTGTTCGAAATATTACAACTTCTAACTGGTAAAAATTAACGAATTTCCAAAAATTGGGTTAAACATTTTTTGTTGACGAATCGTTGTTTATTTGTGTGTTCAGATAGTACTGAAATTTTTTTATTCCTTATTATTTATATTTCATCAGCAAATTTTTTGTCAAGCTTCTGATTCGGTCATTTTCCAATGATATTTTCTGCTCTTTCAGAATCTTTTATTAAATTTTGGTTATCTCAAATAGATTTTGAAACATTTTCAAAGAACCAAACCATTGTATTGTCTTTCACGTTATTTCTAATAACTTTTGCAATTTTTGCCGGACGCAATTTCTTTTCTTAACATTTTTTTTAAGTTGTTGATCCAGCCTAGGTTTTTGACGAAACGGGACTTGTGAACCAGACTATTTGTCAAAACGGACCGTGGAAGGCAACTTATTTTTCGTTCAGCGGGAAATATTTATATTCCAGTTCCGAACTGGAATCTCATAAAAGTTCTGCGGGAGTTGTACTTTCGAAACTCAAGCCACAAACAAAAAACAAGTATCCGTCAAACATCAGCTGTTACGAGATTATTTCAATAACGTAAATTGCTTTCAGAGGCGAATGGAAATTTCAAACAGCTGAATTGCCAAACAAATTGCATTTCAATATAGTTCTATAACACAACTGACATTTGATTCTTATCATTGCTCCAACGAAATTGGGATTTTTGTCGTTAGATTTCGAAGACGTCTTTCACGTCGGATATTAGCAAAAACTTCCACAGGTTTATCGTTGATTGATACTAGGTACTGACTCATACCTATGAATTCATCATCTCTTCGACGGGCAGCAGTAAACATAGTGAACCACCAAGAATTTTGGCTATGTGCACGGTGGTACGAAAAGTGAACCATCATTTTATGATTTGCCTATCTACCTTTATTGTCATCTAGCGAATGTTTGAACAACCTGTCTGCTGAAAAATTGATGGAGAATTAACGAAAAAAACAAAAATAATCGTGAATATAATTTTGAAAAATAGGTTTTTGATTTTCGGAAGAAATACCACTCTCATTTTCAGATGAACTTTTCAACTTGCGAACGGTTGAAGATAGAACAATTCTGCGAACGCCAATCGATTCAGAATAATGGAATTAGTATACTCTGCTAGTTTCAAGTCGATCTTCAAAAATAAAAATTCTCGAAAAAAGTCCCCAAGACCCCTAAAAATCATAAAGAATAAAAAATCGTAAGATTCACTTGAAATTCGCACTATATACGCAAAATTTCATGCTGATTCTGAAAATATATGATTTGCATTTTCTCAGATGAAAGGTATAGCTTAAAAAAGGAATAAACGTCAACAATTCTTCTCTCAACTCCAGATTGACTATTCAACTCACAAACGGTTGAAGATAGAGCAATTTTGCGAAAACCAATCGACTCCAAATGACGAAATTAGTATGCTCTGTGAATTTCAAGTCGATCGGCTTTAAAAATTAATTACTCGAAAAAAGTCCCAAAGTCCAAAGGGGTAGACCCCTAAAAATCATGAAAAATATAAAATTTTCAGATTCACTTGAAACTCGCACTATATACGCAAAATTTCATGCTGATTCTGAAAATATATGATTTGCATTTTCTCAGATGAAAGGTATAGCTTAAAAAAGGAATAAACGTCAACAATTCTTCTCTCAACTCCAGATTGACTATTCAACTCACAAACGGTTGAAGATAGAGCAATTTTGCGAAAACCAATCGACTCCAAATGACGAAATTAGTATACTCTGTGAATTTCAAGTCGATCGGCTTTAAAAATTAATTACTCGAAAAAAGTCCCAAAGTCCAAAGGGGTAGACCCCTAAAAATCATGAAAAATATAAAATTTTCAGATTCACTTGAAACTCGCACTATATACGCAAAATTTCATGCTGATTCTGAAAATATATGATTTGCATTTTCTCAGATGAAAGGTATAGCTTAAAAAAGGAATAAACGTCAACAATTCTTCTCTCAACTCCAGATTGACTATTCAACTCACAAACGGTTGAAGATAGAGCAATTTTGCGAAAACCAATCGACTCCAAATGACGAAATTAGTATACTCTGTGAATTTCAAGTCGATCGGCTTTAAAAATTAATTACTCGAAAAAAGTCCCAAAGTCCAAAGGGGTAGACCCCTAAAAATCATGAAAAATATAAAATTTTCAGATTCACTTGAAACTCGCACTATATACGCAAAATTTCATGCTGATTCTGAAAATATATGATTTGCATTTTCTCAGATGAAAGGTATAGCTTAAAAAAGGAATAAACGTCAACAATTCTTCTCTCAACTCCAGATTGACTATTCAACTCACAAACGGTTGAAGATAGAGCAATTTTGCGAAAACCAATCGACTCCAAATGACGAAATTAGTATACTCTGTGAATTTCAAGTCGATCGGCTTTAAAAATTAATTACTCGAAAAAAGTCCCAAAGTCCAAAGGTGTAGACCCCTAAAAATCATGAAAAATATAAAATTTTCAGATTCACTTGAAACTCGCACTATATACGCAAAATTTCATGCTGATTCTGAAAATATATGATTTGCATTTTCTCAGATGAAAGGTATAGCTTAAAAAAGGAATAAACGTCAACAATTCTTCTCTCAACTCCAGATTGACTATTCAACTCACAAACGGTTGAAGATAGAGCAATTCTGCGAAAACCAATCGATTCAAAATTACGAAGTTAGTATACTCTGTGAATTTCAAGTCGATCAGCCTTTCTCGAAAAAAGTCCCAAAGTCCAAAGGATTCACTTGAAATTCGCACTATATACGCAACATCTTATGCTGGTTCCAAAAATATATGATTTGTATATACTCAGATACAAAGTTTAGCATTAAAAAACAATAAAACGTCAAAAATTTACTCGCACAATAAAATTTTCGAAACTTCCCATTTTCCGTTTTTCAAAAAAATCATAATACTCTCACAAATGTATCTGAACGAGCTGATTCCGAGAATCAAGTGAAAAAATAAATATCAATGGGAAATTGACAATAATTCAGAAAATTTCTAATCGAAAAAATGCACCTATTCACAAAATCAACATTTTCTTAGTGGAATGGCGTTAAAAATCACACCCAATTTCGTATTTTCAAGCGATTCACTTTAAGTAAGTAAGGAAATACTCGACATTTAAAGAAACCGAATTTTCAAAAATTAAAATTTTTCGTTATTGAAAAAATCACCAGGTTCTCTCAAACGTATCCAGACGAGCTGATTCTTACCTGTAATAAAGAAAATTGGTGGGTAGTCACTCAACTCCTGAGAAATAATAAAAATACTCGAAAAAGATACCGGCGCCGCCACCAAAAACAAAATTTGGAAACGAGCCAGGGACAATCTTTCTTCAGGAAGCACAGGAAGAATTGAAAACAATCCTGGATCCCCACCTATCCTTCATTCCATATACTCCTCCCCTATAACCGCCAGAACCAAGGTAACCCCGAAGAGGGAGTGCTGGAGAGCATAATGAAATTTATTTCTAATCCGGATATTATAAGTTTATATCGTTATAGTTACGCTATGAATAAAGAGGGTGATAACTCCCGTGGGACATTATAGATTCTATAATTTTCTCTAACTTTCACAAGTGAAAATAAAATAAGAGATGAAAGCTGAACCATATTTTTTTTAACACGTCATTACAAATAATAAATGTACAATTTTGAAATGTGCCCTGAAAATTACTTTCGCCACTGGAAACAATTTCTTTTTTCGTATGGCTGGAGCTTCTATTCACTACTGTCGAGGTACCTGCCTCTTCTAATTGCAAAGTAGATTATTTCTTAATTGCATTAGCAGTAGCAGAAGTGCGACGAAGGCAATGTCCCATATGGGAAGATGGGTTTGGCAATCCTAAATACATTGCGACTTTGCTGGCGATTTTCCCAAACATGTTTTTTCCATTTGGCTGAGATGTACATTTATTTTGTTGGAAGCTCAAAAAAAATCGTTCAATACCTACACGTCGCAAAGACATACAGTCTCAACAACGGCAAAGCGGAAAGCTCTTTTTCATCAACAAATATAAATTTCCTCGATACACCAGTTTTACTTTCCGGTAAGTTCACTACCATAACGGAATCCTCGTTCATTAGGAGCGTTTTTTAGAAATCCGATGACATCTTCACTTTTCGATGGAATTAATGATTCTCTTGCTTTTTCAGCTCTTTTCAAAATATTCTCCATTATATTTCAGGCAGAAAATACGTTTTCAACGCAAACACAGCTTAATATAAAAGTTTTGTTTATAAACGAGTAACATAGCAACAACCTAGCAACAACAAAAGGTAATAAATTGGTGCATTTATTCCGTGTTAAAAATGAAAGATTTTTTATTGAAATCGGTCAGAAATAAAATCATCTCTGGCCGTGATGGTCAAGACGGTATAGCGCTTGTCTCTTAACCTGAGGGTCATGGGTTCGATTCCCAGCATGGTCATCGGTCTCGTGCATGGCTTCACACGGTGAAAGGTAAGGGCTGCGTCTTCCCTATCTCGGACAAGTCTTTCGAATACATTTGAGGGTTGTACTCTTAAGGGTGTGCAGCTGGTTGACGGAAATAACAATCTATGTACCACGGGAATTAATGAGTCTTAATAACCTCAGGCAATCGATTACAAAAGTGGTGATAGGCCTCATTGCCGAGCTGGTACGATTGATTCTGACCCTAAAAGCCCATTCCAGCCAGGTAGAAGTCTAAAAGTCTGACCATATGCCTAGGCATGCCTACTCTCAGCATCTTTGCGACAAAAACCTTCGTCAAACAGTGTCGAAGGCCTTCTGTACTTCCAACAGGACCATCACTGTGTTGAGGCCTCGGTAAAAACCTCTTCCTCACCCCGTGAACAATTCTTGCTACCTGAGAGGTTGCAGAGTGGACTCTCTGGATGCCAAACTCCTAATCCGGAATGAGTCTAAGGTCTCCCTCGAGATTCTCAACTCTCTTCAGCAGGATCCTGTCTCAGCAATGAGATGGGGTAGTAGCTCTCTATCATTCCTTGGGGCTTTTTCGCTTGTAGTATCAGGACAACTTCTGCATGCTTCCAGCATTGTGGGTAGTGCTGCCACTTTATAATCGCATTTATAATGTGGATTAGCTGGACCAGGAATTTCCTGCTTCTTTCATTCAGTATTGGATGAATGAATTTCTTTACTAGTTCGATTGGTAACTTTGCAAGTATCTGTCGTATAAAATAAAATGTCTTTCAAACAACAAACTGTTTGTTTTCTTTGAAATATTTGTCCTTTTTAAGATGATTGAGCAAGAGAAGTATTTTCATATAGTCGAAATTATTGTATCTCTTTGTCACGCTGCAAAAAAGTTCTTGGACTTCGTCTTGCTTTTCTTGTTAAATCCCTATTGATGTTTCTTTGCTAACTTATCGAATTCACTTGTACTACGGTTCCGAGAAAATTGATTTATGGGGTATTGAAAGTAGTCAGAAACATTTCCGATTTGCAGTCTGTTTTCAATAAATGCGAATCTATCCTTGAGCAATTCCCGTATTGAAGATGAAACTCAGCATGAATATTGGGATGAAAGATGAAATAAATTGGAACGTGATCAGAATCGAGTTCAATCATTTGTTTTCCCCCTTGTTATCATAAAACGAACATAGCATCGTGGAATTGAAGAGACGGCAAAAGCAAATGAACAATTTGTGAGTAGTGGAAAACATTGAAATACATATAATCAGTAATATCCATAGGAATGACTCTTTTTTTCAACAGAATCTAAAAGACTGCACCAAATAATTATTCCCCTTTCTAGAATTTCTAGTCTATATTCATATTGTTCGCAGTCCTCTCCATTCTTCTTCTGATTTTTCAGTTTGTTATCAAAGGTATGAAGCGGTATACCGGGTGTTTTATGGTGGATGGAACATTGTAGTGCAACCGTAAAACCGTATTGTAGACTTTTGGTCATCAACATTACAGTGTATCCAGGTGCAAAGTCAGGAACAAACGAAGTCAACGTGGGAAGGCAATCACATATTTGTAGCTTCGATTGGAATACCCTGTATTATGTATATCGTTGCTTCGCAATTTGAGAGTTACACCAAATAAAAGCGTATGGTTATGTTGTTTTGGTCTTTGTGTAAATCAGTACATAAGAGGAAAAAGGCTTGAGAAGAAGATGAAGAAGATGAGGAAGATGAAGGAGATGAAGGAGATGAAGAAGATGAAGAAGATGAAGAAGATTAAGAACATCGGGAAGAAGAAGAATGCATGAGGCATATAAGGACGCATGACAGTTATCTCGTAACTGAGGGAGTTTCAACATCACATACGTAAGGCTGATTCAGATACATGCGTGCCCATGCAGGGTTTTTGAAGCACGTGCGATCCGCACGCACATGCGGGGTTTAAAAATCCGGGTGGGCACGCATGTAGCTTCGAGGTACTTGGAATGAATCATTATTTGAATCGTTCGAATTTTGATATACACAAAAAGTCAGCAACATATGGAAGTTTTTTTTTTACTAATTCGACTTCAAAGTTGGTGCTTCAAAACTTAGTGAAAAAAAGTATTTTTTCTTTCGTCATGTGCTACTTTGAACCTGTCAAATTCGACTTTTATTTTCCTCAAGAAAGCTGCTCAGTTTCCAATTTCATACCTTTTCTATTAAAAAAAACCCTTAGCAGGAAATGGCATCTGGAAGACCTAACTACACTTTCTTTTAATTGTTTGAAAAATTGTTCAAAATTGTTTTTCTTTTAACCAGCTGTCATTCCTCTACGAACGACAGCCCTCAGAAGTCGAAACTTGTGAAAACAACTAAGATTACCTTGAGAACACAAAAAGGAGAAACAGAGGAATTCACAATCAATAAAGGGGTAAAACATTGGGACTAATTTTCAACGACGTTATTCAACCTAACTTCAGAATATGTGGTGAGGAGCGAGAAAGTTTGAAGAAGAAAAACAGTTCAAATATTTAAGAGTAACGATACGTAAAACGGGAGAGAGAAGACTATAAATATAAGAAAAAATATTAAACGCAAACAGAGCATACTTCACCAATAAAACATTATTAAAAAGTAAAATATTAACAAAGAATAGTAAAATAAATATCTATAATACCATAATTAGACCAATTATGTTATACGGAGCGAAGACCATGACAAAGACAAAAAAAATATCTCAGAGGAAGAATATAGAATAAGAACTAACTTAGAAATTGAACAGGAATTAAAATAAAACAACACATAATTAGATGGTTGGGACATGTATGGAGGGCGGGAAAAGGGGCAGTAACTCACTCAATGTTACAATAGGACCCCGGCGGAGGAAAGAGAATAGGAAGACCAAGATCAAAATGGATGCAGGAAGTGGAAAAGGACTTACGCAGGGCAGGAGTGACAAACTGGCAAGAAAAAACCAAAGACAGGATTAGATGGAGAAACATAGCCAAAAACATAAATTAATAGATTGGGCGTGATCTACCCAAAACACTAGATCTAGATAGCTTGTGCGGCTTAACCCCACAAGGGGTATATAGCCACTATATATACAGGGTGAGTCCGAATAAGACCGTCAAAATCCGACTACAGATTCCTTACCTCATTTCGAGGTGAAAATTTCCAATGAAGGTATGTCCTAAAATGCATCATCTCTGAGAAACAGGGTGTAGAAAGTACGAAAAAAAAATAGATTTTTTTTTCCAAAATTCCTGAAGCAAAATATACCAAATTCGGAACACTAATCAAGGTTTATCAACGTGATAATTTGAAGTTATGATTCTAAATTTTTTGTAAACCAGTGGCGTAGTTACGTTGGTATGTGGAAATATTTTCCTTCATATTTTCTTTGGACAAGCGAATGGACAAGTGAGCATCTGACATCAGTTAAGCTCATCGATACTCAACTTTAAAGTCATAACATTCCATTTACTTAAAAGTAAAGGTTTCTGAGGAAATTGAGAAAAACTGAAGATGTGTCCTGGAGTATCAAAATAATTTCCTCTGTAAAACATTTTTTAATGTTGGGTGAATCGGAAACAGTATGGGTGATTCAGAATGAGACCTAACTCAGTGATTACACGACATCAATTTCATCAAATATTATGCTTGAAAAATGTTCAGGAGGTTGACAAATATTCCGATATGTTGTAAGAACGTAGCGTTATGCGATTTTTGCACATGAAATTAAGACATCTTCAGTTCTTCTCAATTTTCTCAGAAACCTTTACTTTAAGGTACATGGAATGTTATGACTTTTAAGTTTAGTATCGATGAGCCTAACTGATGTCAAATGCTCACTTGTTCATTCACTTGTCCAAAGAAAATATGAAGGAAAATATTTCCACATACCAACGTAACTAAGCCACTGGTTCACGAAAATTATAAATCATAACTTCCAATTATCACGTGGATAAACCTTGAATAGTGTACCGAGTTTGGTATATTTTGCTTCAGGAGTTTTGGAGGAAAAAAAATAAATCTAATTTTTTTTCGTACTTTTGACACCCTGTATCTCAGAGGGGATGCATTCGGGGACATACCTTGATAGGAACTTTTCTCCTCGAAATGAGGTTAGTCGGTCTTATTCTGACTTATCCTGTATATATGAGCCACAATAGACCCTTGCGCGTTGCAGTGGAGGGACGAGCAGACCCGCTCATTTTAAACCTAGCCTAATAGGAAAAACTTCCGTATTTGTGACACTGTAGCTCTTCAGTTCATTCCGAGTTTGCAGCAGTCTATATTTGTGAATTCATCTCATTTCTTGACAGTTGTGTTCGAAAGAATTCCTCGTCCAATTTATGTTTGGTAAATTCCCCCCTGTTCTCCTTTCAGTCCCAGGTGACGTCTAACACTCCAATTGGAAATTATTTTCACCCTCCCGACTTAGCATGTCGTCTTTCCCGGGGAATTCGCGGATAAATTGTATCGGAGATGGAATCTTCGGCGAAGCGTTCCAAAGCTTCGGAATGAGATTGCGATTGTTTGCAACAAAACAGTCTCGAGTATCTTCAAATATGAACTTGACGTTCGCGAAAGTGGATATCTTAAATATTGTTCCTGGAAATTTTCTGTATTTCTAATTTTAATCATCTCCAAGATTCATCGGTTCTGTGGAAATTTTCTAAATACGTCTCTTGAAGTACGAGAATAAATTGAAAATTGGTCTACTTACTATGGAAAAGTTTATACTCATGATAATTTTTTTCAAGAAAAACCTCAATTTAACGCCTGCTTTTTTTATAAACAATAATTTTCAAGTGTTGTTGGTGATTGATTTAAAAAAAAAGAGAGATAGAAAGATGATATACTTTATTGTCATAAGAACGATCTTGTTGACAAAGTTTCTCTTGAAGTAGTAAAAGATATACAGGTTGTTCCAAATTAAGTCGGCGCCACTGCCAACTCCGTTATTATTGATGCTACGAATTCGGTTACATTTTTAATGGCCTTCTTGATGCCGAAAACAAAAAAAATTGACAGTCGCGTTTTCAGAATATTTCATGAAATGATCTTTCTTGCAATGGAACACCCTATATTTTTTCATGCATTTCGTAATAACATTCTCAACAATAAAAGAAGAAAGGTGATATTCTTCCTAAAGTGAAAAATGAGCGACTTATGTGGAAATATTTCTTTCTTTCACTAGTACAAAAAAATTCTTTGTTTTGGCGAATAAAACCTCATGATTGTCCAAACATCCAATTTTGGTACTTATACGAATGACAGTATTTTGTTACTAATAGCAAAATAAGACAATGAAAAGAAAAATTTGCACTGGGATGTGAACTCGTGAAACCCGTCATCATCATGTCCCACCACTCAATTGACACTACTGAGCTATTTGGTATTAATGTACAAAACGATAGTTTTCATCTTGAAGCCATTCCGCTAGCTGCATTTATTTTGTGAATCAAAATATGTTTGCTTTAATGATAACTTTGAAGCCATTTTTGTACAGAACAGAAAATACTGGAGGATCATATGAATGTGGTTGGAAAAAATGTGTTTGATTTGATAAAACATAATTATTATGAGCAATCAAGTTGCCTTGAAACTTTGTTGAAATACTATTTGTCAAATATTCTCAAATGTATCATGACAATGTCATAAATTATTGTAACTGTCAACTACTGTTCGAATATTTTTCGAAATGCCGTTTAACCATCAAGAAAAATGTGATATGTTAGAATCCTATTTGATTTGCCAGAAAAATAGCGTAAGAGCACTTCAACACTACAGCAATTCGTTTCCCGATCGTGAATTACCTAATCGGAACAATGAAAAAGTTTTTGAGAAGAGGAGAAATCAAAAACATTTTGTAATATCTGAAGATACAGAAATTGATGTTTCATCCTACCCTGAGGTATATCCAAATAATTCCATCAGAGATTTATCTAGAGAAATAGCTGTTCCACTGTCTGTTATTCAACGAATTCTGAAGAAACATAGATTTCTCCTCATAAGTTGAGACCAGTGCAAAGACTAGAATCTGGTGATTCTGAGAAACAATTGGGGTTTTGTCGGTGGTTTATGAATAAATGCAGAAAAAATCCAAACTTCTATAGAAATATTATATGGAGCGATGAGGCTAATTTTTCAAAGCGTGGGATGTATAATAGAAAGAATTTTCATTATTGGAGTAGACATAATCCATTTCTAGTCCATCCCCACAATCCGCAAAGACGATTTAGTATTAATGTTTTGTGTGGTCTATTTAGAGGCAGTATTATCGGTCCATTTTTCTACCACGGTTCTTTGAACGGACCCCGTTACATTAATTTATTAACAAGAGTGTTGGAAGAGTTTTTCGATGATCTTGATCTGGAGGCTCATCAGATGATCTATTTTCATCAGGATGGAGAACCAGTACATAATGTCAGTGGCGTAAAAAGAATGCTGCGAGGCTGTTTTGGAAACAGATGGATTGCTACAAATGGTCCTGTTAAGTGGCCCCCTCGTTCACCAGACATGACACCTCTAGATTTTCATTTTTGGGGATTTCTGAAAAATGAGGTGTACAAAATGAAACATAATAATGTAGATGAACTGAAAAATTATGTTGAAACTATAATTAATAGAATTGACGGCCGAACTGTGTTGAATGCCACACGTAGTGTCAATAGAAGGGCCCAAATATGTGTTCAACAAGAAGGCGGTGTTTTTGAACATTTACTCGGTATTTTATAGCGCTTTATCAAATCCGTTTGTTATATATGTTTTCTATTGATAAAACTGTCTAATTTTCATCTTTACGAAAATAAGTCAAATAAGATTTGTTGTTGAGAATGTTATTATGAATCGAAATGCATGAAAAAATATGGGGTGATCCATTGAAAGAAATATCATTTTATGAAATATTCTGAAAACGCGACTGTTAATTTTCTTTTATGTTTTCATCATCGAGAATGTCATTAAAAATGCTACTAGTTTGTCCATTTAACAGAATTCGTAGCATCAATATTAACGGAGTTGGCAATGGTGCCGACTTAATTTGGAATACCCTGTATTGCTCATCTAATGCAACGCCAAAAAAATGTCAAAACTGAATGAATTATCATAACTTCCTAGTACTATCCGTAAACCAGTGAAATACGAACATTTTAAAAATGTTCATATAAAAATGACTTGCAGTTTTTTTCATATCCTAACCGGCGACATAAACCATTCCATGACCGCATTGATGTACATTATTCTGTGGTTCAGATTCTGTCCAGCCCGAATTAGGGGTCCAACAATATAATACCATTACCATTTTCGAAAATCAACACAGAAATTGGCCGTTCTAGTTAGCTAACCGGGATTTTTTTCCAGCTTGATAAACTATTTTGAAAATATTCGAATACACCCAGCGGTCAAGTTTATCATGAACAACTATGTAAATAATTTGAGTTATTTGTCGTGAATTATATTCCGAACGGTTGATCATTAAATCACACAATAGACTTACTGAAAGTTCGAAGTCTATGGATCGACATGTTTACGTTTCCGCTGGCAAATAATCCACCTCATTCCAGATACGTTCGCCAGCAAAGTCGCCGCCATCCACGATAAGCACGCTGATGCTAGCATCGGCAACGTTACCGGTAGCAACGCCGTTAATGTGTTCCTGGGCATTGGCGTCGCTTGGTCGATAGCTGCCGTCTACCACTACTTCAAGGGCGAAGTCTTCCACGTCGATCCCGGCAAGTGAGTATACGTCTCATGAACCCCTTCAAGTGATGTTTCGATGTATAATATACAATTTTTCCGTATGTGCATTCAGTCAATCGTTTATTTGCGAATAATTATGTTAGTAGTTCCTTCGTTACGTCCTTCCTTCTTTACTTCCCTCTTTTCCCCTTCCTTCTTTCCTCCTCTCTTTCCTTCCTCTTACCATCCTTTACTTCCTTCTTTCCTTCCTTCCTTCTTTCCTTCGTTCCTTCTTTCCTTCCTTCTTTCCTTCATTTTTTCCTTTCTTCTTTCCTTCCTTCTTTTCTCCATTCTTTCCTTTTTTGCTCATTTGTTTCTTTCCTTCCTTTCTTCTCTCGTTCTTTCTTTCCTAATAGTCTCGTTCCTTTTGTTTCTTTTCCTATTCCGTTTCCCTACTTCCTTCGACCAGCTGTCCCTTTGTCTCTGTTCTGTTTCTCCTTCCTTTTCCTACCTTCTTTTCTTCTTTACACCCTCTTCTCAGTCTTTTTTTTCTTCCAAGTTCATTTCTCCGTTTTCCTGCCTTTCTTCCTTTATGTCCCAATTTCTGGAATAAAGTTGGAGTAAATTCCACTTTGACTTGTTTTTTTCTTATTGCCGCCATTAAAAAAAAAACACTGTGGTTATGTAATCTGGAAGATATGTGCATTCTGCATGTGTTTGATACTTTTCTACCATTCCATCCACTTTTATGACATTGTTCTTTGAAATTATTTCTTTTCCTCTCCCTCTCTCTCTTCAAGGGCATTTTTTACATTTTCCCGCTCCCTCTCTTCCTTCCTTCTTTCCGTTTCCCTTTCTTTTTGTTCTTTCCTTTCCACTCTTACCCCTTTATCAGTAACTACTCCACCTATTTCCTCACGGCTCAACTTCTCTCCTCTTTTCTCCTACCCTCCTCACCCTTTTTCCTCTTCCATGACATCGGTGCTTCCTTTCTCTCACTCTCTCCTCTCATTTCTATTGTTTTCTTACCCACCAACTTTTAGCCTATCACTCGCTCCTCGCTCATTCCATCCCCCAATCCCAACCTTCCAATTCCTCTTTCGTCCGGCCTTCAATCCCTCATTTTCTCTCTTCTTTCATTCCTTCCTATTTCATTCTTTCCTCTTTCAATCCTTCCTCCCTTATTCTCCTCTTTACCCTTGCAACAGACCCCTCTGTTTTCTTTTTCATTTTCACTTTCCTTCCTTCCGTCTTTTTTTATCGCTGACCCCAGCGTTTTTCTTTAAGATCCAAAATCGATCATCAAGCGTCATCTACTATCCAATTATATTCATTTTGACTGCATCGGAGTTTTCTTCTTTCGCCCTACGATACACCCTTCGGAAAAACGTTTATAAATGCCTCTTTGTCTCAATGTGTGAGAAAGTTTTCTTATTTGGACCTCTTGGATTGTCTCGATATATTTGTTTATAAAACATTCAGTTTTATTCCTGCGTTGAGATAATTCCACCAACCTAGCTTAAATACTACGAAACTAATTTAATTATTTTCAGAGCCTATTCAGTGTCTCTTTTACGTATAACATAAATGTATTTACATAAAAAACCATACAAAGATGCCTTGGAAAGATGGCCTGTTACACTATTTCCCATTTACCATATCCTCTTTTTTCCTTCTTCCTACAATTCTATCTTCCTCCGTTTTTTACATCTTACTATCTTCCTTTCTTCCCAAAGTGAAGAAATTCTCGCTCGACCAGCAACCATATTCTGTTACTTTTCACATTCTCCTTCTGTTACAGCCTTGCCTTCTCTGTGACGATATTCTGCACAGAAGCTGTTCTAGTCATACTAATTCTGTTCCTCAGGAGATCAAAGTACATTGGAGGAGAGCTAGGTGGACCCACTTGCATGAAATACTCCACATCGGCACTGTTCTTCTCATTGTGGTTATTGTACCTTGTTATGTCATCGTTGGAAGTGTACGATGTTATACACGGTTTTTAGGTTTAGTCAGAGTTATTGTCAGCTCTTGGTAACGATTTTGGGGATATTGGGGGTTAGACCTACGTTGGAGCTACTGGTGCTTTGCTACAAGCGAGATTCAGGTGATTAAATTTAGTATGATGGCCTAGTTTAACTGACTAGATCTGGGTTGAGGCTTAAGGCAGAAAAAGTGTCCACATTTCATCTGAACATTCGAAAATATGATAGGTGGCTCTGATACTTTCTCCAGTTCCAATCCTGTAACCATGAACAAGAATATCACAGGTAGTACGTCTTGTTAGTATTTTATTTCACAGACCTACAGACAATTGATTGAGTTTAATGAAGGACGTAAAAATCACAGTAGCTACCAAAATTTTAAGCAGAAACAATCAGGCGGTCTTTCAGATACTAAGTTCTCCAACTATACAGGGTGATGTACCACCACTTACACAAAATTTGTCAATGTGATCTCCCCACCAAAAGAGGTTGCACTGTACGCAAAATTGTAAACTACGCTCACAAATCATACTGACGACTGACAAATACGTGCAACATTGCCACATCTTCTCACGTTTCTGCAGTGGCGTATCGATTGTGGTTGACGAACAAAAAAATTGGTTCAATCATCGCGTATAGCTCCCAAATTGAACAGGTGCGTTCGCACATGATACCAGTAGCCAAATAAATTTTGTGCTGGTGGTGGTAAGCCACTCTGTATGACAGATATGGAATTTACGTTGGACTTCAATTGGACATACTGAAAGAAACAGGAGTTTGGATATGAACTGGGCATTCAGTTGAGTCCAACTCGACTTTTGGATCTCAAAAATCAAAATTTTTTCAGGAGAGAACTGAACATATCATTTTATAAACTGAAATGGGTCCAATTAGATTTTCAGTTGAATTTTTCTCAATATTCAGAATTCTCGTAGATAAATGTACTAAAAATCAGATGTATAAATTGTGAAATATTTAGGCAAGAAAGTATGTTGAAATTGTTTCAACTTGCTTGTGATGAAAACAGTATTCAGTTGTTTGGATGATGCCTCCTCGTTGTCTCCCCCCATGCCCCCCATTCTCTGATCAAACCCTATGATAGTCTCCATGTCATTTAGCTAGGTACTTAAAATGGTGGGTCTGGCTAGGTAGCAAAAAAATTTGGTTGCGTATTCAGACTCAGATTCAGAAAATTTTGTAGTATTTTTAATAAAAATAGCCTAAATTAAATGAGTGTACACCAGGATAAAAAGTTGATAACAGATCACAAATGAATAAAATATTCTAGAGTTATGAAAACACATTAGAACTTTGTTTGAAAGCGAAAGTATGGATAAATGGAAAAAATTTGGAGGCAAAAATTACTGGAAAAGGCAGGTATTGTTGACATTTTCCAGTCTGTTGCCTGGCGTGGAATAGTATTGTGAAGTGTGAAAATACGTAGAGGAAATTGGTAAAAGCAGGATATTTCTCAAGACCTAGCAAGTCATTTCTGCTTGGAACTAAAATATCAGGTGGGTTGCTTGAGAAAGGACTTGAAATTGAAGCTTTTTCAAAGTAGATTCAGTACAAAAAGATTCATTGTTTTAAGTTAAGTATAACTGATCTTAAAGGGTATTGAAAGTAACAATAGTGAAGGGGTTTTGGTGTCTGTAGATGGAAGTGAAGAAATGTGTTGACAGCAATTAGTCAAACATGAGAAATGAAAATTTAAAAACTGCTGGTCTACAGTTTTATTCCTGTTTTTTAATTATCATTTTTCATGTCTAAATTGCAGCCAACATATTTCTTTATTGTAACAAGAGTTTTTCTATACCTACTTCATAGTATTTTGAGTGGCTGTTTTATAGATATATAAAGGAGGATGTATTGAAAAATTTGTAGCCTACTCTATAAGCAAAAAAAAATTGAAGTTCAGATACTTTATCATTCAACATGCTCTCCTCCTAATGTAATACATTCATCACAAGGAACCTCCAACGGCTATAGACATGTTTATCTTGTTCTGTAACCCAGAGCTCTACCACTTCTATACTATTCCAAACAGTGGAGGGCAAAGAAATCAACTGAATCGACCTAATTCTTCAAAATGTCATCCATTTTGCTAGGGCCATTTCATTGAAAGCTGTTCGAGTTGCTCGCGATTTCAAAGTCTATGGTAAACATTCACTTCGTACTTTGATTGAGTCAAAACAAAAAAAATCCATCGGCATGAAGTCTGGTGACTTTGGTGGCCAACGAACTAGACTATAAAGTATACGGTAGGGATTAGTTACATGAGTTTTGGGGTTCTACGATTTCTGTTCAATGCTTGATTTGAGAATTTCCCATTGGCCAAGACGTATGGCACGCATCATTTCGTCACAAAAGTAATCCGAAGAAATGGCGGATGCGCCTCAATAGAAAATAACCCATATTCCAGTTTCGGAGAATTGAAAGAATATTTCATCAAATGCAAGGTGATTCAAGGATCAATGTTCAATCACACGAAGCCATGTAGTGTCTTACGGCGAGTTGAACAATAAATGTTTGCTTCGAGTGATTTATTTTTAATGCCGATCAGCTTGAAATCAACGAATTATTCTAATTTTGTCATTTTGATCCGATTGGCTTTTGCAGAATTGCTCTATGTTCAACTATTTGCGAGTTGAAAAGTTCATGTGGAGTTTAGAGAGGAATTTTTGACGTTTATTCCTATTATTATTATTATATTTTCGAAATTATGCCATTAAAGTCGTGTTATTGCTTTTTATTTTGACTTATTCAACTGCCTTTTTTCATCAGAATCCAAGGCAAACTATAAGAATTTGATGAAGAATTTCAAAAAGCATTGAAAAATCAGGGGTGCAAAAAATTATTCAAAAAATTGGCGTCGGTATCGCCTAGTGATATATCTCTTCGTAAATATGAGGACTTTGTCATCAAAATCATCTGCGTACACGAAATATGGATATCCTCTTTCATTTTCCAGATATTAGCTCACATACATTTCAAATTAACAAACACTTCACCGAAATCATCGGTTTTTTGACAATTTCCTCTACGTATCTATTATTTCTATTCCCCGGAACAAGTTCTGTACCTATTTCGGATAACCATATACCACTTAGAGTACCAAAAATTGTATTTTTAGAGAACCTGGCTCATTATTATTGAATAATTGTGTGGTTTTGAATTATGTGGAATATGCGTCCTTCAATTTGCTAGTTATATTCGTTGATACTGGTGAATGTATTTCATTTTAATAAATGATAATGATGTTCCTTATTTCAATCGATTGCAGGACGCTGATATTTGCTGCAAGTTGGTTTGGGACTTACAAATAATTTTTCTTCCGATTTCCTGATTTACGAGCTCTGTGTATTGAAATCATTCAGTTCCGTTATAAAAACTGTCGATTTCTGATGTTACTACAGAAATAAATACGTAAGAGTAAGATTATGTGAACTACAGTAGAGCTTAAGTAATACCGGGTGATTCAAATTCAAGGGTCGCCATTAGGATTTCGGAAACTATAGGAGATACAAACATGGTTAAATTGTGGGTTTGTTCATCTATGTAACAATTGAGATATTTTAATGCGTGAGCGGAGCGAGCGTGTTAATGTTCGACATTGTTAATCGCCATTTTAATTCACGAGTTCGTTACAAAATTTTCCATTGACCGTAATTTTCAGAAAAAAGAATGGTACCCACTTCCCTTCACTATCCCTTCTTCGTATTGACCAACAAAAAAGTGTCAAGTACTGTAAGGTCAGGCGACCTTGCTGGCCATTTCACATGACCATTATTTCCAATCCACCTATCTGGGAATCTTCCTTTTAGGTATTCACAAACTACTCTGGTATTTACGAGAAGTAAAATGTCTAGATAATCCTCAAAGGCGCCTCGGAGAAACTGCAGATAAGTTTCTCTATTGGGTGTTCCATTGAATAAATGAGGACTAAGGATTTGATCTCCACAAATTCAAACCGTACCTGTGGCCTAACTGTTCTAAACTCTCATGGATTGTTCTGACTCCAGATGCGCTAATTATTTTTATTGACCATACCACAATTAGTGAAAGTGCTCTCATCCGTCCAAATGACCTTCGAGAGAAATTGGGAAAAATAATTTCTATTCATTAGCAAATCACAATGAGCCAACCTTCGTTCAGGATCACGTGGGTATAATTTTTGGTACAAATATGAATTTTTTAGTATTTTAGATCATTTCATTTGAGCTCCCTCCAAACACTTTGTCATGGCGCACCTGTATTTATAGCAACTTCATGTGTTGAAACTGACGGATTCTCATTTATATAAAAAACAGTCAAGTAAAAAAAAATTATATTTTAATAAAACGATTGGAGTTTATTACTGCATTTTCAATATTGTTTCTCGTATTTTCATCTAATCGATTTCCATATTTATTCCTCGGTTTTTTGAAACTATCATACTCTGTAAGGTTTCTAATTTTTGGAATGATGTTTTTGCTAGTTGTATTCTTTCGGGGCACTTATAGTTGAATATATAGTTCTGCAGTTCTCTCATTATTACTATCTGATTTATAAAACAGTTTCATCATATTCCTTTTTTGCTTGGTTTAAAAAAACCATTTTACGTTTTTTACCACTTTGAAACTGTGACAGCAGACGTGACTACGTGATATAATGACGTAACAACAAATCAACTCATTTGACAAGTGTTTTTGACGGAGTCAGAGCCTACTTGAAAATTCTAGTTTTTGTGAAAAATAAAAGGTTGTGACATAACAAAATACATATTATACATCGTTGAAATCAGAATGAAAATCTCTATTTTAATTTGTAACAGTCAATATAACGTCCTTAAAATGAATAAAGTTGATGATGGTAGCCACGAATCGTCGAAAGGTAAATATGAAAATACTGTCGTATAGCGGGGACAAAATAGCAGTGTAAATGTGCTGTTTATTTTGATATGCTTCATCGAATCTCTCATAGTTTCCAAAATCCCAATGGTGGCCTTCAAATTCGAATTACCCGGTATATCTGGTGAAGGTACTTTCATGAAATATCTGTAACATTAAGGGCGTTGGTTGCTGTCTAAAACCAAAAAGTTGCTAATACAGCGTTCTGCTCTCTATTTATTTGCTGTATATATTTTTATAGTCAATTATTTTTTTATTCGATTTACAAATTCGCCTACATAGAGATGTTGTTATAGCTATGGAATATGCGCAAACTCAAAAGATTAACCCACTTTTGCATTTCGAGAGATCCAAAGTTACGAGATAAAAGTACAATGTTTATATTCCTATATATCTATACCAGTTGAATTTCCAAGTGATATGGGAAGATTACCTAATCAGGACGATTGTTTTCCATAAATGAAGATTTTTAGTAAATTGGTAGGTGTCTAAACAATTTCCTTCACCGCATATATATATATATATATATATATATATATATATATATATATATATATATATGAAAACTAAAAGTTCGGGTTGAACCGCGTCTAGAATTTGTTGAAATTCGACGTTTCGGCTCCGATTTTGGAGCCATTTTCAAGAACTGAAAAAGAAAGAAAATTAATAAATGGTTGAAACGTAATTCTACGCTGAGGTCTCAATCTGCCTACTCCTCAGGTATAATTACGTTAGGTTTTTGTGACTTGACGTCGGGGTCTCAATCTGCCTACTCCCCATGTCTCGTCACTGGTTCTCTCTAAGGTCTCAATCTGCCTACTCCTTCGAGAGAACTGAGGAATTGTGGGTTGAGGAACTGTATTTATAGTAGACGTGGCTGTAATGGCCGTGTGCAATGTATTGGCGCGAGGTGAACTATGGGCGGGAACTGAGTTGGCGCTAGATGAGCTGTGTGCGGGAACTTGGTTGGCGCTAAGTGAGCTGTGTGCGGGAACTGGGTTGGTGGGAAATGAGTTGATGCGTGCAATGAGAGGCTTCCAGGTATTGGGAAGTCTACGTCCGTCGTCGCGAGTGTTGAGGCAATTGGGGCGCTTCTCTATCTCAAGGGCTTCTCGGATGATTCTGGTTTGCAGAGTTTTCTCGGTGGAAATTGTTTTTGTGTTTTTGAAGTCTATTTTGTGACCTGTGTCTTCTCGATGTTTATAAAGTGCGGAAGTGGAAGATGCCTGACGCACAGCAAGTTCGTGTTCGTAGACTCTGGAGGTTACTCGTCTGTTAGTCTGGCCAATATAACTTCTCGGGCAGTCTGAACATGGTATTTCATATATACCTTGAGAATCGTTTGGTATTGTGTCCTTGGGAGATCTGAGGAATTTGAATATTTGGTTGTTGGCCGTGAATATTGTTTTTATCTCGTGTTTTCTCAAGATATTACTGATTTTGTCTGTCACACCTTTGATGTATGGTAGGAAAGCTTTGTGTGGCTGAATACTCTCTAGTGGATCATTTGTTTTTGGAGGACGGGTCAGTTGATGGCGGATAGACTTGTCGATTAGCGAATTGTTGTAACCATTTTGAAGTAAGGCTGATTTTAGTTTGTCCAGCTCTTGTGGTCTATTCTGGTTGTCGGTAAGCTGAATTGATCTGTATATCAGGGAGTTCAATACGGAGTTTGTTTGTGCTGGATGGTGATGAGAGTTTGCGTGTAGGTATCGGTTGGTGTGGGTCTGTTTCCTGTGTACTGTGTGGGTGAAAGAGTTATTGGATTTCGTGATGAGAACGTCCAGGAAAGCTAGGGAGTTGTTCATTTCGGTCTCCATTGTAAATTTCATGTTGGGATGGATATCGTTTAGGTGATCTAAGAACGTGTTTAAGATTTCGTAACCATGAGGCCATATGACGAAAATGTCGTCAACGTATCTGAATCAGCAAGTAGGCTTGTGGTCAAATGCTTCTACAGCCCTGGTTTCGAAGTCTTCCATGAAAAGGTTTGCAAGGACTGGAGAAAGGGGGGAACCCATGGGAGCACCTTTCACTTGTTTGTAGTAAGTTCCTTGGAAGAGGAAGTACGTGTTGTTCATACAGTGACTGATGAGGTCCAGGATGTCTTTTGGAATTCTGTGTTTCGTTTTAAGGATTTCTAGCGTGTCCGTTAGGGGAATATTTGTGAAGAGGGAGACAACATCGAAGCTCACTAGGATATCTGTGTTCTGGATTCTATAGGATTTGAGAAGGTCTAAGAAGTGGAATGAATTTTTCACGTAGGATGAAGCTTCTTCTGCTCGTGGCTGAAGAGTACTCGCTAGATACTTGGCGAGGTTCTGGGTTGGTGATCCAAAGGCACTGACGATAGGTCGGAGTGGGATATCAGGCTTGTGTATTTTTGGTAGTCCGTAGATACGAGGGGTGCGTGATGACTTCTCTCTAGGGATAGTGGCTTTCTTGGTTTCGGCTGGTAGTTCAGAATTATTGATCAGATTTTTGGTCTTCTTTTCCTACCATACATCAAAGGTGTGACAGACAAAATCAGTAATATCTTGAGAAAACACGAGATAAAAACAATATTCACGGCCAACAACCAAATATTCAAATTCCTCAGATCTCCCAAGGACACAATACCAAACGATTCTCAAGGTATATATGAAATACCATGTTCAGACTGCCCGAGAAGTTATATTGGCCAGACTAACAGACGAGTAACCTCCAGAGTCTACGAACACGAACTTGCTGTGCATCAGGCATCTTCCACTTCCGCACTTTATAAACATCGAGAAGACACAGGTCACAAAATAGACTTCAAAAACACAAAAACAATTTCCACCGAGAAAACTCTGCAAACCAGAATCATCCGAGAAGCCCTTGAGATAGAGAAGCGCCCCAATTGCCTCAACACTCGCGACGACGGACGTAGACTTCCCAATACCTGGAAGCCTCTCATTGCACGCATCAACTCATTTCCCACCAACCCAGTTCCCGCACACAGCTCACTTAGCGCCAACCAAGTTCCCGCACACAGCTCATCTAGCGCCAACTCAGTTCCCGCCCATAGTTCACCTCGCGCCAATACATTGCACACGGCCATTACAGCCACGTCTACTATAAATACAGTTCCTCAACCCACAATTCCTCAGTTCTCTCGAAGGAGTAGGCAGATTGAGACCTTAGAGAGAACCAGTGACGAGACATGGGGAGTAGGCAGATTGAGACCCCGACGTCAAGTCACAAAAACCTAACGTAATTATACCTGAGGAGTAGGCAGATTGAGACCTCAGCGTAGAATTACGTTTCAACCATTTATTAATTTTCTTTCTTTTTCAGTTCTTGAAAATGGCTCCAAAATCGGAGCCGAAACGTCGAATTTCAACAAATTCTAGACGCGGTTCAACCCGAACTTTTAGTTTTCAAATATCTGACCGCGGAAACCTATCTGAACACATATATATATATATATATATATATATATATATATATATATATATATATATATATATATATATATATATATATATATTCGAAAATTTAAAAGACCAAAGTATTTTCGACAATGCAGTGTTGCCACTTCTACTAGAAAGTAGTAGCAACTTTGAATTTTCACACATTTCAGCCCATTGTTGTATATAATATTATTTTTGGAATCTCCAACAACTGTCCGAAAACATTTCTTGATATTTCCCTAACCGAACCTAACCTAACCTAACCTAACCGAACCGAACCTAACCTAACCTAACCTAACCTAACCTAACCTAACCAAACCTAACCTAACTCTTGATCTCTTGGGTGCATCAATGTTATTTTGAATCCATGCTGAACATTATTGTGCGTTTCATAGAAGGCTAAATATTAATTGAAATATCGTTGTTAATGGTTGATATTATGGCTGTTGTCTACAGGTTACATTTGATAAATAT
This sequence comes from Chrysolina americana, assembly GCA_958502065.1. NCBI lineage: Eukaryota > Metazoa > Arthropoda > Insecta > Coleoptera > Chrysomelidae > Chrysolina > Chrysolina americana. The sequence goes on along the minus strand of OY293421.1, from coordinate 50,173,606 downwards.
TTTGCGACTAGTTCACTCCCAGATGTTACGATAGAATTCCATTGTTGACAAAATGTAGCGATCAAGAGAGAATAATACATTCTCAAGCATTTGTAAGACCATGTTTCCACAAAAAAAAATAATCTGATCGGAGTTTTTATTTGTAATTCGACACGATGATCTGAGATACGGTAGTTGAAAAATAGATAGCAATGAGAAGTTAATTGAATATATATTTTCATCAGAAACATTTCTCCCTAACTAACATGAACTCGTCATTATATAATCACTATTATTATTATTCTCTCTTGATCGACAGTTCCTTTATATAACCCCATCTATTTGGATAGTATACCTTAGAATATATACGTATGTAAGTCGATGATAAAATAAATTTATACGTTGAAAGTTTTTTTTTAAGTATTTTCCCATTCATGAATTTTTGTGCATCAGCGGCGTTACTAGTTGCGTTTTTTTGTCCATTTCTCAGCGGTTTCGGAATGAATTGACATATGACATACAAATAAAACGACAAAGATTACATGAATGACAGTCATTTATATGTTATTCGTGCCATTTTTGTAATTTTATTTGTATGTCATATGTCAACTTATCAAGCGCAAATACTGTTCCATGAATTACTTTGTAATCATTGGAAAAATGTGTATTCAAATGCATGCATTTGATATTTGTTTTGGTTTGAACTTGATATTCACAAGAAAATAGGTTGCGAGGATAAAATTAAAATCACCGTTCTCCCAGTAATGGCAAGGTTCCCCAGGGAACTGTTCCTGGGCTACCACTACTCAAAATGTATAGTTCACCGGCGAAAGGAAAAACTTGCGAAAACTATCGCTTAAATGGTGATGAATACCGACATCAATGAAAACAGTTCAGGTACAGAAACTTAAACTGAACGATACTTGAAGTAGTTTTGTCTTATTTCTGTGTTGAGGATGCAGAGGTTTTCTGCGATCTCGTCGACCTTTCTCCTGAAGAACATCTGCTAGTCGCTGAGGATTTCATTCACTCCTACGACTCTGGCATCCAATACTTGGTAGAAGTTCCTGACTATAACCATCTCAGTCGTCCTCAATGTAATAATAATAATAATACTCCCTCATAAACACTCATAGAGTGTACCCAAAGGCATAGCCTGTGCGGGTAGAGGACGGCTATTATTATTATTTGCCGTGGCGCTCTGGGACGACTTACTGATGTTTTTTGGTGGTTTATTCACTTTTCAGCTGTAGAAAAACCCGGAAAACCTACAGCATCACCCCGGGTGGTCGGTGCGCACTAGCACCAAACGTGGGGAATATGACGACAACCAGAGCCCGTGACAACAAACAACTGAAACACGGGCTCATATACAAGGCGTTGGATATTTTCCATGAAAATCCAGAGGAGTGAACAGCTCATTCTAGGATGAATGATTAAACCCGTTTTTTTCTCGTTGCTTCTCCAGGATGTCAAGGAAAACTCGACAGTGGATGCTCCTAATACTCTGATGCTTCACCCATAACTGTAACTGTTTAACTGGCTTCATTTTCATTTTGTTTATTTCGTAATATAACATCATTGAAAACTATTCTTCGATGATGCTTCGTTTATATATTCCGCCAACGCGGATTCAAGCTCCAAGTATTTCGTTTTCGAAGTCAAACACAAGTTTCGTTAAAAAACTCTATTATTCATTATATACAATCATAACAAAAACAGATACAACCTGTTATGAAAATAACTGTGCTGACAGAGTGCACACAACATCTATCGATAATATATGGCAGTGTATCATTTATGTAACTCTTGAATCTTTTGCTTCATGTACAGATCTAGCTGTGAGTAGTCCAGCAGGGTGTTTTGCACAAAGTCGTGGAGGATTGTAGGCCACTCCTGGTCCAAAATCACAAGTTTACTCATCGCATTGGCCATTTCCTCTAGCAGACTTGTAATGTGTAGTTTGGCCTTTTGGCGCATAGCCGCGTCTTCCTGTTGAATAATACACACTTTACACACGTGCCACAAAAGGAAAATGTTGTCCCACCAGCCAAACTACTTCCATAGATATATATGGAATAGTCTGGAACAGTGGTGACCATTTTATTTGTCGTAATAGTGAATCATAAAATAAGCATAACTTTTCAACCAAATTCATTTATACGATGTGAAACAAACATCAAATACGCAAGTTCGTAAAATTAAATCGTTGAAAAAATAAACATGCACTAGTAATACGAGACATTACACAATTTGCAGAGAAGTGGCCATTCTAGTTTTTAAAATCAGCGAGTGTTTGTATTGCAAATAGGTGGGTCATTTCTAGCAAGAAGGTAACTGCATTATACTGGTATGACCATAAGATAAGAACCATTTCAGCATCTGGTAAAGTGTGGAGAACGTGTTGGAGAACGTCGAGTGTTTCAGGTTTGGAGCTGTTATGATCAAAGATTGTGTCGTTGTCTCCATTATAACAATTGAGTCTTTCTAGGTGAACGACCTTTACGACCACGACCACGTCGTTTATTCTCTTCACTATCTTATAGGGTCCTTCCCAAGCTGGTGTTAATTTAGGAGAAACTCCTTTCTTACGACGAGGTTTGTACAGCCACACTCGATCTCCTTCATTAAGTCCATCAGTATTGGCCTCAAGATCGTATCGAGCCACCATTCTATCACTAGTTATCTTCAATGTTATTCTTGCAAAGTCGTGGATCCCAGTCAAGCTATCACGCAGTTCGTCTGGATAATCCTGTACCTCTTTTTCTTCAGCACTTGGTGATCCGAATACAAAGTCACAGGGCAAACGAAGTTCTCTCCCGAAGATAATGCTGGCTGCCTAAGGAATAGTGGAAGATGTCAACCCAGTTCTTTTGGTGCTCTTCTATTACTTTGGAAAGATGTTCTTCCATAGTCCTGTTGGACCTTTCAACCATACCACTAGACTGTGGCTGGAGGGCAGTTGTTCTGATCTTACTAATTTCCATCAATTTACAAACTTCCTTGAATAATTTCGATTCAAAATTCCTTACTTGATCGGAATGTAGCTCCATTGGCAATCCAAACCTTGAAAACATGTTATCCACCAGAGTTCTTGCAACTGTGGATGCTTCTCGATTGGGCAGGGCATAAGCTTCAACCCATTTGCTGAAGTAATCAGTGGCAACGAGGATATATTTGTTGCCAACATTCGTCATTGGAAACGGTCCAGCTACATCGGTGGCGATTCGTTCGAAGGAAGCACCTACCTTGTATTCCTTCATCCCTCCTCTCGTTCTTGTCCTGGGACCTTTGGTTGCTTCACACTTCGGACATATTCAGCACCATATTTCTACATCTTCACGACATTGGACTCAGTAAAACCTCTGCCGTATTTTATCCAAGGTCTTATCCACTGCGAAATGTCCACCTGACCGCCATGAATCTCCTCCAAGACATCACTTATTCTCGATCTAGGCACAACCAATTGAGACATCACTTCTTTGCTGTCGGCTGATTCCCAAGCTCTCTTCAGTAGACCATTCTCAACATTCAGGGAATTTTATTGTGCTTGAAATGCCTTGAAAGTTGATGTTTCATCGGAGATTTACTTCCAGGTGGGTATTTTCGCTCCGCTTTCCTTCCATCTTATAAATTCTGTAACACTTGAATCACTTTCTTTGTCTCGTCTTATTATTGCTGTGCTCCAATTTTCGTTCACCATCAATCTCACTCGGTTGATTCTTCTTAGCATGTTAACAAGAATGACCCTGGGGGCTCGATTATTGCTAGTCAGCATGTGCCCTGATATGGTGGCTAATTCTAGTTTTCCTGCCGCCCATTTGAGGACTCGCTAGTAGACCTTGTCCTCACAGGTGATTTCAAGCGTGGTGGCATTCTTACCCTGCAGTCTTAAATGAGATGTCCCAATTTTCCACATCTTTAACATGCCCTGTCCTTCTGAGTGCTTATTCCGCTTTTCAAAGATTTAATTTCATCCAGAACCTTCCCGAATGAACTAGTAACCGCGCCAAATCGTTGTTCAGGTTCTTCTATTGATACCGCTTGTACTATCAGCCTCGAGGTGTTGAAGGCCTCCTCCACTTCTAAAGAACGTACCAAGGCATCGCTACTCCTCTTGAAGTGTGTTAGTCGCAGAGACCTTTGGATTTCGGTGTCTCTCAGTCCATCAATGAATAACTGCTCCGCTATCTGTTCCTTGAAATCTCCCGATGCTTCTGGATAAGCCAGCTGAATTAGGCTCTCACATCTACTTCAAATCCTTGTAGACTCTCACCCGATTTCTCAATGTGCGTTTTTATTTGAGCCCGATACAGCTGTTCTCGATGTTGATCGCCAGACCCTAACTCTAATGCAGTAATCAGGTCTTCATATTCATTTTGCTGTTCGATGGGTATCGTCTGCAACATACTCAAAGCTGGCACACTCAAAGCTACTAGGTTGCCATAGCTTTTCCTTCTTCGCCCCATCCATTAGCCACTGCCACAGCTTCGAATTGCCGGCGATACATGGACCAAGCGGACTGTCCATCAAAAGTCGGTGGTTTTACGGAAATTCCCGATGTTGCAACCCTGTCTCGACGTTCTTGGTTCTTGAGGAGAGCTATATGGTTTTCGAGTCCATTCATCCCCTCTCGCACTGTTTCCACTTTCTTATTGAGCTCATCGTCGATTTTCTTGACATCTTCCTTTAATTCTTCTTTCAGTTTCTCCATTTGTACTTCGGTTTTTTGGAAGTACTTGACTTGATTAGTTGTTCGAAAATTTTCTGAAGTGCCTCTTCTGGTTCTTTCTTTTCGTCCAATCGTCGCGTTTCCTCGTCTTGTTTCTTCTCCTGGCGCCGCTTTTCCTTTTCTTGTTTTTCCTCCTGGCGCTTTCTTCCCAAATCTTCAAAATGATTTTGGATAAGTTTCATAATATCCTCCATCGTCTCGTACGATGTACTCTGCTTTTCACTAATATCCTACTTCCGACACCACTGTTACGATTTTTCTAAATCATACTCCCAGCACACTAAACTGTTGTTATTAACTTCGCTATAAAAATACAACTACTACACTGGCTAATAATTCAAAACACTTGGACATTTTGAAACTAAAACATTAGTTGGTTTCCTTACAGGGCATTGTACTGTAGGAGACGCACTGTATGAGCAGAGAAAATGATAATACAATAAACTCAATAAACAAACTTTCACGCAAAAAATCGTATATGACCGTACTTGTGACACAGAAGTCTTCTTCCACTGTAGCGCTTCTTTGCTGACAACGCTCTTCAACTCTGGATCTGCTGACAGCAGCCACTTTTTGGCATTTTGTTCGGTTACTCCGTGATTTATGTCAATCCTCAGGCGTACCAACAACGGCTGCAGAAGAACATCGGGCAACGACCAGAGCACGAGGTCGCTCAGGCTTTGGTATTCCTCGTTGGCAAGTTTTATTTCATCCTCTGAAATCTGAAAAAAGGAGGCTCAATCAGCAACCTCTTCACCAATCGTCATATGGTGTAACATGTGTATATGCTACCCTAAAAATATATGTAATTTGGTGGCTTCTATTGTGCCTCCAGGAGAAAAAGTCAATTGGTATGATATCAGGAGATCCTGGAGGCCACGAATCGAGTTTGGTAGATTTATCCGCTATTTTTTAATCGAACTGTACACAACAGACTGTTAGTTGTTATATAATTATCCCAAAAATTTGTCACTGAAAGGGAATTGTCAAATATACTTTCGAAACCTAAAATATTTGAGTATCCGTGGCCCACTTCGAACCAAAGTAATTTTATTTCAATAGAGCTGTAAGCTGATAAAGTATCACTAAGCTCACCTCTTTTTCATTTATGATCCTGAGACCCCAATGTGCCAACCTGTACACAGCGTAACTCCGCCAATTCTTCTCGCAAATCGGGTTGCCTTCCGGGTCTATGCACAACGAAGACAGCCCTTGGATCTCAGCCAGGGCGTTCAACTGGCCCAAACACGTGATGTTCGTTTCTTTGAAAACGACGTGGTCCACGTTAGGAAACCGGTGCTTGAATTTCCCGAGCACCCCCGTAACGCTGTTGAAGTTGACGTAGTTGAACTTGACGGTGTTGACGTCGTGAGCCTTGTTGGCGTTCCAAGGCTTATCGATGAATCTCAGTGCTCCCTGTCCGTAGACGTTCAGGTGCCGGCCGCATATCTCGATCAGGTAATCTCCTCCTGAAAGTTAGAGAAGCTTGTGGTTTCCATATGATTTGATGAAAGCAGTGACGAAAATTTTCTCAAAACACCCGAGAGTGGTGTTCCACATGGATCCAGTCTGGGACCAGTACTCTTCAGTCTTTACATGTATGAGTTTCACACTTCTGTACAGGTATACATCACAGGTTATTAAGGATATAATCTTATATCTATTATCTGCATCTTGAAACTGTAATTTCTCTATATCCACAGAGAAAAATCAAGTGCACTTCTCAGAGTAGAATCCTAAAATGTGATCGATAAGTGTTGTTAGTTTTTAACACCGACAAACGGTTTGATGTCCTAAAAATTTAGTATAAATTCAACCGATTTGTATTACGAATTCAGAATCGATAAGTGTTGTTAGTTGTTATAACATCAACAAACGATTTAACGGCCTTAAGATTTAGTATGAATGCAACCGATTTATATAACGACTTCAGGATCAAGTGTGTGTTGTTGCTCTACTCCAAGTGAAATCCAAAATGGTGAATCAACAGGTGCTGTTGGTTGTTTTCACACCGACAAACGTTTCAATGGCCTTGAGATTTAGTATAAATGTAACCGATTTGTATAACGAATTCAGGATCGAATAAGTACTCATACGTGTTGCTCTACTCAAAGTAAAATCTAAAAAGGTGAATCGATAAGTGTTGTTAGTTGTTATAACATCAACAAACGATTTAACGGCCTCAAGATTTAGTATGAATGCAACCGATTTATATAACGACTTCAGGATCAAGTGTGTGTTGTTGCTCTACTCCAAGTGAAATCTAAAATGGTGAATCAACAGGTGCTGTTGGTTGTTTTTACACCGACAAACGTTTCAATGGCCTTGAGATTTAGTATAAATGTAACCGATTTGTATAACGAATTCAGGATCGAATAAGTACTCATGCAAAGGTGAATCGATAAGTGTTGTTAGTTGTTATAACATCAACAAACGATTTAACGGCCTTAAGATTTAGTATAAATGCCACCGATTTGTATAACGATTTAAGGATCAAGTGTGTGTTGCTGCTCTACTCCAAGTGAAATCCAAAATGGTGAATCAACAGGTGTCGTTGGTTTTTTTAATACCGACAAACGTTTTAATGGCCTTGAGATTCAGTATAAATGTAACCGATTTGTATAACGAATTCAGGATCGAATAAGTACTCATGCGTGTTGCTCTACTCAAAGTAAAATCTAAAAAGGTGAATCGATAAGTGTTGTTAGTTGTTTTAACATCAACAAACGATTTAACGGCCTTAAGATTCAGTATAAATTGTATAACGACTTCAGGATCAAGTGTGTGTTGTTGCTCTACTCCAAGTGAAATCCAAAATGGTGAATCAACAGGTGCTGTTGGTTGTTTTTACACCGACAAACGTTTCAATGGCCTTGAGATTTAGTATAAATGTAACCGATTTGTATAACGAATTCAGGATCGAATAAGTACTCATACGTGTTGCTCTACTCAAAGTAAAATCTAAAAAGGTGAATCGATAAGTGTTGTTAGTTGTTATAACATCAACAAACGATTTAACGGCCTCAAGATTTAGTATGAATGCAACCGATTTATATAACGACTTCAGGATCAAGTGTGTGTTGTTGCTCTACTCCAAGTGAAATCTAAAATGGTGAATCAACAGGTGCTGTTGGTTGTTTTTACACCGACAAACGTTTCAATGGCCTTGAGATTTAGTATAAATGTAACCGATTTGTATAACGAATTCAGGATCGAATAAGTACTCATGCAAAGGTGAATCGATAAGTGTTGTTAGTTGTTATAACATCAACAAACGATTTAACGGCCTTAAGATTTAGTATAAATGCCACCGATTTGTATAACGATTTAAGGATCAAGTGTGTGTTGCTGCTCTACTCCAAGTGAAATCCAAAATGGTGAATCAACAGGTGTCGTTGGTTTTTTTAATACCGACAAACGTTTTAATGGCCTTGAGATTCAGTATAAATGTAACCGATTTGTATAACGAATTCAGGATCGAATAAGTACTCATGCGTGTTGCTCTACTCAAAGTAAAATCTAAAAAGGTGAATCGATAAGTGTTGTTAGTTGTTTTAACATCAACAAACGATTTAACGGCCTTAAGATTCAGTATAAATTGTATAACGACTTCAGGATCAAGTGTGTGTTGTTGCTCTACTCAAAGTGAAATCCAAAATGGTGAATCAACAGGTGTTGTTGGTTGTTATAACACCGACAAACGTTTCAATGGCCTCAACATTTAGTATAAATGCAACCGATTTGTATAACGATTTCAGGATCGAATATGTACTCTCACATGTTGTTGCTCTACTCGAAGTTAAATCCAAAAAAGTTAATCGATGTGTTGTTATAACACTGACAAACGTTTTGATGACCTTAACATTTAGTATAAATGCAACCGATTTGTATAACGATTTCAGAATCAAATATGTACTCTCACATGTTGCTGCTCTACTCGAAGTGAAATCCGAAAATGTGAATCGATGTGTTGTTAGTTGTTATAACACTGACAAACGTTTTGATGACCTTAACATTTAGTATAAAGCAACCGATTTGTATAACGATTTCAGAATCAAATATGTACTCTCACCTGTTGCTGCTCTACTCGAGGTTAAATCCAAAAAAGTGAATCGATGTGTTGTTAGTTGTTATAACACTGATAAACGTTTTGATGACCTTAAGATTTAGTATAAATGCAACCGATTTGTATAACGATTTCAGGTTCGAATATGTACTACCACATGTTGTTGCTCTACTCAAAGTTAAATCCAAAAAAGTGAATCGATGTGTTGTTAGTTGCTATAACACTAAGAAACGTTTTGATGACCTTAAGATTTAGTATAAATGCAAACGATTTGTATAACGAATTCAGGATTAAATATGTCCTCAAGCGTGTTGTTTCCTTTCTCAACGTGAAATCAAAAAAACTGAATATTCCTTACCTTGTTCCCTATCTTTCGGCAAAGCTGGAGATGTCTGCTTCTTCACCTTCGCAGTTGAAGCTCTAGCATTACATCTAGGCGGAATCGATTTTCCATGAACTGCACTCCTGACGTTCCTCGTCAGAGATTTGCTTGAATCCCCACTCGAATGGCTGGGGTTGGATGTGTTCGAGTTGGTAGTAGCTCCCGAGAGTACACTAGAAGAGTCAGTAGTGGCAGTGGGGTTCTTCGGAGAGTTTTCTCGGAGAAGTGGAATGACTGTCGGTAGGCATTTACTGTAAATAAATAATTTTGGGAGTTGTCAACGATAATAGCCTTAGTATAGTCAGTATTGGGAAAACTGAAGGAAAGGAAAATAAAAGGACGTTGCAGGTAAACACTCACGTCCGAGGAATCTCCTCTGCTTCCTTCCTTTCGAAGTCTGCCTCCGGTTCCGACTCAGACTCCGATTCCTTCGAACTACAGGAGCTATAAAAGGACTCGGCGGCATCGAGCTCACTACCGCTAGCGAACGAGCTCACAGAGCTATCGACATTGGGGCCGACGCTGGAAAGGCTACCGGACATCTTGGTGCTGCCCTCTCTGCCGTGGTCCTCCTCCAATTTGTTGATGATCGGCACCAGGATGGGCGGCAGTTTGAAAAACTCGTTGCCCGACGTGTTGGAAGAGGAGGTGTTCTGCGAATTTTCCGTGTCTTGGGATGAAGTTCTGAGCAAGCTGAGTTTCTTGTCGGCCAGCATGGGTACCTTCGTTGCCTGAGTACACTGCAAGGAAAAGTATAGTATGTGTATATTGGAACACTGGTGTGAATACTGTAACGACCCTTGAGCCGGACCGAACCGCGTTTGTTTGGATATTCACGCTCAGCCTGACCGGGTGATATTATCGCTGATGGAAGCAACCCACGCTGTACTTACGTATACTTTGGATTTCACCGGCCTGGTGGTATTGGAAGCGATCTTCCTCAGCGGCGTCAGAATGAAATCCGGATCGGGTTTGAGATTCTTGACGGTTTTTTCCGCGATGTTGACGCTGGTCGTTAGACACTTCGTTTGCGACCTGAGCAGCTCCCAGTTCGTTCTGGCGTTGGAGATCACTTCTTCCCGGCGACAAGTCAAAGAGAGGTCGCTAGTGAGGTCCATGAACGTCGCGTTGGTGGCTTCTTTGTTTCTCCTCCAGGCCATGGCCGCCTTCCGCACTTGCTCAGTGATTTGCATCGAGTTGAGTTTGATCAGCAAGGGGAGGTAGGAGACGAGGAACGATACGCAGTCGCCAGCTAGCGATATCGGATTGCTGTCTATGGATATTTCTTTGATGTTGGGAGATTTGGCTAGACTGCTCATGTCTTCGACACTGAAAATAACAGCGATTTATAAATAGTATAGGATCCCACTATAAAACGATCTTCACTGAGCTTCAAAAAAACTATTTGATTTCAGGAAAAACATTTTGAAAATGTATAAAACATATATTCTTACCTCTGATTTTCTCACGACAATTTTTAAACTTCGCGAATATATTTAAACCGTTTATTTATCTTTTTTACAAATCGATGTACATGCTTTTTTTATTGAATTTTTCCATATTCTTTCTCATCTTCACATACATTATCGTATGTTTTATGAAAACTCACCATTGCAGATCGTTATTGCTGAGGAACAACTTCACTAGGTTCGGGACATCACCGAAACCCAGTAACTTCTTCAGCCTGTTCCTCCTCAAATTCAGTTCTTGCAGAGAGTGCAGGCCTTGAAAGTCCTTGTTGCCGATGGATCGCAGCTGATTTCCCGCCAAATTGAGCACCTTCAGTTCCTTGAGATTCGTTAAACCCTCGACTTGGGATATTTGGTTGCCATGGAAATCGAGCACTTCGAGTTTCAGCAGTTTATCCAGTCCCTCGATTTTCTTGATTCTGAGAAAGACGCCATATTATGAGTATGGGCAGGGTTAGGAAAATTCTCAAAGCAAAGCAGAATTTCAACGGAAGAAATTAATGTAAGAACGACAAGTTTGATGATGCATCCAGCTGTGGTTTAGTCTCAGAATATGTATAAAGTTTTGTCCATTGACGTTAAATTTTATTTCACTACTGATTCAGTCGGAATACCTATTCAAAATTATCTTTATAAGTTTATTATTTTACAATGAAATTCATGCCGTTCTGCCGTCTCTTTATTTCGCCACCGTAGGCAGTCCAAGATAAAGGTTACTGATCAGGCATCGAATCATTCCTGGAAATTGGCGAAAGAATTCGCGCCTCCGCCATTTCCAAAAATACGCATTAAGCATAAAAATTCCCTTACAATTAATTGAACATAGCGTTCATTCGTTTGCAACGAGGTGTAGTGTAGTGTAGTCTACACCACCTTTTGAATCGAGTGTAGCTGAGTGCAGTTACACAAAGGAGTGAGCCAATCCATCTTACCCGTACTGAAAAAATTTATTTTTCCAGACTTGTAACGTAAACAACTATTGTAGGTTTATTGTTTTACACTCCAGTTCATGCCATTCTGCCGTCCCTTTATCATGCCACCCTGGGCAGTCCAAGATAAAGATTACTAAACGCCATCAGGCATCAAATCATTCCTAAAAATTGGCGAAAGAGCGTCTCGCCTCCGCCATTTCCAAAAATACGCCATTAAGCATAAAAATTCCCTTACAATTAATTGAACATAGCGTTTATTCGTTTGCAACGAGGTGTAGTGTAGTGTAGTCTACACCACCTTTTGAATCGAGTGTAGCTGAGTGCAGTTACACAAAGGAGTGAGCCAATCCATCTTACCCGTACTGAAAAAATTTATTTTTCCAGACTTATAACGTAAACAACTATTGTAGGTTTATTGTTTTACACTCCAGTTCATGCCATTCTGCCGTCCCTTTATCATGCCACCCTAGGCAATCCAAGATAAAGGTTACTAAACGCCATCAGGAATCAAATCGTCCGGTTCCTTGAAATTGGCGAAAGAGCGTCGCGCCTCCGCCATTTCCAAAAACCTGCCATAAAGCAAAAAAATCCCCTGAAATTAATTGAACATATCGTTCATTCGTTTGCTACGAAGTGTAGTGTAGTGTAATTTATACCACCTTTTGAATCGAGTGTAGCTGAGTGCAGTTACACGAAGGAGTGAGCCAATCCATCTTACCCGTACTGAAAAAAAATATTTTTCCAGACTTGTAACGTAAACAACTATTGTAGGTTTATTGTTTTACACTCCAGTTCATGCCATTCTGCCGTCCCTTTATCATGCCACCCTGGGCAGTCCAAGATAAAGATTACTAAACGCCATCAGGCATCAAATCATTCCTAAAAATTGGCGAAAGAGCGTCGCGCCTCCGCCATTTCCAAAAATACGCCATTAAGCATAAAAATTCCCTTACAATTAATTGAACATAGCGTTTATTCGTTTGCAACGAGGTGTAGTGTAGTGTAGTCTACACCACCTTTTGAATCGAGTGTAGCTGAGTGCAGTTACACAAAAGAGTGAGCCAATCCATCTTACCCGTACTGAAAAAAATTATTTTTCCAGACTTGTAACGTAAACAACTATTGTAGGTTTATTGTTTTACACTCCAGTTCATGCCATTCTGCCGTCCCTTTATCATGCCACCCTAGGCAATCCAAGATAAAGGTTACTAAACGCCATCAGGAATCAAATCGTCCGGTTCCTTGAAATTGGCGAAAGAGCGTCGCGCCTCCGCCATTTCCAAAAACCTGCCATAAAGCAAAAAAATCCCCTGAAATTAATTGAACATATCGTTCATTCGTTTGCTACGAAGTGTAGTGTAGTGTAATTTACACCACCTTTTGAATCGAGTGTAGCTGAGTGCATTTACACGAAGGAGTGAGCCAATCCATCTTACCCGTACTGAAAAAAAATATTTTTCCAGACTTGTAACGTAAACAACTATTGTAGGTTTATTGTTTTACACTCCAGTTCATGCCATTCTGCCGTCCCTTTATCATGCCACCCTGGGCAGTCCAAGATAAAGATTACTAAACGCCATCAGGCATCAAATCATTCCTAAAAATTGGCGAAAGAGCGTCGCGCCTCCGCCATTTCCAAAAATACGCATTAAGCATAAAAATTCCCTTACAATTAATTGAACATAGCGTTCATTCGTTTGCAACGAGGTGTAGTGTAGTGTAGTCTACACCACCTTTTGAATCGAGTGTAGCTGAGTGCAGTTACACAAAGGAGTGAGCCAATCCATCTTACCCGTACTGAAAAAAATTATTTTTCCAGACTTGTAACGTAAACAACTATTGTAGGTTTATTGTTTTACACTCCAGTTCATGCCATTCTGCCGTCCCTTTATCATGCCACCCTAGGCAATCCAAGATAAAGGTTACTAAACGCCATCAGGAATCAAATCGTTCGGTTCCTTGAAATTGGCGAAAGAGCGTCGCGCCTCCGCCATTTCCAAAAACCTGCCATAAAGCAAAAAAATCCCCTGAAATTAATTGAACATAGCGTTCATTCGTTTGCAACGAGGTGTAGTGTAGTGTAGTCTACACCACCTTTTGAATCGAGTGTAGCTGAGTGCAGTTACACAAAGGAATGTACCAATCAATCTCACCCGTACTGAAGAAAATTATTTTTCCAGACTTGTAATGTAAATAGCTATTGAGGTATTATTGTTTTACACTCGTTCTGCCGTCCCTTTATTTCGCCACCCTGGGCAGTCCAAGATAAAGATTACCAAACGCCATCAGGCATCAAATCATTCCTAAAAATTGGCGAAAGAGCGTCGCGCCTCCGCCATTTCCAAAAATACGCATTAAGCATAAAAATTCCCTTACAATTAATTGAACATAGCGTTCATTCGTTTGCAACGAGGTGTAGTGTAGTGTAGTCTACACCACCTTTTGAATCGAGTGTAGCTGAGTGCAGTTACACAAAGGAGTGAGCCAATCCATCTTACCCGTACTGAAAAAAATTATTTTTCCAGACTTGTAACGTAAACAACTATTGTAGGTTTATTGTTTTACACTCCAGTTCATGCCATTCTGCCGTCCCTTTATCATGCCACCCTAGGCAATCCAAGATAAATGTTACTAAACGCCATCAGGAATCAAATCGTTCGGTTCCTTGAAATTGGCGAAAGAGCGTCGCGCCTCCGCCATTTCCAAAAACCTGCCATAAAGCAAAAAAATCCCCTGAAATTAATTGAACATAGCGTTCATTCGTTTGCAACGAGGTGTAGTGTAGTGTAGTCTACACCACCTTTTGAATCGAGTGTAGCTGAGTGCAGTTACACAAAGGAATGTACCAATCAATCTCACCCGTACTGAAGAAAATTATTTTTCCAGACTTGTAATGTAAATAGCTATTGAGGTATTATTGTTTTACACTCGTTCTGCCGTCCCTTTATTTCGCCACCCTGGGCAGTCCAAGATAAAGATTACTAAACGCCATCAGGCATCAAATCATTCCTAAAAATTGGCGAAAGAGCGTCGCGCCTCCGCCATTTCCAAAAATACGCATTAAGCATAAAAATTCCCTTACAATTAATTGAACATAGCGTTCATTCGTTTGCAACGAGGTGTAGTGTAGTGTAGTCTACACCACCTTTTGAATCGAGTGTAGCTGAGTGCAGTTACACAAAGGAGTGAGCCAATCCATCTTACCCGTACTGAAAAAAATTATTTTTCCAGACTTGTAACGTAAACAACTATTGTAGGTTTATTGTTTTACACTCCAGTTCATGCCATTCTGCCGTCCCTTTATCATGCCACCCTAGGCAATCCAAGATAAAGGTTACTAAACGCCATCAGGAATCAAATCGTTCGGTTCCTTGATATTGGCGAAAGAGCGTCGCGCCTCCGCCATTTCCAAAAACCTGCCATAAAGCAAAAAAATCCCCTGAAATTAATTGAACATAGCGTTCATTCGTTTGCAACGAGGTGTAGTGTAGTGTAGTCTACACCACCTTTTGAATCGAGTGTAGCTGAGTGCAGTTACACAAAGGAATGTACCAATCAATCTCACCCGTACTGAAGAAAATTATTTTTCCAGACTTGTAATGTAAATAGCTATTGAGGTATTATTGTTTTACACTCGTTCTGCCGTCCCTTTATTTCGCCACCCTGGGCAGTCCAAGATAAAGATTACTAAACGCCATCAGGCATCAAATCATTCCTAAAAATTGGCGAAAGAGCGTCGCGCCTCCGCCATTTCCAAAAATACGCATTAAGCATAAAAATTCCCTTACAATTAATTGAACATAGCGTTCATTCGTTTGCAACGAGGTGTAGTGTAGTGTAGTCTACACCACCTTTTGAATCGAGTGTAGCTGAGTGCAGTTACACAAAGGAGTGAGCCAATCCATCTTACCCGTACTGAAAAAAATTATTTTTCCAGACTTGTAACGTAAACAACTATTGTAGGTTTATTGTTTTACACTCCAGTTCATGCCATTCTGCCGTCCCTTTATCATGCCACCCTAGGCAATCCAAGATAAAGGTTAATAAACGCCATCAGGAATCAAATCGTTCGGTTCCTTGAAATTGGCGAAAGAGCGTCGCGCCTCCGCCATTTCCAAAAACCTGCCATAAAGCAAAAAAATCCCCTGAAATTAATTGAACATAGCGTTCATTCGTTTGCAACGAGGTGTAGTGTAGTGTAGTCTACACCACCTTTTGAATCGAGTGTAGCTGAGTGCAGTTACACAAAGGAATGTACCAATCAATCTCACCCGTACTGAAGAAAATTATTTTTCCAGACTTGTAATGTAAATAGCTATTGAGGTATTATTGTTTTACACTCGTTCTGCCGTCCCTTTATTTCGCCACCCTGGGCAGTCCAAGATAAAGATTACTAAACGCCATCAGGCATCAAATCATTCCTAAAAATTGGCGAAAGAGCGTCGCGCCTCCGCCATTTCCAAAAATACGCATTAAGCATAAAAATTCCCTTACAATTAATTGAACATAGCGTTCATTCGTTTGCAACGAGGTGTAGTGTAGTGTAGTCTACACCACCTTTTGAATCGAGTGTAGCTGAGTGCAGTTACACAAAGGAGTGAGCCAATCCATCTTACCCGTACTGAAAAAAATTATTTTTCCAGACTTGTAACGTAAACAACTATTGTAGGTTTATTGTTTTACACTCCAGTTCATGCCATTCTGCCGTCCCTTTATCATGCCACCCTAGGCAATCCAAGATAAAGGTTACTAAACGCCATCAGGAATCAAATCGTTCGGTTCCTTGAAATTGGCGAAAGAGCGTCGCGCCTCCGCCATTTCCAAAAACCTGCCATAAAGCAAAAAAATCCCCTGAAATTAATTGAACATAGCGTTCATTCGTTTGCAACGAGGTGTAGTGTAGTGTAGTCTACACCACCTTTTGAATCGAGTGTAGCTGAGTGCAGTTACACAAAGGAATGTACCAATCAATCTCACCCGTACTGAAGAAAATTATTTTTCCAGACTTGTAATGTAAATAGCTATTGAGGTATTATTGTTTTACACTCGTTCTGCCGTCCCTTTATTTCGCCACCCTGGGCAGTCCAAGATAAAGATTACTAAACGCCATCAGGCATCAAATCATTCCTAAAAATTGGCGAAAGAGCGTCGCGCCTCCGCCATTTCCAAAAATACGCCATTAAGCATAAAAATTCCCTTACAATTAATTGAACATAGCGTTCATTCGTTTGCTACGAGGTGTAGTGTAGTGTAATCTACACCACATTTGGAATCGAGTGTAGCTGATTGCAGTTACACAAAGGAGTGTTTTTCCTCGTACAATGAGATATTAAATTATGATCCGTGCAAATAAAAGCTGGGATATCATCAAATTACCTGTAAAGACTGCCAGACGTATGTGGGTCAAACTATAAGGTCCGTGAAAGTAAGGTTCAAAGAACACATTGCTCATATCCGATTTTCGAGGACAGAAAGAAATATCGAGTGTGGTCGAAAATGATTAAAGTAGAAATTGATATTTAGTTTTGATGTGATATACGGTGTGTTTCACTTCTGATGGAAAGACCCTCGTATCTTCCGTAATTTTCAACGAAGAATTATGAAGTTTTCAGATATACACCGCACGCCAATAGCAATGGAACCACCCATTTTTACGGAAAGTTATATCAGAAGGCAAAATTGGGCCGAAATCATTTAGGATCTAAAAATGACTACTAATACACCTGTCCCTGAAAAACTTTCAATCCTGGAAAATTCTATTTTTTTTCGCAAGAGGCAAGTGTATTAGTAGTAATTTGGGGATCCTAAACACAAATTCGAAGGAATTTTGGTTAATTTTTCCCCCTAATAAAACTTGGGTAGCTCCATCGCTGCTGGTGCGCAGAGTATATCACGTAGGATGACTCCTTTTATGAGTTAATTACTAGTATTTCTTCTATCGATGCTGAAAATTTCATGGTTTTACGTCGAAAATTACGGAAGATACGGGGGTGTTTCCATGACTAGTGAAACACACTGTATGTCATGAACGCTGTTTCATTGTTCCATTATGCTCATTAGTATTGTCCTTAATATCAATATTAATCATCAA
This sequence comes from Chrysolina americana, assembly GCA_958502065.1. Lineage (NCBI taxonomy): Eukaryota > Metazoa > Arthropoda > Insecta > Coleoptera > Chrysomelidae > Chrysolina > Chrysolina americana. The sequence continues at coordinate 50,155,955 of OY293421.1, read as the reverse complement.
GGATAGTGGTAGGCTATATTATATTCAATAATGAAGGAGCTAGGTATGAATGTGTACATCAGATTAAGTTGCATTTTAAGAAATATGTGATCTGAACATTTTACAGTTTCTGCTCTTATACGAGTATGCCTTTGAATGTAATGCTTGAAAGCATTTTTCGCAAGGACTGAGATGTATCTATTAACATCCACAAAATGGAAGCAAGAGGTGAAGTACCCTAGACTCAAAACTACTCTGGAACAGACACGTAGAAAAGATCGTTAACAAGGCAAAATCATCACTGATAATGTGCAGGAACATTGCAGGAAAAACATGGGGCTGTAACCCATCAATGGGGATGTACACCATGATAGTGAGACCTATGATCACCTACGGAGAAGTAGTATGGCATGACAGAACCGAACTTGCCATAACGAAGAAAATCCCGAAGAAAGTGCAAAGACTATCATGTCTTTGTCTAACAGGAGCAATGAGGTCTACTACAACAGCAGCAATAGAGGTAATTTTGGACCTCACTCCTCTCCATATCATGGTGAGGAGAACTGCTTGGGGAGCAAACCTCAGGTTGGCTAAAGTCGGACTCAAAGGGACAGCACACAACGTAAGGGGCTCAACCCCCACCGAAAGTGCACACCTGCCGATCTCCCAACTGAAGAAATTACCAGGAAATTTAGTTTCGAGAAATTTTTTCGAACGGAATTAAATACCAAAAGTGGATGGAGCATAGAATCCATTCCAGCACTGGGAAAGAATACCATAACATGATACACAGACGGGTCCAAAACTCCCGACGGAACTGGAGTAGAAGTCTTTGGTCCTCGTACCAAATATTCCGAACCCATGGGTCAGTTCCCCAGTATTTTCCAAGCAGAAATTCACACCATTGAAAGGTGCATTCAATTCAACCTCGACAGAAAATACCGGAACAAGGAAATCGCAATCCTCTCCTATAGTCAAGCAGCTATCAAAGCGTTGAGCTCATATAACATCAAGTCAAAGATGGTCTGGGAATGCCTAGACAAACTTAATGATCTAGGCAGGAACAACAAGGTGATCCTCCTCTGGGTACCGGGGCACGTCGGAGTGGAGGGCAATGAACAAGCAGATACCCTGGCATGAAAATGGGCATCAACGCCACTGATCGGGCCAGAACCATTCTGCGGACTTGGAAAATCTTACTTTCAAGAAGAACTCAATGAAACTGAAGAAGCAATGAGAGCAACATACTGGCAAAGACTTCCAGGGCTGAGGCAGGCCAATGATCTCCTCGGAAACTTCAACTGAGGAAGATCGAAGACACTGATTAACCTCAGCAAAACTAGTCTGAAGACAATCACGGGATTTCTGACGGGGCACTGCAGACTCAAAGAACACCTAAGGAAGCTAGGCTTAGAGGAGGACAGCACCTGCAGATTCTGTGGGGAAACACCACACCATATATTGATGGAGTGTTATGCTGTACATCACAAGAGATTGAATATACTGGGATCACACCAGCTGACTGTGGGAGAAATACCACGAATAGACCCCCTCAAAATCCTTAAATTCCTCAAGGAATTGGGGCTTGACGGGCTGCTGTAAACGAGAACACCTTGAAATGGCAGAAGAAGATGGGGCACAATAGATCTAATTAGGTCGCAACGCATCAGTCACCATCCATACCAGAAATTATTATGTATATAAAGTTCCAGTACCAATTCCAGTAATTGTAGAATAATTGTCAAGAATTTGGCGTGAACAAAAATTATCTGTCGCACTTATAGTTTTTTTTTATATCGGGTGGCTGTGCTAACTTTATATCAAATGTGGTAACCAAACATTGTCTAGTAGTTGTCGAAATACATTTGACGTGAAAGTAATGCGAAAAATCTTTTTTTACAGTTTATCCGCGCATTTTTTATTGGAATTCTTGATATACGGGGAAATTTTGCGAAATTGGCAACACCGCATGCATTTCAAGGATTTGTGCGTTTTTTATTAAACTACTGTCGAATATATTTTGTTATGCATTCTTTCTGGAACAAATGAAAAACTTATTTTGAACAATATGGAAAGTCAGTGTTCCAGGGTAAAACTCTTCAAAATTTATAATTTTTTTTGTAGGCTCCAAAATTCACTAATCGATTTTTGAATGCTTTTAAAATATTGCTCGAGAAAACTTCCACTTTTTCATAGCCGGAAACTAAATACTTACAAATAATGCAAAAAAGGGATATTCCAGTTTATCGGTGATATACTCACATAATTTGTCCATATCTAGTTTTTGTAATAGGTAAAATTTTATTATTTTCAGTCTTTCAACATTACCTTCGCACCAAACAATGATCGATTAAAAATTTTCCATCGGAAATTTATTGATCGATTATCGATTGACGAAAACATAATATTTCTCATGAAAATTCTCATTTTTTAGTAGATAGAAAACTACTTTCGAATGCCAATTAATGGAAATATTTCATGTCAGTAATACACACAAAAAATTTGGATGGACTGCTTTTTCTGCGCCTGAAAATTAACTCCTCAATTGTGAATGCGTAAAACAGATTTGCCGTGGAACTCTGAAATTTCCGGAAGCAGAAAAATTATCTGTGATTTGAAAAATTCAATTATTTTCAATCTTTCGGTATTAACTAAATATAATCAGTGAATTTTTCTATTTTTCACAATTAGTTTTTCATTTGTTTCAAAAAGAATGCATAATCAATATACAGTTACCCTCAATATCCGAAAAATTGTTGATTTGGCAACATTGCCGATATCACCATTGAATTGGGCATCATCAAAAACCACACCGTCGAAATTTTCATAAATGTTCTCAGGGCCGTTTCTGAAATATGAGACCGTTCCGATACTTTTGAAAGACACTGTATATTTGACAATAGTTTAATGAAAAAAGCACAAATAATCCTTACATGCATGCGGTGTTGCCAATTACGCAAAATTTCCTCGTATATCAAGAATTCCAATAAAAAAACATTAATAAACTGTAAAGAAATGATTTTTTGCATTAATTTCACTTCAAATAGACTTCAACAATTGCTCGACAATTTTCGGTCACTACAGTGATGAAATTTGATGTTGACTTATATTAGTGGCAGTGTTAACAAGTTAGCATATCCAACCCATATAAAAAAACATTTGCGCGATAGTTTTTTTTCGATCACGACCAATTATCGACAATTATTCGACAAAAATTGGAACTGGTTCTATCAATTTTCCTGCAAGTGGCCTTGCTAACTTTATATACATGAAATTATTTGGAACACTGCACATTCGAAGTAAATCCTCAAGTTGCTGAATTGAAAGAAATAATATGCAAGGTAAGCAAAGCAACACAAACATTAAACTTTCTATTTTTCAAAAGCATTGTCTGATGGTCTAGCTACTTCCCTACGCATAGAAGAATTGTTTCCAAATCTGCAAATCCGACAAGTTACGTCTAGTTACCTATTTTTCCCCATGAGCAGAACCCTGAGGTTTTCCAACTTGTCGAAACAATGCAACCGTTCCAACTGGTTGTCGTACATATCTAGAAAAACTAAGGTGGGAAACGACTGTTTGTTCAACGCATCTAAACTATTTATCAAGTTGTGCTGCAAAGACAGCAGCCTAAGCCGAGGCTCGCCATCAATGATGGGTATCGACACTAATCCACGCCGGTCTAAGCTTATGCGATCAGGCTGCGCATCTTTCTCTTCTTGTAGACGTGAAACGTGAAGGAACCCGTCAGAATGCGTTCGCACGAGCACCGGTTCGCAGAAGGGGGGGGGCTCATGCTGAACCTTTGCTAAAGTCGAAGCATTCAGGGTACTGTGAGATCTCACAAATAAACCTCGCTTGTCTTTTCCTTGCAAGGCCGGGGCTATTTTCAGGAGGTTTTTCTCGGCCTGGTGGTCATTACGGTCGATGCTTTTCACTTGACTGTGCAGCCTGAAGGACTTTTTCTTTTCCTGAAAGTGGATTTGAGAGGTTGGCGTTTCGTTTTTGGGTTGAGATGGCTTACCACGGTAGCAGGGGTGCTGCTAATGGGCATTTATACTCCATATATGTTCAAATGTTATTATTTTGTTCTATATTTTAGAGAAACTAACATTTCTAATTCTGACGTTTGTGATTGTTGTGGTTATGCAATTATAACCTAAAATATTAACTAATTTTCAAAAGTCTAAATCACGTGACAGTCTTTTCTTTTTTTCTTTCACCAATAATGGTGTTGCTCAATAAGACCATTATCACCAGCTCTCTCTCTCTCTTACGTAATCAAGACTTCGTCCGTAATGAATACAGGTCTTCCTCGAAGTACTGTATACGTTGATCACTATTAATAATTTTCGTTACAAGGCACGTTAAACGGCCGGACACACAAAACAATAAATCCGTCTGCATCTGGCCTGGGTACCAGCGTAGAGAACAACGAGACCTGACGAGAGAGTATAAACAAAATCATTACAGAACCATATAAAATATGTTCTTGTGATAGAAACGTGAGTAAAATGCTTTTAAACCGGTCGTGCTTCAAAAACCCTGCATGGGCATGCATGTATCTGTATCGGCCTTAAAGTTGCACCAAAATGAGGAATATGGATATGGTTGTCTATCTAGTACTTTTTACGGAGATTATCTAGTACGAACATTTTCACACCTCGAACAACACTGGAAACGATCACCGTGAGCCAAATCAGCATAACAGAAGTTCGAGGTGTTTGCAATTTTCAACTTTATTTCCTCCTCGCATTTATACCCTCCTGATAGGATATCCACATTTCATGAAATAGCAGACGCAGCAAAGTCCACTTTTCAATTTTTAGATGGAAATGAAAATTTGGTATTAGGGTACCAGAAGTTTGAGGAAGTGTTTGCAGTTTTCAATATTATTACCACCTCGCATTTCTGCTCTCCTAATAGGATATTTACGTTTCATGAAATAGCAGACGCAGCAAAATCCACTTTTCAATTTTTAAATCGAAATGGAAATTTGGTATCATGATAACAGAAATTTGAAGTGTGTAGTTTTCAATTTTATTACCTTCTAGCATTTCTGCTCTCATAATATCCACTTTTCATGAAAAAGCGTAAAAAATCTCACGTGAAATTATTTACAAAAGAAAGGCTGCAAATTATTTACACAAGAAAGGCTGCAAATTATTTACACGTGAAAGGCTGCAAGTTATTTACACAAGAAAGCTGCAAATTATTGACACGAGAAAGACCGCCAATCATTTACTCGTGAAAAACTGCGAATTATCTACACGTGAAAGGCGCCAAATTATTTACACATGAAAGGTGGCAAATTATTTATTTTTACCTAAGTTGTATTATCCAAAGTACAAGACTGTATTGGCTTGCATCGATAAATATATAATATTACAGTACTGTCATAAAATAAGTAACATGGGGAAAAAGATTATCATTATATCATCAGAGTATTGTACAAAAATGTATTTTACTAGCCATGCTGTTACGTTGGATCATATCTAAGTTTTATCCGAATTCCACAAATATTTTGATTTGGTAATTTACAAACATATTTTCCTGATTATAATCAAATTTTCATGCAAGGGCGTTTCACTTTGCACATAAATTTAAAACTATAATCCTCGCAATATATTTTTAAGTTTGTTTATAATAATTATACTCCCATAATAAACACTCAGAGAGTGTACCCAAAGGCATAGCCTGTGCGGGTAGGGGGACGGCTATTTTTATTATTTGCCGTTACACTTCAGGGCGACGAACTGATTTTCGGTGACGTATTCACTTTTACGCTGTAGGAAAACCAGGAAAACCAGCAAAAAAAAATCGCAAAATTTTCCTGTTTTTCCAGTTTTTCACCGTTACTAATGATCCGATCGGATAGTAAAAAATCACATTTAGTTCGTATTTTAATTTTATACAATTTTTCTCATTGCAGCAACCACACTGTTGAATTAGTTTTGATTTTATAAATATATATTTTTCTGTATTTGAATGCGAGTCCAAAACAACGGAATAATCCCATCCCAGAGTTAAAAAAATTTGTTCAATTATGTCTGAATTTACGCCCTGAATATGTCGAATCTTCGAACCTCAAAATTTCAATAATAAATGCAACTCTCATTAAAATTTTTATTTTTAATATATAATTTATTTCAGAATAATATACAGTTTTTATGATTAAAAAAAAAGCTCAATGCAAAAAATACTGTTTTTAGCGAACATCAGAAAATTTTGCTGGAGTTATCCAGATTTGGATTGAACACACCAAAAACCACACAAAACAATTATGAAACCGGCCACTGGATCTTTCGTAACTTTAAACTACCATCTGCTTGTATTAAAGTATGCTATTTTTTTGCTGAAAGATTTCATGATAGAATTAGTTTTCATCTTGTATGAATCTTCGCATGGACCCTCAAATTACTCGGATTAGAAAAAGCCTTGGAACAAATTTTGCAACGAAATGGTTTTTCTCCTGTATGAGTCCTTGTATGAACCAGCAACCTACCCGATGTAGTCAGTTTTTCTTTAGCTTTCATGGTCTTTGAGATATTTGAATTTATATATAGAAAAAATATTTTTAGCACTATTCTGCCATCTCTTGAACGGTAGCTGAAGTTGACTTCCAAGGTGTGTCGATACTTTCAGAGCACTTCGTTGAAATTCCACCGTTTTCTTTTGCGTCAAACGTCAGTCATCGCGATCGTGAAACGCTCGTACTCAATTCAATATTCAAAGTAAAAGTGAGGTTATTTTAATAATGATTAGGGAATGATTTTAAAATATTATATTTATTTCGTCCGACATTCTTTTGAAGTTATTGAAAAATGAGTATTAGTACCGCTTATTGTTTACTAAATATAAGAAGGTCCGCTTTAATACCCTTCCACTTGTCATTTCCCAAAAACAATTATGCAAGAAAGGATACAGGAAGTAAGTTTACCCTTCTTTTACGAATCTTCCTGGACTCAACCGTTCATTATAGGTATCAGCATGGTTGGCGGAGCTCTGAAAAAGAAGAAACTGGGAAAACTAGGACCTGCCATGGAGAAGAAGGTGCTACCTGTCGAAACTGATCCTGAAAGGCTGACAAAGTATGTCTGCGGAACAAATATCTTCAAAACGGGAGAGGATGTGCTCCTGAAACCTAATGAAGAGTATCCAGAGTGGCTTTGGAATATACGAACTGGCCCGCCCCCACCTTTGGAAGAATTGGATCCAAATTCCAAGGAGTACTGGAGGAGGATACGGAAAATGGCCATGAGGAGGAACAATCAACTGGCGCAAATCAAAAAGTTTTAACGAGAGTTGAATTTCTCGTTGACAAAAATGCAAGTGAAATTCACAAAATGACTAGTTTTGGATGAAAATAAGCAATTGTGATGAATCGTGTAGGCATTTTCAATCTGGTCGATAATGTAGAGGTTTTCAATTTGTTTCAAACTTTGTATTATCATTGAAGCTCATTCAGAAAATATACTATTCAGAAGAAAAAAAAATTCATCATAATTTTGTTAATACAATTCTAAACATGCTCAAGCAGATTTTTGTTAATAAATAATGAGTAACGCCCCATCTGTGGCACGATACCTGAACTAAATGTATGAGGAAGGTTTCTGTCCAACTTGGCAAGAATTGAAAAAGTTTTCTACAAAACTTCCCAAATGAAACTAAAAAACAAGTTGTAATTCGGTAATAGTTTATAATAAAAGGGATGAATCAACATATGGAACGTTTTTGTGATACATAAATAAAACAGTCATTAATGAGGTAATAGTTCCTGAAAAAACATTAAAATTCCACATCTCTGCTGAGACCCCGACTGGTGAAAAATGTCGCCATAGTTTTCTTGGCACTGGGTTTTTTGGTCATCTGGAAAAATGAAGTAATCGAAGAAGAACTGGCTGCTAATGCTTTCTTCTTGGACTCCTCCACGTCTTCCCACTCGACGTGATAACACCTCTCTTCGATTATTTTGGATGCGGTCGACCAGCTGAATCTGACCAATTGTGGGAACCCAAAAACTGGGTCGCATTGGTCGACCAGAAATTTTTTCGTCACCGGATCTAAAAAAAACAATAAACTAAGTAGCAGTCTCTGAAAGTGTTGATATTTAAATAATGTTAGCTACCTCCTGGATATCCACTCCCAAAATCTTTATGTGTGAGATCCAATCCTTCTGCGAACTTCCAGACCATCAACGAGTGATCTCTGGCAACTTTGGCACATATACTGGCTGCAGATACTATGGGGTACGTTGAATCTGCTTTTTTGGCTACGGTTATATTGTACTCTGGAAATAATTCTTTCAAATACGCTTGATACTTTTCCGGTTTACCCAAGGTGTCAACGAATATATGCTCAATTTTCACACCTCCTTCAATAGCAGCTCGGATAAGGCCCACGGCAGCGTCCTTCGATATTTCATTCAAAGAGTACTTACACCTGCTCAACATTTTGTTGCTGATGTAGTTCGGTGATATCACCTCTACAGCCCAGCCTACGCTCTTGTTACTTTTGCAAATGTTGCTGAATATCCTATCTCGCTTTTCTTCAGTCAGAGCTTTCGAATCGGCACACTCCAACGTTTCAAGGATCATTTGCTCGTTTATGGGACAGAATGCCGTTCCATATACCATGGGGCCTTGAAAGATGTTTCAATAAGTTAAAGTAATGACTGAATGGGCTTTCAAACCTAAAACTGGACCTCTACCGGCTTCATCTATGCCAATTATTGAGGGGTATTCTTTGCAAACTTCTGGAATGCTGGATATGTAGGAGATGTTCTCCGAGTTGTCCCACTCGCTCAAAAAAGATTCGAGGGTTTCTAGTGAAGATATTACCTTAGTTTTCTCAGACACACTATCCATACTATCTATTTTAGGTGAACTAGCTGTTTCTAGTGGTTCCGGTGGAGGAGTTTTCTCATGAACGTCATCCATAGTATCTATTTTCGCTCAACTTTGTTATCCACTATAGAGATGATGATATTCCAAAAATCCAATTCTATACCATCTATTTACACAATAAAAAGTGAGACTCCCGCCAAAAATCAAGATGCATTTTTTTTTCGCAGTCAGGCACAGCTAACTAGGCGCTTTTATCTTTCAACCACCGGGGCTTCTTATTCCATACTTGCTATTGGTGGATTTTGACAGATGTCATTTTCTAGCCAATGATTGAGCTAGAATGAGAAGACAGAAGCCCCGGTACCACAGAACTTAAACACAATGTTTAAGTTCTGTGCCCCGTACTTAAAACTCTCAAAAAATAGAAAGTGCCTTATGGACCATGAAAAATCATGTTCCATTAAAATTCCTTCATAAAGTCAAGTGCTGTTCACTCGGGTTCGGTTCTACCGTGACAATTGGAAAACTACTGTTGAATGATGTGACGCTGTATACGAGAGCCGCTGAAAAGTTCCGAAAAACTCCAGGTAGCGCCTGAAGTGATCTGACAGACCACGAAAAATCATGTTCAAATTAAAGCCATTTGAAAAGTCAGGTGAGCTGATAGATCCAAATCGGTTTACTCCGATTCGAGATGTCAGATAGATACACAGATTTGACATATAGGAGCGTTCATTAACTATTCACTCATCTCGGAGATCACGTTATATCAATCAGCATCAGCTCGATCTTGCAAAACCGAACGCACCTAGAGTTCATACTTCATTTTTCATAGGCCGGAAGGCCGGCAACATCGGGTGATATTGTGGCAAAAATACCTATCCACAACACTTCCCAATAGGTAATCCGCATGAACCAATCAGAACTATCCTGGCCAAGGCAGTACATTTGAATCGTACACCACGCAGGCGCAACAAAATAGAGTTTTGATTGGTCCATGCGGATTGCCTATGGGGAAGTGTTGTGGATAGGAATTCTTGCATCCGAATCATAAACGTAGCTAAACCAATTTGGCTAAACGCAAAATTGCAAGAATTCCTATCCACACTTCCCGATAGAAAATCCGAATGAACCAATCAAAACTCTATTTTAGTTGCGCCTGCGTGGTGTGCAATGTAATTTTAGGTTAAGTTGAGGAAGGAAAAATTGCTACATTTTTATACATAGTGTGAAATTATCTTAAATATAGCTCTCAAGTAGTGGTTACTAAATGCAAATATACATTCTATAGTATATAAGTTGAAATACTGGAAATTATTTAGAAAAATGTAGCAATTTTTCCTTCAACTTTATTTAAAATTACATTGCACACCACGCAGGCGCAACTAAAATAGAGATTTGATTGGTCCAGTCGGATTGCCTATCGTGAAGTGTTGTGGATAGGAATTCTTGCGATATTGTAGTTGTAGTGATATTGGCCTAACCAAAAAAAAACGTGCACTTCGTTCAAATTCGCTCTTTTGCCTCTTTTTCAACTACGTGTGATTTTGACATCCCAGGACCCAGAGTTTGTATGTTTTAAAACGAGGATCTGCTTATCTGCTATCCAATTATAATTATAAAGTATTAAAGTTAGGTGAAGCTGGTGAAGTTCAGTTCAGGGCTATCAAAGTCCAAAGTCAAACCGGAAGTTTGTCATTTCTAATATTCTAATTTCTAATTTATTAAAATTCAAAGAAAACAGTTGTAAAAAGTAGATAATGGATACTTAATCGTCAAGTTGAATTTCTGTAAGGATATCAATGAAGATTTTCAAATAAAAATTTCCACTGAAAGCAGAAGCAATTGTAACATGTCCAGTGATAGTGAAATCAATTTTGTAGACCACAAACATGCCAGTGACAGCTACCAAGAGCAAAATATAGAAAAACTTGAGCATAATTTGAATCCAACAGATTTAGGTCAATCAAAACGTTTGGAGAATTCATCGAGTACATGTAACACACTAGAAATGAAAAATGACGATATTGACATTTTTTACGAAGATATCAAATCTGAAACTGGTGAGGAAAAATCAAGTATGGGATCCTGCGAGGAGTGTTACCAAAGTTTTGGCGATGAAACAGATATCTTCAAATCCACAAGTTGTAGTTTTGAATGCAGATGTCAAAATGAAAATGAGTCCTTATTCGGTAATATGTGTGGTCAGGATATGACACTCAATGCAAAACTGACCTTACTTGACAAAATAGGTAAGGTTTCATTAAATTTTCATTCAAGTTGAAAAAAATTTGTTTGCAGCCAATATTTATTTATTCCTGAATACATTTATCTGAACTTTGCCTTCCTGAGAGAAGTATAAATACTCTGTATATGAAGTTGAATGATCTTAACAGAGCTTCAAGTAATGAAAAAATCATATTCTAACTGACAAATTCACATGTACTTGCTTCCACAAGTATTGACCTGAATTAAAGAACATTTGCTTACACAGAAAATTCTTTGCTTACAACAATCTGCCAAATGATATAATAGGGGTTCAGAAACTCTTCAACAGTTTAAAATGAAATTGATCAACCAACTACTTCGATAGTAAAACTGGTTATATTAGCTATATTTGTGAGGTGTAATAATGTTTATTGCTATATATGTAATATTGATTCTAAACTGTAAGTGTATAGTGGGGTTACATATTGTTTCATTTCAAAAATAAATGTACATGTATATTATTCAGTTCCTATTATAGTTTCCTATGGTTTTTTGGTTTACTTTAATATTTTTTTTCTTATAGTGGCATTACAGTAAGCAATGTAAAATGACCTGATCCAAATTAAATATCATGTATAGATTTCACACACCAGTTATAATCAGTTATTTTTTCAGAATCAAAATTGATGCCACTTGAAGTGGAAGATGAGACGATATCTGAAGATGAAGTTACCAAGGAACAACACTTATTTGCTCCACATCAGAGGTTTTCAGTGCCCCCAATGGCAAATAATAGGATGGAACTCAAAATCTGTTTAGAGCGTCTGGACACCAGTCTTTCTTTAGCAGAAAGAAAAAATCAGTTCAGAGGCTGTTCAAAATCTTTTAGTGAACATAATAATTTGAAAGTACATGGGGGTCATACTGGCAAAAAATCATATCAATGTAAAGTTTGTGCCAAGCCCTTCACTACATCAAGTCTTTTGAGGGTTCATAGAAGGGTTCATACAGGAAAAAAACCATTTGATTGCAAAGTTTGTTCCAAGGCTTTCAAGAAGTCATACCACTTGAGGGTCCATGAAAGAACTCATACTGGAGAAAAACCGTTTGTATGCAACATTTGTTTGAAGGCTTTCAGGCATTTGAATACTTTGAGGCGTCATCTAGGGATTCATACAGGAGAAAAACCATTCAATTGCAAAATCTGTTTGAGGACTTTCAGACGAATGGATAGCTTGAAGTGTCACGAGAGAAGTCACGCTGATAATAATCCAGTACGATGTGAAATTTGTTCTAAGGCTTTCACAAGCATGAGTAATTTGAGGGTCCATGGGAGGATTCATACTGGAGAAAAATTATTTCAATGCAAAATTTGTTCAAAATCTTTCAGACAAATGGTGCATTTGAAAATTCACGAGAGGAATCACACCGGTGAAAAACCATATCATTGCAAAATTTGTTCTAAATCTTTCAGTCGAACAGGTTGTTTAAAAAACCATGAGATGGTCCACACCGATAAAAAACCATTTTGTTGCAAAATTTGCACAAAATCTTTCATACAAAAGGTTCGTTTGCAAGAACATGAAAGGAGTCACACAAATAAAACACCATTTTATTGTAAAGTTTGTCCAAAATCTTTCAATCGGTCGAATAATTTGAAAATTCATGAACGGGAAAATCACACGGATGAAAAACCATTTCGTTGTAACATTTGTTTCAGGACTTTCTCTTATTCGACTCGATTCAAAGCCCATTTGAGAATTCATACTGGAGAAAAACCGTTTCATTGCAAAATTTGTTCAAAGACATTCACTACAGTGAGTAATTTGAATGCCCACGGGAAGATTCATACAGGAGAAAAGCCATTTCATTGCAAATTTTGTTCCAAATCTTTTAGTCGTATTGATACTTTCAGACGACATCATGAGAGGATCCATCATACAGTAGCAAAATAATGTCATTAATGTCAAAAGCAGGTCGCATTTGTAGAAATACCGCTCGTCGGTTTTGATAACAAAAATGTTTATAAAATAAAAGAATGGAGCCTTTGGTGTGAACAAAAATAATTGGGTGCATGCCAAGTTACCTACTATTGATTAATTACACAAATGACATGCATGCATGCAGTTTGAAATCACGTAAAACCTGTCTTAAATTTTTACAGAGTTTTCCCGCAATTTTCCACCGTTGGTTTCAATTTGTTTGAACTTCCGTATATTACAACGGCAGGCAGTATATCGCGAAAAAATACAAAAAGAAAAGCGCCTTTCCTTATGAAGTGCATACGTGCGGCGGCCAGAAACCCGTCTTTTTTTCATAATATAGGGTTGATTATCAAGCCTTAAATAAAGGCATGCAGTGTAAAATGGGAGAACGTCAGCTCACCAGCTCCTGGTCTAAATATTTTGTTGCAAAATTTGTTCCGAGACTTTTACTACTTCGATGCCCGGACTTAGACCCCCCTTATTATTTCTTCCCACGGACAACTTTTTACAATTCTTAAAATAATATGAGACTGTTTGGAGATTATTATTATTATTATCCACATACATTCCAATGAGTTTCTAAATTAATGTGAATTGCTCTCGAGTTTGACTGATAATTATTTCGGTTTAGCAGTTCTGTTTTCATAATATTGATTTTAAAATGCTTTTGTTTTTATGGTTCGAGTTTCTAAATGTTTTGGCTAGACTCTTATTTAACTTTACTCTTTTCTCAGGCGAAAGTTCCATACGATTGGCCCAGTTATGTTGTTTCTGTGAATTTCTTTTAAAAAATAAATATCCCAGACCGTCCTATGACTATTCAATTTCACAAACAAATAAATCAGCTTCTCATGTATAACTAATTGGCAACAACTAAAATTATATTTATATCTTCCAATCTTTCTTTTACTAACCTTTTTTGAGGTGTTGGGAGTTTCCAAGGATATCCACATTTCATGAAATAGCAGACGCAGCAAAGTGCACTTTTCAATTTTTAGATCGAAAGGAAATTTGGTATCAGGATAACAGAAGTTTGAGGTGTTTGAAGTTTTCAATTTTATTGCCTTCTGCTCTCCTGATATCTATCCACTTTTCATGAAAAGGCATGAAAAAAATCGCACATGAAAGCCGACAAATTATTTACACGTGAAAGGCTGCAAATTATTTACACAAGAAAGGCGACCAATTATTTACACAAGAAAAGCGACCAATTATTTACACAAGAAAAGCGACCAATTATTTACACGTGAAAGGCTGCAAATTATTTACACGTGAAAGGCTGCAAATTATTTACACGAGAAAGGCAACCAATTATTTACACGAGAAAAGCGACCAATTATTTACACGAGAAAAGCGACCAATTATTTACACAAGAAAAGCGACCAATTATTTACACGTGAAAGGCTGCAAATTATTTACACGAGAAAGGCAACCAATTATTTACACGAGAAAAGCGACCAATTATGTACATGAGAAAGGCGGCAAATTGTTTACACGTGAAAGGCGGAAATTTTTTACACGTGAAATAATAGTAATAGCATTCTTTACTTCATTAAAACAGTGTACAAGTATCACATTGTTTACAGAAATAGTGTCTAAAAATGTAAATTAAAAGATTGACATACACTTTGTTCAAATCGAGTTGAATTCGTTCAGAGTATAGAGAGATTTCACTAATAATAATGACTTCAGTTCTATTTTGAACTTTTGAAATGATTTATTTATGTCCTTTATATGTAAGGGAAGATTATTAAAAACTTTACATCCATTGTAGAAAAGGCTCTTTTGGTACAGTTTTGTAACATGTTTGCTTGCATGTAATACATTTTGTCTGGGATAGAATTATGTTGCCATTTGAAAAATGGCAGTTTGTGAGCATTTCTTTATGGGTACTACTCCGTTTCGAGGAAATTGATGGAAAATATGGTTGCTGCAATTACACGAGAAGCTCAATTTTCATCTGTATCTTACCTCGAACCTTCCTCTCGTCAGCTGTGATGATTTGAGTTTGATGTTCATGGCCAGCTTTATTCGATTGAACAATCAACTGTATCTCCGCCATTTTTCAACCGATTTTCAATTTTGAAGAACAGTTTTATCACAAATTGTGCGTTCTTCGGGATAATGTCATTTGAATAAAAAGTTTGGAGTCACTTCCGGTTAAACCGGAAGTGGTGAATTTTCGGTAATGGAGTCAAAATATACGTATCTGAGTTTGGGGGCGTACCTCACCTCGTGTTCACCCGGTATAGTATTGGAAAAAAAATCGTATTTTACTTGGACCAATACTGTTACGTTGGATCTTAATCTGTCAGCTTTATCAGAATTCCACAAATATTGTGGTGATATGGCAATCTAAAAACATGTTTTCTTGATTATAATCAAGTTTTGATGATAATCGCGCAAGGGCGTTTCACTTTGCACATAAAGTTGAAAACTATAAACCTCTTTAATTAACTCGCATTGAATTCCTGTATGAACCTAATCCATTATGAAAAGTTAAGAATTTTACAATGATAAAATGAAAATTATTGTGATTTCAATGGGCGACCAATTTTCATCAACTTCAAGTATTTATTTGAAAAATGATATGAGTTCTCTTTCATTAATTAATAATTTAGGGGGTGTTTTGTCAATAAGACATTTCAATAAAAGTTTGTTGTTTGCTAATGTGTTTATTTCTCTGTTTGTATTCATAAACAGTTTTGAAATTAACTTTATTTAGCAAATGGTTTTGCAACTTTCAAATCTTGAATGCTAATTTTATGGCGAGTTTATAATAAACAACCAGCAACACTCGATTTATTTTCTCGCGAATATTTAGCATGGCCAAATGTTCGCGCAAACGAATATTCGTAGACCGCTTGGTTTGGTCGTAAAAAATATCACAATTATTTTGAAAACTAATTTCATAAATTAATTGTTATGGAATTAGATGTGCTACTCAGAATTGGTTTTGTAGGTGCTTAGCAGACAGGCATCAAATTGTGAAGCTGTATTCAGGCGGTGTAGTCGTAAAAAGGGGTGTTCCTCAAGGCTCGGTTCTAGGGCCAATTCTATATTTCTTGTTTATAAGTATAGATGATATTAGACATGAAGATCCTAGTATGACTCAATTAAGCAAAATTGAAAGTTTTAACAAAAAGTGATTCAAGTACAGAGGAACTTTCATCACAGCAAACGCTGATAGAATGATGAAAATGAAACAATATATGTATATTGGGATGTTCTATTTGAAACATATAAAGATGTTGAGAGTTAGTTCATGATGCTGATCTTCTTCATAGTGATCTAAATTGCATTGCCGACTGATGTGAAGCAAAATGTCTACATCTCAACAGGAATAAATGCTACTCGATGACATTCAGCAGATCTTGCTCACCATAAATCTGCGGGTGAAAAAACTATCTGTTAAAGAATGACCTAGAAAAAAGCTCCAGCTTTTTCCGACAAATATCCTCATGTTTGTAAGTTGACTTCAGTGTTATATTTACATTTGATCTTGAGAATGCAAATAGTTTTTGAAAGCTTGACAATTTAATGAGTCTCTTCACCAGGACTTTTTTCTGACTGCATCCCCACAGGATATTTTGCTTCTCAGTTTGAGAACAAATGAATTTGAGTGGTTTATTCAACCAGACCAGTAAGGAGACTTTCTCTCTAATGATTGACCATTTTGCATGTTATAAAAGTTTTGATTACATTTTAGGATGTAATTATTTTTTTTCTGTGCACCCTCTCATGGGCTTTCAAATTACCCGAAAAAATGAAAGCCTTACAGCAAATTTTGCAATTAAATGGTTTTTCACCAGTGTGACGCCTCTCATGATTTTTCAAAGTGGTTCTTCGACTGAAAGATTTTGAACAAATTTTGCAATTGAATGGTTTTTCTCCTGTATGGATCCTCTCATGATATTTCAAACTTCCCGAATTAGAAAAAGCCTTGCAACAAATTTTGCAGTGAAAAGGCTTTTCTCCTGTATGAATCTTCACATGAACCTTCAAATCAGATGGATGCACGAAAGCCTTCCGGCACATTTTGCAATTAAATGGTTTTTCACCAGTGTGACGTCTCTCATGAATTTTCAAGTTGTACATTCGACTGAAAGATATTGAACAAAATTTGCAGGGAAATGGTTTTTCACCACTGTGAATCTTCCCATGATCTTTCAATGAACTCGTCCGAGTGAAAGATTTTGAACAGGTTTTGCATTGAATTTTTTTCACTACTACAGAAAGATTCTGTCCAGAACAAATTTTACTCTTCATATTTTCGATATTTTTTATAGGAGGCATAGATAAGTCTTGTTGCTTAGCAACTTCATTTCCAGATATTGTTTCATCTTGTACTTTCAGCTTTTATTCCAAACCTGAAAAGAAAACTGATATAATAAGCAATTGGCAATTGACGCAAAAAACATGGTAATTTTCTGAAAATGTTATCCTAGTGTATTTTGTGAAATCTTACAAAGAATATATTATTCTTAAAAGCACATAACATAATCCCAGGTATGAATGCGAATGAATATTGATAATATTGTTGATACGGCTCTCGTTATAAATTAATCTTTGTTGGTAATAGCCATTATTATATGCTTATTGAATGATAACTATTATTAAGTACACCATCAGCTAAAGCCTTTTAAGTAATGAAAGAAATACATTCAGTGTACGCTGATATTCATTGATTGATGAGTTCAATAACCAATTCTTGTTAGGCTCCTTACTTCCTGACTACGTGAATAATGGCTGCAATCGAAATTTACTGATGAAATGAAATACTACATACCTGTAGTAAGATTGAGAAAGGGCTGTTTCACATCAAGTGTCATATCCAGACCAAGTAAATTAACGAATAAGGACTTGTTTTGTATATGACAGCTACATTCAGATCTAGGAGTTGTGGATTTGAAGATATCAGTTTCATTACCAAAACTTTGGTAACACACCTCGCAAAATCCAATACGTTCATTTGAATGTTCCTCACCAGTTTCACGTTTGATATCTTTGTAAAAAATATCAATGTCTTCATTTTTGATTTCTACTGTGTTACATGTATCTGTTGACGAATTATCCAAATTTTTAGGTCTGAGATTCTTTGCATCTAGTTTTTCTTCATACTGCTCCTGGTAGCAGTCAGTTTTACACATAAAAATTGCCATTTCTTGTGGGATATTTTTCATTGCATCTATTTGAACAGCTTCATTGAAATCGTTAGATTCTATTTTGACTTCAACTTGCCCTATCTCCAATTTATTTCTATTTATCATTTCATAAATAAGTTCGTTCGCCGCCATATTTGTGTCGACATTCGACGATTCGATATCGATATCATAGCATTTAACAGCCCTGGGGTGCTATTTTCAAATCGTTCAGTTTTAGTTCGCATACGAATAAAGACTGACAGACATACATATTTCATGTGTGTTGGTATGAAACAAATAATCCAATTCGCATACGAAACGGTTTGAAAATTGCACCCCTGGCCCTGGACTCCGATGATTAGAAATATTTTATAGAATCGAAATGTGACGTCATATTCGAAATATCAGTACTATGCTTCCCATTTCTAACGTTTGAATATGACGTCACATTCTCGACTCATTTCGATGCTATGAAACATTTCTAATCATCGGAGTCATAGTGCTGTTAACAATGATCAAGCGGGTGGCGATTAGTAATTTCATTTTATTTCTATTTTGACTTTAGCGATAACATAATCTGATTTTGAATTCTCATTTGGGCAAACGAATAGAGGAGACGGGGTCAGCAAAATTAATGTTCGAACACGTATGGCTAGATTGATTGAAGAAATTTATTACAGATTTTCGAACATACATGAGAGTAAATCCATTATGTAGACAACACGACCAATACCACAAAGTTGTATACCTAGTGATGAGCTGGCCAAATGCATGTACAGAAACATATGAGGGTTACATTTATAGAAGAAGAACATAACCAAACTAACTATTGAACATAACCTATTATTATGAAGAGAGAAGGTTGAGGGGAAGAATCGAAGACAATCGTCAGAAGGTGTAAATGCTGAAGTGATATGATGGGGAAAACGAACAAAAAAGAAACTCTAGCGGATAAAATCGCCAAGGTTCTATCAACAACGCCAGCTAGTGTAGACCCTGAAGATGAACTAGCAGATGAAACTCGCGCAAAATTAAATACATACACTACTGACGACGAGGACGACTCCAACGAAGAACTGTTGGGCAATTTCAGGAGACAAAATGTTGACCTCCTAGCTGACATTGACGAAAGATACGCTGGTAAAAAATTTAGTCGCAAGCGTTTTGATGATTCAGAAGAGGAAGAACAACAGAGTTCTATTGGTAAGTACCACAAAATTCCTGGATTCCTAGGTTCGGTTACATATAACTGTTCTGTATCGTTAAAAATAGAGAATTTTCTTCAGGTGACAGCTCTGATGATGAAACTGGACATCTTCCTGAAGAAAGTGCTGAAGAAAGTATTCAGAGCAATGAGTCTGCAGACGAGGAAGAATCAGATGAAGAAAGTGAAGAGGGCGGGTCAAATGTTGAAGGTGATTCACCAGAAATGGAAACTTCAGATAATTTTGAGCATATGAAAATCGAAAATGTTTCACAACAAATGAAAAAGGGCATGTGCGTCAGAAATCAACTGAGCATTTGGGAAAGTCTCTTGGAAATGAGGATTCAACTTCAAAAGTGTTTGGCCGCTGCCAATAGGATGCCGAAATCAGAGAAGTTCAAAGAAGTGAAAAGAGAATCCGGACAGGAGTTCTCGAATAAAGTTAGTGAAACGGCAGGATCCGTTTCAACATTGCTCAGTAAGCTTGTGGATCTACAGAGTTTGGTGTGGAACAAGTATCCCGAGACAAAAAGGTTGATGAAAGATGATGGAAAAGTAGATGAAGATCCTGGAGGTGAGGAAATCCCCAGCGATACAGATGGTGATGTTTCCGAGGTAGATTTGAATGCAGATGAGCATCCAAAGAAGAGGAGGAAGATTGTAGAGTTTAAGACAGAGTTAGGCAAGCAGCACTCAATATATAAAGACTACAGAAACAATGTGATTCGAAAGTGGCACGACAAAACCACTATATCCATAATGAAATCAAACACTAGTCAATACTCGGTGCTCAATAATATAGAGCATACTTTGAACGATAAGTCAAAGTTGGTGAAAAGAACCCAATTGAAGAGATCCGATTATAAAGTCATAGGGGAGGAGAGAAACGAGCTCAGCCCCGATGAATCCTCAGATGCCAAACCTTCAGCAGAGTACAACCCCGAGATATTTGATGATGATGATTTTTACCATCAACTTTTACGGGAGCTGATTGAAGTGAAGTCCTCGGACATCACGGACCCTGTTCAACTGGGGAGGCAGTGGATCCAGCTGCAGAATATGAGAAGCAAGATGAAGAGGAAGATAGATACCAGAGCAACGAAAGGCAGGAAGACAAGATATGCTGTACACACGAAGTTGGTGAGTTACCTAGCTCCTATTGAAGGTAACTCTTGGACGGATGAGAGTAAAATGGATTTATGCAGTTCTTTGTTTGGGAAGAATCAAAATGTCTCGACTTGAGGATAGTGGTTGTTTTATACTGTTATATTGTTTAAAATATATAAGTGAACTATTTATCGCCAATTCAGTCTTTTATTGGGTATTAGAGTTGTGCCTGACACAACTTTGAAATATTCGTATACTGTAATTTATGATTTCTTAAAAGTACAAGACAAATTGTAAAATATTTTTTCATTGAAAATAGGAAGAAAATGAAATTGTTATAATAAGTTCCTGCAATATTTCCATCGAAAATTTGCCGCCATACCATACCACAGATCATGTGACAATCAAAATCGATTTTCACATTTTTTTCTGATACTCTAATAATAAATAATGGACTGTGGCGTGCTGCAGGGATCAATTTCGGGACCATTTCTTTATACTGTGTATTTATTGAAACTTGCTTCCTATTGGTGCACTTGTCCAGCACTCTTTCCGCCTCACTATGTAGTGAAGAGTTGATCGAGGCAAATCCTACACCCTATATATATGAAAAATTCAAGTTTTATACGTTCACAAAACAATCAATAATCATATCAAATAAAAATC
This sequence comes from Chrysolina americana, assembly GCA_958502065.1. Classification (NCBI taxonomy): domain Eukaryota; kingdom Metazoa; phylum Arthropoda; class Insecta; order Coleoptera; family Chrysomelidae; genus Chrysolina; species Chrysolina americana. The sequence goes on along the minus strand of OY293421.1, from coordinate 50,134,816 downwards.
TTTGCAAGTCAGTGTATCTTAAAATCCTCTTGATCCGAAAAATCCGTTGTCATCCGGCCTGGGTACCGGGGTAGAGGTCAAGAGGGTTGACGATTGCCCTAATAGGGAATACGCATGATTTTATTTTTTGGCTTTTCTGCATCAATTTGGATGTCAAAAATTACATTTAATGAAAATAATTCATTAACCAATTTTTTTTACAAAATTTTAAGTTTTGAAATCACTCTTCGATTTTAACACAATTTGACCTTGAAGTCGATACGCTGGGTACACATGATAGCTCACGATTATAGCGTATTGTTTGCTGATTGGCTGCTGACTGAGAACATGTTGTTCTGTGTCATTCATTCACCAATCGGAAAACAGTACGCTGTACTCAAATACGTAAGGCTGGCATATGAACTTGGCATTACTTTCCCCATACACTAGCGCTTCTTGTGGTTGTTTCCGGAATATTGAGTAATATTGACAGTTTTATACAAATATTACACAGCCTTCAAGATCCTTCGAACTGTGTAAGTTTGAACAGTGTACACATGAACTAACGATACGTTTTAAAGTGGGATTAAAAAAGTAGCATTTTCAATCATGAATTAAAAGAAAGAAAACAAAAATGTGAGTTAGCTTCTCGGATGATAACGTTCATGTGCATATAAAAATATTTCAGAACGGGAATACAAGCCTGTTTCCTATTAAAAACCCTGTTTCTGACAAATCCGTTGTCATCCGGCTTGGGTACCGGCGTAGAGATCCAGGGGACTTGAAACTTTCACAAATAATTCTTGAATTTCACACAGAGACAAATATTTATTGATATTGAAATATGGTGGATTACGTAATCCAATCTTCTGCAAAAAAAACCTATACAATAGGTATGGTCGTCGGCAAGTATTCAACAGAAAACAAATATTTATTGGGTCGATGGCTATCATCAAAACCCAAATGAAATATATATATATAATTCAAAATTATTGTCAACCAATCAGTCACATGAGTTTCATTCGTTTGATGCGAGGTGTAGTGTAATTTACACCGCAATTTGAATCGAGTGTAGCTGAGTGCAGTTCCACTAAGAAAAATGTCAAACCTATCAGCGCACGAATACTCGAGTATAAATTACACCAAGTGCGCTTGATTATCGAATCTCTTAGAAAACTTTCATTGGTCCTTTCTTTACCATTAAATAATTTTAACGAAACCCCGTTATACCTTGATGTAGGTACGTAAAATGGGAAAGGTACTCACATATGAAAGTCTTAAGAGAAATCCGTGCTGAGAGTCCCATGTACTTACAGTGGGGAACGTATATAGCTGCTCTCTAATTGCCATAGGGAGTAGTTCCGAGTAACTCCAGGTAGCTCCTGAACGATAAATCATGTTCCAATGAAACCCCATTTATGAAGTCAGGTGCGGTTTACTTCAATTTCAGTTCAGTGGTATCAAGCTTCACTAGGTACTACTACTTCTGGCGATTGGAAAGCGGCTTATATTAGCTGCTTTCCAGGGGTAGAAGCACCCAGTGAAGTTTCTTACCTCTGAAATGAACCTGAAGTGAACCGCACCTGACTTTATAAATGGGGTTTAATTGGGACATGATTTATCCTGATCTGTCAGATCCCGATCAGGAGCTACTCGGAGTTACTCGGAGCTACTCCCTGTGGCAATTGAAAAGCTGCTATTATGTGGTGCAGTATTCTACATTCGGTGTAGCTTCGAAAAGTAACAATAATCAAAGATGATTCAAGATGACCAGCTGTGTTGTTCGTCATGCATACATTTTATGGACGTATCAAGTTGATCCAGTATTTTTTTTCTCTGTGTTCTGGGTAGGCTATATTACTAACTCCATACGCCACCTTGGGAGCAGCACTGTTAATTTGAACACAACAGTGAATCGTACGGGACTCACCCCAGCCAAGTCACGATATTTTTACAATTTAATCGGTGAAAGTAAATTTAAAAAATCCCAGCTCTGACTGCGTTTCGAACCAGGGACCTTCAGCCTCGAAGCCGGACGCCATACCACTTGTGCCACGCCCCGACGTTTGATTCAGTACTGTTTGTCCAATGAACGTATACATATACTAATGATATCAGGAGTTGTGTATGGGTTGACCTTAGAAAACGTTCTTGCCTATCTATTTTCCAACAAGGGCATGAAAAAAAAATGGGAAATAGAAAATGAATAAAGACCAATAAAACTTTTAATATATTTTATTTACATTTCCAATTGGCAAGAGCAATAACTGTTCAAAGAAACAAACCCAGTTTCGAATGTTCCTTAAAAATAGGCTATCTTTGTACAAAATCCTCCACTTTCTACTTTTCTAATTTTTGGTACTTAATTTCTGGTCATCATGATTTGTAGAATAAATCTATAACTCAACTAAGGTACATCAAGGTATGTGAAATATAAACCTGACTTGACAGAACCTTATACATCAAATGTTAAACGTTATACTATCCATCAATTTAATATAGTTGGATAAAAGCGAAAGAAACTCTGAAAATATTTACCCAGGCATCCTTTAAACTCACCAAATATCGTGAAAGGCAATCTCTATAGAAAAAATACCCGTTATTCATGAAAGCATTGAGGTTTTCTCATTTTTGACGTTAACAAACTGTACACTTTTTGATCTTACTAATTAGTATATGCGTCTGGGAGTCCAGTTCACTTTTTATTGATATTAGTGCTTCAATTTTCACACAGCTTTTCGAAATTGTCCAGTTTTCAATAAAATATAATATTGGTAGATGAAGCCGTTACTATATACAGATTCAGAACAGAAAACATATCACAGAGGATAGCCAAAAAAAAACTGCGAAAGTAAACCGTAGCAGGACGTTTTTGTGGAACATTATGAAGATTATGAGCAATTAATAATGCAAAATAATATCGATAAAAAGAAAAATGCCATCCCAGGTTATTCATATTTGATATAATATAATATATAGGTATGTATCCATTTGCATTTAATAAGTCCTATCATCTAGTTTTATATATACTTTACAACTTATCTCAACAAACATGTTCAATTTGTGACAGACACTATATTTAATGACATGATCCTTTTAAAAGCTACGATGAAGCAGAGGCGCAGGCAGGATTTCTGCTTAGGGGGGTGGGAGGCTGACTATAGAATTTCTCTGAGGGGTAATTAATTTTCAATCGCCTCTTCTAACAAGTAGCAATGGGACAATAAATTGATAACGGTAATGGTGGCAGCATCAGAGCCCCCTTGGCTGCGCCACTGCGATGAAGAGTCGTATATTTGTGCTAAGATGTATAAAACCCCTGCTGTTGCTACTCATACCTGTAAAATTGTTGGATCGAATTGAAGACACTTGGTTTCAAATTCACTGTTAGAGGGCAGCCTCACCTTAGGTTCTCACGTTTTATGTGTTTACTATTTTACTACATCGCGAGAATATGTCACTCACTTGTTTCCCGTCGTAGCGATCTAAGCGCCATCTTGCTGATGGTATGAAACTAAGGCGTGATCCATCACTGATAAATAATAGGATCGTTGATTTCACCAGGGACTTTATACATCCTTATTTGTGCATTCGAAAATGTTTTGCTATTCTTTAGATTCACAAAACTAATTTCATCCAATCGTACTTAAATCTTTTTTGTTTATATTTCCCGTCTGAATAATACCGACATTTTAGACAACGTGTAGGTAAACTGTGAAATGGCGCATGCCAAATCATAGGTATCATAATCAGCGTATAATTTTTGCAATGCAATATTGAAAGTTACACGAACTGAAGTTGCATTCATTGTCTGAACAACCTTCTTTTGATTATGTACCACTGTTTCTTCCATTGAAATATAAGTCGCTTTCCATTTGGGAGTTTCAAGCACCGAGGCTTCTTATTCTAGCTCCAGGTTGTATGGAAGAGCAAGTTCCGATCAAATCTCCGGATGAAATCGGAAGTTGAATTCTGCCTTTTGATAGACGCATGTACATTTTAACTTAATATGCTTATTGTAACTTATCATTGTAATTTATATACTTTCTATCAATAAAATCAATTATTATTATTATTATTATTAATCATTCGCTAGAAAATGACATCTGTCAAAATCCAATAATTGCAAGTATGGAATAAGAGGCCGCGGTGCTTGAAACTCTCGAATAGAAAGCGGCTATAATAAACAAGATCCTCCTCAGAAGATATCATTACGACCGTATTATTTCCCAAATATCGCTCCATTAGAATCTGACCAACTCGATAAAAAACAAAAATTGAATATAGAAGAGCCTGACACTCGAATATATCACATGTATGGTGCCAGAGGTGGGATTCCGTGTACCTACCTTAGAATTGTACAGTCGACAGTTATGTCACTGTCTGTCACATAAATTCAACCATGTCATCTTACTTATTCGATGAGACGTAGAATTCTATGGTACATGGAACCCAGAAGTCAGATTACGATTGTTAATTGATCGATGCATCATATTTATATTTGTCAGATCTTTTAGTTTTGTCGTCATTACCGACCATTTATACCTATTTTGGCAAATACTTAGCGACCATTTCTACTTAGTTTGGTAAACATTTACCGATCGTATGAAATATTGTGAGTTGAAGAATGTAGGTATATAACTGTTTGTTATACTCTTGAACTTTGAAGTATCTTCTTCAAAAAGAAAAATAGCAACTTCAGTTACGTAAGTCGCATATCAAAAAGAAGGATATAAGTGGAAAACCATCTTTGGAAATAGAACGCAGTAATGAAGTGAAATTTTGGAAAATATAATTTAATGGACCAATTTGAAATTTTTCAGAAATCGCCGAAATTAGTTCAGTTTGTTATACAGGGTGGTTCATCTATGTTCTCGCAGAGCGTAGCTTCTTCAAGATTGGAAAAAGAAGAATATTGTTGTTAAAAAAAAGTTGTTAACGTTCGATAAACTAAATTGTTCCCGGTTTAAAAAATCCAATTTTCCAATGCAAATTGCAATTTTCTACACAGAGATATTGATATATTGTGTACAATGAAAAACTTTCCTCAAGTAAACTGTTTCAATACAGAATTTATATTAAAGTTATCTATGGTCCGCACGAAGAAAAGTAGTCACCCTGTATTTTGTGTATTTTTTATCGGTTTCACATATCTGTAAAACTGTCCATATGTGCTTGTTTAGTGTCTTCAAATTAAAAAAAATTACATCTTACTTCTACTCTCGTGTGCTTTTTTTACAATGGCTAGTTTAGAATGTGGATCTAGAACTGGCAGTTCCGTATACGGTGGTTCTTTTGTCCCATGCAGCATTAGGGTCCATTCCTTCATATATCCCGTTTGTGGAATCTCCGAATTGAACTTGGCCTAGAATATCAATAGGAATTTCAATGCCATACTGAAGCAGAATCTTTGAAAGTAAACCTAGTTGCTAGTATGAATGAAACCTGCAAATGGATGATTCCATTTTGGAGAGAGATGGACAAAGATGAGTAAAATTTCATATTTTGATGCGTTATTGGTTTCTAGAAACCTTCAATAACTTTCAATGTGTGTGTTGTTTTCCTTTAAGGAATACTACTCAACTGAAAACCGGCTGTGGTGCCAACATACCTCGAGAATCCAGGTTCCCTGTGGATATTCACCCCAAGTATGAGTTGTCATGAAAGGCCATTTGGAGAATCCATCGCGAGAATCATCGTCGTTCTGCCTCCTACTGAGAATCATCGATCTGAAAAACAACAGATATTCAAAATATAAGTATAGCCAGGTCGAAGGTGATATATATTGGCTTGACGCCAATTCAATATCAGGCCAATAATATAGGTAGGTTTAAAATAACGAGAGTTTCAATTAACAGCCCAAGACCTTGGGTGGAATTCCGTGTACCATAGAATTCTACTTTTCATCAAATAAGTGGGATGGCATAATGGTTGAATTTGTGGGAAAGACAGAGACATAACTGTCGACTGTAGAATTCCACCCCTAGTCTGTCAGGAATGTTTTTAACCACTGGAATAAAAAATTAACCATAGCGATGTATCTGAACAGGCTTAATAAGGAGTAACGTTGCCATGGTAATGTTTTAAAATTTTGCATAAACACAGGCTATGAATCTGTGAATACTAGATCATTTAGCGTGGTACATATATTCGTGCGCTGAAAGCCATTTTAGTTGTGTTAGTAGAAAAATATCGATATTATACACGAAAATTTCGTCTTACCTTGTTCCCATTGGTGAGGTGAGGAATAGCTCTACATCTCCTCTGCGACTAGCATTTAAGGTGATGACAGGTTGTACATGTTCCAAGTACCTAACCTCGGTGTTCTCTCCTTTGCAAGCGTCCGTCGTAATTTTCAAAAATATGGATTTTTTAGAAGGAATTTTCCTGAAAAAAAAAATTATAAATGAACAGTAACTTGTGAAATCTACAGTCACTAGTTGAAATTCGATTTGAAACGAGTCATAGAATCCAGAATGAGATGATCATCTAGTCATTGACAGTTAGCCAACAATTTGTTGTTCTGACCAACCCAAGGCTTGATCAAGCTTCTAGTGCGTTAACGCAAACAGAATCTGAAGTGAAGAGAGTGTTCTCGATTTAATTTCGAAAGTTTCATCATCCGCCGATAGCTGTTTCGTGGTTTCCCACTCATCAGGACGGCTTTATGAGATCTCTCGAATAATTGAGCATTGGGTGAGTCGGAACCATCGACATAATCTAAACTAGACCGCTAATCCCATATACGAAAAGTTCATCCCTTTACGAAATTTCAGTGAGCCTTAAGCGCATGCGCAGTTAGGGTCTTTGCGGAGTCCCAACCAATCAAAATGGCAGTTGCCATGAAACAACGTCTCAACTGACAGTTTTGAGCCTTCTGCGCATTGCGCAGACACGTTTTCGTAAATTCAATTGGGATGAATATTTTGAGTAGAGGGAATATGACCATTAGCAGTATAGATTAAGGTTATGTCGATGGTTGGAACAACAAAATTGTTGGCCGCCTGTCAATGTAGATGTCACAAGTCACTTTTCATTCATACTGTCTTTGCGCTAGGGTACTAGTGCATTCGTTTTAATTTCGAGAGATCTTATAAGCCGTCCTGATGAGTGGGAGAAATCACGAAACAGCTGATGGATGATGTAACTCTCGGAATCAAATTAAAAATATTCTCTTCACATATAGCAGGCACTCTTTATTTTCTAAAACATCTTTGAAATATTTTAATTTGTTCTTTGATTGAAAAGGAAGTGGAAAAGTAAAGGAGACAAAATATACACCGTGAAAATTGGACAGAAACAAAACAAACAAAGATAAACCATCAACAAGCAAATTGCAAGAGTGACAGAAACGTTCGATTGGATGCGCTGCAAGAGCTTGCAAGAGTCGAGTTCATTTATCAAGCGTTGGACATTTTCGATGGACGCCTAGAAGAACTGAATGCTCAAATAAAGACCAACTACATTGGAACAATAAACAAGAAAAAAAACAGTAGCCACGTCCACATCTGTGGTTACTCGTGGGCGAGTAGACGAAAAGGTGATAAAAACTAAACAAATTTTGCTCAAAATACAAACGGCTTTTCGAATCTACTTACTGTATTTGTGTCACCGATCCCGCTTCACAGTGGTACCTGGGCGGAACGGTTTTCCATTGTTTGGCCAGAGCCACCATTGCGCCTGCGTCCAACACCCCGAAGCCAAAGAGGTGGTTGAACTCCAAGCCAACGCCGTTCATCGTCCACCGGAATCGTCCTTTGGCGTCGAAAAGGGAGTTTCTCTTCGAGGTTAACACTGTAAGATGCTGGATATCACGCCACGAGAGCTTGGTGCTGGAAAAATGATTTGTTATTCGCACCTAATTAGAAAAAAAGTTCAAATACAGGAGTGCGTTCAGAAAAGACGTCAGGCGCACCCACAAATGGCAACTTGTACAAATAAGGGGAGGATACTAAGGCAAATATTCCATTCCAAATTCTGTAATGAAGTGTTTTGAAACCGTACTTACCCGGCAGACGTTTTCCTTCGCGTTTAACAGTGCACAAATTTTACGCCCGAAGTCTTTTCTGAACGCACTCCAGGCGCTTTCCGATTGTCACGGAAAGAAGCACCCGTCGCTTTCCATGTGAGAGTTTCAATCACCGGGACTTCTTATTCCATACTTGCTATTGGTGAGTTTTGACAGATATCATTTTCTAGCCAATGATTGAGTTAGAATAAGAAGCCCCGGTGCTTGAAACTGTCAAATGGAAAGTGGCCCAGGAGAGCTATATGCCCCTGAGCTGAACCTGAACTTAACTTCACTTGACTTTATGAATAGGGTTCAATAGGAACATGCTTTTTCGCGGACTGTCAGGTCACTTCAGGAGCGACTCGGAGTTCTTGTGGTAATTGGAAATTGTCTTAGGTTATTCACGTCAAGAAGAGAATGGCATCACCACTCAACAAATTACAGTGATGCCAATACGTACAACCTTTCGAAATTTTTGAGGATAATTGTATATTGTCTAGAATGGTTTCAATAACTTGGACGTAGAGGCAGGATATTACATCTCACCCACTAGAGTTGGTCTCTAGCTCTAGAATATGTGGGAGTCAAGGTTCTTTCTCTACTTATATCGTCACAAGTTCTATAGATATAGACGTGGTGGTTTTCATAGGAGAAAATTTAACTCATGAGTTTATATCTTACGACTACGGCGGACGAACAAAACACGCGTTACCTTCCATATCCTAATCGTACCATAAACAAATTTGCCGTGCCGCGAAGAGATATTTTGTCTGTAGATACCTTTCGGAACTGTCTATACTCTCAGTTTTGGAGGTCGATCTGTAATCATATTCTGTCGAAGGCAGTGAAGAGTAATATATTTATTACTTGTTACCAATGCATATATGTAAATTAGCTTTCGAGTTCCACTACTAGATGGCGCTAACGTTATGTTATGGAATCATCTGTTTTGCAAACCTGTAATATTTATCTGCATTACATTCATACTTTTTGAAAATACCTGAAGATACTCAAACATTTTTTCAATTATTTTCACCATAGCTGCCACGTTGCAAAGGAATAGCATATAAATAATAGGTTGCATGGCGCCATCTAGTGGTGGAACTCAAAAGCTGATTTCCATATATGCATCGGTAAAAAGTAATAAATTTATTGCTTTTCACTGCTTGTATGTATTGACGATATTTTTATAAATGAAAGAACGCTGAAATGAAAATATTCGTTCTGTGCCAATATACATTGGTGTCAACTAATAATTATATGGTCATCAACGAATATATTTGAGTGGGAATTGAATATATAAGAATATCTATTTTTTACACTAACTGCGCCCCATATTCATGAGTGCAATTTCGGCGTCATTATACTATTATAATTTGATCGGTCGGTCTAATTGATTATCTCGTAGAAACATCGTCAAGCCGCTATCAAAATTAATCGCCCCTTATGGAAAACACGGCGCTGCCGTTACGTGAATCATAAAATAAATGACTTACTTCGCCTCCAGGGCCAACGCGAATACACCTGCTGCCTCTGGAGCGGCGGCCGATGTTCCCGAATGGGTTGTCGTGCATTTGCCGTACAAATCCGTCGTTGCCTGAAAATTAAACGGGTTGTCAGTTCGGAAAAGCCATAAATATTCGGATTTGTGTATAAACGCACGGAAATTACATGATTATACCGTGATTACAACCACCAGCAACGGAGCGAACGTGTCTGGGATTCTTGGGAAATGGAAAAATAATGGACTGTTTTTAGGACGCAACAGATATTTTTGTTTCGTAGTATTTTAGTCGAATGAAGGCCCTACCAAGGGGAACTTAGAGGAAAAAACAAAAATACTGGCTGTGTTTATACTCAGTATACATTACTGATTTCATGAGTTGAACCGCGGATTCATAACTCGACGTTTCGGCTCCTTTCAAGAGAGTGACTGCCTACTGCTACTCCTCCTACTTCTCGAATCGTGATCTGACTACTCTTTGATCCCAAGAGACAACCGATGTTGGTTGCACTATGGTATTATTAGACTATCTTAGTGCTGTCGTCACGATTGGGCGGAGCTGGAAAAACCTTTCCGAACAAATGGGTAATACGTGTTGAAAACCCATAAGACATTATTGATTTGATGATTTTGCTTATTTCCGTAAAGAATGAGAATAATTGTTATTATTTCCAATAAAGGGTCACTTAATTGAAACCACTTGTAGAAAATACCAATCCCAATGTTTGGAAAGGTTCACCAAGTTCCACCCACTTTGACGTCACGCTGAGATAGTTTATAGATGGTTGGCTATCTGAAAGGGGGCGGGTCTTATGGTTTGTCTTGCCTTTGGGTACCTGCTGAATATTTTAGGTTAGTTCTGTGACCTGGGGATTACAGTTGTGGAAAGGGGCTTCCAAATGGGGTACAATTTACGGCAATCGCATTTTATGTTCACGCAATCAGGTCGTTATTTGATTTCGATGGCTTCTCTGATGAATCGGGAAGTACTTGAACGTACTGAGGCATCTGGTTTCCCCAAAATCTATGGAGTGACCTGTTTGAATTGAATGGAGAGCTAATGCGGAGCTGGTGTCTCGATTTCTAACTGAAAGGGAGTGTTGATACGACCGGAATTGGATCTATATTTCGTAAATACCATGGTCTTCGTTGGAAGTTTTGCCCTTCTTTGATCTGATGAGATGCACAAGATCCATAGGACGTTCAAATAAGATCCATTTAGGGTCTGAACGGACCATGTAGGAATCGTCATCATATGTATGCTCAAGAATAGATTTTCCATAAAAATTTTGAATTATCTCTATGTTGATTCGCGAAATAAATTTAGATTATGGATTTTTTTGCCATTTTATTAGAGCATTCATTACAAAATAGTCATAAAAATACAATTATTTTGCATTTAGTGTAGAAATAAATACACTGAAGCTTTTTCTTGCGTCCATTTAAACATTTCTGATACTTGCACACGTATTTCAGTCATCGCAAGTGACCATCCTCGAGAGGTAGATCAAATAATAAACTTTTTCAGCACCATTGTCTGAAATTCGAAAAACAGTAACTACCCTAAATACCAACGTCAATTTCACTCGACGCGCATTTCGCCAACAAAGTTGGCATTGTATGGAGCTCAAAGCGTACTGAACTACTAGTGATATTCTAATCCTATTTGTTCTACTTATCTAATGAAACTATCCAATTAATAAAAAATCTGTGCCATCAAATAGGTAGTATTGTCCAAAGCATATTGGGCCAGACTCATTTTTTCTGGTCTTGAAAAACGGCTATGAGCAAAGTGCTCTTTGAACCGTACTTTCAAGGACCTTCTAATTTCACCCACTTACTCCTTCTCGCAGTCCTTGACTCTGCAGTACGATTTGAATCGTAAAATGTGTAGTTACCATCAAGATCGTCGCTCAAGCGAAACACGAAGTCACAAAAATATACAGATAATCTCACAATATGCAGAATAATCATCGTCGATTATGTTGATGGTAACAAAAAACTCACCACTCCTGTATTGGGATCCTTGGCACCGTTGCTGAAGGTAGAGGCTAGTGTCGAGGAACAGCTTTCGTCGTAATGCGCATTTTGACCGTCGTTGATGGCGCTGTTGATGCTTATTGTCCACATACTTGCGGCGTACCCGTCGCAGTTACAATCGTCATCTTCACCACCGTCTCCACTGGCCCAGACGTAGATGTTGCCAAGTCCGTTACGACCCTGTGCAAAAAGTAAAACACGAGTTATTCATAATTCTCGATGGAATATGAGACACTGGACGCCTCTGGTACGTAATGACAGTCGACAAACGTCTTAAAAAGTTACGTTTCAACCGTCCAAAGCTTTTCATATTTAAAATTGAAAAAAAATTGTTTAAAATTGTTTTTTCCGTTAACCAGCTGTCATCCCCATACGCACGATTCCTAGCATGTGATTCTATTGCGTTGCTGCTTTCCCCAAATGAAAATGTCGATGGGGTTGAGGTCTGGCAAACGTGCAGGCCATTCGATCGACCATGCACGCCAACTTCATCTTTGTCGAAAAGTTACGTTTAGTTGCTATCTCACTCGTCTTACGTAGTACCAATTTATTTTATGTTTAAGATAAGATAATGAAGACATCTCATATTTTGTGAAGGAATTTTAATTCATTTGGTCATCCAAGGTTTCCTTATATAGTATAAATAACCAGAATTCGTTTGGACAAACCTTCACGTGGAATGATAGGTTATGCGTGATTCAACGAATTCAATCGAATTTAAAATATGAAAAAGTACAAACAGTGCAACACTGTATAAATATGAAGTTGGTCAAATCCTAGCCCTGACGAAAAACCTATCAAAGATCAATGACAGAAAAAATCGACTCACTTCGTTCACTCCTCGGACGATGGCCCTCATAGTGGAGTTTCTCGGTCCGTCGACGGTTTTGCCATCATCAGTTGGTCCCCAGGAGGCGCTGTAAATATCTATGAGGTTGGGTTCGTGCCCCATTGAGTTGGCTTCTATCAGATCCGTCATGTATGGTTGATCCAGCATCCTGATACCTGAAGATGAATGTGTTGAATGAAATAGTTATTCACCTAACAAGTGCGGAAAGTAGTACTTTTCCGAACGCGACGGCAGGTGCACGAACGACGCGGAGGAAGGGTGGAAATAATATATTACATTACTAGTGCGGAAAGTGATATTTTTCACCCGATTGAGAAATATTGTGGCACGAGGCGCAAGCCGAGTGCGGCAATCACAAGACTGTGAAAAATCACTTTCGCACGAGTAATGTACACTATTTTTCCTACGACCACATAATAATTTTACCAAATAAGTAATGTACAAAAATATTTTGACGTTTCACACAAATTTTTCAAAGCCTGCTTCTTATATACAATAAATAACTAACAAGACGATTACAATATTTCCTGACTAGGTACAGGGAATTGACATATGAAACTATTTTACGAAAAGGAACATACATTTTGAAAATTCCTTGCTTTGTTTAGATGGTTCAGAAGTTTTTGAATTGGATATTTCATCGGCTTAGTGCAAGAAGTTACTATCTAACAATCTAATGTCCAAAAAATTTAATGAATAGTCTGACTGAGAACCATTCTGACTTCATTCATTTTTAATAATTATTACTTTTAAATACAAAATATTTGAAGCAATCTATTTGAAAAGTGTATTTTTTTCAATATCATAATGAAAAAAAAGTGTATTTGCGGGCGAGGATCGAACCCGCGTACTCTTCGTCAGTAGTCAATATGTCCCGCTGCTTTACGAACTGAGCTAACGGAGCATGCGGAAAGTTACTTTCCGCGCCTGTGCCTCTTTCCGTGTAACTATACAGTGCAATATACTTGAAAAACCTTTCCAAACAAATGGGTGACACGTGTTAAAAACCCATAAGACATTATTGATTTTATGATTTTGCTTATTTCCGTCAAAAATGAAGATAATCATTATTTTCAATAAAGGGACAGACCTAGTTGAAACCTTTTATTCAAAATACCAATTCCAATATTTGGAAAGGTTCACCAAGTTCCACCCACTTTGACGCCACGCATAGGAGATTTTAAAATCGTACGGAAAAGTACAACTTTTAAAACAAAAAATCCAGTGGAAAAGTTACTTTTCCGCACTCTCGTAAGAAAAAATAGAAGATGTGACGAAGGAAACCATGACTATAAGGCTGGATTTATCCACGGCGATTTATGTCGCGTGTTCCGGAATGAAGTACTTGGCGTCACCCACGTTGGCTGTCACGCTCTGTCATTTTGTTCACGCGTTATTTACTGCCGCGTTCCTAAGCATGATTGGTGGGGGTACAGCACCAAAACTGTTGTAAGAACTCTTTGGGGTGAAGGAACAGGTCCCGTCAATCCTGAAATGAACAATGGAACCCCCCACCACTGGATTTCGATCTTTGCGCTGGATCTGCGTCGACTACGTCACATGCAGGCAATCATCCAACAGGATGCACTCTCTCTTTCTTTCAAAAACTCGGACGCTCTCTCTCTTACACATTGTTTTTCCTATGCTGATACTGGAACTCTCCCAGTATATCTACTGAGAACTGTTCACTGTTCTGTTGCGGGAATCAGTGTATTTAGAGCGATCGCGCGACAGTCTTATGCGCGTTTGTGGATAACTGCAACTAGTTCAATAGAACTAGGAACGGCTAGTCTGTGGTGTAACATAAAACAACGAAAGAGGAATTGTGTATAGAAACACCATTATTTCTCCTGTAATGATAATATTTTAGGCTAGAGACTCAAATCAGCTCATCTGACCCTCTGAAAGTACCAGAATCTAGTCAAGGACGCTAATCCAACCATTACAATGTTCACGAGAGCCATTTTAGCTTTCTCTGAACGAATCATTAATTCGACAGTAACTAGAAAAACGTCTACCGAGTGAAGGGAAGCGCACTGACGTTCTCAAATCCCAGGACAAGACGTCCTAATGAATTAGAAACGTGCCGAGATGAGACATGTCTCCTTAACATCGAGTGAAAACGGCTGAAGCGACACCCTCGTAATCCCACGAACAGTGGCGACTGAATAGGAATCACCACCTATTGAATAATCAATCTGAATCGATTTAGGTTTCCAGCTTGGATTCCCGTGGAGCCGATAGGATTCTCTGTCTGATTACTGCGATCTCGGTTCTCGTAGGTTAGTTGAAAGATATGTCCAGCCTTAATAACTACAAGAAATACACGGGTGTACGTGTGTGTGATGTGTTTGTTTATTTATCCTGAAGAGTGATCGGGATATGTACGAGGATGTATTCAAAATAGTTAGCTTAGACCGGTTCCATGGATAAAAGAATATTGCGTTACCATAGATCATCAATAATTCATTAGGTATTTTTTTTTCCTTTTTGTGTATACTTATTTTTTTTATAGGTTGTTTTGATTATGGGTCATTTTGGAAGATGCAGAAGTCAGGAACTTTCGAATATGAAGATATCGGATATAGAGGTCCGGGATTCCGTTGTGGTACTTAGTGAACGTACCGGAAAGTAAAACTGTTGTATCAAATGAATTAACAGTTGAGGATGGAAAAGAGTTCTCTGCTTTGTCTTTACTACACGTGTAGGGATAGAAGCATCGCGAGATGCCTTGTTGTTACCTAACTACTTAACAGTAATTTCATCGCACCCCAAAATTCTGCCTCTTGTTAAAATCTGAATAACTTTCTTCTGATTTGAACAATTTGAATCATGTTCACACTGTTCGCTAGCCCAGTCCTTCAGCTTCAATTTCGTACATCTTCAAAACATAGGGTTCTTCACACAAAATCGCTACAGGGTGTTACCTGAAATTGTGCAAAATTTCAGAATTTTCAAAATTGACAGCAGATGCATGGAGATAATCTCATTACCTTGAGATATTTTCCGATTTGTCTTCTTATCTCTTTTATTTACTCTTTGGTGTTGCAGACATAATTTTCTCCTCGCCGACCGATTTTCAAAATCTTAGCCTCATTTTGAAGCTGAAACTTTAGACGGAGCGATATGAAAATCAGAATTGACTCAAGATAGAGATTGAGGATCAAGGGCTTCCTCAAAGGTGGCACAAATCTGAAACACCCTCGAGTCTAACATAAGATCAACGCTATTATTTTGACGCATTTTTACGTATTCCTTGCTAGCAGAATACCTAATTATCCAGACAAAACATCATTAGCGACTATTCAAATATTTTTTAACGGGCAATTTGCAACCCCAGGATAAACACCTCTTAGAAAAAACAATGAACCTCGCCGCTTTCTTGATTGCTAAGATAAAGCTCATCAGCCTGGTTGGAAAACACAATAACGAGCAAATAATTGAATTTTGAATTCCCAATTCGTATTAGGTGATTCGACAATTTCGAGAGGATTAATGAAACAGAAAACATTTATTTAGAGAAAAAACGTTGCTAATTATTCAAATTAACGACTCATTTGGACTTTTCGAGACCATACACGAGAGAATACTTTTTGGAAGGGAGTTCATATATTTTTGTTTGGATTTCTTTGGTAGTGAGCTTTGGGAAAATTTCCCCCATACATCATACATTCATTTGAAAATTTCCAAGTACAACTTAATTGACAATATTCCACAGGCTATCGGTGATCGTTTTTTACTGTCAGGTTGGTGATGAAATTTTGTTTTTATTATTTCAAACACAGTATTTGGATACACTGACATGTGCCATGTGTCAGCAATGACAAATGTCAAATTGTTATTGGCTGGGGATTGGTTATAATAATTTGACATTTGTCATTGCTGACACATGGCACATGTCAGTGTATCAAAATACAGTATTTCAAATATTAAAAACCAAAATTCATTACCAACTTGACAACAAAAAAACGATCACCGATAGCCTGTGAAATATTGTCAATTAACTAGGTACCCAAAATGTTCTTCCTTGACAGTTTGACAGATGACTTTTTGAATCTGTTGAAAGCGACACCCTAAATGAATGTTTCTATCGAGATTGTAGAATTGTTTAAATACAAAAAATTATATTTATATGTTGCGGTTGAGGTTTTGCATTGGTTGTTACTTACCTGCTATTTTTGAGTCGTAAGCCACGCCTACCCCGCAAATTCCATTATCACGCGCAGCAGCTACTTCTCCCGCACAGCGGGTGCCATGACTGAAAACGAACAGAATCAACAAATGGATTTCAACTTGTCTATAAAATATTTTGAAAACACAGAAAACTTTTCCAGAAAATGTACGTTGGACAAGTGTGTGTAGGATGTCAAAGTCAGAGTCAGGTACATGGAATGTTATGACTTTTAAGTTGAGTATCGATGAGCCTAACTGGCAAACGCTCACTTGTTTGTCCATTCACTTGTCCAAAGACAATATGAAGGAAAATATATCCACATACCAACGTAACTACGCCACTGGTTTAGGAAAAATAAAAATTATAACTTCCAATTATCACGTTGATAAACCTTGATTAGTGTATCGAGTTTGGTATATTTTGCTTCAGGAATTTTGGAGGAAAAATAATAAATCAAAGTTTTTTTCGTATTTTCGACACCCTGTATCTCAGAGGGGATGCATTTTAGGACATACCTTGATAGGAACTTTTCATCTCGAAATGAGGTGAGGAATCTGTAGTCGGAGTTTGTCGGTCTTACTCTGACTCAACTTGTATACGCAAAATATCATGTTGGTTCCGAAAATATTTGATTTGTTTATGACCAGATACAAGGTTTAGCATGAAAAATGAATAAAACATCAGAAATCCACACGGACTATAAAATTTTCGAGAATTTTCAATCCGAAATCGCAGAGATTCCGTAAAGAGCTTAGGAAATCTTTAATTGAATAGGTATCGACTTGTTGTGCATATTCAAAAAATATTGAGGTTTTAGAAAATCAATGGAAATATTATTCAAAAAATTTGATGATAGAAATTACCCCTTTCAATTTCAGATGAACTTTTCAACTCGAGAACGGTTCAGAGCAATTCTTCGAACGCCAATCGGTTCACAATTATTTTCGGAGGGGATGAAATCCAGAAAACAAACCATTACAGAATACAATAACTTGAAAATATCACTATTCATCGAAAACCCTTGTCAGCCCTTCATCAATCCCTGCAGCCTGATTTCAAACATCTGAAAAGCTTATGGGACTCGAAAAAGTCTGTAATCGACTATACTGAAAGTTCCATTCCATACGAAAAGACATGCATAAGTTAAACAACCGTATCGACGCCATAACTTTTTCATCCGATTCATTCCAACAATCTGTTTTTTCTGGAATAAATCAAGGATTTTTCTCCCTCTATGTAGGAGGGTTGAAAAGCTGTGGCGTTTACAGGATCAAATAAAATTAGCATAGATATTTCTTCCCAGGTCCACGTTTAAAAACGTTATTGCTTTTTTTTCCTAACGTTTCAGGTTTCGGAGGGGTGGTGTCACCCCGGAAATCTTCTCTTGGGCACAGTATTGCTTCAGCAAAAACAGTTGGTTTTTATAGGGAAATATAGATAAAACAGCGGTCAATCCACTTATGATGAAGCTGCCCAGAGCATATAAGACGTGGAGCATTTGTACTTTATAGATCAGAGTGTTCATTATCATCATGACTGGCAATATGTGAAAAATTCACACCCTCAATACCTTTCTTCTGGCAAAGAATTCAAAAAATCTGAAGGACATGTCAATTTTATCTTCTCGGGGGGAGTTTGTTGTGAAGGATATTTGCAACCGTTCTGACTTCCTTCGAAAAAAAAAAACTGCCTCAGTAGTGCCATAAACTTTGAGAATTTTTGATTTGATGAAGACGACAGACGATTTTATAGCTATAAGGAATAAGTTGAATGTATAATTTACTTCATGGTTTATGAAATGACCCCGCACATTTCTTATGGGAAATGGCTTTCCGTGAATTTGGCTGAATTTTTGGTATATTGCAGTTCGTTATGAGCTGATCAAAAGTGTCCATGGCCACAAAGCTCAAAAATGGACAGTTTTCGAGATATGAAGCTCTCATTTCTTGTAGGGATTGAATTTCACTATAAAAAAAGTTATTATTTTCAAGAATTCAGTTGTAAATATCAAAAGTTCTATCCATAATTTGCTTCCAACACCTGAACTTTCCATTCTATCTGGAAAGTACTGTCAGGTGTCAAAGATGCAGACATTTTCACGGATTCGTTTGGCTGTGTGATGCTATCATCAATTTCGAGCCATTCTGAAGAAAATGTCTGGGCATCCCTTTGTCCGATTATCGAGATTTGTGAGAAATAAATGACATATCATATGCGAATGACATTAATAGTGATCACAATTGTTATCTCTGAGGATATATGATTAAGATTTCTCCACTTTCCCCCCTTACAGCTCCCTGAGTTTGTTATGAACATTTTGGAGAACATATTTGATATTATTGGATATTACATATATTTGGGATCAAACATTACGGCGTCTCTTCAAAAAATACCCGAAATATGACATTTCCCGAAAATATAAATTATTCTAGCGTTATTTTGTAGCATGGAAAGATGTGGGGAAGATCTTGAAATTTGTACCTCGTTCCATAGACATTGTAGAGTAGTGTATGAGAATTTTTCGAAAACGGTCCCAAATATAACTGGGGGAAGACCATTTTTCAGTCCAGGATATCTTTGGTCCCTTTACGGAGCCTTGAGGAACCCCCAACCTAACGTTCTTATTGATGTTTGAGTTCCAGAAAACACGATGATGATGATAATGACAATGATAATGATGAGGATGATGATGAGGATGATGATTATGATTACAGCATGCAGTGCATCTGACACTAGTTGAAATGTAATATTGGCTAGAGCAAGAAGCGAGCAGAATTTCAAACTGTAAATTCAGAAATGAAATATTCATATATTTGCTGAATTTGATATTGTATTATCGTCGATATTCTTGTGTCAATATTGAACTGTTTGTTCTCTTCTTTGTTTGATATTCCGACTCCAAAAGCTTTGTGGAAATATAAATAAGCACTTAGAAATAGACGATTGAATATCCAAATTTTCCGACTTTTCAAGAATGAAAATGTTCACGACAAATATGTTTTCTTCGTTCGACAATTGTTCCATAAATTTCCGACCGAAAAAAATATATTTAATCATCATACAATTATACCAATATAATAGAGTTTTACCATTAACAGGTAATTTTTCCGCTTCGGGAAATTCCAACGCTTCACGACAAATTTGATTTTGTCATTTGACAATCGATTAGTTCATTTTCAGGAGCAGAAAAAATTATCCAAACAAATGATGGTGTTTGTATTATTGAAAAAAGAGAATTTCTTCATTATTTTGCATTTCAAAGTAATTTTCCGGCTATTCAAGAATGAGAATCCTACATTCTTTCAATCCCATAACAGAAAATACCAACTTGTTATCGATTCTTTTTTCACTATGTGATCTCTATAAGTCGCGTTGTGGCGTCTGATTCCAAGCTCAATACAAAATCTATCTAAATCTAGTGTCTGTGACGGATATCATTTTTATATAACAGATATTTGCCAAAGTGGAATTCTCGAAAACCTTATGACCTTAAACTCGATTTAACTTTGCATCCTATTTCAGGAGATCCACTTCATAAACCGTCTAGTACCGTACACGTAGCAGTTTTGTAATTAAATATAAATTACCTGTTAAACCAGTCGTCTGTGTAGCGTGGAAATGGAAACGGGTCGTTACTGCTAAAGTCGTAGCTTGCCTTGGAGTTCTGAAACAAAATTTTATGTACGTGGATGATGGCGTAGCGGCAGATTTTTGGGAAGATGCAAGCAAGGCTCTGATCGAAGGAAGATTTGTGGACAATCTTGAGACAACTATTTTTTTATTCCACGAAATTCTGACCCTAAATTTTCCACAGTTTTCTCAAGCTACGCCATCAAAGTAATCCAAGAACAAGATAAATATCATAAAAAATGGAAAACTTATAATTTGAGATTCCATGGTGTACAACTTATACGACGTTGCCAAGTTTAATTTTGATGATCGTGACGTCACGAAACCCCTTTTTTTTCAATTATAGAAAAACTGGCGGTCATAAGAAATAAATAAAAATTTCAAGTGATATTAGCGTATATACTTTCTAATTACAGTGTTTTCTCATATTCCTTGGAAAGGTCCAGTAAATTGTGCCGAATTGTTCGAAATATTCGTTTACAATTCTCTCTACCAGTTATCCCAGATAATGCCAGAACGGCACAGTTTTTTCAAAAATAGATCCATCGAATCTAATCTCATTTACTACATCGACTTCAGCAAGGCCTTTGACAAAATATACCATGGTATCTTAAACAGAAGGCATGCTAAAATGGGTGAGTACGGTGTCCTGTTGATCTATATTCTGTCATATTTATCTGTAACAAACATTATATCAGGGGTGCCACAAGGATCGCACTTGGGCCTCCTCATGTTCTAATTTACATTAATAACACATCTTCAAGCACTTAGTACTGCAACTCAACTATCTTGCTTTTTCAGATGAGTTTTTAATATTCCTAAAAATAGGAAACATTCCTGTATACTGAAGGGGGGGGGGGTTACACAGAAATTTTATCGCAGCGGTTGAGGACTTGCGTAATCACTATAAATAATTTTTTATACTTACATAATTGAATTTCAAATCCGGATGCATGTAGTCGACGCCTGAAAAAAATAACAATGAGAAAATTGATTCAGACATGTTTTTTGCATAATGTCTTGTGTGGGTAAAAATGACTGCGAAATTGAGAATTACATTGCACAATCCACTTTCATTTGGGGGTAATTTATACTTTTAATTTTTCGAAACTTTGCTGACCGAGATTTTCCAGTGAAAATATTTCATTAAAACAGTAGCTTACAATTTCTCAAAACATATTTTTTTGTGGCACCATTAGAAAAACTTTGGATCAGCCACCAATAAGGGGAGCGAAAATTTTTCATTATATATTTCTCACTATTCTGGTCGGCAAGATTATTTTTGTTCAGCAAATTATCCACACTTTTCACAACGCAATTTTCGATTTCTACAATATACTTATATGAATTACAATAGTGGGTTAATCAAATTTTTCGATGATCATTCATCTGGGCCATTTGGATGTACGAGTATATCATTGGGTGATGAGAGGGTTTTGAAAAATCAAACAAGAGTGCTTAGAAGTTAGGTTGACAATAATTTTTATTCTTGGAGGATTCATTAATTTCTTGGGGGATTTCGAAAATCCATGTTTCTTGGAAAACGCGGATATACCAATTCCGGAAGAAGACAGTCCATGTAAAATTATTTCAATTTTGGTGCCATATTGTTGATCCAGAAGGAATCGTCCCGATAAACCTGCAAAAATGTAATAATTTTCGAATATAAATAAATAGTTTCATTTACGACTGAGCGAAAATGTATAAGTTATCAAGAAAAACATAGTACCTCTTGCGTCATCATTCCCAATGGCGACCAGATGATGAAATAACATGTCCTCTTTGTTATGTGAAGCTGGCCCTGTATTTGGTAAAAATAATTATGATTCTTTCTCAAATTCATTTCATTATTTCCATCCAAACTGCAGAATTTCAATAATTTGTTTTTTGCGCCTTCAAGTGGATGCACCTTAGAAATATATTTTGGACATTTCACTTCAATTATGGAGTCAGTACCTATTAAGCCATCGGGACTGGCCACAAGATAAAATTCCACAGTTGGCAACACTGCGACCACCACCATATTCTAATTACCTGAATCGCTCGGGCGGTGATTGATAATTGTGTTTACCTGAATCCGAATATGGAAGCTGATAGTAAATGAAATTCAAAACACTTCTTTCTACTTGTTGAAAAAACCTAATTCTACTATTTGTAACTACCACAATAAAAAATAGTCTCTGCCACTGTCACTGTTGCGCCAACGAATTGATTCGCGTCGATTTGATGTGATGGCGCCACATTACGGCTGTTTTATTATGCACTTCTTATTTATCACTTTTTAGTATTTGTACTGTTTTGATCTATAGTATATTCTATATGAGATAGTGAATTGCTATGCACTTTTAAGGAAAGTAGTCTGACTCGAAAAAAAATCAATATTTTAATTAGTTTGGGCCAAAATGGTTTAAAATAAAAATGATAATAACTTTCCCTGAAAGAGTACAATATTTTGAACAAGTAGGTGCAAGTTTTATTGAAATCGGACCAGGCATTTTCAAATAATTTGAATAGGCGTTTCAGCGAACATGGGGAACGCTCTTGAGGATAAGCCAATGCATGGGGTCTTCTTCAAGAACATTGAAGACCTTCGCTTATCCAGAAACCTGACCTTCGCAACACCCTCGTCTACCGTAGTCGCGTGATGGGTATAAAGGTCTCTGACACTAGATGCAGAGCATGTCGTGGGGCAGCTAAGACTGTAATGCATTGGCTGTCAGCTATGATTGGTGATAGCAAAATAACGGAAATGGCAAATAACGGTGACGTAATTTTTAACAAAAGTGATACAGCATAGGACTGTTTATTTGTCAAAAGAGGAATGCAATTTTCGAAAAATTACAGCTGTGATTTTTCTTAGAAAAAATCAATACTCATTTCTTTATTCGTGGAATATTCCATTGAGTTACACTCGTGCATAAAAATGACCAGATAATTTTACATTCAAGCGTGTTATAAAAATTTCACTGCGATATTTTCATATTTTGTGAAAGAGCCCTTCTCTTTTGAGTCGGGCTCTTTCGCCAAAATATAAAAAAAATTCTTGCAACTTTTAGATTTTTCAGATAACACGCTTTCTTGCAAAATCACCGGTAATTTTTATGCACTTGTGCAATTATAACCGATAACTGACCCTTATACATCAAAAATGAATCACGATGGACGAATAAGTAACTAAAGAACTATTTCTACGATGGCAGTCAAGACTTACATCATCATTGCAAATGAAATGCATTTAAATTGCCTAGAGACAGATGTGTTGTAAATATTCTTCAATCTCGAAAGAGATGTTGGTATTTTGTTAAAAAATTTGCGGAGAAAAGATTGAGTTTCTACAGTTGGCCTACATCACTCAAACGGCTTGTCAATAGATTCAACGCATACTTTGCAAAAGTACTGTAGTAAATCACTTCCAGTATTTTTCCATACGGTTTGCGCTATCAATCATGAATATTTCCTACCAGCTTCTACCAATCCGTGACGCAAACATCGATATTGGAAGGAGATTGGAAAAATATAAAAGCGATGTAACGTTCAGCAAATTTTAATGCTCGTTTTTTATCGTTATGGCAGTAATCTTATCTCGATATACTTCTAATTGATTCGACTTGATCGAATTTCGTGATGATATCCGATACAAGGCAGAGCGAAGTATCCGCCAGTTTTTATGGCAAGTTTCGAAAACTCAATTACAATCTGGAGTTTTTGCCGGACTTTCATCTTCTCAAAGTGGGGTTGTAATGAAAATTACTTCGAGTTTCCTAACTATTCGGACTTGTGTGGGAAACTGGAAGAAATTATTAACTAATAACAGCTGGAATTGCGTTGGAAGCCAAAGAGATGGGAAAATAAAAACAAAAACTATAAAATAACTATAAAAAAAAGAAAAGAAAATTTCTGTTTTTATACCACTTCAACTTGTAACACTTTTTCACTGCAGTTTCGTCCTATATGGACATCCTCAAACAACTGAGATTTATGAAAAAAATTTCTTACTGAATATCCCTCGGCTATTGATAAATTCTCAAAATTTGTCTTAACTTTTCTCAAGCGAGTTGCTTTAAAGTAACAGCCGCCTTCGGCGTCGGGCTGTTACCAAGCAAGTCGTTTTCGAAAGTATACGACAAATTATTTCGAAATTATCAATAGCCTTGGGTATTATAAGTGATAATAGGTGTCAATTTATCCAGACATCTTTTGACCAGTATTCCAAAAATAATATAAGTCATGGTGTGACACAAAATTACATCTTAGGACTTTATCAACATACATATTCACCCTTCATATATTATTTCCAATTATAACAAACGTAAAGAAAACCCAATTTTTTCTTTGAAAAAAAATATTTTATGGACGATTCCGAGGAAGTCCACCGGAATTACTCTGTTGATAAACACTAAAGATGATATCAATAACCATCAAACAGTCGCAATGAACTCGAATAAGTACACGAAATTTTATTTCCGGAATAACCCTTTCAATTTTTATGATGCCGTCGTGCATTTTACAAGCGTAAAACTGAAGCACCTGATATATGTTCCTATGGAAACAGTTTTTTATTTTCTTCGATAAATTTATTTCGAGAGTTTATCCAGGTACTATAGAATTTATGGCAGAACTTAACGAACTGTTGTTTATCGTTACATTATGATATTTATCATAATAAAATAGTTGAGATAATTTCTTCAATAATTTTCGATTATCAAAATTCGGGTTGATTAACATTTAACTGTTAGTAAACAAGTTGTGAATTATGTTGAGACTTTTATTCATCACTGATATCAATGCAGATATGTCATTGCCAGAAATGTAGGTTTGCGATTAATTGAATATCTCAAAAAATCATTATTTTGCACTGATATGTAGCAGATGCAAGTTTATATCAATACTATAAACGGACACCACAATACCTTTTGACACAACATCTATTCAGTTTTTTTTCAAGCCCTGGCTCCGAAGCCCCTATTCATCCAAAGAGTGCGCTGGTGTATCATTTACCCCAGTAACCACTTTCCACGTCCGTGTGGTGAGTGATTTCTGGGTCCGAGAATCAAGTGCCCTGAGAAGGCGGAGTGATCACAAAAATAGGATTCAAGTTGGCCCCCGATTTGTGGTGGGTCAGAATAACTTTCATCCAAAGACTTTGTCAGGAGAGCGCGGTCGATTTTTATATATTTCAAAGTGATCTCAAAAATGGGATTAGAGTTGGCCTGATTTGTGGTGGGTCAGAATACATTCATTTATATCCAAATAACAACTTCCTACCATTGAAAGACTTTGTCGGTGCGTCAGGAGAGCGCGGTCGATTTTTATATATTTCAAAGTGATCTCAAAAATGGGATTCGAGTTGGCCCGATTTGTGGTGGGTCAGAATACATTCATTTATGTCCAAATAAACAATGCCTGCCATCAAAAAACTTTTTCGGAGCGTCAGGAGAGCGCGGTCGATTTTTATATATTTCAAAGTGATCTCAAAAATGGGATTCGAGTTGGCCCGATTTGTGGTGGGTCAGAATACATTCATTTATGTCCATATAAACAATGCCTGACATCAAAAAACTTTTTCGGAGCGTCAGGATAGCGCGGTAGATTTTTATATATTTTAAAGTGATCTCAAAAATGGGATTCGAGTTGGCCCGATTTGTGGTGGGTCAGAATACATTCATATATGTCCAAATATCAACTGCCTACCATCGAAAGACTTTGTCGGAGCGTCAGGAGAGTGCAGTCGATTTTTATATATTTCAAAGTGATCTCAAAAATGGGATTAGAGTTGGCCCGATTTGTGGTGGGTCAGAATACATTCATTTATGTCCAAATAAACAATGCCTGCCATCAAAAAACTTTTTCGGAGCGTCAGGAGAGCGCGGTCGATTTTTATATATTTCAAAGTGATCTCAAAAATGGGATTCGAGTTGGCCTGATTTGTGGTGGGTCAGAATACATTCATTTATATCCAAATAACAACTTCCTACCATTGAAAGACTTTGTCGGTGCGTCAGGAGAGCGCGGTCGATTTTTATATATTTCAAAGTGATCTCAAAAATGGGATTCGAGATGGCCCGATTTGTGGTGGGTCAGAATACATTCATTTATGTCCAAATAAACAATGCCTGACATCAAAAAACTTTTTCGGAGCGTCAGGAGAGCGCGGTCGATTTTTATATATTTCAAAGTGATCTCAAAAATGGGATTATAGTTGGCCCGATTTATGGTGGGTCAGAATACATTCATTTATGTCCAAATAACAACTGCCTACCATCGAAAGACTTTGTCGGAGCGTCAGGAGAGCGCAGTCGATTTTGATATATTTCAAAGTGATCTCAAAAATGGGATTCGAGTTGGTCCGATTTGTGGTGAGTCAGAATACATTCATTTATGTCCAAATAAACAATGTCTACCATCAAAAAACTTTTTCGGAGTGTCAGGAGAGCGCGGTCGATTTTTATATATTTCAAAGTGATCTCAAAAATGGGATTCAGGTTGGCCCGATTTGTGGTGGGTCAGAATACATTCATTTATGTCCAAATAAACAATGCCTACCATCAAAAAACTTTTTCGGAGCGTCAGGAGAGCACGGTCGATTTTTATATATTTCAAAGTGATCTCAAAAATGGGATTAGAGTTGGCCCGATTTGTGGTGGGTCAGAATACATTCATTTATGTCCAAATAACAACTGCCTACCATCGAAAGACTTTGTCGGAGCGTCAGGAGAGCGCAGTCGATTTTGATATATTTCAAAGTGATCTCAAAAATGGGATTCGAGTTGGCCCGATTTGTGGTGGGTCAGAATACATTCATTTATGTCCAAATAACAACTGCCTACCATCGAAAGACTTTGTCGGAGCGTCAGGAGAGCGCAGTCGATTTTGATATATTTCAAAGTGATCTCAAAAATGGGATTCGAGTTGGCCCGATTTGTGGTGGGTCAGAATAAATTCATTCATGTCCAAATAATAAGTTCCTACCATCGAAAGACTTTGTCGGAGCGTCAGGAGAGCGCGGTCGATTTTTATATATTTCAAATTGATCTCAAAAATGGGATTAGAATTTACCCGATTGGTGGTGGGTCAGAATACATTCATTTATGTCCAAATAATAACTTCCTACCATCGAAAGACTTTGTCGGAGCGTCAGGAAAGCGCTGTCGATTTTTATATATTTCAAAGTGATTTCAAAAATGGGATTCGAGTTGGCCCGATTTGTGGTGGGTCAGAATAAAATTCATTCATTTCCAAATAATAACTTCCTACCATCGAAAGACTTTCTCGGAGCGTCAGGAGAGCGCGGTCGATTTTTATATATTTCAAAGTGATCTCAAAAATGGGATTTGAGTTGGCCCGATTTGTGATGGATCAGAATACATTCATTCATGTCCAAATAATAACTTCCTACCATCGAAAGACTTTGTCGGAGCGTCAGGAAAGCGCGGTCGATTTTTATATATTTCAAAGTGATTTCAAAAATGGGATTCGAGTTGGCCCGATTTGTGGTGGGTCAGAATACATTCATTTATGTCCAAATAACAACTTCCTACCATCGAAAGACTTTGTCGGAGCGTCAGGAGAGCGCGGTCGATTTTTATATATTTCAAACTGATCTCAAAAATGGGATTAGAATTGGCCTGATTTGTGGTGGGTCAGAATACATTCATTTATGTCCAAATAAACAATGCCTACCATCAAAAAACTTTTTCGGAGCGTCAGGAGAGCGCGGTCGATTTTTATATATTTCAAAGTGATCTCAAAAATGGGATATGAGTTGGCCCGATTTGTGGTGGGTCAGAATACATTTATTTATGTCCATATAACAACTGCCTACCATCGATAGACTTTGTCGGAGCGTCAGGAAAGCGCGGTCGATTTTTATATATTTCAAAGTGATTTCAAAAATGGGATTCGAGTTGGCCCGATTTGTGGTGGGTCAGAATACATTCATTTATGTCCAAATAACAACTTCCTACCATCGAAAGACTTTGTCGGAGCGTCAGGAGAGCGCGGTCGATTTTTATATATTTCAAACTGATCTCAAAAATGGGATTCGAGTTGGCCCGATTTGTGGTGGGTCAGAATACATTTATTTATGTCCAAATAAACAATGCCTACCATCAAAAAACTTTTTTCGGAGCGTCAGGAGAGCGCGGTCGATTTTTATATATTTCAAAGTGATCTCAAAAATGGGATATGAGATGGCCCGATTTGTGGTGGGTCAGAATACATTTATTTATGTCCAAATAACAACTGCCTACCATCGATAGACTTTGTCGGAGCGTCAGGAGAGCGCAGTCGATTTTGATATATTTCAAAGTGATCTCAAAAATGGGATTCGAGTTGGCCCGATTCGTGGTGGGTCAGAATACATTCATTTGTGTCCAAATAAACAATGCCTACCATCAAAAAACTTTTTCGGAGCGTCAGGAGAGCGCGGTCGATTTTTATATATTTCAAAGTGATCTCAAAAATGGGATTCGAGTTGGCCCGATTTGTGGTGGGTCAGAATACATTCATTTATGTCCATATAAACAATGCCTGACATCAAAAAACTTTTTCGGAGCGTCAGGATAGCGCGGTAGATTTTTATATATTTCAACGTGATCTCAAAAATGGGATTAGAGTTGGCCCGATTTGTGGTGGGTCAGAATACATTCATTTATGTGCAAATAAACAATGCCTACCATCAAAAAACTTTTTCGGAGCGTCAGGAGAGCGCGGTCGATTTTTATATATTTCAAAGTAATCTCAAAAATGGGATTCGAGTTGGCCCGATTTGTGGTGGGTCAGAATACATTCATTTTTGTCCATATAAACAATGCCTGACATCAAAAAACTTTTTCGGAGCGTCAGGATAGCGCGGTAGATTTTTATATATTTCAAAGTGATCTCAAAAATGGGATTAGAGTTGGCCCGATTTGTGGTGGGTCAAAATACATTCAATTATGTTCAAATAACATCTGCCGACTATCGAAAGACTCTGTCGGAACACCAGGAGGGCGCGGTCGATTTTTATATATTTCAAAGTGATGTCAAAAATGGAATTCGAGTTGGCCCGATTTGCGGTAGGTCAGAATATATTCATTTATGTCCGAATAACAACTGCCTACCATCGAGAGACTTTGTCGGAGTGTCAGGAGAGCGCGGTCGATTTTTATATATTTCAAAGTGATCTCAAAAATGGGATTCGAGTAGGCCCGATTTGTGGTGGGTCAGAATACATTCAATAATGTCCAAATAACAATTTCCTACCATCGAAAGAATTTGTCGGAGCGTCAGGAGAGCGCGGTCGAGTTTTATATATTTTAAAGTGATCTCAAAAATGGGATTCGAGTTGGCCCGATTTGTAGTGGGTCAGAATACATTCATTTATGTCCAAATAACAACTGCCCACCATCTAAAGACTTTGTCGGAGCGTCAGGAGAGTGCAGTCGATTTTGATATATTTCAAAGTGATCTCAAAAATGGGATTAGAATTGGCATGATTTGTGGTGGGTCAGAATACATTCATTTATGTCCAAATGACAACTGCCTACCATCGAAAGTCTTTGTTGGAGCGTTAGGAGAGCGCAGTCGATTTTGATATATTTCAAAGTGATCTCAAAAATGGGATTCGGGTTGGCCCGATTTGTGGTGGGTCAGAATAGATTCATTTATGTCCAAATAAACAATGCCTACCATCAAAAAACTTTTTCGGAGCGTCAGGAGAGCGCGGTCGATTTTTATATATTTCAAAGTGATCTCAAAAATGGGATTAGAATTTACCCGATTGGTGGTGGATCAGAATACATTCATTTATGTCCATATAAACAATGCCTGACATCAAAAAACTTTTTCGGAGCGTCAGGATAGCGCGGTAGATTTTTATATATTTCAACGTGATCTCAAAAATGGGATTAGAGTTGGCCCGATTTGTGGTGGGTCAGAATACATTCATTTATGTGCAAATAAACAATGCCTACCATCAAAAAACTTTTTCGGAGCGTCAGGAGAGCGCGGTCGATTTTTATATATTTCAAAGTAATCTCAAAAATGGGATTCGAGTTGGCCCGATTTGTGGTGGGTCAGAATACATTCATTTTTGTCCATATAAACAATGCCTGACATCAAAAAACTTTTTCGGAGCGTCAGGATAGCGCGGTAGATTTTTATATATTTCAAAGTGATCTCAAAAATGGGATTAGAGTTGGCCCGATTTGTGGTGCGTCAAAATACATTCAATTATGTTCAAATAACATCTGCCGACTATCGAAAGACTCTGTCGGAACACCAGGAGGGCGCGGTCGATTTTTATATATTTCAAAGTGATGTCAAAAATGGAATTCGAGTTGGCCCGATTTGCGGTAGGTCAGAATATATTCATTTATGTCCGAATAACAACTGCCTACCATCGAGAGACTTTGTCGGAGTGTCAGGAGAGCGCGGTCGATTTTTATATATTTCAAAGTGATCTCAAAAATGGGATTCGAGTAGGCCCGATTTGTGGTGGGTCAGAATACATTCAATAATGTCCAAATAACAATTTCCTACCATCGAAAGAATTTGTCGGAGCGTCAGGAGAGCGCGGTCGAGTTTTATATATTTTAAAGTGATCTCAAAAATGGGATTCGAGTTGGCCCGATTTGTAGTGGGTCAGAATACATTCATTTATGTCCAAATAACAACTGCCCACCATCTAAAGACTTTGTCGGAGCGTCAGGAGAGTGCAGTCGATTTTGATATATTTCAAAGTGATCTCAAAAATGGGATTAGAATTGGCATGATTTGTGGTGGGTCAGAATACATTCATTTATGTCCAAATGACAACTGCCTACCATCGAAAGTCTTTGTTGGAGCGTTAGGAGAGCGCAGTCGATTTTGATATATTTCAAAGTGATCTCAAAAATGGGATTCGGGTTGGCCCGATTTGTGGTGGGTCAGAATAGATTCATTTATGTCCAAATAAACAATGCCTACCATCAAAAAACTTTTTCGGAGCGTCAGGAGAGCGCGGTCGATTTTTATATATTTCAAAGTGATCTCAAAAATGGGATTATAGTTGGCCCGATTTATGGTGGGTCAGAATACATTTATTTATGTCCAAATAACAACTGCCTACCATCGAAAGACTTTGTCGGAGCGTCAGGAGAGCGCAGTCGATTTTGATATATTTCAAAGTGATCTCAAAAATGGGATTCGAGTTGGCCCGATTTGTGGTGAGTCAGAATACATTCATTTATGTCCAAATAAACAATGTCTACCATCAAAAAACTTTTTCGGAGCGTCAGGAGAGCGCGGTCGATTTTTATATATTTCAAAGTTATCTCAAAAATGGGATTCAGGTTGGCCCGATTTGTGGTGGGTCAGAATACATTCATTTATGTCCAAATAAACAATCCCTACCATCAAAAAACTTTTTCGGAGCGTCAGGAGAGCACGGTCGATTTTTATATATTTCAAAGTGATCTCAAAAATGGGATTAGAGTTGGCCCGATTTGTGGTGGGTCAGAATACATTCATTTATGTCCAAATAACAACTGCCTACCATCGAAAGACTTTGTCGGAGCGTCAGGAGAGCGCAGTCGATTTTGATATATTTCAAAGTGATCTCAAAAATGGGATTCGAGTTGGCCCGATTTGTGGTGGGTCAGAATACATTCATTTATGTCCAAATAACAACTGCCTACCATCGAAAGACTTTGTCGGAGCGTCAGGAGAGCGCAGTCGATTTTGATATATTTCAAAGTGATCTCAAAAATAAGATTCGAGTTGGCCCGATTTGTGGTGGGTCAGAATAAATTCATTCATGTCCAAATAATAACTTCCTACCATCGAAAGACTTTGTCGGAGCGTCAGGAGAGCGCGGTCGATTTTTATATATTTCAAATTGATCTCAAAAATGGGATTAGAATTTACCCGATTGGTGGTGGATCAGAATACATTCATTTATGTCCAAATAATAACTTCCTACCATCGAAAGACTTTGTCGGAGCGTCAGGAAAGCGCTGTCGATTTTTATATATTTCAAAGTGATTTCAAAAATGGGATTCGAGTTGGCCCGATTTGTGGTGGGTCAGAATAAAATTCATTCATTTCCAAATAATAACTTCCTACCATCGAAAGACTTTCTCGGAGCGTCAGGAGAGCGCGGTCGATTTTTATATATTTCAAAGTGATCTCAAAAATGGGATTTGAGTTGGCCCGATTTGTGATGGATCAGAATACATTCATTCATGTCCAAATAATAACTTCCTACCATCGAAAGACTTTGTCGGAGCGTCAGGAAAGCGCGGTCGATTTTTATATATTTCAAAGTGATTTCAAAAATGGGATTCGAGTTGGCCCGATTTGTGGTGGGTCAGAATACATTCATTTATGTCCAAATAACAACTTCCTACCATCGAAAGACTTTGTCGGAGCGTCAGGAGAGCGCGGTCGATTTTTATATATTTAAAACTGATCTCAAAAATGGGATTAGAATTGGCCTGATTTGTGGTGGGTCAGAATACATTCATTTATGTCCAAATAAACAATGCCTGCCATCAAAAAACTTTTTCGGAGCGTCAGGAGAGCGCGGTCGATTTTTATATATTTCAAAGTGATCTCAAAAATGGGATATGAGTTGGCCCGATTTGTGGTGGGTCAGAATACATTTATTTATGTCCAAATAACAACTGCCTACCATCGATAGACTTTGTCGGAGAGTCAGGAAAGCGCGGTCGATTTTTATATATTTCAAAGTGATTTCAAAAATGATATTCGAGTTGGCCCGATTTGTGGTGGGTCAGAATACATTCATTTATGTCCAAATAACAACTTCCTACCATCGAAAGACTTTGTCGGAGCGTCAGGAGAGCGCGGTCGATTTTTATATATTTCAAACTGATCTCAAAAATGGGATTCGAGTTGGCCCGATTTGTGGTGGGTCAGAATACATTTATTTATGTCCAAATAAACAATGCCTACCATCAAAAAACTTTTTTCGGAGCGTCAGGAGAGCGCGGTCGATTTTTATATATTTCAAAGTGATCTCAAAAATGGGATATGAGTTGGCCCGATTTGTGGTGGGTCAGAATACATTTATTTATGTCCAAATAACAACTGCCTACCATCGATAGACTTTGTCGGAGCGTCAGGAGAGCGCAGTCGATTTTGATATATTTCAAAGTGATCTCAAAAATGGGATTCGAGTTGGCCCGATTCGTGGTGGGTCAGAATACATTCATTTGTGTCCAAATAAACAATGCCTACCATCAAAAAACTTTTTCGGAGCGTCAGGAGAGCGCGGTCGATTTTTATATATTTCAAAGTGATCTCAAAAATGGGATTCGAGTTGGCCCGATTTGTGGTGGGTCAGAATACATTCATTTATGTCCATATAAACAATGCCTGACATCAAAAAACTTTTTCGGAGCGTCAGGATAGCGCGGTAGATTTTTATATATTTCAAAGTGATCTCAAAAATGGGATTAGAGTTGGCCCGATTTGTGGTGGGTCAGAATACATTCATTTATGTGCAAATAAACAATGCTCACCATCAAAAAACTTTTTCGGAGCGTCAGGAGAGCGCGGTCGATTTTTATATATTTCAAAGTAATCTCAAAAATGGGATTCGAGTTGGCCCGATTTGTGGTGGGTCAGAATACATTCATTTTTGTCCATATAAACAATGCCTGACGTCAAAAAACTTTTTCGGAGCGTCAGGATAGCGCGGTAGATTTTTATATATTTCAAAGTGATCTCAAAAATGGGATTAGAGTTGGCCCGATTTGTGGTGGGTCAAAATACATTCAATTATGTTCAAATAACATCTGCCGACTATCGAAAGACTCTGTCGGAACACCAGCAGGGCGCGGTCGATTTTTATATATTTCAAAGTGATGTCAAAAATGGAATTCGAGTTGGCCCGATTTGCGGTAGGTCAGAATATATTCATTTATGTCCGAATAACAACTGCCTACCATCGAGAGACTTTGTCGGAGCGTCAGGAGAGCGCGGTCGATTTTTATATATTTCAAAGTGATCTCAAAAATGGGATTCGAGTAGGCCCGATTTGTGGTGGGTCAGAATACATTCAATAATGTCCAAATAACAATTTCCTACCATCGAAAGAATTTGTCGGAGCGTCAGGAGAGCGCGGTCGAGTTTTATATATTTTAAAGTGATCTCAAAAATGGGATTCGAGTTGGCCCGATTTGTAGTGGGTCAGAATACATTCTTTTATGTCCAAATAACAACTGCCCACCATCGAAAGACTTTGTCGGAGCGTCAGGAGAGTGCAGTCGATTTTGATATATTTCAAAGTGATCTCAAAAATGGGATTAGAATTGGCCCGATTTGTGGTGGGTCAGAATACATTCATTTATGTCCAAATGACAACTGCCTACCATCGAAAGTCTTTGTTGGAGCGTCAGGAGAGCGCAGTCGATTTTGATATATTTCAAAGTGATCTCAAAAATGGGATTCGAGTTGGCCCGATTTGTGGTGGGTCAGAATACATTCATTTATGTCCAAATGACAACTGCCTACTATCGAAAGACTTTGTCGGAGCGTCAGGAGAGAGCAGTCGATTTTGATATATTTCAAAGTGATCTCAAAAATGGGATTCGAGTTGGCCCGATTTGTGGTGGGTCAGAATACATTCAATAATGTCCAAATAACAATTTCCTACCATCGAAAGAATTTGTCGGAGCGTCAGGAGAGCGCGGTCGAGTTTTATATATTTTAAAGTGATCTCAAAAATGGGATTCGAGTTGGCCCGATTTGTAGTGGGTCAGAATACATTCATTTATATCCAAATAATAACTTCCTACCATCGAAAGACTTTGTCGGAGCGTCAGGAAAGCGCGGTCGATTTTTATATATTTCAAATTGATCTCAAAAATGGGATTAGAATTTACCCGATTGGTGGTGGGTCAGAATACATTCATTTATGTCCAAATAATAACTTCCCACCATCGAAAGACTTTGTCGGAGCGTCAGGAGAGCGCGGTCGATTTTTATATATTTCAAAGTGATTTCAAAAATGGGATTCGAGTTGGCCCGATTTGTGGTGGGTCAGAATAAAATTCATTCATTTCCAAATAATAACTTCCTACCATCGAAAGACTTTCTCGGAGCGTCAGGAGAGCGCGGTCGATTTTTATATATTTCAAAGTGATTTCAAAAATGGGATTCGAGTTGGCCCGATTTGTGGTGGGTCAGAATACATTCATTTATGTCCAAATAAACAATGCCTACCATCAAAAAACTTTTTCGGAGCGTCAGGAGAGCGCGGTCGATTTTTATATATTTCAAAGTTATCTCAAAAATGGGATTCAGGTTGGCCCGATTTGTGGTGGGTCAGAATACATTCATTTATGTCCAAATAAACAATGCCTACCATCAAAAAACTTTTTCGGAGCGTCAGGAGAGCACGGTCGATTTTTATATATTTCAAAGTGATCTCAAAAATGGGATTAGAGTTGGCCCGATTTGTGGTGGGTCAGAATACATTCATTTATGTCCAAATAACAACTGCCTACCATCGAAAGACTTTGTCGGAGCGTCAGGAGAGCGCAGTCGATTTTGATATATTTCAAAGTGATCTCAAAAATGGGATTCGAGTTGGCCCGATTTGTGGTGGGTCAGAATACATTCATTTATGTCCAAATAACAACTGCCTACCATCGAAAGACTTTGTCGGAGCGTCAGGAGAGCGCAGTCGATTTTGATATATTTCAAAGTGATCTCAAAAATAAGATTCGAGTTGGCCCGATTTGTGGTGGGTCAGAATAAATTCATTCATGTCCAAATAATAACTTCCTACCATCGAAAGACTTTGTCGGAGCGTCAGGAGAGCGCGGTCGATTTTTATATATTTCAAATTGATCTCAAAAATGGGATTAGAATTTACCCGATTGGTGGTGGATCAGAATACATTCATTTATGTCCAAATAATAACTTCCTACCATCGAAAGACTTTGTCGGAGCGTCAGGAGAGCGCTGTCGATTTTTATATATTTCAAAGTGATTTCAAAAATGGGATTCGAGTTGGCCCGATTTGTGGTGGGTCAGAATAAAATTCATTCATTTCCAAATAATAACTTCCTACCATCGAAAGACTTTCTCGGAGCGTCAGGAGAGCGCGGTCGATTTTTATATATTTCAAAGTGATCTCAAAAATGGGATTTGAGTTGGCCCGATTTGTGATGGATCAGAATACATTCATTCATGTCCAAATAATAACTTCCTACCATCGAAAGACTTTGTCGGAGCGTCAGGAAAGCGCGGTCGATTTTTATATATTTCAAAGTGATTTCAAAAATGGGATTCGAGTTGGCCCGATTTGTGGTGGGTCAGAATACATTCATTTATGTCCAAATAACAACTTCCTACCATCGAAAGACTTTGTCGGAGCGTCAGGAGAGCGCGGTCGATTTTTATATATTTAAAACTGATCTCAAAAATGGGATTAGAATTGGCCTGATTTGTGGTGGGTCAGAATACATTCATTTATGTCCAAATAAACAATGCCTGCCATCAAAAAACTTTTTCGGAGCGTCAGGAGAGCGCGGTCGATTTTTATATATTTCAAAGTGATCTCAAAAATGGGATATGAGTTGGCCCGATTTGTGGTGGGTCAGAATACATTTATTTATGTCCAAATAACAACTGCCTACCATCGATAGACTTTGTCGGAGCGTCAGGAAAGCGCGGTCGATTTTTATATATTTCAAAGTGATTTCAAAAATGGGATTCGAGTTGGCCCGATTTGTGGTGGGTCAGAATACATTCATTTATGTCCAAATAACAACTTCCTACCATCGAAAGACTTTGTCGGAGCGTCAGGAGAGCGCGGTCGATTTTTATATATTTCAAACTGATCTCAAAAATGGGATTCGAGTTGGCCCGATTTGTGGTGGGTCAGAATACATTTATTTATGTCCAAATAAACAATGCCTACCATCAAAAAACTTTTTTCGGAGCGTCAGGAGAGCGCGGTCGATTTTTATATATTTCAAAGTGATCTCAAAAATGGGATATGAGTTGGCCCGATTTGTGGTGGGTCAGAATACATTTATTTATGTCCAAATAACAACTGCCTACCATCGATAGACTTTGTCGGAGCGTCAGGAGAGCGCAGTCGATTTTGATATATTTCAAAGTGATCTCAAAAATGGGATTCGAGTTGGCCCGATTTGTGGTGGGTCAGAATACATTCATTTATGTCCAAATGACAACTGCCTACTATCGAAAGACTTTGTCGGAGCGTCAGGAGAGAGCAGTCGATTTTGATATATTTCAAAGTGATCTCAAAAATGGGATTCGAGTTGGCCCGATTTGTGGTGGGTCAGAATACATTCAATAATGTCCAAATAACAATTTCCTACCATCGAAAGAATTTGTCGGAGCGTCAGGAGAGCGCGGTCGAGTTTTATATATTTTAAAGTGATCTCAAAAATGGGATTCGAGTTGGCCCGATTTGTAGTGGGTCAGAATACATTCATTTATATCCAAATAATAACTTCCTACCATCGAAAGACTTTGTCGGAGCGTCAGGAAAGCGCGGTCGATTTTTATATATTTCAAATTGATCTCAAAAATGGGATTAGAATTTACCCGATTGGTGGTGGGTCAGAATACATTCATTTATGTCCAAATAATAACTTCCCACCATCGAAAGACTTTGTCGGAGCGTCAGGAAAGCGCTGTCGATTTTTATATATTTCAAAGTGATTTCAAAAATGGGATTCGAGTTGGCCCGATTTGTGGTGGGTCAGAATAAAATTCATTCATTTCCAAATAATAACTTCCTACCATCGAAAGACTTTCTCGGAGCGTCAGGAGAGCGCGGTCGATTTTTATATATTTCAAAGTGATTTCAAAAATGGGATTCGAGTTGGCCCGATTTGTGGTGGGTCAGAATACATTCATTTATGTCCAAATAAACAATGCCTACCATCAAAAAACTTTTTCGGAGCGTCAGGAGAGCGCGGTCGATTTTTATATATTTCAAACTGATCTCAAAAATGGGATTAGAATTGGCCTGATTTGTGGTGGGTCAGAATACATTCATTTATGTCCAAATAAACAATGCCTACCATCAAAAAACTTTTTCGGAGCGTCAGGAGAGCGCGGTCGATTTTTATATATTTCAAAGTGATCTCAAAAAAGGGATATGAGTTGGCCCGATTTGTGGTGGGTCAGAATACATTTATTTATGTCCAAATAACAACTGCCTACCATCGATAGACTTTGTCGGAGCGTCAGGAAAGCGCGGTCGATTTTTATATATTTCAAAGTGATCTCAAAAATGGGATTAGAATTTACCCGATTGGTGGTGGGTCAGAATACATTCATTTATGTCCAAATAATAACTTCCTACCATCGAAATACTTTGTCGGAGCGTCAGGAGAGCGCGGTCGATTTTTATATATTTCAAATTGATCTCAAAAATGGGATTAGAATTTACCCGATTGGTGGTGGGTCAGAATACATTCATTTATGTCCAAATAATAACTTCCTACCATCGAAAGACTTTGTCGGAGCGTCAGGAAAGAGCTGTCGATTTTTATATATTTCAAAGTGATTTCAAAAATGGGATTCGAGTTTGCCCGATTTGTGGTGGGTCAGAATACAATCATTTATGTCCAAATAAACAATGTCTACCATCAAAAAACTTTTTCGGAGCGTCAGGAGAGCGCGGTCGATTTTTATATATTTCAAAGTGATCTCAAAAATGGGATTCAGGTTGGCCCGATTTGTGGTGGGTCAGAATACATTTATTTATGTCCAAATAAACAATGCCCACCATCAAAAAACTTTTTCGGAGCGTCAGGAGAGCGCGGTCGATTTTTATATATTTCAAAGTGATCTCAAAAATGGGATTAGAGTTGGCCCGATTTGTGGTGGGTCAGAATACATTCATTTATGTCCAAATAACAACTGCCTACCATCGAAAGACTTTGTCGGAGCGTCAGGAGAGCGCAGTCGATTTTGATATATTTCAAAGTGATCTCAAAAATGGGATTCGAGTTGGCCCGATTTGTAGTGGGTCAGAATAAATTCATTCATGTCCAAATAATAACTTCCTTCCATCGAAAGACTTTGTCGGAGCGTCAGGAGAGCGCGGTCGATTTTTATATATTTCAAAGTGATTTCAAAAATGGGATTCGAGTTGGCCCGATTTGTGGTGGGTCAGAATACATTCATTTATGTCCAAATAAACAATGTCTACCATCAAAAAACATTTTCGGAGCGTCAGGAGAGCGCGGTCGATTTTTATATATTTCAAAGTGATCTCAAAAATGGGATTCAGGTTGGCCCGATTTGTGGTGGGTCAGAATACATTCATTTATGTCCAAATAAACAATGCCTACCATCAGAAAACTTTTTCGGAGCGTCAGGAGAGCGCGGTCGATTTTTATATATTTCAAAGTGATCTCAAAAATGGGATTAGAGTTGGCCCGATTTGTGGTGGGTCAGAATTCATTCATTTATGTCCAAATAACAACTGCCTACCATCGAAAGACTTTGTCGGAGCGTCAGGAGAGCGCAGTCGATTTTGATATATTTCAAAGTGATCTCAAAAATGGGATTCGAGTTGGCCCGATTTGTGGTGGGTCAGAATACATTCATTTATGTCCAAATAACAACTGCCTACCATCGAAAGACTTTGTCGGAGCGTCAGGAGAGCGCAGTCGATTTTGATATATTTCAAAGTGATCTCAAAAATGGGATTCGAGTTGGCCCGATTTGTGGTGGGTCAGAATACATTCATTTATGTCCAAATAACAACTGCCTACCATCGAAAGACTTTGTCGGAGCGTCAGGAGAGCGCAGTCGATTTTGATATATTTCAAAGTGATCTCAAAAATGGGATTCGAGTTGGCCCGATTTGTGGTGGGTCAGAATACATTCATTTATGTCCAAATAACAACTGCCTACCATCGAAAGACTTTGTCGGAGCGTCAGGAGAGCGCAGTCGATTTTGATATATTTCAAAGTGATCTCAAAAATGGGATTCGAGTTGGCCCGATTTGTGGTGGGTCAGAATACATTCATTTATGTCCAAATAACAACTGCCTACCATCGAAAGACTTTGTCGGAGCGTCAGGAGAGCGCAGTCGATTTTGATATATTTCAAAGTGATCTCAAAAATGGGATTCGAGTTGGCCCGATTTGTGGTGGGTCAGAATAAATTCATTCATGTCCAAATAATAACTTCCTTCCATCGAAAGACTTTGTCGGAGCGTCAGGAGAGCGCGGTCGATTTTTATATATTTCAAAGTGATCTCAAAAATGGGATTAGAATTGGCCCGATTTGTGGTGGGTCAGAATACATTCA
Organism: Chrysolina americana; assembly: GCA_958502065.1. Lineage (NCBI taxonomy): Eukaryota > Metazoa > Arthropoda > Insecta > Coleoptera > Chrysomelidae > Chrysolina > Chrysolina americana. The sequence continues at coordinate 50,094,329 of OY293421.1, read as the reverse complement.
TTTATATCCAAATAATAACTTCCTACCATCGAAAGACTTTGTCGGAGCGTCAGGAAAGAGCTGTCGATTTTTATATATTTCAAAGTGATTTCAAAAATGGGATTCGAGTTGGCCCGATTTGTGGTGGGTCAGAATAAAATTCATTCATTTCCAAATAATAACTTCCTACCATCGAAAGACTTTCTCGGAGCGTCAGGAGAGCGCGGTCGATTTTTATATATTTCAAAGTGATCTCAAAAATGGGATTTGAGTTGGCCCGATTTGTGATGGATCAGAATACATTCATTCATGTCCAAATAATAACTTCCTACCATCGAAAGACTTTGTCGGAGCGTCAGGAAAGCGCGGTCGATTTTTATATATTTCAAAGTGATTTTAAAAATGGGATTCGAGTTGGCCCGATTTGTGGTGGGTCAGAATACATTCATTTATGTCCAAATAACAACTTCCTACCATCGAAAGACTTTGTCGGAGCGTCAGGAGAGCGCGGTCGATTTTTATATATTTCAAACTGATCTCAAAAATGGGATTAGAATTGGCCTGATTTGTGGTGGGTCAGAATACATTCATTTATGTCCAAATAAACAATGCCTACCATCAAAAAACTTTTTCGGAGCGTCAGGAGAGCGCGGTCGATTTTTATATATTTCAAAGTGATTTCAAAAATGGGATTAGAGTTGGCCCGCGTTGTGGTGGATCAGAATACATTCATTAATGTCCAAGTAACAACCTACCAACGAAAGAATTTTTACGTTCTAGTCCAAATAACAACTTTTCATGATTGAAAATCATTGTCGGGTCGTCAGAGGAGTGCGGTCGAATTTTATATATTTCGAAGTGATCTCAAAAATGGGATCTGACACGCTCTGCATCTAGTGCCAAGGACTTCTATATCCATCACGCGACTACGATAGACGAGGGTGTTTAAAACACCATGTTGGCAGGCTATTATATATCCCTCGGTTTCCGATTTCATCCCACTTGAACTGAGAAGATTGAAGGTCGGGGTTCCGGACGAGCTAAGGTCTTCAATGTTCTTGAAGAAGAACTCATGCATTGGCTTATCCTTATGTAGCTGTAGGAGCCTCTCACTCTCCGCAGCTTTGACGTGGGCTGTTTGTTGAACGGGTTACAACTCGGTGACAGAGTTTGGGTTCGTCCATTCAGTGTTGAATACGAGACCGACTTCATCGGCTGCACAAGTTGCTGCCTTGAAAAGAAATGCTCCAATCCCTGATCGCATACCAAGCAGAGAAGGGGATCTGAACACCTGATAACTTCACAGGCACGATCTAGTACCATTCTGTTGTGTAGACAATCCAAGCTCAAAAGTCCACGACCTCCCCGTTGACTGGGGAAGTATAACCAAGGAACAGACGATTTGGGATGCATCATTTTGAGAGTTTTTATGTCAAGTTGTCGCAGCTCTTCTTGACTCCATTGCATTACTCCAAAAGAATTAAGTATAATCGGAACTGCAAGCATATTAGTTGTAGCAACTTTGTTCATCCCCGACAGTTCTGATGACCATATCTGTTGGAATTTATGCTGATATTTGCCGTGCAGAGAGTTTTTGATAGTAGTTAACACTTGGGAGTGGCGTTTTTCCCCCCCTTGGTAAGTATACGTCTCCAGATGATGTAAGATGCTTCCGTCTACGAGCTGAACGTCCTCTCCATACTCCCCGCATCGTCCTCTACTGCGATGAACCGAGGCACATTTATCGATCCGAAACTCCATTCCGATAGCATGCGAGTACTCTTGCACCACCCTTAAGGACTGATAAAGATCCTTTTTTCCGGAGGCATATAGTTTGAAGTCATCCATGATGAACAGATGAGTGACCTTATGCCTCCGGTTGCTGGGGGTGCCGCAGTTGTATCCAGAATTATTATAATTTGAAGAACCCACGAAAGTTTTCCGATACGTGACAAGTGACAGGTATTAGATGATGGATGGTGAGATACAGATGATACGTTACAAGAGACAGATAACAGGTAATAAGTGATAGGTGACACGTGTCAGATGACAAGCGACAAATGGAAAGTGACGGCTGACAGGTTGTGTTTCGTGGTATCTTGACACGTTCATCATTCAGTTGTCACTCTGAGTTCTGGTATTCACCGCCACTCACTTCACGTGAACTGTTTCGAAAACACTCTGTATTTATGATTTCCTCTTCGGTTTAGAATGCACAAAAGATCCGATCCCTTGACTTGACATTCCACGAGCTGAATTGGCCCTGATTAATTCGAATAAGCCTGGCAATCTTCGATTACTACGTCCAATTAGGATTTAATCGAAATCAATATTCCGTTAATGTGACGGTTTGATCGAGTCGAATAAATAACTTCTCATCATTCGAGGGCGAGCGGAGTTCTCCTGCTGTCGATTTACTGATATCAACCAAAAGAAAGAAAGTTCAGAACTTGAATAATCTGTTGAAATTGCCTTTAGAGCTTATATAATCTGCCAAAATAAATTCTTATTAGTTAAGAGTGCTCGGCTAGATGCCGGCCTTCTGATGATCTATTCGAAAATAAATAACCAGTCAACAACTCTCGATATTTTGTACGTAATTTCAATAATTTTTGAGGAGGTGACAGCCGTGTCAGAGCGAAACGTCAAATAAGATTTTGATGGAATATTTTTCGTCATTTTATCATTAATTTTTTTCAGTTTGAATTCAATGTATCCAAAATACGTCAAAATATTTGAAAACAGATGTTTACATAAACTTCTAAGAACGAAAAATGTGCAGAGAACCAAAACTTATTGAATGATATATGAAGTGTAATATTAATCAAAATCAGAAAATACCGACAAGATTAAATTTATTCGTGAAAATGAAACAGTGGCAAGAATCCATAGCCAGCAAAAACGGAAACATCAAACACAGAGGCGATCGACTTGAATCACAGGATTCGTAATAAAAATAAACAAACGTTGAACACGAGTATAGAAATGGGAAATCCCAGGGAACTGAAACATATTATTCACGGCAGCTATAGTCGACAATATTAGAAGATTTCAACAAACGGATGTGTTGAGATTGAGGGGGGCGAAATAACGAACTCTCAAATGTTGATATTGGTGAAAAAAAAACAGTTGATGAAATCGATAAAATTCAACATGATTCACACCGATGGAGTAAAAAGACATTGAGAAAAGTTAAAGCTGACAACTCAGAAGAAAACTTCACAGCTAAAATCCCAAAGTTTCTGAAAAATTATTCTCATCAACATAAGCAATTAGTAATACCACTTCAAGGTTCAATATCACAGATATAATAACTGGGAAAGAATCATTTAAATTTTCTGTCAAAACTTTATGAATGGCAATATTGTTATTCACGTAAATGAGCAACTATGGATTCCAAAATTTCAACGCTTGAATTCGAATTACCCGGTATGTTATTTGATTTTTTTTACGTTCTGGATCTCGGGAAAAGAAAAATCCTGTAGTGTTTAGATAACATCGTGAGAGACGAGGGAAAGTAGGAAGGAATTTGAGTACATGTATTCCGGACTTCTATCGTCCACACAATCTTTCAACTGTTTCTACCCGCAGTCATTTCCAGGTGAATATTGGTTTTCAAATACTTACTTACTTAATATTTTCTAAAATTTTATTGATTTTTTTACGATTTATTCCTTTTTCATGCTATACCTTTTATCTGAGGTAATGAAAATAATATATTTTCGAGATCAGCATAACTTTTTGCGTATATAGAGGAAATTTCAAGTGAATCTGCCGATTTTGTATTTTTCATGATTTTTAGGAATTTTTTCGATTTTTCGAATATTTTTGTTTTAAATCGATTGACTCGATATTTACAGACTATACTAATTTTATCATTTTGAATCAATTGACGTTCGCAGAATTGCTCTATATTTAACCGTTCCCGAGTTAAGAGTTCATCTGGAATTGGAAGGAGTCCCTCCATATTTCTTTTACATGGAATTTTTGAAATTTCATTCGTTTTATATTTCACATACAAAAGAAAACAAACAAATCTATCAGAATCAGAAACCGAAGAATAACTCTCAATACAGTGTACAAATATATGTCATCAATAATACAAAAAAGGCTGGAAAATAAAAAAAAACATGATAGAATCACGGAAAATTGACAATAGACAGAAGAGATTTATTTACATTACAATAAGTTCCAGAAAGAGCTGTAACAAAAACGTCCATGAATTTTTTCTTTTTTAATTTTTCATATATATTTTTTTATTTTTGAATATCCGTTCTTTGTAATTTCATCATTCTTACCTGGTTTTCCATCCTTTATATTATTATAATTTATAAACTAATATACAAAATACTTGAAATTTATCAATTCTTCATTAGTTGAAGAACAAATTCAGCTCAAAAATAAAGTTGTTACCAATTGATGTATTGAATTTATTGCAATTGTTTATAAAAAATACATCGAAAACAATTTTTTTTTGCTTTATTGTTTGAATACCTCATCAACTATTAATGATATAACCATATCACTTAAGAAACTTGTCACTTATTGTTCATGATTGAAAATTTTTACATCTTAGATTAAAATTTTCAGGTTCTGTTTCCGTGATATTTATAAATCGTTTTTTCAATTCTTTAGTAAATTCTAGTTATTTATCAATGAACAGAATAATTGATGCACGTTCATCTCCATTACCATTATAATCTCATTTTATTATAACTGGCCCTCATATCTACGAGTAATTATCATATAATATAATTAACATACAATAAGAAATAATAAACTTTTTAAGGAATGATTTTTGATTGCATCAAAGATTAGGGTTCCAAAAAAAATTCAATTATCTTATAAACAAAACATTTGTTCAAAACAAATGTTCAAACAATATGAAATAAAAATAGAAAAAATTCCAAGCAGGTTCTGATAACAAAAAAAAAGATCGTTGATAATATTTAAAAAAAATATTTTTGATGAATATTTCAAGTTTTTAATTTTACAACCACGTGAATTGCAATAAAAGACTTAAAAATATACATTTGTTTAAATTTTTTTCAGTGGAAATCTATCCGGAAGCCTTTCTAGAATAGCTCCAAGAAAGGAAAAAAAATCGCAATTTTATGTTTTAACAATTATCACACTTGCAATTTTCATGTTCAAACAGCAAAAAATTATTAATTAACTATTGCATTACTAATTTCGGCGGAGTATTGTTCATTTATCTATCCAGTGATCCCATGAATTTTTTAATTTCTTGAATTTTATATTTGATATGTTCAAATAATTTTCCGGAGAGGCGTGGCTTGCGCAAGTCAGAAAACCCGTTTTTAGCCGGGAGAATCATAAATACTGAACCTACAAGTTCGGGAATAAAGACTTTTTTCAGGAAATTTCATCCTCTCTTTGAATCTTCGAATTGAAAAATCTCAATTATTTTTTGAGATATTCGCAAAAAACTAAATCCCTTTTTTTTAGTAAATGTTTATAATTTTGCAATTTTTGCAACCAAAACTTCCTATTTTCAAAAATCATCTACATGCTATTCCTAATCGAATTTTATATTTCTTTCAAAAGTTATAATACTTTTCCTTCCACCCTCGTGGTCAGTTTTATTCGAAGGGCTATGTACCATTACAATCTGCGGATCGAGCCAAGCACCCTTTTGTATTGTAACTTACTCAGCTCTCTTTTATTGTTTTTTCATCACTCTTCGTTCCCAGCGTTTTCCTATAAATTGACGTTCAACAATCTTAAGGCACTTCACCCCTATATTAACTTGTTTATTTTCCTCGTACGCCTCCGCAATTCTCCAGAGATAATCCAGATGGAACACAGGCATGCGACAGATAATTCACCCTGACAGACAAGGATTGATAAGAACACGAAGAAGATATAAACGAAAGTAAGGAAATTAATATCAAGTCTCGCTGGATTTCATCGAAACTAATTAGGGATGAATGAAATATGGATTCTGTATTCCAGTATTTTGCTCAAACCCATGCAATGGGCATATTCGTTGGCAAGTCTTCAACGCTATCGACCCCTACAACCATTGAATTATATCTGCTAGATTCTCAGTCAAGTTTTCTATTAGAACTTGTAATGAATTCTAAGAGGACCACTAAAAAATGGTGGTCTCATTCCTCTTGTGATCTGGTATGCAGAAGAGGGAGTTTCAGGATCACCTCCAGGCTAATCGTCGATGTGCTAGACAGTGCACCATTGATTAGCCAGCTTCCCTTTGGTTGTAAACTGTTCTGCCATTGACCACCACAGCAGGCCTCCAAACGTTGTCGAGGGCCCCACTATCGCTGTGTATAGCCAAATCAATTTTTTGGGTCCTAGTCTCCATGTTTTGCCATCTTAATGATGTCCTTGCCCTCGTCAGCTATTTTCCCAAATGTTTGTTCCAGGTGAACTTCGAGTTTTAGTTCAGCCCCAGTCCATTTCGACTTTCCTGGCCTCTTCAAGCTTTCACCAAAGATTCGAAGAGCTCTGTTGGTCTCTTAGTTACTTTTTCTGGTGAAAGCGGACAATCTTGGTTTATGGGGGTTGACCTTGAGGTTTTCCCTCATGCATCACGTTTGTACGTCTTTGAGTGCTAATTGCATCAGATAAATACAAACTCCCATATACTTCCCGTTCAATATCATTACGATATCATCAGCGTAGCCCTGGGAATATACTCCTTCCTGATTCAGGTCCCTAAGGAGGCTGTCCACCACGAGGTTTCACAAAAGTTGGGAGAGTACACCGCCAGAGGGCAGAAACTTGTCGCTTCCACCTCCATCGAGACCCCGAATAGGGAAACTTGTATTACCGTACAGCTAAGCATGGCAGAAAGGCTGTCCTCGGTATAATGATTTCGAAAAGTCCAAATGAAGTGAGAACGTTGGTCAACGTTTCAAAACATGCTATACAGGCCGGTTCTTTTATCATGTGGTAACATTGCTATATTCTAAACCGTAATAGATACAAAGACGATTAAATGGGAAAAAAGGTAACTATTGTGGTGAGCAGTAAATTGGTCGTAGAAAATTTACGGGGATTCTCGCCCTTCCCAACTTATACAGGGAAAACTGAAAATGCTGTTTTCGGTTATTACGAATAGAATTGTTATTTCAAAAAATATAAAAAAATGAAAAAGGAAAGGTTTATTGTATTCAAAATGTACTAGAACTACGTAACGATAAATTTTTAATCAAACGTTTCGTGTCAACACCACCATTATCTAACAATTTTTTTCAAATACGGACCTGTCTATTTCATCACAAATATTGATAGAGCGATAAAATCACAATTCAACTCGATATTTTTATAACGTTTCATATAAAATATCTAGCATCATCAGTGACAACAATTTTTAATTACGGTCCTGTCGTTAATTTGTTTATGAATTCCACATAATCTAACGCTTCGATATAAAAATTTTCAGTGACGTTTTGAATGAATGTATCTATGACAATTGTATTTATACTATAAAAATTCATGAAAGATTTCTGAAGTTTCAGAGACGAACGATAACAATTTCCCCAGAAATAAACTTACTTAAGAGGAGAAGAAATCAAACAAACAGAAAAACAATTTATTTCATAATGAATTTGTGGAAGAAAATAAAACCAATACAGAAAAAGAATTCTACATTAAATGCTCGAATTGACGACCACTTTGTTGAATGCACATAAGTTGTCTGTCCATACAATTTCTGTGGCAATTTTCTAGCATGATGGTTGTAATGCTATTACATGCATCTCTTATTTTCTGTTTGAGATGGTAGATATCGGTACTAGGTGTCGAAAAAACTTTATCCTTTATGTATCCCCAGACAAACAAATCCAAAGGAGTAAGGTCTGGGGATCGAGCTGGCCAGGCAATTGGTCCATTGTTTCCAATCCACTTTGTTGGGAATATTGCATCTAAATGTTCCCTTACTATTGCTGCATTATGGGGAGGGGCACCGTCTTGTTGAAAATATTGTATTTCTCGGCGGGTGCTTAATGGCAATTCATCTAAGTAGCCATCAAGCTCATTGGATAAAAAATTCAAATACGTTTCACCATTCAAATGCTCATCGTAAAAGAAAGGACCTAGTATGTTTGTTCCCAAAATTTCCAACCAAACATTTATTCCGAACCTCTCCTGGAAATTGGTTTCTCTATGTAAATGTTCATTCGTATTATTCCATCTATAATGGATGTTTCTGTTAAACCAACCATTGTTGGTGAATTTTGACTCGTCCGTCCATATTATTTTTTTACAAATATTTCGAACTTCCCTATTAATACGTCATAACCATTTCGCAAATCGTACTCTCCTTCCGTAATCCCTTTCATTAAGGTGATGAACTTTGTGTATCCTGTAGCATTTGTATTTGTTCTTTTTCAAAATATTTCTGGTAGATTTTACAGATATCCCAAGTTCGTGGGCATTTTCTCGTAATGAACAATCTTAATTAGAAATATGTTTGTAACTGACCAATCCTAGATTAAAAAAAAGACGTTATTTTTCACTTTTTAGTCTTTATAAGGTAATATTTGCTTACCCAAAACATTTATTTGGTTCCTTATACTTCCAGTAACAACACATTTTCTAGTTTTATTTCTGTCAAATGCACCACAGTCTCTCGAATTTATTTCTAATTGTCTAAACATTTGAATGTTTGGAATGCGACGATTCGGGTATAGCTCACCATACATATTTCTTGCCAAAAGAGGATTTCTATTTGATTTTGCATAAGTAAATAGCATATCAGTCCTTTCGTCATTCGAATACATCTTTAATATGTAACCGAGTACTTAAATGTCTGACAGTTCTTAACAGATATCAACAACTCCATTGAAATCAAGCAAAGCCTACCTGTTTAAATATGGTAAAAGAAGTGAGATGCTATTTAATTGTACCAAATTAGACAACACTTGTATTTTGATCAAAAACTGATATTTTCATTACTTACAGGATTGAGAATTATGAAAATAATCCGTGTAAAAATTGATACAGGAGAAATCAGCCTTAAATCAAGGATTACTGTATTACAAAAATCCCCAAAAAGGAAAAATACGAATGTTTGTTGTGTTGGGGTATCTTCCTATCGAAAGTATTGGGTTATGATTGAAGTATCCTAATAGTTGAATGAGTTTTGAAGAAATCAAAACAATTTACAAAAGAACTAACGACAGGACCGTAATTAAAAATTGTTGTCACTGATGATGCCAGTTATAAAAATTTCAAGTGTGATATACCACTGAATTGTGATTTCATCGCTTTATCAATATTTGTGATGAAATAGACAGGTATTTGAAAAAAATTGTTGATGGTGGCCGTGTTGATACGAAACGTTTGATTAAAAATTTATCGTTACGTAGTTCTAGTACATTTTGAATACAATAAAACTTTCCTTTTTCAATTTTTGATATTTTCTGAAATAACCATTCTATTCGTAAAAAAACGAAAACGGTTGAAAAATGGCGGAGATACACTTGATTGTTCAATCGAACAAAGTTGGCCATGAACATCAAACTCAAATCATCACAACTGACGAACGACGACAACAATTACGAGAGGAAGATTCGAGGTAAGATACAGCTGCAAATTGGGCTTCTCATGTAATTGCAGCAACCATATTTTCCGACAAATATCAAAAATTTCCTCAAAACGGAGTAGTACCCATAAAGAAATGCTCACAACTGCCATTTGTCAAATGGCAACATACTTTTTTCATAATGTGGTATTGAAAAGTTATGAATAATCCAAATAATCGTGTTGAAAGTGTCGGAGAATTCTGAAAGGAATCGAAGATACGGGATGTTTCATTATGAGTGTTCTCAAAGTTGAATATTCTCAAACAGAGGCGGCTTGAACCTACGAAAGCTAAGCAAAAAATCAACTTTGTTAATTATTCTTCTTCAATAGCAAAATCATTTCGAAGGGGCCATTCATTATTTTCCTTCTGAGAAAATGGTGGCGGAAGGATCTCTAACAAAAATGTTCCTAATCCCAACTCTCCACCAACGCTCGGTTTCAATCACGAACAATCTTACAAAATATGGAAGCAGCAAGACTTATAATAAGGAAATTGCTGAGTCCAACTCTATTCCAACGCTCTGTTATTTTTTTCTGTCGATGAAATCTTTCATTATTTTCGATAATAAACGCTTTGACGGAATATGGTGGAAGCAGGACCTCTGATTGAAAATTTGCTTGATTTATTGCTAAAGTAACTAGGATGATTATAATACTGAGTCTTGCCATAGTTTCCTCTACGACATTTGGACTTGGATTCTACAACTTTAACAATTAATACTTACCATCGTCCATTATAGCAGTGGTTATATTTTTTCCGGTGACTCCCTGTGCCCAAGCAGCCTCTACATTCAAATCCAATTTAGCTTTTCCCCCGTTCTGGCCGGTATTCTTTAAATACCACTGAAATGTGAAGTAGGGGTCTGTTGGGTCGTTGTGGGGTTGCATGACCTTGACTAGGTTTTCTACTTTCAGAGGCTTATAGCCTCTTTTCACGCGGACAAAGCCTGGCTGCTGAATAGCTGAATGTATCTGAAAAAAAGGGAATGAGAACTTTTTTTATGATTGAAATCTTTTATTGTTGAAGGTGCTCAAAAACAACTCAAAAGTTAGTTATTACAAATGAGGACACAGCATTTGTAAATATCACTATTTACGTGGACACATTGACTAACAGAACAGTTAGATTATTCGGAAGTGGAAGAAGAATAGAAAAAGAAGGAGAATCCTACGAAAAGATAGAAGAAGGAATAGAAAAAATATCCTAGCAACAAGAAAAATTAAGTTAATGAGCTCAACAAAAGTTAAGCACTCCAAAACACACAAAAAAAGATGGACATCCCCAGACCAAAAAATATAAAACCTTATTGATCACATACTATTATTTAGTGAAAGACATTAATCAACAGTAGATGTTAGAGAGTTTCAACAGAATCAAACAAATAATTTCGATAAAGAACTCCGAGAAAATGACACATACAGTTAAAAAGCAGCAGTATAAAATATTCCGGTGCAGGTAGAGAACGGTTATTATTATTATTTACTGCAGGTCAGCTGATATATTTGCTGAAAATCGGCCCTGATTTTCCTTTGAACTTTTCCTGGTAGTTTTTTCCAGAGTTCACTGTTGTAAAAATTGTTTCTCGTTCAAAATAAGTAAATATATATTTTTCTCCTTTAATTTTTTGAATTAGAAACGGACAATATTCAACAAAATAACTTGTTCTTTTCAGATGTTTCACTGAAATTTGTAACACACATTCATTAATGGAACACAAAATGAAAATATTATGTTGATTGACTTATTTGAGTTCATTTGGAGGGAGAAAGGAGTCATTTCCTTCCATATTTTTTTCAGGTCTAGTTGTGACATTTTTGACGGTATTCCTTTTATATGCCATACCTTCAATCTGAGCATAAACAAATCATATATTTTCGAAATCTGCGTGAAATTTTGCGTATATAGTGCGGATTGCAATTAAATCTGCCGATTTTGTATTTTTCATGATTTTTAGGGGTCTACCCCTTTGGACTTTTTTCGATTTTTCGAATAATTTTGTTTTACATCGATTGACTCAAAATTCACGGATTATACTAATTTGATCATTGTGAATCGATTGGCGTTCGCAGAATTGCTCTATCTTCAACCGTTCCCGAGTTAAAGAGTTCATCTGGAGTGGGAAGGAGTCACTTCCCCCCATATTTCTTTTACTCAGATCTGTGGAATTTTTGAAATTCTTTTTATACTTCACATAAAGAAGAATAACAAGAAACTTGTCAGAATCAGAATCAGAAACCGAAGAATAACACTACTCAATACAGTGTACAAAGTTATGTCATCAATGATACAAAAAAGGCTGGGAAATAGTACAAAAAACATGATAGGATCACGGAAAATTAACAATAGAGGAAGAGATTTTGCCATTAGAACAAGTTCTTGAAATAGCTCACGGACATAGGAAAGATTTTGAAATGTTTTTGTATATTTCCAACAAGCTTTTGACTAGACATAAAAAACAGCTCATGGTAGCAATGAAAAAGTTAAAAATTCCACGAAAACTGGGAAAGCTGGTAGTAATGTCGATAAAAACAACAAAGATTACCATGAAAACACAAAAAAGAGAAGCAGATGAATTCACAATTGATGAAAAATTCAACTTAGAAAATGTGGTGAGGACAGTCAACAAATGAAATCTCAGAACAAGAGGAGGCAACTCATTGAGTACGCTGATGATATAGCCATAATCACCAAGACCATAGAAACAATGGAAGGAATGATGAAGGAAATTATGAAACATGCAATAGGAAATAATAGGACTAAGAATCAAACGGGGAAATACAAAATGGAGAATAGGAAGGGAAGGAATATATGGAACTCTTAGGAAAGGAACAAGAGTGTTTGAAGAAGTCAAAGATTTGAATATCTAGAAGTGACTGAGTTAACGGGGGAGAGGAGACACATTTTATGAATTAAAATTTTTATAACGAACTAATAAATGATAGTTGCGGGTCGAAAACAAATCGAAATATAAGTATGGACTATCTTTCATGTGACAGTTTCCTCCAAGTATTTTTGTCACAGAATCACTCATTTCAAATGCTAGTGATTGGTGTCTTTCCAATTTTATCTGCCACATCTAAGTACCTCATCAACTTGGAGTTCTATGATGTATTCCACAATACTGAGGAAAATTTCCAGGTATATCATACTTGAATATTTTGCGGTGTGGCTTCACACTATTTCTAAATGAGAAACTTCCTGAAAGGATATCTTACCCGATGAACAGAAAAAAACAACGTAATACTAGAAGTACTTTCAGATCAACCCATATATCTAGTTCCACTTCCAATCTCTTGAATCTCAGTGAACGTTAACTCAGGAGTTTATTTTTCTTGGCTCGCTCTGCAACTTCCCCCCGATGAATTCCACAGTAAACAACTCGAGAGTGGGCTTTATGTAATCATGGAAAGACTTCTCTGTAATGCACGTTCATTGTTGGAAGCTAACAATGACCATTGGAAGGATCTCTTCGAGAACTTTCCTCAAACTCATTATCCTGGTTTAATGGAAGCTTCAATGCGATCTGCACAAATGAACAAAAAGCCAAGTCCATTTCGATTGTGGATATAAAATATTCAGCCAGATGGGGATGTAACATAAACTGAATGCTGTTGACAGGAAAGTATGATGCATTTTCTGCAGTATAATGGATGCAAAATGGAGCTTTTATTCAGATATATGGGATTGATACGAATGGTAATTCCGAATGTGTATGGAAATTCATTTATAGACATTTTGCATGTTACATAAACCATTCTATTCGTGTGCATACATAAAGAAGGATCTATATAGGGTTTTCAAAACAATACTTTGGTCAGATCTAGATCTAGATGTTCGGTAGGAAAATCGTTCTTCCTGGAAGTAGTTGAGCAGTAGAATTGATCATCAATTTCATGCAGAACCTCAGTGTCCTCCAAATCTACAGCTGACTTCATTTTCTGCATCAAGTGTTGATAGAATTTTCTCTTCTTGTTCTTCAACTTCGAGTAACTTCTGTCATTTACACTATTTCCACCATCATGTGACTGCTGAAAGATCTTTGATTGCACGATTGATCTCGCAGCTCTATTTCCTCTGGTATACTCCTGATCATCTGGATCACAGAGAAAGTTTCAGGGATGTAGTAGGTAGTTGAATTCTAGTTGAGTACAGACTACAGAAAATTTCCTTGGGTCCTACCATATAAAGCAGTCAAATCAACAAAGGCAGAGAAAGCGTAGAAAGCTCTGGAGAGAAAGAAAGTTGGTCTGGCGTGTTTCTTGATATTGAGGGGAGTTCTAAAGTACTTCCGCGACATCTATCGTTAGAGAGACCGTAATTCGTTCAACTTGCTGCAGATAATAATAATAATAATATCGTCTTTATCATTTTCTTTCATATTTAACATAAAATTCTATAAGGAAAAAAAATACCACATTTCGAAAGAAAATGAAAGGCGGAGTTCAATTTCAGTAAAGACGAATCACCACGGAAATTGCTCTTCCACTCAACCCATATATGAGGAAAGCTCGGTAGCTGAAGTCAGGGGCCAAGGAGGGGTTTCATCATCTCTATTGTGGAAACTTGGAAAGGATAAGCTTATGAGAGGGAAACTAGAGGGAAATTGCCGCCATAGAATATGCTGATGACATAGTCTTCAAGGGTAGTGAATGAGTAAGGAAGGACTTAGAGTCAAAGTCTAGAAGATTACCATAGTAGCATTAACCAGGAGGAGGAATACAAAGGAACTAAACTATAATATAATAATACTGATAATAATACTCCCTCATAAACACTCGTTGAGTGTACCCAAAGGCATAGCCTGTGCGGGTAGAGGACGACTATTATTATTATTTGCCGTGGCGCTCCGGGGCGACTTACTGATGTATCAGGTAATGTATTCACTTTTCAGCTGTAGGAAAACCCGGAAAACCTACAGCACCACCTCGGGTGATCGGTGTGCACTCCAAGCTAGCACTAGACGAGATTGACATCTAGACAACACACCGTACACTTGCTTTTCAACAAGGCATGCGGTCGCCTATCGATCCGATATGAAGTAGTTGAGAAAAATTCTCATATCTACATCGGACTCGAACCGACTATCGCTATGCTGGAGTTTCGAACGGCCTGTGCGTTAGACCGCTGATCCACCGACCACCCAAACTCTAAGGTGATGAATTAATGTATCTCACTTCACTTCAGTATCAGTCCTACCAGGAATCAACTTAAAGGGAAAAACAGGAAATCGCAAATTTTCCTAGCGGCAGTTGAACGAACCTATGGCAAGGCTTCGGTGCTCATAACTAATTTGATACATTGGATCTACAGGGTGTATCAACGATGCCTGCGTAGACGATTCCTATTCAAGAAAGGAAAAAATGTTTCAAATAGAAGTTTTAGAGAGCAATAAAAGCTGTTCCAGAAATAACTACTGTATATTTTCACTCCATTAAATTCCTTCGAAAGAGTGGTTCTCAAAAACATAGGGTTGTATGGATTCATACCAGGTGATTGTAAACTTCTCCATTGAGAGGCCCATCAAAAATATATGGTCCTATCACCCGGTCCCCAATTATCCCCCCCAAACATTTACCGACCATCTTCTTTGGTTGTCAACTTGTCTAACCCAATGGGGATTCTCTGTCAAGTAGTAGTGGTTGAAAATTTGGTTCTTCAAGAATGAAATTCAATATTTTTTCGCAATATTAAACTCTCGTATCGTAATCCCTTTCATTTAAATCTTGACGTAATTCAATTCGGTATGGATGCAGTTTATTTTTGATCAATATTCTTTTCACGAAAGTATGACTTCAATCCAGCTATCTTTCTTCGTTTGTTGCCATTTTACTTTCCTTTTCTTGTGCTTAACACAAATCTTTCTTTAACCGTCCGAAAACTTTCTGGTCGTATAGATCTTGAATCAGGCTATCGAACTACGTACATTCTACTGGCTAATACAGAATTTCTGTCGCAGTTACCCAAAATGTAGATCGTGTTTATCATTTCTTCAGAGGATAATTTCATTTTGAAACTAGAAAATAAATTATAAATTTACCTAGATAATTAAAAGCCACGATTGTTGACAATTCCTGTAACATTCGAATGTTCCAAGAGTGATTTGATATTATTGATAAAATAATCTACATTACAGGTAGATGTTACAGAAACTACTTTTAGCAAATAGAATGTATGCAGTTTGATATCCTGATTCAAGGAATATGCGACACGAGAGTTTTCGAAGAAAACTTTCTGGAAAACAGTGTGATGCACATTAATAAGTGAACAAAACGTGGAAGAAAAAGAATAAATTAACGATGATGTCGTCAACATGGATTTTGAAGTAACTATAAGAAAAGTTGCAAATGATACATTTTTGAAGGGAGGGAGAATAAAAGTACACCATTTTTGATGATATTTTGTGAAAAAAAATCCGTATTCCATCTATTTTGCTGTCATAAAAACTGCAGATGAGATATTTTTGCAGATACATAAGAGGTTGATCTTGAATTGAAATATAATAGTCTTCAACTCGTTTTCAGTCGTTGGCGTTGGAAATCAGAACCGAACAACCATTATACGGAATGTTCCTCTTCTCGTACTTCGACGGACTTTAATTATCCAATCAACTGCAGTCTCATGTTACTGTGCAGAACATCCGCAGTTTCTAGGTCGAGGAAAATTACATCTTCTAGACCTCACGTCCTCATTATTCCATGAATGGAACTAATTTCTCTCATAACGATGGTAATGAAGGGTTCACATGTCAAGTCCGCGAAGAGAAGCTTCCGGTTTATTTTTGACCGGCCCGCTGTTGTATACCCAGATCCATTTCTGGCGTTATGGTGGCATTATTGTGTGATTTAGGTCACAGATATTGTCTCCCATAATATTGCAATAAGAATTCACCACTCCCATTCATTTTGAACCTGTAAAATATAAGCTAAGCCAACTCTGTATTTTCTATGTGAAAACTCTGATTTTAACAAATAACTATAAACTCGGACTGTTTATAACTGTAAACTGCCATCTCTGGTTGGAATTCCTGTATTTATACCCGCAATAGACTTTTGTTGGTTCATTCTAGAAACGCCGAAAGAGGTCACCGTCTCAGATGGCTCTCGTTACAATATTATTGATACGAAATTTTTGTTTGTACTCACCAGGGGATCGACTTTCAGTTTCCTCATGTGTGGTATGCTTCTTTTTGTTCTTGCTACCGGTAACGCGTGATTCACGAAGTGGTACTCTGTATTGGACCCCAGAACCTGGAAAAAATCAGAACGTTTATGTTTATAATATAGAGAAAACTTGCAGCTGGTCATTTAAGTTCCAGTTTTCCTTATTCCTCATGTATATTCATCAATCACAGCTACCGTACTTTCAGTGTCAGAAAAAGCAATACAGGGTGACCCATTTGAAGGCGGGCCACCTCTCTAAAACTGTAATTTATTATCCGACTCAGAAGTTTTTTCTTTCAACAGATAAAATATCATTAGTTCTGAAGAGTGCTATGAATTCGAAATACAAATAAAAATTTCAAGGCCAAATTTTGAATTTTTTTCAAGGTAAAAAATCCAAAAAACATACTAGCGATTTTTTAAATAAAATTTGACGATGCAACTGGATGTGGCGCTTTCAAATGGGTGTGACTGAAACTTCACGATAAAATAAGATATTTTTTTTAACAGAATTATAGCATAATTAAAATTCTTATCATTTTATCTAAATATTCCAAATAGTCGTCATATGAATCACAATGTTTTTGAAAAGATGGTTTAAAATGCTCTTTTAGGTCGTTAGCAGTCGAGTTTGTAAACAGTAGTTATTCAATATGGTCTCAAATTCCGTTTCTTCCAAACATAACATAGTATGGGAGATATTTATGTATATCAAAACACTGCAGTTTTTCTTGTCAGAGAAAAGAAATTTACATCTACAATTTTTTTTGGAATTTTTTGAAAAACTAAGTTTCCAACGCTATGGATGAACTTCAACTAACAGAAGAAGCTCATCTTCTAGGAATCGCACGTCAAAATGTAAGACCTCGTTAACCTAATTAAAGGACCAAACCTAAGTTCACACTACTTCAATGGAATTAATTTCAACTATATGAAATTGCTTTTCGTGCCCCTATCGCTGATATAGATGTAATTGAATATCATGATAAAAGACAATATAGGCTTGATTATAAAAACCATTGGCATACCTGTTGAATGTGACTCGTGCGAATACAATATTCCCAGAATGCTTTAAGGAATCGATAATAATACTATTATTGAGAAAAGAGGATGAACCGATGAAACAGCTCCAGAAGTCACCAAAAAACAAAATCGAACCACAAGATTTTTAACTCTTTTAGTGCTATCATGAGTTGGTTTCTTTTAATTGAGTCAAATGCTTGCTGGAAATCTTCAAAGAGCAATTCGAGGTTCATCTTGTGTTCATGGGCTTTTTCTAGCACTTGCTTTAGTGTATGAATTGCGTCTATGGTTGATTTTCCTTGTGTGAATCCGTTTTGATATGATCCTATTATGTTTTTTGTAATACTTGCCAACCTTGATTGTATTATTGATGTCATTATTTTAAACGCTGTATTGAGTAGTGTTATTCCTCGGTATTTCTTACAGGTTTGTTGGTCTCATTTTTTATGGATAGTTATTATTTGTCCTGTCTCCCATTCTTTTAGTATTTTTTCCTCTGTCCATATTCTCCTTATCAATGTAAGCATCCTCTCCTTTAACTCATGTCTTCCGTATTTTATAAATTCGATGTTAATTTCATCTTTTTCTCTGGTGGGCTCATTTAATATACTATTTTCTTCTTCGCTCATTTCCTCTTCGTCTTCCACTACTATTGCTCTGTGTTCATCTTTTGCGGCTTTATCTACCAATAATTCTTTGTAGTATTCCATCCAAACTTGTTTGTATTGTTGTCTTCTAGTATCACTGTTCCTTCTTTATTATGTTTGTTTTACTCTTGCTTTTTTAATTTTGTTCTTTGATATTTCTATAGAAACTTTTAGTATTCCTATTTGTACTTTCCTGTTCAATTTCCCATATTTTTGTCCCTCCATTCTTTTTTACACTGCCTAATCATTTTCGCTTGTGGAATGGTACTTGAAAAAACCTTTAGTTTCATATTTTGATATGATACATAATCTCTCATTTCGTACGATGCGACTCAAGACGTTGATGCTTCATTCTGAAATTATTTTAATCTTCCATAACTCTAAAGAAGTCATAATTTATCCTCTGTATTATTTAAAAAAACGATTAGAAAACTTACTGTTGAACTGGCCAAGTTTAATACTGTGGTGTAGATGAAAGATCCACTAAAATTTGTGATATTACCACCAATAAAGTTCTCGTAAACTATACAAATAATTTCTGTGTGCTCATGGTAACTTCTGTTCACAAGACCGAGTTTAACATCATATTGAAATTTTGGACAATTTGACCGGAAGACTTTTTGCTCAAAGAAATGTGCGTGGTCCTTTGTTTATTGTTATTCTCCTATCATGTTTATGTGTATATTTGGGTTCAGTATCTTTTTCTCGTCTTCTTTTAGAGCTGAACTACATAACCTTTATCTTTTGCCTAAATCTAATTGGCGTTGCCTACACATATGACGGAATTGGATGATTCCGAAGTAAAAGAACTGTGTTTGAAATACTAGCAAGAAAAGTCCTCGTACCCTTAGATCATAATTAAAACGCGATCTGAAACACACTTCCTTCAGGAAAAAGTCTATCCCATTTCTGAACCCAATCAACAATACAAGGAACCACTTTCTGGGGAGATACATGGTCCATTTTTCACTCAGAAACACAATACGTAGAAGTGAAGCTTATTATTTGTTTCCAGCTCGTATAATGAGACTTCGATTTCATACCAGTTGACCCACAAAGAACCGAGGTCACTCAGTCTGATCGTTATTGCTCTAATTTGTTATACTATACTGGTAGTGTTTTCCACCGAATATTAATGCAACAGGTCAATACACTTCGACAAAGATTGTAAGTTGACGAAATTGTTATACTCATTTGGGAGCGTTAGTCAGGTCGAATAAGTTCAATTTGTCTGGGTCGTACGGTTATTTTTTAATTTAGATGATTTTACTTTATCCCTCGTAGTGCCCAATTCTCAATAAATTTTAACAAAAATGCATATGTTATCGGTGAGCTAGGCCTAGGATTACTAGCCTAAACAGAGTTAGAAAGAACCAGGTACTCCTTTCACTACATACAAAGTTGTTGGAGATGAGGCGAATGCCTGTTAGACAACAATTACTTCTTGAGCTAGTACTGCGACGCATACCAGATTCAAATATATTTGATATTTTCTTTTTCCAGATATACTCTCGAACTGATGAACCCCAAATACATTTTTTCTACTACCTTACTAGCAAACTTCATTATCAACCTCTGAAGAAGGGAGGAAGTGGTACTTCTTCTCCCGGCGCACAGTGGGGTATTTGGCCAATCTAGCCGGTAAAAATTATTTCTTTGGATTTTATGATCTATAATGGCTTTATAATTTGATACCTTGTGGCTATTAATTAACGAAATTCTACCCTATATTTGCTCCATAATGTTGATGGTTTCAATTCTCTTAATTACTGCGAAAAATATACTAGGGTGGCTTCTTAGGATTTTTTTTTTACTCCACGCTCTTCCAACCATTTTTTGAACACACTTTATTCCTTTTCATATCGCTGTCTCGATTTATTAGGAAGAAGATGCATTGAAATCAATTTTGCTTCAGCAAGATCTTCTGGAACTCATTTTCAAAACTTAGAAGCAACTCAAAAGGGTGAACAATCTGACAGTTTATGACAATTCTTATGTTTGTATTACCATAGCAACAAAGCGTTGTCAATACGATGACGACGAGAAGCAAAACTTACTTGATATTTTGTCATATAGCCGCATATAGTTCCACAACTTTCTGCAGTTGTTCTTTTAAGTATGCACGCATTATAATTTAAAGGACGTTATTAAAAAGGTAGTAGAAAATACTATTAACATTCCTCAGGAGGAAAATGCTCTTTCTTCCGCGGATATTAATGCCTTCCGCTTCGCGTAGGGCTTCAAACATCAAAACTTCGCCAATAATTAGGATGGAGATCCTCCGCCATAAATTATATAGGTCTCAACGGGACGTTCGCAGACTCTCTCGTGGATATCTATAAAATCACTGGACACATCGTTGTGATATATAGCTGAACCTTCCCTACACTCAATTGTCTTTCGAATAAAGGTAACTGCATAGAAATAGAATGGTTCCATACAGAAACAGTATACTTTTCAGCGAGGGTATAATGATACGTATTGTTCACGAGGATAAAAATTAACAAACAAGCCACCGGTGAACTTCGTAACTTTTCTATTATACGCGAATAGAAGGCTATATTTTCAGGACTATACGGTAGTCAGAGTTTAAATAAAATGTAGAAAGCCATACTTTCTCTACGACTACATCACGGCTATTTCGTTATCCTCTCAGTCCCCGTGGATCTTGGATATTATACAACATTAACAATTGATCGTTTTCTGTCTATGTTATGATCCACAGTGTTTTGAAAACACCTTCATTCATCAATTGATATTTATTATTGAATACAACATGGAGAATCTTCTCAATTAGATATCCTAACGTAATTCCCAAGTACATAATGCATCCAAGTCAAATATCGGTTGAAACTTTTCAGAAATGGAATCTTGCCGTGAGTACACATGGACATTATATCACCTCCCTTGTTTCACGATTATTATATTTTTGATAATACCGAAAATCGTGCTTAAGTATGCATACATAATTCTTAGCGTCCTTAGCGTACTTGATAATCTAATTACCAAAGTTTATGCACCCGTTGAAATACAGAGAAAACAATATTTCATTATTGTAATGAAAGTACACTCAACTAATTTCACTAATTGATTTAAAACTCTGCCAAACAATAATCTAATGTATTTAAAACATTTATATTACAGTCATTACTCAGTCGATTTGCGAACTCTGATGTTGAGCGTCTTATATAACGTCCAGTAGAATCATTTTACTATTCTCGAACAGCCGCGACTCTACGTTGACTCATTCAGAAGGCTCCCGTAAATTCTCGGCGCGGGTAGAACGATGAGTCATTTATGCACTGTTAACGAGCAGAGGTGAGATCACCCGAGTAGCATGAGCATGAATATTGCGACCAGGCCCGGCCCCAGGGTTGTTACATTGCCCCCTTATCAAAGACGTTTCGTCCCGAAATGTTGTCCTTGGAGTGTGTCAATACCTGCAAGATTTTACATGTCAGCACCGTGAACTTTGATGGAAGTAACACTCCACAGTCTTTACGTTGGGTCGAGGAAGATGATTACAGCACACCGAAATCTTGACGCCGCTGTCTCTGAATATCGTCTACAACATGTTTCTTATAACTCTCCAGTCCAGACCATCAATCCCACAAGATAATTTTGGAATTGCCAGGTCCACAAGATTCTGATCCAGCATCGTGTCCCTTAATCTTGTAAGGCTCTTCCAGACATCTTCATAGGACGGTTTATCTCGGGAACAGATGGAGGATACTAGTCACAATCTTTCTGGTGGTCAGAGACTACCTTGGATAGGTGGCGGCTTATCGTCTTATTCATACGCTTCCACCATTCCATCTGACTGCGGATGTAGAGCTGTGGTTCTCGTCTTCCAGATGTTCAGCATCTGGCACATTTCCTGGAAAAAGTTTGAATGCGGAATTTCTGCCCTGGTCCAATTTCAACTTTAGCGGAACACCAAACCGACATATCTACTCCTTTACAAAGATGTCAGCAACGGTGATGGCTTCTTGGTTGGGCAGGGCATAGGCTTCGACCCACTTACTGAAGTAATCCATTGCCACGAGGATGTACTCATTCCCGTGGTCAGATTGTGGAAACGGACCAACGATGTCAATGGCGATCTTTTCAAATAGGCTGCCTACATTATACTGGTGTATCAAGGCCTTAGTTCCATTGTTGGCAACTTTCTGCACCAGTCCTCAACGTCGGTTTGATAATTGGCCCAGTAAAACCGTTGCCTTACTTTCTGAAGGGTCTTCGTCACTCTCAGATGTCCTCTGGAGACCTAATCATGAGTATTTCGGAGCACTTCCTGTCTTGTGCTCCTGGGTACTAATGTCTGTCTTCCCCACCATCCTCAGACTCCACCACATGCTTCAGGACTTCATTGTTCAGGGTAAAGGAGTTCCATTGGGCCCAATAAGGCTCAACGACTGGTGAATAATTGGCGATGTCTTGCCACGACGGTCTTCGGATGCTTTTTGTCTAGCCGATTACTAAACCAATGTCTGCATCTCTGCCTTGGTCCTTCTGGATCTTATTTTCATCCCAGTCATCACCCACAAACTGTTACTTCTGCTAGTCGGCAATGTGAGCAGTCATCTGGGCATGGTCTCCGTGAGAGGGCATCTGCAGTCTTATAGCTAGTACCCACTCGAAATCGAATTCCTGAAGTCTCTCAATCCAATGTGCCACTTGACACCCGGGATTTTTGAACTGTAAAAGCCATTTGAGAGCTGCATAGTCAGTTCTTAGTACGAATCTTCTTCTATACACGTACTTGTAGTGCTCCACTTCTTTAACCACAGCCAACAGATCCTGCCCGGTGACAGTAATTGGGCTACGGTTTACTTACTGAAATAACCGATGACTTTTTCCTGTCCTTCCTGGATCTGAGACAGGACAGCTCCAAGTCTCACATTACTTAGAGAATAGAGAGTTTTGGTAGAGTAGATAAAATTCAAATAAGGTGAGTAGTTACAGTGGACGGGGCATTAAAATATAATAATAAGTGTGTTTAATCACTCGGATGGGTATATTTCGAAATAGGATTAGGGTAGAATAGGTAGGATTAGAAAGGAGCTTCTGAGGAAATAAATTTCTTTCTCTTTATGTAGTTTATATTTCTTGAACAATGAAATATACTTGAAGAACAGTTTTCGCTGGTAGTCCGACAATTCACCATTGTCTTCCACTTTTTTACTCTCTCTGAATTATAGTGAAAACAGTGTACTGCGGAAGCCTGAATATATATGTCCATCTTCATTCAAATATTTTTCCATGGCTACAAATATTGTGTTTGTTCAAGCCCTCAAAGTCTATTCTGGATACCCCTCTGCAACTTTACTATCCTTATCACCAGTGATATATATTGACAGTTTCCCTCTTTCTTCGATGAGTGTCATCAAACTCCGATTGAAATGGTAGGTCCTTCAGCAAGAATGACAGTTTCAATAACAACACTCGTAAGTCAATTTTATCTTATGTACTCCTTTCCGACAAAATAGCATTATTGATTTTGTTCAAATGAAAGTGTGGGCTGAGATAAAGCGATCACCGAGATAACACGGAGAGTGCTTTGGCTCTGCTTGGCAATATGCATTGTAATCCCTGGATGGAACAAGTCTAAACAGCATTTTTTTTCATAATGCGATCGTGTTTCGAACGAATGCATTAATATAATGTATGCATGAATGATGACAGCACGGAGATAAAAATATATAAACAGAACCCGGCGTAAAGAACGTGAACTGATAAAGGAATAGTTAATCTAGCTGTCTCCTTATAACAGGCAGTTTACCATCAAAGGCAAAAAAAATCGGGATCTGAGAGTAGATCATAATATATGTTAGGGTTGGAAATACATGCCAGAGGACAATTGAATCTCGGAGGAAAGAAAATACTAATAAAATCGTAGGATTTAGTGAATAAAAGGAATTAAACTTCGCTGGAGAATCAATTGCAGAGGTTGCGTGAAAAGGCTATAAAATCTTCTGTTGACTCGGAATCTACTTCAAATTCGATGTGCATATCTAGAAAAGATTGAGTTTCACGAATATCAGTAGCAACATTTTTTTTTACGAATTTGGAGGGAAATGAGTCTTTCAAACTCCAGATAAACTCTTCAACTCAAGAACGGTATGAGATAGAGCAATTCTGCATACGCCAATCGATTCAGAATGATAAAATCAGTATATTCTGTGAGTTGAGATTCGATCTTTTTACATGCTCTGATGCAAGGTTTGTTAAATGAAAGGAATTATCATTGCAGAGGTTGCGTGAAAAGGCTATAAAATCTTCAATTGACTCGGAGTCTACTCCAAATTTGATGTGCACATCCGAAAAAAATTATTATTCATTCCATTTGTGTACCTCAGCGTATCGTTAAGGATAGATATCATTTGATTTTCAGAGTACCTAGTGTTATATTCTACGATTCAAACGTGGTCAAATAAACAGAAACTCATCAATAACTACGTATCAACCGTGGTGCTACAAAATATCATAAAATAAACCGCATCGTGGCATCACTAGCCAAGTTTGTTTCTTGCGGAATACCAATGTTGACTGCAAATATTCCAGATAAACGACGTGCCTTCCTAAATTGTCACATTCGACGATTCATCAAAGCATCTGACCGCACATAAAGGAATTGTACAAAGAAGTCCCTGATGTCAAACGCGAAATGGTTAGCTTCGTGATTTTCGCAAAGTAACCTTCCTGAAACTGTTCAGGAATTTACACACACTGCATGAAATAGTTCGAAAGCCTGATAAGAGTTAATTTCGCGTCATTTTATTTGATAGCAACCTCTTTAGTAACCAATGATGTCGCACAATCAAAACAAATGATGTTTTACGTTTATAAAAAACTTTTCTATTGACATCGGCTATATCGATTCTAAAAATAATTTTTCCCCTTTTCCACATACTTTTTTCACATACAATTTCATATTATAAAGTAAAATTTCCTGTAAAAACGGGTTTTCAGTCAGTTTAATACGTTTTCGTGTTCGTATGGACTCGATCAAAGCGGGAATACTGGGAAAGCTGGAGAATATATGGGATTATCGAATGGATTTGTCGAATAATATTCAAATCTTCCTCCAAGAGCAGATAAAATTGAAGTGGCCATTGTGGTTCAGGACTACACCTCCCACGAGTCTCAATAAAACCACTCTATTTCATTTTCATGTGAGACTACCGAGCTATATTTGGATAACACGCTTATATCACCTGAAAAATCTTGCAACTTCCGTAATGTAAGAAAAACAAAGATTATATCCCCCAGTAGTGATCCAGCTGTGTTAAAAAATAACTCATATTTGTATTTTATTCAGAATTGTTCAAGGAATTCAATAAATCGCTACGATAATTTTGTTGAAAATGGAAGAAAGAAGATTCCGCCACATGAGTTGCTTGGTGTCTGATATTGTTGATAAAAATAGTCATCAATACTTATTAGAACTACCAACGAGACACAGTGACATCCATGGTAGGAATACACGAAATAATAATGATTTTTCTATACCAAAACTCCGGACAGAATTTTTCAAGAATTGCTTCAGTTACCAAACTGTTCACTTATAGTCTAAGAGCCAGTGAACGGCAGATTTGACATATTTTAGGAAAGCCTAAAATTTACCCAGAGAGTCTGTTATACCTACTGTAACGTCCTATACTCATGAATATAATTTAAGTTCTATAAAATGACATGTATGAAAAAACGTCAGTGGGCATTTCATTTATGTCAATAAAGAAGTTTCATAATTGTCGATTAAAAGTGGAATACAGTAGTTTCTATTAAATAGACATAACAAATTGGCGACGAGGATGGGATAGTTTGCAGCTATAAGCTTGTCATTAAAACCAATTTTGTAGTCCACACAGAGTCTCACGTTGCCATCAGCTTTAGGAATGACGACTAATGGTGAACCCCAGTCATACTTCGATTTCATCATCAGAATCATCATCTTCGTCATGTGAGTGAATTTCATCATCTGCTCTTTCAGTTTCTATAACATCACAGCTTGTGAAAAATAATTACAATTTTAGGCGTTTTTCTCGTTGCTGCCAATTGGAAGAATGGAAGTTCATATCATGAATATGCCATACAAAATTGGCATAAGGTCTGCGGATGCCGAAGTACCGGAAAATTTTGTGGAAAATTGAAAATTGAATTTTCCATATGAAAGCCACGCGGGAACGGCTCAATTTTTTCATTAATTCTGTCAGCACTTTTATATGTTTCAGTCCTCTAAGAGGCATGAACGAGAAAATCATCAACCAAAATCTGTCACCATCTCCCGGTCTATTAAACTAGTTTCAATGATATCCATAAGAGGGCAGCAAAAAAAACCTTGGGTTAAAAAGAATACGACAGTAGTATATCAAACATTGAAAATAAAGAACAAAAATTCTGTTATTTCCCATACCCGTGGGTATAGGCCATAGGAACCGACGTACCGGTTTGCCTTCAGAAATATAAGCTTCTGATACTCAAAAGAACAACATATATAAATTTCAAGTTTCCTAAAATATTAAAAAAAATTTTTTTTTCAAAATGTCTTTCAAATATTCAAAATTTCGGCACGTTGAAGAAACGCACTGTTTTTAGATACATACACGATGTATTATTATATGCCACCCGCTGGGCCTCTCTACTCTAATTTAATTAAAATAACTATTATTATCCGGGCTTGCGGGAGATCTCAGTCCACCCCTTCGCTGACGCCACTGACTTGATTTTGTGTGATTTTATCGAGTAGGTTGTTCATCATATACGCCCACTTGTGAGAAGGGTTGTTGATCAATGATCACACATCATGTTAATGACTGGTGCTATTCTACATTGCTGGTAAATAATATATTAAATTGAAAATAGATAGGTTGCTTGACGTATATCGCCTTGATTACGCTCTCATACTATTTCCTGTAGTGGGTGTAATCGGTCGGTAAACATTTTCAGGAAGGGTTATTTTGCGAAAATCTCGAAGTTGAGTACTTTGCGTTTGACGCTAACGAGTTATTTGTATACTTTAATGAAAATGAAACTTTCCGCAACCTTAAGATTCAAGACTAATAAGAGGAATTGTCTGTGCCTTCATGTTATGTTGGAGTCCTTGTCTAGACCCGTCCTTATTACTAGACTCCATAGACCAGACCTCAGGTCCTCCATGCATTGGGAGGGTTGTGGTTTAGACAGACCTCCACAGTTTTCCTCAGTGTGTGTGCTGAGGTGTCCTCATCATCTTGGCAAAACCGGTATATTTTTGTGTGCCAATTCGATGTTTTCAAGTGTTTGTTGAGTCAACAGTACCCAACCAAAATCCTGGTTGTTCTCCTGTACTGGCTTGGTAGGTACTGCGTGAATTTTGGAGATGGTTCTGTGGTGCATCACCCATAATTCCTAACCAGAATGTGTTTTGGTTATTTTCGACACTAGGCATAATTTATAATAAGAAAAGTTGTTGTCACATTTGGATTTGTCAGATTGAATTTCGATTAGTTTTGTCGGGGGGTAATACCACAAGTGCTCGCAATAATATCGAAAGTAATTCTGTCGGAAGACCAAATTGCTTGGTAAATCCACGAGTCGAGCTAAAACTCTCGGGAGTTATTCAGATTATTAATGTTCATAAGGTCTCATTAAATTGTCAAAGTACAAGGTACTCTCGATAGAATTATGAAGAAAATAATAGTCGGCTATTTGTCATGGTCTTGGGTATATTACCTACGATTATTTCTTTCGTCTATTTAATATCAGTCATCAACCAATCATACGTTTGTTTCCTGTTTGACAGGACCAATCAACACGCTCTATTAGCGACTATTTACATGATGCACAATAGTCACCGACTATTCAGCATGATACTCATATCAAGGAGCCTGAGCATCTGACAGTACTCTAAATAAATACATATTAAACGTCAAATAGAATCAATCGTGTTAAAGCTGAATAATTATTTGAAAATGAATGGATTTGGAAAAATCAAAAACGATGAGATATCGAGGCTACAATCCCTGACAATACAGTGTCATTCATATGACTGATATGAAGAATTGGATTCAAGAAGATTTTCTGAAACTCTCGATGAAATAGAAGCGTTCACAGAGAGTGATGAGACATCCAAAATAGAATCAAATAAGAATAAAATTTGGAGTGCATGTGTATGCAAATGATGCATATGTTTGCCGACAATAACACCAGTTTGAAAAACTACTGGAAGACCTCAATGGAACCTCCAGATCCAAAAACTCTACTATGGAACCAGAAATGCTTTTTCAAGTGCCAATTCAGAAGAATCTCATGAGACCAAAAATTCTGTCTGCCCTGTGGAAGAACACAAGGAAGACGAAGGAATAGAGATCAAACATGCCATCAACATCGATTTATTTGCCTCTCTTTTGAATACATGAGCTAGAACTATAGTTTCGCTCAGTTGAATCTATTTTTGAAATCAAGTGTATAATTTCTGAAAATATCAAGTTTGGAAAAGTAGGTACTTTCGATTGTACCATAGCAAAAGGAAATTCAAAACTTTGACCATTCAAGATGTCGCAATCATACCCTCTTCTGAAACCACAACAATTTGGGACTTTTAAAAAAAATTTAAATGAGAAAATTCAAAATTTCGATCAGACCGAGTCATTTTTTACGTTTTAAGTGTACATGAACATATTTCAATGGGATGTGTGCAATTTCAAGTGGATGTGATCAATTTGTATTTCTTTTCAGTTTTTTATCAACTTTAACAAATTTCAACGTTTTTGAATATGCTCACCGAATTTCAAATCGATTTGTCGATTAAAGATTTCATCGGATTTGTACGGGACCTCTGCAATTTCAAGTTGATTTTTTTTATTATTTCCTTAATTCGCAATCAAAATAAATTTTTATGATATGATTCGGAATCAGCTCGTCGTGATATGTTTGAGGGCTGTTTGCGACTTTCGAAAAAATTGAAAATGAGAAAGTTGAAAAATTCGATAGGACCAAGGAATTTTTACTTTTATTCCTTTTTTATGCTAAACCTTATATTCGAGCGTACATAAATCATATATTTTCGGAAATCAGCACGAAATTTTGTGAATTTCAAGTGGATCTGATGATGTTTTATTTTTTTTGATTTATAGGGGACCATGGGTATATTTTTTCAAGTAATTCCTTTTATTCTCGATCGACTTACAATTCACAGAGTATACCAATCTCATCATTTTAAATCGATGGCCGTTCGCAGAATTGCTCTATCTTTAACCGATCTCGAGTTGAGAAGTTCGTCTTGAGTTGGGAGGATTATTTTCCCTCCGAAATCCTGTTTCATCAGTATTTTATCAACTTACATGAAACAACCTATTTGAATATACTCACTAAATTTAAAATCGACTTTTTGTTGATTGAAGATTTCATAGGATTTTTACGGAACCTCTGCAATTTCGAATTGAAAATTTTCGAAATTTTCTCGTTCCGCAATCAAAATTAATCAAGAATAGAAATCGACCTCTTTCAGGTTTTTGAAACGAATTTATTATTACGCTGAAAATGAATTTATTCCAAACCTATGAACCTCACTGTATGATACGATGGCTCTGAAGGGATATGGTAAACATTTTTTCATCTCATAATTATGAGTTATTTATCCCATTATAATGAGATAGCTAACTCGTTATAATGAGATAACTAACTCATTATAATGAGATAATGAGTTACTATCTCATTATAATGAGTTAGTTATCTCATTATAATGAGATAGTAACTCGTTGTAATGATATAGTAACTCATTATAATGAGATAGTGGCTCATTATAATGAGATAGTAACTCATTCTAATGACTTACGGTATCTCATAATAATGAGGTAATCCTGCTCATTATAATGACTTACGCTATCTCATAATAATGAGATAATTCAACTCATTATAATGAGTTAATACTTTGCAACGTTGCCAACAAATGCTAATTTTCCTATTTCGTAAGCAGAAAAAAGCATGAGGTTTCTTAGGTGTGATTGAATTATTGTTTCATTTTAGAATTTTCAGATTTTCAATGCTTGGATGACACATATCTAGAACACAATAATTCAGTAAATGTCCATCAGGTGTACTGGTTCCTAATTCAGATGTATATTAGTCATCTCTACGTGTTAAAGATATCATATCATTATAATGAGTTGGTTATCTCATTATAACGAGATATTTAACTCATTATAATGAGAAAGACAAAAGTATATTTTTCAAGAGATGAAAATATTGTTTTTTTTTCGTGAGATGAGAATATAATCGTGAAAATGTTTATAAACTGTCAAACGAAGTGACGTTCGTTAGCTGATTCAAGTGCCATGTAGTGGGATTAACTGTCATTAGTGTCAAAAATCCATCAAATTGTTTTTAGTATATTTCCATCGGGTGCATGATAATGTTCATTTGCTTCATTTCCATCTCTAGAGTGAAAAAATCACTTTCATGTTGAGTATCCGATTGAAAAATGATCATTTTCATATGCATGAGTAGAAAAAATATTTTGTTGATGAATAAATATGATTTATTATCATTATTGTTATTAATCTCGCGAGAAACGGAACTGAAACACCGCATTACCGCATTCCAATGATATTGCGAACAATTTGAAGATAAAATCACGAAAAAACAATTTTCGGCATTACGATCGGGCGAACGCCTCTACAACCGCGTCTCTCGCCCGAACGACAAAAAATTCGGCAAAACAAACAGCTGTTCGTGCATACATACCGGGCCCATGTTGACGAACCCATGGCGCCGGGCGACGTCGTGGGCCTCGTCGCGGCCCACGGCCCGCCTGAACCTGATGAGGAACGAGTTGCTGAAGATGTCCGCCGTAGCCGAGGTGAGGGCACAAATCGCAACCAGAAAGGGCCAGAAGGGCCTCCGAGAAAGAGGCATCGTCAGGTTGCAGGTGAAGTCTCGCAACTGACGAGCGACGAGACGACGACGGCGAGAAAAGCGACGCCCGATCGCGCACTCTGACGTCATCGCCATCGATTTTCAAGGGCCGGCTCCGAGGGGGAATGACACGGCCGGCTAGTTGGCGGTTTTTCGGTGCTGATGACTCTGCGAGGCGTGACAGTTGACGAGCGAAAGATCAGTGTCGAGCAGGGCCGTTTCAAAAGCTCTGACAAAGTTTGCTAAATTCAATAGCTATTTAGTCAACTAGAGAGAAAAGTGTCACCCGCATGCTAGGTTTGCTGCAATGTAAAACATATGATTTTTTTCCAACACCTCCAGCATAAAACAACCAATTAATAACAAAGAATATAATTGATAACTCAAGTTTCGGACGTCCATCGTCTTGATGGGTTTGGTTGGTTGGTTGGTTGGTTGGTTGGTTGGTTGGTTGCTTGGTTGGATGGTTTGAAGCTGACGGGCCAGATGCAGGGTTTACCCATGAGGGTATCCCTTAACACTTAGACCTTCTGGGGTCTATAATATCATTCTGTCGTCAGTGCCCAGCAAACACAGATACATCTCTGAGATATTGCTGCGATGTCACTTCGTGATCTGGGACTTGCATCGTTACGTCGCACAGACGTCCCAGCGACTCACTTTTGTCACACTCATGATACATGCTGGCGACGTCTGTACGATGTTAGTAGTTCCGAGACGTCTTTGCGATGTAGTTCTGAAACGCCGCAAAGATGCCTCCTAATAACGTATCAGGGATGTAACAGAGCGACATAGCAGCGATTTCTCCACTGTAAAGGCGGATTTATCGGATTCATAATGCACAATTTAATGCATATGCGTAATTTTAATGTAAAATTCATAAAATTTTAATACTCAGATTTATATGAAACCATTCACCCGTTTCATAATTTATAATTCCTAAATGGTTTCATATGAATACTTAGTATAATTTGGAACCATTGAACAGCTCTAAACTTTCTGATTTCAAATATACAGGTCGTATATACTTACTTTTCACACTCAGGACACTAAAATTTGCAAATGTGATCAGCTCCAGTTGGAAATATCAGAACATGAACGGTATGCAAAGCAGTCAAAGCAACAAAGCTTCGATCTTCGATCAATGCATAGATACAAAAAAACAAAGGACTAGAACTAAATATGGTAACAGACGGTCACGCCGTCGCCTCCCGCTTTCAGATTGGCCAGCATTGATTGCCTACGATCTTGTGTTGCCAACGCGTTACTTCAAAATAAACATTTAACACAAATTGAAGATTCGCCTTTCGACCTTGGTGGAGGACAGATGGCGTCCTTATGGTCGGCAGTCAAGTGAATGTGTGTGAAAGTCCTATTATCACCTGATCTGGAGATAACTCAATAAAAATATAGTAGCAGAGATATCTAAGTATAGATTTTGATTTCGCAGTATGATGTCTATGGCATCGCAGGGACATCTTAATCCAGCTATCACAGGGATGTCGCAGTGTGATATCGCAGTAATGACGACAATATAACATCGCAGAGATATCTATATTCGGCTATTATTGATTTTGATATCTAAGGGATGTCGCGGTGTAATATCGCAGGAATGTCTGAGATGTGAATGTTTGCCCAGTGTTGACTGGGTGGTACCTAGTTAAATGAGCCTGGGTCTTTTACCAGGTTTAATAGTGTACTCACTAGGTGTTTCGGATTCATGCCTATTTCTAGGTTGGTCTGTCCGATTATTCTGTAACGCCTATTGTGCAGCGGGTCGCATTCGAAGATGATGTGAGAGGCTGTTTCCTCCTCGTCACCACAAAGTCTGCACTCCACGGTTTCTCTGTTTATTCTCATAGTGCGCAGGTGTTTCTTGAGGCCGCAATGTCCGGTTAGTAAGCCGATAATTGTGCGTATCTAAGATGTGTTTAGGTTAGGAGTGTCAGCCGTCAATGTTTGGCTTCACCATAGCTGCGCTGTTTCGATGTCCTTCGATTTGTTTCCCAATATGTTTGGTGTTTTGTTTTCTTCCACTCATTTATTAGGTTTCCACATTAGGTTTTGCTAATTCCAAACATTCATTCAGATGCACGTCTACTTTTTTATTACCTTCTATTCCCCTATGTCCCTGCTCCCACACAAGTCTTACCTTGTGTTTTGCCAGTTTATTAAGGCTCTGAAGGCATTCCCAAACCTGCTTTGATTCAATCTGTACTGAATTCAGAGCTTTTATTGCGCTTTGGCTATCAGATATAATGTAGATAGTTCCTACCTCTGTTTTTGAACTATCTGTTGTACCTACCAGATACCAGTGATTCCACTCCCAAGCCCCATTCATTCCACTTAAGCTGTGTTCTGAATAGTTCTTCTTATGAATATTGGGGTAGCATGTAATAATGGCAATGGTAATTCTGGATGGTGACTGATGCGCTGCAACCTAATCAGATCAAGCCTCAATTCCTTGAGGAAGGGGGTCTATTCGTGATATCTATTTCTCCTAGTATATTCAATCTTTTGTGGTATACAGCATAACACTCCATCAATATATGGTGGGGTGTTTCTGGATATTCCCCACAGAATCTGCAGGTGCTGTCCTCCGCTAAGCCTAGCTTCCTTAAGTGTTTTTTGAGTTTGCAGTGCTCTGTCAGAAATCCCGTGAGTAATTGTCTTTAGACTAGTTTTGCTGAGGTAAATCAGTGTCTTCGATCTTGCTCGGTTGAAATTGCTGAGATCTTTGGCCTGCCTTAGCCCTGAAAGTCTTTGCCAGTATGATGTTCTCATTGCTTCTTTAGTTCTATAGAGTTCTTCTTGGAAGTAATATTTTCCAATTCCGCAGAAGGGTCTGATCCGATCAGTGGCATTGATGCCCCTTTTCGTGTCAGGGTATCTGCTTGTTCATTGCCGTCCACTCCGACGTGCCCCGATACCCAGAAGAGGATCACCTTATTGTTCCTGCCTATATCATTAAGTTTGTCTAGGCATTCCCAGACCATCTTTGAGTTGATGTTATATGAGCTCAACGCTTAGATGGCTGTTTGACTATCGAAGAGGATTGCAATTTCCTTGTCCCGGTATTTCCTGTCGAGGTTGAACTGAATGCACCTTTCTATGGCGTGAATTTTCGCTTGAATGGAGTAACATGTAGTCTGATATCATTGCCAATTCGTTAATGTTGACTTCATGAATGATTTTGGTGTGCCCAGTTTGTGGTTGGCATCTCCAATCACCTATTTGAATGAGTCTGTATGCACTCATCATCGCCTCTCCCATGACTGTGATGTCCAAATGTGGAAGTTTTAGGATGATTTCCATAGCAGCGGTCGGAGTGCTGCTCGTAGCGCTCTTGGTACACAGACAAACGAGTCTCTGAAGTTCACCGAGGTTAAGTTTTGCCTGTCTTTGTTTCACTTTGGGCCTCCACAGCAGCAAGTCGTTGAAATTCTGGGTCTGATGATTTAGTCCCAATGTTTTTCCAAAAGTTCTTCTGCACATCATGAATGATGATTTGCTTTTGTTGATTACATGTTGCAGAAACAGCCCTAAGTATTTGACATGTAGTGTTTCGCCAAATAATTTGGGTAGTTTCATGCCACCCAGAAATATTTTGCGTGTGAAGGGAATGAGTGTGGTTTGCCTTCAGTCCTTCTCTTCTGCACCATTCCTCTACGGTCCTCAGGGCATTTTGCATTAGCTCAGAGGTTATTAAGGCGTGCTTCCCCTGCCGTCCGCATAACCTTGGGTATAGTATCCCTGATTGTTTTCAGATTCTAGCAGTGCGTCACCTACCATATCCCACATTAGGGGTGATAAAATCCCGCCCTGTGGAGTTCCCCTGGCAATTTATATCTGCGCGGAGTCTTCGAACATCTTGATCTGGGCCTTCCGATTTTGGAGCATTGAGAGTATCCATCTGCAGGTTTCCCCCCTGGCCGCTGAGACCTTTGATATCTAGAAAAGTGCGTAGTGCTATTTCTTTTTCGCCAGAGACTTAATTGGTTTGAAAGATGTTTGATTTCTTTCACTTTTTCACACCGTTTCGATTGCTCGTATCCGCAATCGTCTTCAGGTGGTACAAGTTCAGATGAAAAGAGATCTTTATAGGTCTGTTGATGTGGTGTAATTAAGGTGTAATTATGGCGTTGTTTTGGCGCGTGTAGTTCCACGCTTTTTTGTTCCTTCCAATGCGGTCTATGAGCGGTTTCCATACGTTCTTGATTTCCACGCTCCGCTTACTGAAAGCGCCATTCTCTTCGACATACGCGGTTTCGATGAATTTTTATTTTAATCAATGTTGCTTCCTATGAAGAATACTAGCCTCGTTCCGAAGAATTCGGTGGTGCTCAGTCCAGGCATGGTCAGCAATTCCCGATTCAGATGTCTCCCCCCGTTGAGTCCACATTTTTTGTTCGGTAATTCTTATAAATGATGGTCTCTTGGTCTCTTCGATATAAAAATCTCTACATTCACATGTGGTAAATGCAGGTTTTGCTGGATTCTGCTGTATTTTCAGGTTTCGTCTTGGTGAGGAAGCTCCGTAAGGTACTACAGGATTGAAGCAGCTCTAAATGTTGTACTTTTTTCCGATCCTCCTGATTTTCTCGGAGATCTCTGAGGTATGGAAGGATGATAACTTGATTTTGTAGTCAATCCACAATCGTCTTGGTCCTTTTGAGTTGCTTCTGTACTTTTCCTAGTATTTTCTCAGTGTATCCATTTTGGTCCTTTCTGATGTGGTTTATCTCCGCATCAGTGACTTCTGGTATTTACAAATTTGCATCGTATTTTCCACCAATGTTCTAACAATCCCATCTTTGTGGAATTTGGGTGATTGATGCAGAAGTTAAGATATTTTCCTGTGTGGTTTTTGTTTCTGTAAATTTCTGTTCTTTCGATGTACACATCGAGAAACGGCAAGGTGCTCTTGGGTTCCTTTTCCATCGTGAACTTGATTGAGTTCCTCATATTTTTTATTCTTGAGGAAAAGTCCCCAAGATGTTCATCTTCGTAGTTCCATATGATGAAGGTATCATCAACGTATCTTAGCCATAGTTTTGATTTGTGTTCTGCCTCTCTAATAGTCAATTCCTCGAACTAATCCATGTATATGTTGGCGATTACTATGGAAAGGGAAGATCCCATCGGCCGTCCGTCGACTTCTGAGAAGAAACGGTCTTTTTCTTGAAACTATGAGTAGATAATGTAGGCAGCACTGCAGTAATTCCAAT
This sequence comes from Chrysolina americana, assembly GCA_958502065.1. Taxonomy (NCBI): domain Eukaryota; kingdom Metazoa; phylum Arthropoda; class Insecta; order Coleoptera; family Chrysomelidae; genus Chrysolina; species Chrysolina americana. Next base: position 50,057,821 of record OY293421.1, on the reverse strand, counting down.
ATAACGTGTACGGGTAGGTTAGTTCTTTCGTGAATAAGAATGTCTTCTTCCAGTTTCCTCTTGATGATGCTAATGGATTCTTCTGGTGTAAACGCTCTCCACGTCGAAACTGATGAAGCGATCTTCAAGTCCTACTTGAACCTCTTTGATGGTGTCCACGAAATGCTTCGAATTTTTGACGAACAAACTGCTAGTACCCTGCAAAGGTTGTAGTATTAGCATGCAAGAGGTATTTTGCTAGATTATGGGTTGATGAGTTCCGGGAGCTGGTGATTGGTCTCAGTGGCATGTTTGGTTTATGGATGAGTCCGTTCCTTATCTGGAATGAAGATTTTATATTTCCTAAGGGTGGCTTAAATTTTCTGTTCTATCGTGGAAGTTGGATCCTTCTGTAGGAGTTTGTAGTTTCCTGTTTTGAGTGCAGCTTGACTTGTGCTAATCTGTTGGATTTTTGGCCACCATACCAATGTGGCGTGGGTAACCATAGGTTTAATTATAGTTTGGTATGATCAATAAATCATTTTTGGTTTCAGATCCCATGTCCAGCTTGAAAGTGCCTGCCTTGAAAATACAATAGACGTGTTTTTTCGATTTCTCTTATTATTTACTGGAGGGAAGGTATCAAGGGTGGGAAGTTTTCAAGTTTTCAACTTGACACCCTTTATTGATATTCCTATCGATGGTTTTTAAACCTTCCTGTTCATCTGAGTACTACAACCTGGATAAAGTTGTAACATCACAACAAAATTCACTCCCACGCTCTTGTTTTCTTCGTTCTCTTTTGTCCTATTCCATTCGTTATGCATATAAGCTTATTAAATGGACTGGAATTATATGCCTCATACGTATGTTGGAATTCATTATTCGATTCGCCATTTCCGATATTTTGCTATTGCTTGGTAATAGCAAAATAACGGAAATGACGAATAACGGTGACGTTATTTTTAACGGAAGTGAAACAGCATAGGGGTGATTGTCAGGTTGGTGAAAGTTGGCTGAAGCCTGATCAACTGAAGGATTTTTGAAAAACTTTCTATTACCACTATACATAGAAGTGAACGTTCTATCTATAAAAATGCGAAAAAAGACGAAAGATATAACCAAATACAAAAAGAAAAAGACCGGTTGCAGGACAACAGGAGAAACCGGGAAAAGTGAGACAAACCAGTTTGCAAAAAACTGTATAGAAACAAGAATACTAATGGGGTTGGAAAAAATCGAGTGCTTTTGGAAATTCCACAGGACCAGAAGAATGAAACAATTTGTAAGAGCAACAATTAAAGGAATATAATAACCAACGTCGGAAAATTTGCCAAGTGCAGGAAGACGGAAAATACCAAGGAAAACAAGAGGAGTGAGATGAATCGGTTGCAAAGAACTTCATAAAAATACGAAAACGAAAGGGTTGGAGAAAATCAAGAGGAACCGCACAAAAACAGAAGAACGAAATGAATTTAAAGGACAAAAATCATGAAGGATGAAAGATAGAGAAGAACCGATTGCAGGATAATAGGAATGCTCATCATATTCAGTACTCCAACTCCAGTTAGGTAACACTATACATCGAAGACTAATTTGCAATTATGTCACTAACGTCATTTTCCACTTCGACTAAAGTAAAAACATCGTCACTCGAGATCATCGATCCTTATCGACGAAAATAATTCAAGAAATCCGATTATCTTATCTGGACATATTACGTATGAAAATCAAAGCAAATAAAGAGGGACCGGCCCATATAATTCGAAGTGTACAAGTAAGATCTGAGGCAGACACGTTTTCCTAGTTCAGACAAATCAATGAGCCTAATGAGAATGACCAGACTTCGATTCTGCTCTGGTAGGTCTGAGCTGCAGTTCGTGATTGGAATTAATTATCTTGTTGAGCGGTTTGGAGAACACAAACAGTCGAATTCACTTGATACTCTTGTTTGCATGGAGTTTCACTAAGTTTGACCAAACGTAGAATCATTGGAAGCTATTATCTACAGGTGTTTCCAGTTTCTAAATAGTAATGTTTGAAAATCTAAATGCATTTTTAGTTTAATTTTCAAAAATCTTCCAGAATATCTTCAAATATTCCTGAATTTTCTAAGAACTCTATCTCTATCTTTAATCGTTTGTGAGTTGAAAAGTTCACCTGGAGTTGAGCGGGGTAATTTTCCAGATTTTCCGGTGGATAAGTACATTTTTTCGAAAAAAAATCATCTGAAATTTTGTCAATTTTTATTAATTATTTTTTATTATGCCAAACCTTGTATGTGAGCATATACAAATCATATATTGTTGAAATGAGCATGAAATTTTGCGTATATACTGCGAATTTCAAGTGAATCTGGTGATTTTGTATTTTTCATGATTTTCAGGAGATATCGGCTCATTTTTGTTTCAAAATTCTTTCTTCTTTAAAAAAAGGGATCCTTCCGTAGATCTGTCTGTTGGAAAGGCGTCTTCAATACAAAGGAGTTATACTAGACGTGGGGTCTGACGCTCAAGAGTAATGTTTCTGTTTTTGTATGGTCATTTGTAGTTTCGTTGGCAGTTGTATATTGAATTTGTATACAGAAATAAATATAGAGTGATATATCATTTTGTCGCAAAAACGAATAAATAGAATAAAAGAGATTTGAATCATTTGATTCAGGAAGATATTTTCATTGAGGTATTACTTCACCTTTGTGACCATTGAAAATATTAGGGGTATGGGGGTAGTGAAAAGAGATGAAGAACTTTGAGGATGAATTTCAATCCAAAGAGGAATTGACGAATATCTGGGTTTCAAAACATTTTAACTACCTACCCGAAATGTTTTTATCCTACTCTGTGTATTATAAATTTTGCTCACAGAATATTAGCATATATAATCAAAAATTGCATAGGCTTTTCATGGAACCTCTGCAGTGTCAAGTTGAAAATGTTCAAAAACCACTTGAGGTGTTCAATTAAAAATTTGTTTGTGAATATTTTCGATTCAGGGCATAATAAATTAATGATTCTGAATCGATTGGCGTTCACAGAATTGCTCTATCTTCAACCGTTGTCGATTTGAATAATTTTTCTGGAGTTGAGAGGTGTCATACACATAGGAAACATTATCAAAAAAAATTTTCCGCTGATAATCCAAAATTTTAATCTTTTCTGAATATTTCGACCAAATTTGAATTCGATTCCCAGTCAAATAGGGATTTCATAGGTTTTTCATGGATCTTCTGCAGGGTCGAGCTGAATATTTAAAAAAATCCGCTAGTTTTTTCAAAGTATGTCTGTCGTTTGCCTCTTCAAAGCAAATGTTGAACATGATTTTATGCGTTTCATTTGTATAATGTAAATAATCATTCAATCGACGAGTTATCATCAATTACAATGACTCTCAACAAAAAGTTTCGGTATTTTTTGTGTTCTGTGAATAGATTAAGTGAATCACTCCCAAAACAAACAGTTTCAGTGAAACACTGCTCTTTATTTATCGATATCATCAACAAAATACTCATCATTTTATCATTCAAACAATCGTTTTGTTTGTTAGAACAAAAAGCGGATTCCAATCCAAGTTATGAGTCAATGATCTATAACATGATGGTTACTTATATCAAGTTTCAGTTCCTTTATTATAAAAAACAGTTGCCATATATATGACTTGTCACATTTTGTTCACTGATCTCAAGCAATAAGTTTAGACTGTTAAATAAATAATTTGCACTACATAATTCAATGATATATTAATCATATAACATGGTCTGGGTGCGTATCCCACCGCTGCCACCATGTTATATTATTAATATATCATTGAATTATGTAGTGCAAGTTATTTGTTTAAGAGTCAAAAGTTATTACTTGACATCAGTGAAAACAATGTGGCAAGTCATATATGGCAACTGTTCTTTATAGTAAAGATACTGAAACTCGATATAAGTAACCATCATGTTTCGCATTGAATATAGTCCATCTGATGAACCTGAACTAATATAACAATGAACTTTTGCAGGTATTTACTTCGAAGGTCAGTCTTTGTAATACGCCACAGAAAACTGTTGAAAAACGTATTCTATGAATTTTATTTATATATGCAGATATACATCTCCATAGGTCACACTTCCCCGGAAATTTGGGGCAAGTGTGATTCTGGCCAAATTGAAAAATATTAATGCACGTAAATCTCTCTTTGGGGCAGGTGTGAGTGAACAGTTTAGGAACTTTCACCACAATTTATTTGTTTCGAGATATCTTTATTCAAAACATAGTTAGGAACTTTTTAATATTACATTTGAAATGTCCCATTGGAAAAAAACAAAAAATAATCTTGAAAGTGAACATTTGTTGAAAAGAAAAATTTATAGGTAGAAATCTGAAAAATCGAATGAGAATTTCATTGATCCCCATCTTCTGACGAGTGGTGATAGAAGCACAGTTGTTATTTCATCCTCAGAAAGTGTATCAATGTCTTCTACATCTGGCCAGGTATATTGTTTGGCTCTCTGAGATTTCCGAATATAATTTCGTACTAAATCTGAAAAAATATTACTATTTTGATTGGCCAAATTAACCAGGTTCCCACTTACCCCGACAGATAGGTCACACTATCCTCAATAACATTTAATTACGGGGTAAGTGTGACATACAATGGAAAAATGTAAAAAAAACAACTTCATGAAAAAACGGCAATCTATAGTCAGATTCATTGTTTAGGCAGAAGAAAAGTGTATAAAATGGATTCTTACCTTAGATTTTAAAAATACACTCAAAGCTTGAAATAAACTCGTTATACTCGTTCGGGTTGATGAATTGTAGGTTAGAAAATTGACGAAAATATTTGGATTTCACAAGATCTCTTTTGTATTTTATATGATGGTTATGGATTCATTATGAGTGTAGGCTTTTCGTCAATAGATGGCATTGAGCTGTCGCCCGGTTTAGCGAAGATAGCGAGCAAACTCACACTTGCCCCAAATTCACACTTACCCGAGCTTACCTCATTATGTCTTCCAAATGCAAGTGCACCTGAACATCATAAAAAAAGAATTGCTGCAATAATAATAATAAATGCATCCAAAACTTCAAAATATCTCCTCATCATCCACAACGATCTATAGATATTGAGGAACCATCTGGAATGTTTATCCACCATGTAACGTAATAGTAATCTAGGATTTTCCTGAGATATGTCATTGTCAAGTCGATATTCCAGATAAAGATGGATTTATCGAGTGGTTTATCTCATATTGATAAAAAAGTACTATCTATAAATATTGTCGTAATATCTCACAACTTCATTCTGACAAAAATGAAGCAATCTGTGTTATTTAGTGCTGCTGCTGTAATATTTTCGCTCTCCTCTCTGATATCGACAGGTAAATTATTTTCCAATAACGAACTGCTTTTTTCAATAAGTTCCCATCGTTCTAAACGAAAGATCGTTTTGAAATAATAGTAAATGTATAATCAGGTTTGATGTGTCCCTGACGAATAAATCGTCAGATACGTGACTCTCCAAAGGCACAGTACTGGGACCTTCTCTCTCTAAAAAGGACACAGTTTCATTTTTCAATTCTATCTTCAGACAGGTTTTTGTAGCTGCACTAACTCATCATGGTGTTATTTATATATTCATCCGTATTAACTGAAATAAACATTCTTATCGTTAATACTAGTTCTGAATTTCAATTCACGATCATTATCTATTGTTCTCTTTTTTCTTAAGTGCCCACTCGTACAATCGCTTTAAAGATAATTTTCAATTTGTGAGTCAAAATATCAATATCAGGAAAGATATCAACCGTGGTAGAAAGCGTCAATAACATTCAAGTAATCTCCACTCCCTCCGACACCGTGATACTTGGGTATACAATCCGGCAACATTGTCAAAGAATAATTCTGTTCGTGATAGTTCTGGAATTAAAAGTCAAATGATATGGTGGTTGAATGATGCAAATAGGGATTTATTTTCTGTGTTTCATTTCTGACCACATAAATGCACCTCGTTTTTAAAATAATCTGTATTTCAAGAATAATAATACAAGAATATGAAACTATTACTACTCCGGGCAGCTTATTGGTAAAAAGTATCGCAGTATGCTCCCAAAACTTCAGGAAATCATGGAAACTAGATAGAAAGCTAGAATCAACTTCAATGAAACTGATGGACCCATCCTGCAATCTCTGAAAGTCCTTCATAGAGTTCATCGGATTTCAACCAGACCGTTTTATATTTGGCCAAGGTATCCCCCGCGTCAACTTCGGAAGCTGAGTAGAACCATTATGGCAGTATGCTGGGATGAGGTGTTTATCTAGCTTGATTCCTTTTGGGACCTTGGTGTTTGGTTGAGGTTAGATCATACGTGGAGAGCTTCAGAGTCGTTATCAACTTGGCAGGAGCTGCAACCACTTTGACAACCTGACTACTCTCATGAGTGGCTATTGAGGGCCAAGCGGGAAGAGTATGCTTCTTCTAGATGTATTTTTACTTCATAACTAAGTGTCGTTTGGATTTCCTTCCCGAGACCATCACCTTTCTCTCCAATAAGCGTCTTCTTGTATCTTTGGAGATTATTTTAGTTTTCCAAATTACAGATTCCAGTACAGGTACCAGGGCTGAAGGTTATTGACTGCATGAAGATGACCCTTCACGTTCTCGGTCCTTTGGAATGTCTCTTGCGTATAGTGAGTTACGTCGGCGATATTGCAGCCTCCTGAAGGACACTAGCATGGATCTTTCCTGTGTGCAAAAGTGCTCCTTCAGCTAGAACTTGGAATGCCCTACGTTTTCGGAAAGAGACCACCAAGAATAGGAAAGCACTGGCCCAAAGTCTTACCGCCCCATCAGTATCACCTTCCTCCTGAAAGCAATGTAGGAAATGTCGGACTGTCACATCAGAAGCGAACTCCTCGAGTTAAGACTTGAGAAACAGGTTGCTTACCAAGCTGGTAAATCCATGATTGATGCTCTACAACGCCTGATTGAAAGTATTGAAAAGACATACGTAGCAAAAGAAAGGGCTCTTTGTACCTTCATTGACATAGAGAGTGAGTACATTCGATTACACCTCACATGCCTCCATAACCACCCTGGGGGAGAGACAGTCAGGATGACAGCGGAAATAGGTTGTCCCCAAGAGGAAGTCTATCGCCTTTATGGTGGTCACTGGTTGTTGACGACTTGCTAGTAAAGCTACAAGAATCTGGGTTCGTGATTCAAGGTTACGCCAATGACCTGGTCATCACCATTAGTTGCAGCCATGACGGAGTAAGTTTTTTGCATGAAAACATGAGATTTGTGTGCAGGGGCGTTGTCCTGCAAAAACAAAACACCTTTGGATAGCTTTCCGCGTCTTTTCTCTTTAATTTTTTCCCGTAGAGTGGTCAGTAATGTCGAATAGTAATCTCCAGTTATTGTTCTACCCATATCCAAAATATCAATCATGATTACTCCATGGCAATCCCAAAAAACTGAAGCAAGAACTTTTCCAGCAGATTTTTGGACACGAAACTTCTTAGGTCTTGGAGAACCGGAGTGTCGCCATTCCATCGAGTGTTGCTTTGTTTCTGGATCGTAAAAATGTACCCAAGCCTCATCCATAGTAACAATTCGGATTAAGAAGTCTATATCGTTTTCAAATCGAGCACAGATCGAACGCTATGTTACTACCCTTGCACGCTTTTGGTCAACATTCAAACATTTGGGGATCCATTTTGCAGCAATTCTTCTCATGTCCAAATTGACGTGAACTATGTGATGAACTCGTTCGTATGAAATATTCAGTGCCCAATTCGACGGTCTGTTAAAATCATGTCATGAACTGCATTGATATTTTCGGGGACTGACACAGAAACTGGCCTTCCCGATCGGTCATCATCTTCAATGGAAAATTTACCTCTTTTGAAGCTTGCAGTCCAATTTTTCACGGTCGCATACGAAGGACATTGATCACCAAGGGTATTAAGCATATCTTCGTAAATCTGCTTACTTCTTAACCCTTTTAAATACAAGTACTTGATGATGGCTCGATACTCCAATTTTTCGATTTTCACAATTTCGGTGGACATATTTTTTCTTTTAATTTATTGCGTAACTCTGGTTTACTTTTTTGACGTCAAACTTTACACTGACACTTCTAATACGTTATTGCTCGTTGCTATGGTAACGCAATATTTTGTTTATGCAGGGAACTGGTCTAGGCTAACTAAATATCAATGCATTTCGTATGTGTAATGGAAGAAGCAGCAAATAGTGCCTATAGACTTTACCAGACATAAAAAACTTAAAAGCAGGATATCTGATCGGACATCTAAAGATTTTGGAACACATCTCCCTAGAAGCCATGTCTAAACCGATAGATATCATGCCAATCAAGTACAAATTCGAAGTGCAGTTTGAAGTGGTCATAAACAACCACCAGATTTGCATTGCTAACTCGGGACTGTAAAAAAACTGAAACAATTGGCAGCAAACAATCAGAACCCTTCTATGGACTCTCCAAAGCCCACTTATAAGAAGAGTTTTGACGCTGGGAATTTGATGAAATGAATAAAATGTCAGAACAAAAACAAGCGAAAACGTTAGTGATCCTGTCGCAAAGGAAAGCTAGCTAACTCAAAAGTCCACGGCCTCCCCGTTTCATGGGGAAGTATAACCATGGAATTGGCAATTCAGGAGCTTTTATCGAAATGCATCATTTTGTGAGTTTTTACTTCGAGCTATCACAGCTACTCTCGAATCCATTTCATCCCTCCATAGTATCGGAACTGCAAGCATATCAGTTGCAGCGTTCCCCCAACAGTTGTGATGACCAGACATACCGAAATTTATTATTATTATTAACGAATAAAAACCTAATATAATATTTTTGATTTCAGTTTCTAGTGAGAATATAGTTTGCTACTTCGCCAGTTGGACGGTCTATCGACACGGAAATGGAAAATTCGATGTGGCTAATATAGATCCCAGCCTTTGTACCCACGTCAACTTTGCTTTCATAGGACTCAACGAAGATGCGTCCATTTTCATCATTGATCCATGGGAATCAGACGATGATGGTGGCTATCGTAAGTAGGGTGATAACTGACTATCATCGCTAAAAAAACTCATCACACCATGTAGTATCGGTAAAAGGTATTTTGCTAGATTATGGGTCGGTGAGTACCGGGAGCTGGTCTCAATGGCTTGTCAGGTTTATAGATTTTTGGAAGACCGTATAGATGAGGTGGTTTACTATAATGAGGCGTCAGATGTGTCCGTTCCTTATCTGGAATAAAAGTTTTGTATTTTCTAAGTGTGCTGTAGATTTTCCTTTCCATCGTGGAAGTTGGATCCTTCTGTAGGAGTTTGAAGTTTGCTGTTTGGAGTCCAGCTTCTATTTTGTCATTGTATGACTGGATGTCCATTATGTCTGTTTGAATTCATTGATTTTTTCTTATTTCGCAGCTTTTAAAGCTCTTTCAATTGAAATGGGATGGACTAGATGTATTATTTATCATATTTATAACATTAGGTTTTGAAATAAACTCTTTGATGCCTTCTCGTGATCTTCATCTAACATGAATACACATACATTACATTTTTATAACTAAAATTCAATTCCGTTTCACTGTAGCTGTTGGACACCCTTGAGCATTTTTTTTAATCAATCTTTACTGCCCGAAAAACTGATATTTTTTTTGTTTTCAATAAAGCAATCTATTGTAGGAATGTAGGCTTTCACACCTGGCGTCAATGTTTTGGTTGGTTTCCGGGTTTTGCCGTGGTCTTCTTTGATTTAAATCTCCAAACGTTTCAGTTGATACGTCTAGAATAGTACTTCGACCACGCCACTGAAGATGACTGCCGCAGTTGCAGTTGAAACGTTTGGAGATTTAAACCAAAGGAGACCACGGCAAAACCCGGAAAGCAACCAAAACAAAGCAATCTATATAATACACAAAAGCAATATTTTTCAGATGGATTCCATAATATCATACAATTGAAAGAATCAAATCCCGAACTGAAGGTCATGGTCAGTATGGGTGGGTGGAACGAGGGGGCAGAAAAATACTCAAAACTTGCGGCAGACCCAGCTTTGAGGAAAAAACTAGCTCGAAATGTGCTTAACTTTGTTGTAGAGAAGAAGTTTGATGGGTTCGATTTGGATTGGGAGTACCCTGGATCCAGAGAAGGATCTCAGCCGAGTATAGATAAGGTAAGCTTTACACTTTCTATTCCCCCAAATATTTTCTTCGGAAACATATATTCTACTGGCTAGAAGCTGTTTCTGTTCTATTAGCCAGTAGAATCAGTTCGATATCCTGATTCAAGATGTATACGATCAGAAAGTTTTCGGAGGGTTGAGGGAAGATTTGAGGAAACAGGTAGTGTCAGGCACAAGAGAAGGCAAGTAGTGAATAAAATTGCAACAAATGAAGAAAATGCTTTCAACAGTTGAGAATCCTTATGTTAGTACGGGGGAAATTGCAAGAAAGCCGGACACAATCGCCACTACTACTCGACAGAAAATCCCCATTGGGTTGACAACCAAAAAAGATGGTTGGTGAATGTTAGGGGGGCATAATTGGGGACCAGGTACCATACTTATTTCTTTGATGGGCTTCTGAATGGAAAAGTTTACAGTGCTTTTTTTCGAGAAAATTTTGATGGGGAATGCACCGATTGGCACCAGACACAGGTTATATTATCAACATGATGGCTCAGCTCCCAGCTCCCCATATTCACAATCAGGTAAAAAGGTTTTCAACAGATGGCGCCGAAATAAATAAATAGGAAGAAATGGGCCCATTCAGTGGCCAGCAAGGTCCCCAGACCTCACGCCCCTAGATTTCTATCTCTAGGGATATCTTGAAGGCGAGGTCTATCAAGAGAAAGAGAAATAAATAATTTTTTCGCTCCAGTATCACATCAACTTCAACTGAAGTTCGAAGAGCCATTATAGATAGACTCAATTTGTGTATAGGTCAAAATGGTAGATTGTTTGAACATTTCCTGTGGATTAAGGCTTTTTTAAAAAAATTGAGATTAAATTGTTGCAGTGTTTGTCCATCCTTGAATACAAAATATCATTATTGCTTTTATGACATTTCTTATAATTTCCTTAAGAATTAGATAAACTTCCCATGGAAATCAAGTGGGCATATCCTACATTTTCTGGAAGCTCATAGTGTGGACTATTCTGGTATGATCTTATTTACAGGGAGTTCCATTTGACAACTGAGAAGAAAGTGATCCCGAGTTTTGGTTGCCCCTGTATGGGAAAAGTGCCATTCGGTAAATAAATTAAAAATAATAATAAATTAATTATTCTTAATTATTAATTTTGAGATATTTGGTGTTGAATGAAACCATTTTCTGACATAAATGTCACCATAACTTCAGAACCACGCGGTATAAACCCATACAACCCTATATTTATTTATACGTAGAGTGATGTGGAATCGAGAACGAATCAGTTTCATTCATAGCTTCTATTGCTCTCTTGAAATTTTTTATTTTTTTTTCTTCTCTTAAATAAAGAAGCAGCTATCGTCTACCCTCGCATCGTTTATACACCCTGTATATGCAATATACATTCCTTGATTTGCTAAGCTTGCTAACGTATGTGACGCTTTAGGAAGATCAAGAATATTATTTCGACCAACTCGTAACAAGGTCGAGACTATCCTAGTCGGCCTTGGAAAGAATGCAATAGTTTCGGGTTTATGGAAATTTAACGGTGTCAGGCCGTGTTTACGATACGACCGAGGAAGCTTTCATTTGTTCTATTTCTCTTTCAGGAGGATTTCGTCGCCCTCTTGACTGAAATCAGCGCGCTACTCAAGCCAAAAGGTCTACTTCTTTCTGCCGCTGTCGCCGGTGGTGTTGAAAGGATCAGTTTGGGTTTCGATGTACCTAAAGTTTCCGAGTAAGTTTCTTACCATGATCAAAGTAATTATCCCAATTACTTCTGTCAAAAGGGATCCCAGGAAAAGGGTGAACCCACTATCATTTTTCCTTTTCCAAAATATATACAGGGTGTCCCGAAACTATGGTGCCAAATTGAAACAGAAGATTCCTCTTGAAAAATAAATAGGACTTTCCTAATATTTCTCTTCTCAAATGTCGTCCGTTGCAGAGATACAGGGTGTTGAAAATGAAAAAATAAAAGTGATTTTTATTCATAACTTCCACAGTTCTAAAAGTTTCCGAAAAAAAAATTAAAGAATATTTTTGTTCAATAGGTGCTTCATTTCGAAAAAGAAAACACATTTTCAGTTGTTACCAGTGGCGTACTAGAAGGGCATCATGGGCCCTTTTCTCCCCTATTTTTCACACCACTGGTGAAATCAGTAAAATTAATAAGTTTTTGCATTCCCCTTTCAATTTTGAGTAAAAAATGTATACTTGTTTAATTTCAGAAAAATCAACCGTTTTCAAGATAATTGCGCTTTTATGAATACAAACATAACTAGTAATGAAAAAAATGTTCGGCTGAAGTGAATTTTACAATCCTAATTACTGGTTAAACTTACAACTAGTTATTGTACCGAAAAAATCAATGACATTTCCACATGCATTTTTTCTTGCAGAGGTACAGGGCGTTGAAACTGGAAAATAAAAAGACAACTTTCATAGTTACAAAAAAAACAACTAAATTTGAAGGTATGTCTTTCTTCAACGGGTGCTCTATTTTTGAAAGAAATCAGTTAGATGTTATTTGGACCAGTAATCAGGATTGTAAAATTAATTTCTGCCGAACAAATTTTTCGTTACTAGTATGTTTTTATTCATAAAAGCGCAATTATCTTGAAAACGGTTAGTTTTTCCGGATTCAAACAAGTATACATTTTTACTGAAAATTGAATGAGAGATGCGAAAAATATATAATTTTCCTGATTTTACCAGTGTCGTGAAAAATAGGGGAGAAAAGGGACCATGATGCCCTTCTTGTACGCCACTGGTAACAACTGAAAATGTGTTTTCTTTCTCGAAATAAAGCACCTATTGAACACAAATACTCTTTAAATTTTTTTGAGAAATTTTCAGAACTGTGGAAGTTATAAATAAAAATAACTTTTAATTTTTCATATTCAACACCCTGTATCTCTGCAACGCACGACATTTGGGGAAAGAAATATCAGGAAAGTCCTATTTATTTTTCAAGGGGAATCTTCTGTTTCAATTTGGCACCATTGTTTCGGGACACCCTGTATATATTTGAGTCAAAAGACCAGAAACAATCTAGTCAACAAGTGCCTTTTTGGTTAACTTTTTTCAGCAGTCTTGGAAAAAGTTGAACCAGATGTCATTCGATTCGGAATTCAGTTCAGTTTTTTGCGAATATCTCAAGAACTAATTGAGATTTTTCCAAATCTAAAAAAAGTTTCAAAAGAGGAGGAAATTTACTAAAAAAAGTCCGTTCCGTTAAACATATTAAATATAAAATTTGAGAATTGAAAAAATTTAGAGGCTTACTGGATAGATAAATGAACAATTGCCGGAAAAAATAATTTATCGCCATTTTTCAATTAGTTATGCAATAGTTAACTAATAATTTTTTGCTGCAAGTGTGATAATAATTGTTAAACTACAATTTTGAGATTTTTTTCTTCCTTCGAGCTTTTCTTGAGAGGCTTCCCCGTTGAAAAAAAATATAATTTTTTATTTTTTTATCAACAATTTACGTAGTAACATTACGTAGCAAAATTACAAACAAATTAATGAACGAAAACAATTTTTTTTTCAAGTATTATTAATGATCCGTTTTTTGTTATCACAAGCTGCATTTTAACAATTTTTTTAAATGTTCATCTCCTATTGTTCATAATTTTGTTACAAACAAAAGCGTTGTTAATAAATATTCAAAAATAATTTTTTTTTTCATTTTTCGGAGAAAAGCAAGGTTCCCTCAAATTCATTTACTGCAATAACTTTGTTCCAATTGTTGCAGTTAGGTCCAACAATAGGATTCAACTCAACAATAAACGCAAACTCAAGAAAAATTATGAATAACGACTTTAAACGCTTCAAACGCTACAAAAAAGTCCATTCACCGAATTTGGTGCAAAATTTTTTGCAAAACTTTTTTAAAATAATTGAAAATAAAATTTCAACTTCAACACATTGTATCTCCGTTAAGAAACATTTGTGGATGCATGTTCATATAAACTTTTAATCTTAGAATTAGTCAAAGATTTTTCCTTTGAAGTTTGTACAAGTACTCTGTACCCTGTATATGTATATACAGCTCTTAAACACACGCTAAAAGTTCTTATTCTTCCAACGAGCGGCAACGCTTTGAAACACTGCCCCGGAAGATGTTCCCTGAGGCATACAGCCTGCAGAAATTCAAGAACATCGGTTCTTACCTATTTTCCCTTGGTTTTATCTAAACATTACAAGATTTTCCGTCAAGCCATTAAAAAAACTAGAAGAAAACTCTCGAGGGTAATTTATGAATAGTCGATTTAAAGTACGAAGTTCACAATCTTAATAAAAAAAATTGCATTAAAAGAAAATGAAGTTGGTCCAGGAGATGTCTGACGATGATCCAGATAGAAGGACGCAATTTTGCCAAGTGATGATCACAACTGAGCCTTTTTTTTTAGATTGTTGGACATGATCAACGTAATGGTGTACGACTTCCATGGACATTTCGAACCCTTTGTTGGACACGGAGCACCTCTTCACGCTTCCTCTCTGGATTACGAAAACGGCAGAAACGCAACCATGACAGTGGTAAGTCTCTGAAAATGAAGTTGCAGAAAACTTGACAGAAAATGTTTCATACTTCATGAGTATTCCGCAGGGAAGCATTTTGAGACCACTGCTGTTCACATTATATGTGAAAAGTATACAAGAGATCTGCACGATCATAGGTTCTGTTCGTTTCCATTATTTCTTCAGTTTGGATGCTTTGTTTAATCTTCCTATTCTCAAACTATCTTGCTACATCTCTTTTTTTCTGGACAGGCTACTGGTATCGAATATTGGCTGTATCAAGGAGCAGATCCGGCTAAAATCAACCTTGGGATAGCCTCTTACGGTAGGGCCTTCACATTGGCAGACCCAGACAATACCCAGCTATATGCTCCCAGTGCTGGAGGGGGCAATCCAGGACCGTATACGAACCAAACAGGGTTTTTGGGGTATAATGAGGTACGTATCGAAGTATGTAAGTCTCAGTCGTATGTGAGAAATATAAAGGACCCAGCGTTTTCATACTATAAACTATTTGACTACGGATCCATAATTTTTTTCCATGGCAAAACTCTTATTTTGTTGTGAAGGTGATTCTCAGTTCTCATTTGATAAACGACAGCAACAGCACCTGTTCTAAAGAATCGAAGAAGGCGAGATTTGTTGGTTTGTGTTCGTCTAGGAACACCCAAACTGTTCGGATTCTGACCAATTAGATCTATCTGGTTCTTCATTTTTTGATTTATAATTCTTCACCACCAGCCCGTGAGGTTCTTGAATTTTATTCAACAAGGCGCTGCGAGCCAACGGTGCTGAATTTACTTGCACGAGACCGTATGGTTCTTAAATTTTCATCAGGGTTATTCATTGAGCGTTCGGTGCTAGATTTCCTTGCGCGATCCCTTGAAGCTGCCTATACCGCTAGAGTCCTTTGCTCGAACCCATAAGGTTCTTTAATGTCGTTCAGCAAAGCGGCGAGCTTTCAGCTCAAAATTGCCTTGCGCGAGCCTAAATGGTTCTTATATTCTGTCCAGGAAAGCGCAACAAGCGTTCGGCACTTGGTTCACCTGCGCGAGCCTTTTAAGATCTTGAATTTTATTCAGGAATGTCCAGCAAGCGTTTGGCATTGAATGCCTTTGTTCCAGCCCATGAGGTTCTTGAATTTTGTTCAGCAAGGTGCTAGATTTCCTCCCGCAATCCATTGAAATTCTTAAATTTTGTCAAGCTAAGCACTGTGAGTGTTTTGCGCTAGAATCTTCTGCTCGAGCCAGTGAATCTCTCATATTTTGTCCAGGCTACGAGTCTCCAGCACAAAATTTCCTTACCCGAGCCTAAATGTTTCTTGAATCTTGTTCAGAAAAGCACAGCAAGCATTCGATGCTACATTTACTTGCTTCAAGTTTTGAATTTTGTTCAGCAGGGTGCTAGATTTTCCTCCGCTAGCCCTTGAAATTCTCAAATTTCGTTAAGCAAGGCACTGTTAGCGATTTGCTCTAGAATCCTCTGCTCGAGCCAGTAAAGCTCTTTGATTTTGTTTAGCAAGGTGCTACGAGCCTCCATCACAAAATTTCCTCACGCGAGCCTAAATGTTTTTTGAATCTCGTCCAGAAAAGCGCAGCAAGCATTCGGTGCTAGATTTACTTGCTTCAAGTTCTTATATTTTGTTCAGCAAGGCGCAGCGAGCCTTCAGTACTAGAAAACCTTGCTCGAGAGCATGATGATTTTATATGATTCAGTAACACTTATTGTTGAGCGTTTTTTGCAATGAGAACAAACTGTAAGATAAAAAGTTCAAATATTAATGCCACTCCGACTATAGCGTCAACTTCATTACGAAGCCAAAATATCTTCAAGAATAAAAGTTGATACTACTTGGAGGAAGACCATTAAACTAATAATAAAAAAATTGATTAAGTTATCCAGTTCTTAGTATTATTTTTGTCAACCGGTTACACCCTAACACGAGCAACCCTCGTTACCTTTATAAATAATCAAAGAATGGAAAGAAAATAATCGGCCCCAACACAGATCCCCGAGGAAGGCCCAAATCCATAGCATAAGGCTGATATTGACAGTTATAGACAAGATATCTTCTTTGTACTACTTTGTACTGGAGAGATTTTATTTTACTTTTTCCAATATGAATGATTTTTTTTAGATCTGCGAATTCCACCTCGATTGGAAGTACGTTTGGGACGACGAGCAGAAAGTTCCTCACAGGATCGGCGACACTGACCAATGGGTCGGATACGATGACGAGACGTCTCTTTTATATAAAGTCCAGTTTGCCATGAGCAAAAAGCTGGGAGGATTCATGATGTGGGCTCTGGACACTGACGATTTCAGAGGTATCTGCGGAACGAGCTATCCACTTTTGAGGAGTATCCATTACAACATAGCGGCATACAAGAATAAAGCGATGAATTAAAGAAGTGCGTCCGATAGAACATCCATTTTTTTTGTTTTTCTCGCCTCGTGAACTCATTCTCGATGTTTTGTGATCATTGTGGTACCTCTATTAACAATGCTAGAGTGGTCGGTACAGATAGTTGAATAAATTGTGCCTATTTGTAGATTTGTAGTTTCATTTGGGGATGACTGTTGTCATTAGAAAGCTGATCAATTAGTTATCAGGGCCCAAATCGCTGGATGCTGGTGAGATGTGGTTCTGTTTTCTAATTTCGTGAGGAAAGCGAAGCAGAATACAAAACAAGCAAATTTTATGAACATCAAGCACGATAATGGAAATGGTAATGGTAGGTATGGATGGTGACTGATGCGCTGCGACCTGATTGGATCTATTGTGTCTCGTCTTCTGCTATTTCGAAGTGTTCTCGTTTACAGAAGCTACTCAAGTCCCAATTCCTTGAGGAATTTAAGGAGTTTAAGGGGGTCTATTCGTGGTATTTCTCCCACAGTCAGCTGGTGTGATTCCAGTATATTCAATCTTTTGTGATGAACAGCATAACACTCCATTGATATATGGTGTGGTGTTTCTGGATGTTCCCCACAGAATCTGCAGGTGCTGTCCTCCTCTAAGCTTAGCTTCCTTAGGTGTTCTTTGAGTCTGCAGTGCCCCGTCAGAAATTCCGTGATTTTCTTTAGACTAGTTTTGCTGAGGTTAGTCAGTGCCTTCGATCTTGCTCGGTTGAAGTTGCCGAGGAGATCTTTGGACTGCCTTAGCCCTGGAAGTCTTTGCCCGTATGTTGCTCTCATTGCTTCTTCAGTTTTATTGAGTTCTACTTGAAAGTAAGATTTTCCAAGTTCGCAGAATGGTTCTGGCCCGATCAGTGGCGTTGATGCCCGTTTTCATGCCAGGGTATCTGCTTGTTCATTGCCCTCCACTCCGACGTGCCCCGGCACCCAGAGGAGGATTACCTTGTTGTTCCTGCCTAGATCATTAAGTTTGTCTAGGCATTCCCAGACAATCTTTGAGTTGATGTTATGAGCTCAACGCTTTGATGGCTGCTTGACTCTCGGAGAGGATTGCGATATCCTTGTTTCGGTATTTCCTGTCGAGGTTGAATTGAATGCACCTTCCTATGGCGTGGATTTCTGCTTGAAAAATACCGGAGAACTGGCCAATGGGTTCGGAGTATTTGGTGCGAGGCCCAAAGATTCCTGCTCCACTTCCGTCGGGAGTTTTGGACCCTCCGTGTACCATGTTATGGTATTCTTTCCCAGTGCTCGAATGGATTCTATGCTCCATCCACGATAATATTAGTTATCAAAAATATTCACAACATTCACGAAGGTTTGCGTGTTATTTTTCGTCCAAAAGTTTTACCAAAACGATACTGCGCCATTTTTTGTCGACTTCAGCATCTCTACAGCAATTCACCCCAGTAGAATACTCTTTCAATTCGGTTAAATATGCTTTAAATTCCTCACGACTACTATTTTGGTTGATACACTCCAATTGCTCAATCTAGGATCCCATTTGCGATGCAATAGGTCATCACGATTACCGATGAGTCCAATATTCTTTAGCAACTGAATAAAACTTGGATACCTCCTGTCACTCAAGTCTAACTCCAATATAGTGAAAGAATATTCTTGTAGAAATTTTGTCGGGTGTCGGGCAGACATGATTCGACAGTCGTAGAGGGCTGATGGATCATCTGCTATTTCATAATTGCCGTCGAAACTCCTTCACTATAGGAAATTTGGGAAAAGTAGGATTATTTCTGTTCCAAAGTGTTACAACTTGCAACTGGTGTTCCTCAAAAATCTATAGTTGGACCCTCACTATGTTCCTCTTATATTTCGTGATATTTTTTATCCAAAAGTTGAAACGAAATTCAGTTGCTCGGTGCAATAATATAATAATAATAAAACTCCCTCATAAACACTCCTAGAGTGTACCCAAAGGCATTGCCTGTGCGGGTAGAGGACGGTTATTATTATTATTTGCCGTGGCGCTACGGGGCGACTTACTGATTTTTGGTGGAGTATTCACTTTTCAGCTGTAGGAAAACCCGAAAAACCTACAACACCACCCCGCAATAGTTTTGTTAATCAAAATGAAATAATTCGTATCATAAATGAAGCGAAAAACTAGATGAAACACAATATGAGTGTGAATAGTTTGTATGAGGTGGCCCATGGTAGGTATTATCAGGATATTTTACCAGAAAACTGAGACATATTGTTAATAACGCTAACGTTAGGATTCAAATAATTCAACATGCATTCCGCAGATACCAGCTGGAAATACGTAATTTTCAAATCAAGCCGGCTTTCACGCATTCTCTATATTTTATAGCGTATTGCAATCATATGCTGTGATATACACTCTTTATAATGATTCATTTCATAGGTCATTAACTGGATTCATCGAAATCGTATGAAACTCGATAATCTAACAACTGTAATCGCATTTCAATACCCGTGTAAATCCCCGTATAAAAACAGGATACTACTAATAATAGGCCGTTCAGAACCGTAAACTTAATCATGTGTATTGCTCTGCACTTTTGTATCATTTGATTCCCTGTTTCTCACTGGATATTCGATAATCTCAGCAGGTTATGGGCCCAGATTCAGTGCTTGAAATAAAGAAATTCTCAGGAGTAAAAGGCCCTCAGTAGTAAATTTGCGATCCCCGATCAAACATGTCATATCAGTTACCTCCAATCGAGAAACCGAAAGGAAGGGAAAATTTTGACGCGTGGAAGGTCGGAGTTAGAGCCTATCTCGAAGATCAGGATTTGTAGGAAAGTGTCTCTGGTGAGTCAGATGATAAGAAAAAGGACACGAAAGCCCGTTCTAAAATAATCTTTCTGATTGATCCCGTGCTGTATGTTCATGTTCAAGAGACAAAAACTGCCAAAGAAGCTTGGAAAAACCTTGGAAAAGCATTTGAGGACACCGGTGTCATGAGAAAAGTGGGTTTGTTGCGATGGATCTTGAATATAAAGCCCAGGTCGACAACGGTACATGAGAATTGGTGGATCTCCCTTCAGACCGAAAACCTTTGAAATCGAAATGGGTTTTCAAAATAAAAAAAGATGCTTCTGGAAAAGCAACACAATATAAAGCACGACTTGTTGTTAAAGGGTGTGGCCAAAAGAAAGGTATAGATTACGAGGAGACCTATTCTCCTGTGATTCGATACAGCTCTATTAGATATCTTCTAGTCTTAGCTGCTCAATACAATCTTGAAATAGAGCAGATGGTTGCAGTGACAGCTTTCCTTCAAGGAGATCTCACGGAGGAAATTTACATGCTTCAACCTGAACTCTACGAAATATCAAATAAAGTATGCAAGCTTAAAAAGAGTATATATGGCCTCAAACATGCAAGTAAAGTTTGGAATACTAAGCTTGATAGCTGTTTGAAAAATTGCAAGCTGAAACAATACTAATTTGATTCTTGCATATACTATCATATTTCAAACGATAAAATTTTGATAGTGGCGTGTATGTCGACGATATTTTGATATTTTCGAATGATAAATCTATGAAGGATGACCTTGAAAAATGGTTAACGAACAATTTCAAAATGGTCGACATGGGAGAGGCAAAGTCTGTCCTAGGACTCCGGATCACGCGCGATCGAGTTAGTCGAAAGATTTGGATTGACCAGCAAATTTACATCCGACAAATTACAGCCGATTTCTCCCAACGAAAAGCTTTCTAAGGAACAATCTCCAAAAACTTCAGATGAAGAATTCAAGATGAAAACTGTCCCCTATCAAGAAGCGGTTGGAAGCCTTCTTTTTGCTGCTCAAGTTTCTCGGCCAGTTTTTAATTTTGCGATAAGCTATGTGAGTCGCTTTAGTCAGAATCCAGGAAAGGCACATTGGACAGCTGTGAAGCGTATTATGCGTTACCTCAAAGGAACAGCTCATTGGAAACTTGAATTCAGTGGTAGGGAGACTAACATCACTGATATTATTGGATTTAGTGACTCAGATTGGGCAAGTAACGAAGATGAGCGACGCAGTGTAACCGGCCATATCTTCCTGAAAAATAACTCGCCTATCTCGTCGGCCACTAAACATCAACCTACTATGGCCATGTCAGCAGCGATACAGGAAGCACTCTGGCTCCGAGGTCTGGCAAATGAACTATTTTCTGCTTCTGCAAAACAGCCAACTCTACTTTATGTTGATAACCAGGGCGCTCAGAACTTGGCTCAAGACGGTGCTTACCGTGCTCGAACCAAGCACATTGACGTGCGACACCATTTTATAAGGGAACGCATTCTACGTAAAGAAATCAAGTTGCATCATGTATCAACACAGGATATGATAGCCGATTCCTTTACCAAACCCTTGAATCGCGATAAATTTCGTACATGTTTATCTCGCCAAGGACTTGTCCCAAATAGAGAGGGTGTTGTGAAGTAATTTGGAACATGTTGTATGTTGTTGAGTAGTTGTCTGTCATAGTTATGTTGTAGAATTGTTAGTTCAGTTTTGTCAAGTATAAGTGTTGCTCTGTACTTTTGTATCATTTGATTCCCTGTTTCTCACTGGATATTCGATAATCTCAACAAGTATGCGATCATGAAAAAGCAGCGATTGAAGCATTTCTCTTCAAGGCATCAACCCGTGCAGTCGATGAACTCGATCTCGTATTTGCTCAGCGAAAAGCCCACGTCAAAGCTGCGGAGAGTGAGAATCTCCTACAGCTACATAAGGATGAGCCAATTCATCGGGTCTTCTTCAAGAACATTGAAGACCTTGGCTTATCCAGAAACCTGACCTTCTTTTCAGGTTAAGTGGGCTGAAGTCGGAAACCGAGTGATTCATAATGACCTGCCAAGATGGTGTCTTCCCTCATCTACCGTAGTCGCGTGATGATTATAGAGGTCCCTGACACTAGATGCAGAGCGTGTCGTGGGGCAGCTGAGAACCTAATGCATTTGCTGTCAGCTTGTCCAGCTTATGCGGTCTCAGCCTATATCCACAGGAATAACGCAGCGCTATGGGTATTGTACTACCACCTACGACACTCGTACGGTGTAGACGAGACACCGGTATTGCCTTATGCTCCGGGGGATATTGAGTTTATGGAGAATGAAAAGTGCCGAATCTATTGAAACTACTCATTCCCCAACCTCAGGCAAATACAAGCCGATGAGCCTGACCATCAAAGTAGGACGATTTCCGTCATAGAGTTTTCAGCTCCTGGCGAAACGAACATCGTCCAAGAAGAGGAGGAAAAATGAACTAAATATCGCGATCTACTCTTTGAACTCCGCAGGCTTTACCCAACTCATTATGCCAAGATGGTGGTTATGATAATAGAGGTCCTTGGTGGAATGATGGACACACTACTCTCAAACTTAAAAATCATACCGGCTTGCCGTTATATGGCAGAAATCTTAGACACACCAGCGCGCCCTCCGAATCGGGGCTCCGGAGACAGGGCCTGACTGGTAAATTCCTGACAGATAAATAATTATAATAATGATTGGTATATAAAAATGCAATACAAATGGAAAAACGCCGAAGATCGAATGGTGAGACCCATTGAGATACGTGATACCTTTGTTATTATTCTTAATGGTTCTAGGCCATCAGGACTTCACTTACTCCTTCTTGCTATCTTACCACCCAGCTCTTTTAGGGCTCCCATGGAGTCCTAAATAAGTTTTGAAGACTCTTGCTTTGACTCTTGCTTGAATATGTTTTTTTTTTTCTCTTGAAACTCTCGACTCATTAACTCTTGAGGTTAATGGTGTTAGACAACGATTTTCGCTTGAAATATCGTCACATATTTGCAGAAGCTCAATGATATTCTCGCCTTCGGCTTGGCTCCATATACAGGGTGGCCCACCTAGCCTCGCTCATATCATTGCTGCTAGGCTAACGGAAACTGAGGAACAAATCGGATTGGAAGTTTTCGAACACTTGAAGTGCTACGCTCTGAAATTATTTTTAAGTTACAGGGTGCACCATAAATGCGGGGCACAGCATTTGATATCTTTTTTAAATGGATCACCGTGTACAATATTTCATTTTCATCTATCTTTACACCTTTTTGGAATAATTTTTTAAATAACTGATTTAATTGGACGAAAAAACGATTTTGACTTCGTCAGAGCTAATTTTATTTTCAACCTCCACGGGTTCACAGTATTGAGTCTGATAAAGTGAGAATGATTGTTTTCGCTCGTAGACTGGTGCTACTGCTGTAATGAGATCTTAAACTCAAACTTTTTTATTCAACAATTTCTTTAAATAGATCGATTCATCAGTAAACTATATATACTCTTTAATCAAATGTAAAAATTGAATTAGGTGTTTCATACAACCCTGAATGATATTTTTTGTCCTCTAAGATTGAACAGGTGTGCTTATCACTCAATTTATTACAATGACTCGTTCTTTTTATCTCATATTGGAACAATTAATGTCATACATTCAACTCAAAAATGGGAAAACGATCAATTCTAAAATCATCGATAAATTGGTGTTGTCTATCTACAACGGTTTATAAACAAATACAAATCTTCGAAAATAACTTTTTTTTCAGTTTTATCTCAAGGAAGTATTGTTCTAGAATGATATTTTTCGAGTGTTTTGATTATTCAGAACTAAGAATTTCCCAATCACGATCAAGCTAGGCATTTTCTTCCCCAATGAGGCCGATTCAGAAACATGCATGCCCACCCTATAGTTTGAACCATGCATGAGAAACGCATGCCTGTTGACGTTCACACTTGGGTCGGTCGGCTTGCGTGAAAAACGCAGGCTGAGCATTGACAAAATTATTACAGAAGCAAATAAAATATGGCTTGGTCATAGAATCGCAAGTGAAAGGCACACATATGAATTTCAAATGCATATGCGTGCAAATCGCACGTGCTTCAAAAACCCTGCATGGGCACGCATGTATCTGAGCCGGCCTTTTGGCCTAATAGTGGAAGTCTTGGGTTTTGCAAACTTCTCCATACCGATGAGAAAGTAACAAAGCCAGTGAAGTATATTCTTCCCAGAACCATCAGACGTTGTTTCAATTAATTGAAAAATAGAAAATGTTCCCTCAACTCCGGTGCTAATTATTTTCTCTGGGTTACTTATGAGCCTCCCAGAATATTTTCCCAGATCAGGCCAAGTCGATAACCCTTTTTGAACAGTGGCGCCCAACGTGGGGGCGTAGCTGAAAATATTTTATTTTATAGTGTCCGTGAGTACTTTTATCATTCAATTGCTTTGAATGTCACAGAAGTCTGGGTCATTCATATTTTTCCACATCCGACTACGTTGAAACCGATAGTCCCCTACAAATTGGCGCCCAATGTGGAGCCATAGCTGCAAAGATAGTGTTTCTAAGCGTCCGTGGGTATTTTTAGATATCACCTATCATTATTCAATTGTTTTAAATATCGCAGAAGTCAGAGTCACTCATATTTTCCCACATACGAGTACGTAGAAACCCGATAACCCCCTACAAATTAGCGTCCAACTTGGGACCGTAGCCGAAAAGATTGTGCTTTGAAGTGTCCGTGAAAACTTTTAGACATTATTTATTATTATGTCGCAAAAGTCTGGATTATCATATTTCCCCACACCAGACTACGTAAAAACCCGATATCCCCTAACAAAGTCAAACAAAATGACAAATATAGTGTATTTAATCATCATTATATGAAGACTTTCCTTTTTACATAATTTGTTGACTACGTGCATCAAAATTAAATCTTTTTAGTGACTTTCATATAAAAAATTATAGTTTTTATAAAAAATTTTTTTTTTTTCACTGACCCTCTTCAACCATGTTGATTTTACCAAATTTTATCCTGAAAGTGATATTTGTGGAAACTGTGTTCTAGGTCAGGCTTTTTTTCTGAAAAGAATGAAAAATAGGAGTCCAGAATATATTTCAGGTTTGTGTTAACCCAAAATAGATATTTTGGGACCACCAATAAGTCCATTTGGGTCCTCAATTACTTAAACTGGATGTTGTGAGTTTTTGGTACAAAACTGCCAATTTAATTATTCAGGGACCTAAATCGGACGTGCTGGGTATGTACAAATGCGCGGAATCTGAACGTACCCAATACGCACATAGGACGTATACTGTACCTAATTTTTATGTCCCCAGTACATACAGTATGTCTTGGTTCCAGTACATTTCGAGGACATACTTGTTCTATATGGGTAGTGCTACAAAATCTGTCGACTCTGCTTCTTGGGATCACCACCCAAAATTAGAGACCCCTTGATCATCAATACAGACATGCGGATAATAACAAAGTTCCCCGGATCCTAGGGTTTCAAATATTATCTGGAGATAATATGTGAATGAATAATGACCGTACTTGATATATCAACAACGCAGTGACTTGTCTAACCACCGAAACCGTTTGTTTTGCAAAGTTCGTTCGTAGAATCGGTACTACTCTGTCAAACACTGGGAGGATTTCCCCTCATTTCAAAAGCCCCAAATCGTGATCTACATAAACCGCTACAAAGTAATTCACTGCATTCATTTGTGGACATTGAGTAGTGTGTTACCACAGAGAGAAGTACTGTGAGTATAATGTGGTTGAGTTTACAAGTTTTCTTGTTTTACCTTGTTGCCTTCGCTGCGTCGCATGTTGTACAGAGCGTTCCTACGGGTAAGTGATTTTCTTCGATTTTCACCCTATTGATAATATTATGATTCAACATTAATTTATACTTGACAATAATTCTTTCAAGTAGACTTTGCGGCATGTCCAGCTTGCCGCTATAGCTTTGGAAAGAATGTGGTTGATTTGGCTGTTCCAAGTCAGTTTTTGGTCTGTTATAACTCTCAAAAAGGTACGGTGGTACTTCCCTAGTGAAATGAAAGCGGTAATGTAGGATATGCCCCTTTATTGGTTTGAGAAACTATCAATCTGGTGCCCTCACGTTGATTCAGTAAAATGACAGTTGATGTGATAATACTTCCTTTTAATTCATTCAGTTCAATTCTCATTTGTGAAACCAGATCATAATTTTTATTATGCCATTTGTTATCTTCGTGAACTACGCGTACAATGTTTTCATAACAAGGTCAGTTATTGTTTATGTCACATAGTAACATTGAACTCGATATGAACTCTGAATTAAATATTTGTTTAAGCCCTGTACACAAAGAAAATGTATTTTTTATGAAATTTTGATTAAATAGTCACCCCGGTCTCGACTGCTTGAGTAGTACCAAGGGGTTGCAATTTGTACATGGCAGGATCAGTAATTGTTGAGTTGTCTTCTGGTCTTTGATTATTCGGTGACTTTGTTAGATTATCTATATGAATAATGCTAGTACGGCCAGGCTGGTGGTTGAAACGGCTGGTTACATAGAATGGTGTCGCAGTTTTTCCCATTCCCATTATAATTTTCATTTCCCTTTTTGGTTAAATGAATAAAGATACATATTATTACTATTGTTATTAATTGTTGTTGCAATCGTTCTTCATCAATCCAGAGATCGTCCCAGTCATCTGATAGTTCGAAAACGGTTTCCTTTATCGAATGGAGTAATATATAAGTAGCTGGAATCGATTTTTATTGCTGACGCTTTGGAGTAACTAGCAAGAACAGGAACAGTGTCTAGTCTCCTGGATGTCAACTTATTTTGTTTCGTTTTTATTGTACAATCTGAAGATATTGTGCGGTTGAGTACGACATCTTCACGGATGCTGCTGCAGCCTCGTCTATGGATCTTTGAGGAATTCTCTCATGGATTGAGAATATGCTGCCTCTTGTATGGAAGTACTTCTGATGTGGAGGTATTTCTGGAATCTTGAGGGATTAAGAGTATGCTGCCTCCTATATGGATGTACTTCTACTATCGAGGTTACTCTTGCATTAGACTTGCTGATGATTGGTTCTCCTCTGGATAGTTTGAACCTGTTTTGAATCTTTGGCCTGGCTTATACGTTGGGTGGGCATCTTCAAAGATTACTGGTTCTATGCTCGAACGAACACGTCCAAGTTTGGCACGACGTCTGGTCTCCACGTACTCTTGGATTCTCGCAGAACCATGTTCAAGGTAGGTACGACGTCTGGTCTGTACGTACTCCTGGATTCACGAAGGACCATGTTCCAGTTGAGTGGACCTCTTCACCAAAGATCGCTGTGTTTGTGCTCGAAGCACCATGTCAAGGAAGGTACGGTGGTACTTCCCTTGTGGCATGTAAGCGGCAATGTAGCATTTGTCCTTTGTTGGTTTGAGAGACTATTATTCTGATGCTCTCATGATGGATCGAAGGACCATGTTCAACGTAGAGCATAACCTTCACAACGCCATTTTTCGAAATTTTGATTATTCGAGGGAACTTTTGTCTTCATATAACTATTTTATGCTATAAAAATTATATATTTTCATGAAAGTTTGCTCATATAGTGCAAAATTCAAGTGAATGTGATGATTTTGTATTTTTCATGATTTTTAGTGATCTACCCCTTTGGACTTTCTTTGAATAATTAGGTTTTCTTTCGGTCGGTTTGAAATTCACAGAGTTTACTGATTTCATCATTCTGAATCGATTGGTTTTCGCAGATTTGATCCATTTCCATCTTCAACCGTTCTCTAGTAGAAAACTTGGACAACACGCAAATGACTTCTGGTATTCTAAAGTAGTATGAAACTGCCGGTAAACCTCAAACATACTAGGGCAATAGTATGATCTTAGTCTGGATACCATTCCTAACACTAAACTAAGTAGAAATCTGGCATCGTCAGATCTGGGTAGCGTATAGGCCGAAGAATTTTATGTCACACGATTTCTTACCATTTCAACAGAACCATGTGAATTCCCTAAAGAAACACAAATTAAGGGCAATTTGTTTTCAGGCAACATAGTATGCTACTACATGAACTCCAACGGAGCTAGTCTCGCCCCGCCGGAAAAAATTGATCCGAAGTTATGCACCCATTTGAACTACGCTTTCGTGAGGATAGATGACACTGGGAACTTGACGTTTCAAAACCAATACGTCGATATCACACAAGGTAATATTTCAGAATGATTTAACGGAGTCAGGTAATGATACGAAAAAATATAGTCGGGTGAAAGTTACTGTATTATTCATGCATGCAGAAATTGACAGAGAAGATATTATAATTTAAGGAAAATGAATATTTTGAAATGTTGAATATTCAAATTCATATCCATGGCAAATAAACATTTTTTGTCAAATACTTCTGGAGCCTTCTTATCGCTATTATTCGAAAGGGGAATCCTAAGTATATACTGAGAAAAGAGTTTCATGAATGACATTAGACCACGAATAACACATGCATTCTGGTAAACACATCATTATACTGACGTATTATTATCGAAAGATATCAAAGCTCCTTGGTTCATATCTATAGATAGCTAGCACGATATCAATTTCACGTGTAGGTCATCAATAATGAATAATATCTACAAAACAGGTATGTCAAAATGTTTCGACAAAAATAAATCCATTCAACTCTAAAGGAAAAAGCAAATGCATGCACAATTTTCATAAAAATACAGTGATACCATTAAAGTCGACCACATCGGATTTTTTTTTATTAATAGACTTGCATGAATTCAGATTTTCGCATTGGTCTTTGCTTCGAATTAAACAAAAAATATCATAACTGTCATTCAATTCCTGTCAAAATTGACATTTTTTATATGCAGAAATGGCATTTTTGACCGAATTTCGAAAAAAGTCGTTTAAAAAGTTGTTTCTTCTGCAATGATCCGCAAGGCCTTCATTTTTGAGACAGGGTGTTTGAAATTCATCTTTATTTTGGTTTTTCGTAAACCCTTTTTTAAAATAATATAGATATTTGGACGAAAATTGGTATCTGATGACTTTTTAATATGAGAAATTAAAATTGTATCTTAGTTTGGCTCTTGATTTTAGAAGGCGCTACCTACAGAATGTGTCGTTTTTGGCGAAAACAACATATTCTTGTAAAATTATTAAAACAAAATTCAAAGCAACAAAAATATTCGTTCGTTTTGATATTGGAAATGAACAAAAATGCCCAAAAATGAGGGGAAATATACTGTTAATTCATTTATTACTTGAAGAATATTTTTTCATTATTTTTGTCTTCATACACTCATACATCCGCCATCCATCAATCAAAAAGAAAAATGGAAGACTACTTAAACTATGAAATGAAATGAGGTTTATACATGACACCTTTCCAAAATAAAGAAGAATCAAGGAAAAGAATAATTAACTCTTGTAGAACGATTCAAAATACTCGTGCATAAGTACATATTTATTATGATTTTTATATCTAGTGTTCCGTTCTTTATTGATGTTTGAAAATTAGCTTTTGAAATGTTTCAGTGTTGAATAAAAAAAAATGTTTCAAAATTGTTTCACTTTTAGACAAACATGTATCAATTGATTTATATCAAAATATCTCTAAAACGGCTGCTTGAAGCGACTTTTGAAAAACATGCCTTTTTTACACAAAGATGATGAGGAATCGATTTTTTTTCTAGAAAAGTGATACATACATGCACGACAAAGTTGTAACTTCCAAAAAAAGACAAAGACTAGTAG
Organism: Chrysolina americana; assembly: GCA_958502065.1. Classification (NCBI taxonomy): domain Eukaryota; kingdom Metazoa; phylum Arthropoda; class Insecta; order Coleoptera; family Chrysomelidae; genus Chrysolina; species Chrysolina americana. Next base: position 50,028,180 of record OY293421.1, on the reverse strand, counting down.
GTGGCGGCCCCTTACAATTAACGGCCAAACTAAGATCAAATTTGATTTTCTCATATTAAAAAATCCACCAATACAAATTTTCCTTGAAATACCATTATTTCAAAAAGTTATTGATGGAAAACCAAAATATTAATTTTTAGAAACTCAAGCACAAATGTTGTAATTTCTAAATACAGTTTTTTGAAAAAATAACAAAATCTTGACTCTTTAATTAGATGATTACAACTGAAAAATTCATGAACTCTCCCTAAACCGACATTTATGTGGGAATAAAATTCTATTCTTGCCAGGAATCCAACAAGTCTATTCATTTTTTCGAGAATTTTTGCAAAGTTATTGATGAGAGTGATTGACTATATTTTGTCAAGTTTTTTGGTTCCAGTTTTGAAAATAGGTACCTATCGTTGTGGATTTTTTCATTGCCTTCTTAGCAATATATTGAAGTAATTGGCTTTTTCCTTATCTAATGTGATTTCATTTCCATCTTCATCAACTATGTCGTATCTTTTGTTTTCATTCAGATCATTTCCTTTGGTAATTTCAATGATTTGCTGCCAAACATTTTTGTAATTATTTTTTGTGTTTTGTATCTTTGTTTGATAAATTATTTGTGTTTTAAAAAAATTCATTTAATTTGTTAATTCGCGTTTTGACTCTCCAGAGTAAAATTTCTGTTTAAACTGGCCTCTTTGTCTAATGAAATACAAAAGACCCTGCGTCATCCAGGGCTTCAATTTGACATTGAATTTTTGGTGAACACTTTCAAGTCTGTGGTCTTATCGAAATTATTCCAGTGAAGTCATCATATGCCTCAACTGGATTATTACAATCAAGAATACTTGGCCAGTTTTCTATAGCCAATAATTCTCCAATTTTTTTCCAGCATTTTGAGGCAAGGCAGTATAACTGTGAGTTATCAGAGAAGCAAAGGCATGAATCTTGAGTAGATCTCTTCAATTGTAACCCTTTGCAAAATTTGCATGTACTCGTTTCAACTCTCCAAATTAAATTATAATTATTATGAACAATAGGACTGAAAATTAAGAAATCTCGTATATATCAAATTGCGTGGTTTTGAACAATTGCCCAACGTTTCAGTATGTCGTCCTTCGCGCTTAATAGAAACGACGCGACGGTTCTTCTGCAAACATCTTGATCGAAATTTCTTATAAATTGGGGTTTCATATTTGCGCAGCACTCTCGAATTGTATTCTCCAAATGCTGGATGTCAGTCAAAAAGTCTACTTTCATAAACTTTTCGCTTTATATAACCTCATAAAAGAAGTCCATCGGCGTTAAATCGGTCGGTAGAGGTGGCCAATAATACCCCACTTTCGTCCTTAAACTTTGCCTAACTTTGATTGATGCACTGCCTCATTGCAACAGTTTGGTGTATTTGTACCGCAACTTTTGTTTGTTAGGTGGTCGGTGGATCAGCGGTCTAATGCACAGGCCGTTCGAAACTCCAGCATAGCGATAGTCGGTTCGAATCCGATGTAGGTACGAGAATTTTTCTCAACTACTTTATATCGGATTCGATAGGCGGCCGCATGCCTTGTTGAAAAGCAAGTGTATTGGGAGTTGTCTAGATGCCAATCTCGTCTAGTGCTAGCTTGGAGTGCACACCGACCACCCGAGGTGGTGCTGTAGGTTTTCCGGGTTTTCCTACAGCTGAAAAGTGAATACAACACCTAAAAGCATCAGTAAGTCGCCCCGGAGCGCCACGGCAAATAATAATAATAGCCGTCCTCTACCCGCACAGGCTATGCCTTTGGGTACACTCAACGAGTGTTTATGAGGGAGTATTATTATTATTATTATTATTATTATTATTATTATTATATTAAGGTCTGATTCATCCAAAACCTCACTAATATCATTGGCAACCCTCACCTATCGAATTTCTTCTGAAGAAGTATAGTCCATCTATTTCATTGTCAAATACTCCACACCAAACGTTAGTTTTAAATCAGTACTGATCCGATATTCGATTAAAAAACCAGGATTTCGTTGAGACCACTACCGATAATATTGGGGACCTCTTCCAGATAACAAAACATTTATACAGGGTGACTTGGGAAAAGGCTATCATCACTGTACTAACCATACGTCTCGCTAACGAAATTTGCATCATCAGGAACGGTGATCAACTTATAAAGTGACAAACACAATTTATAATTAATAATTTTCAGGACTATACAAAAGAGTTATAGCTTTGAAAAAAATCAACCCTAACCTCAAAGTTCTGCTAAGTATTGGCGATACGACTGCGGCAACCTTCTCCAAAGTGGCTGCCAATAATGACACAAGAGAAAATCTGGTCAAGAGTTCGAAACGCTTTCTAGAAACGTATTCTTTCGATGGTATTGACGTTGATTGGGAGCTGCCATATGCAAATGACAGGGTAAGTATGCTGTTGTCGATGTTTCGGGTATGTTTTTCATGTATCTAGGTATCACCACTAGGTGTCTAAAATAAATATCGAAGCACTTTATCAAAAATATCATTTTTATAGGAAAATTTCGTCCAACTCCTCAAAGCTCTTCGAGAAGAATTCGACCAGAATGATTGGATACTGAGTGCTGCTGTCTACCCCAACCCATCGGAAGGCTACAATGTTCCAGAAATTGCCAAGTGAGTAAAAATTCATTGTATCTGATGTGATAATGTGGATATTATTACGATATGTTTAAATAATACTCTTAGCATACTAAACTGTTTTTATTAACTTCGCTATAAACATAAAACTACTATACTTACTAATAAAACACTTGGATCTCTTTAAACTGTTCAACTGACTTCAACAAGCTAATTATTCCAAATACTTCTTGGAAACTTCTCCAAAACTTCTTTCCCCGAGTGAAAAAGGTCGTATAATATACTCAATTAGAGCAGAGTAGATTTTTTTGGATTCTTCCGTTCTCCAGATTAATCAGTACAGAAAAACAGTTCCAGGAAAGAGAAAATAATAACTGCGATCGCAGCCGGTTTATTTGTTATGCAAATGAGCTACGTTTTATGGTCGGTACTCAACAGCAACGTAGCTAGGGGATTTATTTCGAACTCGTAACAATATACCCCTTTCAATTTTGATCGTTCTGATCAAACAATGTCTCGTTGTCTCCATTATAACGTTTAAGTCTTTCTAGATGAACGACCTTCATTTTCGTTCTCGGACTGCGTTGAATTCTATAGACTACGGCGTTTATTCTCTTCACTATCGTATAGGGCCCTCCCAAGATGGTGTTGATTTGGGAAAAACTTCTTTCTTACGACGAGGATTGTGCAGTCACACTCGGTATCCTTCTTTGAATTCACCAGTATTGGCCTTAAGATCGTATCGAGCCTTCATCCTGTCACTAGTTATCTTCAATCTTTTTCTTGCAAATTCGTGGATCCCAGTCAAGCTATCTCGCAGTTCGTCTGCATAATCCTGTACCTCTTTTTCTTCAGAACTTGGTGATCCGAACACCAAGTCACAGGGCAACCGAAGTTCTCTCCCGAAGATAATGCTGGCCGGGGTGAGCTTTGTGGAATCGTGCACAGATGCTCTATAGGCCATCAAGATGTCGAACCGAGTTATTTGGTGCTCTTCTACTACTTTGGAAAGATGTTCTTCCATAGTTCTATTGAACCTTTCAACCATGCCATCAGACTGTGGGTCAATTCATAAACTTCCTTGAATAAGTTCGATTGAAAATTCCTTCCTTGTTCGGAATGAAGCTCCATTGGCACTCCAACCTTTGAAAACATGTTGTCTAGCATCTGTGGAGGCTTCTTGATTAGGCAGGGCATAATCTTCAACCCATTTGCTGAAGTAATCAATGGCAACAAGGATGTATTTGTTGCCACATTCGTCGCCGAAAACGTTCCAGCTACATCGGTGGCGATTCTTCCGAAGAGAGCACCTACATTGTATTGTTTCACCTCTTCTCTCGATCTTGTCCTGGGGCCTTCGTTTGTTCACACTTCGGACATCTAGGCACCATATTTCTACATCTTCACGACATTTGAGCCAGTAAAACCTCTGCCGTATTTTAAACGAGGTCCTATTCACTCCAAAATGTCCACCTGATTTGCAGCCATGAATCTCTTCCAAGACATCAACCTCAGCGTCGATTTTTTGACGTCTTCCTTTATTTTTCCTTTCAGTTTCTCCATTTGTACTTCGGTTTTCTGTAATACATGTTGGAAGAACTTGTCTTAATGTTCCAGAGCCTTCTAGAAGTCTGTTTTCCTTTGTTTTTCTATCTGTTCCAAGTAGTTCTATTGTTGTTCGAGAATTTCCTGGAGTGCTTCTTCTCGTTGTTTTTCTCTATCCCGTTCTTGTTTTTCATCTTCTCGCTCATTCCCTTGTTCTTCGAGATTTTTCTGGAGTGCCTCTTCTCGTTCTTTCTTTTCATCCAACAGTCGCGTTTCCTCTTTTTGTTTTTTATTTTCTCGTTCTCATTTTTCCTCTCGGCGTCACTTTTCTTCTTCTTGTTTTTCCTTCTGGCGCCACTTTTCCTCTTCTTGTTTTTCCTCCTGGCGCCTTCTTTCCAAATCCGCAAATTGATTTTGGATGAATTTCACAATGTCTCCCTCCATCGTATCGGAAGTTACGCTTGTCTTGTTGTTGAACGTGTTCGTCTTTCAGATACCTCCACATGATCAACTTGATGTGCTACAACTACTACGGCCCGTGGAGCGCATACACCGGTCAAAACTCTCCGCTGTTCGCCTCTTCCATCGAAAGCAGCTACGAGAAACGGAAGCTGAACATAGCAGCTTCGGTGCAAAATTGGATAGACGCTGGAGCATCCAAAGAACGAATCAACGTAGGTGTCGCTTTCTACGGCAGGGAATTCACGCTGGTGGATCCGACTGTCCATGGTCTTCATGCTCCCATAAGTGGGGCTGGTTCTCCTGGAACGCCAACTTTTCGACAGGTAGGATCATGTGTATTGTTTTGGATTTTGTATCTGTTCAACGACACATCGATATTTTGAAAGTGTTCAACCTGAGATTCTATTGGATAAGTCACAAAGCTACAAAATTCGCTGAGTTGAAAATAAATCACAAGGAAAACAACAAACTTCCAAATGTAATTGCTCCGAAGACACTGTTCATTCATTCATTTAACACGAAGTGATGCTGCTGTTACGCTTTGTTCACGTTCTGATTTCAAAGTGAACAAGAACCATGTTATAAACTTCCATACAAATATACAGTTACATGAATCAAATGAGCATGATAATAATAATCATACTAGGAGAGGCCAACTACCATCCAAGGCCTTGGTGAGTTGCAACACCACTTTTCTGAGCACCAGGTGCAAAACTTGAGCGGCAGCTAAGATGTACCCTAGAGAGAATGCTATTCCCTCTGATATCGGCCGTGGGTATACGAGGCTAACCCTCCGGTATACCCAACTACTTGATTTCTGCATTGTGATGAGATCAGTGAGCACGCCCAGAGAGGATATATGGCAAGAATGCATGTTCTGTAATGTAGGGTACACCCAGACAGACCATGCTGCCTTTTCTGTCCAAAATCTGAGAGATTATGTATCTCATCTTCTGGGTCGAGGCTATGTCAAAGCCTCTCCTCAGCTAGTGAACCAATTGGCAGAAGTGGCAGATATGCCACGTGTCGGTCTGGCTGTAGAGGAAGCCCGCATCAGAACCCACAGGGCGCTTCATCAACTCTGCCGTGTATGACGCCGCTCAGACCCTGTTTCAAGCGAAGAGGAGGGCTTCCACCCTTTTGATAGGGAGGCATGAGCAACGCATTCACATGATGGAACAGGTCCTTTGCACCCGCAGTGAAGCAAATTGCCGCAAATTCAAGACGAGCTCACCACACACTAAATCAAGGCATGCTGCTCACCATCATACAGCACTGTCTTGATAGGCTGCGAATGCTGGTGGCTGCAAAAAAGTCACTAGTGAGGCGAGCGAGAAGCATCGCGGAAAACATGAAGTTCCGCGATAAACCTTCTCGCCTATTCCAAGAGCCTCCACGTGTCCTAGATATCTCGCCGGTAGCTGATCTGGTGGAAACCATCTGGATCAACATCCACGAAGTTCCGCAACCACTCAACGTGAACTCCAGCCCTAGCGTAGTTCGGAGCTTTCGTCAGCCTGAACTCAATGAACTGCGCAATTCGATAAATCTGACCCTGATGGGCTAAATAAATATTGGTGGAAGAAATGTCCATGTACCTATCACCCTCTAGCAAGAGTTTTTAACTCATGGCTAGATGAGGAGCAACATATTCCGGATTGGTTTGTCGAGGGGCCCAAAAACGGAGGATTGTCTGAACCAAAGAATTACAGACCGATAACATGCTTTAACGCATGTTATAAGATGTTTACCCGCGTCTTATACATGTACAAGACAGCAAAAATCATGCCGGTTGACATGTCACAAGACAGCAAAAATCTTAGCAGCACCAGCTTCGCTAATAGAAGTTAAGATTCCAGGTAACCTATCTACCTAGCAAATACTCTATACATTTCCCAACTGCTGAAAGATTTTTTTTATTTTTTTTCCTCAGATATGTTCGAGCAAATACGCAAACTGGACAAGGGTGTGGGACGACGAACAAAAAAACCCTTACAAGTATCATGGAGATCAATGGGTTGGATACGACGATGAAAAATCTATCCGTAAGAAAGTAAGTGAACATCTTTTTAGTAGGTACATGTATATGTTGTATTAAATCTTCCTCAAACCTTCAGAATTTCAACCCTCCTATAGCAACTGTACGTACTAATATAAGGATATATTGATATCTAGTTAGCCTAAGACGGTTTCATAGATACAAAAATACTGTGTCGCCTTAGCAAAGATCAATAACTTACAAGGACATCATCCAGGAAAATGCTTGTTATTAACAGCAAGCTTATATTAATAGCTGTAATCACTCATGTGACTGAGACCTCTTTTTTCAGGCACAGTATGTAGTTTCTGAAAAACTGGCCGGCATCATGATCTGGCAGATAGGACATGACGATGTTTCAGGGGATTGCGGACAGAAACAAATTCTACTGAAAATTATAAATGAAGAACTGAAAGGCCGTTCCTAGTTTTAAGTAAATAATTTCATAAAGACAAAGAGATTAAATTGACTGAAATTTTAAGTCCATGTGAAACACAGTATTTACTATAAAAGTAACAATACGAATAAATATTTGGAGAATTCTTGCTATTCTCCATCATTAACATGCTAGTCCTACACTAATCACGAGTAATACGTTATTCAAAACTTTCTTATGTACAGGAATATTCAAGCAAGTGCTTCCTATTCATATATATCTAGTTTTCGTTCAGAAGCAGTTTATTTGAATGCCACAACATGGATATGGGTAAAATTCCGGTAACTAGTACTCTAGTTACAAGCTATTGATAAATATTTTCATGAGTCCAACGTATTTTGGTCTCCTGAACAAAAATCCTAATAATATTTACGGCAGTAAGTAATTTAGGAGTTCGGAGATATGGGCTTATTTTTTAATATTAACTGTAAATTTCTAGCACACGATCCTACTGCGAAAAATCAGTAAAAACACTCAAATTGCCTCCTTTTTTCCACCAGCACAATGTACACACTCTAATTCATCCGTTTTACACTTAATTTATCGAAAACCGCAGTAAATGAACTTTTTAAAAATGTAATAATTTCATATGATGCTTGTATTTTGCCTACGTTTTAATTTGAAAAGTTGACATTGACCTATATCCAAGTTACCAACCTGACATAACTGAAATTCAGTAAAAATTCATATGCCGAGATTTGTTGTTTTTCTAATTGTATAAAGAAGAGCAAATTTTTTTATAGAAACTGCGATTTTAAATAAAAAACTGTGTACAACGTATGAATTAGAGCTCGTAGTTGAGACCGTCAAAAATTTTATTGGGATTTTTGTTCAAGAAACCAAAATACTTGAGTTCCATAAATCTTTTATTTGATAGCTTGTAGCTACTAGTAACGAAATTTTACCGTTCGAATTGGACTTGAATTAATGAATAATTGAACTAAACACCTACTAACAACTTCTTTTTTTTTCAATCTGTCGATATGAAAATTCCCGCAAAAAGGATAACAGATCCTTTGCTTATATATGTATGAATATACACCACACGACACTTTACTCAGGTATTCTAGTTTATTAAGAAAGTATTATCATTACTACTATTATTGCTAATAAATTCAATTAAAAACTTATCAATATTTTCATTTCCCCAAAAGTTTCCTCGTCACAACGAAAGATGATCAACTGAAATTGATGAAAGGTGACTCAGAAAAGCGATTCATGCTGAAATGACTGTGAAACAAGGTTAATTTTGTTTTTCAATAATTTATTCACTCCCTCATTCATAATATAAACCAAAACAATACGCAATTCCAAAGACGAATGTATTTTCCATGGAGAAAGTTGAAAATCTGTCCTTGTCAGCATCCCATAGATATCTGCAAGTGGCCAAAACGTCTTGGGAGTATTTTTCTCCTATTGTCACAATGCACAATATTTTATATCTGAAAAAAAATAAACAACCTAATTTTTTTTCTTCGCAACCAAGGAAAATCAATATTTGTCTAAGTTGAGTATTAACTATTTCATTCAACTCGTGAAATAATAATAATACCAAAGGCAAAGCCTGTGCAGGTAGAGGACGTCTATTATTATCATTTGCCGTGGCGCTCCGGAGCGGCTTACTGATGTTTTGGTGGTGTATTCACCGGAAAACCCGGAAATCCTACAGCACGATTTGCAATTTTTCTAAGAATTGAAAGTAAAAATTTTCTAGAATTTCATTTTCATCAACATTGACAACATTTGATCGCCTGTGAATATGTTTAAAATGCGAAATCCTCGCGAATATTACTTGATCCGATAGAAAATTTCCTTCTGAATCCGAGAATGTACTTGTTGATTTTGTGGATAGACGCATTTTTGGTTACGCTTTGGTCGAATTTAATTGTTGAGGGGTGTTTGAGATTTTTCAAAAAATTAAAAATGAACATTTTTGAAAATTCGATAACGCGAAAGAATTTTTGAGGTTTTATCACTCTTTTATGGTACACCTTGTATCTGAGCATATATAAATCATACATTTTCAGAATCAGCATGAAATTTTGGGTATATAACTAGTGCTGATTTCAAGTGAATCTCATGATATTGTACTTTTCATGATTTTTAGGGGTATACCCCTTTCAACCTTCAACTTTTTTCCAGTAATTTTTCTTCCTGCCAATCGACTTTCACAGAATATACTAATTCCGTCATCCTGAATAGATTGGCGTTTGCAGAACTGCTTTATCTCAAACCGTACTCGAGTTGGAAAGTTCATCCAGAGTTGAGAGCAGTAATGCATGAAGTCGACAAAGGATTAACGAAAAAAGACCAATATTTTCGTCGACAATAAAACTTTATACATCATATCCAACTTGAGCCTGTCTCTCAAAATGTGTCCGGTATACACACACCGGGGAATCTATAGGAATAATTTCTCATTCCATCGCAGATCTTAAGATATATTCTACTAAATCGAAACAGCAAAGTTTACAATAAATTGCTATTTATTTTGATATTGACATTTTCAATTGGCTTTCTCACCGTTCGAACTGCAGTTGTTTCACCTTGGACCTTATTACTGAAGTAGCCCACTTAGCTTGGTTTGCGCATTTGTCAGGATCGTAGGCCAGATTTTCGAGTGCTTCCATCAATACGGATTGTAGAATTTTATCCACTTTCTCTGGGTCGAATGGATTTTCTGACTCCAATCTATAAGTGTTCATATACCTAATAGTCTGCAAAATATGGGTGCAATCAATTCGTCTTTTTCAAATTGCAAGTAATTAAAAATAAATTGGAGAACAATTTATCAACAGTAAAATCACCAGAGCCTTCATTCGTCGGATTAATTTCGTTTTTAAACGCAATAATTTAGCTGATCAGTAATTTTACGAGAAAAACTGACATGAAAAAATTGCGAATATTTCGTGTTAAAAGAAATTCATCCGACAAAAGGAATGTTTAATTCGTTTTCGGCAAGGTCAAGTGAATGCTACAAAATCAACTTTGACATTCAACGTATTCAACTTTTCATTTTTTATTTCTCTATGTGAAAAATTCCCAGCAAGATATCAATTGAATTCATAAAAATGTTTTTCATTGTTTCTAGAGGGTGAAAGAGGTTCAAGTGAGGCCAAATCATTCACTTTCATTAGTTCGATGATGAGAAAATCTGTTTCCTTTGTAGCTATAGCTTTTAGTGCTTTGAAGATAAGATTTTCATGTCCCCAGCAAATACTTTCAAATATATTTCACAACACACAAAAATAAACGTTACGAAATGACTACCCATAAGCTGCCGCGATACCGGCACGACTTTATCGAAGCTTAGCAATATCCTTCTTGCTGGCAATGTCGTTTTGCTGCTTTCACTCTGGTATTATTACCACAGAAATGAAATGTAGTTCTTTCAGCTTCATTACTTGGTATTAGGTTAGGTTAGGTTTCAAATGAGTGGATGTGCTCTGCTGTTTGATCATTTTCAAGACAGAGACATGTCAGGTAATAATAAAATATTTGATAAACAGTCAAATAATATTGTTACGAGATTGATAAAATTCCCCTATCTACGCCGCTGGTCGACTCGACAGCGTATCGTCGATAATTGTTTCTTAGAAAAAGGCAGATATAATTGTCGGTAGAGGTAGTGGATTTTCTTAAGGTATGACTCATACCGTCGCAGAGGACAAATTTACGTGTCGGCAGTGAGTGTGAGTGAGAGATATATTCAACGTCCTAGCTCTTGAGAAAATCCACTATAGTAAGCTCGGGTAAGTGTGAATTTGGGGCAAGTGTGAGTTTGCCCGCTATCTTCGCTAAACCGGGCGACAGCCCAATGCCATCTATTGACGAATAGCCTACACTCATAATGAATCCATAACCATCATATAAAATACAAAAGAGATCTTGTGAAATCCAAATATTTTCCCAATTATCTAACCTACAATTCATCAACCCGAACGAGTATAACGAGTTTATTTCAAGCTTTGAGTGTATTTTTAAAATCTAAGGTAAGAATCCATTTTATACACTTTTCTTCTGCCTAAACAATGAATCTGACTATAGATTGCCGTTTTATCAAGAAGTTGTTTTTTTTTCCAATTTTTCCATTGCCCATTGCCCCAAAGAGAGATTTACGTGCATTAATATCTTCAAATTTGGCCAGAATCACACTTGCCCCAAATTTCCGGGGAAGTGTGACCTATGGAGATGTATATCTGAATATATAAATAAAATTCATAGAATACGTTTTTCAACAGTTTTCTGTGGCGTATTACAAAGACTGACCTTCGAAGTAAATACCTGCAAAAGTTCATTGTTATATTAGTTCAGGTTCATCAGATGGACTAAATTCAATGCGAACTAATGAAAATCACGGTCACACTTACCCGAGCTTACCTTACCTCTACTGAATATTCGGGATAATGAAATTGTCGCGAACAATATGCACGGTTACGGCTTGACTATATAAAGCGACGGACATCAAGTTTTTATGAAGAAGTTTATGAAGAAGTGATCAGAAGTTTTGTACAAGTTAATAAGTGTTTGGAATATTTAGCTAGTTGTATTGTGGTATACATAGATCTAAGTGTTTTATTAGTCAGTGAAGTACCTAGTTGTTTGTTTATAGTGAAGTTAGAAATAAACAGTTTTAGTTAGGTGCTCGGCCTATTATTTAGCAAATCGTAACAATATTGAGACAACTAAACCCAGCTACAACACACAACCTCTTCACCTACTATGATTTGAATTAACACATGCATGAAAACAAAAGCGTTTTACAGTAAAATATATGGAGAGCTTTTTTAACTATACTACTCCACTTTCAGCTAAAATATACTTCTGCCAAAGATTATTTAGAGGTCGATGGTTTTCACTCATGTTATTGATTCGTATTCACACAAAAAATACCTATTGTAATTTTCATAGTTTATGAGCCGAACTGACCTCCGTTGGTTGTCCAATCAAGCTGTGGGAACTCATCTTCCATCTAGCACCAACACCTTCTGTCATTTTCGTCTAACTTGGACCATCATACAATCTGCTGGAAACTCTGATACTATTATTAGAACTAACGTTTCCTTATCGATTATTTCATCGTGTCCCGATTATAGACGTACGTCTCGGCCTGGCACAATTGGCCACCAATAAACTTGAAATTGATGAATTTTGTACACCTACAGGATGTTGGTTCGTAGGGGCTATAAACAGGGTGTGGCACCAGGCAGTGATTTTGTACAAAATAGTACAAAAAGTCTTATTAGAAAATACAATAGATATAGTAAGTAGTAGTTTGCAAAATGAGTTAGTAACATTATTAGGGTTTCAACATTACCAAGGAATATTTTCCGGACAATATATATACAGTGTGTCTCAGCTAAAACTTGTCACCCTCCTTATCTCCGAAGTCATAGAATAAATTGAAAATCGTTCAAACCTGTCGATTTTTGTCATTACATCCTCATTTCCAGCACTTCCCACTCGTTATACATCATTTTGAAGGGAATTCAATTCCGAATACATCGGTGTAATGTAATTGAGAATTGATCAATGAATCTATGAGCAATGAATGAATCCCAATTATATAATGATGAATGGATAGGGTACAATCCAGCCAACCAATGATTCAGATAGGAGCTGACAAGGCGTCAGAAACTTAAATAGTTTTTTATACTTATTTAAGATGATTCATGATTATTTAAAACGTTCGTTCTGATAGTAATTTTTGTATCAACCAAATAATTAATTTTTTCCCTGAAAATATTTCAAATGATATCTTGTGATTGCTAATGTAATTGTTTTTTTTATTCGTTGAGAATTTGCCAGTCAGGTCCTGTCTCCGAAGCCCCGATACATCCGGAGAGCGAGCTGGTGTATCATCAACCTCAGTAAACACTCCCCACGTCCGTGGGGTGAGTGATTACTGGATCCGAGAATCATGTGCCCTGAGTAGGCAGAGTGAACCAAGAATAACGGCCTTCTGCATTCGTCCGGCGGAGATTTCTGCCGCATCACGGCAAGCCGGCAAGAGCAGCGTGTCCACCATTCCATCAAAACCACCAGTTCAAGACAATTGATAAGGTGAAGCCTGCAGAGTTCAAAGAGTAAGTCTCGATATTTTATCCGTTATTCCTCTTCTATTCGGGCGATGTTCGTTTCGCCAGGAGCCGAAAACTCTATGACGAAAATCCTGTTTACTTTGATGGTCGAGGAGGACTACATCACTTTTATTGGCTTGTATTTGCCTGAGGATGGGGACTGAGTAGTTCCAATAGATTCGGACTCAATATCCCCTGGAGCATAAAGGTGCCTATCCACCAAAGGAACGAGTTACTTTTTGTTTCCATTTGTTGCTTTTTTTTCAAACTAAAGGAACTTGAAGAAACAAGTATAAACTTTTCGTCTCCACCAAATTGATGTAAATTTCAGTTTTGTTTCTAATTGTTTGTTTCAAATTTTACGGCAACATGCTATATCCACTAAAGCAACATCATTTGTGTTCACGATGTACATGGATGTGGATGAAGACCTTGCATTAGCAGCAGCGGTCTATATTATTTTGAGTGCTAATAAAAATAAAAAGAAAAAATGGAAACATAAAATTTGGGTACGGCCAAGCCTTCGAAAGAGAAAAAAGTGTAGGGGATTGCAGCTTTTGGAGGACTTTAAGAAAGACGACATACTATCGTGACACATAATTAACTGATGAACACGCATGCAATCAAAACTTTTATAGGATTCAATTGATTTTATTAACAAGTTATTACTCCATTTAAACATGTTGCAATGACACACTGAAACCCCGTGTTTCCTGAATACTGTCACTGTTTCCACTGCAGAAACAAAAAGTTCCAACTACAATTTGTTGACGCATGTTCCTCTTTTTCATTTGATGTTACCGCTTCAAACGGAAACAAGTCGCAACACGCAACAAGGACCAACTTCTACAAGCAACATCAAGAAACATTGAGCAACTTACTGGAATATTTGTAAACATTTTCGGAAATATGGAACAGAAACATGAATGTTCCTGTTTGTTGTTTTGGTGGATACGTGTCTTAAGGCTGCACCGGTGTCTTTGTCTATACCGTACGAATGTCGTAGATGTCCTCGTTGTTTGGGGAAGTATAACCGTGGAACAGAAGATTGCAAGCTCCCATGGAAATACGTCATTTTGCCAGTTTTTAAGTCAAATGGTCGTAGCTCTTCCCGAGTCCATTTCATCACTCCAAAGGAATGAAGTAGAATCGGAACGGCAAGCATATTAGTTGCAGCAACTTTTGTTCTTCCCCGACAGTTATAAAGACCAGATATGTCAAAGTTTATGCTGATACTTGCCGCGGAGAGAGTTGTTTTTAACAGCGGTTAATACCTCTTGGGAATGGCGTTGTTCCACCCCTAGGAAAGTATATACGTCTCTCCGGCATCCAGGTGATGTAGGATACTTTCGTCTACGAGCTGAACGTCCTCTCCGTATTCCTCGCATCGTCCTCTTTTGAGATGAACCGTGGCACATTTGTCGATCCCAAACTCCATTCCGATAGCATGCGTGTACTCTTGCACCACCCTTGAGGACTGATGGAGATCCTTTTCTCCAGAGGCATATAGTTTGAGGTCGTCCTTGTAAAACTTATGCCTCCGGTTGCTGGAGGTGCCGCAGTTGTACCAGCGGGTTTTTCGTAGTGCAGCGGACAATGGCAGTAGTGAGATGCAGAAGAGAAGAGGACTGAGGGAGTCTCCCTGAAACACGCCAGTTCTAAAGATAACCTGCTCTGTTTGGGCTCTGACTTGACCAGATGTTATGGTAAAGCGAGTCCTCCAGAGCGGCATCAGCTGTTCAATACATCTCACTATTTGATCGCGTACTGCAAGCAATCTGAGCTCATGCGATGTTGTATCAAATGCCTTGCGATAATCGATCCAGGCCATTCAAAGGTTGCGCTTATACTGCACGGAGTCCTGCGTGATGTATCTGTCAATCAGCAGGTTCTCCTTGCATCTAGCGACCCCCTTCTTTGACCCTCTATGCTCATATATCAGTTCATACACCGGATCGACTGCGGAGAGTATTCGCATGTATTAGATGCAGGTTCATAACTGTGTTGAGTTGTTGAAGGAAACCCTCCCTCACAGATGCAATGGTAGAAGGCAATTTATTTAGTACACACCCAAAAAAAGAACAGGGTGACCACACAATTCCTAGAAGGGTTGGGTCAACTAAAATAGAATGAATACTATGTTTTAATTACAAAATATTGTTTATTGTCCCAAAGGATTAAATTCCAATTGCAGAACAGTCTATAACATATAATGTGCATACAAATAAACAAGCATGATAATTAATCTCTTTGACTTTCCTGTGAAAAAAATTGAGAATCTGTTCGAGAATTGGCAATGATGTAGAAATTAGGAAAACAGAAGTTATTGGGAATATATGTGAAATCTCGATAGATAAGTATTTATCAAATTGTTATCACAAATTATAAAAAATAGTTATTCCTTATTCTCCTGGCATCATAAGCTTCTGTCACTTTGGTGGTTCAACTAAAAATCCTTGGTCTGCTCTAGCAATACTCCCTCTGCCAACATTCTCCCAACCAACTTGGCGGTATTTCTAGCGTCATGCAAACCGCAGTGTTGACGCCCTTCAAACTCCAACCCCAGCTCTTGCAGTGCCCCATACAGCCCTTTTGGTCTCCTCAAGTAGTGCCTCCTATAAAGAGCCCTAACATCTATCCACTCACCGAACATTTCAGGAACGGTAAGTCGCTTCCTGCGACATTCGTTCTTCAGGCAAACCCCCAAGTCCCAATCGGACCAAGTAGCAAAGATGCACTTGTTCTTCGTGGCACCTGAGACTTCGTAGGAGAGACTGAATTTGTGCTTCATCTCCTCCAGCCACTTCCTGAACAGCATGAGACAGGTGCCGAGCGGAACACCTGCGTCTACTTGGTGCTGCTGTATACCCGTCAAATTCATGCAGAAAGAGCTTAGTTTGGGATTTTCCATGGGCATGACGTACTGCTGGAATTCGGCCACGATTTTGTTCTTTTCTACGTGGTAGAGTACACAGGGACATTCTATTACTTCAGGTGAGGCTACATGGGTGTCTCCTCGATCCCAGCAAGTGGCTTCGAAGTCTAACACTAGCAAGTAGCTGAAAGGTTGGGAGGTGAATTTTTTGTTCAATTCTTTTTTGACGTTGATTGTTTCGACGGCGTTTAAGAGTTTGGCTGCTTCTAAAACATTCATGATTGCCAGCTGAAGGAAACAAAAACTTAAAATACTGAAAAAGATTAAAATCTACCTACCTATTTGCTATTAGTATGACGTACAAAACATAGATTGGTGACAAATTATATAAACTGGAGGATTTGAAAACATGGATATAATTCACATACTTTGAAAACGAAAAATCAACTTTCGAAATAATAACATACAAATAACAAATCAAACTAAATTGTCCAATTCTTCTTCTAATTTTGAATTTTCCGTTTTGTTGGCCATAGCTATCGGGACAAATTGACATGGGTGGATTGAACAAAATAATGACGAAGTGTTCGCCATCTATGACAATCTGGTAGAACTGATATAAAGTATAGCAGGTATTCCTTGCGATAAGCAGTAGATGGCGGTAGTCTGCGGTAGTGTACCTATTTTATATGATATATAATTTCTAAGACTGTGCCAACGCTCCGGTTACTTGAGTAAGTTTCGAAAATACTATAATTTGATCGCAAATAGTGAATACATCTTTATTCATTTGTTATTCGCGTCACTACTGCAAACTTTCCACCGTTTCACAGTTTCTTCGTACATCCCACCAAGATATTTTTTCGCAAAACGCCCAACGAAACGAACCACGTTAAATTAAAACAAATGTCATTTGTCTAAAATTTGCCTTATTCAGATTTGTTCTCCATAGCCGTTTATCAATTGTCACGGGGAGTAGTAGAATAATATGCCGTCTTTCACGTGTAAATAATTTGCAGCCTTTCACGTGTAAATAATTTTTTGCCTTTCTCGTGTAATTAATTTGCAGCCTTTCACGTGTAAATAATGTGCTGCCTTTCTCGTGTAATTGATTTGCAACCTTTCTCCTGTAAATAATTTGCCGCCTTTCACGTGTTAATAATTTCCCGCCTTTCATGTGTGATTTTTTGTTTCACGCTTTTTTATGAATAGTGGATATCAGGGGAGCAGAAATGTTAGAAGGTAATAAAATTGAACACTCCAAACACCTCCTCAAACTTCTGTAATCCTGATATCAAATTTCCATTTTGATGTAAAATTTAAAAAGTGGTCTTTGCTGCGTCTATTTCATGAAATGTGGATATCCTATTAGGAAAGCATAAATGCGAAGAGGTATAATGAAATTGAAAACTGCAAACACCTCCTCAAACTTCTATTATCCTGATATGAAATTTCCATTTCGATGCAAAATTTAAAAAGTGGACTTTGCTGCGTCTGCTATTTCATGAAATGTGGATATCCTATTAGGAGAGCAAAAATGCAAGGAGGTAATAGAATTGAAAACTGCAAACACTTCCTCAAACTTCTGTTATCCTGATATCAAATTTCCATTTCGATGTAAAATTTAGAAAATGGACTTTGCTGCTTCTGCTATTTCATGAAATGTGGATATCCTATTAGGAGAGCAGAAATGCAAGGAGGTAATAAAATTGAAAACTGCAAACACCTCCTCAAACTTCTTATATCCTGATAGCAAATTTCCATTTCGATCTAAAAATTTAAAAGTGGACTTTGTTTTCTGCGTCTGCTATTTCATGAAATGTATGAGGAAATGTATTTGGAAATCCTCTATCTTATTTGAATGTTTCATAGTTTGTCAGCACTGTGTGAATTGACCTCATTAGTCCTTATCCAAAACTTGTTTACATACAACCACACAACAGAACATACAACACAATTTTGTCTTCAGATTATCCTATATATTAACTAAAAATATTTTCATGTTCTGAATAGATAAATATCCTAACTTCAGTATATTTGAAATCAAAGTTATTCGTTAGCGAATATTATTAATTAGGTAATTCCCTTCATTTAGAAAAAAATCATCGAAAAATGTTGATTTGTTGAAAAGTAGAGTTCTATGGATGTTTGACTTTCGTGAAACGTCTCATCATGCACGTACCCTATAATGAATTCATTCATTTTTTAAAATACCCAATTCCGCAAATTTTTTTCACACGAACCAATCAAACATACAACAGCTGACTATCATGGTCGTCTATTGGTCAGCACATTTGATATGAACATAACCTAACTAATAACAGTAATAACTGAAATGAGCTGGCCAACTTCCCGTTAGGAAAAGGCCAAATATACGAAGAAGAAGAAGAAGTAATAACTGAAATCGCTGGAAAAAATGTTATTGTTTTGAAACTTGAAACACTCAAAAGAGTAAAAAGTCCATAGTAGTAAATTTAAAGTAACTATGGAACGAAATGTTGAAATCGTAAATTGGCTGAAAAAAATGGGATACGACGGTGATGTCCCATCAACTTTGGGCCAGTAAGGATTTTATTTATTTGTTCATGTACATGTATATTCTGTCACAATAATCATCGACCGATTTTCAGTATATGTAATAATTCCACCGCATTTTTATGGGACCAGCTAATCGAAAACGCTAAACCGAGGCAAGAAGTTAATGATATTAGAAACAATATTCTTATACATAGACTGAACAACAAACCAATGAATAAGCAGGTATATAGAACTAGATGCTCTCACACCAGGAAGTGAATAAATGAGTGGACTTTACCAGCATCTGTATTCATGTATGTCATTCTGTTACAGAGAGACTTTCCATACCCCATGAAAGAAATTGATCTGTATTTGAAGAAAGCTTCCTTAGAAGATAAATCAAAGATGAAACAGTTCTTGATTGATGAAAATAAAACTCAGGAACATGATGTTTATAGTAAAATAAAATTAAGATGTGAGTGTTCCAATGTTCAAAAGTTTTGTATATTTCACATTACTGAAAAACTAAAGATTGCTGTGTTTCAGGTATTACTATGGAGAAACTGAAAGCAAAAATAAAAGAAAATGAGGAAAGAAGATATCTGCTACAAAAGAAGTTCAAGTTGCTTGAAAAATATATCCAACAGGCTCAGGATACTCTAAATTTTTTGGGTAATCTTACTCCAGTTGAACTTGATGTGATACCAGATACAAAGGAAATAACAGTAGGAAGATTTCTGTATATTTTTGTACTATTTAAAGAGATATTTATCACTAATTATGATGAGTTTTTTTTGAGCAATAGAGGATACTTGATTAATGGATCAAAACTTGAAATCTTGAAAGCCCATTGTGTTTTTTCAGAGAACTTTAGAAGAATGTGCTGAGAAATTGAAAGAACTCCTGCACAAATACCCAGCCCCTGCGAAGAACTTATCAAATCGCAAAAACAGCAGATTATGTTATTCCTCCCAAAAACTTTCTGCAAACCCCACAGTGCTCGAAAAATACCTCACTTCTACCGAAAAAAAGACGTCTAAACGCCTTACCACAGTCAGGCAAGGATTTCCCAGTCAAAATAAGGAAAACATCGATTCGAATAAAGTAACCAAATGTCTTTTCGCTGAAACAGACGATACCAGAAGTGATAAAACTCAAAACATCAGATCTAATAAACGGGAGTCCTTGGGAATCTTGCCTGATGATTGTTTCAGTGATAACACCATGCTGGGAGATGTTCTAACTGAAGATGACACGATTCTGCCATCGTGTCGAGCCATGCAAAGGGTCGTCTTGAACTCCCCGATTTTGATGAACAGATCAAGAACAGAAATCAGATGTGTAGGTGATAATAGGCTTACGCGAGATTTCAGAAAAGAGTATCTGAATAAACTTTATGAGAGTGAAGTTGTTACTGAAAATTTGAGAGAGCTAATCCATAAGAACAACAGGCAAATCGTTTGGAATTTGTTTCAGAGTTTAGACGACAATTTGCACCTTGATATTGCCAAATGCCTTGTTTTAGAGCATAGACAGAAGTCAAAGTAAGTATTCCCTCTAAAAATAATTTATAGATGGATGATTTTATCAGCAAAGTAGTACTATTTCCTGAGCTCTACAAAATGAAACTGATGGCACTTATACAGGGTGATCAGTTTTTGTTATGGGCGTGTCCCAACTTTGTTATTTAAAATAGCAACCTGTATTTTTTATTAGTTTTTCAGTTTCTGTATGAGAACTGAAAGGTATTTTATGGACATATTTTATTTAAATATTGACGGTTTCGAGATTTTTAGCATGACAAATTTTTTTTTCAAAAATTTGCCATTTATAATATTTGAAATCAGAAAGATGTGCCAAGTCCCATTAAAATTCATTTTTGGTGAAATATTGTACTACAGGGTGCGAAAGACAGCTTGCCAAACATTGTAAATAAAAATATGCAATATCTTCATTTTAAATGGACACCCTGTATATTATCGATCCATAAGAGACCCAAACAAAGGCTCTACAAATCTCATTAAATACTCCTAATGGTTAAAAACAATAGTTTCTCTTGAAAAAGCTTTTTTTTTTTTTCGAAAAATGGAAATTCTTTGCCATAATTTTTTATTAACTAACTTTTTTACGGCAAAATCCATATTTGACGATAGTGATCGAGAGATATGTTGTCAAGAAGTTTCGATACAATTTAATCAAAATGTTGATTTCAAGAATTGATTTGATTGATATGATTTTCATATTACGTGATTCAGACAGAAATTATTGGCAAGTAGAATTTATTCTCAACAGTATCCAGATAGAAGGCATCCAGCTGAAAGATCGCGGTAAAAAAATTCGTTCATCAAGGTTATATCAAGGAAATAGGAAGAATTTCTATTTTTCGAAAAAAAATGCTTTTTCAAAGGAAAACTTGATTTTAACCATAGGAAATATTCAATGAAAGTTGTAAAGCCTGTGTGTTAGCGCTTTTTATGGATCGATAATATACATAATATACAGGGTGTTCCATTTGAAATAAGCAAGATTTTGCACTTTTTCATTTATAATGTGTTGCAAGCTGTTTTACGCACCCTGTATATCATAGGTCGATTTTAGATATATCATTTGAGAGCCACTAACGTACAATATTTGACCAAAACTGAATTTCAATGGAACTTGTTACAACTTTAAAATTTCAAATATTATGAATGACGAATTTTGGAAAAAAAAGCTGTCGTGCTAAAAATCTCGAGAATCGTCAATATTTCCGAAAAAAAGATTTACCTCAAGTACTTTTTAATTTTCATGTAAAAACCTCAAGTACCTCCTAAGGAAACGTAATAAGATGCAGGCCTTTGATAATAGCCCTCCCTCCTTCCCCGCCCTCCCTTCTTCCTCCACCCCAGTTTTTTCTCCCTCTCCTCACTCTCTTCACCTCATCTCTGTGTCTTCGCCTTCGCCCTCTCTCTTTGCCCCTCTTCTTCCCTCCCCCTCTTTCTCCTCTCTCTCTCGCTCTCACTCTTTATCGCTTTCGAAAGAAGTTGATATGAAATGCTGAAGATTTTACTGGTTGGACTTTCTTATTATAGTATTGTTTTATACAGTATCGGAATAAATATATCTTGGGTATAGACAAATCTAGAAGAGTGCAAGAAACAAAAAGTCATTGTTGGAAATACTAGTAGTCAGTCAGTAACCATTAAGCAGGGTATCCCTCAGGGTTCGATACTTGGACCATTACTATTTTTGATATACGCAAATGACTTGATGGAATATTTCCACAATTTGTCCTCAATTCATGTGGTGGCGTATGCGGATGACGCAAATTTCCTTGTTGAGGATCAGAATATATCAGCAGTCAAAGGGAAAACCGAGACTTTATATGAACAAATTCAAATATGGGCAAATAAAAATCAGCTGACACTTAACATATCTAAAACGTCCTTGATAAAGTTCACAATTGGTAATATTTCAGAAAACTTTGGTTAAATCTAGTGAAACTGCTAAGATGTTAGGTCTCACGCTGGATTACAAACTCACATGGACCCCTCACATTGAAAATCTTTGTAATAAATTAAGAAGAAACTGTTATGCTTTGAGATTTATGGCCAATTTCTGCAGTAAGAGGATACTACTTAATTTGTATTATGCGACCATAAATTGTCATTTGCGGTACGGAATTCTGAATTGGGGGACTGGGACAGCTGCTGAAAGAGTCTTTATTCAGCAAAAGAGTGCAGTAAGAATTATTTCCGGTATTGGATGGAGAGAATCTTGTAGAGATGCATTCAAAAACCTTAAAATACTTACTATCACTGGTCGTTATATTTATGAATTATGTAGTTACGTATACAGAAACAAATCAAAATTTCTTGCTCAGCAACATCAGTACTCCACGCGATTCAGAAATCAATTAGTGCCAAATACACATAGAACTACTCTGTATCAGAAAAGCTTTCTTTATCTTGGACCTAAACTTTTCAACAAGATAGATGATATGACAAAAAATTCACCAAATTTAGACATTTTCAAAGCAAGATTAAAGAAAGCCTTATTGGAAAAAAATTGCTACACACTAGATGAATTTTAACTGATAAAATTTTATTTATTTATTTTATTTCATTTTATTTTCTTTTATTTTATTTTTTATTAACTGTACAAACTTTCCGCCCTTTTTGCTTGTCATTGTACTTATATAAAAATAAGATTCTTCTTTTTTTATTGTGTACTTTTAAACGAGGAATGAATAAATATTATTATTATTATTATTATTATTATATTGTAATACCGCATAATCGAGAAAGACGCGATGCTGTTTTCCCCTCCTTTCATCCCACTCGACTTTCTGTGTAATGACGTCGAATGACAATTCGATACCCCTTCTCCTAGCTATTTGGGGAGAAATTGTAATGCTCTCTCAATATTTAGCACGCTATTCTTCACGCTCTCATTAAATCATAATACCAAAGATAAATTCTATTCGATACTGTATGGAACCCTGGGCTTGGCTGATAATTATTATTATCATAATTGTTTTAGCAACAAGGGAATAGATTGTGACGATATCAGTAGGCTACAATTACTCCACGTCCAGACTGAACTTCAAATTTTGAAACACGGCGCTATTTCCAAACACTTGGCTCAGCAAATCGATAAACAGAAAGCAAACATACACGTGAGTAATGAAAAAAAATTTGGTTGCTCGCTTTCTCTTTATTAAAATGTTCAACTCTCACCTCTGGTTTTAGGTCTCCATAACTTCCAAAAGCTTTTCTGCCAACAAGACGGAAGACATCAAAAGAACGTTCGAACAGCAGTTTGAAGATGCCAGTTTGGAAGCCACTCTTGCGGCGATGAAAAAGGAAATTGGCAGCGCCAAAAATGCCAAGGACAAAAATGACTTGCAGATTATGTCTAGGAAATTGTCTCAGTTGAAAGATGGCATTGTGAGTATGTGATGCCGTGGCGTTGCCTTTGTCATAAAATTGTGTTCTCCGCGATATTTACGGCTAAGGAATGTATTACTAGGCGCCGATTTGCCATTCCCGCGAACTGAAATCGAGTTCAGTTGCTCGATAATGCGGATAGGGTGACAGAGGCTCGGACTGGCCTCCATTCGATTTGAAAGTAAAACAAAGCTGTCCTATTTCTGCTGTTATAGCGACCCTACCCAGCCAACACAGATAAATCTCTAAGATATTGCCGCGATGTCACTTCGTGACCTACGACTCGCATCGTTACGTCGCACAGACGTCCTAGCGACTCGCTTTTGTCACACTCATGATGCATGCTGGCGACGTCTATGCTATGTAGTTCTGAGACGTCTTTGCGATGTAGTTCTGAGACGCCGCAAAGCTGCCTCCTAATAACGTATCAGGGATGTAACAGAGCGACATAGCAGCGTTTTCTTCACTGTCATATTCAAGAAACGTCAACGTCTATGCGATATTCCAGACAGAAACAACAAATAGAAACAGAAAATAAATTTTCAATATAAAAAAATAAATATATCACAAATTAAATAAAAATATTCCTCAAAAAATTAAAACATTCTGGCACAACGTTAACAGAGTACAAAATTGAAAATTATCAGTGAAAAATTCAAAAAAATTAATTAAAAAACTGAAAGTCAATTGCTTTGGTTCCTTTTCCTGTCGATCCTTTGTTTGGCATGCCTGAACCAATTGGAACAGGCTGCTTCCACATTTTTTTCGTTCTCTCCGTGAAGGCTCATCACCACATTTGGAAATCAATGAAACGATATGAGACCACTGAAAGCTACAATGCCAGATAGTAAGGAAAGAAATAATGGAATCTCACTTTGTTGATACTCAACAACGATACTCACTTTTCACTTTCAGTTTATGGACACTAAAATTCGCAAATGTGATCAATCCATTCAAAGCGACAAAGCTTCGATCAAAGAACAAAGGACTAGAACTAACTATGGTTCTATGGTTGTCTATGATATGGTTATACAATACAGTATCAGCCGGTCATGCAGTGGCCTCCCGCTTTCAGGTTGGCCAACATTGAATACGATCTGTGTTGCCAACTTACCGCGTTACTTCAAAATAAACATTTAACACAAATTGAGGATTCGCCTTTCGACCGTGGTGAAGGACAGATGGCGTCCTTGTGGTCGGCACTCAAGTGATTGTGTGTGAAAGTCCTATTATCACCTGATCTGGAGATAACTCAATAAAAATAAATAGTAGCAGACATATCTAAGTATAGATTTTGATGTCTAAAAGATGTCGCAGTATGACGTCTATGACAAGTAACAATTTGACATCGACGGGAACATCTAAATCCAGCTATCACTAATTTAGATATCACAGGCATGACGCAGTGTGATATCGCAGTAATGACAACAATATGACATCGCAGAGACATCTATATTCGGCTATTATTGATTTTGGTATCTAAGGGATGTCGCAATGTAATATTGCAGGAATGTCAACGATATGATATCATAAGGACATCTAAATCCCATTTTTGACGATATTGACATCCCTGAGATGTGGATGTTTGCCCAGTGTTGACTGGGTAGTTTCAAATTCTGCTGGAATTTCTTGGTAATTCTGTATTTTATATCTTTCATACATGATTATTTGCCCTTTGGGGGTAGTCCACCCTTGATTGTAAAGAGTACAGGATCCTGAAACGAAATTGACTCGGGGCCGTTTGAGCTCTGAGAGTTCATCACCATGCGTTCGGGCGTTAGGAAAGTCTATTATTACCTCGTTATCCTAGGAGTAGTTCCAGATCTCTCTTCCATTCGCCTTAAAGTGATTGGCGCAGTTCCATTCAGGCCTCCTTGCATTGAAGTCTGCTGCTAGCAGCATTTTATGTTCCGCTATTGAGGATATTATCCAGATCCATTGCAATGAATCATTTATCCGGGACATATGTTTCTACCACATGGAAGCTGTATGTCTGTGTGCTCAATGGTGCTTTGCTTTTGTGGGAAAGGTATATGTGCATGGCACGCCAGCCTTTACAAGAATCGCGACACCACTCCCCCTGATTGCATCGGGCCTGTCCACCCTAATGGTAGAAAAAAACCTGATTTGAAGTCCATAACATTGAATATTTTCGAAAAAGCAATGAATTTCTCGATAATATCATTCATTGCCTGCAGTAGGACTGTGTTTACTGGACCTTTAATCGTCTGATGTTTTTCCAAGAATCCATTTACGGCGTTGGACGTGCTTGGTTGGTCTGTGCTTTGCGGCCTGTCTGGGAAGGGTGGGTGTTGGGATTGTGGTGGGGGGACCCTGTGAGTTACCGTTTCGGCCTGGTTCTGCTATCGACTTTCCTGGTTTGGTCTCCTCTGCTCCTGGAAGTTCTCTGTTGTTGCTCTTCTTCTTCTTCTTGTTTGATGTAGGTCTCGCAGGTTACTAAGCATGATATGTGTGTACTCCCCTACAGTTGCAGCAAATAGCTATGCAATTACAGTTGGACTGGGCATGTCCTCAGGTCTGGCATCTATAGCACTGTGTGAAAGATCTGTTATTCCTCTTGATCTCCCACTTAACTATTACATCGTACACAGTTCTCACGCTCTAGTTGAGATATCCTGCTGTGACTTTTTTGTCTGTGAGAACAATGTATAGTTTTCGTTCAATGTCATTGATTTCGGTGATGCCGAACGTTTCGACCCCTTGCTCCTTCAGGTCCTCAGCTATTTCTTCAACTTTGGGGCACTGGTCCAGCCTCTTCAGTACGAAGGCATGCCTCTTTCCCTGGCAGGGTGTAGTACGGTGGTACTCGACATCATCCACTTCAGTCTACGTTTTAAGCTTTCGTGATCTTCTGACGTACTTGCATAGATAAGCGATGACGTAGTCGTATACTTGTACGTCAGTGCTCCTTTGAGAACTTTTTGCAGATTACTCTTAGTGTCGTTGTCGAGTTTAATCGTGCCCTTGATTACTATTAGAGGACATTTCCTCTCTCTGTTCTCCACTGTCGGGGGAGGGGGTTGCTCTTCGTCTGTTCTTAGGAGCGTTCTTCAGAGTGGTGGTCTTCCGTGCGTTGATTTTGCTTTCCTTCACCGTTTCTTTTTCACTTTCCTCCTCCTCCTCTAGCACCTCGAAAGAGTTTCTATTATAGGTTGATGGCTGTCCATTTTCGCTTGGACATCTTTTTTTGGCATTTTAAATTTATCATCTTTCTCTTCATCATGCTTTGTAGGCCGTTTTTTGGGGAGCTTCAGGAGTCTTAACGTGGAATTGGCCTTATGGTTTTACAGAATAGGGAAACCTCGTTCACTTCTTACTTGATCTTTCAAAGCTTCAATCTGGCTGTATGTGACATAGTCATCCCTATTCTGTATTATTCTGTTGTTTCCCATCCCACTACCGAGGGTGAGCTATCTCCTGTTAAGATACGAGGCGATTGCGGTGGTGGAGGTGTGGTTGGGGAAGTTATTGACTTCTCCTCACCAGCATGTTTTCTTTTTTTGACGCCTATTAGTTCTTCCGTGGTCTCCATTTCTTCCCGTTTCTGCTTGTTAGGGATTAACAGTAGATTTCATCGGAAGTTATCTGCAAAAATACATTTCTCGTGACACTATGTCTATGTGTTAGCTTTGTTAAGCTGACATGTTTTTTCGTTTGTTTCAGTCTGTGAAAATCAGTTCGATTCAAGAGTACATCGAGTCTATTCAAGACATCCTGACCTCAATCAACCACACGCGCGATTCAACCATCGCTTGTGTTCGCAAACTTGTCCCCTTCATCGGAGACATGTCTTGGTCTTCCACGCTCGTAGAAAGCGTTTGTTCTGGCGAGATGAAAACCTTCGAAAAGTTCCCGCTGGAGTTCAATAGGAGATGTATACACATGTAAGATTCGCGGGTTATTTCTAAAACGAAACTAATAATAAACTTTTCAGAGATTCGTCTGCCCCGATATATTACAGAGATATATGCACCGACAATTTGCCTTCGGATTTGGCAGTTGACGACAGCAACCTCTATATGTTAGCAGAGATACTAGAGAGCCCGTTCAATTTTCCCGAGACGGTTGTATTGAACATTTTGAGGACTAAATTGAAGTTGGATGTGCTGAAGTCCATGAAAAGTCCGCCGAAAACCGCTGATTGCAAGAAATGTAAGCGATTTATAGTGATACATGTAGTTTTTACATACCGTGTTGGATTTTCAGATTCTTTGGAGGAGCTTCAACTTCAAGAAAGCTATATCAACTTCGCCCTTGAGAGGTTTAACGCTATCGTTCACTCGTCGTCGTCCAAAAAAACGCTGGCGTCTTCCGAGGTAATGAAAAAGGTGATGGATATATGGCTCAAAATGCCCTTCAAAGATTTCATCCCCACGAGCAGGACAGTAGAAGGGGAGAAATATGCCTTTTACGAAAATAAGTTTGATAGTTTCTACAACAATTTATGATGAAATTTTGTTTTTTATTTGTGAATTATATTTAAGAAGCTTTTAATAAACCTATTTATATTTTTGATAATAATTTCAACGACTCTGATTATTTCGCATCCTCCACATAACTCTATCTTCTCCCATTCTCTGTCTTGAGATAAAAGCACCACTCTAGCGATGTCAGCGACATACCCCTCACAGGCCAGTTTGTAAAGGATCAAAATAAGGGGGTATATGTTGCAAAATTTGATGTAGAATCTCTCATTTTCTCAAATTATGGGTGCAAACCGGTAAAAAACAAAAATGCCATCAAAATATGTCATTTCATAGGTAAGCTACCAGTGTCGTAACTATCGAGAAAGGGAAACCGAATTGGGAAAGGGTAAAATGAATTAGTTAAGAAAAAACATGTCTACTAGGACATCGGCTGTTCTCAAAATCCTGTGGAGATTATCCCATCATAATTTCAGGTTTCCATTCCATATTGGGTTTCCATTATTTCTATTTTATTGAACCTCAATATTTCTGTTAACAACGCACGACACTGCCGTTGGGGGAAGATTTCCCTTACACACAAATTTCAATGCGTGTGCGGCGAGTTACTCATCTATAGTCTAGTTCCTAAATTGTAGAGTGACTCATCGTACATTTTCTAGTTTTTACGGGATTTGAAAGTGCGGAGGGGATGTACGAATCAAATCAAATCAAAATATACTTTATTTTCCGAAGAATGAATTCTTATTGACAAAGCTTTTATACATATAAAAATAAAGACGTAAAGAAATATAAAAATGGTAAGTGTAAATATGTGTTGATTAAAACATGAGTCGTCAAAAGAAGGAAGATCAGGTTCATCATAGAATCATCATAAAATATAATAGTATGATGTCAAAGCATACCTATCATAGGAGAAAATAATGCTACATACATTGTACAATAATGATAAAATAGTTAAAAAACAATAACAAAGGTATCAGTTTTGTTCATGTGTAAAATAATACTACATGTAGTTTAAATTGGATTACGCCAAGAAGCGAATGTCAAAAAAATAGAAGAGCATGAGCATGAGTGTCTGAGATTAAGATAAGTTAGAGCAATTCCAATCTTTGTCTAGATACTCTTGAACACTGTAGTATGATAAAAAGATTTTTCACAGATATCCTGAATAAAACTGGAGAGATAATTCTTCTGGTTGTAATTGGGAGATGATTAAATAGTATCAAAGCATTATAAATAAGAGACTTTTTTTTAATTCGATGATGGAATGGGAAGTCTTAGATTATTATTTTGGCGGGTAGAACTAACAACCGTCTCATATGACGATTTATTGCTGTGCACTAAACATACAGTCTCTAGAATAAATAAAGTTGGAAGGGTAAGGATTTTGAGTTCCAAGAAAAGAGGTTTACATGATACCCTAGGTCCAACATTGAGGAGGTAGCGAACGGCCCGTTTCTGGAGGATGAAAATAGAATGGAAATTGTGGTCATTGCAGATACCCCAGAAAGGTAACCCGTATCTGATGTGAGATTCAATCAAAGCAAGATAAACTACTTTTGCAGTGGCCACACCCAGTTCACTGGACACTACCCGCACGGCATAAAACCAGAGGCTAGTTTTTTTCTTAGTGTTCTCACATGACTTTCGAAGTTGAGCTTATCATCTAGATGAATGCCAAGAAACTTGGTATTCATTTTTTGTTCAATGCACATGTCAGTACCTACTTGAATCTCTGGAAGATTGCACTTGATCGATAAGAGGCTGGTTTTATTTATGTTAAACGAAAGCAAATTTGCGTCACACCACTCCTTCACAACGGAAATATCCTTGACAATTTTTGCGTGCAGGTTCTTTACTTCACTATCATGCCGGAGGATTGTTGTGTCGTCCGCAAAAATAGTAAATTTACCGTCAATCTTCAGATTAGCTATATCATTGAAATAAAGTAGAAACAAGATAGGCCCCAATACAGAACCCTGTGCTACGCCATGACTAATCGAACCCGTATTAGAAAACGTATCTGCTCTCACAATTTGGTTACGCTCCCCCAGGTAGGATTCCATCCAGCTAAGGCTAAGATTTCTGAACCCATAGTGTTGGAGTTTTCGCAGCAGGATTTGGTGGTTTACACAATCAAAAGCTTTTGAAAGGTCGCAAAATACCGCCGCGCAAACTTCCTTCTGATTCAGTTTGCAGTAAAGTTCTCTCAGGAAGGAGAAGACAGCATCACCTGTGCTTTTATGTGGCTGAAAGCCATATTGCTGAGGATTGAGAATGTTGTGAACATTGATACAATCATTTAATCTATAACTAGCTTTTCTATAATTTTTGCCAAGGTCGGAATAAGAGAAATCGGTCGAAAATTAGAGGGATCGGTTGTATCAAGACTTGCCATGAGAAAGTTTGGGTAGAATCCCTTTGCGAAAGAGTCATTAATGAGCTGAACCAACAATTCAAGAGAGAAGATGGGCATGATTTCAAGAATATTTATTGAAATAATATAAATTCCGCAGGATTTATTTTTAACTTGTTTAATTGTATCCATGAGCTCCGTCAGATTCGTTGGATACAATACAAATGGTTCTGTGATATGTATTCACTCAAATAATGGAGTGGATCCGGTGCCGCATCAATATTTTCTGTCAGTCTCTCAGCGATGGTGTAATAATATTCATTAAGAATGTTAGGATCCAAGGTATAATATTGTTTGATCCAATATTTTTACCGCGAAGATCATTTACAATACGCCAGGTTTCCTTGATTTTGTTTTTACTTGTCGAAATTCGGTTATGATAATACATTCTTTTTGCAGCCTTAATGACATTTCTGTAAATTTTTCTATAATAGAAGTAATATTGATTCAACCAAGGATTATTACTACGTGTTTTTTTATATAATGAAGACTTCTCAGATTCTCGAAATTGGCAAAGTAAAACTTTAATTTGAAGCCAAAGTACCTAGCTTATTTCTGTTCTAATTTTTGACCTGCTTTATATGAATTATGAACCGTACAACCGATGAGTCACTATCTACAATTTAGGAACTAGAGATAGGTTGCATGTGTTATTTGATCGGACTGATATCCCTTCTCCTCGGCCGTATAATCAAATCATTTATCTCCTTCTATCGTATCTACCTGCTTTGAATCACAACACGTAGAAATATTCATCTATTGGTTTGTTATTGTTTTGAGGAGAGTGGTCGGGAACCAGGGTCGTATTTTTGTTCATACCCTCTGATGAATGATATAAGACTCGGCGTGATAAACCGCGCGTTGGTACTTTCATTTCGTCTGCATGATTATTGACTTTTGATGGCCTGCTCAAATCATCTCAAAGAGTGTTATGAATTAAAATAATAAAGTTGAGTTTCATCTCAACATGAATGATGAAAAAAACATATAATTTATTTTTGTGCATATTCTGAAATCTATAGTTATCCGTTATTTTCCTGAATTAGCTTGTTTACTGCGGCTAGATTTGGATATAGATCAATACCACGATCTTGTTTGTTTGATAGTGATCAAGTAAAACTTATAGTGAAATAAAATACATCATATATTAAAACTGAGAGGATGGTAAGATTTCATTATAACTGATATCCTCAGCGGTTGACATTTATTCTTCAGAAAACCGCAGGTATAAGTAAAGACCGTTCTATTGGATAGTTATAGGTATTCGATTCTTCTGAATAGCCTTATATTAAATTCTGAATGAGTATAGTACGTGTATCCAAACTCAACTGAATATGACTTTTTAATTCCCCATATAAAGAAAACCGTAGACCATATTGAGTATATTTATTATACGTGAAACCGTTCGCCGCCTGGAAATCAATCTGCTATGCGCTGACCGCCTGTTGCCTGTTGTTCAGCATTCTGGCCTTATTTATGAAAAAAATAACAGTAGCGGACCGTGTATAATATTTGTTACACTTTCTGTTGAAACAAGTGTAGTGAATTTTGTAAACCTATTTTTGTAAAATTTCTAGTGTTTTTTTTCTATTTTAATATTTGTATAATTAAATTTTGAATCGTTGTCGCCGATACTTTTGATGAAAATCAATTTTAACGTTCATACTAAAACTGTTATATTTATTTTCACACTTTTAGTTCACAAAACCGAGACATGTTCCGCCAACACAATGGCTTCTTCAGCAGTCCTTTTATATGCCAAAAACGTTAATTAAATTGGGAACTCGCAGAAAATCATACTTTTTTTGACACAATTTTGAAATACATGTGGAAGGAAAAGGGTGGAAATTGAACCTGCTTGAAAGTTTGGAAATTAATAGAGAAGAATTCTCAGAAGTTAATGAACGATCAAACAGAACTCAATTATTTTCCATCTACTTAATTTGTTTTGCCCTTATACTATATATGTCATTAATTATTGACAAACACTTTTTGTTATAATAGAGTTATATCCGAAAACAGGTATAAAACTGTTCCCAAATTAATTATGATGTAATAGTAACTCAGTATACTTCTGCTTTGAAAAATCCTTTGTATTGGCAAAACATGTCGCGGTTTTTTAAACAAAAAAAAAAGTGTTTGTGTATTTAGTGTTGCAATATGGCATTTCGGAGACCATAGTTTTCCAGGCGGCGAACGGTTACAAGTTAGTATAATATACTAAATCTGGTCTACTGTTTTCTTTATATAGGGAATTATGAAGTCATATTCAACTGAGTTTGGATATACCATATCAGAATTGTCTCATTCTGACTGTTGAAAATATGGAAAGAACAGAATATTTTAATACAAATTCATAATTTAATTGTGTTAAATCCCAAATGATATATTTGTATAATTTGTTTAACTGCTTTACACTTGGTACCTACAGAGTTTTGTTTTTTGAATGATTGATTTGAACAATTCAAAGAATTATTTGTTTTGTCAATCAGATTTATTGAAATAAAATCATTTTTGGAGCTATTTGTGCCTGACTTACTCAGTGTATACATTACATATTTAACAATTGGGCAGAATCATATTTATCAAATCAAACACAAGTCATCATAAACACTAACGTTAGAATCTGATCCTCTTCAACCTATAATGGGGCTGCCACAAGGCTCGATACTTGTTCCCTTATTTTTCATCATCTTTAGTGTTTTTTAAATAATGATTGGAATAAATTATAGTGAAAAACAATTTTTTATTTAGAAATTATAATTAAGAATCTTTTAGAATATTTTTTTGATAATAAATACACCTTGTTCCAATATCAATGTCTCCTGCTGCGTTTTTTGGACTTCTTTGCACCCTTCACAAAACACCAGTCCACTCCAATAGTCTGTCCTAACATAGAAGACCCGTTAAGAGCTTCTCTAGCAGTTGCGGCTTCTTCATAAGATCCGAATTCGATCAAAGCATACCCCTTCAAAAAACCGGTCCTACGGTCCAGATTTATACTGATATTTTTGATCACGCCGTATTCTTGGAACTTCTCGTTTAGATCGTCCTCGGTGGCTTCTTCGTGTACAGAAGTTACGAACAAGATCCAACCTTCTACGGACTTTTGGGGGCCGAGCTCGTCGACGTGGTCACCAGCTTCGATCGACTCATAGCCACGAATTTTCTCGTGCTCCCTTCCTTCTCCGGGTCCGAAGCCTCTTCCTTTTCGCTTGATTACTTTATCCTTTAGCCTGAGAACGCTCTGTTCTCCGTCATCTTCCACATCTATGTCGACTGCATCGTTGATGTCCAGTACATCTGCCATTTTTTAGGTGGTCAGTTCAAAATTCAGGTCCAAATTAACCCAGCGAAGCTAATAAACAGTTATTTATAATAATACACAGCTTATAAAAACGAACAAATATTTTCCAGCAGCAGTGCTTTTGAGAATTGACATTGACGGACATGGACATATGACATGACATTGCGGGACTCCGAAGAAATGTTGCGTTTTATTTGTCTGATATTATTAGATCCTTTCGTTTGCTACGAGGTGTGGTGTAGTTATGACCGCATTTCGAATGAATGATCCTATGATTGTTTTAAAAGCTGCTTGAAGTAGCACCCAATAAAGCTTGCTACCCCTGAACTGAATCTAAAGTGAACTGCACCTGACTTTATGAATGGGGTTTAATTGGAACACGATTTTGCAAATTACTTTAGGAGCTAACCGGAGTTACCAGAAGAAGCAGATTTTTTGACAGCTGATGCTAACAGAAGTAAGATTTTAACCTCACAAATCGTTAAACAAATTTTTTTAATCTTTGTTATGTTTATAAACAGTATTTGTTGGTAACAGAAATGACTGACCCGAATTCTAAAGATAATTTGAGCGATGTTGAAGAGCAAATGAGTGTGGATGAAGGCGAAAACAGCGATTCTTCCAGCTCTTCTAGCGATGATGAAGAAGATCAGAAGCTTCAAAGTAGAGCGGATGAGTTGGAAAAACAGATATCGTCAGATGGATATCTCTACGCTGCTCATGAAGAACTAGTAGACATATATCGCCGAATGGGGGATCTGAATTCCATGAGACAAGCCTACGAGAGATTCCAGGAGAAATTTCCACTCACCCCCAAGTTGTGGCTAGATTGGCTGAGAGATGAGATCAAGTTAGCCAGCACTCCTGCTGAGAAGAAACGAGTGTTTGATCTCTTCGATAAAGCTGTCGAAGATTACCTTGATGTTGGTCTGTGGGTCGAGTATGCCCAATTTTCCATCGGGGCCACTGATTTGAATACAACACGTTCGATCCTAAACCGAGGCTTAACTTCAGCAGGGCTTCATGTCAGCCAAGGCTCTCTCCTTTGGGATACCCTCCGTGAGCTGGAGTATGCCCATGTCTCGCTATGCCCAGAGAATTCTGACGAATGGAAAAGCCAGGTGGTCAAGCTGGCTGATGTATTCAAGCGACAACTCTCTGTGCCCCTTCTGAACATAGAAAACACCTATGTCGAATGGCAGGAATGGTCAAAAACTATACCAGAAGAACTAGTTAATTCAAAACCAATTGAATGGGCTTATAAAAAAAGTTTGCAGCTCTTGGAAACCTACAAACCTTTCGAAGACAGGTTACTAACAGCTGAAGACACGGAGCTCCAGAATATTTATAAGGAATATATTAAAGTTGTAAAAGATCCTTCCACAGTGCTATGTTTATACGAAAGAGCAGTGGCGAAACTTTGTTTGGTACCAAAACTGTGGGAAGATTACTGTCTGTATGCTTTCAAATTGGGGGAAGTGGCAGATAAAATAAGTACAAGGGCCCTGAGAAATTGTCCATGGAGTGAAGATTTGTGGATTGTCAGGTTGAGAATATTGGAAGATCAAAAGAAGGATGATGGTGAGGTACTTGCTTGTTTTGAACAAGGTGAGTGACTTATTATAAAATTATATCTCCGTTTATTGTATTTGTGTAATGTTATTCAAACGGTACCCACGAAAATTGTCATTAGATGTGTATTTTTTTCATTCTTCACTGCCTGAAAGATAGATTTAATTATCCTAGTTGTAAAGAAACAACTTTTTCCTAGGTATTGCCAGCGCCTCAACAAATCTAAATCTGTGGCTGTCGTTCGTTGAATACTTCCATAGAAACGGCAAGGACGGTTCTAAGTTGGACAAGCTTTTTCACCAAGCCCAAGAGCAGGTATCGCAGGAAGTTGATCCCACTAACAAATTGGGCAGATTGCATGCCAAGCTGTTGGCAAAAAGAGGCGATATGGTGGCTGCCCGGAAGAAGTGGAACGAAATTGCCAGTCAGCAACAAAATAAAAGTGAGTAATGAACTAGGTTTTGATTCTAACAAAGTAGGGGTGCAACGCGGTTTCTAGCCCACTAGTGCAAAAATCGTTACTAGATGGCGCTAGTACGTGCGTTTCAAGCCTTTGTGCGTGCATTTCAAGCGTTTCAAGTGTTTTTAGTAGCGTTTCATGGCTTGAAGTCTATACCACATTAGATAACTCGTGCAGAATACTTTTTCCGCACGCGAAAGTTTTTTCAAGAGCGCTACATAAGATTGTTTAATGATCTTGTAGAAAAACTATTTGTTAGGATTCTAACTATATCGTCGTTATCATTTTTGTAAGAGTGTAACTTTATTGTAGGCTCGGCAAGTGTTTGGTTAGAATACGCCAACTTCGAAAAACAATATGGCGATCCCAGCCACTTGAGAACTCTCTTCAAGAGAGCTCTGGCAGTGTGTAAGGACTGGCCGCAGTATATTGCAGAAGAATGGTTGATGTTTGAACGAGAATCTGGTACTCTGGAAGATGTTATGAAGTGTTGCGACAAATGCCGCACCATCGTCAAAACCGAGGTAGTGTTACCTCAGGAGAAAGTGGAACCAATCGAGCAAGATCGCTACCAGCCAGAAAAGAACAAGAGACGTAAACCGGGTAATACTAGTAACGATAATGAAAGAAAGAGAACTAAATTCGATCATAACAACAAGTATAATGACGAAAAGGTAGCCAAATTCGACAAAAATTCCGGAGAGAAAACGGCATCGCTTCCTGTACCTACCAAAAGGGTAGAAAAGGACCCCAAAACGACTGTCTTCGTCAGCAATTTGCATCCCAGTGTCGACGAGCATCGCCTGAAGGAATTGTTCCCGAACGCCGCCCAAATAGAGGTAATTCATTTTAAATTACATTCATCAAATGAAAAATTTTAATAAATCAGTCTGGACGTCGTAATGCTGGTTATGACCAGTTATCTATTATTAAAAATGCTTGGTGATTTGATCTATCAGCCGAAGCACCCGGAGCTGTCTCAATATCTAATGAGGTATTGAAGACGCTTTCGGTTTGCCAGGTAATCTTGTGTTAGAGATTATTAACAACTCGCTGCGACTTGAACGCTTCCCAACGAGGTGGAAACATGCCATCGTCGTCACGATTCGAAAACGATGCCAAAATTCTGCTCTATTAAAAAGTTCGCCGAAGAAATAGCTCTGGACGAAATCGAAGACAAGAATGTGCTGCCAGATGAACAATTCGGTTTCAGAGGGAATCACTGAGCGTGCGAGTAGGTATGGGGCCACTTCAAACTGCCCCTTCCACTCCCACTTTGAGCCCCGCCCCTCCAACCACCGTCCAATCGGAGCTTGTGTCATCCGTGACCAACGGACGATCAAAGCTCCTGTCATCAGTCAACTTTCATTCGTGCTACCGTTTCTTTTCATGTCATTTTCAAATGTTTATTCTTCCGTTATCCTCTACCATGATTGCTGTCGTCACCTATCATCCATCTCCAACACTAACACCGCTGGCCTCAAGTAGATATAGAGCCACTTAAAAACTACCCCCTCCACTCCCACTTTATGCCCCGCCCCCTCCCCCACCCAGCTGTCATTTGCCAATACTGCTACCAAAGAGACGTCCCTCTCTATGGGTAATGAATATTAAACAAAAAATATCTGATGTGGATTTGAAACGACAATTGACTGCTTGAAAGCAGTAATCCTATCAATACCAGTCTCCTGTGATGAAGAGTGAATTTTGCCTCAATTGTTAAACAGCATATTATTGTACATAGATCACGTA
Organism: Chrysolina americana; assembly: GCA_958502065.1. Classification (NCBI taxonomy): domain Eukaryota; kingdom Metazoa; phylum Arthropoda; class Insecta; order Coleoptera; family Chrysomelidae; genus Chrysolina; species Chrysolina americana. Next base: position 49,990,746 of record OY293421.1, on the reverse strand, counting down.
TTTTTGTACATACTGATTTGCCTGCCACGTCAACTCGGTCTTTATGTTTGATGAAAACATACAACATAATCACTGAAGCCGTTTCGCCTTCATGATCAGTTCATTCGACTCGTTGGCCTGGTGTAACAGCCTCAATCTATGAGACCGAGGCGGCACGTCGGAATATTTTTGTCTTGATCTCATAGACCGACATGGCAACTCGTTTTTTTTTCTGTTTAGGTAGTACAGGACAGACACGGCAAGTCGCGCTGCTTCGGCTATGTCCAGTTCTCGAAGGAAGAAGAGGTCATGGTAGCCTTGGCCAGAGATAGGGTGCCCATCGACGGTCGTCCGTTGTTCATTTCCGAAATCAAACCGGCCAAGGCGGAGAGGAAACCAAAGTTCAAGTACGCCAACGTCCCGGAAGAAAACAAGCTCTTCGTCAAGGGGTTGCCGCTCGACAAGAACATCGACGACGTGAAGGAAATCTTCAAACCCTACGCTCCCACGGACGTCAGACTGGCCTTCAAGCGGGGCGGGATCGCCTTCGTGGAGTTCCAGACGGCAGCGGCAGCGCAGGAAGCGTTGAAGGCCTTGGACCAATCGAAGATCGGAGACCACGTCATCGAAGTGGCCGTAAGCGCTCCACCGCCGAAGAAAACGGCCGAGAAAACTCCGACGGCCCCAACGGACGAACCGTTCAGGAACGCGAGGAGCAGGCTGCAGTTGCCGATGGTTCCGAGGTCTGTGCAAGTGAAAAAGGCGGGGGAGAGTGCCAACGGCAGCGGTTCAGCTGGGCCTCCGAAGAGCAACGCCGACTTCAGGAACATGTTACTCAAGAAATAAGATGTGAATCCTCAAGAAACGAAATGTTTGCCTTCGGTGGAAATCCTTCCTCCGCCTTCTCCCAGTTCAGTACTAATTTAGGAAGTAGAGTACTTTAAGAAATAGAAACTACTCAAAACAACGTCAATTTCGCTCGACGCGCGTTTCGCCAACCAAGTTGGCATCCTCAGTAGCGCAAATCTTAATACTTTGTTTTGGGTAGTAACTATTTCTTGAATTGTATTTACACCAAAGGTTCCAAATATTCTTTTATTTGAGTAGAGTATTTAATCGTTTGATACAATAATGTATTTGCACTGCACTGTTGGAACCTTTGGGGGCAGATTCGTACAATAATGTATAAGAAATATACGTACATATAATATATCTTTATTTCGTGTTTTTTTTTTTCACAACAGGTATGAATCGACTGGAAAATTGAAGACTTTTACCTTGTTTCTTGAAAAGACCAAATGATTTAACAGTCCCTAGAACAGTCAAACTCGGCGTGGGTGCTTCTGATGTCATTATCTACCGCAGAATAGCATCAGTTTCAACAATGAAGAAAAAAAACAATAGAAATGCACGAAATTTCAATCACATATGAGAACTCGTAGTTGGGAGTGAACCTCAGCTATTGTCCAAGAGATGGCAGGAAAGTGCCTGAAAATTTTTGAAATACGAAAAATCTACAGCAGCAAAACTCGGTGTGGAGGCGTTTGAAGTCATTATCTACCGCGGAATAGCATTAGTTCCGATAATGTAAAAAAATATAACAGAATGGCATGAAATTTCAGACACAAAATGAAAACGCGTAGTTGGGTGTTAACTTCGGCTATTGTCCAAGAGATGGCTGGACAGTACCTGAAAATCTTTTTGCTATACGAAAATTTAAATATCACGAAAACTATAGATGTAGGAAAATAGTTTGAATATCTGGATTCTGTTCCTTGTAAAGAAACACATCAAAGAAAAAATATTTATAAACAAAATATGGAATAGCATTGAGTATATTATGTATAAATAAGCATGCGCACAATCGGACACAAGCTGGAATGGCTCGTTTCCTGGCGGGATATTTAAATACTAATGCGTACATTACAAATGTCATCATTGTTTATTCCTGTTGCTGAATGACCCAAATCTTTTGCATTCAGATTCTTTGCTTCACATTTTTCTTCAATTTGCTCTTTTGGTTAAAATTTTTGCTTCAAGTTTCTGTTCAAGGGTATCTGTATAGTTTATGACGATTACGTTTTGGTTTTGTAATTTCATCATTTAGAAATACGAAGAAATATAAATAATTGATAAAACAAATATATGAGACATGACTGACATGGACTTGAGATCAATTAAAAATCAGATGGCGCGCTGGCGGTGTGACGATGACGGGTGACAACAATGAAAAATGACAACGGGCGGGATGACAAGTGACAAGACATAGGCACGGCAGTCGGGCAGTCACACCCAACGACTATAAACTACAAGCATGACATGCAAGAGTCGCTTTCCGGGAGTAGCACCAGTAGAGCTTAGCCGCTTTCCAATTGCCAGGGGTAGTTGCACCCACTGGAGCTTGTTACCCCTGCACCTGAAGTGAGCCGCACCTGACTTCATAAATAGGGTTTAATTGGAACATGTTTTATCGTGAACTGTCAGATCACTTCAGGGGCTACCCGGAGTTACTCGGAGCTACTCCCCGTGGCAATTGGAAAGCGGCTCTTGTTACCCCTGATGTGAATCTGAACTGAACCCCACCTGAATTTATAAACGATGATGAATTGAAACAAGATTTATCTTCGTCTGTCAAATCACTTTTGTATTACCCGCAGTATGGAAATTGAGAATCGGAAGACTGACAATTGAAATATTCGACAATGGCAAGGGTTACTTTCCAATTTTCAAATGCAGTAGCCATGATCTGACCGGCCATGAAAAAGCTTGTTTCGAAGTCGGGTGACGTTTAGTCAGTTCAGATGTTAACTTGAGGATCACGTGATAGTAATCAGCATCCGCTCGCTTAGACTTTACTAAAACGAACGCATCTTTAAAATCAACTCATCATCGACATGCGTACTCACCCTACATGAGAAACGCATGCTTGTCGACGTTCACACCTGTGCCTTTCGGCGTGCCTGAAAAACGTTGGGTGAGCACGCACGGAATTGGGACATGTTGCAGTTTAAATGTTGGTCAGATGCGCCGAATAAAGAAAGCAAGGACCAAGAAATATATAGAGAGAGAGATTAAATGTGAAAAATCGCTTGTTGCGACGAAAATTTGAAAAAATCGACGAAATACTACCAATAAACTAGAGTTTAACTAGGGTGTTTTACTGATATTTCCTGAAGTAATCCTTGTGCGCGAAACAGTAGCTGATGATGTTCCCGATTTTTGTTTGATTGAATTTAAAATGAATGTGTTTGTCTGTATGACACGGGCTTTACTATTGAAAATAAATAGTGTAAATGAAAAAATGGAAACGTGTGGAAAGGGTACTTCGACTTTGTCGATTTTATTCGTTTCATTATTAGTTGATTATTTGAAATTGACCAATAGGAACTCGAAGGTAACATTAACGGATCAACGTAAAATCGGATATCGTGAGCGTGAAAAGTAAGCTTTTAGACTATCATAAGAACTACACGATGCACCACAGAACTCATAATTATATTTGAAGGCCTAATTCCAGGGGTGGGATTCCGAATACCACAGAATCCTATAGTCGATCAAATAAGTGAGGTGTCATCATCGTTGAATTCATGGGAAAGAAAGAGACATAACTGTCGATTACAAAATTCTATGGTACACGGAATCCCACCAAGACATATATAATTATGAGTTCTATGGTATGCACAAGCGCGAACTGTCAATGTCACTTGTCAGTCATTCCATGGGTTTTCAACTTTTGCCGGTTACATTTCAATTCAAAAAAGAAACCAAGGTTACAAAACAGAGAATGTTAATTTCGTTCAGAGTTGATTTTCGTAGTTAGGAAGAAACTTTCAAAAAGGTCTCTAATAAGTAGAAATGACACAAAATTCTGAAGAAAGTGTTCATATTTCATATCAATTTTTTTCAATCGCCGACAAACGGCTAGGGGAGAAAAAATGAAAACGCACAAAAACTAAGATTCAACATGGTTTAATATCACTCTCTTGCGTTAAATATAATTCGAATTCGTACATCTAATACCTTCGAATACAAACCATCAAAATAATCCATCATTAAAAACTAGAACGCAAATAAAAAACTAAACAACACAACTAGAAACCTTATATAAAATTACACAACTCACGACAAATCGAGAAGAATTGCATTGGCACTCAATTCGGCCCCCTCGATACAACAACGACGCGCTGCACCCGAATGTATTTGAGCTAAGGCACCTACGGCACTGGATCCCTCTCTGCGGGGCTACATCTGCGCTTCGCCCTGCTCCTTTTCCCGCTGCCTCACCGCCACGGCCGTCTCCACCAGCAGGTACAAGCACTTGAATTTGTCTTCGTCTTCGCCCGGGTCTGTCCTCAGGGGATCGTCGGGGCTCGTGGGGGCGTCCATGGGGTGATTCGGCATCACCTGCACTTTCGGGGTGGCGGCCATGGCGTGCGGCATCTGAGGCACGTGCGACATTTGCGGGTGGGGCGCAGGCCAGTATTCGCCGTTACTACCTTGTTCTTCGGGATGTCTGCAAGAAATAACAAAAGATTTATTTTAAGAAAAACTGCTTGCTTGCCAACAGAAAACACAGGACATGCCAAAAAAACAAAGTATGATTGAAAAATTATTGCAAAATATTTGGGAAAGCCTTGTTATCAGCAGTAAGACTGAAGAGACTGAAAAAAAACAGGAACCTCTCAGTTTTGATATTGACTTCGATTGGTATCTATGAACTTGTTTGCTTTGTTTACAAAAACAAACAGAACACAGTTCAACATATTCAATAGGCAAGAAAAATAAATTTCTACTGTCTTTTAAAAGGTCTCCATAATGGTAACAGTTTGTTCAATGTTCTCCTTAGGTACATACAAGAGTTGAGAAAAAAATCGGTAAAATTCCATCAACAAGTCACAAGCTATCAAAAATTTTGTTGGAACTTATGTAGTTTGGCCTCCAGGGGTGGGATTCCGTGTACCATAGAACCATATAGCCATATAGTCGACACAATAAGTAAGATAATAATAATAAGATAATAAGTAATAAGTAAGATAATAATAATAATACTCCCTCATAAACACTCGTTGAGTGTACCAACAGGCATAGCCAGTGCGGGTAGAGGACGACTATTATTATTATTTGCCGTGGCGCTGACATGGTTGAATTCGTGGGAGAGAAAGAGACATAACTGTCGACTACAGAATTCTATGGTACACTGAATACCACCCCTGAACAAAAAATCCAAATAAAATTTTTGGCGGTCTCGGTAATTTCGGAGATATGGACCTATTTTGGAATGATTACTGGCATTTTTTAGGACACATTTCTATGGCGGAAGACACTCAAAATTCAAAAAACAAACAACAAATTTACGTAAAATGTTTAGTAATTTATTCTGATCAAGTTGGTAACATTGAACTTCGCATATTTGCACAGCCAACTTGTCCAGGCATTTAATTTCAACATGAATAGGAAATTATTCACTCAATTTTTTTTTCAGTTACCAACTTGACATGTATAATATTCACTAACCATTTTGCCAAGATTTGTTGGTCATACAATAAGGATGAGTTTTTTTCATAAACAGTACCGTTTTCAATAAAGAAAAAGTGTGAAAAAGGTCAATTTACATTCGGCTAGTGATAAGAAAGAAGAATTTTGAGTATTTTTAATGTTTTTTTTGGAGTATTAATGGGTGCTTGAAAATGCCAGTCACCACTCAAAAATAGGCCCATATCTCCGAAATTACTTGAGAGCGTCAAAAATTTTATTTGGATTTTTGTTCAGGAGGCCAAAATATGCAAAACAAATTTTGTTGATAGCTTGTGGTTATTAGTTAATGGAATTTTACCGAAAAGGAAAAAAGTCTGCTCTGATATTTATAATAACTCATTAGTATATTTTTTTATCAACAGGTAGCACCCAATTCAAAATAAATGTTATAACAAAGGTGATAAGTAGTATGAATTAACCTAAGAACTAATTAATGTGTCAATTATATTCCACAAAATGTTAAAATGCTACAATGTTAAAATGCCTACACGGAATTGCAAATATTCATAGAATCTTTTGCACTACATTTGTTTCAAACTTCATGAGAAGGTTATAAGGTGTGAAGTAGTCCATGCTGACTGACATGAAGCAGTATTATGTGAGTGTTCAATCAATAAAATCAGAAAAAAACAGTACTCAAAAGAATAATGGCAGAATATGTTGTAGGAAAAATTATGAGAAATTTTCAAATTTATGCAATGATTCACAGTGGGAAATTGTCAATGAATTGAGGGGAAAAACAACTTAGCTCCCATACAGTGTGAATTGACTTATGAAGAACTTAATAAATGATTCTGTTCTGTAGCCTTTTACTGATCTATTTCATTGTTTTCAACTTTATTCAAAGATTATTGAAAAACTGATGAAAAATAAATTCTTGAGCTTTCTTGAACAAAAAAAAATAATAAATTCAAACAGTTTGGTTTTCAAAGTTCGAAAATTACAGAAGATGCAATGTTTTCTCTTCTTGAGAAAGTTAATGGAGAAGTTTCAGATGCAGTATTTTGTGATATGACTGTGTCAATTCTAACATATGGCTGAAAAAACTTTAAATAATAATAACAATAATAAATCGGCTTTATTAACTTATTAAAAATAGTGTTGTTTTAGTTGAAATAGTAGAGAAGTTTTCAGAGCAAACATTTTATTATGACGTTGAATGATGTAACATCTACCGGATGGGAGATAAAATACGGAGTACCATAAGGGTCTGTTCTTGGCCCATTGTTATTCCTATCATATATAAATGATTTGACGGACGATACATTCATACTTTGGCATGATAATAACACGGCCATATTACAAAAAACTACAGAAAATTACCTTAAAAAAAAAGTTTAACTGTGGTGTAATGCAAACTTATTAGAATTCAATCATTCAAAAATAAATTATTCAACATTCAAATGCAGTATAGATTATGTTTCACTTGATGAACGATTCGTTAAAAACTGAAAATAAATTCCTGCGCTACATATTGATAATGAATTAAAAATTGAAGACCACATTAGAAAATTATACAGAAAATCATCTTCAAGCTGCTATGTGATAAGGAGTCACACTTGCACTATGGAGTATGTTTCTGGGGTGCAAGTTCGCAAACTTTAATCAAAGCAGTATTCATACTCCAAAAAAGAGCTTTAAGATTCACATGTCTGGCAGACCACTTTTTTCAACCAAAGGAATTTTACCATTACCTTGTATTTTCATCCTGAAAACAGTTTGCTTAATGCATAAAAACTACAGAGAAAGTATTACATCACAGCAGTCAAAATATGACACTCAACTCATACATAATATTGGTGATCCTATTCATAAAACAGCACAAATCAAACCCTACATACTTTAAAATTGAAAGAACTTCGTAAAGAGGTAAAAAAAACTCCTTTTGGGAGTTCATGAGAGTTTTTTACTGTTCAGTTGCCCTTGTGAGACTTTCACATCAATTTCAAGCACATAATAAAATTAACAACCAAGTCTGACATCATTAACAACTTTAGTGGACATTTTTGAAGGGCACTACTGAGAATTATTCACAAATTATATATACAATTAATTATTTGAAAGTAGGACAAAACTTAAACTCAAAGTGAAATGTATACCCATAAATAGTTTTGGATTGATTTGTTAATCAGAGGAGTGGGGATGAAAAAATGTCAGTTTGACTCATATTATTACCAAGCGTCAGTAATCATATTTTTACCAAGCTTCAGTAATCTAACACATTTGTAAGAGCTATTTTTCATGTATGAGCTGCCAAGAGTGTTAATTTTTCGATTTTTTCTGATGCACAAATGAAGAGAAAAAATTATGACGTCATGTTATGAGTAAAGAGGCTTGGTTTGTAGGGCTTCAGACAGTTAACTGAACAACACTGAAATAAATGATATTACTAATCAAAAATTATGAACTCACCCTCTGTTAGCTGGATGATTTGGGTCTTTGGGCACCCCATACTGAATAACAGTGCGCCATGGGGGAAACTTTTCTTCCTCGCTGGGACTAGAGCTTTCGTATTCAGCATATTCGTTCGGACTGTCCTCTTCAGATCGATACATCAAAGTCATGCTGTCCTCATAATCATGGTCTAGACGAATACGCTTCCCGCCTATGGTCTGGAGTTCCCCATTCCAGTTGACTGTCGGTTGATCAACAAGCCCATTCATCCCATTCAATTTTTTACCTCTTCGTGATATGGTATAGTGCAATGGATCATGGCCTTCCCTCCTGATCATTTCCGGTAATATCCTTCTCCTGGCGTTGATGAACCAATTGCACACTTGCAGAACAGTGAGGCTGGCTTCTTTTGAAAGAGTGGCTTTCTCTGCATCGCTGGGATATGCATTGTACCGATGATCGAAGAGCCACCGTCTCAGAATTTTCACAGAATGTTTGGGTAGGTTTCCCCTTCGTTTTCGAACTGCTGTGCTTATATTGTGGCTGACTAAATTTGATAGCTGGTTTTGCTGGATCAACTCCTCATGTTCGTGTTCTGATCCTGATTCGTTTTCATCAGTACTGCTGCTGGATTGGAATCTTTCTCGATCTGTGAAATAGGTATTCATGCTCATTCAAAAAACACTTTCAAAGTTTGGGAATAAACAAATTCATCATGACAACAGTAAAAAAAGTGAAGTAACTGACAGACAGTTGAAGTTGACAAATTCTCTGCCAACTTTGGCAATTCTTTTGATGCTTCTGAAAAAAGCGGACCCTATTTCTAGCCAATCTACAGATAAATCACGTTATACTCAAGTAATAACTTACATAGTATTTCCGGAAGTACATGATTACTCATTTCGAATACTGCTAGTGCTTCAATATCGAAATTATGATTCAACTGCAGTTTATTTCTTAAACTAAAAAAGCGTTGATTTTCAACTTTCAAAATGCGGTAATAGCAACAACACGTTTTAAATGGCAACTGACAGCTGACAGGATTGGCTTCCTCGTGGTCGTTGATTTTGAAGCCGCTTATTTCTCGAATTATTATTACAAATGTTATGTGTCAGAATTAAACCGACTACGTATCGAATTATAATTTCCAAATCGAAATAAAAACAAAATAGATCATTACGAATATTAATGAGGTTACTTACGTTCTTTCATTTCAAAGTTGACAAGCTGACTGAACAATATTTTACGTAATATGTTTACTAAGGAAGAAGTTGCAGCACCGCCGAATTAACACACAAAATATTTCAACAAATACTTTTGATGAGCCCGCAATGACTGACATTCAAATATCAGCAATGCCCAGACATTATAGTATGGTTTTCGGAACACGTTCAACGATGTAACACAGAATTTAATTTAATTGATCCATATACCGCATTACCTTATTACTATAACTTATTTGATTCAAACAAATTTAACGGAGACTAGAGACTAGCTCTATTTATATACTATCACGCGTGCTGTTGACAGTTTTTATGGCGGTCTAACTAGTCGACAAATGTCTCTGTTGTTGTTATTTGATTGAAGCTCTCTGATAGGTCGTTGAAATTGACAGCTCTCGTGCCTTCGATGTATTTCCGCTACCACATTTTGGCGCGTAATTTTAAATTACGCACAAAATCGATACCTACTTTTGATAAATAAATCTATTGAATACCTTCCACTTCGTGAGATTGAGGTGATATAAGGAAATGACAAACATTTGAATACAATTTTCTACCTTAATTAATGAAAATGAACGTGAAAAATCTAATACATATACACTTACGTATTTATATCAATATTACATGTTATGACTCATACATTTGGAGTTTGGACGTTGTTTGTCGACGTTGCCAAATATACAAACTAAGACAGAACTGTCAGACCATAGACCATTGAACACTCAGAACTACCAAGTAAGATCGTTTACATTTCTGAGCTACTCAAAGTCCCATTCTTCATTTTCAATAGAAATTTAGAATCAAATTCCAAAGGGTCTACATTAAAACGATATTAATCACTGAGAAAGTATTTTTTTAACAGAAAGTCAAGAAATGCATGTTCAGTATTAAAATATTTAAAATTAAATATTAGAGACCAACAACAACGTAATCAAAAGTCATCTTAGCGTTTCCATTAGATTCGATAAAATGTGAAGGTTTAACTGAAAATAAATTATTGTGGCATTACCAACTGATATTTGCGATGTATCAGGTGTAAAAAGTATCAAATGATCTGACCAAAGTATTCTAGAACAATTTGCGTTTTTTTGTTACCTGAAGTGGGCTGGTTCGGAAAAATATGTGGAACGGCACCTTCTTTCAAACGGGGAAATGTTATCTTAACATCATTGGTGGTTCCTTGATCATCCTTGTATAGTTCACTTCTCAATATTTCACTAGCATGAAAATGCAAACTGCAGACAACCGAGTTCTTAGTCACCACATAATCATTTCGGCCTATAGCTCGAAGCCATTTCTTTTGCAACTTCGGATGTTTTGGAAAAGAGAAGGTACTTTTCGGAGATTCTGTTTTTGTTGTACTAGCGTAATTAGATTTACACCCAGGAACACAGCAATGTCTTGGCATCTGAAATATATAGGAGAACGTAGACACCATATAATTTCGTATTCAATATTTCACTTACCTTGGAAGTATTCTCACTATATAATAGAATAATCAACAATTAAAAAAACAATAGTTTTGTGGAAACAGTTATGAATTTTATCTTTCATTCACTGACTATATAGATACACTGTGAACAAAACTATGGTGTTAAAGACGTCTGCGATGACGATGGATACTGACACTAGCCCTTGTTCAGGTATATGCTGTGATATCATTTTCAACAATGGTAGTGGTATGATTGAATTCGTAGTATTCCACTTTATGCTCTTTGTGTCTTCAATAATAACGTTCAAATTCAATGAACGAACAGACATATTAACCTTCTTGAACAAATAAACGCATGTTCTTTTAACAGCAGCGGTGTCCCCATCGCTAGATTCGAAGGTTTTAATCGTTACCGATTAATTATAAGAAGGCTGAAAACCCTAGGATACCGTACTACTTTATTTTGATTTATTGCGATGACACAACAAATTAAATGGTGTTGTAATTCTGTAATCGCTAGTAGATGGCGTCTTCATAGGATTTTAGACATTAATAAATTCCAAAAGTGAATTTTCATGCATCTGCGAATTTGAAGAGTCGTGTGAGAAATGTGTCATTAGTTCTAGTAAACTGAATATATAGGGAACAGACCTACATCCCCGTTCCGAAATATTTTGAGTTGCACCTAAACTTTATAGCATATAAGAAGCTAACCGACGTGCACAGTTAGAATTTTAAATTTTTTTCCCGACGGAATTGAACATGCTATTTTTCATTCTATTCGAAAAGGAACTTCTAGTTTGTATGTTACTTCAGACGGTTGAAAATCTCACCGCTAGGGTTTTCGACTCTCTTCCGGAAACCATAGATCTGTTTGGTTCCTTTCATTACCAATTCTGCGTTCAAAATTAATTCGATAGAATTTTTTTTATTTATTCGATGTGGTAATAACATCAAACTGCCAGACAAGAGACAAGTTGAAGGTTAATTTGTCTATGATGTTGAATTCCTATTCTTTTCATGGGATTTCATGAGAGAGATAGACACATAACTGTCGACTATGAACAAAAGGAAAAAACTTCATGATTGATTGTGAAATCTTATAAATGCAAATGAAATCTTTTTGCAATCAAAACTAATCTCGATCTGAAATCCGACTGAAGAGCTAAATCCTGATTAAGTGAGATGACATTATCGTTGATGACTTAACAGGAGAGAAAACCTAACTGTCGACTATAGAATTCTATGGTACATGGAATCCCAACCCTGAGAAAGGGCAATGCCACTTCATTTCCATTGATTTCGTTATGAATGTATGCTTTTCTAAAAATTATTTTTTTTATGATCTTTGTTAAAAAACGCGAAAAATCAAATTGTGGCGTCATGTTAAAACCACATTTGGCAACGTCGCATGCCGAAAAGATGCATTCCATCAGTTTTGACACCATAATTCTTGCTCCGTGGTTGCTGACGAGTGACACTAACACACATGTCTGTGTTACTTCCACAGAACTATATCTCTGGGATACAGTTCTGTGGTTACTTCACTAACCTTACATTTGGACTTTGTTTACGGTTGACGTTTTGTCTTGTGTTATTTATTGATTTATATTATTTGTTTGGCTTTCTAATTTTATTTGAACAATGAAAAAGTGTTTTGTTCCAAACTGTAAGAATAATGAAAATAATACCCCTATGAAAATATTTATACCAGTTCCAGTGTGAAGCTGGCGTGCGCGAACGAACCCTCCCCAAATTCAGTACATTCATAGGCACCGTTGCCATATTGACTTTGTGAACAAATGACGTCACGTATAGTAAATATTGTTTATTTAATAATGAAGCATCGCCTGAAGAAAATAACTTAGTGGCGTCATTATTTTAATGTCTTCCAATATATTAGATTTTCAAAAAACTTTCATCAAACGTGGCATTCCCATTCAACTTCTCATGGAAATGAGATGCCATTATGGTTGAATTCGTAGAAATAACTTTCGAACATTGAATTCTATGGTAATCGAACATGAATGAAACACTTTTTTTTCATCAGATATTTTTTTTTAACGAAATAATTTCGCCGATTATTTCACCGACATGGAAAAACTTGGAGACTATAATATGTCGAGTTGAAAGAATGGTTTGAGCGTTTCTTGGCAAATTATAATCAACATTGAAACGATTATTTGAAGTAAAGTAACCATTGATTACTAGATTTAAGGGCATTGAAATAAACTATATAAAACTCTCGAGTAACTCTAAAGTCATCATAAAATGGTTTTTCTTCTACAGGAACAGATTAATCGTGTGTAAAAACTCAACTAATCTAGATAACATTGCAACAAATATTTTCAAGAAACAAAGAAGTCGTAGTTTAATGAGAATCCTTCTGAAGAGAGCTAAGAATTTGGATTCATCCTGTAAGTAGACAAACATCTTATGATCCTTGATAATTAACATAACAACACGAGGGAAAACATTCCAAAAAAACTTTTGTTCAATCAGAACTAAAAGTAGTCCCCTGAAAAAAAACTCTCTTTTCTCCCACCTTATTTATTAAAAATTATATTTTTTCACTTTGAATTTTACAATCATCGTGTCAATTCTGTGATCAAGAGAACCAAGTCAGGATAACAACATCCCTGGAAAAATCGAAATTGTCGAGACTCCTTCGAGGGGCGCATTAAAACAAACTTACAATTTGTTCCGCTAACTCTACCAAAAAAAGTAAACACGAAGAAAACGATGTGATATATAAATATAAATAAGAAACGTCAGTTTCAACAAATTTTTCTCCGAAGCACATCCTTCATTTAACGTTAATATATATAAAATACAACAAATGAATAAAAGAGCGGCACCGTGAACTACTTTCTATAATCGTTCTCCTCGCAATCGCGCTTCAAGTGGCCCGGTTTGTGACATAAGTAACAAGTTTTCGTATTTTCGGGACAGTTCCTCGAAATATGTCCCGGTCGTTGACAATTGTGACACGTATCGTTGCTTGATCGGTCCATGCCTGGAAAACAAATTATAAAAATCAAAAAACATTCGCTAGTGCTACCCATAACAGTTTTTTATATTGTTTCTGATGAAACCACGCTTACAGAAGTCCGGTGGGGTGTAACAGGGCACCTTACTGATCAAGGCACGGGCTTGTACTTTAAATTACAACCGAAATCCACGAAAACTTACAATATATGCTCAATGGCCAGCAAGGCCACCAGACCTAATCCCTCTAGACTTCCATATGCGAAGAAAACAAAACCTGGTGAACACAGAAGAATCATGCAAATTTTATATTTCTTATTCGAGTACCTTTAGTAACAGTATGTATTTTTGATGCAATATTTGGAATGAGCATTTTGCTTTGGAAAAACAACTGCTGAATAAGAAGCAATTTCACGAATGATGATTAATTTGAGTGAAAAAAAAATCAATAATACAAACTACATGTACGAGAATATTCAATATCAAAGAGGCGTGTCTATGGAAATAGATGACGCCTCTGTTTCAAACATACCAAAGTGACGATAGAAGAGTGAAAACGTTTACCTGGTTAGTCGAAATTCTTTTCGCCCCCACTACATTTCAGAACAGTTTAGTTTTCCATATACAGGTTCAGAAAATCATTCGTATCAACAGATTCAACTTGACTAGCATTGAACATAAGAAACAAAAAAGGTAAAGCATTATTTGGAGTCTTTACAACATGCACTGTGATATACTGTTGAACATTCGTGACGTTTTGCTACATCTACTAAAATCTGTCCTTGGGCTAGTTTAATTTTCTTGCAGTGGGACATGATGAAGTTGATTGAACTTGAGGGACTTTCTTAAAGAATGTTGTCCAAGCGATACCTCTCATTAGCAAAACACTTTGATAGGTACATATTTTTTTTAATACACTCCACCTGTTCAGCTGAAGTCCTCAATGATATATGAACAAAGAAAATGAATTCCAATGATTTCCCAAGTCAATGCACAAAAAGAATTCCATTGGTAAGTAACCAAAAGAAAACGACCAGCTTGAAGGGTGTTGAATTATCTTTCGGAGGTTCTACAATGCCATTTTGAAATGGTAATACTTTACACCACACTGGTGAACATAATTCCATCTTTGGAACTTGAAGGAACTCTAGATATCATCAACCCGGACAGTAGTCCTGTTCTAGTTGCCAATGACTTTCCTATAAAACAGGACTACACAGAATTTTTGATGTCATATATATTTGATCAATACTTAACCAGGTGTAACAGGATCATGGTACACCCCCCGTATTTATTTTATTGTTAGTGCTAAGGGTAATTGATTGAAATTTGGGATATCCCATGAACATAGTAACCGGAAGTAAAAAAAATTCATTTGTAGGTCATGGTTCATGGGATATCCTAAATTGCAATCAATTACCTTTAAAACTAACGGAGATACGGGGGGTGTACCATGATCCTGTTACACCCGGTATACTGGCTTTGATTGTCAATACTGTACCTGTCCTGAAAACCAAAAGCGACATTATGTCCTTCCTCTGACCATTTTGAAAGCGTATGGAAGTTATTAACAATGCCCATGCTTGTTGGCCATAGTCCAAATGCGGCAGACATTATCAAAAGCGATGTGGCAACGATAGCTACATCACTTTTGAAGCTGTATACCGTAATTGTTGACAACACTTCAGATAGATCACTGCCAAGAAGCCAAAAAACTATAATCTAGAGATGATTGGTCGTTAAAGCAAATATTCCCAGAGGAAGGAAGAAAATGTTCTGTTTGCAGTATAATCTGCTCTATTCGAAACGTTTTCTCGGTTCAAATTCAATGGAATGAAATAAAGCGGTGAAGTTCCAGCAGCCGAAAAAGCGATCAAGCGGTGGGTGTCAAGCGAGGAGGGAAGGAAAGGGTTCTAATTCTGTTACAACATACGAGGAGATAAAGTCGTAGGAAATTTATTAAACCAAAACGTAAACCTCGGCCGGTAAAAGTCATTCTACAAACTGTGATCATGTTATCTACCTCCACTCTCGGGACAGCTGCGGGCGATGTGGCCCGGCTTCCTGCAGTTGTAGCACGACGGCATGTCGGGGCTCTGGAGACAGTCCTTGGCGAAATGGCCTTCGCCGTAGCACCGGTAGCAGCGAGCAGAGTCCTCTTTGCAGTCGCGAGCGTAGTGACCGACCTTGTTGCACTTGTGGCACTTTTCGCGGCTCCTGTTGTATCCGCCGCCGCCGCCCCCGCGGCCGCCGGAGTCCCTGCCTCCGGGCTGCGAACACTCTCGGGCGAAATGACCGGGCTGGTTGCATTTGTAACAGATGCTTCCAGAACTCATGGTGAAGCTGGAACAAAAGGTTTTGACGGAGGTATTAATCATAGCCAAGACTTCTAGCCTGATGAATATCAATCAATCAATCAATAAGTTAAAAGTACCTTATTATCAGAAGATACAAAAAATCTCATAGACAAAGAAATAATTGAAGGGGCAAGTGGATGACGGAGTTATGTTACAAATGTGTTTGTGAGAAAATTAGGTTTTGATTAAGTTAGCGTCCATAATGTTTAATGTAACATAGCCCCTTCTACCACTGTGTATCTGCTCGGACATGAAGAATAGAAGCAAATCCTGACGGAACCAGGTACATATGCACGTAACACTTTCTTCCACGACAAAAGTTATTTCCCAATAAATCATTCAAAAGTTATCGTGGTCAGGTAAGGTGAGGGATTCAGATCCGCCAGATCCGCACTTATTCTGACATTAAAAGGCATATTGTGAAAAAAAAAGTAAAAACGAAATTCTAACAAATTTGACGTTCTTGTTATGACATCGGATCGTAGTATCGTCTGCAAACATGGTGAATTTTCCTTTAAAGTCCACTTCAGTTAAATCATTGACGTATATCAAAAAGAGAAATGGCCCCAGTACCAATCCCTGTGGTTCGCCACATCTCACTATACCTTCTCTTGAACCATTCCCATTTAGCAACACTGTCTGACGACGGTCGGTCAAATACGAACTGAACCAAGTTAATGCAGTACCTCTAAAACCATAGCGTTCCAGATTTCGGAGCAGTATTTTATAATTCACACAATCAATCACCAAAAGGCCATTGACCGAGATCCCTCAACCAGTGAACAATAATTTTACGTAGGTGTTAAAAAAATATTATGCAAAAACTTGCAAAAGTGTGCATCTGTAATAAGATAAACAAAAAAAAAAGAATTTTACACTTAATTTCTTTGAGAATTACGCCTAAATACAAATATTATGTTGAAAACTATATACAGGGTGAGGCAGAATAAGACCGAGGTGAAAAGTTTCTATTAATGTATACCTATTCTGAAATTCATCACTTCTGAGATACAGGATGACGAGTCCGAAAAAAAATTAATTTCAATTTTTTAATTAACCCTCAGCTGAGAAAGACATACCTTTCAACATGTGTTGCCTTGGAAACTTGTGAATATCTACCGAGTACAATGAAGAATCAGCAGAAATTTTTTCAGGAAAGTATGGTCACATACCAGCGTATTTAGTACACTAATAATGAGAAATTTGAATTATTTTAAGGAGTTTTGAAGAAATAAAAATTTAACCTAATTTTTTTTCGGGCTGTATGAAATTTCAAATTGACTTTGAGAAATAAAACACTTCCGACTCTAATTAAATTTATCACAGGTGTATCTTGAAGATAAGTCTTTTTCGTTAATAAGGACGTAAGTGGGTGAAAATGAACCTCGAAAAAATTTCAGCCTAATAAGATTAAGAGAATTATAACATTCTACAATATGATCTGAAATGTGAATCTTCTTTACGATTTTCACATTTTTAAATTCGGGTTTCCGGGCCATGAAAAATGTTTGACAAGATATTTCCGAATGCATTTCGTATTGAAAAAAATTCGACTTCCAAAAACACGAATAGTTTTGAAGCCCGTTCTATAAAATATTAAAATTTGGTGAAATATTCGTCAAATAATAATCAGATTTCGATATCACTAGATCATTTCCTGATGAAAAAATTCAAAAATCAAACTTGTAAAATCTTTTCAAAATCTGATTGTCCAGATGGAAATTACGCACCAAACTTCAATTCTCATCAAACATTTATCCCATATTTTGAATATTTAATATAAGGGTTGTAAAATACACCTGATACTTTCGCGAAGTCGAATTTTATCATCAAGAAGTGGGGGAGAACCAATCCGTTAATCTCGTCAAAATTTGTTCATGCTCGATGGAGATATCACACAAAATATGAATTATTATGTAAGGGTTGAAAAATACACGTCCTGGTGCGGGAAAAATTCTCCCGCACGCTCAATTCACTTCATTAAGTTATTCCCGCACTAGTGAGGGTAAAATTTTTCCCGCACGCGGAAGTTTGTTCAAGAGTGCTACATACATTTTGTTATTTCGCTTGTAGAAAAAATATTACACCGTTTTATAGGATTATTCTGGTCAATTACAAAAACTGTATGAAAACATGCATATACAGACTACAGCGTGTGCTAAAAATTATGCAACAGATGGAAAACTTTATTATTAATGACTTCACAAAAAAATGGTTGTGAAAAACGTTAGTGCCAATCAAGAAACTCTATTGGCTGCATCATATCATGAATTCACAACTATATCTACGTGATAAATTGTTTTAGTTTATGGTACTTTTTCACAAACTTTGTTGCACATCTAAAAACGTGTTGATTGAAATCTGAATATGAATGATTCTTGACATGACAAATGAACTTTGAAAACTGGAAGTTTGATTCCTGATGAGATTTCAGGAACAAAAATATAACAAACCAAAGACCCAACTCACGAGTTTTTGGGACACATTGAGAACAATCAATAAGCATTGTCTTGGTAAACAGTTCTGTAACTATCTTGAAATATAATTAACCATGGCGGCATGTTATTAAAACTAATATCAAGCCATCACAGTTACTCATCAGACCAGAATAAAGAAAAAACCTGACAAAACTGAAATTTAAATATAAGTAAAATGAAAAATGTCAGTCTGCAGTTTTTCAGAACTTTCCAAGCATTAGGGTATCAAACATTTGGATTTCAATATTTTTCATGAAATATTCTTTAGGGTTCCTGTATATAGTTCTGTTGCAAACTTTCTGGATGGGTACTGGATGAGACCATGTGAACTCAAATCCCAAAATCCAAATAGGTAATGGAAATATAGACAAGTGAGAGTGGTATAGAAGTAGGTGGGTGGACTTGAAAGATTAGGATAAACTATCTTAAAGAGTCTTGAAGTAAACTTACTCAACAAGAACTCTCTGAACTAAAGGCATGAATTGCACTAGTTTTGAGTACATTTTAATTAACGAAGGCGTTCAAAGTGTTCACTAATATGAATAATTTGACGTTTTTTTTTTCTTTTTTCTTTCACATCTACCAAAAAGTTGTTAGAGTGCGGATTAATATTTTAAAATGAAATTGCAAAAAAATATATATTCTCCTATAGAACCACGAAATCAACGCCTACAACCTACAATGAGGAAATAAACGTTAGTTGCTGATTCAATTCATGTCCAATGAAAGTAGTAACAGCATTCTACATTCTTTTTTTTCACTTCGGAAAGGTCATGTCATGTATGTAAATAAAAATGCCCAGATTTTCAATAATCGCATATGCGTTCGAACCCAAGCGTACGCCAGAAAGAAAATACAGTTAAATAAACGCATTTCTTAGTTAACCGTAGAAGAGCAACCGAAATAACTCGAAAATTATCTTTTTCCTCGACTGGTCCACGTGTTTCAGTATTCCATTTTGTTAACTTGTTACAAACAAAGAAGATGTGCAATCTTACCTATTCAACCGCTCGTTCTCAAGTAGTTAAGTACGACGTTATACACGTGAGGGATTCAAATAAGGAAATAACAATGGACCTCTGCCACATTCGAGTCAACTATAAATATATCAAGAAAACACTATGAAATATGGGGAGGAACAAACAACCGGTACTGCGCGTATAACATGCCAGATTGACAAGATGTTGAAGAAGACAATTACGCGTGCGCCGTGATTTGGGCTGCGCGGTTTTGAAGTTGACAGCATTTCCGTATCCTGCTAGGTTGCCGTTTCTGATACAACTGTACTTGTCATGAACACAGCAGGACAGTGGTGGAATTCCGTGTACCATAGAATTCTATAGTCTACAGTTATGTCTTTTTCTCTCCTATGAATTCAACGATGATGACATCTCACTTATTTGATCGACTATGGAATCCTATCGCACATAGCATCCCACCCTAGAAGTGTGTTTGGGCGAGGAACACATGGCACGCGATATTGACATCTACCGAATTCAATATTATTCAAATTGGATGTGAGCAGGATGAGCACGCACGGAATTAGGACATGTTCCAGTTCAAATAATACAACATACAGTTAAAAATACGTCTATGTTACTTGATGACACCAGTATTGAAAAAAATATTACAGCACCAAATAAAATATGACCTTGCCGTAGAAACGCAATTGAGAAACACATATGTGAACTGTTGATATTGTCATACAGTTTTCCGGTACAAGGATCAAAAATGCATATCTAAATTGGCCTTAACCTTGAAATGATCTGAGGCCACAAAAATCATGATCCAATTAAACCCCATTTATAAGGTCAGGTGAAGTTCAGTTCAGGGGCAGCAGGGTGCAGGCGCTTGTTACTCATGAAGTGAGCAGTACCTGACTTTATAAATAGGGTTCAATTGGAACGAAATGTTTCCATAGCCGCTTTCCTGCTGCTACGGGAAGTAGCACCCAATAGAGTTTGTTACCCCTGAACTGAATCTGAAGTGAACAATACCTGACTTCACAAATGGTGCTTAATCGGAACAAGATATTTCTTGATCTGTCAAAGTACGTCAGGAGGTTCCCAGAGTAGACCAGAGCTACCCAGATTAGCCCAGAGCTACCAAGAGTAGCCAAGAGCTACTTCCTGTGGTAATTGAATAGCGTCTCATATCTTATATCGTAATGTCATGTTTCATGTCACTCACATGACTCATGTCTGTTGTCTATTTTCAAGTTCTGTGAGTGAATATGGAATGGAATTGGCGAAATTTAAATGAATATTTTGATTGAGAAAGATACTTTATTGAAAATGTTTCTCGTTCAAATTATATTTTCCCTAATTTTTTTGATTGTTTCATCAAGAAGCCAAGTAAACATCTATTATGATATAGAGCTTTTTTATATTTTGAATTTGTAATATTTTCAGTTTATCTCATTTAATTTGTTCGCTTTTATTGCAGATCAATTTCCCAAATAAGGGACATACGAACAATTGGGCTGTTTTGGTAGATACCAGTAGATTCTGGTTCAACTACAGACATGTAGCGAATGTATTATCAATTTATAGAAGTGTGAAACGTCTTGGTATTCCAGACAGTCAAATAATTTTGATGATAGCTGATGATATGGCGTGCAATCCAAGAAATCCAAGGCCGGCAACAGTTTTCAACAATGCCAATCAGCACATAAATGTATATGGAGATGATGTTGAAGTGGATTATAGAGGATACGAGGTAACTCGATTATTTGTAATGGGGAACAGGAATATCCAGAAAATATACTATTTTATTCAGATGGTTAATGTCGTTGCAGGTTACTGTTGAAAATTTCGTGAGACTCTTAACAGGAAGACTTCCCCCAGGCACTCCGAGGTCAAAACAACTGTTAACTGACGAGGGCAGTAATGTATTAGTGTATTTAACTGGCCATGGGGGAGACGGTTTCCTCAAATTTCAGGATTCTGAGGAAATAACCAGTCAAGAGATGGCTGATGCATTTGAACAGATGTGGCAAAAACAAAGGTGAAAATATTATTTGAAATTCACTGACACAACTTGACTCAGGGTACCTCAAGGTTCACTTTTGGGGCCTCGATCATTTCATCAAGACTATGATCTGAGAGAATTATGCAGCCACTTTTTTCCAAAGCATCCAAATAAGACTAGCCAAATAATTAATTCTGTAAATTTAAAAAAATGTCTCTTGCTTCAGGTACCACGAAACGTTTTTCATGATAGACACCTGCCAAGCAGCTTCCATGTATGAAAGGTTTTATTCGCCAAATATCCTTGCCGTCGGTAGTAGTTTGGTTGGCGAAGATTCTCTTTCGGTTAGTTCTGTATAACCATTTATATCTTCACCGTTATCATGCAAATTTTTTTTAGCATCACGTAGATCCGGCCATAGGTGTGTATATTATCGATCGCTATACATATTACGCTCTGGAATTCTTGGAAAGTGTGGACCCACAAAGCAATAAATCTATGGGAGAATTTGTGAGTGTATTTTTAGAAACTGTACTCAATATCATTCACTTGGTCACTATAAGTTTATTTATTAATTTGGTTTGTTTCAGTTGAGAGTTTGCCCTAAAAGCGTCTGCATTTCGACAGTCGGAGTACGAAAAGACCTGTTTCAGAGGAACCCCAATGAAGTGCCAATAACAGACTTTTTCGGATCAGTTCGGCCAATCGATTTGATCAAGGAAGTAGCTGTGGAGCCTGTTTCTGCTACTGCAATTAAAGTGGATGAAAAAGCAAATTCCAAGCCAAAGAAATACAGATACGTGGAACCTTTAGTAAATTTCCATACAATAATACAATAAATTATTAATCATTCGCGGATTTTATTCATTGTTTGCTAACAATTTTCTGGAGCAACATGATTTGAGGAATATTGTAGCACGACGGACATGTTGAGTGCGACAATCTCACCAGTAAAATAGAGATTTCTAATGGATTTCAGTGTTGTGCTGGGCTCCGTTGCCAGGTGTACCTAAAATGACTTCATTGGCTACTAAATTCCTTCTTAATCGACAAAACGCGGGAAATTCGAATATCTGTGATGAAACAAAATGCGGGAAATTCGAAAAGCTGATATAATAATTGAAAATGCGGGAAATTCAAAAAGCTGATATAATAATGTTTTCAATGAATATACAAACACAACATAATAAAAAGAGATATTTAATGAGTAACGGCATTAACGGCAACCACACATTTTTGAATAATCTCAACTCAACTCTATATCTGTCAGTCGTGTAACTTGTCACTTGCCAGCAATAAGACGTCAAAACAAAACGTCAATAGAGAGATTAAGGATATCACAGAACACGGAACACAGAGTTGAACGCAGCGCACAAAACAGGGTTGCGTTCGGTTGAGATACTGTAGTTGTACGTTTACACTGTGAAATCCCATTACCTCAACCTCTCATTCCATGGAAAAGCACATATCTGACTGAATGAAAATATCAGAATGACGTATATTGGCATGTTGGGTGAAAATACTAAATTTCCATTGAGAATACTAGGCTACTAAATGGAGTCGAGAAGTACTAAATTCAGTAGGATTATACTAAAAATCACAACCCTGATGGATTTGGAAACCCAAATAAAAAGAGACGAAAGTTCTTAATTTTTCCATCCTTGTTGCCAGGTGCGCGCTCTGTGATTGGTTACCATAATGGCGGTTAGTTTGGATGACATGACAGCTACAGTTGAAAATGACATTTATACTCCTTGACCTTATAGTAACCAATCACAGAGTACATTCCCTGGCAACAAGGACGGAAAAATTAAGAACTTTCGTCTCTTTTTATTTGGGTATCCAAATCCATTAGAAATCTCTATTGCTTTCGCACGTGTAATGTACACTATTTTTCCTACGACCATAATTTTACTAAATATCGATATCATAGACGTGTGCAAGAAAATCGAACAAAAAGGGTGGCAAATGCAAAATATTTTCCTTGAAACGATAACTATGTGATTAAAGTCATAATTAGACACTATTTATTACGACAAAATATTCCCACAAAGGTTTCTTAAAAAAAATTTGTTGTTATCAGCCTTCACAGATATACTTGCACTTGAATAAATGCAAATTGCATAGCATAGCATGGAAACATCTCAGATTAGAGAACATGGCAAGGAACTGAAGGAACATGGGGTGGTATTCCGTGTGCCATAGAATTCTTTAGTCGACAGTTATGTCACAGATTACAGTAAGCTTCTATAATCTCTGGTTATGTCTCTTTCTCTCCCATGAATTCAACCATAATGTCATCTCACTCATTCTGTTGACTATAGAATTCTGTGGTACACGGAATCCCACCCCAGCGGTAGTAGTACCCAGTGGAGCTTGTTAAAGTCAAAGTCAAAATATAATTTATTGTCAGAAGTTATAAAAACTTATAGACAAAGCTTTTTGGTTTTGGATTAATATTAAAATTGAATGGATGGTATTCCATGTACCCTAGAATTCTATAGGGGACAGAATAAGTGAGATGACATTATAGTTGAATTCGCGGTCGAGAAAGAGACATAACTGTCGACTGTCCATGGAATACTACCCCTGAACTGAACCTGAAGTGAGCCGTACATGACTTTATAAATGGGGATTAAATGGAACATGATTTAACGTGATCTGTCAGATCACTTCAGAAGGTACCCCGGCTACCCGGAGCTACTACCTGTGGCAATTGGAAAAAGGCTATAGTTTATAAAAGCAAGAATTCCTATCCACAACACTTCCCGATAGGCAATCCGAATAGACCAATCAAAACTCTATTTTAGTTGCGTCTGCGTGGTGTGCAATGTAAATTAAGTTGAAGGAAAAATTGCTACATTTTCCAAGATAATTTCCAATATTTCAACTTATCTACTATTGACTGCATATTTGCACTCAGTAACCAGTACTTGAGAGCTATATTTAAGATATAAACTTCACACTATGTATAAAAATGTAGCAATTTTTCCTTCCTCAACTTAACCTAAAATTACATTGTACACCACGCAGGCGCAACTAAAATAGAGTTTTGTTTCATAGGAATTCTTGCTTTATAAAAATACAAAACAAATAGTGGCTATTATTGTTTTTTCGTATTTTCATTTTCACTAGTTTATCAAAAAGTTCCATAATGGATACTGAAAAATTTGGATTCGGACAAGATGAAAGAAAAATACACCGTAACGATTTCAGTGAAGATTTTCAAATTGGTGCCGTGAAAAAGGATACAGGCGAAATTGATATCTTCACTAAATGCAGTACCTATTGTAACAGTTCTGGTAGCAATACTGAAACTGAAACAGCCTTTTTAGATCACAAACATGCTACTGACAGCCACCAAGAGCAACATGAAGCATTTGAGAGTTTATCAACAAGTGCATGTGAAATAGGGATCAAAAATGAGGACATTGATATTTTTTACGAAGATATCAAACGTGAAAGAGATATTTTCAGTTATGAAGTTTAGTCTGCCAATTACTGATTTCAATAATTTCTTAATGAGCAAAGATAAAAATTGAGGCTCTTTTTCACACGTAAATGAAGACGCAAATAACCTGTATTGTCTTTTAAAAGATAGTTCGTCTAACTGAAAATATCTTTCAATTGCGAACAACTTTTTCCAGTAACATTTTTCGATATTTTGTATAGTAATGCCACTTTACTCCATAGCGAAATTAGAATATCGGCCGATTCCCGCTCAACCGCACGCCACTGATAAAAACGGCTATGCGCATATTCAGTCTAATTGAATGCACAAACTTTTATATTGAATGAATTTTTTTGAGAAACCATTAGTTAAAAAGTTTCCCATATGGTTCCAAGTTTTTGGCGGACACTGTATAATAACATCTTTATTTGAATTTTGAAATAGGAAACCTGATATACGAAATATACAAAAGAAGAGTAAATAAAGCAAACACCACGAAATATATATAAAAATAGTAAGAAAAAGTCAAAATTTGAAAATCTAAAATAACATGCAGATGAAAGAGAATAAATAAATAAATCAGCAAAATGAATAAGAATATTCACATAATGAAAATATTCGGCTTGGTTTGATAACAGATTAATTGATTATGTCCAGCAATAAAAACAACAACAAAGTAAAATAGTTTAATGAAATAACATGATTAAAAACAATGATCAAAACAATGACGTGTATCCTTATTGATCTCCTTATCTTTCCAGATTAACGAGTTCATGGTACTCCTGAATGCAGTTCTGTTTATATGTATATTATTCAAATTTATGGTCCTGATATTATGAATGATTTTGTCCAAATTGAGGAACCGTTTAAAATATTCTGGCGCCATACCATTTACTATTTTGAATACTAGAATCACTGTGAAATAGTAGATTCTATATTCAACTGACAACCAATTCAAACAGTTTAGCATACTTTTTATGAGAGTAAGACGATTTAGATTACCCTCATTCTACGGTTTGGAGTTTCTGTAGCATATTCAGTTTATTGAGATTGAATAGAAATAATATAGACGCACAATAATTAAAATGAGGCTGAAGGATAGTTTTGTGAACTGTATCTTTGGACTGTATGGACAAATGTTCGGTCCGGAAGTGATACCAACTTACGTTTTTGAATGGAACTCCCTGTATATTATCACATTTCTGAAATCTGCATAGTTTTCCGAATCCAATGATGATACCACATAAGTGACATTTCAAAGAAAATACAATTATTTTGTTCTAATTTAGTGTTGAGAAGTTACTAAGGAGGCTTTGAAAACAATGAAATTATTTCTTCAGATTGTCAAATAAATATTTGTTGGTTTATCGGTGTTTTTATTGTGTATTGGAAAAGTCTTTTTCTACGCCCATGTCTGTAAACGTCAAAAATCGCACTGTCAACATTCCTTGTGAATGACATTTAAAAATAACATGCACGTAATGAGATCTCATAACATACACGTGCGTTTTGAGAAGAAAACTTAAACTTCTTGGTTTAATTAAATTACAATTGAATTTTCATTTACGTAAGACTTTATTTGGTCTATTTACACAAATTTATTCAATTAAAAAACATTTAGCATTAGCGAGATATATTTAGGATTGAAAGAGTGATGTCCCTAAATGTAGGCAGCACGTTGTGCAATTTCTTTAAAAAATTAGCATGCTATGAAAATAAATGTCATGTCATTTATATTGTCAATTTCTTGAACAAAATATAATGGTATTTACGACTATGTCTGATAGTAGTGAAAGTGATGAAATTATGAGCACTCCAAAATGAATGGGCATAGAAAAAATATAGTACGTTACACGAGTTGTAAGCCCATTACGCACTCATGAAATTTATTTACTTTTTCATTTCGTGCGTAATGGGTTACTTACAACTCTTGTTATGTAATATACTATTACATTTGTTGTTTTTTTTGTTCAAAATGCCACACATTTATAAATACAAGGGATGAAAAAGTGGACATGTTAATTATTTATGAGGAATGTAGAAAAAATGCCGTTGCGGCTAGAAACCTCTATGTCGACCGATATCCTGATGAACTATGCCCAGCGAAAAATTATTTTAATCGTCTTGAAAATCAATTCCGAAATGATCCCGAAGAAAACGTTATCATCGACGAAGGAACGAAAATTAATGTTTCAGCCCGAATAGAAGTTAATAAGACTGTTTCTTTAAGGCAAATTGGGTTTGAATTGGAAATTAGCCACCAAACGCAAAGTCGAATTTTGCACAAACATAATTATAAATATTTCAAATATCAATTGCACCAGCACCTGTACGAAATTAATTATAAACGTAGGATGGAATATTGCAATTGGATCTTGCAGAATAATGTACAGCCAAACGCAATGCTTTTTTTGAGAAGGATTTTATTTTCGTAAGAGTCTAGGTTTACAAATATGGGATTATTTAACCAACAAAATACCAGGTATTGGTCACAAGCAAATCAAAAATTTACTTAGGGTAACTTTCAAGTGCGGTTCGGTTTCAATGTTTGGCTTGGAATACTTGAAGAACCCTTATTGACTGGAGCTAGATACTCAGGATTTCTGCAAAATTAAATTGAGGACAGGTTTACTGAATTACCTGTCCATTTACGACAGATAATGCATTTCCAACAAGATGGCGCTCCTTCCCATAATTCAAGAATAGTAATTGATTACCTTCAACAGGCATTCGAAGAAAACGTAATTTCGGCGAATGGTCTAGTGCGATGGCCTCCAAGGTCACCTGATTTGACACCTCTTGATTCCTTTGTTTGGGGCAATTTAAAAAACATTGTCTATGTTTTTTAATAATTTTTTGTATTTCAAAGCCACCTCAGTTACTTCTAAATTAGAACAAAATAATTATATTTTTTCATTTTTCCCTAGCAGTAATTTAGATTGTATTCATCGCACGTTTTATTAGGGGGCGTCCATAAATTACGTGAGGTGTTTAAGGGGGGGAGGGGGTCGAGTCAAATCTCATCTAATCTTACGTTGGAGAGAGGGGGGGTCTCGGCAAATATCACGCAATTTTTTTTCTGATTGAAACAAAAAAAAAATTATACTATTTTGGTCCATTTAATCCAGATTGTACATGCATTCCGGACTTTAAAGAGCATGACGGAAAGTCATTTGCTCCATTTCTAATACGCCACTGCCTACCGATTCAACCGCTGAATGCCTTCATCAGCACGCCTTATGATCTCTATTGCCCAAGTGTACGTGATGATTTAGAGAAAAGATGCTGCAGTACATGCGGTATTTACTTTGCATCTAGCACAAGAGCTGCAGAGCACAGACGATCAGCCCACATTGCACCAGCTAAGCAAGCGCGTATGTTCCGAAAAGTGCGACCCACACGGATTGTCACAAGACGAGCTAATGAATTACTTTGTGCAAGTGCCAATGGCTTAGAGTGGCTAGATCAGAACGAAGTTGAAGGATCAGATGATTTTACTGAAAATCATATGGACATGTTGGTTCCAATAGTCTCTCTTGAGACCGTGCATGATTCTCCATGGACTGAATTAGAGTAGATACTCTTTTTTAATCTAAGTAGTTACGATTTAAGTATTCTATTGTTAAATTTTTATTACACTTATAATTAAACTCTCAGCAACATTGATTACTAGTCATAACTAGTCGTAAATAAAAGCACGAAGCAAATTTGTTTTTTTCTTTTTACAATAACAATCCAACACGTTTACGTAAGAAACTCACATTTTGAAAAATCTCACGTGAGATTGGGAGATGGGGGAGGGGGTTGAATAAAATCTCACGACATCTCACCAGGGGGGGAGGGAGGGGCAGAAAATTAAAAAAAACACCTCACGTAATTTATGGACGCCCCCTTACCAGGTATGAATAAATTCCTTATAATAGTACTAATAAAGGTTCCATTTGAAAAAATTGAGTTTTACCCCAAAATCGATTACAATGAACTTTATTTGCTCATAAAAAACGCAATATAGTATTTTTGACTGAATTTCGATTTTTCTAGCATTAGATGGGTCAATTGGAATAAATCGGAACCATCATGACACACTTAAATGGAAAACTAAAAATTAAAATATCAAAAATTTTGACCTTTGAAATGTCACTTGGTATCATTGGATTCAGAAAATTATGCAGATTTCAGAAATTTAATAATATACACGGTTCAACTAATATACAGCGTGTCCCATTTAAAAATCACTTCCGGCGAAACCAAAAGTGAAAAAAAAAATCCTTTGTAGGTGAAAAAGTGTCGGTTATCATGTATATGGGATACCCCAAATTTCAATCAATTACCTTTAAAAGTAACGGAGATACGGGGGGTATGCCATGATCCTGTTACGCCCGGTATATCTTGCTTTCATTAGAACTCTTCCGAAAATCTCCTGGATTTTCGAGTGCAATCTTGTAGCGAAACGATAATATTGATGTATAAAGAAATGCTATTGATTTTCAACCACATAAAAGGTTGGTTCAAAAAAAGGACGATTTGCAAGGAAAATTGACAATGCCACAAACGTTTAACAAGTATCAGTGAATAAAACGAACAAAAGAGTGCAAAAAATGTATTAGCATTTTTACACAGTTATCACATAGTGAAAAATATTCAACGCTCTCATTTCAAAATACGAACGTAAGGACTGAACACAGTTTTACAGCTTTTTCAAAGTTGTTTTAGTACATCATGGTGGGTAGATTAAAAATTATGTGATAATAAAAAAAAACAATATCCAACAACAAAAATATTATTTATATAACTATTTTTTTACGTCTCTCTAGTTCATTCAAATTATTGTTTTGAAGACAGTCTCTTTCCTTTTACTACAACGGGTTTGTTTTTGATGATGCCCTTTTTACGTTTGATGCTCTGAAAATAAAAAAACTCAATTTATAAACAGTACAAAAACACCTTTTTCGACAAACTATGATCATTTGAATCAATGTGCCGGTTAAACCGGAAGTGGTGAATTTGCGGTAATGGAGTCAAAATATGCGTATTTGAGTAATACATCGATGTACCAAATTTGAAACCTGTAAATGTATTATAGAAAATTGGGGGGCGTACCTCACCTCGTGGTCAATTGGTATATTATACTGGCGAGACTTGGCTAAATGAGGGACACACCCGCTCAAAATTATAGCAGGACTTAAACGTAACGAGTTCACGGCAAGCGTTTTTTGCGCCACAACATCTGAATTAAAGTATATTTTGACTTTGAAGCTAATAACAGCGTGACAGCAGATAACTAGAAAAATTGTATTTGTCATGTTATAAAAGAAGAGCAAAAAATGTGGGACTTGGATACTCACGTCGAAATATGGCTGAACCTCTTTTTGTCACTTCTGGTTCCGACAACAGTAATGGTGACGATTCTCGGACAAATTCCGATCAAACCTCAGATAACCTCAAGTTTCCTTTTATAATTATTTGTGATTTTTGATGTTCGAAAATCATTAACATGAACTTTAATGAAAAATTTTGTTCATTATATTTGAACGAACATTTTACATAAACGGTTGTATTTCTGTTATGCATACGTCAATATCTCTAAAAATGCAATACCTTCATATAGAATATGTTAAATATGCAGAGACATAATAATATTACTATTCCATTATACAGGGTGGGTCTTCCTAAGAATCCAAATACCGCAGAAATAAACATTCAATTCAAGCTATGCATGTTTTGGATAAAAAATATGGAAAGTAATCAATATCTCAAAAACTGTTAGAGATAGGTGAAGAAAAGTGAAGCATCATTAATCAGAGAATAATAAGTTCAAAATTGCGGTAATATACAGGGTGTCCCATTTGAAATAACAAAAATGCTGTTACTTTCTGGTATGAGCGGCAACGCTGCATTGCCGAATCTTTTTTAGATCGATAGACCCACTGGCGGATCTAGGGAGTGTTTCAGGGGGGGGGGGCATGAGTTGATAAATTTTTTTAACCAAACTTGTGTGTATACAGCTTTGTTCCATGGGGGGAGGGGGTAATTCGTGGCGCGGAAGTGAGAGAAAATAGAAAACAGCCGCAGGCAAAAATTGTTCTTGCTCAAGGTCAAATGCCTTTAAATTGATAGATTTGTCAGCGGAGTATCATAAAGGTGGGAAAAGTCAGTTTGTTTCATCATTTAATATGAAAAATGAAAAAATAATTTAACGATATTAACAGATGCATTCTGAAACTAAATACATTTAATTTAACATACATAGGTATATATGAGGGGGCGTGTTTATCCCTATTACCTCCCCTTATTTACGCGTCTGTAACCAAACTAATAAAATCCTTAAGAATATGAACTGAAATCTCACTGATATGTTTGGGGACCTAATGCGAAATTACCCTTTTTCTTCAAAACTAACTGGAATAGAATTATTTTTTGTTTGTGCGGTTTCCGCTAAAAAACAACAACTTAATTCCTTTGTTTTTGAATATTACCGCTCACCGCCACCGCTCACGGTTTACCGCTAATGGTAAAATGCCTTTTATTGATGTCCACCCAGTCCCCGAAAGTAATTATTTTTCTTCCATCGCAATCTGTTTTGCCGCCCTTTGATTTAGCCGCCTGTGTTCTTTTCACATTTTCGCACTATATAAAAGAATATTTCTGTTTCACGGTTGTATTGGATGATGAATGACTCCTATGAAATTCAAAAACGTGTTGACTTGGGATGTTTGAGTGTTTGAGATAACATTTAATACGAAAAATACGAATACGAATAATTTTGGTATGCATAACGTGTCTTTTCTTCTTGTTAAAAATCAATCCAGGTTTAGTTACATATCCACACTGGTTGTTGAACCAATATTAGGTACTTATATTCAGAACTCTAGCGGAGGGGGGGCATGCCCCCCTCCCCCCTCTCAGATCCGCCACTGGATAGACCAAGAGCAATTATTTGAGCCACCGAGTTTTCAGAATGATCCCGTTTTCCGTAAACGTCCAAGATACCATCGACCGAGACGAACCCTGTAGTTTTTATAAAAAAAAATATTTCCGTACCTCTTCTTTGCGTCTGTTGGGCATCCTATACCTCAGAATAAGTCTCTTGACTATTATGTCCCTCTTATAGTATAGACAAGAAACAGAAGACTCTACGCACCATACGAATTTAAAATATAATTACCTTTTTCGAAACGTAGTTCGGCGATTTAACCACTCTACCCGCTACGGGTATCCTCGGTCTGTTGAACTCGTCCGGTTTCTTCACCCTGCAAACAACACACCGACCGTAACATCTCCACTCGACCGAAACCTCAACCGCCCTCACCTGTAAATCCTCACCAGCCAGTGCTCCGTGGTGTACGCCTCCTCCAGGTAGGTCAGATCGAAGTCCATGTTGCCGATGACCGCGTTCCTGGTACGGTCGAATCCCGCCGGAGATCTGTAGTCGAGTTTGAGCTCGCCGAAGCGGTAGTAGCTCAATTTGTACATGAGGCAGTTCAGCAGCGTCGGCGATCCTTCCGCGTCTATGCGGAACTCGCCGTTCTCCGTGAAGTAGTCGCTCTCGCGTATGTCCTTCGGGTGCTCGCCCTCCGCTATGCGGACCATCCACAGGAACTTGTTTATGTCGTCGCCGGAATAGCCGATGACCCCTCCGAATATGACGAGCACGTAGTCCACGTCGAGTGCCGTCATTATTTCGTAGGCGGCGCTTTCGTTCGAAGACATCGCTTTGCCCACGAGCGCTATGTGGCTGTTGTTCCAAGTGTTATTGTCTACTAGCGTCGTCCGGTTCGCCATTCCCGCTATTTGGTAGCCGTAATCCCACCTAACGATAAAAAAAAAACAATAAAATTTTATGGCGCCCAACGTGGGGACCGAAATTAAAACTTTATTCAGAGACACGGAATATCTTACCAGCTCATCACCCTCGCTTCGTCGGCAGTGTTCTGGGACAGCCAGAAGTACGCCTCTCTGAAATCGTCTAGGATCTGCCTGGTGCCGTCGCTTCCGTACGAAGCTAACACTATGCTGGGGCTGGAATAAGCGTTGCTGGTCACCCAAGTACAATGGACGGCGAAGAGCATCAGCAGCAACAAAACGATAACGGTGACGATGCTGCGCAGATTCGGACCGATCGAGTCTGTCTCCTTTGATTGCTCGTGTTTCATTTTAGGTACTCGGCCCGCCTTCAAGAAAAAAAAATATTGGTCAGTATGAACAATTATAAGAGAAAAACAAGGTTGAAGTATAACATTGTGACAGTTTTGGGGTGTTTTACTTTGTTCACGGCCAAATCAGAGAATGAAGGATTTAACTTCCTGCAATTTCCAAATTATTAGTGGTATCGTAGTCTCTACAATTTGTATGTAATGTACGGTAACTAGAATTATTTATAAACGTAAGTACAGAAAAAACGCAGATGAAAAAGTTACCTCTCACGCAAATCAGTACATGTTCGACGAAAGTAAAAGTTTATATGATTTTTTATCGGGACTACAGATTGACCTCGAATGATACTCTAAATAGTTGAACACTGCGCGCTCTCTGCCTTCTATCTCTACAATATTTATAATAAATACAAATAAAAAAACTTATAGGAAACGTGATATTTGCAATAAAAGTGTAAAAAAATCGATTTTTTCACCTTTGACCTTGGAATATCTGTAGTCGCGGACATCCTACAATAAATAGGTTTTGAGACAAGTTTTAGCTAGGAATCACACTGACCGACCAGCATCGACCGTCCAGCAACGACCAAAAATTGAAAGGGGTCAATAAAAACTTTCAAACTCACACTGATCGATCAAAATTTTCAGCAGATTGCAATTTTAAACATGGTCTTCAAAAACCGGTTGAAGACGATCATTCAGTGTGAGTTATCCGATAAGAATACACGTTTTGGAAATTTTGGTCGTAGTTGGACGGTCGCGGTCGGTCATGGTTGCTCAGTGGGCCTGCTGCCTTAGGGTGCCAAAATAAAGGTTTATACAAGTTTATAGCTGACTATCTCTCGTTCCGAGATACTTGCACTTTTTTGACTAACGAAGCTAAATGCTTTCAGAGGTCCCGGTAAAAATAAATTTAGAATGTAACGATATCAATGAATATTATGCTCCGATGCAGAAACCGTTTCCAAAGAAATCCAATTATTCCTCAACCCACCATCCACTGTGTTATTTAAATAATATGTCCGTTTCTAAATCCTCATATTTCGCGGGAGAATTTGAGATCGTCATATTTCAACTTTAGATCCGTTTAGAGCAGACTACAATGCTTACAAAATTACCCAACCAAAACTTCTAAGCAAACTCCTTATGTACAAAGCTACCGTATCTTCCAAACAAACTTTCTAGATCTTACAGTCAAGAATATCCTCCATATCCAAACACTAGCTAGTGATTGAAGCAAATTTGTCAAGTTTGATTGTCAAATGAACATTTTCTCAACCATATGTAAAGTTAACAAGGCGCTGGTTTTTCACGTCTCTTCAAACGAACAGAGGGTGCTTTTCAAGTCAATTAGGTTAGTAGCATCTAGGCCATACTGTTATTCGCACAAGCTTAAACACATTTCAACTCCTTACCGCATTGGGAGTCGATCCACCTACAGATTTCCCAGTTTTCGCTTTCGTTTCTTTCTTCACCTTACACAGATATGAAAAAAAAAGTTGACAATAGACCAAAGACACGAAAAAAAAAAAAACATTTTAATTAAATTCTGGCTGCTGGTATTCCAACTAAAGATATTCTTGTATCAATCAGTGAATTTCTATTAATGAATGCGAGCCATGATATGACGGAAAACGGCAGTATACAAAAGCTGAATTCTTTAAATTGCATAGTTTATAAACTGTAGTATGTATGCCTCATCCACACAAAATATGGATTAACAACTATGAAAATATGAAAGCTAACGCGGGTTAAGCAGTCGCTTTAAGCGGCAAATTCCAGGGAGCGGCAAATTCTGATTATGGAATTCAAATACCCTACAATCCTCGATAGAAATTATTTTCCAGCCAAGCGCATTTAGTAAAATGCGCTTTTGAAATTTGCCGCCAAAAGCGGAAGACTCCAGAGAGCGGCAAATTCGGATTATGGAATTCAAATACCCTACAATCCTCGATAGAAATTATTTTCCAGCCAAGCGCATTTAGTAAAATGCGCTTTTGAAATTTGCCGCCAAAAGCGGAAGACTCCAGAGAGCGGCAAATTCTGATTATGGAATTCAAATACCCTACAATCCTCGATAGAAATTATTTTCCAGCCAAGCGCATTTAGTAAAATGCGCTTTTGAAATTTGCCGCTGAAAGCGGAAAACTCCAGAGAGTGGCAAATTCTGATTATGGAATTCAAATACCCTCCGATACCAACTAGAAATTATTTTTCCAACGCCTGCGCTGATAGAAAAAGGCACTTTTAAATTTTTCCGCTGTAAGCGGCAAATTCTGCTTATGGAATTCAAATGCTCTACAATTCACGATAAAAACTATTTTCCAGCACCAGTGCTAATAGTAAAATACGTTTTTGAGATTTGCCGCTGTAAGCGGCAAATTTTAGGACGCGGCAAAATTTGATTATGGAATTCAAATACACTACGATACCAACTACAAATTATTTTCTCAACGCATGCGCTAAGAAAAATGCACTTTTGATATTTGCCCCTATAAGCGGCAAATTCCAGGGAGCGGTAAATTTTGATAATAGAATTCAAATACCCTACAATCCCCGTTAAAAATTATTTTCCAGCGCCAGTGCTCAATAGTAAAATCGTCCTTGAGATTTGACGCTATTAGCGGCAAATTTCACAGTGCGGCAAATTATGATTATACCCTACGATACCAACTAGAAATTATTTTCCCAACGCCTGCGCTAATAGAAAAAGGCACTTTAGAAATTTGCTGATATAAGCGGCAAATTCTTATTATGGAATTCAAAAACCCTACATTACCAACTTGAAATAATAATTCCGACGCCTGCGCTGATATAAAAAAGCGCTTCGAAGATTTGGCGCTATAAGAAATAATTTCCAAACGCCAGCGCTAATCGAAAACGGCGTTTCGTCTCGAAAAATCGAAACATGTTCTGTTCAAAACAGAAAAATTGGGCTGCGGTAAAATATATGCCATGTAAGCGGCAAAATATGTGCGGCTTGAAGCGGCAAAATTCCTATTCTGGGCCTGAGTTAACTGTTTAGATAGATGTATTATGGTAAGAGTCACACCCGCTTTTTAACCTACCGATAACAGCCTTGACTATTTGGTACAGGTCCAGAGTGTTCGTGTCATGCTATGTTATAGTTGTATCATTTGCGCTGAGTGTGCAATTTCCAATTTCAATTGAATCAATGCATACAGCATGAAGTACAGTAGGCCAAATATAGTTCCTTGAGGAACTCCTTTTTAATTTTCTGATTGCAACTTATTTCAATCATCAAATGATATTGCTTTCAGTGTCAATTATAAGACCTTGTACCTGTTTGGATAATAATTTTTTTTTTTCAACTGGTGTTATTCACCAACTACTTCTACTACCTATTCATACATTTAAAGTTTTTTATAAAATAAACGTCTGTTAGTAAATGAAGTCGTTGTTTTCTACATACTGATTTTTTCCAGTCGATTGAACTCACCTTGTCATACAGCCTCTTACTGGGCGTGCTCTGTTCCTCTTCTTCGCTCTCCTCGTTCCGAGCACTGTCATCCTCTCTCAAGAACACTTCGAGCAAACCGGAGAAAGCAATACCGCTCAGCATGCAGACAACGGGAGTAAGCGTCAGCATCAGTCGCACCATCACCCCTGCGAAGTACACAGCACTCAAGGCGTACAACACAACTGAAAAACAAAGAGCATTACAGAAAGAAGGTCGTGGCAGGTAATTTTCGAGTGAATAGCGGTTTTCAGGATCATTGGTCGTGGTCCAGATGTAAGTCTACCCTAAGTTTGGCCTATGAACTGCGGCAGACGCTTTTCAAAGGCGATGTGGCAATAGACGCAGCGCTCGATGAAAAACAAACAAGATGAATAAGATCATAACACTCCAACAGCATGAAGTAATTACAGTTCGATTATTATATCTTTACCCGTGCGTCATCAATTCATGATTGAAGAAATCACACACCCTCTATCGAACATCTCTTTCTATCAAGCGCTATTAGCGAATCAAAATTCGTTAACATTCGTCTTCTAAGCTAAGAATTATGGTATTGTGATGATTGATTAAAACTCAAAACAGTGAAAAGAGATAGCCATAAAACCGACAGTGTTTTGCATTTCAACTAAACTTGCCCAAGAATTTGTTTTGACTAGCGTAGTACCATCAATTGCGTCATTGTTTTCTGTCATTGGGGTATTGTTTGTCGCCAGTTTTACTTTGATTTGCAGTCGAATATATCTAAAAAACTGTTATATTCATAGCTAAACGTCTCTTGGAATCATTACTTCCAAAGTAAGTACGATACAATGCGTTTTATTTACAAATACTCTTTAAAATTTCCAACCTCACAATTGACATTTGTGACTATAATCCCGTACTGCCGGAATATTCACACAAAAGTTATTCATAGTGCGAAAATCCTAATGAGAAAAAAAAAACATTAACTAAATCTCTAAATATAGGTAAAAACATTCACAATATATTTGAACTATTTTTTTGATTATTCCTGCAACTAATTCACAAGCACAACAATTTGTATTGAAAGGGAAAGAGCGAACGGTGGACCTTTTTTTTTACCAATTTTATCTGTTCAAGAGGTAACAATTGAAACCACAAAAGAAATGTCATAACTTTTCTTTACTGTATTTTAGAGAGTTGCAGATGCACTTAAAATATCTCGAAAAACGGTGTACATCAAAATAAGAAACGAAAATAAACCCATTTCATTAACACACACTGAATCACTCATTGAAAAATGGTATGAACAAGAAAAGCTCCTTAGTGATATGGTTATTAAACCCATTATTATAAACATTGGTGACAGTTCTGAATCTGAAAGGGATTAAATATATTAATTTTGTTTTTCCTTTCATAACTGGACATAGTTCTACATGCTCGCAATACATAAATGAATGTATGAATACAATTTCTGTTAATCATGTGTTGAGTATCTCATTACCAAATTATATTTCAACTGGTGTATTTATACTCCTCAGATATTCATTTATTTATCATTGTACAGTGTGTCCTTGCATCCATGCACGAATAGGTAATTGAAAAAGTTTGAATACCTAAGTCTAGAAGATCACTTTTCTGAGTTTCAGTAATGTTTGAATGGAAACTCATTTTTTGATATCAAAGTAGGCAAAGGTTTTGGAAATATTGCACTCCAACCGTTTTCTGAACAACTTTTTTCGTCAACTCTTACATCTACAGAAATTGCATTAATGTGGATATCAGGATTTGATGGATTTGTGTCGAACGGCTGCGGAGGTATGGATAAAACAACTTCCTTATATGAGTGTGACTGAAATTAGAACACAGTAGGGAGGTCAAAAGTTTCTAGTAAACTCACTGGGCAAATGAGGAAATTCCATGAACATATCTCTGCCTCCATGTTTCATTATCCTATCAAACATTGGAACATTCAATATGCTCACTGGACGGCACTTTTTGACATATTTGGAAAATAAAGGAAAAAAGGAAAGGAGAAAAGGGGGCGAACCCATGAGTGTGTATCACACGGTATTCTGTTGGAACTAAAAAAAACTCTTATTGTCTGAAAATTTGAAAATGTTAATTTAGTTAATTCAGTAATTCATTATCCTACCTCATTACCTACACGTTGTAATTTTATCGGGATATTAGCCATAGCATTATACATTAGACGATATTTTGACTAAAACCTCTCGACTTATTTCATATGCATAACTTTAATGACGCACGGGTAAAGATAAAATAATGGAACTGTAAGCTAACGATTTATATTATCAAGACTATTTTAAAATGTAATTTTCATCACTAGAACATTAAAATTCAAGGGAGCTTTCACTCCCAGATAATATCATTGATATAAAAGACGAAGGGTAAAAGTCTTGTTATTGTACTGCCGAATTATTATAAAGATCACTCACCGAAAACTCTCTCGTCATTGATATTCTTTATTGTGTACCATAACCCAGCCGGGAAAGTGGCCACTAGTATGTGCAAGTCGAAGAAAAATGAGAACCAAGTGGTGGGTTGATGTTCCGAGACGGAAGCGATGATGGGGATGTGGATCTTGGCGTAGCCGGTGTCCCACAAGGAGTAGAATCTGAAAAAGGATTGACCAATTTTACCGAAGGGAAAAGCTGGAATTGATCTTATACGAGTGCTTGAAAA
Organism: Chrysolina americana; assembly: GCA_958502065.1. Classification (NCBI taxonomy): domain Eukaryota; kingdom Metazoa; phylum Arthropoda; class Insecta; order Coleoptera; family Chrysomelidae; genus Chrysolina; species Chrysolina americana. Next base: position 49,951,642 of record OY293421.1, on the reverse strand, counting down.
TCGTATCGTCGTACGTCTAAAAGTAAAAAATAATTGATTTAGATATGTGACGTCTATTTTTTATACACCAACTGAAAACTGCTTGGTTAATACTCTTGCAAGAAGGGCATGGTCTTCCATATCTCCATTATGGTAATAGATAGATGAATCATCAAAATGATACTATTTTCTGAGCACTAGAAAGTGAAAATGATGGAACTTACACAGGATGTTTAGTTTTTTATGGGCGGGCCCCAACTTTGTTTTTATTAAATGCCAACTTGGATTATCCTGTATATTATCGATCCATATGATATACAATATTTTTTTTTAAAGAGCTTGTATTTCAAAAAATGGCAATTCTTATTTCTTCGCCATAATCTTAATGAATGACTTCTTTTACCGCGATCTTTCATCTGGATGCCTTCTATCGAGAATAAGTTCTACTAGCCAGTAAACAATTCCTGTCTGAATCACCTAATATGAAAATAATATCAATCAAATCAATTTTTGATATCAACATTTTGATTGAATTGTGGCAAAACTTATTGATACAACATTCGCTGACTATTCCAAATCTCATATTGGCATTCACTAAAGATTTCAATACATATACATACTGGCAGACAGATATTTTGACCTTCCAAACTAATTGATTTTCAAAGATTCAATTTAGTCGCTCTTACTTGAAAGGTTGTTGGAAACTGGAAGATAATGGAACAAATTTCGAGATAATTGAAAGTATTGTGAATATTTCAAAACATACATACAGAGTGGTGGTCGAATTCACAACTTGTTCATCTTCTAAACGCGTGATAGTGTACCTGAGTGCTGTGTCAACATAAGGGCAAGTCGGGATTTTGTGGAAAAAGCGCCGGGTAGCTGAAGTTTCCATCCCGACGGCCCAAAGTTGCCAGAATTTATATTTGTTTCGGGACTTTGGAAGAACTTTTATTTTTGTCGTCGATTTCAATTCCGAATAAGCTCTGAAAAGAGCTCTCGGAAATACTTGCATCTCAGTGTGAATACGAATTCTTTTATATCTTTGGTGGTGTTTCCCACCGAAATTCCACTTGGAACAAAACGCCAGGCCGTAGATTTCAGATTTACAACTTATGATCACCAAAACCACTGATATCAGGAATATAAACGGACTCATGTTTTCTGGACCCCCGTGGGTCGTCAGAAAGAGTCTCACCGGAGACTCTGGCCTCCAAGTGGACTCTGGCACTTTTTCGAGCTGAAATGCTCAAATTTATACTTTGCCGCACTCGGCCGATATTGCGTCTGACCAATCAGAGCGCTCGGACCGAGTGGGCGGGGCTTCGCTGAACTGCGAATTCTGTCTCTGGATTTATCTCGAAAAATCCAACTTTTCTAGAGAATTCTTTTGCAAATTTTAAACGAACTTTCGAATGCACATATTTTACAAAATCAGTGGGTTTGGGGGATCATGACAGCTGTCGACACGATTGGGCGGAGCTAAAAAAACCTTTTCAAACAAATGGGCAATACGTGTTGAAAACCCATAAGACATTATTGATTTGATGACTTTGCTTATTTCCTTCAAGTAATGATAATCGATATTATTTTCAAAAAAGGGTCGGTTAGTTGAAACTTCTTGTCGAAAATACCAATTCCAATGTTTGGAATGGTTCACCCACTTTGACGTCACGCATAGGAAGTCTATTAGAGGCATGGAGCGATATTTAAAAGAAAGGGTTGCACAGAAACTGCATCAAATGAAGGAATTAGAAGGATCGCAGTCGTCAAATATGGATTTTGGCATAAAAAGGCCGTTTATTAAGATTACGGCGAAGAATTAGGAAGAATTTTCGAAAAAAAAAAGCTTTTTAAAGAAAAACTATTGGCGCTTCTCATGGATGGATAATATACATGGCGTTCAATTTAAAATAAAGAATATTTCAAAAAAAAATTATTTACAATGTGTGGCAGGCTGTTTTTCACAAATGGCACAACTTTATGATTTCAAATATTATTAGCCATTCTAAAAATATCGAAAAACCATCGATATTTCCGAAAAAACGATTTCGATTAAGTACCTTTCATTTCTCATGTAGAAACTGAAAAACTCATAAAAACTGAAGGTGCAATTTAAAAAAAACAAAGTTGTAAGCCGCCCAGGAAAACTGAACATTCATTGGGATCGCACGTTGAAACGCTAGGACCCCGTTAAACCGACATGTATTTTCAAACGATGTATTTTGAGGCATCCTGTGTGAGTTTTTTCCTAATGGCACGTCCTATATACGTTTCGATGGGTCGTTCAGTATACATTATTTTTCAAACATGTTAATGTGACACCTTGAAATTTTTTTCTTCTGACACACTTCAATAGTATTACGTTTTTCAGAGACATAACATCGATGATACGCCCTGCATACGTTTTTCAATGACTTACCATAGATGCAGTCATTTAATTTCTCAAACAACGTATTTTGAGACATCTTGTATATGTTACCGTAAAGCCGCCACTTTTTTCTTATACGCTTACACCCTGTATAACCTCATCAGGATCACACGTTGAAACGTAAGGACACAGTTGTACCGCCATAATTATTTTCTCTAACGAGAAGTTATTTTTTTTTATTGACCACTAATTTTATGATACGTTCCTTATTGGGACGCCCTGTACAAACATTATGTTAAACTGAGATGTTTTTCATTGAATGATGTATTTCGAAACAGTCCCACATCCCCTACTCCAATGATTAATTCTACAACCGGCAACACCCCATCTCAATCAGCTCATTCTCAAACGTTAACTTCATTACACTTTCAACTGAATCGCTTCGATTATAATCGATTTCGATGCACAGTCTATCCTTCTCCGCACCGATTACGTCACAATTGTCTCTTTCCCACTCACTGGCGCCTCTCAACTGCAATAACGCCTCCACGTCAGCAGCGCCATCTAGCGGTGACTTTTGTACTAGTGCGCCAGTACTGTCGTAGTTGCCCCACTTTGATGGGACGGCACAACTTCATAATTTCGAATATTATGAGCGATGAATTGTGGAAAAAAACAGCTGCCATGATGAAAATCTCGAAAACCGTTAATATTTTCGAAAAAAAAGATTCACATAAAGTACCTTTGAATTCTCTCGTAAAAACCGAAAAATACAGGTTGCTATTTAAAACATCTTGAAGAGCATAGAATAATTTCGCTGATGGAATCATCTATCTACCCTTAATTTCGAATAGAAGCGGAGAATGACCACAAAACATGTTTGAATTTAAGAATATTGACAAAAAAAACGAACTCGAACTCCCCTCACTTACCAATTTTCAGTAGAATCATCTTGAATTCATGAATTAAAAAAAATCATAATCTACGACCCCGAAAATCCCCACGTACCAAACAAATATAAACAAGAAGGCGAGTATAAGGGTGTGACAATAGAAGACAACTCTTGGACTTGCTATAATTTCAACAATTCCAATTTTTTTTTGTGTTCCTCACCTTCCGCTCCACGGTGCGACATATCCAGCGTAGGTCAAAAGAACTACTGATAAAAATACCACCGCAGCCGATGCAAGACCACCGAATACCACCAACGATTTGAACTCGGATTTTGACATCATCGATTGCAGGTACTTCAAAACAGCTACAGCAAACATCAACGCAAAAACACCTGTAAAAAAAATTGTGAAAAAAAATCAGCTACAATTTTCTGCAAAATAAAACACTTTTTCGTTATGTGATATTTTTCTTACCACCAGCAGCCATGTGTTCACTGGTACGGATGGGTTGGAACCCGACGAACGGTATCTGCATGGAAAAGATGAGGCCCAGTATGTAGAACGTCGTGTAGCTGGTGAACAATCTGTTAGAGAACCTCCCCATTAACAGCAGGACGAAAACGTGGAGAGGTATCAAGTTGATGATGAAGACATACCCACCCCAGGCGGACACCTGAAAAACAGAAAAAATGCTAGGATCCGTCCTTTCAAATTCAAAATTTCGCATAACTTTTGAATCTCGGTTGAACTAGACGTTGATCAATTGATCAGTATGAACTATAAACTGATCAGAGTTCAGTAAAAGTATAACTTTATACTGATCTGAGTTTCATTTTAAAAGAACTATAACTATGATATAACTGATCCAAATCGGTTAAACTGAACCAGGGATCAACTAATTTACTGGAACTATAATTGTAACTGATCCAAACTCAGTTAAAATATTAGGGAACTTATTTAAACTGAATTGTGTTGCATTTTCGAATAACAAATTGTTTCAAGTAGGGATTCAGTTAAATTTTTGGTAAACTTGGTTGAGCTGTATTAAACTAAACTACGTATTGATCAGAATTCAGTAAAACTATAACTTTAAACTGATCTGAGTTTCATTTTAATTAGAAGAGATATAACTATGATATAACTGATCCAAATCGGCGAAACTGAACCAGGGATCAACTAATTTACTGGAACTATAATTGTAACTGATCCAAACTCAGTTAAAATATTAGGGAACTTATTTAAACTGAATTGTGTTGCATTTTCGAATAACAAATTGTTTCAAGTAGGGATTCAGTTAAATTTTTGGTAAACTTGGTTGAGCTGTATTAAACTAAACTACGTATTGATCAGAATTCAGTAAAACTATAACTTTAAACTGATCTGAATTTCATTTTAATTAGAAGAGATATAACTATGATATAACTGATCCAAATCGGCGAAACTGAACCAGGGATCAACTAATTTACTGGAACTATAATTGTAACTGATCCAAACTCAGTTAAAATATTAGGGAACTTATTTAAACTGAATTGTGTTGCATTTTCGAATAACAAATTGTTTCAAGTAGGGATTCAGTTAAATTTTTGGTAAACTTGGTTGAGCTGTATTAAACTAAACTACGTATTGATCAGAATTCAGTAAAACTATGACTTTAAACTGATCTGAATTTCATTTTAATTAGAAGAGATATAACTATGATATAACTGATCCAAATCGGCGAAACTGAATCAGGGATCAACTAATTTACTGGAACTATAATTGTAACTGATCCAAACTCAGTTAAAATATTAGGGAACTTATTTAAACTGAATTGTGTTGGATTTTCGAGAAACGAATAGTTTTAAGTAGGAGTTCAGTTGAATTTTTTGTGAACTTGGTTGAGCTGTATTAAACTAAACTACGTATTGATCAGAGTTCAGTAAAACTATAACTTTAAACTGATCTGAGTTTCATTTTAATTAGAAGAGATATAACTATGATATAACTGATCCAAATCGGCTAAACTGAACCAGAGATCAATTAATTTACTAGAACTATAACTGTAACTGATCCAAACTCAGTTAAAATATTAGTGAACTTATTTAAACTGAATTGTGTTGCATTTTCGAATAACAAATTGTTTTAAGTAGGGATTCAGTTACATTTTTGGTGAACTTGGTTGAACTGTCTTAAACTAAACTACGTATTGATCAGAGTTCAGTAAAACTATAACTTTAAACTGATCTGAGTTTCATTTTAATTAGAAGAGATATAACTATAATATAACTGATCCAAATCGGCTAAACTGAACCAGAGATCAACTAGTTTACTAGAACTATAATTGTAACTGATCCAAACTCTGTTAAAATATTAGTGAACTTATTTAAACTAAATTGTGTTATATTTTTGAATAACGAATAGTTTTAAGTAGTAATTTACTTGAATTTTTGGTGAACTTGGTAGTTAAGAGAGAGAAACTGATTTTTCTTCAAATGATCCTGCTGATCTCTTAAAAGTAATAATAATAATGAATAAATACAGCATGGTGAACTAAAGAAAGAAGTCTCAAAGTTTACCTCTTATTCATTTGATGATTTTCAAGAACAAAGTGCACAATTTAATGGAAGTTGTTTTTTTGACAGGAAATATATTTTTATTCAAGGAAAACTCACCATATAAAAGTAGGATAGCGAGGCTGCAACCGACCAAAAGACCGATCCAGTTTTGACGGATTTGATCCAGAGATAGTAGGTGAACTGCAAGGCAAATATGGCGATGCCCTCATTGTCGTAACTTCCAGCCACAGACCGACTGATGTAACCAGGCACGATGGCGATAAAACAGGCTGCAAAGAGACCGGCTCCCGCCGACCACAGCTCTTTAGTCAGGAAGTAGGTCGATATGGCCGTCAGACCGCTGAATACCACAACAAATTAGTAATTCACACTAATTATCACAATTATACAGTGTAATAATGATAAACCCAATAGGCTATAGTTTTTCAGCCTGTTTCAGATTACATTTGACGTTGCATAATTATTTTATATACCAGGTGTAACATGATCATGGTACACCCCCGTATCTCCGTTAGTTTTGAAGGTAATTGATTGAAATTTGGGATATCCCATATATATAATAGGCGGCACTTTTTGACTTACAAAAGATTTTTTTTTCACTTCCGGTGAATTTGTGAAAAGATCACCCTGTAAAATCTGCATAATTTTCTGAATCTAATGATAAGCGATATTTCAAACGTAAACATTTTTAAAGTGAATGATTTAATTTTTAGATTTCAATTTAGGAGTGCCATGATGGTTCCGTTTTATTCCAATTGACCCGTCTAATGCTAGAAAAATCGAAATTCCGTCAAAAATACTCAATTGCGTTTTTTATGAGCAAATAGGGTTCATCGTAATAGATTTTGGGGTAAAACGCAATTTTTTCAAATGTTACCATATTGGTATCGCGGTACCATTTATAAGTACTATTGATAAGGAATTTATTCATACCTGGTAATAAAACGTGCGATAAATACAATTTTCCGTCGACCGTTTATTTACGATGTATTTTAACGCACTCAAAATCGTTGATTAATGACCCCTGTTAATGAATGATTTTCTATTAATCAACGATTCACTTATATGCAACCCAACGTACATTGCTCCAATACATATTATATATAGTGAGCTGTGGCGTATGCAACCAAACATATTTATACTTACCCGCTAAAACATTTATTTTTAAATCAAGTAGCTGTTTTAGTACTATCTGTCATTATTTATATCATTGTTGTAAATTCTTAAAATTCTACGTTTATTTTGAAATCAAAAGATGGATAGTGACGAAGAATCATTGGTCCAATAATATTTGAAGGACCCTTGACTGGAGCTAGATACTTAGGATATCTGCAAAATGAAATTGAGAACTGGTTAACTGAATTACCTGTTTATTTACGACACGGAATGTATTTCCAACAAGGTGGAGCTCCTCTCCATAATTCAAGAATAGTAACTGATTATCTTCAACAGGCATTCGATGAAAACGTAATTTTGACAAATGGCCCCTTGCAATGGCCTCCAAGCTCACCTGGTTTGACACCTCTTGATTTCTTTGCTTGGGGCCATTTAAAAAACACTGTGTATGCAACCGCCGTTACAACCAGCGAAAACCTGGAGTTGCAAGTAAGACGCGCAACTAATAGTATAACCGCCCAGCAATTAACGAACGTTCTTTAAGAAACAGCTATGCGAGGTCAGAAGTGCACTGACGTTAATGGACAGCATTCCGAACGATTGTTGTAAAATTTTGTGTTAATTTTTTTGTATTTTAAAGCCACCTTAGTAACTTCTTAGCATTAAATTAGAACAAAATAATTGTATTTTCTTATTTTCTTTTAGCTGTAATTTTGATTGTATTTATCGCACATTTCATTACCAGAGTTTTACTTCAAAATCGATTATGATGAACTTTATTTGCTCATATAAAACGCAATTTGGTATTTTTGATTGGATTTAGTTTTTTCTAGCATTAGAATTAAATTAAATTATTAAAAATTTTGACGTTTGGAATGTCACTTATGTGGTATCATTGGATTCAGAAAATTATGCAGATTTCAGAAATGTAATAATGTACAGCGTGTTGGTATCACTTCCGGCGAAACCGGAAGTGAAAAAAAAATCATTCGCAGGTCAAAAAGTGCTGCTTATCATGTATATGGGATATCCCAAATTTCAATCAACCTTTAAAACTAACGGAGATACGGGGGGTGTACCATGATCCTGTTACACCCGGTATAGTTGTGGCTAGAAATACACATAAAAAAAAGTATTCTATAGTTAAAACAAAAATTGAGATGTAAATGGAGATTGCTGTTCTTTTTATCAAGAGTGAATTCCTTTCAAGCCATTAGATACTCCCCAATCTCCATGAAATATCTTTGCATAGGAGAGCAAATAAATAATTAAATAAACTCCTCATTTGGGATTGGAACATCCCTAAAAATAAATTATTAGTTTCATTCTACTGAATTAGATTAGACTAAACTGACGAGAAAGAAATAAAAGCTACAGAAATTCAAGTACACATCAAAAATAAAGTTTCTTTTGGTTTTTAGTGATACTTCACCTAGTATCTATGAAATAACAGATAAGATTAAATATTTATGTTTACAAAGCACTTCAAGTATTGTCAGACATTATGTTTATTAAAAATATAATCTCTTGGTCGACTGGAAGAGTCAAAAACTAGTTTTATCAACGAATAGAACAATTTATAATGGTCTATAATGGTCGATTTATGCACTTTTACATCAGAACTAAAGCTAAACCTGAGAACTAACAGTGAAACAAAAGGAAAACTTTGTATAATATATACAATGGTATAAAGTTCCATAAACCTTCACATCATTTCCCTATTGATGAACTCTGTCTGTCAGCCATTACAGTTGATTTCTGTCAATCAAGTCACAGTATGAGTATACAGTTGCAGGTACACCTTTGGTGCTATTCATATGCACCTTCTCAAGAAATGAAAATATGACATATTATGTTAAATAACCCCAATGGCCTGAATAAGGTGAAATAAAGATGCTACATTAAAAGACTACTAATAGAAAGATTTGATGAATGAGAAATAAGCCCTAATAGTTTCAATAACCAATACACTGCCTACCTGAACACCGGAGCTAGAAATACACAAACATCACGAATGTGTACATTAATATGGAGTAAATGCAGCAAATAATGAATGCTGCCAGACGTCAACATCAAGCCTGGGTAGACTGTGCCCCCAACAATTCGCCCCAAGGGGTACCATGCTCGTTCATCAAACCAATTCAAAAAATTATAGAACCCATGTTTTACCATGTACGCCGTGGCTCTGTAATTGAACCTGAAACATTAACGATCAAAGAGCTGGATTATACAGTCCTTTACATATTACATACCATGGATCGAATTCATGAATGATACTCTCGAATCTAATGACTGCAAATAGTCGCGACGAGAATCCGGCAATACATGCTAGGAGCAGTACTACAAAAATTATGAGACTATTGATTCCGGTTTTACTATTTGTTTTGGGAATTGTTGATTTCTTCGAACCGGCCTGAACCATTTTTGACAATCAAATTCATGACACGCACACACTGTTCGAGAGGTTACCCGTTTACCAGTGGTCCACTGATGATTGGTTGTTAATGGAAATGGAAATTAAAAAGAAAAGTGACAACAATGACACGGCCGGTGACGTTACACGTAGGTGACACGGCGTCACGGTAAAGGTGCGTTCGAATTTGCAGACAACTGATTTGTTCACCTAACAACTAAGGGTGAGTTCCCAATGTATCGTTTTTGCCTATTGCGTCGCGCGTCCCATATTCTGATTGGGGAATTTCCGACGCTATTCGCCAAATCACGATGCATTGGGAACTCACCCTTAGGGCCTTTTTGCGTCGCGCGTCACGCCTTCTCATTGGGGATTGCGACGAGCGTCGGAAAATTCGCCAGTCAGATTCCGTGACGTGCGACGCGAAAGGCAAAAACGATGCATTGTAAACTCACCCTAATAAGTAGATCCTTTCGTTGCTACGAGGTGTAGTGTGGTGTACACCGCATTTTGAATCGAATGCAGTTCAGTGCAAATCGGCAAACGAATACTGAAATCAAATGTAAATTACACTGGGTACAGGACAGACATAAGCGTGCCCACCCTTCATGAGAAATGCATGCCTGAGAACGGATAATTGCGCCGAAAGGAAGCTAAGTCCAAGACGTCACAGGGGGCTATTCATAGTTTTCGGTCCATAAAATAACAACTTTTGCCATTTATTTGTGAGATTGCGCAGTAAAAAAAAGGTAAACCCCTGGCGGGTTTGGTTCACGAGACGCGTAATTGGCCCAACTCCTAATCAAGGCATACATTAATAACAGTGAGCTTTGCTATCTTTTTCTTGATACTACTGCTTTAAAATCCATCTTGAAATGTGATAAAATGTTATTTATCCAACAGCTTAGGGTGAGTTCCCAATCTATAATTTTGCTTCTTGCGTAACGCGTCACAGAATCTGATTGGCCAATTTTCCGACGCTCGACGGTATTCGCCAATCAGAATGCGGGACGCGCGACGCAAAAAGTGAAAACGGTGCATTGGGAACTCATCCTTACTGTTTATCTTTCCTTAATTTATTTACGTTAACACAAAACACTAATTGCACCGTACATAAGTACTGATCTACGCTAATTGACAGATGACGTCAACTTTGAAAAGCAGTTGAAGCTTACAGGCCGCCTTAATAATCCTATATTTGGCTGATTTTTGTATTGTATTTCAATATTTTCAAAAATATAAAAAAACAAACAGAATGACCTCACCACTTGCTAATCTCTGGTTACTTTCTGAACGGATTTGGTGCTTTGGATCACAGAACACATACATTTGGATGCATTCATGACGGAGGGAGAGTTCTCCTTCCTCGTTTGTTTCAATCGATAGCCCAGTGGCGTAGCAGTAGCACAGTTCATCAATATATGAGCATATGAAACAAGATGTTCATTCATAGAATCAAGATGCATAGAAACCCTGGTGTGATCATCTCTTATACCTGTGATACCGACATACAAAAGTGTTGATGTACGGCCTACTTGATTCATGTTATTTTTATTGCATTGGTACCGTTTCACTTCTTTAGCAAAGATGGCGGCAAAATTACAGATTAATATTGTCATTGACGATTGGACAAGCGACAAATGTCATGTCAACATTCAAAAACGATCAAATGACAAATCAAGGCATCGTGGGAATGTTGGAAACTCGGCTATTTTCGACTTCTGCGCCATCCATCGACGAAAGAAGCCAACGGTATCAATGCAATTACAGTATCAACAACTTTGGTAGAAACAAAATCGAATCTGAGATCGCACCAGGGTTTCTTTGCATGTTGCATAGAATACTCTGGCACAAATAAGAATTACCATTCCAGAGGACAAACTCATTATTTCGGGGTTATGTATAAAGAAAACAGCTGAATAGAGAATGACAAAGGATTTCGGAGCTGGAGCCATCTAGTCGTAGAAATCGTTGACGGTTATAAAAAAACAGTCTTCAAATATTTAGCCATATAATTTTATATAATGTACACAGTACAATAATACAGTGCTCTCTATATTACTAAAAGACCTCGTCAGATCTATGAAGCCTGACATGCATTTTCTTAAGCTAACTTAAGAGTAGAATTAGTATTATAGAAAAAGGACAATATATTACAAATATGATATACACAGACTTCAGTCGAATTGAATCCACATAACGTAGGTACCACCTCATCTTTTTTGTTACCCCATAGTTGACTGTTATTAACAGTTTTGTACAACGAATAAAAAACGGAACTGAATGTGAAGAATCAACAAATCCAGAAATCACATTACAACACAAACAAGTCAATATCAGGACACCAGATAATGGAACTCGGGTCATTTCCTAGATTTTTCATTGGCGGTTTAGAATTCCTCACAACTTTCAACAAAAAAATTAAAATTTTCCCTCTCTAACCTAGAAAATCTCTCGGTTCCATTACTCGGTCTCAAAACTCACCCCACAACAACAAAAACGTTACAATCCACTATTCAAATCACCCTTCGTGTTCGAAGTAAGAAAACCGTATAAAAATCTCCCACCTCGATACTTTTATCACTATTTTAAACATTTTGCTAGCTACTTTCAAACGTGTTGCTGAATATGGCACCTGTTGATGAACCGAACAATGTTTCATCACGTCTAAACTATGTATAATTATGTATATGTATATAACAGTGCAGACCTTTCGGATGGGCATAACCTAAATAGCCTTTTTTTACAGACTGTTCACGTCAGAAATTGCGGTTTTGATGCGCTCAAGAAAAATCGAAGAATACCGATAATGCTGCTGAATTAAGAAATCCTACTATACCACATATAAACATTCTTTATTCAAAAAAACGTTCAGACATGAACTACATTTTTGAGGAAAATCATGTATTTCATTCTGTAGTTTTGTGAAAAATAGGGATTTTTGAACATAATCTCGGAAGAGATTTGATAACATTTAAATGTTTTTCTTTCATACATGGTAGACATATTTTTAACAATGTATTAAATGTCTACTTCGAAAAAAAATGACACCTGACAAACGATTTTTTTTTAAACTATTAATCCCCAACGATGTGAACACGATATACCTGTGCTAAAATATCAAATCTAAATATAAGAATGTAATATTCAATAAAATACGTTGATATAATCAAAACGTAATTTTTTTATTTAACTACTCATAAATTCGGTCATTCCTCTTCCATTTGTAAGTCGACCAATATCAGAAGCAGAATACTGGGGTTCCCCAAATTATTAATTTGGATTGACTCGATTTTTAAGACGTGATATTTGCCGAAGTTTTTACATACCTGACTGGTTTAGTACTGTCTAAATACTTGCCATGCCAACTTTCAAAAAAAGGTTTGTAAATAAAACATTTGGAACTTACGTAGAATGGCCACCTGTACAAAAAATCCAAATAAAATTTTTGGCGGTCTTAAGTAATTTCGGAAATACAGGCCTATTTTTGAGGAATGACTGGCATTTTTTAGGACACATTTCTACCGCGGAAAAATCACTCAAAATTCTTCTTTCTTTAAATGTACACAACCTAACTCACCCGTTTTACAGTAATTTTTCATTAAAAACGGCATTGTTTATCCAAAAATTCAACCTTCTTTAAAAACAACAAGTTCAAGTTGGTAACTTTGAACTTTGCATATTTGCACAGCCAACTTTTCGAGTTATTTAATTTCTATATGAATAGGAAATTGTTCGCTCACTTTTTTTTCAGTTACCAACTTGACATGAATAATATTTACCAACCATTTTGCTTCGATTTGTTGGTTATGTGATCATAAAAGAAGGATGAATTTTTTCCTAAAAAGTGCTATTTTCAATATAGAATAAGTGTGAAACTATGGTCAATTAGTGTTAACATTCTGCTAGTGATAAGAAGAAAGAATTTTTGAGTGTTTTTGCCATTTTTTCGCGGTAGAAATGTGTGTGCTAGAAAATGCCAGTCATTACTCAAAAGTAGGCCCATATCTATATATATTTTAAGGTAATGTTTATAATGAAAAGTAATTAAATCATCGAAATGTTTTTTTTGGTGTTTTAGCATCGACTGCTATGGTCATTAGCCGTCTAAATGGTTTTTATTTCTATTCTTGGACTCTTGGGAAAAAACCTTCGTGTGGTACTTATTTATTTTTATAAAAAAAAAGGAAGAAATATTGTTTTCACTTCCAGACTAGTTTATAGCGATTTCCGATCAAAAACTCTAGCAAATATTCCGAAGTGAACAGCCTCTTTTCAGTACTAACCACGAAATTAGATCTTCAAAGCCCTGGGTTACTATTTAAGATCGCTAAATATATATAACACACCAAAAACGCCCCGCACCAACCTAGTGTCGATAATCTATCACACACCAGAATGTTACACGAAAACCAAACTGAATAAATACTGATATTTCACATAAACGGCCCTCCAAACTCAGTACGAACACTCTCACTCATCACCATCACTCAAACGTCCTCTGTCAAACTTCACTTCTTCTCATATGTACAACAGGCAATCATTTAAAGCTATATTCGCTGTACAGGGTACGGCATGATGGCTGTCAGTTTGACACACGGATAACCATACAAAAAAAAATCTCAATAAGATGAAATTGATGACAAATTTGCATCTTTCCTAGTGGTCCGGTGAGTACTATTCAAAACGGAACACCTTACGTATTTTCAGAATGTTTAAGAGCTGTTCAACAGTTTATGCAAACGATTTTTGCAGTGGAACGTTCTTGAATCCAATTGGTAAGAAGTTTTGCTTCAACGATCTTCAGAGCTTCTAAGACATATTCTGAGGCTGGGTACACATTTTTGCTTTATTAGTTTCTTTTGTTTTATCTATATGGAGTACTCACCTTAGGATTTTTCAGAATGCTGGTTTGGTTGACATACTTACATATAACGCAAGGATATGGTTTTCGAAACGATGTATACGTTTTTAAATAAAGTTTACAAATACTTTTTTACACAGAGTAATACTCATTTTATTTCAACGTACAATATCTGGTTTTAGTTTTTTATTCTTTTTCTGCAATCTTGTTGAAATTGTCAATGATAAATCTTTATATACGAAAACTTGCAGAATGTATATTCTATATGACTTTTGCGAATTCCTCGTGTACTTGTAAACATACTATAGTAACTTTATTTTGAAAGTTCTCAAGACGGTAGTTGTGGTCACCATTTTTTACGTAGCTACTGGGAAACCTATCACATCTGCAATGATTTTTTTCTTATTTGATTTGGCAATGCCAGTCATTACTTCTTTTACCTAAGGACGTCCCGTTTTGGAAAGAATGGTGCAGAATTGCCATTATTTTGGTGTTGATTTTCATATTTTCATTTGTACTGGTAATCCGTATAATCAACAACCACCGTGCTGTGACCTGTTATATTTTCATCAATATGAACAGACAATAAGTTTGGATTGACTTTGAAACTTGGAGATTGGCTTGTATATGAAATTCAAAATTTTGTACGATGAATAGGGATCGTTTTCGAGCATATCAACGAACCTGTAAACCACTATTAACTGTTTGACTGATTTTTGTTTATATGCAGTGTACTTGAGTGATATTCTAACCCAAACGCATTTGCCTATTTTCCTGGACCTATTTGGATAAATGAAACTGAAAGGAAAGTAGTCAGAACCTTTTCAAAAACACTCTGGATAGAAGATATGCAGTCCTGCAATGTGTCCATTCCAAAGAAATGTATTAGGTCCCCAATGTTGATCAAAAGCAATCACCGCTAGTATGATTTTTGAAAAATCATCTGTCATCAATTCTTCAACGGGAAACTTACCCAAAAAATTCAGTGATGTAACAACCGAACAAGGCCAATGTGAAGGTACTGTTCTCCAATTTCACCGAAAATCCAGCAATACACTTGCACTGACGGAAATATATCACAATTTCCAAGTCATCCACCCTTTTCGCCAGAGAACGAGCTGAATAGTTTCTACAGAAACTAAAAAATACTCGTTGAAGCACCAACGGTTGAAAAACTTAACGCAACGAAACGTCCGAGAAAAAAACGAAAAAGATACTAATTCACCCTTATTCTCTGTGCTTTTCCGCAAATTTGCTTCAAAATAATCAGTTTCGTATACTCCGCCACAGCTGCGCGAGGAAACGACGAGGCATTCCCGTCATTCGCAACCACAAGTCTCACCTACACCCTAACAACTAAATAAAAATAAATAAAAATAAAAAAAATAACTATATTGTAACAATTAACTAGATGAAAGAGTATAAACTTAAACAGAAAATATCCAAAATACTAACAATAAGTAACTGTACAAGTTTCAGCTCGTAAAAAGTAATCATAAAAAAATAAGGTCCAACGCTGCCAATACCTGGGTTATTATTAATGCCTTCCATCGGGATAGACGGAACTGAATCGCGTTCGTTTCCTAACGAACCGACCATCATCAGTGTCACACTTACTCGAAATGCGTCGTGTAATTTCTATTTGAATTAAAAGTGAAGTAGACCAAGCAAGATATAACGTACACGACAAGCAAATCAACTTTAATTTTAGCTCATAATGAAAGTTTCGACATTAAGGTGCAAAAAAAAATATTTACAATACGCAATACTTGTGAAAATCAATTCGATAGTATGCCTTTCGGTACAAAAACGACCCCGCCGAATCAAAGATTCAAGGACTCTTAGACCCCAATCAAATTAGGTGGATTAACCTAAATAACCTCAAGATCATAATAATAATCTCCAGTAAAGATTATGGACTCCAATTTTTCCGTTAATTTCCTCTTCGTGTACGAAAATCGCCGCTTCACTCAACCTAATGAGATTCATACGTTAAATAATATAAAAAAAAAACAATCGAAAACCTATTGGGCTCGCAAAAAAATAAATAAATATATTTATCGGTAAAACAGTTGAACTGCAATAGTGAATCGCGCAACACAAGTGAACGGTTGGATAATCAAAACGAAAAATATGATGGATGGAAGCGCAAGTGTTGATTGTCTAACCCTATGATTGGTGTAACCTCAGTCGTGCTATGCATACACAATTTTCAATATTGCTAAGCATTTACCCAACAACAAACACTAATAAATTTTGAAGTTCGTTTATTTTCGAAAAAAACGCGAGATAAATACCACGACGTACTCATTTCGCAACGCACGCAGCTTTCGGGCATAAAAATACATATCCCCGTCGACCACTGCTGCTGAAGGATTAGAGAACGCGCAAGACCTGTCACCTGTCGCCTGTCAATTATACCATACGACCTACCTTGGAACCGCAATTCGCTCTAATGAATCTCACTTTATCAAACGCGCCCTACGCATACGTAGCTTCGGCCGAGGTTTCTTCGTTTCTTTATCTACCACGCGTTTTCCCACTTTCGGCTACCGACCAATTTGTGCCTGGATCGCGGATCCCGCGGCCGATCTGAATTTCACTATACAAGTCCGGCGAGAACGGGCAAACGCGCAGAACGTTTCGCACTTGCTTGTCCGAACACTCGTTCATCTCCCAACAAACAAATAATAGTACGGATACGGTATTTCTCGTAGTCTCTAGTTAACCATGAGCGTGTGCGACTCCATGGGGGCGGCCGAATCGTAGAGCGTGTCTGTGTCCTGGGTGGGCTCGCCCTGCAACTGGCATTGATTGGTGAGAGTGCCTGCGCCGCAGTCGCAGAAAAATCTGCAAACAAACACGATATGTCAGTCACATCGCTCGCATTACGATTCACTTTCTATTTGATAATGAATATTACCCCAAGAAATGGTTCAATCTGTCTTAAGTAAAACCCAAATCAACCCAAAAATCTTTCTCAAATCAATATTTGGAACTAAATTCAATATTTCGGAATGAAAAACGTCCCATCACTCGAACGATTTGTAACATCGACAACAAGTAAAAACGCAACAAAATACCGACATACGATATTTTTCTCAAATCTATTATTGGAACTTAATTCAATATTAACTAATGCCCTTCGGAATGAAAAACGTCCCAAACGATTTTCAACGATTTGTAACATCTACAAGTAAAAATGCAATAAAATATTGGGGAAAACTAAGGATTTTTTAATATACATTTATTCTTACCTAAAAAGTATGGATGACCGTTGATTTTAAACGTTATGCCAACATCTAATATGTTCTCAACATGAAAATAGGAACTTTCATTTAGTTCAACAAAAAAATTCAAGAACTAATTTTTTTTTTGAGTAATTATATCCCGCTATAAAAAGCGGACCGATTGATTTTAAATTCTGAGCCGAATTCTAAAATGTTCATTACCGAAAATGAGAATTTTCAAATCACAAACAAATAAAATTATATTACTCTAGTTTATAATTATACTAGTAATTATTGATGAACATATTAGATTAGCTCGAAATCACATTCAGTCAATCAGTAATCCGATCATTGAAATATCGTGAACGCAGATCGGTGTGAAATGCCTCACGTTTTGAAACCAACAATTTCAGTCTATAAAACTAAAACCTATCGAATGCCTTTCGGTCTAACAAAAGCCCCAATGACTTGATGTTTCGTCGACGACTATATCTCCAATATTTCTCAGACGACGCGGTAGAAATTGCAACGAAAAAACCATTTTTAAAATTAATGATTACATCAACCTAAATCTCTCTTACCTGTCGTGTCTGATGAACTCCACGTCATGTCCAGCATGGCAGGTTTTGATGCAGTTCACGCATATGGCATTCCTGTCTGTAGTGTTACATGTTTGACACCTGAAAATTTCAGCCGTTACTGTCATCTGCATACGCAATATACATTATTAACACAATTTTTTTTGTCCAAACTCCTCCTACCTGTAAAAATCGTGCATGGGAAACGAGGTATAGCTCGATATCTTGTACAGACATTGCCCGTTCGCCACGGCTTTCTCGACGGCGTCCTGATTGTTGAATATCTTGTTGCCGCGGACGATCGGCTGAACCCCGCTGGCCAAACACAGACCGCCGAAGCGATTATTGAAGATCTGGTTGAACTCCAACGTGGCCGTCGCGTTGTTGGTGATTTCCACGCCAGCCGCCAGGCCGTCGAAGATGCGATTCCGCCTCAGAATCGGGTGGCTCTGCGTTGAAATCAACACGCCCGCCTGAGCGTTGCGAAATATGTCGTTCTCCTCCAAAATACCCTAAAATAAATGAATGATAATTTCGGCGCCCAACGTGGGGTCGTCGTCCACTCACCTTTCCGCCGTTGAATATACAAATTCCGCCGTCTCTTCCGTCGAAGATCTTGTTCCTTTTCAGCGTAGGATTCGAATCAGTCTTGATCCAAACGCCCGCCATGGCGTTGTCGAATATCTCGTTTTGCTCCAACAGACCTAGCCCGCCGTTGTACACCAACACGCCGCCGTTCTGGCCGCCCCATATCTTGTTGCCCCTGATCACCGGGTTGCTGCCCGTTCTGATCTGCACGCCCGAATACAGGTGGTTGAAGATATCGTTATCTTCCAGCTTACCTGAAGACAAGAGTATTAGAAACAATCGAGGGAAAGATCTTGAAACAAAAAAGTTATAATTATTGGAAAAGATAACGGAAATAATATCAAAGTTATAATGGAACAGTATTTGTGGATGATGTCAATGAAACGACTCAAGATATTCAGAAAACAACAGGATACTACAAGTTCAACCAAGTCTAAAAATCTAACGAAGTTTGCAAATTCTCCTAACAGAGCCACCCTCTTGGGGAAAATGATGATCTTGTTGAAATATATGTTAGATTGTCTATTCGTAGTGACTGCTAGCCAAACAGTGATAATCTAATGCTACCTGCTGCAATATATCTATTTTTCTATTATCTTTCACACCCCACTATATATCTCTCTATATCTATACATCTATCTATTCCTATTTACCGTTCTGTATCACCTATACCTACCTTCATATTCATTTCTTTCGGGAAGAGTTCCGTATAGTGTAAGAACATATCGCCCTTGAATAGCCCCACTTCATTCTGAACACAATCTATCCTTCGCGAAACAAGTATGGTACCGGGCCTGCAACAGTTCAGGTTTCTATGTCTAACTCCACATGAGAAACCTAGAGCACAACGAACTCAAGTGATCTCCAGTGAACTCGTCTTCCTCATGACAAATGACTTCAGTTTTAAATGACTAAGACAGCTTCCTATTCGGCCTAATCTAGTTGGAAAAACACACTGTAACCCAGAACATATTTCGATAAAAAAAATCCGTCCCAACTATAGTGCTGCGTCGAACACTGAATTGCATTCAGCAGCCATTGGATCATAATAATAATAATAATACTCCCTCATAAACACTCGTTGAGTGTACTCAAAGGCAAAGCCTGTACGGGTAGATGACGACTATTATTATTTGCCGTGGCGCTCCGGGGCGACTTACTGATGTTTTAGGTGATGTATTCACTTTTCAGCTGTAGGAAAACCCGGAAAACCTACAGCACCACCTCGGGTGGTCGGTGTGCACTCCAAGCTAGCACTAGACGATATTGGCATCTAGACAACTCACAATACACTTGCTTTTCAACAAGGCATGCGGCCGCCTATCGATCCGATATAAAGTAGTTGAGAAAAATTCTCGTACCTAGACCGGATTCGAACCGACTATCGCTATGCTGGAGTTTCGAACGACCTGTGCATTAGACCGCTGATCCTCCGACCACTATGAAGAAGAAGAAACTATTCCGAGATAGACCCCGGTTTGTTATGAAACAGGGTAACCCAGAGTAGTCAGCCCCCCATCAACACAATCTACAAAAATTACTTACTATTCTCGTTTCTAGCGTCCATTTTTCAATGGGCTGATCTACGCAGTGGATAAAGAAATTATCGTTCTCAATTGGGTTAGTTATGAAGAAGATAGAGTAGAACAGTAACCATATACAGAACAAAGGAAAAACTGCAGAATGCGGAAAAATGTAGTAACAGTAGAGCGAAGAAAAGATCGATAACTATGGAAGCAGAAAAAGATAAATAACTGCAGAACGAGGATAAGATCAATAAGTGTAGAACGAGAGAACAAACAGTAATTGCACAATAAAGGCAAATACAGTGTGGTCCAACGAAAACTTAACACCTCGATTTTCCGGCTTTAAAATGAAAATGTGGAAAATCGCTCGGACCCGTCAATTTCTAATACGGGGGGGAACAACTTTTCCGCTGTTTTCATCCCCGTAACTTCAACCCCCTAACGGGGGTGAGCACAACCCCTTGATTTTGAATAGGGATGCGGGGTGTTGCGATACCTCATTTTGAAGATCTCATCGTGTACTATCTGACCGTAAAATTTCGCTCCAAAATATCCATCGATAATGAAATAACAGCGAAAATAGTGAAAGAGGCAATATGGAATTTATCTCGAGAATAGTATTCGTATCCGACGCATTTCAAAGGTATTGAGTCGTTAATTTTTTGTCCAAAAAAGCAGACGGACCTTGTTTTTGTACCTTAGTCTATCGTGAATGTTTAAGAACGGTACAAGTGTGTCAAAGCGATTGTAAATTGGTAGTGGAATTAAAATGGTGTATTCCGTAGAAGAAAGGGTGGAAATGATAAAATTATTTTTCCGAAATAACGACTCTGCGCGCACAACAGCGGCTTTATTTAACGAACGACATCCTGGAAAAAATGTATCCGCTGCTTACGTTGTGCAACTGGTTGCCAAATTTGACGCTACTGGTTCAGTTGGAAACAAAAAGAGGGTGCATGAAAGAGACGAAGCGAGGGACGTGGCTGTCTTAGGTCATATAGCAATGGATCCGACCGTTAGTACTAGGAAATTGTCCGATGTATCTGGTGTTTCACGCACAACAATCATGAGAATCCTGAAACAAAATAAATTCCATCCTTATAAGATACGATTGGTTCAGGAACTGAATGAGGATGATCCCGATCGCCGACTCCAGTTCTGTGAAGTGATCAGTGAAATAATTAACGGCAATCAAAACTACATGTTCGATATCTGTTTTTCGGACGAGTGTTCATTTTACCTTAACGGCATTGTAAACCGGCATAACTGTCGGTATTGGTCAGATGAAAATCCAAGATTATTTCGTGAGGTGTATATACAGCGCCCCCAAAAATTAAATGTTTGGGCGGGTATATATGGAAATCACATAATCGGCCCTTTTTTTATACCCGGTAATCTCACAGGCCAAATTTATCTCGATCTATTGGAGAACGCTATTTATCCAGCCCTCGTGCAAGTATTGGAGAATGCAGAAGACCATCAAACGATCATTTTCCAACAAGATGGCGCACCACCTCACTTTGTTCAACCGGTGCGTCAGTTCTTAGATGACAATTTTCCTCACGCCTGGATTGGAAGAAGGGGACATATTGAGTGGCCACCCAGATCACCTGATCTGGCTCCACGGGACTTTTTTCTATGGGGTCACCTGAAATCCAAGATTTACGCTACCCAGCCTGAGTCACTGGATGATTTGCGAACTCGGATCATTAATGAATGCCGTCAAATTACATCAGAAATCTTGAGTAATGTACGTGAACGTTTTCAGCAAAACTTATATTACTGCATGGAAGTGGATGGTGCCCATTTCGAGCATTTAATAAAGTAATCACAAAAGTACGTACTCTTCCACTACTTTACCTGTCCTTTCGTTATCGATGGATATTTTGGAGCGAAATTTTACGGTCAGATAGTACACGATGAGATCTTCAAAATGAGGTATCGCAACACCCCGCATCCCTATTCAAAATCAAGGGGTTGTGCTCACCCCCGTTAGGTGGTTGAAGTTACGGAGATGAAAACAGCGGAAAAGTTGTTCCCCCTCGTATTAGAAATTGACGGGTCCGAGCGATTTTCCACATTTTCATTTTAAAGCCGGAAAATCGAGGTGTTAAGTTTTCGTTGGACCACACTGTATATAAAACTGCAAAACAACGAACAAGGTAAATAAATGACGCACAACCGTGAAAAGAACAATGACTGAAGAAAAAGGAAACAGAATAATAACTGGGGAATAATGAGTGTAGAATAAAGAGAAACGAAAAATGGGTTTATAGATATTTGAGGTGACCTATAATTAGCACTAATATGTTTTTCCTTCACTGCACGTTTCAACTTCAACCCTAACTGAATATTTCGATAACCATGTTATCTTCATAAAAAGGTAAGGGGCAAGGTAAGGAGAAAACTGGTTCACATATTATCTACGATTGTATCGCATTGATCCCATGGAGATATGAAATCACCTGGAAGATACTAAAGGACAGCTAAAAAAATTAAATATAATTTTATGTTCGCGTAACGGTTATTAAATAAATTCATTAGGTGAAGAAATAATAGTAAAAAAGCTGGAATTGAATGGACCATTAACGTCACTGACTACCTAAGATCTTACAAACATTTTTATAGAAAACGACGCTCTCGCATCAATCTACAAATCAACATTACTGCTGATTACAGTTGTAGTAGTACAAACGTTAAAATGGATTTTCATCAAGTATCGTCTACAACGATACACAAATATTAAAGTAAAAAAAAAACACTAGATAATAGAGATTTCGCAAAAATAGGTTTACAAAATTCACTACATTTGTTTCAACAGAGAATGTTGTGTGTTTTCATAAATAAGGCCCACGATGCTAAATGTGGATTTACTCGAGCGTCATTGAGACCTATTGGGTTGCAGAGCTTGGAAGATAAGAAGAAAAAAATTTTATGTAATGTATACCTTTTCATCGGTGGCGGAAGCGGCTATAGATTTTCAAATTTGTAAAAAAAAAAACTGTTGCATGGACATACTCGAGCGCGTCAGATATTGATAGCATCAATGTCCTACGTTTGCATGACGGGGGTGGTCGTAGGTAAGGGTTGAAAATTAAAAAAAAATAAAAAATTTATCGAGCGCCCCAGATTTTCTTAGGGGGTGTTAAGTGAACCTAAAATAAAAGCTCCCATGCTATAATCTGACGATGTCGATGTGACGCAAACTCGCGGCCATTATTATATGAAAAAAAAATCGCCATTTTGAAATACTCAAGCGCGTCAGATTAAGATATATATGGTTCATCTGTATGTCCTAGATGTTTCGTCTCCTAAGCTGACGATTATCAAGAGGGATTCGCCTAATCTGACAAGAAAAAATTACGAAAACGGTTGACCCCAAAGGCCATACCTGCAACTTCCCGCTAACTCCATACCTAAGCGCTCAACATTTCACTTATTTTTTTTTTAATAAATAAACCGATTTTCACGCGATTTTCACGTTGCATTCGACGCAGTTTTTCAAGCTCCATGAAGAATCTAAAAGTTTGAATTGATCGAACTAGAAATTTCAGAGTGATTCCGGAAAAACACTTTTTTCGGTTTTCGTTCGACAACGATAACTCAAGAACAAATCAACCGATTCTGACCGGACTGGCGGCGATCGACGTGGTTTTCTAATATTAAGAGCTGATTAGTTTTCGAAATCGACCGATAAAGCCGTTTAAAAGTTATTCCAAACAAACCACATTCGAAAACGGTTCAAATTATATTCAAAATCTAAGTTTGGCCAAGCCAAATAGATAGAGAAAGAGTGAGAGAGAAATGTAACGAGGATAGCATTAATCTTTATCGACGAATTTTTGTTATTTCGGCTTGTGGAAATCGTAAGATTATATATTTTTCGTTATCCTTGAATTATTTCCTTCAAAAAAAAAAAAAAAATAAGCCACGCTCAGGAATGTCGAGATGACTTTTTTTTTACAACTTTGTAGCACTCCCCTTTCTTTACGTCACTCTCAAATTGTCAGATTAATAGAATATACACTTTTTAGCATATAATTAACTCACCCCACCTTAATCTGACGCGCTCGAGAATTTCAAATCATCAATTTTTTTTTACTCCGGGTACAAGGTATCCCCCTATATATTAATCTGCCGCGCTTCAGTAAATCCAGAAATCTCCGCTTGGGCTCCCCTTCTAAGACTGCCAGACAATAGGCAACAGGCGGTCAGCGCATTACTGATTGGTTTCCAGACGGCGAACGGTTACACGTATAATATACTCAATCTGGTCCACTGTTTTCTTTATACAGGGAATTATGAAGTTGAATACAACTGAGTTTGGATATACTATAATATACTTATCAAAACGTACATCTGAGTGATAGTGCGTGGTAAGGAGAGCACATATTTGTACCAAACAAAAACAACAAACGTAGAACGAACGAAAAAAAAACACTTACCGTGTCCGTTGTCGTAAAAGTAGACCCCGACCTGCTTCCCCGAATGGATCCTGTTCCGCCTCAGCACCGGGGTGCTGCCCGTCGTGATCCAAACGCCGGCCAGCGTGTTCGCGTACACCTCGTTCTCCTCGATCAGCCCCTGCCCCTTTTCGTGCACGTAAATGCCCCCGTGTTGGCCGTGATGTATCTTATTGTGCCGCACGATCGGATCGCTGTTAGTCCTTATCTGTATGCCCGCCAACGCGTTCCCGTATATGTTGTTGTGCTCGATCAGCCCCCTGCCCTCGCCGAATATGTACACGCCGCCCTGATGGCCGTTGTAGATCTCGTTGCGGCGAATCGTCGGGTTGCTGTTCGACGTGATCCACACGCCGGCGAAGTTGTTCGAGTGGATCTTGTTGTCGATGAACTGGCCGAGGCCGTTTTCGTGGACGTATATGCCGCCCGTTTGGCCGTGGTGGATCTCGCAGTGGACGACGGTCGGGTTGGCGCCGGCCTTCACCTCGAAGCCGGCTATGCGGTTGTTGTGGATGTCGTTTGCTTCGAAGTAGCCCTAGACGGAAAGATTCATTCAGTACCGATCGATCTGCTGTTTGCCTCCATATAAAAAATAAGTAAACTCTGAACGTACTCTTGTTCTGTTATTATTGCACATACTTTCATTTCCGATAGCGAATACTTCAAATTGTCAATTGATGTCATTCCTTTGATACCGCCAATCAAATAAAGTGCTTCTAAAGATGTACCTAAATTTCATTCGACTATTAAAAACCGGAGCTGACTTTTCAAACTTTTCTCACAGACTCCGGCGTCCAATATTGCACTGAAGCCAATACCAACATTGTTTATAGGGAAAGAAGATAGTTGGCCAATCTTACGTACTTTTCAGTTGGAATCAAATGGAGACCCTCACTAGAGGTCGCTACTCCACGAGTCTCCAGTCACGTCTTTTCTTGATTTTAACGTATGTATTTGATCGGTTCATAAAATGTGATTTATTGAATGATCCGATAGATGGCTTTGAAATATAATTTTGACACGTGCATCCTATCCAGCGTGGTACTGGTAAACTCGAGATTCCATTCATTTCAGTTTCAGCATTGTTTATAGAGAAAAAAAATTGTTAGTCAGTGCCTGTGGAAATCGCGTTTGATGATAGTTTGATACAATCGCGCGAGACATCTAGCTCGATAACGACGAACCTAGGCCTAGGCCTAGGTTCGCGCGATTGTATCAAACGCGTTTTCCACAGTTACTATCTTCTTTCTCTATAAACAATGATACCAACCATAGAAGGTAATGTTGCACTAGGGCCAGACATGTATGGAATCTGTATTATCGACTATAGCCAAGCTTCAAACCGCCGTTGACTCTGTCTGACGTGTGCACATTATCAGACATCTAGTTTCATAGCGCAAGGTGGCAGTGGTGGCACCATCAGCCAATACCTGACGTTGAGGTGAGCTACATAGCATTTTTTATTTTCCTTTTATGACATTTACGATGATTCTTGATCGCAATGCGTCAGATCAAATTCCAAATTTATTTAATTCAAACCCCGAAATCGTTGATCAAACAAATTTTCAACGTTATCAACAGAAACGAAAAAACTCAATTAATATCGCTAGTTTTTAGTGATTTTCGAGCTTGTTGATAGTGTAACATCTACAACTGCGGCAAACATTATCAAAGGCGAAGTGGCAACGATCGAAGGTTTGACTACACGGCGAAACAATTTCAACTAGTTCGTTTCTAGAATGCTTCACAGTCTAAATGTTGCCTTGTGTCAATATATATATATATTATACAAGATGCATAGAAACCCTGGTGTGATCACTTATACCTGTGATACCGACATACAAAAGTGTTGATGTACGGCCTACGTGATTCATGTTATTTTTATTGCATTGGTACCGTTTCACTTCTTTAACACAGATGGCGGCAAAATTATAGATTAATGTTATCATTGACGATTGACGGTTGGACAAGCGACAAGTGTCATGTCAACATTCAAAAACAATCAAATGACAAATCAAGGCACCGTGGAATGTTGGAAACTTGGCTATTTTCGACTTCTGCGCCATCCATCGACGAATGAAGCCAACGGTATCAATGCAATTACAGTATCAACAACTTTGGTAGAAACAAAATCGAATCTGTGATCGCACCAGGGTTTCTATGCATCTTGATATTATACATATTTCTCGTATGTTCGATAAAGCGCGCATTTACGCCTCGCATTGTCGTTCCAATATATACGGAGCCACAGCATCGAGGAAAGATTCCTGAAAAAGATGACACCGAGACTTACAAACGCTCCGAATATATTCATATTCAGCTGACTCGTACAGGAAGCAGTAGAGATCAACATATGAATAACTTCAATAGAATATAGGTAACGCTAAAGCATGAATCGAAACGCTAAAAAAATCCCACTAAACTTCAGATTACCATCAGTTAGTCAAACGGAACATAACCTCTGAATCAGAAAATCAGAATCGAAAGATACTCCGTTCCCTTCCGTAGAAAGCAGCACAAGTTATCGTCGGCCGTTGCCACATCACCTTTGAAAATATCTGCCGCAGTCATAGACAAAACGAAGTAAAATTACCTGTAGACCGCGTCTATACTATTATTACCAGCCTACTTTCTCTAACAATCGATAGAACTCACCAGTCCGTTATCGAACGTAAAAATCCCCACGTCCCTACCATGGTGGATGTGATTTCGGCGCATGATCGGGTTTGCGTAATTCTTCACCCAAATGCCCGCCAAGGCGTTTCGGCTGATTTCATTGTCCTCGTAGGTGCCTTGGGCGTAGTCCGTAACGTACAAACCAACATTCTCGCAATCGCTTATATCACAATGGCGTATTATGGGATTGGCGCCCACTCCGCTGACACACACCGCAGCTCCCACTAAAACAAAAAAAAATATAAGATTTAGGTAGATTACGGAAAACGGAAAGGAACATACAGTCCGTAAGACAATAATTAAACGACAATAACTCGAATTATTAATTGCATGATAAATATATTTCAGGATACAATTAGTAAGAACTTGAAAAAATGGAAATGAAGACCATGTGAAAACTTGTTTAATCTTTGGGATCACAGAATCAGCCCCACCACCAAAATACTGCTTGCAAATCAAGAAATTTTCTCGCTGACAAATTGCAAAATAACAACTCAATCTAATATGTATACTTTACCAAACCTTTACTGTCCTTCACTGAAATGTACTGGTTTTACTGGACTTCCTGGATCATTTCGGTGATTTCATCTCGGATGCTCAGTTGACCTTGGCCGATTCGTTGCGAAAATTCACCTTGTTGCGGGACTAACTCATCCCGTTCCTGTTTCAATTCCATTTCTTGTTCCTTGTAATCTTGTCGCTCAAAGCGGTGGAGTAACTTTCTAGTTCCTGCTGCTTTTATTGTTTGGCTTTCAAGTACTCAAAATATCGTCAACAGAAAACTACTCAAACAACAGTTTTCTAGTTCTAACTATTCCAACATATTCTAATTTACCATCAACAAATGTTAACCACAACCTAAACAACTTCACTAACCCGCCGACTCAAAATTACCTACACTACTAATTACACAAAACTCATCAAGTAAATAACTTTTATAATAACTAAAGAAATCCATACTCGGATGACGTGTAACACACGTCAACTTCCACTTACCAATGACCCCTAAAAATATACCCCGAGTGTTACAGTTTTATCAGTTTCGTCATCACGAGAATGTTGTTAAAAATATCTTGAATCGATGAATTCAATAAATATCTGTGATTGAAATGAACGATCAAATGACCCAATCGGGGGATACAAGGCATAATTAATAGAGGGAAACTTTTAATAATCAGACACTGATTCCCAAGTTGGGCGCCAATTTATGCTGAAAGATCAGTTGGGAAGGAATACAAGGCACAATAATTAGTAGAAGGGAACTTTTCAATCATCAGACACTGGTCCCCAAGTTGGGCGCCAATTTATCCTGAAAGATTAGTTGCGAAAAGGGCGTTAATTCACCCACTCTTAGCCCCAACGCGTTAATAGTACAAATCTATTACAAATTCCACTCACCGACAGAAGTACTCCGAATGATGCAATGATCTATAGTGGGACTGCAGTTCTCTCCGACTTCTAAACAGTAGTGTTTGTGATGTGGAACGGTGGAGGTGACGTCCGGCGAAAACTTCAACGTCAAGTGACCCGCGTACGCGTTCTTGGCGCCCTCCACGAACATAACCGTCGATTCGGACTCTCTTTCCAGGATGACGGACTCTGCGACGTTTCCAGGGGCCGCACCTACAAATAACAACGGATAACGAGGTGCTTCGAGGTACTAGGAAACGCTCGTCCGACTTACCTATCAAAGATATGTCGGAGTCGATAACGAGGAATTCCCCACGATACGTTCCGGCGTGGAGGAAGATCAGGGCGCCTTGCGAAGCGCCTTCCGTCGAGTGATTGCTGCAGGATCCGGTTACCGAACCGGACGTACTATTCGATCCGCTGCGTTCGTCCGCGTAGTCCAAAGCGCCCTTTAAAATAAATGCATGCTTGAGCATTTAACTAAAAATTGTCAGGCGGCTAAGAGAGAATATGAAAAATGAACGATTACAAGTCAAGTAGTGATGGGAAATGTAGCACAACATATACAAGATGAGTCATAATACGGTGTTATACAACGATCTACTGCTCGTTCCGAATAAGGAACCGCAACAGCGTGTTACGGCTCATCTCGTATAAATAAATGATCAAAGCACGTCGCGAGACTCACCTGCACCGTATTGAAATACACCAGATTCCGCCCTTTGAACGGCACATCTTGATAGCCTAATCTAACGTGTATGCCGCGGTACAACTGCCTGAAAGATTCCTTCCAAGGGTTCGCAAGATCGGACTCTTCGGGACTGACGAATTCGAAACGGCACGGCGCCGGATTGAACAACGGCAAGTCGTATTCGTACACGCTCTGGTAGAGTCGTTTCCTGTAAAAAATATCGGACGGGTAAAGACGGTATGCATAGAGGTAACGTCGAGCGTTCCTTACCATATTTCGGTGTCGTTGGCTATGCCTTGGAATCGCTTGCAGACTTGACTGACGCGGCACAAATCCTGTTCCAATAAATAATTGAAGATCGTGAGCAGAACTTCGTCGGGCAGCTCGTATTGTAAATAGTGGGCAGCAGTGTTTGTACAATCTGAAAAAAAAACAAATTGCATCATAGTACATAATAATTATATGGAAGTTAATAAAAATATTTACCAGAAAGTTTACTAGAATACCACAAAGGAAATGCAGAAATGATAATTCAATCGAGATCAAAATGATAATACAATCGACAACTTGCTTAAAATCAACGCAAAGAACTTGAGAACTAAAGAACTGTGTCTAAAACTGATTTTTTTTTAAAGATAAACAACCAACTAACTACCTGTAACAATCAAAAATGATAATACGACCGCGACCTCACAAAAATACCGCCTGGAACAACCATTTATAATATAATATATAACGAATACAAAAAAAAAACGATAATACAATTTAAAGCGAGATTCTACAAAAACGACTCTTGAAACAGCCTAAAATGATTATGAAACTAACGAATCATTAGAACATAATGATACAACCATGAAGTAGAAAAAATGCCGCCAGAGCATATAAAAAAGATAATACAGTAGAGAACTCACAAGAAAATACATAAACTCTGTAACCAATACCCTATAATAATACCGCCTAGACCTTATTAATTGTATTATTAAGTTATATAATACAATTTGAAACGAATAAGACTACAACCGAGATCCCACAAGAATGCCACCATAGACATAGATGATTAATAATACAATCAAGAACATAAGGTAACACTGCCTAGAACCGATAAAAGTTATAAGGCAATTAGAAACCTACAAAAATACTACTTGAACCAGACAAAAAATGAGAATACAAACACGGCTTGAAACGAACTAAGATGATATAAAAACCTTAAAGAAAAACAAAGAGGACTAGAGATAAATACCGCATGGAGCATACAAAAATGATAATACAACCGAGAAACAATTCAACTGTAAATTATGCCCATTCTAGAAATATATTCGTCATATAAGAAACTATCAAAATATTTGCCTTCCTTAAAGAACACTGCCTAGAACATGGAAAAATTATATTACAACTGAGAACATGAAAAAATTATTCAACATGGAACCGCGAAAAAAGATGATGAACTTTAAACATAAAAGACCGGTAAAACAACAAGAAAACATACAAGAATACCCCATTATTGAAAAACGCTGCCGAACATAGAAAAATGATAATACAACCGAGAACATAAAAAAATATTCAACATAGAACCGCGAACAAAGATGGTGAACATAAAAAACCGGTAAAACAACAAGAAAACATACAAGAATACCCTTTATTAAAAAACGCTGCCGAACATAGAAAAATTATAATACAACCGAGAACATAAAAAAATATTCAACATAGAACCGCGAACAAAGATGGTGAACATAAAAAACCGGTAAAACAACAAGAAAACATACAAGAATACCCCATTATTGAAAAACGCTGCCGAACATAGAAAAATGATAATACAACCGAGAACATAAAAAAATATTCAACATATAACCGCGAACAAAGATGATGAACATAAAAAACCGGTAAAACAACAAGAAAACATACAAGAATACCCTTTATTAAAAAACGCTGCCGAACATAGAAAAATGATAATACAACCGAGAACATGAAAAAATTATATAACTTAACCGCGAACAAAGATGATGAACCGAAAATATACAAAAATTATAACACATCATCAATTTGATTACACAAAAAAATAACAAAAAATGATAATGCAACAAAATACATAAAAAAATACTCACTTTCATAGGAGACCGAGCAAGTCCGTCGCGGTCTCTTCCTGGCCGGCAGCATGGCCGACGTGTAGCCCTGCGCGGGAGCCGTGGGGGTGGCGGGAGAGGTCGGGGAGCCGGCGGTGGCGGCGCTGGTGCTTGGACCGGGTCCATCGTGATGCGAGGGGGACTTCCTTCTCAGATCGTAGGGCGAATGGTGCGCCGGAACTGCGCCCCCGCCGGCACTGGTGCTGGTGCCGGGCGGGGCGAGTGCTTGTGGTCCCCCGGGAGCCACGGCTGAAGGTGCTGGAATGTTCTGGTTCGGCTGGATGGGGCAAGATGTTTCACATGTTTCTGTTGGGGAAGAGAGCGATGAGAAATGATGGCTATTCCGTATTGTGAATTTATGAACTCAACTAAATTAACAATCAAGATGTTTATAAACAGCAAATGAAGAATTACGGTCTAAGCGTTCCTAGCTTGACATCCAGAAAACATATTTTAAATTTTGAATTGTAGAAATATAAGTAATGTGCGCATGCGTAATGACTCAATTATTGTTGATTCTCAGTTGAAAAAATGAGGGATGACCATTTTCTTAGTAGCTGATTCTTAATTTAATCGGAAGATGAAATAATGTAAATCCCTATCGGCGTTTTCTTGTTCTCATCTTTCTTAATTCTTAGAGCTTAATATTTCATCCTCAGATGTATAAATGGACCATTACTTTCCTCAACTCTTTGAAAGGCAATAGTTGACATAGGGTACCGCTTAGAATTTCAGCTATGTGCTCGGTGGTACAAAAAGTAAACCATCGATTTGTCTACTATTACTGCCATCTGCGAATGTATCAGCAACCTGACTACTCGGAGATTTGGTCCACCTCTTTTCAATAAGATAGTGAAACATGTGACATTCCTCGTCATTTCACGCTTGTTTCAATGTCTCCTCTCAACTCTAGATGAACTTTTCAACTCGAGAACGGTTGAAGCTAGAGCAATTCTGCGAACGCCAATCGATTCAGAATGACGAAATTAGTATACTCTGAGAATTTCAAGATGATCGAGAACCAAATGTAATTACTCGAAAGATATCCCAAGGGGTAGACCCCTAAAAATCATGAAAAATACAATATCATCATATTCACTTGAAATTCGCGCTATATACGCAAAATTTCATGCTGATTCCGGAAATATATGATTTGTATATGCTCAGGTACATGGTTTAGCAGAAAACAGGGATAAAACGTCAAAAGTCCCTTGCAAGATGAAAATTGCAGAGGTGTCGTTAACAGCCTACGAAATCTTTAATTTACTCGAAATCGACTTCATATTCGGTGTGCACATTCAAAACAGATTGCATTTCACGAATAACAGTAGAAAACAAATTTAAAAAATGTTTTTGGAGAGAAATGATCCCTCTCAACTCTAGATGAACTTTTCAACTCGAGAACGGTTGAAGCTAGAGCAATTCTGCGAACGCCAATCGATTCAGAATGACGAAATTAGTATACTCTGATAATTTCAAGATGATCGAGAACCAAATGTAATTATCCGAAAAAATCCTAAGGGGTAGACCCCTAAAATTCATGAAAAATACAATATCATCATATTCCCTTGAAATTCGCGCTATATACGCAAAATTTCATGGTGATGCACATTCAAAACAGATTGCATTTCACGAATAACAGTAGAAAACAAATTTAAAAATGTTTTTGGAGAGAAATGATACCTCTCAACTCTAGATGAACTTTTCAACTCGAGAACGGTTGAAGATAGAGTAATTCTGCGAACGCCAATAGATTCAGAATGACGAAATTAGTATACTCTGATAATTTCAAGATGATCGAGAACCAAATGTAATTATCCGAAAAAATCCTAAGGGGTAGACCCCTAAAAATCATGAAAAATACAATATCATCATATTCCCTTGAAATTCGCGCTATATACGCAAAATTTCATGGTGATGCACATTCAAAACAGATTGCATTTCACGAATAACAGTAGAAAACAAATTTAAAAATGTTTTTGGAGAGAAATGATACCTCTCAACTCTAGATGAACTTTTCAACTCGAGAACGGTTGAAGATAGAGGAATTCTGCGAACGCCAATCGATTCAGAATGACGAAATTAGTATACTCTGATAATTTCAAGATGATCGAGAACCAAATGTAATTATCCGAAAAAATCCTAAGGGGTAGACCCCTAAAAATCATGAAAAATACAATATCATCATATTCCCTTGAAATTCGCGCTATATACGCAAAATTTCATGCTGATGCACATTCAAAACAGATTGCATTTCACGAATAACAGTAGAAAACAAATTTAAAAATGTTTTTGGAGAGAAATGATACCTCTCAACTCTAGATGAACTTTTCAACTCGAGAACGGTTGAAGATAGAGGAATTCTGCGAACGCCAATCGATTCAGAATGACGAAATTAGTATACTCTGATAATTTCAAGATGATCGAGAACCAAATGTAATTATCCGAAAAAATCCTAAGGGGTAGACCCCTAAAAATCATGAAAAATACAATATCATCATATTCCCTTGAAATTCGCGCTATATACGCAAAATTTCATGCTGATGCACATTCAAAACAGATTGCATTTCACGAATAACAGTAGAAAACAAATTTAAAAATGTTTTTGGAGAGAAATGATACCTCTCAACTCTAGATGAACTTTTCAACTCGAGAACGGTTGAAGATAGAGGAATTCTGCGAACGCCAATCGATTCAGAATGACGAAATTAGTATACTCTGATAATTTCAAGATGATCGAGAACCAAATGTAATTATCCGAAAAAATCCTAAGGGGTAGACCCCTAAAAATCATGAAAAATACAATATCATCATATTCCCTTGAAATTCGCGCTATATACGCAAAATTTCATGCTGATGCACATTCAAAACAGATTGCATTTCACGAATAACAGTAGAAAACAAATTTAAAAATGTTTTTGGAGAGAACTCAACTCTAGATGAACTTTTCAACTCGAGAACGGTTGAAGATAGAGGAATTCTGCGAACGCCAATCGATTCAGAATGACGAAATTAGTATACTCTGATAATTTCAAGATGATCGAGAACCAAATGTAATTATCCGAAAAAATCCTAAGGGGTAGACCCCTAAAAATCATGAAAAATACAATATCATCATATTCCCTTGAAATTCGCGCTATATACGCAAAATTTCATGCTGATGCACATTCAAAACAGATTGCATTTCACGAATAACAGTAGAAAACAAATTTAAAAATGTTTTTGGAGAGAAATGATACCTCTCTCAACTCTAGATGAACTTTTCAACTCGAGAACGGTTGAAGATAGAGGAATTCTGCGAACGCCAATCGATTCAGAATGACGAAATTAGTATACTCTGATAATTTCAAGATGATCGAGAACCAAATGTAATTATCCGAAAAAATCCTAAGGGGTAGACCCCTAAAAATCATGAAAAATACAATATCATCATATTCCCTTGAAATTCGCGATATATACGCAAAATTTCATGCTGATGCACATTCAAAACAGATTGCATTTCACGAATAACAGTAGAAAACAAATTTAAAAATGTTTTTGGAGAGAAATGATACCTCTCTCAACTCTAGATGAACTTTTCAACTCGAGAACGGTTGAAGATAGAGGAATTCTGCGAACGCCAATCGATTCAGAATGACGAAATTAGTATACTCTGATAATTTCAAGATGATCGAGAACCAAATGTAATTATCCGAAAAAATCCTAAGGGGTAGACCCCTAAAAATCATGAAAAATACAATATCATCATATTCCCTTGAAATTCGCGCTATATACGCAAAATTTCATGCTGATGCACATTCAAAACAGATTGCATTTCACGAATAACAGTAGAAAACAAATTTAAAAATGTTTTTGGAGAGAAATGATACCTCTCAACTCTAGATGAACTTTTCAACTCGAGAACGGTTGAAGATAGAGGAATTCTGCGAACGCCAATCGATTCAGAATGACGAAATTAGTATACTCTGATAATTTCAAGATGATCGAGAACCAAATGTAATTATCCGAAAAAATCCTAAGGGGTAGACCCCTAAAAATCATGAAAAATACAATATCATCATATTCCCTTGAAATTCGCGCTATATACGCAAAATTTCATGCTGATGCACATTCAAAACAGATTGCATTTCACGAATAACAGTAGAAAACAAATTTAAAAATGTTTTTGGAGAGAAATGATACCTCTCAACTCTAGATGAACTTTTCAACTCGAGAACGGTTGAAGATAGAGGAATTCTGCGAACGCCAATCGATTCAGAATGACGAAATTAGTATACTCTGATAATTTCAAGATGATCGAGAACCAAATGTAAGTATCCGAAAAAATCCTAAGGGGTAGACCCCTAAAAATCATGAAAAATACAATATCATCATATTCCCTTGAAATTCGCGCTATATACGCAAAATTTCATGCTGATGCACATTCAAAACAGATTGCATTTCACGAATAACAGTAGAAAACAAATTTAAAAATGTTTTTGGAGAGAACTCAACTCTAGATGAACTTTTCAACTCGAGAACGGTTGAAGATAGAGGAATTCTGCGAACGCCAATCGATTCAGAATGACGAAATTAGTATACTCTGATAATTTCAAGATGATCGAGAACCAAATGTAATTATCCGAAAAAATCCTAAGGGGTAGACCCCTAAAAATCATGAAAAATACAATATCATCATATTCCCTTGAAATTCGCGCTATATACGCAAAATTTCATGCTGATGCACATTCAAAACAGATTGCATTTCACGAATAACAGTAGAAAACAAATTTAAAAATGTTTTTGGAGAGAAATGATACCTCTCAACTCTAGATGAACTTTTCAACTCGAGAACGGTTGAAGATAGAGGAATTCTGCGAACGCCAATCGATTCAGAATGACGAAATTAGTATACTCTGATAATTTCAAGATGATCGAGAACCAAATGTAATTATCCGAAAAAATCCTAAGGGGTAGACCCCTAAAAATCATGAAAAATACAATATCATCATATTCCCTTGAAATTCGCGCTATATACGCAAAATTTCATGCTGATGCACATTCAAAACAGATTGCATTTCACGAATAACAGTAGAAAACAAATTTAAAAAATGTTTTTGGAGAGAAATGA
Source organism: Chrysolina americana (assembly GCA_958502065.1). Taxonomy (NCBI): domain Eukaryota; kingdom Metazoa; phylum Arthropoda; class Insecta; order Coleoptera; family Chrysomelidae; genus Chrysolina; species Chrysolina americana. The sequence continues at coordinate 49,915,059 of OY293421.1, read as the reverse complement.
TACCTCTCAACTCTAGATGAACTTTTCAACTCGAGAACGGTTGAAGATAGAGGAATTCTGCGAACGCCAATCGATTCAGAATGACGAAATTAGTATACTCTGATAATTTCAAGATGATCGAGAACCAAATGTAATTATCCGAAAAAATCCTAAGGGGTAGACCCCTAAAAATCATGAAAAATACAATATCATCATATTCCCTTGAAATTCGCGCTATATACGCAAAATTTCATGCTGATGCACATTCAAAACAGATTGCATTTCACGAATAACAGTAGAAAACAAATTTAAAAAATGTTTTTGGAGAGAAATGATCCCTATCAACTCTAGATGAACTTTTCAACTCGAGAACGGTTGAAGCTAGAGCAATTCTGCGAACGCCAATCGATTCAGAATGACGAAATTAGTATACTCTGAGAATATCAAGATGATCGAGAACCAAATGTGATTACTCGAAAAATATCCCAAGGGGTAGACCCCTAAAAATCATGAAAAATACAATATCATCATATTCACTTGAAATTCGCGCTATATACGCAAAATTTCATGCTGATTCCGGAAATATATGATTTGTATATGCTCAGGTACATGGTTTAGCAAAAAACAGGGATAAAACGTCAAAAGTCCCTGCAAGATGAAAATTGCAGAGGTGTCGTTAAAAGCCTACGAAATCTTCAATTTACTCGAAATCGACTTCATATTCGGTGTGCACATTCAAAACAGATTGCATTTCACGAATAACAGTAGAAAACAAATTTAAAAATGTTTTTGGAGAGAAATGATACCTCTCAACTCTAGATGAACTTTTCAACTCGATAACGGTTGAAGCTAGAGCAATTCTGCGAACGCCAATCGATTCAGAATGACGAAATTAGTATACTCTGAGAATTTCAAGATGATCGAGAACCAAATGTAATTACTCGAAAAATATCCCAAGGGGTAGACCCCTAAAAATCATGAAAAATATAATATCATCATATTCACTTGAAATTCGCGCTATATACGCAAAATTTCATGCTGATGCACATTCAAAACAGATTGCATTTCACGAATAACAGTAGAAAACAAATTTAAAAAATGTTTATGGAGAGAATCGATTTAGAATGACGAAATTAGTATATTCAGTGAATCTGAAACAAAAATTTCAAAATAGAACAGTTATAAAATAAATATAGTTTGAAAAATCTAAAAAACACGCTTTTATATCACATTGAACTAAAGCTCTGTGAATTTCAAGTTGATCGCGGAACAAAAGTAATTACTCGAAAAAAATCTCTAAAAATCATGAAACATCCAAAATTTCCTATTTACGCAAAATTTCATGTTGATTTCAGAAATATATGATTTGTATATAGAAGACACTGAGTTTTTTCACGATTATTTCTTGCAATGAAGTTTGTTCAATTCACAGAAAGTTTAGGTAACCCATACATGCGTAAAATACATGCGGTATTCATTTCTTCCCCTTAGCCTGGAGGGTGGTTTTTTCTCACCCCTCTACGCCTCACGGTCAGTTGGCATTTACATAGCCGTACTGCGCCGATATGGATCGTTTCGACTATACTTATTTATTTTGTGACGTATTTCTTTTTATTTCAGCAGTTATTGGAATTTGCAGATAACCTTGATTTTTTCGAAACTAGTCACTCGTTTCGTTTGTTAACTATTGGAAGTGTTGAACTGACTAGATTTAACACTTTTATTAGCAATTAGCTCTCGCTGGTCGTTATCAAGTCGATAATATTTCGAACAAAGTACGAAAATTTGTCCCGGAGAGAATCAACATAACGAAACTTGGTCGAGTATCGTTTCACCAAGTCGATAATAAAATGACATTGATTTTTCGAACAATAGTACTTATATAGCGTAAACCTGTTTCTAAAAAATTGAATACATAGCGATTTCAGTTCGTGATGAAAAAAAAATAAACAACCACATTAATCAGCGTTAATTCCTCTACAAATTCATTCTTTTATGTTTTTTCCTAGTTTTCCAAATAAGCCGAAAAATTGACATTAACGAACAAATGAGTCGGACGTCAAATTGATTACCGTGCGGTGTTGCCGATTTTCTCACCACTGCTCGGAGAATTAAGACGGCTGTGCTTTTCCGCTCCTCCATACAGTGACAAACTATAATTCCACCCGTTCTATATTATTGTCAATGCGATAATTATGTCACATCAAAAATGTATTAACGTAGATATTGACCAAACAGCAGCTTGACCCCGACAGCTGTGCCTCCTAGATCCGAGATGCGCAGTGAGAGTATCCGTCTCCGATCGCAGGCTGTAATTATAAATCTATAGTGGAGGGAGATGACGTATCGTGCCATTTGAATGCAAGAATTCCTTTCCACAACACTTCCCAATAGGCAAGCCGCATGAACCAATCAGAAATATACTGGACAAGGCGGTATATTTGAATCGATGTTAAGGCGGTATAGTAGTCCCAAGTATTCAACTTGGATAGCAAGGTTATTTTGGTTAGGCTAGATCATGTTACCTTCTTTTTTCATTTCTCAGCCATAAAAGAAGGGAACATGATCTAATATAACCAAACTGGACCTTGGTATCCAAGTTGATCCTCAATGTAACCTAAAATTACATTGCACTCCACGCAGGCGCAACTAAAATAGAGTTTTGATTGGTTCATTCGGATTGCCTATCGGGAAGTGTTGTGGATAGGAATTCTTGCCATTTGAATAGCTGAAATTTCTGTGAAGTTTGGTAGGACTCCGGAGACATCAAACTTGTTGCCACATCAACAGAGACACATAAAACAACTTGATATGAATTAATATGAAACCATCGGATATTTGTTTCTGGTGGACTATCGATTTATAGCAACCGATAGTCCAATAATTGAGTTGGCACTATTGGCAGTTGGTTGATGATAGATGACAGGGAATGTCACTACCAGCTACCTGTCACCCGTCATCAGTCATCACCTATATTATCAAGCGCAAAAACATCCAACCGAAAACGCGGAGGGAGCGCGAAACGATTCAACCAAAATTTACTTCTCTATTTCTAGGGGTAAGAATAGTAATCGCCGGTGCCGCTGTCATAAAATAATGGGCTGGCGTTGCTTAGTAGCGTAGAACAACTCCAATTGTCTATGCCATAAGAGGAGTTCCCAATACAGCGTTTTGGCAATAATATTCGCCATTCACAAGGACACACCTGCTAGCAGCGATGCAAGAAAATTGAATTATTTCAACCAACTGTATATCCTCCCAAATAATATTTGATTCCAGTGTCATTAAAAGGCAAGACTCCTGATTCGAATAGCGAAAAACGCTGCACTGGGAAACCACCTTCTTTTTGGTGAACGAAAAATAAAAAACCGGAAAAAATATCATCGGAAAAAAAAAACTCGGAAAAAAACCTCGGGAAAAAATACCCCCAGGAAAAAAAAAATACGGAAAAAATACCCCTATATTCAATAACAATAGCCAGTACACAAAAAGTAATGAAATTTCAACTGTGTCATGTTAAAGAAACCATATTTGATTCATTTTACAATACAGAAGGGTGGAACAACAGATTTTCCAGCATTGCAAAAAGGCGAATCTGTCATCAGGTTAGTTCGTTCAGGAACAATCGAGTCATAAAAATATAAAAAATCGTCTTTGTTGGTCGTCGACGATGAACAGGATAGGTTATAGTATATTACGTAACAAGAGTTGTAAGTAACCCATTACGCACGATATGAAAAAGTTTATGCCCGAAGCCGCGCATTTTTTCAATTCGTTTTCTACTGTTATTCGTGGAATGCAATCTTTTTTGAATATGCACACCAAATATGAAGTTGATTTCGAGTCAAATACAGATTTCCTAGGCTTTCAACGGCACCTCTGCAAATTTCGTCTTGCAAGGGACTTTTGACGTTTTATGCCTGTTTTTTGCTAAACCATGTACCTGAGCATATACAAATCATATATTTCCGGAATCAGCATGAAATTTTGCGTATATAGCGCGAATTTCAAGTGAATATGATGATATTGTATTTTTCATGATTTTTAGGGGTCTACCCCTTGGGATATTTTTCGAGTAATTACATTTGGTTCTCGATCATCTTGAAATTCTCAGAGTATACTAATTTCGTCATTCTGAATCGATTGGCGTTCGCAGAATTGCTCTAGCTTCAACCGTTCTCGAGTTGAAAAGTTCATCTAGAATTGAGAGGGATCATTTCTCTCCAAAAACATTTTTTAAATTTGTTTTCTACTGTTATTCGTGAAATGCAATCTGTTTTGAATGTGCACACCGAATATGAAGTCGATTTCGAGTAAATTGAAGATTTCGTAGGCTTTTAACGACACCTCTGCAATTTTCATCTTGCAGGGACTTTTGACGTTTTATCCCTGTTTTTTGCTAAACCATGTACCTGAGCATATACAAATCATATATTTCCGGAATCAGCATGAAATTTTGCGCATATAGCGCGAATTTCAAGTGAATATGATGATATTGTATTTTTCATGATTTTTAGGGGTCTACCCCTTGGGATATTTTTCGAGTAATTACATTTGGTTCTCGATCATCTTGAAATTCTCAGAGTATACTAATTTCGTCATTCTGAATCGATTGGCGTTCGCAGAATTGCTCTAGCTTCAACCGTTCTCGAGTTGAAAAGTTCATCTAGAGTTGATAGGGATCATTTCTCTCCAAAAACATTTTTTAAATTTGTTTTCTACTGTTATTCGTGAAATGCAATCTGTTTTGAATGTGCACACCGAATATGAAGTCGATTTCGAGTAAATTGAAGATTTCGTAGGCTTTTAACGACATCTCTGCAATTTTCGTCTTGCAAGGGACTTTTGACGTTTTATCCCTGTTTTCTGCTAAACCATGTACCTGAGCATATACAAATCATATATTTCCGGAATCAGCATGAAATTTTGCGTATATAGCGCGAATTTCAAGTGAATATGATGATATTGTATTTTTCATGATTTTTAGGGGTCTACCCCTTGGGATATTTTTCGAGTAATTACATTTGGTTCTCGATCATCTTGATATTCTCAGAGTATACTAATTTCGTCATTCTAAATCGATTGGCGTTCGCAGAATTGCTCTAGCTTGAACCGTTCTCGAGTTGAAAAGTTCATCTAGAGTTGAGATGGATCATTTCCCTCCAAAAATAATTTTGTTATTCGTTTTCTACTGTTTTCCGAGAAGTGCAATCTTTTTTGAATATGTACACCGAATATGAAATCGATTCCGAGTCAATTAAATATTTCATAAGCTGTTAACGGCACATCCGAAATATTCATCTTGCAAGGGAATGATTTTTTATTTGTCATGATTTTTAGGGGTCTACCCCTTAGGATTTTGTTTCGTGTAATCACTTTTGTTTTTCGATCATCTTAAAATTCACTGAGTTTACTTATTTTGTTATTCTAAATCGATTGGCGTTCGCAGAATTGATCTAGATTAACCATTCGTCAGTTAAAGTATTCTGCTTGGTCTGGTAATTGGGAATACCTATCTAGAAACTCAGCAAAAACTTGAGATACTGATAAGATAAAAAGATTGTGAAAATTTAGAATACTTACAGAGCAATAAAAGGGTCATAAAAACGTTGAAGAAATCAGAAAATCCTGTTTGTAATCCTATTTGAAACAGATTTTTTATAAGGAGTTTGATGTTTTTGTTTTGAATTTTTCAACATTTTCAGAATGACTTTTTTCAAATAACAACTATTGTGTAATAATAGTAAGTAATCAATTATTTATTGATAAGAAGTTGGTGTGCACATAAGAAAGTTCACTCAAGTCTATAAAACTGAAATTAGAACAAATTCGACATTTTGAAAAAATATTAATGAATACTTTATAAGTAACTGAATACCTCTTATTTCCTTGCATACATAAAATATATGATTGGGAAATTATCATTACATAATAACACAATTTGCTGATGACTGTACATGTTTTCAGCTAATAAAATCATATCTGGGTTTTTAGTGCATGGCACACCTAACATTTTTCTATAAACTGATTCCCTTGATTAATTTCCGAGTCTATCATTCTGTTTCATTACATTAACCACTTCTAGATATATTTTGATTCAACATGAATTGATTGACATCAAAAGTAATTGGGTTTTTGAAAATATTCAATCCAAGCCTTGATTTTTGTGATTCACTCAAACAATTTTTAAATTTTTGGTGAATATTAAATTTACCAGGACTTAAAAATACATATTAGTTTTCAAAACAATTTTGCAATTGAAAAACAGGTACCTATTTTTAATAATGAATAACATCTGTAAAAAAATGCGTGTTTCACATGAATACTTGGGGAATACATGAAAAAGTGAATATTTTTCTCACTGAAACATCACGCTAAATTTATTATTACTTATACACATAAAAAAATTATTGATTGACACACACCTTGAATTCAGCATTGCAGTTTTTTGTGATTACACACAGGAAGTAATTTCAATCGCCAGAACTCCTTCACACAGGAATAATTTATTCAAACAACACAATCTTAGAAAGCCCCAAAATAATGATATTCATTATCATGAGAACAACTTTCCATTGCAACATAATTATCATTTGATTAGTCTAAATGATAATGGTTATTGTACTAGGTTAGGAATTTTTGTGGCTATTTTTCCTTTTGTCTAACAGCATTCATATACTCATCTATTTGAAAATATTATTAAACTCGTAATTTTGAGAACCTTTTCAGAAAATAAATACTCTTGATAAAGAAAAGTGGCAGCATCTCATTTGTCTTCTCAAATAGAGAAGATTGAACTAGAAAATATCAAGAATTAATATAATTTGAGTAGGTAACTTCACATTTTTTAAAGAAATTCGACACAAAAACACAAATTTTTAAACATTAAAAGACATACTTGAGTTTGGAGTAATTTAACCATTGGAAAAAATTACAAGTGTTGAAGAAACCCTGTAACTACTCAGATGAAAAGGAAACTGTATGTGATATCCTCTGTCCCCAAAAATAGCATTATCAAAAGTGATACAAATGAGGAAATCATACTAGGAGGAAATCAAATTAACACATCCTGGGCAATGAAAAGTGACCTCCATTATGTTGATAAACATTCATTGAACTCTTTTAATTTCAGTAGGACTAAAAATAGAGGTTAATAGAAGTAGCTTGTCAAGGCTCCAGACTGTTTATTTTTGTTGAAAAATCATCAAAATAACAGCTTTTCACGCACCATATGAATTGAAAACAGAAACGTCAAAAGGTCGAATTACCTTTTAACGACAGCTTTCACAAATGCAGCATCCAAATGTGAATTCGATAAATGCTTCACTCCCCTCAGCTGGAACCAGCCAAGGCTCGAATATGTTATTTTCATGTATATTTATGGGATGACATTTTAACAATTCCCCTAATTGACATATGACAAATAAACTAGGCAGCTCCCATATTAGCTGAATATCGAATATTTTACCCGTAAAACCCAGTCAGACGACCTATTTACGTAAAGAATACAGCACTATATCTGTTCTTTTAGCGGAGACTAGGGTAATTTGGCTGTTACAATCATCGGGGCACAGGAAACTTCCATATTAAATTTTTCACTCACCAGACGTTGTTCTAGACGGTGTGGGTATTCTGTTGGCTCCTTTCCTTCTGGATCTCCTCACATACGTCCTGGAGGCCGTGAAAGAGGCGCTGGGCATTTTGACAAAACTCACCAACTTATTTTCAGGTCCTAAACAAAGGAAACACTAGCACTACCATGAGCAGCCATTTTCAGAGAATTGTACGGTTCCCAAGAAGGCAGGCAATGCGCAGTACAGCTAAATCGACTAATAGGTGCAAGCCCTCGCGTCACGTGACCCTAAAATGTCAGAATGGAGCATGACTTCGATGTGCTTTTCAAATGTTTTAAATCAATTTTTCTTTGTTTTATGTTATCTGTGACCTACTTAGCTAGCCTTCATGTGTGGAACAGCCCTTACAGTAGGTGAGTTGTAAATGCACTTTTTTTTAGATGCACTAATAAACACTATTTTTCGAGAAAACCTCTGCTGCAGACCGTGATAGGTCTCTCGCCCCTCGCTCTGCACCGCGCACCCTTCACTCTCGTTCTCTCTCTTTAGCGTACGTCGTATCGGTTTCGACTATGCAAGAGACTGGATGGAGCATGGAAAAGAGTCAACCGTGGGAAAAACAAGGCCTACCTACCTAGTCCTATTCTATAATTTATGAATATTCACCCTTTTATAACGAACCGTACTGCGACAGTCCAAATGGGATTTTATATGGTCGATGGTCAGTTTGAAGAAAAAACCTCGTTAACATATTTCAACGATTTCAATTTGCGGAGACCTCTCATCAGTTTTCAAAGGGGATCGTTTAAAAATACCTACCGACTCTGTTCAACTTTTTTTGTTTTTGATCGTTTTTGTTGCCAATCAAGATTATTGGCAAAAGAAATCAACGAATACCTACAAGTGAAAGAAAAAAGAGGAGCGTTAATAGGTAGGTACTCATTGGATTTCATAGGTACTCAAATTAAGGGAACAGCTATGTAAAGAATGTTTTGGAGAACCAATAAGTAGGTATCGAAACTCATTTACTTCATTTCATATGATCAAAATCGCTTATATTTCTACTTTATCAACTGTACATTTCAAGACAAGGCCACATATTGAAATAAAAGTAAAAAATGAGTCAGTCAAGTTGTCAGGTACCTCAAACATTAACATAGGCGCCGACGATATTTTTTTTCACGGGGTGTCGAAAAGTTTTTTCCGTACAAAAATATATAGTTGACATGATGACTTCGAGTCTAATTCGTAATGAACGTCGGCCTAACACTTCAAAAAGGCATTGTGTATGTAACGATGGCCGCGAAAGTCTTTGACAATTTAATATACCTACCTATAGTTTGTTATAATTCAGTCAGGTTTGTTATGTCAAGTATGGTTGAAGGTTTCGTACTATTTTTATATTTCTGTTTATATTTATGCATCAACTAACACTATTGTTCTTTGCGCAGTTTTATTTATATATGTATTTTGATAATTCTTACGTGTTCATCACGATTGCGAAATTCAAAATAAACGCCAAACTGTTTATTATCATGAACTAATAATATATAATCTATATTGTTTTTTTTTTCAGGGACCATCCCTCAACGATCAAGAAAAGGTTCATTAGCGTATTTGCAATGCTGTTCATTTCGCCATGTTTTTTGTACATAGGATTAGATAGGAAAATATTGGAAGAGGTACATACATTTTGCTCACATCTATATATACTGCGTGTATTCTCTTGATTACATGATTGTGAAACAATTATCATACTTTCAGGTATCTTTTATGGAAATTCTGGGACTGAAATCTCAAGGACTATGTCCCGCAATTTTTTTGCCTTTGTTTTTAACAATGATACTCTTTTTGGGGCCTATTTCTATGGAAATTTGGAACGGAATGTCCAAAGCATATGCAGGGAACAAAGGTATTAATCAATCTTTGGAACATGGTTCACGATAAACAGATACTCACCTATTTTATTTTACAGAGGGAAAATGTTTTCCAGGCATAACCAACTTGATGTGGATAAGAAATCATGTCGTAGCTCCGATATCGGAGGAGTTTACATATCGTAGCTGCATGCTCCCAGTTTTACTACAGTGTTTCACTCCCGCTGCTGCAATATTCAGCAGTCCTTTATTTTTTGGAGTGGGTAAGACAATTTTGGAAACATTCTATTATCTGCTATAAAGCACTGTGCTGGGAAACTTCTCAAGCAAAGAAACAAAACCATTACCTTATTATCTACTAATATTATTTGAATTTCAGCTCATTTTCACCATCTCTGGGAAAGAATCAAGCACTTGGGTATGAGTTTCGATTTAGCACTGAAAATATCATGTAAGTAAGAGTATTTCATGATATTTTATCAGAATATACAAAGGGCATGCGACGTCCTGCTTGAGGAACATTGCACCAACCATCTGTCAGACATACTTCATTGCACGTTGCGGTATTAGCCAGGGAAATAGTTGTTTTCGTTTGGTGTTATATTACCCCCGAACATAAAGTCGTTTTAAGTGAAAAGTAACTTGTGACATTTACTACAATCACTAGTTAATTTGAATCTAGCCGTGAAATCCAAAGTTAGATGATTATCCACGCATTGACAGGTAGACAACATATTTTGTTGTCCTGACCAATCCCAGAGATCCCCAAAGACATAGCCTGTGCAAGTAGAGGACGGCTATTATTATTTGCCGTGGCAATCCGGAACGATTTACTGATTTTTGGTGGTGTATTCGCTTTCAGCTGTAGGAAACCCCCGGAAAATCTACAGCACCACCCCTGGTGGTCGGTGTGCAATCCAAGCTAGCACCAGACGTCGGTATTGGCATCTAGGCAACTCACATCACACTTGCTTCAGAACAAAAGGCATGCGACCGCATAAACCGATGCAAATTCTCGCTTACTGAGGCCTCTGTCCGATGCGAGCCAGAAGTTCTACGAACAGTAGGGTCCTCTACCTCTGAGACCACCAATGAATTTCATTCATTAAAGAAACAAGCGAGGATTTTTCATCTTCAGATAAACACTACGTGCACAGTATTGCTTAATCACATTATGCAATTTGGCGCTCCAAAAATGCCTTTTTTGACGAAAATTAAAGGTATTTTATTGTACGCCATTTTCTAGTAGTGACTCATATGAATTCACCGGTAGATGGCATATCATTATAATTCAAAGAAAGGGCGAATCATCGTGAAAATGATGAATTTTTGATGCTTGAAAGTGTGTACATTGGTCTGCAGATCGTGTTTGTATGGAGGAAGACAATATTTAAAAATGTTTAATATACGAAATTTGAAAATCACATCACTAATCTAAGGGCCATAAAATGGCCTTCAAAATGTGTTTGAGGTATCAAACTACGTAAGTAACAGCAGAAATAATTGCCAAACTATGTGGAGCCGGTATAACTTGTAATTCAACGCCATTCTTCTTATTTTGGCATTCACTCTTCCTGGAGTTTGTTATTTCTGAAGAGTGTTACTTTTTTGCTTCATCGCGGGGATTTTCCACTCAGACTCTTCCGTACACATCCACGAAACAGTACAAAAGACTACTGTTTCCGATAAGGGCAATCGGATTAGTGTGCATTTCGTCTTTGATATTATTCTAAACTTTTTAATGATATTTCCAGGCTTCCAGTTCACCTACACCACTCTTTTTGGGATTTATTCCGCCTTCATATTCTATAGAACCGGGCATTTCGTATCAATTGTCGCCGTCCATGCCTTCTGCAACCACATGGGCTTCCCGGAAATTCTGGAAATCGGCACTTACAAGTCCGGGAAGAAGATGATCATCGTAAGCCTGTTTTTTATCGGATTCGGAGCGTGGTGTTTTCTATTGAAACCACTAACCGAACCAAGTCTGTTCCAACACGAACTTTACTTATAGCATATCAAGTAGTTGAGTGAAAATATTGAGTTGTTTCGTGTAAAAGGTGCGAGTGTCATATTTCTATCCTTTTATCGGTTTGATATATTTTTTTAAATAACGATTTGTTTTTATGAACTATTGGATGTAATCCCCTTGAAGGATACGCCGCTGTATTTGCCGTGGAATTGATTAAATTGACAGATGTTAGCTGGTCAACAGAATACTCATGTGTTCGAAAGTTAATTTCAATTGTTACAGTACGTCCAATTCGAGGAACAATCATTCAACAATTCAGAGAAAATTAGGAATCATAAAAATAGACCCAAAGATCGTACCTAGCCTCATACTTAAAAATCGGTTTTACTTTAACTTTTTACTGCTCAGCCAGTAAGGGTTAGTTCCCAATACAACTTTTTTTGCTTTTAGCGTCACGCATTGTGTTTGGTCAATTTCCGACGCTCGACGCTATCCGCCAATCAGAATTCGTGACGCTCGACGGAGACAGCCTCCTTGGGAACTCGCCTTAAGACTTCATGGTTTCCAAATAAAAGATATGACGTATGATTCATATACAGGGCGATACAACTTTGGCTGAAAGTGGTCTTTGCACCATTCCGTTGTAAAAATCAGGATAAATTTAAATCAAAAACTCGTTTTTTGGTTTATTAACTTAATCCCGTTGTAGTTTCACCGAGAAATTTATGCAAAAAACTGAATCTGAATCACGCTGAGTATTTTTATTTTAGGATTGGATATTTGATATATTAATTTAATGTAAGGAAAGAACTGTACTTAGATAAATAAACTCTGTTATGTGAAACTTTATAAACTGTTGTCGTTAAAAAATATTTATGTCGCAACAATAGCATTCTTCTATCCAGAAATTATCGAATTTAATTGTCTCTGGAACGAGAATACATAGAAATATATATTATATACTTACTCATATAATATTATATATTTCTATGGGCGTAATTTTCAATGTTCCGCAAATTAAGTCGATGGTATCTAGAATTATCAAAAGTACTTTGTTTGTGGCGCATTTTTGAATGAAAGACTGAACATTTCTCAACCTTGAAAAGTATCACTCTTGAAAACTTTTTATATAAATCGTTTCATTGCTTTATATAAGATAAGATTTCGTCAATGTTTTTGATCGTATTTTGATTTTATTTTCTAGTTTTAATAGCATTCGGTTGATTACTAAAAATTTAATCGAACTTTTAAAGTGAAAAATGAATTTGTTGTGTGCCATTTTGTGTATAGAATCTAGCTTTATCAATTATTAGTGTATATTGAATTTTTTAATCTCTTGTTTTTCCACGTATGACGGTTTTTGATGTTTTTTGTCTTTTTCAAATTGACTTCACGAGTTTCGTCAATTATTGTTGAAATAAAAAAGTTTACGAAGAATGTCTTTTGATTCAACCCAGTCAGTTAGTTCTGAAGGTACATTTCAGTTATTGTTTACAAATTTTAACAATTTGAAAACAGTAGATTAGAAATTTCAAAACTTATTAGTATCAAATCTCTCAAATTTTATCAGTATCTCCTGTTATCAACAAGTTGATAGTTAAATATATATTTGTTTTTATTCGCAAAAAATATATCCACAACATTGTTTTATTTATATTTTTAAAGACCAGACTATTTTCGTATACGGATTAAAAGTTCCATGCCAGCGGCAAAGTGGTGAAAGTCGAACCACTTTTTATGAACATTATGTCAATATATCCAAAATTTCATGCTGATTTCGGAAATATATGATTTTGATATGCTCGGATACTAGGTGTACCATAAAAAAGCGATAAAACTTAAAAAATTCTCGAGGACCATCTAATTTTCGAAAATTTAAATTTTTTCGAAAATCGCAAACTTTCCTCTAACGTATCTCGACGAGCTAATTTCGAATAACATCTCAAATATTGAATTCAACAAAGGATTAACGATATATGAGGACAAATTTTTCGACGCAAAAATTAACGTTATCCGGTTAATCTTTCGTCGAGTTCAATTTTTGATTCACAATTCGAAATCAGTTCGTTGCGATACGTATGAGGGAAGTTTGCGATTTTTCGAAAAATGGTTCAACACGAAATTACATAGGTTCCGTAAAAAGCCTACCAAATCTACAATTGATTTCAAAATTCGGTGAGCACATACAAAAAAACTTAAATTTTATGAATATGACAAAAAAAATGTTTCGCGGTAAATTGCAGCTCTCAACTCTAGATTAACTTTTCAACTCGAGATCGGTTTAAGCTAGAGCAATTCTGCAAACGTCAATCGATTTAGAATGACGAAATTAATGAATCTAGGAAAAAAATACCGGAAAAAATACCCCCGGAAAAAGTATCCCCGTAAAAAATACCCCTATATGCGATAACAATGGCCAGTACACAAAAAGTAATGAAATTTCAACTGTGTGTCATGTTAAAGAAACTAGACCATATTTGATTCATTTCCATTCATTCATTTCAGTTTTAACCTATCCTGTTCATCGTCGAAGAAAAAAAAAAGAACCTGTGGTTCCACCCCTCTGTATTGTAAAATGAATCAAATATGGTCTACTTTCTTTAACACAGTTGAAATTTCATTACTTTTTGTGTACTGGCCGTTGTTATTGCATATAGGGGTATTTTTTCCGGCGGTTTTTTACCGTTTTTTTTTTCGGGGGTATTTTTTCCGTTTTTTTTCCCCGGGGGTATTTTCCGGGTTTTATTTTTTCCGGGGGTATTTTTTCCATTTACCAAATTAGTATACTCTGTGAATTTGAAACAAAAATATACACGGACAAAATTTTTTATATACCTTAAAATTGTTTGACATTCTCGATATCAAAATAGAACTATCTTCTTGATTACATTTTCTTCAATTTCCATACTGAGTTAAAATAAAAAAAAAATGTCCCAAACGAATTTTCTGTGCAAAATATCTAGAAAGACTTGGTTGTTTCTGACAAAAGTTATTATTTAAACGTATAGATACATGGAACACTCAATTGTTTTTTCTTATAAAAACAGATATACAAATACTCTAGTTCATGTCAAAGACAAGTATTTTTTACACTCAAAACACTCTGTTGAATTAAAATCTCTCGGATTCCCAATCCCTTATACGAGATATGAAATGGTCATTCTTACTACTTAACTAAAAGTAGTGCTTGAAAAGTCACCAGAATTTTGTTGATATCAATCAAAATCCTGCCTTTTCGATCGCTACGTCTCGAGTACAAACAGTTCTTTACTGCTATTTCGTGTGGGAAAAAAATACAACTTAACAAAAACTAACTTTATTGACGATAAATAAAATCAATTCCAATTTTACTGCCCTAACCGTTTCGTCCTTTTCATGAAAGAGAGAACCGCCAAAAACATATCGATGTCATTTATTTAAAAATTCAGTTATAGAAACAATTCCGATGGCGACCTTCAAAGTAGAAAAAGCAAACTACTAAATGCTTCACGGGAACTCTACTGAAGGAAAAGTCTCGATCGTCAGTCACATAAACACATTTGGACATCTCAAAACGGAACATAGACCGAATAGCAAATAAATATAGATAAATCAATCAGTTCCAATCACAGCGTTCGGACCCCTTCACGTGGCACCGAGAAGTAACGGCGACTACATTTATTTTCTCAATTCTTCTCTCTAGCTTCCGTTTCTTGTATACTTGTGTTGATTTCCCTACGATCCGTTTCAAAGTGTCCGAGTCTGCCACATTCCGATACTGGTCCCACGTTGGGCGCCAATTTCATTGCTTATACCCTAATATTCGTTGAATAAACCCCTAACAAGGCAAGACAAATTACATCTGTCGCTAAAACACCTCCGATATCGATACACAATCCGAGGTTTTCGCGTCACAACCGATTATCACCCGAAAGTAGTCTTTAGGAACTTTGAAACTAGGTCGAGCTGGATGACCTCTCGCTATCCTGGTGCAACTGCTGGTTCAAGAAGGCCACGTTGCTGGACTTCAGTCGAGACGCCGCCGCGGCCAGAAAAGGCGACGGCGACATACAGGGCGTCGAACTGAGACTGTTGCTTATGTCGCACTGGTCCAGCATCATGAGAAGTTCTTGCGTCGAAGGTCCGCCATTGGTTTTATCTGACGGGAAAACGTTCATTAGACGGCAAACTCGACATGACTCATGCCGGGTGTAACAGGATCATGATACACCCCCCGTATCTCCGTTAGTTTTGAAAGTAATTGATTGAACGATAATAAGCGGAACTTTTTGACCTACAAATGATTTTTCCCAACCCCGGTTTCGCCAGAAGTGATACCAACTTTCGATTTTTGAATGGAATACCCTGTATATTATTACATTTCTGGAATTTGCAAAATTTTCTGAATCCAATGATACCACGTAATACCACAAAAATACTAAACTGCGTTTTTTATGAGCAAATAAAGTTCATCGTAATCGATTTTGGGGTGAAATATAATAATATACAGGGTGTTCCATTTAAAAATCGAAAGTTGGTATCACTTCCGGCGAAACCGGAAGTGAAAAAAATCATTTAAAAGTGAAAAAAAATCATTTAAAAGTCAAAAAATGTCGCTTAGTATGTATATGGGATATCTCAAAACTATGAGAGATACGGGTGGTGTTCCATGATCCTGTTACACCCGCTATATTATGCAACCATTATGTAATGACGACTGTTGATAGATGAGTGGGAAGCAAGTGTACCGACTCACCAATAAGATTTGAATTTCCTATGACTGTAGTAATAGCCATTAAATGAGAGTTGCGTAAAACAAATCATCTGGAACTATAGTGCATTCATATTTCAAATACGGACGATGTCAACAAAAGCACGTGAACGCCAAATTAGAATATAGGCGCATTAAGCTTGTGGAACGAATTTGAAAATGTAACATCATCCAAAACCAACCAAGAACTTAACACCAGTACAAATATTTCGAATGAATAATCAATAATGTAATTAAAAACACAAAAATAAATCACACAAAACGCAGCTTTAATAATTGTAACTCAGCCAAGCTGAATACATCTCTGCAAAAACATTTCGTTTGGTGTCGTGTCAAGTTGATGTTCTACCGACCAATAGCGTTGCGAGAATTGGCAATCACGAGGTGGACATGCTGCAAGCACGCATGGAGCGTATTTGAAATATGAATACACTATAGTTAATAAAAAGCGGATCTGGTAGGAACTAAACAAACGGATTCAAAGACAGGCAAATCAAAAACACAACATATTTATTGTCACTTATTATAATGTTATGTGCCAGTATAATAAAATCACAGAAATACTTTTTTTTCTAGAGGTATCTTTGAAGAATGCCTCTTGTCTGCATGCTACGGGGATCTGTTTCGCTCGTTCCCCGCCTCAAAAGTTTTCACACGAACGGGAAAACTAACGACCCATTGCACACTTATGACCCAGTTTCCGCATATAGTAGTGGGGGGGCCCCACTACTAGCGTTGTCGAGTTCCCCAATGCTCAACGAATAATAATTTTCGTGCCTCCTGTCCCAGCTGGCTTAGGCGGGATTTATGCCATAAGCTGTGTTTGACAGTTTTGATTTTAGGAATTAAAACCGTCACTATTTTCAGATTCGTCACAGGGATCCCTGAAAAAGCAGTGGACTTTTTATTAATCTCTTTAAAAAAAGATACTCCAAGCCTCGTGTATCCAGTGTTCACTACGGGTTGATTACGGCGGGCTCTGATACGGGTTTACCCGCGCCAGCAGACTTTTTTGTAGGGAAAATCCATAAACTCTCTTATCAGAATTTTCGTATATACTCAACAATACAGTCCAACCAAAAGTATCGCCAGTTTTTTTGAATATGCAAATACCTGTGGTCGTCAAAAACAGCCACCGTTGCATTATGGTAAGGTAGACAAAAAAAAAAAACCTTTGGGTACAGAGTGGCCCAAATTGGAAACTTTTAAAGGGATTGTCCTGTTTTCAAATTCAAATTTTATAAAAAGAACTCAATGGTGATATCTATCATCGTTTCTGAGTTGCTGTAACATTTTTCCTGTAAAAAATTTCCCAAGCACTTTTTTACGTAGAATTCAGTGGCGTGGGTAATTAATTTTTTCAAATAAGATATTCATAGTTGTTGATGAAAAAAACATTTTTTAAACGAAACACCCTGTATATTCCTGCATATTTCAATAGAGCTTGAAATAACTTTTCCATAACTGTAGCACACTAGATATTTTGCTAGAGTCATCTTTGAAATACAGAGCTTTTAGGTTTTTTCAGGTAGACTTTAAAACGCACAATTTAAACAAGTAGGCTTTGGACGACGCGACGATAAAACAGAATGCAAATGTTTACTAGTAGCTGTCAAATTTTGATTTAAGCAGTAAAAACGCTCTTTAATTCGTGGTTTCTGTTCAATTTTCAAACACATTCGCAATGAAGTAAGAGAATTATGAAAATGGGAAAAGATAGTCTGTTTCATACAAACCGGGGAAAATGCAGAAGCAGCGAGCAATTTGTATCACGAGATGTTTCCCGAAAGAAAACAACCTTTTAGACACATTTTCACAGGATTGGAACACAACCTAATTGTGGTGGTCAATTTGAAAAGAGAAGGCCGAAATTGTATGAATCAAATAGGGATGAGGAGTTGGAAGAAATGGTCGTTTTAGGAGCTGATGAAAATAATCCCAAAACGTCAACGCTAAATTTGAAAATATCAACAGGCCTACCAAGAACTAACGTAAGGTGAATTTTGAGAAAGCACAAAAACAAGCCATACAGGGCCAGAAGAGTTTATAAACTCAGACCAGGAGATTTTGAACGCCGCATGGATTTTTGCCAGTGGTTTCTGGAAAATTTTAACCAAGAGCGTCATTTTTTGTTAAATTGTATTTGGACAGACTAAACTTATGTGAGCAATTCTCAACCGCTACAATTGTATATTTGGGTACAACAAAATCCTCATTCTATTGTGGGGCAGACAAGTTAAGGAAGATTTGGATTTAGTGTGTGGGCAGGTGTTGTCAAGGATAGAATTATCGGCCAGTTCCAACAAAACGGGGCTTCGCCTCACAACAATGCAATTGTCATCAACTTTTTGGCTGCAAAACTTGATAATAATTGGATAGCCGACCAAGAACCCAGGTCACCGGACCTAACGCCTATGGACTTTTACTTCTGGGGAAGGTTGAAAGATCTTATTTTTAAATTGCCGACCAACTCAAGGTACGAATTGGAAGCGGCAGTAATGCAAAGTTTTGCTTCTCTGACTACTTGAACTAATTAATTCGGCAAAAAACGTTCAGAAAAGGTGTCGCCTGTGTGTATGGGAAGGTGGTAGACATTTTGAACACCTCCAATGAAGAAATATATTTCGTTGTTTGTTCTTAATCATTATTATTATAATTGTTGGAGTTTCATTATAGTTTTAATTGTTATCAGTTTTATTCATTCTATGAGTTTTAATTACTGCTGGGAAAAGCTTTCTAAACATTTGAAAGCTACTACTGAACAATTTATTTTTTTTTTGATCGCCGCGTCATTCAAAGGCTACTTGTTCAAAGTGTGCGTTTTAAAGTCTACATGAAAAAACCTAAAAGCTCTGAATTTCAATCAATTCATCAAAAATGTACTTTTCCGTCGACCGTTTATTTACGATGTATTTTAACGCACTCAAAATCGTTGGTTAATGACCCCTCTCCAATACATATTATATTTATACAGGGTATTCCACATTCGATGGCCTATTAGACGTTTCTGGAGAATGGAACAACAGATTATTTTAAAAATTTGTGGGCATGGATAATTAAACATGCTCTACCCGTCTAAAATATGTTCATCAATACAGTGTTGCCACCCCATATATTATTTAATTTTTGGAATCCTTGTAGAAGTCCTTACAACTCTCCCAGATAATTCCCTATACCTACTGTAACGGTTTTCGAGATAAAAATTATTTTGTCAAATTTTTGTGTAAAACCTGATCACACTATCACAAAATATAAAAATCATATATATCATATATATTTTTTCACAAACAAAGTATGGAGATGTTTGAAACGCAACAGGATTAGGGCATTTAAGCCAAAATTTCCACATACCGTGTTAAATGGTTATTTTGAAAGACGGTTTGAATTTTGCTTACAAGGACTTATTGAAAAAAGAGTTGAATAATTTTTTATTCAAATCAGCTCTTGAGATGTTGAAAATATGAATTAAAGGGTTTTTGGGGATGCTGATTCTGAGACGAAAAAAGTGAATTTATTTTTTTTTTCTCCTCAAATCAGCTCTTGAGATTTCGAAAATATGGATTGGGGATGCTGATTCTAATTCTGATAAAAAAAGTTAACTAAAATGAACCTTAATATCCTTTTCCCAAAAAACAGCTTTTTTTACCTTACCCCCCCCACACCGCACGCCTATGGTTGATGAAAATGTTCACTATGCCAAAATACTTCATTTACCTAACATATAATCACCACCAAAATTTCAAGAAAATGGCATTATTAATAACTGAGATATTAGGGTGTATTCATGGAAACCGGGACACACTGTATATAGGGTGTATCGTTTGAAAAACATATTTTTAAGTTAATAACTATGGATATCTTATTTGAAATAATAAGTTATTTACACCATTGAATTCTACGCAAAAAAGTGCTCTGAAAATGTGTTCAAAGAAACAAAAAATGTTTGACAGGAAAAAAGGTACTGCAACTTTTCGAAAATCCACATTTTCGAAAAACATGCTGTAACTCAGATGATAGATAGATATCGATATGCGATTTTCACCATCGAGTTTGTCATAAAATCTATCACCTATCTAGTTTGAAACAGGAATTTCTCTTTAAAAGTGTCCAATTAGGCCCACTCTGTACAAAGAAAAACTTACCTGAAGTCTTGTACGCGAGATCTAGAGCCGTGGTCAGATCCCACATTTGTATGGAACCGTTAGAGTGGCCGGTGAAAATGAACCGTCTCGGTCTCGAACCCATCCTGCTGGAACCCTCGCATTCGTGGACGCAGAAAGCGCTGACCGTGCTGCCATCTACCGCTCTGATTACGCAAACCCTGTGAATCGTCGGAAAGCATAATTGTTTTGGATATTTGTCATTCAAACGAAAACCACCGTAAACTGAAGTAGATTCACTCCCAGTCGGCGCCTTTGATGTATCCGGTTCAGATTTTATTTTTTTTCTGGCATGCGGTGGGGTAAGAAGGATCAGCTGAGAGTTGTCCTGTCTCACTCTATCTCGGATTCATTTTGGTTGCGCGATAGCACAGAATACATCGGCTAAATGCAAAATTCGGGGTGGGGATGTAGACACAAATATGGCGGCGAGTGACCCTACTTCAGTTTACTTACTCATCGATAAGTTCGATAGAAATTGGGGAAGGTGCAGAATCATGGCATCCAGCGCAGATAGAAAAACATAACCTCACTCACCTCTTTCCGTTGCTCGCCAGCCTGACGAACAGATGATCCGCGTCCGGCACCACCTTCTGGATGAACACCTGTTCGTCGTCTTGCTCGCCGAACGGGCCGCAGTCGTTGGCCGCGCTGTGGCTCATCGTCGGTTCGACGGCCTCCAGAGCCACTATCTTGAAGGAAGCCTCGGGCGTAGAGCCCGGCTGCGTGGACAGCATACCGCGGAACCTGGTGAGGCGCCAACTTCGCACGTGGTTGTATTCGGAACAGACCGAGACGAGGTATTTTTCAGAGAGCGTTACCTGGCGAATAAACAGTAAATATAAAGATGAAACGTCGAACAGAATCTAGTTTGTGCCGTAAAATGTAAAATTAGCGTTTCGCCCAAACAGTGGCCCAAGTACCGAACCCTGGGGTGCACCGTGTTTCGATACTGAGCTTGCTGATGGAGTTTCTTTCGAAATGACTGATTGTGATCCTTCAGTCTTTTGGAGAAGTAAGATTAAAAAAAAAAATTAAATGCTATTTTTTCTACGATAGATGTTGCTTATAGAATTCTGGAATTTCGCTATCAAAAAATGGTACCACTTGGGGATTGAACCCTTGACCTTGCTATCACCTCAGGACTCAAACCAGCATTTTACCATCCGGCTGCGTGACTATCTAGCTATTAATGCTAATGACAACTTTGCTGCTACATTTGATGTTTTCTGAATTTTTTTTATACTTCGTCACTATCCATCTTTTGAATTCAAAATAAACGTTGAATTTTAAGAAATTACAACAATGAAATAAATAATGACAGATAGTACTAACACACCTACTTGATTTCAAAATAAATGTTTTAGCGGCTAAGAATAAATATGTTTGGTTGCATACGCCACAGGTCACTATATAAATATAATATGTATTGGAGCAATGTACGATGGGATGCACATAAGTAAATCATTGATTAATAGAAAATCATTCATTAACAGGGGTCATTAATCAACGATTTTGAGTGCGTTAAAATAAATCGTAAATAAACGGTCGACGAAAAAATATATATTGTTACCTATTGAAACAATTGCAATACAATAACAAAATGAAGGATATTAGTTGCTAGGAAACTTGTTTACAGATGCCAAGATCATCCAGTAATGCATGTTGTGAAAAGATTTATTGAAAGTTATAAATCCAAGATTGAAGTGAAAATTTGTAGAACGTGAAATAATTTCAAATAAAATAAGTTTCCCAAGACCTAACCTAACCAGTCCATGTAAATTTCCTACGTTCAAGAAGTGTTGTGAAATGAAATAATATCCTAAAATACCGAAGCCGGTCTAAGTCCCAGACAACATCAATAAAAAGGTATTTAAAAAGCTTTTTATACCATTCTTTGTGGTGAAAACGAATTGGGACTATTTCAACATCATTTCACCGTTTTTCATCATAAATTGCCGAATATCAAGAACCTCTTCTTCATAAAACAACTGCTGCCTGCGCAAATCTTCAAAGTGATACAAACTTTTCAAAATTTGTTTCCATACAGACGATTAGTAGTTTTTAACATGTAGACATTAAAAATACGTAGATTTTGATCATTATCTATCAATCTAGAAAATTTTATGAAATATGCGTACACGCCATTTCATAGGCCGCGCACAAAGACTGAGATTCTGTTTGAAAGGACTCTGTGATCAAAACCAGCGCACACTAGATCTGGAAGTGAAATTCCGCGATCAAAGACAGAACAAGAAATGCTAGTTTGAAGTTAATTTCAATTTGAAAGATTAATATTGAAAATTTGAGCAAAAAGGAGTAAGTACTCAAATGACAAATACAAAGAAAAGATAATTATAATTTTTATTGTTGCAAAAATTAATTATACAGTGTCTTTTAAAAGTATCGGAACGGTCTCATATTTCAGAAACGCCCCAGAGAAAATTTATGAAAATTTCGACAGGGTGGTTTTTGATGATGCCCGATTCAATGGTGATATCGGCAATGTTGCCAAATCAAGAGTTTTTTGAGACATTGAGGGTAACTAATTTTTCCAAACGGAAAACCCTATTATTCAGCGCCCCGTCGTCACTTATGTCTCCAAATATCATATTTTAAATTGATGTAGTTTGAGCAACCAGCAAATTTAAAAATCTTAGAAAATAAACTATGTCAGGCAGCTCTTTTAATGACGCCTCAAATGCTAACTAATACCTTGAGGGAATTTTATGACCGCTTAGGCTATTTGTTTAGCAAATGATGTCAAACATTTTGAGCACTTGGTCAGATAGTTTTTAGTTTCTGTTATTTGAGTCAAAACTCTATTGGAAAAGAAATCAATTATTAAAAAGTTGTTTTAACAAAAACCATTTTGTATGAAAATATTGGACTGTTCGCAAACATTTCAACGAACAATGTTCTCATATTTCAAAAACCATATTAATTCACAATCTGGTATTTGAAGACATACGTGACGACGGGGCGCTGAATTCATTTCAATGAAAATAAATAGGGTTTTCCGTTTGGAAAAATTGAGTTAACCTCAATATCTCAAAAACTTTTGATTTGGCAACATTGCCGATATCACTATTGAATCGGGCATCATCAAAAACCACATTGTATAAAATTTCACGAATTTTTCTTAACCGTATTGAAAATATTGGACCCGTCCCAGACTTTTGAACGAAAATACCATGGCGTATTTCAAAAACCATTTTAATTTAAAATTTCTGAAATATGAGACCGTTCCGATACTTTTGAAAGACACTGTATATGTGAAACTGATTTATTTGTTGGTGAAATTGAATATTGTCATAGGATGGTCTAGGATTGTTATATTTAAAAAGAAATTCACAAGTTTCTACAAACTTTAAAATGGGCGCCGTTGCCGCTTATTCCTCAACTCGTCATTGAAGAATTTGACTGGAGTAGCCATACCTAGTTTTTTTTTATTTTAATGGAAAATATTCATCAATGTCAGTTAACAGTAAACCTTTGCATTTTTCAGTATTCAATAAACTATTTCTGTATTAAATATATCTAAATAGCAGTGTATTAATTACCTTGGTCACCTTACACTGGTGCACGGTGAAAGTCTGGAACAGTTGCGGTCCATGTCCCATCGTTTCAGGATGCTGGACGATGACGCGAACAGCTCCAGATGTCGTCCCGTACGCTATTTCGATCCAGTTACCGCAGAGATCTGGCAGAAGACAAATATTAGTACAATTAATACCCTTGACGATAGTGACTAAAGGATCTCGCACCATCCGTATGGAAAATAGCTTTTGGTTAAATTCCCTGAATGTTGTAGATTTTAACTTCCTCAAAAGTGTCCGTGGGCACAAAAAATCGGCCAACTAGTTTTCGAGATACAGGGTGTCAAAGTTGAAAAGTGAAGCTTTCAGCTAAGAATTAAAAAAAAGTCCGAGAATTGAATAAATGTATAGTTGTTCTGGTAATTACTATTCCTCAATGATGCTACAATGTCACCTTAATCTCGTATCCATTACACTTTTTCGTTTTGTGTTGTAGAACAGCGTGAACAACGAAAAATGTAATTTGATTAATTTTGAACCAACCAGTGTGAGTTCTCTGATGAGAATAAAAGATTCAATTGGGCCAGGATGGACTTCTTCAATCTTGATGGAAGTTAACTGTCATATTTTTTTTACAGGGTGGTTCGAAAGTAGGGGCTCTTGAATCCCTAGTTTTCTAGTTCGGATAGGGGAGAGAATGCCGAATATATATCAAGCATTCTGCAATGTTGATAACGTCGTATAGTAATGTCATCTACAGGGTGAGTAAAAACAGTCCGAGTTTCTCAGAAAAATGTTTTTTTTTTGAGCATGATCTAATTTTGAAATGTATTTCAATATATTATACGCAAAAAATTCAAATTAATATAAATGCAATTTTTTTCAAATACATGCTTTTATTGGATTTAAAAACGTGTCGCTCAAGAATTCATACTTGTTTTCAAACTGAAAACATTCTGTTACTCTCTGATTTAGAATAGTATATTCTGTAACAAGTTTAGAATGAAAATTCGATGCGAGTGGGAAGTTCCGAGCGCGAACATTAAGGCGAGCGCGTTTGAATGACCTAACTTTACTTAATATTCACAAAGAAGTTGATTTGAATATTGAAAATGTAATAAATAGGTTCGCCACAAGTAAACCCAGACGAATGAGCCTCAAAGACTGGTCAGGTTGAAAGAATTGAACTAAAAAAATAAATGTGATATGTCCCATGTTTGTTCATTGCTTAGCCAAAATAAAAAAAAATGGTACTGGTGCTGTTTCGTTTAATTATATTGGTGAATCAGTATCACGACTAATTTTGGCAACATTTTTTATTTTTGCCCCCCCCCAAACCTAGATTCTAAACACGCCACTGAAATGCAACGAACAATAATAATCAAGTCAAAATTGAAAAATTACACGATGACATTCAAGGCTAACTTTATTATTGCTACAACAGTGTGAGAATATTCATTTTATCATTTATCACTAGAGAGAGAATGAAATATACTTAAACTGCACAGGGACAAAAGAGTTATAGAATATTACTTCAATTTCAAGAGAAAGAATGTTAGTATGTTGTTTTCAAATTCGGCGATGGTCGTGGGGAAATTATTTTTTCCTTTACAATAATGCAATTCAATAAACGTTTTTTTTGCATGGAATATATCCAAATGCATTTATCAAAATTTTTTTTCTTGAATAAATTACCACATAGATATTTACTATCGCGGACTTTCTTGTAGAATTTTGTCAGTAGTATAACTTCATCCATTTTTTGATTTAATGACAAATATCACCTTCCTAGGTTTTCGTCGGCTGGATTGGAAAATATCCCGTACTATTTTGTAGACATCCCTCATTTCACAGAAATCGTATAAAATATTTGAATCTAGGAAAAAAAACTCTGGTGAAAAAAAAACGGAAAAAATACCCCCGGAAAAAAACTGAAAAAAACCGGAAAGAAAACTCCCGGAAAAAAAAAACGGAAAAAATACCCCTATACGCGATAACTATGGCCAGTCTACAAAAAGTAATGAAATATCAACTGTGTGTCCTGAGGACTGTTCATCGTCGACGACCAAAAAAGACGATTTTTTATATTTTTATGACTCGATTGTTCCTGAACAATATTTTTTCAACAAGAAGAATTATTGTTAAAAAAAAATTGTTTTCGATGGAACATTTAAAAGTATATATCCGACGATCGAGTCCGGAGACCTATACAGATATTGATGACAATATCTCAGACTCCTCAAAACGTACGTTACATCAAAAATGCATATAAATTAATAGATTTTTTTTTGAAATACACGGTTTTTATTGAAAAAAAAAAAGAACGCATTTTTCCAAGAAATTCGAACTGTTTCCTTTCACTCACCCTGTGTACATTGACGTACACCTATTTTCAAGCCACCCTGTATAAAAAATAATGTCAGTTAACTTCGATCAAGATTGAGGGAGTTTATCTGGGCTAAATTGAATATTCAATGCTCATCAGAGAACTCAGGCTGGTTGGTTTAAAATCAATCGAAGTGGATTTTTCGTTGTTCACCCTGTTGTAGAGCTCAACGAAAAAGTATAGTGGATTCTGAGCGGAAAGCTTCACTTTTCAACTCTGACAAGCTTTTATCTCGAAAACCAGTCGGCCGATTTTTGTGCCTACGGACTCTTTGGCCGAGAAGTCAAAATATACAACGTATAAAAAATTAAGGGAATTTAACCAAATGCCATTTTCCATGAGGATGGTGCGGGGTCCTTTCCATAAATCTAACGATGCGAGCAGAGAAGCGATGTGTCTTGAAGATAATCGTGATGGAAGCGATGCGAAAATATACCGCAAAAATACAAAATGTACAAACACAGAAGAAGAAACTAACAAGTAGTAATCTTCATCAATACAACCCTAACTGTCAATACCTAGCTCATATATCGATGTATTCGAACATTCTTGTCGGATATAGGCATAAAAAAGAAATAAACATAATACAAGTTCGGTGATTACGTTGATGTAATATGTATACACTGTGTCAAGTTAAAAACTTCCCACCTTGGTATGCGATTGAGAAATCGTAAAAACATGTCAATTTTATTTTCGAGGGGGGCACTTTCAATGAGTATTTGTAACCCCCTGGTTCAACTTCCTAGGAAGGGAGGAAGTTTGATGAGCGTTTAATTCTTTCCAGTGGAACCCCGACTTATTATATTATTTTTGTTAAGCATTTTCCTAAAAATAGTGTTATAAGCGTTATAAAAAAATAACCACAATATACTAAATGAAGAAGTTCAAATTCAAATTTTGGGAACATTTGCTGCAGAGCCCACGAGCTCCTTACGATCCGTTGCAGAACAGATGGGAATGTCACGCGAGACTGAAAAAAAAGCACTGGAAATGCATTAATGTCATCCATTTAAAATGCAGATTCTTCAAGAGCTTCATGAAAACATATCTCATCGAGCCAATGCCATCCATAATCCTTTATTAAACATCTGTTTCAGCGACGAATGTTAATTTTTTTCTAAATGGCGATGATGATAGACAAAATTGTCGCTATTGGAGTGACGAAACCCCGCATATTTTCTGAGGACATATAAAACACCCACAAAAATTCAAATTGATGCAGAAACTAATGTAGTTTTGCAGGAGAATCTGTTACATTTCCAGAAGACGGTGCTCCACCTCATTATTTTCCTCTCAAACGAGAGGTTCCCGGAGAAAGATTGGCCGAAGGGGAGCAGCTGCATGGCCTCCGAGATCACCGGATTTAACTCATTTAGATTTCTTTCTTTGGGGATTTCCCGGAGAAGTTTTCAGAAATGTTAGAGAGAAGTCCGAAAGCGGACGTTATTACTGTTTAGAGCCAAATGGACAACATTCTGAACAGTTCATATGTCCTAACGATTTTTCAAATTATTTAGTGAGAGGAAGATATTAAGAATGGGATGTCTTCAAATTGACACCCTGTTTCTACATCGAGATAAACTTCGCCACTTAACTCCAGAATATTTTTGTTTATAATGAAGTACTTTTACGATTGTGGTTGAATTTGAAACAAAATTAAAATCCTTCTTATTGATAGGGTAATCATGACGATAAGCTTTTTATATAACGGTCAGAAATAAATATATATGAAGAAACATTAGAAATTCGTTAAATTTTTCACAGTTGCACCGTCAGAACTGCCTTCGACTTTGGATTCACGAAGGATGATTTACCCGCCTAAGTCTTGATAACTCAAAAACAAACTAATGAAATCTGAAGTTGGTTATTTTTTAAACACAGAAGGTATCTTTTCTCTCTATAAAAACTAACCAAATCCAACTAATAAAACAACTGCCCTATAATGACATTATGAACCTGGGATTGTGGTCAAAGCGTTTCCAATGAGCCACTTTGTATTTAATAAAAATCCCCCTGAAAGGAGTCATAGGAAACGAAGAATAACAATAAAAAATATTAGGGTTTTCGGCGATAATTTTTGCGATATTTTTTGCAGAAACGAGCATTTGTAGCTATCAACTGCGAAGACATTGGTCAAGTAAAATCTATTTTGAGGCTAAACAACTAAAAACCACATTATAACTAAGGTGAAAGTGTTGTCTATTAGCTAGCACTAAGAATAATGTATAGTATACAGGGTCCTGTCATAAGGGCGTGGTCTACCATATCTCCATTATGGTAATGAATAGATTGGTGATTTCATCAGCAAATTGATACTATTTGCAGAGATCTACAAAACGAAAATGATGGAAATTACACGGGGTGTTCAGTTTTTAACCAGAATTGAAATCTCAAAGCATAAAATAGCCACGGTGGAATGAAAAATCCCAGCGGATTTTCTGAATGATTGATAGATCCGGAAAACTTCGCCAAGTCGACTCTACAAATGCTCCAAGCTAGCAAATCATTCTGAACTAAAAAACTTGGTAGGTTGGATGTCCTTGTGTGGCATACCAGCAAACCAATAAAAACTTTGTGCACAAACCGCAAAAAAATTCAGTAGGGACAGTCGAAAACTCTACATTTTCAAACGACTTGCAAAATAGGCTAAGGGGCAGAACTGAGTGGAGGGATAATATTAAAAATATTATTATTGTCAGGAATAATACCGCGATTGATGATCGGTTCAACTAATTTTCATAGTTTTGACAACTATAGATGAGATGGCATTTCCAATCAGTTCTGCCGTTACTATACACCGCACAGAAAAAACGTCACAAAGTTAGGTTAATGTTGTTGGGAAATGTAGAGCTTTACGGTCCGTGGCGAAAACAATATATTCCATTAAAAATCATGTTCTGTATGTGTGTAAAGCGTCAAAAATGGTGTCATACCTTCGCGACCTCTCTCAGACGCTGGCATGAAACACAAGGCCTAAATTACTGGGAAATTACCACTAGAGTGAATGAAATACCCGAATCTCATGGTCTGAATTAGAAGAAAGTTTCTGTCTTTGTATTGTTCGATAAAAAATAATCAACAAAACGCACCAATTCATGTACCACAGAAGTGGGGACAGGAAAAATGTCCATTATTATAATGAAAGTTTGATGATATCCAGGTCAATGTTAGATTAAAAATTGAGTTCAAATGATTTTACCATCAATTTTAACGTCTAGTAATGCATTTATCAGTACTCTGTTTCCATGTCTTCAGTTTGTTTTTTCAGTCCACACTATAGTGCTCCATGCACATTTGCTACAACGGCAGAAAGTGGTTGGCCATCATAATCGACTGTGAATGGGAAGCATTAATTCGATGGCAAGTTTCATTCCAAAAAAACAACAAATCGACAAGTGTCTCTCCACATGTATTTTATTTGTATTTCAACTCTGAAATCTCCGAAATAAACTGTATTGAAATATAGAAATTATCTTTGTGTATGTTCTGTGAATTTTAAATCGAATTAGGTTTATACTTGTACTAGTTTATGGATGAAACAGTTGAAATCAATAGTATAATAATGGCCTGATAATGGTCCTTTATGTATAACTATATACCAACATTACCGACGTTGCCAGATCATTCAGTGTTTGTTTGGCTGTACTCACTTTCCGCCTATTTTTTGTAAAAAGAACGAGGGTTCTATATCACTGCTTGAAATGTACAATGAAAATTAATAAAAAGTAATACTGGTTAGGTGAGATTAGGTAATTTATACGAGAGTAAATAAAAAACCTCAATCAAAAGAGTATTTACTAATTGCATGAAATGATACAGGTTAACTTAAAAATTCCGAATATCGCTGTGTAATTCAAACCACAACTGTAAATATCTCATCGTATTTATTGAAAAATCCCGACCTTGGGATAACTTTATAACTTTAGCATTACTTTCACATATGTACAATTATCAATAGAGCATAAAATGAGCGACATTTCAACAAAAATACTACTAGGAAACTGACGGTGTCAAAAAAATGAGATTTTGTACGAAACGATAGTATACTCAGTAACGGAAAAAAACGGAAAATTTTATTTCAAATTCACAACTATGTTGTTTTTCGAGTTGAAGAGTTGGCCCTTTTCATGAATCTATTGACGTATGTGTACTTTATGTGTGCACAAAACATGCGATGTCGGATTACTAGTTTTGGCCTAACTGAAATTGATTGTTTTTTGCGCTGTCTTACAGCCTGCCTGGATACTCTAGTGATAGTCCGATTTCAATTTCTCAAACCGATTTTGAAAGAAGAAGTATAGTATCACAAAAAACGTATATTTTCAATACTGCCGAGCCCGCGTAACCGGTCTAGTAGTAGGAGAGATCGGGAAATGACGGAAAGCCAATTTTGCTATAATATTCATAATCAACTATACATTCCATAATCAAAATAAATAATCTTTCATCAGAAAAACCATGAGTTAGGGGTATTGTCATGAGGATAACAATGAAAGCTACGGTGAGTGATGGTAATTTACTCAAATTTGATCGAAAATACTCACTCGTTTTTGGCGTCAGATAAACGGAAATCGCCGTTACTGGTTCGTTATTCGGATCCCTGTAGAGTTCCGTCACGAGCAAATCGTTGTCTTTCATGCGCAGAGGAAACTTTTGCATATCTACCAAAAATCAGGCATGTTAACAATAACAAAATATACGTCATTTTTTTATTAATAAACATCAAAACGCTACGACCGATGTCTTTCAATCAAACCAAGTAAGTAGGTACATTATTGATGGGAAAAAAGTTTGAAAAAATGCAAACATATACGGGAAACGAAAGCGGCCCGAAGACTGATCCCTGAGGCACCCAAAATCTCAAGTGATTTTAACTAAACACAGCTTAAGATAGAACGTTCTAAAACAATTTATCTTAACAATGAAGAGCAGGGAGAACATAAAAGTTTTCATTACCTATATAATATATACATCCATTGTTGCACCCCAGCAACAAAATGGACCCTGCTGTGTCGAACGAAGCGATGGGCATAACGTCTTGTGTTTGCCAGTGTTGGGTCATCGCATGCCATACCCCCAGTTTTCCCGATGGTGACAGTGCTACCAACTGACTACCGATGAAAAATAAATACTCCACTCTGACGTGCAAGTTGAAAGTACCTGAAAAAATAAAATCCTGATAGTCAAACAGAAAAGAAGTCAATATCAAATCGACCGTTAATTACTGAGACCCCGGAGGCACTGCAGTCAAGGTTTATCGTGCGCCCAGGTATTTTTTTTTTATTCGCCTTTATATTCTTATTTCAATTCGAAACATATATTAGAACATGGCTTTCCATTTGTATGATTGAAATAATTGAGTTGGAATTTTAAAAATCAGTTTTCAAGTGCAACAACGTAAGTTGCAAAAAAAAAATCTCACTCTCACCGAAGATTTACCACGTTCTTTCATATTATGAAAAAAATATTATCAACTATTCATTTGTTTACCATACAAACGATTTGTTATAGCAGGGGAGCCCATGCGGGGATTTCGGGATTTACTGAAGCGCGGAAAATTAATATATAGGTGGATACCTTGTACCTGGTTAAGTACCTCCACCAAATTTGAACCTCATAAATAAGGCCGCGCGTCCAGTATAAAGGATCAGATTAGTAAAAAAAAATTGATCATCAGAAATTCTCGAGCGCGTCATATTAAGATAGGGTGAGTTAATTACTTGCTAAAAAGTGTATATTCTACTAATCTGACAATTTGAGAGTGACGTAAAGAAAGGGGAGGGCAACGAAGTTGTAAAAAAAATGTCATCTCGACATTCTCGAGCGTGGCTAAATTTATTCTTATTTTTTTTCATATTATATTAAATCTATTTTTTATATAATTAAACATATTGTAAAAGCGGTATAGTTGTTTCCATAATATTTTTTAGTATTTAAATGAAAAATATTGCGCAAAAATTCATAACAAATGAAGGGTTAATTTTTTTTCAGAATTTCAACGCAATAAATAACAATTTAAAAAAAATGGTTCTTCAATATTAATATTAAATAAAAAAAATTGTTGATTAACAAGAGCGTCTTTTGTCAATCAAAATTCGTTTCAAGGAACGATTTTTTACTTGAAATTATTTTCATCTAGAATTACCTATATTCCCAATTGTTTTTTTAAAAGTTTCATTAACTATGCATGAGTTTAAAATAATTATTTAAATAATGAAAGTTAAAATTAAAAATAAAGAAATTATATAGCTTTCGTAATCAGAAAACAAAATGATTAGAATAATTGAAAAAAAAATCCTAATTGCTTTATTAACATTTTTTATTTTTTAATATCTTTGTTAACAAAAAAGTTAAAAATCTAAAATATTAATTTTTTCAACGGAGTTCGTTTCTAAACCCCAAGAGAAACTGCAAAAAGTAAAAAAAAATCTAGGTTTTTAGTTTTGATAACAGAACTTGTGAACCAGACTACTTACTAGTCCTCGTCAAAAATGCCATGGAACGATAAATTTTTTACTAGCAATATAAACTTCGCTGACACCATACCATCCTGAAAAATTAAGGTGCAAAATCAGTTACTGATAGAATCCTCACCAATGTTAGTGCAATTTTCTCCGTCAGAGATGCCCCACAGCCTAACTTGACTGCCGTAAGATATAGCCACCATTTTGGACGTTTCCGTCGAACCCATTTTCGCATTGATGGCGATACGTTCGATACAACACTCTATGTATGAACTCGTAAAGACTTGCTGCCAACCGCTGGAATCCTTCAGCCTTAAAAAAACCATTAAAGTAAACAGCGTCAGAGTACTTCAAAAACTGCTTACCTGTAACACACTACAAAATGCGCATAAGCAGCCACAATCCAGTTGTGGTGTGCCTTGATGATCTGTACCCTGAGCGGGTCTGCCCAAGTGGAATCTGGAAAAGTATGCAAAAAAAATTATCGCTTTCAACGGATAACTCAAGTGAAAACTCACTGGTCATCCCGAAAACCAATCCGATATCATTTCTTATTAGTTTGTTGAGGTCAGCAGACGAATTTCGTGCATGCCTGAGGTCCAAAGACGCAGCTCTGGAGTGGCCCCGACTCGCGATTCCTCGCAGGTCTTGAGAACTCCTGCTGTAGTTGTTCGCGAATCCTAACCTCAGTTCTAAAGACGAGTTTCTCGAATGTCCTTGAATTAATCAAATACAATATATTTGTGACATTAGTATGTTTGTATCATCGATATAATTGATGAATAATCTATAATGAACAACAGTGGACCCAACACGGAGCCTTGGGGCACACCGAAAGATATGTCCCTTGTTACATTCAACACCATCAGCAACCAAGGGCCGTTTTTTATTCATCAAGTATGATGTACTTTCAGCAATAACTTCAAGATTGATAGAGCCAAATGCAAGACTTACAAAGATGTTATCATTTCAAAGTATTGTAAATAAATTTTTCATACTTCAAAATCGCTTTAGAATTAGAGATTTTTAGAATTTGATCAGAGGTGATAGGTGATAAAAAATGTGTACGGATTTGTTTAACAATGTTCATTAGGGTTTGGAGATTGTTTGAAAAGAGGCGATTCTATCGCTATTTGATTCAATTTTTTTAAGATATTTCAACATTCCTTGAAAATATTAGTGCTTATATTGCATTACTTGGCCATAATAATAATAATAAGAAGTTCTTTCTCAATTAAATTAAGTTATTACAGTATATATTGTATAAAAATGGCCCTTAAACTGTTCCTTGGGGAGCTCCGTACTCAGATAATTTTTTAATAACTAACATGATTGTTGATTCGAACATATTGTAGTCTAAGGTCAAGATAATTCTTGATGTTGTTTCACAAGTAGTCAATATTCTTTTTAGGATTGTTTATAGTGTTCTGTAGTGGGTCATCAATATGCTTTCAAATTTCATTTATTTTCCATGGATTATGTTGGAGTTTTTTTAATTTGAGTAAATAATATGTTTTCTCATTTGTATTACGTTTGCTTGATATTAACATTCTTCACATACTCTCTAGCTCCAAAACAATATGCTTTGTTTCCAACATCACCAACAAACCCCTCTTTTTTAATTAAGTTTTTATTGCCATATAGTGATACTACCATGATCTTCTTCATTGAAAATGAGAAAATGTCATTTATGGGTATTAACAATATTGAAATTGACCAGCCTTGATTGAAAGCTATCTAGAATTTTGCTTGCATTGAGACATTTGTAACTTGTTACTTATTTAAATTTCCGAAAAATCTCACATTTTCTATATTTCTTTCCGCACTATCCTATGGAATTATCCTTTAGGAAAAAGCCAAAAATGCGATAGAGCTTTCCAGATACGAGAATAAATTATAAGATGTAGCATCTTCAATTTCATTTTAACAGTGCAACTCATAAATATCCTTCCTGTTTCAGGTAACCACTTGAAAAAATTGCAATGGTGTCAGATCAGGTCCACCAGAAAATAAAATATCATTCTTTCTTGAGATATTGTCTTTCCAAGTTTCAATTTTCTTAACAGGAGCATTTCTGAGTAGCAACTTATAATCAATACTGTGTTGTTATCTGCCATAAAATACTTGTTACTCAACATGTTAAATAAAGTATCTACCTATCATCTGCTTAGCAAAGAGAAAGCTTGGTAAAAAAAATAGTTAATACTGTTTGTATCAATAAAACAGCTAATATGCTCAAACAGAACGTATTTCAAAGATGGGCCATGCTAAATATTATCAAATGTTGATAAAACTGTCTGAATTTTTGTAAAATGAATCTTTCCAGAGGTACATCAATTCCAGAGTAACCCAAGCTTAATATCTTGATTTTAACAGAATAATTAATACAATGCTAATTTTTAAATGAAATATAAAATAATCATGGTTTTCAAGATTTGCCAATATATCTTCTTAGAGTAACAATAAATTTTTACGAGTGCTATTCATCCAAATTTAAAACAATGTTTCTTCAATTGTTGTAACATCAAAAACTCTAAAATAGTGGCATTAAAATAGCTATGAAAGCTAAAATCAATGAAATGTTGACATCTTCACAATGGCAATCTGATTTTTGAAGGCTACTCGATCAACAATTACCTGAATTATAAAAAATTGGCAACTTTAAATTTTCAGCAATGCATTTTCTTCAATTACAATATTCTTGCAACAAATTTTATGTTTT
Source organism: Chrysolina americana (assembly GCA_958502065.1). NCBI lineage: Eukaryota > Metazoa > Arthropoda > Insecta > Coleoptera > Chrysomelidae > Chrysolina > Chrysolina americana. The sequence continues at coordinate 49,879,636 of OY293421.1, read as the reverse complement.
GAACCAATTGATCGAATGAATGCAGTCCAGCCTTGAACAGTTTTGAAATTGAACTTTAATGATTCACGAAGGAGATAATGAAATACAAAACTTACAGGGGAAATAGGTACATTTAAACAGACTGATTGTTACTAGGCACTACTTGCATTATAACACATGTAAAGTAAGTTTTTCTTTATCATGCATTAATTTAGTATGATTTTTTTTGGACTCCTCATAACATTTTGAGTTTGTATTCATGAAAATGTACGCATTTATCACATACACCAAACTTAAAAAAAGATATTCCTCCTATTTGAATTGATTAATTATGAAATACAATCCTGTCTCATGAGCAATGGAAAAAACTTGTAGGAACGTAATATTGGAGCATATTTTTTGTACTTCATGGAGTTTCGTTGATGATAATTTGTGTTTGATTACCTTGATGAACCTCTAAAAATACACAGTAAATACCTTGAGGCCTGTTCTGCACAAACCCAGTAGAAATGGAAGCCTGACCAAGGTTTCCCTGCTGATTTTGATTAGTAGCATTAGATATAGTATCACAGTTTTCTGGTGCAGCACTGGTCAAGAGCCTGCTACTCTCCACAGTGCTTGCCTGTCCGTCTGGTATCCTAACACCTCCGCTAGGCCTCACTTGGTGAACAGCTGCCTCCTCCACATGGGGCGTATGCCCTGTGCCTGGCTCCTGTACTGGAATACCTGAATTGACAAAGTTATACTGACACATTATTCAATTGGAGACTAGCAAACAACCACTCACAAGGGGCTGGGAGAGATCCGTAGAATAAAACGTCTCCACAAGTAGACTGAGTCAACTCTTCACATAGCATGAGCCTCCTCAGCAAAGGTGCGATATTGTAGTATTCCGCTTCATGTCTCAGCGTGCGGAGATCTGTTCCTTGCAATTCGATTTCTCGGGTACGGAGATAGTTCAGAACAATAGAGAATATCTTGGGATCCCTATCAATGAATATTGCTCCATTTTCATCTCTCAAACTGGAAATTCTTCCGCTCAGTAGTGCAGTGAAAAAGGTGTCCGGAATCGATGTGAGAGTTTGTCGAGATGTTGAGAATCTGGAAATCAAAGGCTTTGTAACTATTAGGATTGTCTTCATCATAACTTACCTTTTTCCTCCAACATTTAGGTGCAATATGTCGCCGAAATAACCATGTGATGGAACGGACATTTTCATCAGAGAAGATTTCTAGTTTTTAATTTTTAGAAAGCACATTTCATGCGATTTGTTATTGATAAACAAACAATATTTAAACACCCTAATTTCTATTATACGTGTATAAGCTGTTGATTTGGCAACGTCGCAGAATTAGAGGGCTTTCTTTTACACAAAGTGGTGGCACTTAGAGTGAATCTCGTTTTATCCGAGCGTGTTCCTCATACCGATTGTTAGATTTTCGTACTCATGGTTATCTTCACCTGAAAAATAATATTTGGTGGAACATTTGCATCTACAGCTGCCGATAAACCTAGAAAAATCTCACACCACAAAAAAATTGAAAAGTTTATGCAAGTGAATGAATGATGATCTGGGTTATGACAATGTTGGTTCCTCATTACAAAAAAAAGGTAATTTCTATTCCAGTCAAAATATTTGTACCTGATTTGAAATGTCTATCAAGCTAAGTCTATACTGCATCTCTGAGGGCCGGTTTTTCAATGTACTCTAACTTCGAGCTAAATTTAACTCATGGTTAGAATGTGAGTAGATTCCTTCATGTAGCAAATGTCATATTCATTCTAACCACGAGTCAAAGTACATTGATAAACTGGCCCTGAGTTACTGTTACTTTTACCAGCAGCGAGCCGTGGTATCGGCTGATTCGGTCTTTGACTTATTTATAAAGTCAGGTGAAGTTCAATTCAGGGTCAGTTCAGGGGTATCAAGCTCTCATTAGCCGCTTTCCACTTGCCACAGGGAGTAGCTCCGATTAACTCCGGGTAGCCCCTGAAATGATCTGATAGATCAGGATAAATCATGTCATAATTAAAACCATTTTACAAAGTCAGGTGCGGTTCAGTTCAGTGGTAACCAAGCTCCACTGGATGCTTCTACCCCTGGCATTTGGAAAGCACCTAATGCGTGAGATGACATTAGGGTTGAATTCATGGGAGAGAGGTGAAATTGATGTGTTAAAGTTACAATAACTCCATAGATGCTTCCCAATTGCCAGGGGAAGAAGCACCCAGTGGAGCTGAACTGAACCTGAAGTGATACTCACCTGACTTTATAAACGGGGTTTAATTGGAACATGATTTATTCTGTTCTGTCATATCCCTTCAGGAGCTAGCCGGAGTTACTCGGAGCTACTCCCTGTGGAAAGCGGCTCATACTTCTTATATTTACAACACTGAAATTTCAGTGTTGGTAACTTTTGTTGTCAATCTTCATATTGTCAAATGTCAAAAGAACTAGGAAAATATAAATGATTTAATTTTTACATGAATTCTTTTTGATTTAAATGCTATCTAGTTTAGTTACTCATATCTTCAATATCCTCGAAACTTCGTGAATAATGGTTGTAAATATTGTGCTTACATAGAAGAAAACAATTATTGTTATAACCTTATATGACCTGTCAACTAAGCTGTTATTTAGAAGAATAACAATTATAATGGTAATTGTTTGAAAACTACAATGTTTATTGATGTTTTTCATTGCCTCTGTGTTTCAGATTATTGTGTAGCATGGAAATTGTCCAATTAAGGTTCTGTCAAAGAGATTCCTTCAAATGGTGGTAGTTACAATGCACATTCGAATTTACAATTCATAAGTAACCTAAAGATGTTCAATTCAGGGATAAAAGGAAATCAAAGGTAATTAAGTAAATAGATGTGGTGCAAACTATAATTGGAGGAACCTTGCGGAAGTTTCATCACAATTCGTATGATGAACCAACTCTCTGAGTTGTCACTAAAAAACAAGTTGTAGCAGCGAATCTGAGTCATAGGCTTTTGGGAATAACCAATTGTTTACTGTTTTCAGGTGTAATGGACTAAAAACGTCACCTTCAGTTGATCAAATTTCTAGTAATAAGTCACTTTGTAATTCAAATCATAGTAAATCTAGGATAGGAGTCAAATACACATACCACAATGAGAAATATAGGGATCGACAATATCTCACTGACCCGATGGGTCAATCGAATACTACATTACATGGTAGTTATCCTGAAACCAAGGTGAAAATAGAAGCGGAAGATTTGGATTTTGAGAATATTACTGCCCACAGTATTATAGGTGAGGTTGTTTATATTGGGAAAATCACACATTATTTGTTAGTGTGAATATTGGAAATAAAAAAGTTTTTAAACCGCACATTTATTTGTGTGGTCTGGTAATCTTTGCTGCTGTTTTTCTAGTTATGTTCATCTTGTTTGTTTTCAGATATAGGTGAAATTAACGTTAAAACAGAATTTCCTCCTGTAAATACAAAAACGAGGTTGAAAAGTGGAAGAGCTACACATCATGAAGTCCTGCAGCGGATAAAAACAGACACAGATGTCCACAATCACTATCAGCAACATTGGTTCAGTGCCAGTCTAGAGGTAATTTGGAAAAAAGCAATGTTATATTTTAAATATTGATAATAACTTCTTGAAAGATACAAATCACTGGAATTTATCATCTCTTAATCCTTAATGAAATAGATTGTTCTATAAGAATGTTGGAACAGGATATCTATTATCTTTATATTTTTTTCTACTACCTTTCACCAAGGTAGCCTTTTTATGCTTTTAAATCTCAGCCAAATGTAAAAGAAAGTTTTGGGTGGCCCAAAATCGAGAAATAACTCCTGAATAACTAGAACAATTATTATTAAAAATAGTTGAAAATAATAAATACTGACTGGAAACCCTTTGAAATCACTTTAAACACAAATTCATATACTCGATCCCCACTTGTCCATAATATATTCGAAAAAATCATTTGTCATTGATGAACTCAGTCTGGGGGAGGACAAATCTACCTCTTGTTGTCTACTTAGGCAGCTTACGACCTTTCCTTGGCCAGTCCCGAGTGAAACCTATTCTCCAATAGTTAAATCAGAGTAGGCAGTTATATCTGATCATCTAGGACGTGGCGCCCTCTGGCATCGGATTTCGATAATACTCCGTACGGTAATTTTTTTTTGCGGACCAATATTTTGAAAATCGGTTTGCGTTTTGAAATCTCTTAGCCTACATCTCTGTCTTGATAGGATGTGGTATTCTTTGCATACAATTCTGCAAACTGATAACTTCAATTGCTTGCGTTTTGAAAACTAACATACATACAGAGTGGGCCATTAAAACGACACGGCGGCTCTGTAAGACGGCAGAACCGAATTATAAAAAAACGCTCGGACACGTCAACTACATTTTCTAAGTTGACAAAATGTGCCATGAAATTTACGAGAAATACATTTCATCCCTAGGAACTGTGACCGCCACTCCTAAATTTTTAAATGGCAACATATGGCAAATACTTTATTTGAAAGGAATTATCCTTCTTAATATCAAACAAAAAAAATAAATTATAGTATATATAAACTTGAAGTTGGGAAATCACTTTTTATTCACTCAATCAAAAAAAAAACAATATCTGATGAAGCAACTGTCGCAATAATTATTATTGTCAATGAACCAAATGTCCATACTGTCTACCACCCATTTCCATCCAGAGTACAAGTTCTGTTCAAAATGAGACCTCACATTTCGTAGCATTTCCGGCATTCTTCAATAATTCTACTTCGTAAATCTTCCAGTTCTTCGGTTGCTTAGATTTTGTTTTTCAAATGACTCCACAGGAAAAAATCAAGTGGGATTAAATCTGGAGATCTGGCCGGCCACTCTATATAGCCTCTTCTTCCAATCCAACTTCCAGGAAACATTCTATCCAAAAATACCCTAACAGGTGGTGCATAATGTGGAGGTGTCCCGTCTTGTTTTAATATCAAGTGGTCTTCATGATAAGGATCGTCATTTTCAATCATGACTACTATTGGGGATAAACAAATTCATTCAATAATTTCGGGTGGATTTCATCGCGAACGATGTACCCCAAGAAAATGTAGTTAACGTGTCCGGAATTCTTGCGTCCAAGAAAAACAAGAGAAGAGGGAAGGAAACTCCAGTAGCGCAGACAATTTCTTTTTAAATGACATTTATATAATGACTGAATGATTTTATATAAACAAAGATTTTACACAGAATTGAATAAAAACACTTGTTTTCAAATATCCACTATACATTGTGTTTCACTTCTCATGGAAACACCCTCGTATCTTCTGTAATTTTTGACGATAAATCATGAAATTTTCAGCATCGATAGATACGCTAGAGATGAACTCTCTGCACAAAAGGGGTCATCCTACGTGATATACACTGCACGCCAGCAGCGATGAAACCACCCAGTTTTCCGGAAAGTTATACACGCCCCCGTGTATGTAACGTATGATGACCCTTTTTGTGCAGTTAGTTCATTATTATTGTATCTATTGATCCTGAGAATTTCATGGTTCCACGTCGAAAATTACGGAAGATATGGGGACTTTTCAATGAGAAGTGAAACAAATTACAATCTTTCAGGACTGAACATTTTTCAGGAGACAGGTGTATTAGTAGTAATTTGGGGATCCTAAACACGAATCCAAAAGAATTTCGGGCCAATTATTCCCCCTATTATAACTTTCCGCGAAATACGGGTGGTTCCATCGCTGTTGGCGTGCAGTGTATGTCACGTAGAATGACACCTCATACATTTCTAGTGTCTCTATCGATCCTGAAAATTTCAAGGTTCTACGTTGAAAATTACGGAAGATACGGGGATGTTTCCATGAGAAGTGAAATACTATACCGGTTGACCACGAGGTGAGGTACGCCCCTCAATTTTTCTTTAGTTTTGAAGATACAGGTTTAAAATTTAGTACGTCAATATATTACTCAAATACGCCTATTTTGACTTCATCACCGAAAATTCACCATTTCCGGTTTAACCGAAACTGACCCCAAACTTTTTTTTTTCAAATGACACCCTGTACAATTCTTTTCATTATCCGGAAGAACACGCATTTTGTGATAACACTGTTCTTCAAAATTTAAAATCGGTTGAAAAATGGCGGAGATTCAGTTGATTTTTCAATTGAACTAAGTTGGCCATGAACATGAAATTCAAATCATCACAACTGACGTACGGCATCAACATTTACGAGAGGAAGGTTCGAGGTAAGATACAGCTGAAAATTGGGCTTCTTATGTAATTGCATCATCAAAAATTTCCTCAAAACGGAGTAGTGCCCATAAAGAAATACTCACAACTGTCATTTCTCAAATGGCAACATACTCTTTTCATATTGTCGTATTGAATTATCCAAATAATCGTGTTAAAAGTTTCGGAGAATTCTGAAAGGAATCGAAGATACGGGATGATTCATTATGAGTGTTCTCAAAATTGAATATTCTTAAACAGAGGCGGCTTGAAACTATAGAAAAATTGGGGTACGTATCTCACCTCCTGGTCACCCGGTTTATCACTACTTTAACATGTGACGCTTTTCAAACACATACTGGTATTCAGAACCAGTGAAAACATATTTATCATAATTTAAACAAGGGAAAATATTAATTATAAGCAGGCAGCTAAATTATTGTCCGAAATCCATTCAGAGTATTGTCAACAAAGACGACAAAATATTAATTATAAGCAGGTAGCTAAATTAAAGATGCATTTAGGTATTGAAGAGATTTAGAAGTGGTGAGTGATTTACATCTAATTGCTCGTTGAGTAAATTATTGGAGTATTTTCTTTTGGTAATTTCTAGCACTTCTTAAAATCAAGTTTTTTTTTAATGTTGAATCTTGAAATTAGTATCAAAAGTATGGTTTTCTTCTATAAGGTGATTGGAATCTCTCTTGTGGTTACTAAAGCTTCTTTTATGTTCCAAGATGCGGGTTTTGAAATTTCTGAAGGTTCTACCTATATATGTTTTAGGATCATCTCCACAATTTAATTTACAAACCCCCGATGTTTGTGATTTTTCAATTTTTGTTTCAATATGCAATTATTTTGCATGTTTTAAAGATATTGACATATTATGCCTAACAGAAAAACAGCTGTTGATGTAAAATGTGTATACAAATATAATGAACAAAATTTGTTATCATATTTCGTATTTCTGAATTTCGAACATCAAAAATCATAAATACCCATTAAATAAAACGAGATTTGATCAGAATTCGTCCCAGAATCGTCACTATACTATTGCAGGAGTGATATAAGAGGTTCAACCATAGCTTCGACATGAGTATCCAAGTCCCACATTTTTTGCTAATCTTTCATGACACGACCAATACATTTCTCTTCTGCTGTCACGCCGTTAACAAAAGTTTCACGTCATTTAATTAAAATGTGTTTTTTCTCGCAACTTCACTTTTTATCACTTCTAGTTATCAAATTTATAATATCTGAGTACTAAAAAACAATCTATTTGAAAAGAATAATTATTTCATCATAAAAAAGTTGACACCGGTACGGTTCGATCCCGCGTACTACCGATTGCTAGTCATTTCGCTTTAAGAACTGAACTAATTGGTCAGATCTGCTTTTTGTGGATCTACAGCTCATCAAGGGGTATTTCATATCTGTAATGATTATTCGTGCTACAATATTTCCCACTCGTTTGAAAAATGTCGGTTCCGTATTCGTAATGTAATAAACTATTTCATCAAACCCATTGTTGTTCTATACTTAGACTTGGAGTTTCGGCCGAGTAATTTGTGTGTCCTTTGGAATACGACTAAGGATGAATAAATTCCGAAACTAGTGGCATATCCGCCAAGTTTTGCTACACTGCCGCTGAATTATATGACTCGTTGTCCCTTTTTCCAGAAATTCAAACTAGAAGACAGATCCAGGGAAGAGAGGATCGAGATCACGAGGCACGAGTTCCGGCGATACATCCAACAGCTGATCCGGAGCAACGTAGGCAACCCCAACAAATTCCAAGACCTGACCGATCGGCGGTACCGCGTCTCCGCCGCCTGTAGGACCAAACGCCAGACCGGCTACGGCAGGCTCGTTTCGCCGAGCATGTGCGAAGTGAACAAGTGTTCGCGACCCGCATTGCCCTGCACGAAGCACTGCACGCTGCACATTATGCTGAACACGGAGCAGGCGCTGTTCGAGTACTGCACGGCCAAGTTCGCGGACAACACGCAGTGTTCGACTCCCGTTTTCGACATATCTCACGAACTGCCACTCTGCGCGGAGCACGCCAGAAAAAGGGTAAGCGCAGAACTCGAATTTACGAAGGCGTAGAAGGGCCGCAACAATTTTATTTTTTAAATTACGTTTTTGTCAGATTTTCATAATTCCGACTTTGTATATCGGAATTCCGACTCACCAACTCGAAATTCTATAATTCCGTCTTCGTATCTCGGAATTCCGATTCGGTAACTCGGAATTCTATAATTCCGACTTCGTATCTCGGAATTCCGACTTGGTAACTAGGATTTCTATAATTCCGACTTGGTAACTCGGAATTTTATAATTCCGACTTCGTATCTCGGAATTCCGACTTGGTAACTCGGAATTCTATAATTCCGACTTCGCATCTCGGACTTCCGACTTGGTGACTTGGAATTCTATGATTCCGGCTTGGTATCTCGGAATTTCGATTTGGTAACTCGGAATTCTATAATTCCGACTTCGTATTTCGGAAATCCGACTTGGTAACTTGGAATTCTATGATTCCGGATTGGTATCTCGGAATTTCGATTCGGTAACTCGGAATTCTATAATTCCGACTTCGTATTTCGGAAATCCGACTTATAACTAGGATTTCTATAATTCCGACTTGGTAACTCGGAATTCTATAATTCCGACTTCGCATCTCCGAATTCCGACTTGGTAACTCGGAATTCTATAATTCCGACTTCGTATCTCGGAATTCCGACTTGGTAACTCAGAATTCTATAATTCCGACTTGGTAACTCGGAATTCTATAATTCCGACTTGGTAACTCGGAATTCTATAATTCCGACTTCGCATCTCCGAATTCCGACTTGGTAACTCAGAATTCTATAATTCCGACTTGGTAACTAGGATTTCTATAATTCCGACTTGGTAACTCGGAATTCTATAATTCCGACTTCGTATCTCGGAATTCCGACTTGGTAACTCGGTATTCTATAATTCCGACTTGGTAACTCGGAATTCTATAATTCCGACTTCGCATCTCGGACTTCCGACTTGGTAACTTAGAATTCTATGATTCCGGCTTGGTATCTCGGAATTTCGATTCGGTAACTCGGAATTCTATAATTCCAACTTCGTATTTCGGAAATCCGACTTGGTAACTAGGATTTCTATAATTCCGACTTGGTAACTCGGAATTCTATAATTCCGACTTGGTAACTCGGAATTCTATAATTCCGACTTCGTATCTCGGAATTCCGACTTGGTAACTCAGAATTCTATAATTCCGACTTGGTAACTCAGAATTCTATAATTCCGACTTGGTAACTCGGAATTCTATAATTTCGACTTCGCATCTCCGAATTCCGACTTGGTAACTCGGAATTCTATAATTTCGACTTTGTATCTCGGAATTCCGATTTGGTAATTTGGAATTCCATAATTTCGACATGGTATTTTGTTTGTTTGGTTTTGTTGATTCCAGGGATTCCTCTTTTCTGTTGATTTTTTTGTCTTTGTGTATCTCTATTGCTTCTCTATTGAGGCGGGCATAGAAGTGTCGAGAGCACTTCCGCATTCTGGAACTGGATATCTGGATTTTCTGATGACCAATACACATCCAGAAAAGGCAGTTGTCCATCTATATCCTCTTCCATCGTGAGCTGAATTTAAGGGTGTTGGATTTTGAAAAGACAGGGTTATCATGACCCCATAATCATGCAGGTACACAATAGCAACATCCCATCCCATCCGGTCAGGTAACCCAAACACCCCAAGGAAAACAAATTGATATATTTCAAAACAAGTAATAAGCCAAGCTGTGACTATTAATTGCGAGGACCCTTCAATCGCCGGCGCCGTATCAGTATTACGTCATTCCGCAGTAACCGCCTCCATGGAATTGGTGACCACAGCCCCAAAGCCCGGAAACCATACTCCTTGATTAGGTGCATATTCTTCCATCTATTGGAAAGTGTTGCGAGGATCTTCAATCTACATTTTGAAGTTGTACAACTCTTGGTTAACAACACCTTCCATATTTTGGAAAGTGTTGCGACCATCTACAATTTCTCGGTACACAACACCTATCTTTTGGAAAGTATTGCGAATTTACATTATGGGAAATGTGGTGAATTATGTTGACATCATTTTCGTTCATAGTATGTGGAGTATATGACAGCGATTACGCCACAAATGTCTCTTTCCCACTCACTGGCGCCTCTTAACTGTAACGTGTAACGCTGCCGCACCTCCAGCGCCATCTAGTGACGATTTTTGTACTAGTGGGCTCGTGGACCTGTTGTACCCCTACTTTCCAATTTCATTTGTCCTTTAAAGGATTGTAAGCCATTGAAAAGTTGTCATTATCCCTGAGGCCGACTGCGGATTTCTATTCCTCACTAGGTTACTATGGCATTTGAGTAAGTTCTTATGGGGAAATTTGTATATAACGGTGCTTTTCTGAAAATACTTAATTTCCTGTAAAGTTTTTTTATGTTTGCATTGAATGGCCTGCTACACTGGATTTGTTTTCTCGCGATTGTTCAGAATAGGTCAAATATTCTTGTATTTATTTGTCGTTTTGTCATTTGAGCTCCTGAGGACGCCAACTTTGTTGGCGAAACGTGCGTCGACTGAAAGCGACGTTGTTTTGGGTAGTTTCTTTTTATTGAATTCTAAAAATTATTGTCGATGCCAGGCCTCGTTCTTAGGTTGCAAAAGTAGAGTTAACGATTCCGAAATTTTCAGGATAATTATAAATTATACCAAGAAGCGAAACCAAAGAAACTGAGGAAAAAGGTGAAACCGTCTGCGATGATCAGACCGCAAAAAAGGAGCAAAAAAAGAAGAAAACTCATGAACAAAATTAACGACACTTCCGCCTCAACTGCAATACTCCACATACCTCCTAGAACTTCGTCAGGATCTGGTTAGTGTTAGAGCAATACGAAAACGTTCACCTTTTCTTATTCGTTTGTTTTGGCAGATGGTGGTGATATGATGGGGCCGGAGTCTCCGGAACTAGAAGTGGAGGATATGCAGATGGTCGACCAAGTGCTGGGACTGAATGAAAACGGATTGGAACAAGCATTAGTGACGCAAACCCATTTGTTGGAAGAAACCGACATCAGTACGGTTCTCAGTACCATACAAGTCGATGAATTCAGCGATTTCTTCGCAGGTAGCTATTTTTTAATGAATTATTTTATATTTGAAATATCCATCAATGTATAAACTTTCAGTTAATCGAAATGGCGAATATGAACCGTCTCGAGAAGAAGCTGAAGAACTGGAGAAGGCCTTGGCAGCTGTCGATAACGACGTAAAATCTCTCGAAAAGTTGAGTCAGACCCAAGGGCTGTTGGACTCTCTGCTCGACGAACATAACCTAGCCGAAACTCTGGTTCAGATACCTGAAATGTTCCATAACGGCTATACACCGTGCGGGGATAGCATGGTGGCACAAACGTCGTCGTACCTCTTGCCCGTTGAACCACATTCACACTCTTAATAATAGATATAATTCAAGAAACATCAACAACCAACAGTACAAATACCGTTTTTTATTTGTAACTGGTATAGAAATGATGAAAGTGGAGTTTTTGTTTGTTGATTGCTTTGTGTTCGTATATTTCTTTTTTGAGAGCCACATTGGAACTCCTCCATCATATTTGGTTTCAATTACATTAACAACAGTAATTACTCTGATATGGTGTCAGGTGTGGGGTCTCGATGATCAATTTGGTGTCAGGTGAGGGAGCGTCGGAAATCGGGGAGAGGTCATCCAAATGGGATGTGATATTGATAAATATCAAGGATATCGGTCAAAGCTGTACATTTCAACCGATAGAACTCGGGGGAGCTCCGAGTGGTGGATACAGACGAGAAAACTTGGCGGTATAAGTTGAGCAATTTCATCAACACTAGAAAAGACTCGTTCCATTGTAAGACGAAGTCTTGTAGGTTCGAAGAGTTGTATGATTAAAATAATGCTACTAGGAAAATGAAAGAGTTTAAAAAATTAGAAAGGGAATAACGTTCTCACCTAGGACACTCGAACTTTGAATAATCAAATGCTTTTTTTTATCACTTACATGGTTTTTAGACTATTCCATTTTCCACGTAGCCGAATCGACATAAGGAAACCGAGAAAACATTACAATTTAGATAAATCCAGTGATATTTTGTATTTTTATTTTTTGGCGGTCAATGCGCGAATCAAAGCATTAGATTCGGTAATAGGTTTGACTCTTCGATTAAAATCATCTAAAAGAGAAAGGGGGAGGAGTAAGTCAATTTTATTTAGTCTTTTACGCGATAATGATGCGTTAGTATCGTTAGTGTGAATGGAAAATATGTCTGCAGAGCTTTAAATGTTTGAAAGACTGTAACTACTTAAGAAACAAACAATTTTGCTCATTTGATTAGGATGCTTCCTTGTGCGAACCGAAACCATGAAGAAAAGACCAGCTGTAATAGAATCATATATCAATGTGGTGTCGTTGACATATCGAAATTCCCAACGACAAATTCGCTATTGAAGTGTCTCTAAACAGGCAAAACTTGATGAACTTTTCAAAATCCATCACAATTTATTCAAATTACCATTAAAAGTCTATAAATATTCACCCTGAGACGCAAAGTCGAAGGTTGTTGACTGAAATTTCAATTTTTTTTTCAGCAGAGATATCTGGGAAGACTTTTTTTTGGGGGATACAAATTTTACATTTGTCTGTGTTGAAAAATACGGTCTTCAATTAAACAAAATTCGAGATCGAACAATCTTTATTTTATCTCTTCAGGTAAAGTTTTAATTGACACAAAGAGAGGAGAATTCTGAATAGGAACAAATTGAGCGTGCTGTTGGCTCAGATTCTACCAAAGGAAAATGTGAGTACTGACTGTCTTCCAAATACGGGATAGAAAGATGCAAGCTATCCATTGTACAATTTTATTTTATAATTTAAATTATAACGTTTTGAAATGTCAGAAAATGAAACTTGTGATAAATAGTTCCCCGAGGATGAATTTTCGGTGTCAGGTGTGGGATTGTCGATCCTTGAATGTTTTTTTTAATTCAGTTAGATGCTGATGACACATTCTAGGACAGATTGTCGGAAAATATTGATAGTTGGAGAAAGTAAACAAAACTGAAGTGATTTGCTTGCATAATTTGGATTCGTTCACATGTTCTGTTCATCTTTTTGTTTGATCCAAATTAACGGTCCAGTCGATTTTGATTTTCAACTGAAAAGTGCAGAGACCGATTGTGATGTCGATAGATTGTACAATATTGCGAAAAGTAGTCACAATGATGGTCTGACCCTGAGAGGAATGAAAGTACTGGGCCTACCACTACTAAATTCAGAACCAGACTAGTTTATCTGAATTTCTACTTAAAGCAAGCCTTTGTGTGAAACCAACTCTTTTCTCCACCGACTGATCAATATTTTGATATATATTATATATATGCTCCTGGGTGAATCTCTTGGGTTTCGGGTAGTTTGAAATTGACAACTCTGAACTGTTTTTTTACTCGTTTGAGCATCATAGAAATAGGGTTTTGTCGGCCAAGGGCGTATCCAGAATTTCTCCGAGGAAGTGGTAAAATTACTAATTTAGTTCTGTCAAAGTCAAAATATACTTCGTCAGAATTAATGAAAAGGCTTCATTAACCTAATGACAATGTTAAGATCAATTTGATTGAGTACTTCCTCTCATTTGAACACCACGTTCCGGGGCGACTTGATAATGTTAATATTCCAAGGTTTCAAACACTTTGAAGCATTGAAAAAGTCGAATTGTTCCGAGATGATTCTATTGGAGTAATTCGTGCCAGTCCCCTCTCCTCGCTTTGGATATGCCCTTATGTTGACTAATTAGATGGATGTCGTGATAACAAAAAAGTATGTGCGGTGGCATTCGTTTTGGAATGGTTATATCCAATGATTGTTTATCCCAGTTATTGCTACTCTGAACAATATTCAGACTGTATTTCACCCAAACAGTTGATTAGAACTTTGGTGGATTGAACGTCTTTTTATGTGATTTAGTCGGAGCCATGATTATTCTAGAACGATGCCCCTCTGCTGGTAGAAAAATCGTTAGAATTTTAATAGTTAGGGGGTGTTTTGAAGTTCATCGAATAATACTTTTTTTTCCAAAAATCATCGTATATTTTTCGTATTTTTTTTATTTATTTAAGTTAATTTGTAGTTAAAGACTGAATAGTATTTTATTAAATGTACATATTTTCTCACTTTGTTCATATTATGGTTAATTTAATTTTTTAGCTGCTTCGTATACCAGTTATCTGACGAATTCTAACAAATTCGAGACTTTTTTACTAAATCACTAAACGTAGGAATTTTGTATGTGGACAGAGTAATATCCGCTTGGATTCGATAGTCGTATGTGTACAAATTATTTCATACTTCAGGGTCACACACATTAATGCTGAATTGTTTATTATATTTATTTATTTAGGTAGGGCTGTCATGACTGATTCGCACTGGAATTCTTGTGAATCAAGTCATACTCGAAATGTACCTCCTCGTATATCTTGAAGACGACACAAGTTTTGATTTTTCAATTTTAAAATGTTAAGATTTGTACTATCGCATTCATATCTAATAAATATTATTATTAAATTCATAACTTTACATTCCAGGACATATTTGTATGGTACTCCTCAAGTTACTGGGTGGTATATTTCAAATAGGGTATTAACACTTACAAACCAAGTCATTTCCGATTTTTGTTGAGTTACGATTTATCTTAAGAGGTTCTTGAAGTTTTGACTCAAGTCAATATTCTTACATATGGCGTTTGTTTAAAATGTGGACCGTCTAGATATTTGGGGATTTTAAAGTTAAAAATAGCTCTCAAGAGTGTAGCAACTTTTTCAAAATACATGCAAAAAACTTTAAATCGAAAATATCTTCCATAATTTTTACAGAGTATAGTGCTACAGACAAATTTCAATGTCCCCAACTAGTGTTGAGAATTGAGTTAACCCTCGACACCAAATTTTATGAGATCTACCAGAATTTTTTTTGCGATGTGTTGGAGGAAAATGCGTGAAATTGTAGAGATAGTCATGCCACTATTAACATTATTGGAAAACCATCAAAAACTGTGGAGTTATAGATTTAATGTATTTCTGTTATGTTGAAACAGGCTTTGAAACAATATACTCAGCTCGGTGACTCTGAAACTTACCTGTTTCCTCCAAACTATATTGCAAAAAACGATTCCCTGTATAGACACTTCACTCGTTACAAAGTTGAGCTTTTTTTCAACAAAAATCGGTAATTTGGTATGACAGTGTTCAATCATTAGAGTAGTCAAATTGTATGTTCCTAACTTTTTTGTGATTTCATTTTCGTGTAAAGTAGTGATATAGGAGTATTTGGTTTGTAGCAAATCACAAAATGGGCAAGTTTTCGGATAATTTTCGACAGTAGTGGCAGAACAGACGATGGAAAAGTGAGTTTTTATGGTTCAATATAGAGATGTGAGTTTTCCATCTATGAAAGAGTATTGCACACATTTTTCTGAAGGAATGTAGTAAATTTAACTCAGCAATTTATTTATTCTGAACCCAAAAAATATCCAATGGTAGTTTAATAGTTGTAAATAAGTTGAACCAAATCCATCGGAGTTATAAAAAAAGTTTGGTTAACTTTGACTCATAATTTAATGTTAGTAGTTCTTTTGTACCACACACTTTTTTCGATAACTGAGAAAAGCATGTTAGTCTCGTCCAGTACATTCATAACACAAAATAGTGGTCTTAACTGGTAAGCCCTACATCTGTTTTTTTATGTTCTATTACATTCCCACCTAAACTTTGGTTTTGCCTTTACTGTGTGATATTTTTTATCTAAAAACCAGCCTGTTATATATCCTCATTTGGTAGTAACAAATGAGTTGTTAAAACGCAATAATTCTCTAACAATGACGCATTAGTGTACCAAACTCCAATTTTGTAAAAATGGCCTTCTTGTATGAATTATGATTTCGTTTTTGAAACAACTGTAACGCATTGAACCGTTCATTAAGTGTATGTAAATGAAAACCTAGATAATGTCCTTATTTGTTTACGTGTAATTTTAATTTGTAAATATTCTCAGGTTAAAAATGTTAATAAAAAATACCATACATTTTACGACAAATTTATTTTCTCTATCTCATGTCATGCATACTTCAGCACTTTCCTCAAAGTTGACTTCGATGTGCTTCCGTTTGCTCCGAAAGTCCAAACTATCTCATTGTTCTTCAATCTTCTTAACCATCCCTTGAAATCTGCACTGGAAAATATTATACTCACCTAATATTTGATTCAAATTTTCGCCTAGATTAATATGTGTTGGGAATAAGCTGTTGGTGTTCTTAGATTGAGATAATGCGCGAATCTACTATCGTTTGTTAAGTCTGTATGCCCTTACCCTTTTTCGTGCTAGGAATCGCACGTTAAAAGGTAAGACCTCGTTAATCCTTAGCTCGCACAAGTTTCGACTTCTGAGGGCTGTCGTTCGTAGGGGGGTGACAGTTGGTTAACGGAAAAAAACAATTTTGAAACAATTTTTTTTTTGAATTTTTTTACCAATTTTTTGCTGTACAAGAATGTATTGATATTAATCTAGCTACGCCGCTGTCAAATGCCCACCATAAAACGTAATGCATTTGTATTTACTAATTCTTGGAATTATTTTGATGTTTTTCTGTACTGATCAATCTGGAGAACGGAAGAATCCCGAAAAATCTACTCTTCTCGAATTGGGTATGTAAGGCGACACATTTCACTCGGGAGAAGTTTTGAAGAAGTGTTTGAAAGATTGAGCTAGTTATATATTATTTAATTTTCATAGCGAAGTTAATAAAAACAATTTAGTAGTGTGCTCTGCGTATTATTCAGAAATATCGTAACAATATCTAGTTAGCCAAGGCCAGTTCCATGGAGATAAAACAATTGCGTTACCATAGTAACGATCAATAACTTAATAAATGCAATAACATTTGAAAAAAAGTATGTCGACCGAAATTTGAATTATGGCGATCAGTCCTTCCTATGCGACCGTGAAAATTGGAATTTCAAGCTTCTAAAGAGGTATTTTTCCATTAAACATGAAGAGCGATCAGGAAGAGGTTATAGTGGCCTGGTTTGCAGAGAAAAATTATAATTTTCAAGGACTAGTGGGGTTGAAGGTTCATTGTAATAAATGTATTTAATCAAGAGTGTATGTTGATTGATATAATATTTTTTTTGAGTTTCCAGTGTTCCTTCTGTTCTGTTTCTGCTGATTTGTTTTTATCTTTTCTAATAATGGAAAAATGGTGGATTACGTAATGATTTATCTTTTCTATTTTTTCATTATGACTATTTACCTAATTGTCAGTTTATGTTTATACAAAATTAATTGTGTTTGCTTCTCTCAATGATAATACATCAGAATATGCCTTGAAAAAAAACACTACTACCCTAGCTAACACTGCGACGGTCATTGAACTCAAAATTCTCGCGATTTGTCAAAGATCCTCGAAGAAAATTTCTCGTCTTGGATTGTTTTTTAAATATTGGTGTTATTTCTGGATTCGCAGGAGCAACTTTCAAGTGTACGCTGACTCTGCAGAAGCAAGGGGTTTCCTAAATAGGCGTCTTAAGTTTCCGAGTCAATGATCTATGTATAAATCTAACTACTGTTTGTGCAAAAAATTCATACTACCCAGTCTTTTTATCTTCCTATTAAAAATTCAACCTTCCTGTAAGAACATCAAATAAGTGCAAAATGTTTAGTGAATTTATTCATGTCAGGTTGGAATATTTGCACGGTCTACTTTTCCAGCCATTTATCTTCAACATGACTAGAAAATTGAGCTGTTTTTTGGCGTACCACTTTTTTTAAATTATTTGGTCCGTTTTAAAAACTTTGCGTTTTAGCGTTGAAAAATTGACGTCACAGACGGAATGTTTTTAAATCTAATGTAATATTCTGACTCATAGTCAAATCTATGACATAAATTAAATAAGTTTTTAAAACATTATTGAATGCAGTTCAACGCCAAAAAATAGCTTTATTCATTCATGTTTTTCCCAGTTACCAACTTGACATAAATAAAATTCACTAACCATTTTGCCTAGATTTGTTGTTAATGTGGTCATAATTTTTTTTTTTATAAAAATTGCCGTTTCCATAAAAACGAAGTGTAAAACACTTCGGGAGTTTACATTCTGCTAGGGAAGAAGTAAGAATTTGGAGTGTTTTAACTGGATTTTTAGTTTAGTAGACTAGGTAAATTCCGAAAAAAAATTATAGCATTGTTCACAAAATATTTTTCCTAAGAACATACGTCCGTCACCGCTTTATTTCCGAGACATTTTAACAAAGAAATCAGTTTTTGTATTTGCAAAGTACGCAGAAAAATTAATTTATTCTGAGATGGACGTTTTCTAAGTTTTCATCAGTGGCGTCCCTGTTAACATGTTGCACAATATTTTTAATCAAAATATTGATACGCCACTGTTTTTTGGTAAATTATTTTTATAACTGCCCTCTATCTTCTCATAAACATGATGTCTCGACTTATTTTCGTCCGACGAACGATTTTCGAGTAAAAAAATGAAATGCCTTAATTTGCTTGTGCAATTTTTCTTAGTCTGAATGAAAGCATTTCATTTTTTGAATCGGATACTGTGTGCCAGACAAAAAAATCTAGAAGCCATTTTTTTTAAATGTTAGAGGAAAATTATGAAAATGATATAGTATCATTTTTAATAAATTTCATCTCCCTGTATCTCGGAAATAAAGAGGTTGTGGACATATGTTCGTATTATGAAGAATTTTTCTCGAATTCATCCATTTAGTATTTAATCAGTATTTAATTATTAAACGTCTTAATTTTTTTATACGATTTTGTTTGATTTTAGTAATCTGACTTGTTTGGATAGAGCTGAGTATTGTAAACTTATTCTCATATATGCATATATGAAGGAATTATTTCTTATTTCTTTTCAGGAATGCTAATTGATATGAAAACGTATCGATTTCTTGAAATTCAATTCTGAAACCTTGGAGCCTTCATTTTGGAAACACTTTTTGCTCCTCCATTTGAAGATGCTTCATTAAACCCTACAAAAAATCAAGGCTAATAATTTGAAAAAAAACTCTTGAAACTCAGGGCGCCAAATATTGGAAGCCACCATTATTTCTTGGATTTGTTAGGTCATCTGTCTTTCGTGTTTTTTACTACTTACCTCTGCCCTTTTGGCTTTTTTCAGATGTATGCCGACTGCTGGTTTTCTGGTAAACTTGCAAGGCCTATGCAGGAATCAAAAAATGAGTATGTTCTTTTGGATTATCGGAAAATGTCGCTGCGACCTCTCGCAAAAAAAACACCTATATTTTTACAGAGTAGCTGTTCATCCGGGGGATTTGTCTGACGAGGACTTTCCGCTGACAAGATATCAAGCTACCCATGAAAAGACGAAATGGGCCAAAACTTCTCAATCTTGGCAGGTTATAGCTAGCTGGTGCGCTCCCTTTATCGGTAGAGGATTGAAATGCTTCACTTCTGCGCTCTTTAGGCTAAAGACATTAGAAATATTCCCTGGGAAGATCACCTGGTGCTTCGGGAATCCTGGGAAATCGTTAATGGGTATGGAAAGGCGCAACTGACCCGACTAAGTGGTCTAGGACAAGGTTCAGCTTGCTGCTTGCCCCTGTGACAAAATGAACAATCAATTTCGAGAAACTAAGTTCGATTGATATCCCATAATTTGTTTGAATAAAATGGAAAATTTCTTCACATGGTATTATTGATATTTATCCTTCATGGGCTGCAAAGACCCTATTCTCAAAAGCATTTCAATTTGATAAACAAAACTAAAATGCTTTGCAAATTTCTTTTGTTTTTTTTGAGCTTTTTATAATAGAAAAAACTGAAAAAGATAGTCTGAAATATTTTATTTCTCAATCCATAGTTCAATCTAGTCATCTGAACCTCAGCGTGCAAATTTTTTTACCAATTCGAATAGTTATGAACAGTGGCCTTTAAAAAATGCTCAAGTATGCATTAAGTTCTTGAATCTCATTTTTTGAATCCATTATTTTGGACTTGGTCAAATTTATTTTATTAAAATTGAAACATTCACTTCCTCATATTGGTTTCAACTACCTTGAATCACACTGATATTCACAATATTTTGTGAGAAATGGTAGTAACAAATATCATTTGCTTGGTTTCCATTCAATTAAATAGAAGGTGTTAGAGGTATAAATGAACATACAGAAAATGAATCCTATTGAAACAAAACCAGTGGAGGAATTTGGGAGTGGAGGTGAAAACACCTCAGGCAATGCAAAACTTCTGTATCTCATTCCAAGATAAAAGAAAATTGCACAGGAAAAAATATAAAGACAATGACACTGTTTGAGAAGAAAACAAAGTAACAGAGACATATAAAGAATATAAATATGGACTTTCAACAGAAAAAGATCAACACAAACAGGGAAAAAAAAAGGAAATATTGTTTCTCCTTCCACAGTAGATAACCATGTTATCCTCGTACATAGGATTTCAAGAAATTACCAAGTGTAATACAAAAACTGAGATGCATTGTTTATATAGTTTGAATGTAAAGGAAGATGACAATTAAAAGTTCCCAAAACCCACCAAAACTGTGCCGTGGCATTTAAAGTGAGAAGGTGAGGTGAACAAAAACAACAAAATTTTTGGCAAATACACGACATGACAATCAAAACGTTTCTGCTGTTGATTACACTGTTGACTATCAAATTATGCTGTTCCTTGTGGTGAAATATGAGAAAAGTATTTGCCTAGTATTATATTATTGGAGACAGATGTAAATATTCAAGAGTTCATGTTTTGATACCAACAATACATAGTGTTTCGACACTGATATTTTTGTGGATCATTGTGAAGTTGTGCTACAAACGAAATCTCTCTCAAGCTGCAGTAGTGAAATCATAAATAAAAAAAACTTACATTAATTTTCATCAGGATGTTGTTTTTGCAGCAAGGCAGTTATTTTTTATAATAGTGTGTACAGAAATGAAAGATCTCTTTTGAATAAAATAGCCTCCATACTCATATTCATTCAAGGATGTTTACAGTACTTAGAATGAAAATGAAAAAAGTAATGAGAAATCGCCGAAATTCAAGATGATCTGTTATTGGCTTAGTTGTTTAGTGATTTTTTATTCTTGTTTTACAGAAAAACCGAATTCTTTAATGCAGATATATGAAATTTATTCAATGAATATCAAAGGCTCTGTAAAAATGATTCTTATGATTTATTCCTAACATGGTAAAAATATCTATTTTTATTTGAGCCCTGAAGATGTGAAAGTAATAGTGATGTTGGATAAAGCAATAGTCCACAAAAAATACAATCCTGTTGCAACTAACCCTGTACAAGAAAATATGATTATCCTACAATTCCTTTACACAGGATTATACTAAGAAAGCTTTTGATATTGAAGTTTCATCAGATAATTGCAGGGAGAAAATGTGAAATATTCAGGTAATCTACAAGATAGAAAAAGTTTAAAAATTCATTTTTCAAAGATGATTGCAGTACAAAAGAGGTAAGAAGCCATTTTATGAAGGATCTATTGACTTGAGTTTTCACAAATTGTGTATAATATTCAAAATGCTTCTAGGTCCTAGCTTTATAACTTTATTCTAACCCTTCCATAAGCAGAATAGCAACCCATTTGACTAAATTGTGAAAATCAACTCAACTTTTTTGTTTAGAGCCAGGATTCCCATGTTTTGAAATAAGTCCAAAGTTTATTAATTTACAGAGGATTTCTTGTAGTAACTTGAGATAAAGACAGAAATAACTTCTAGCCTTATCAATACCACAGAATTTCCATTTGAATATAAAAATACTCATGTAGTGAAAGCAGCTCAAGAGATGTTACTTATTGTTGATGTACAGTTCAACACAGCAAAAAGCTAGTGAGATTGTTTTCAAGTGCAAGTGTTTGTACCTTTTAGCAGTAAACTGAAGGCAACAAGTCATCCCTGCCTTGATTTAGCTTGGAAAGAATGGAAACGTTACGGAAGGTAGTAGGCGAGCAGCAAGAATCCTGGATTCCACGTCTCAAACTGAAAATCTCTGAATACATTTGGAAATGGATTGACTCATCTCAGTGGGCAACAACGGACTCTACTATGGAAATGTCATTGAACAGCATTGCAAGATCCTGCCATCTGCTTCCAGAACTGAAAATCTTGGCAATACTTTTGGATATGGAATTGTCCTGGTAGGCTCTACTCAATGACAATGGATTGCTGTTAAGGACACCCCCTTCATTTGGCTCCCAGCCCCCTCCCCTGACCTTGTGGATCCACCATTGGGCAAAGTTCCCTGGGATGATGTTAAAAAAAATTAATTTCCACTGCTAAAAGGTAGGGTTAGACTAATGGCTTTTCTGTCCGTAACTGGCACTTGAACTGGAAAATGGAATGGGGGTCCCAAAACCCAGCCTTGAATGTGAAACGGATCAACCTTGAATGCCAATACGGGACCAAAGATTTTTACCATATGTGGGTGGTGGGAGCCTGAAAAATATTCAGCACGTGATTTACCAATATCAACATTATGAGGAATAGCGATTTCAAAAGGAAAATGCAGAAAATAATAGAACATTGAACAAATAATGATAAGTTGGACATCCATTTAATTTTATGCTTAAGGTTTACAACAAAAATGGGGATGATAGGTTATGTACTGCAAAAATTAATATCCGGGGGCATGAACCAAAAAGTCAAATAATGCGAGTCAAATGAAAATTTCATACAAATCAGAAAGACTTCTAACAATGCAGACATAAAATAAACCTAAATATTTTAAAGTTCACACGCACAACATACTTCTTATGAAAACTTCTGAATTCGCAGGAAGCTGGTCTCTCAGTTTCTGTCTTCGGATCTGGAGGTCGACCTCTTCCTGTTGTTCTCTTTGGAATGTGATCTAGATCTGGACCTAGAGCGAGATTTGGAGCGACTGATACTCCTCGACTTGGAACGCCGAGGAGAACGAGACCTACTACGACTCATTGATCTGTTGTTCTTCCTTCCACCACGTCTGTCTTCGATTACTCTAATCCTACGTCCGTTTATTTCAGTATCGTCAAGCTTCTCGATGGCGGTTTTCATGTCGCTATATGACACGAATTCCACCACTCCTTCATTGGGGGCCAGTTTGTGGGCATCAGCAAACGTCACCTCTCCTGCTTTACGCATGTAATCTTTGAGATCCTGCCAGCTACAGCGGCTGGACAAGTTTTCCACTATAACTCTGTACTCGGTGCGAGTAGGGGGGCCGTACTTTTCTCGGGAGCGAGGATTATCGCCGCCTCCCCCACCACCTCCACTATTTCTGCTGCGAGGGGGGCCGCCGTAACCTCGGCCTCCGCCCCCCCCACCACCGCCGCCTCCGTCCCTGCCACGCCACTGGTCGCTTCCTCGGGGTGTTCCGCGAGCCCTTTCTACCGTTATCCTTTCGCCCATCAAATCCTTACCGTTCAATTCATAGCACGCGTCGTCGGCATCTCGATGATCGTCGAACTCCACGAACGCGTAACCGTTTTTCATGGATACCTCCTTGATTCTGCCATACTTCCGGAAGAACTTTTCTAGGTCCCGTTCGCGGATTTTATGCGTAAGCCCACCGACGAATACACGAGTACTCATATTATAAACTTTACTTGAAAATATTTACTATGAATTCGATCAAAACGTTTCTGCAAAAACCACTATAGCGTCACCACCTTATAAACACGTAGAAAGAAAGATGGAGACTCGGAAACTAACCGGCAGGGAACACAAAATTACAAGAAAGGACGCGGCAATGACCTGCAGTGTTGCCACATTTCATTATAAAAGAGAGGGAGTTTTAAAGAAGTACCAACTTAAATGAAACCTTCGAAACTCCTTCCGCATAGGATGTGTGGAAAATGCAATGATTTTTGGTAAATATATGCATTCTTGAAACTTGTGCCTGAAATTGTGCATGATCATTCACATGTGTCTCTCACTAGAGGACTTCGACTTGGCGAATTCAGTGATGTCACCTGTCATTTTCGGTTCAAATTACTGACACTTTATTCAACACGATTTTATCATGATCACATTGATAACACCTCAAGGAACCCCAAAATGATTTTAAAATAGACCGAAAATATGTAAAATCGTAGATATATTACAAAACATAAAAATGTAATGTTGGTATTTCATGATATACGTACGATTTAAATATCAGTTTGAGGTTTCTTAGGGTGTTTTAAATGTGAATATGACGAAATAATGTTGAAAAGAGTCAATAATTTGAACCGAACATGACAGGTGGCATCACTGAATCCGCTTAGCCGAAATTCTCTCTTGCGTTTTCATGACAAGGTCATATTTTATTTGGTTCTGTAATAATTTTGTCAATGCTGGATTAACGCCGTTTGATTTTATCAAATAATCCTGAAGTAATTTTCGCTGTACCTTTTATTATTTAAACTTGAACATGTCCTAATTCTGTGCCTGCTCACCCTGCGTTTTTCACGCTCGCTGTCGGGCATTCATATCTTAATAAAAAAGTGAGTAAGAGGCGTTTACACCGCCCGTGCTTAAAAAACCCTGCATGGACACACATGTATCTGAATCGGCATTAAAGCTGGCGTTTCATGCATCCGTTACCTGATGATCAGAAATGAACGCTATCGGTCAGAAAATTCAAATATCATTTACTTCCGATGGTTTTCAACTCCCATATCGTACAGAGTTAAAATATTTTCATTTCTTCCGAAGTCGGTTAAACCTCAATCACACTTTTTTGCATTTTATGTGTGTAGTAACAATACATGTTGAATTCAGTATTTAATGCATGAAAAGAGCAACCAACTCAACCAAGGGTCTTGTACTTGTAGGTTAGGGGTGGTTTGGATAGGACAATCGGATTAACGTAAATCAAGAAAAATACTCATATAAGTACTTTCGGACATCAAGTCGTCGGATAACGGATGCATTCAACGCCAGCCTAAGGCAGATATAATTTAATTCTATCCTACGGACCAATGGTAAATGTCTGTCTCGCTACGGATCGACGAGAGCCTGTTTTCTGATTGGCCACCAAATGTTCTCAAACAGCCAGGCGCAAGCACAGAACGTATTTTTCTGTGGGCGTATGACTTTTACTTAAATCACAGAGTAAACTTGACAGCTGTCTGCGCTTTTTCGCAACAAAAATGCGTGACTTTTTTTAGCGATTGGGTTTTAGTACTGCTTTTTCTTGATATCAGATACACTGTGGTTAAATATTTGGTGGTGGTCGCAAGAATCAAAGTAACATTAAAATTTCTTGTTCAGTCAGCATTTGTAAAACAAAAAATGGTGAGTATGATTCAAAATACGAGAAAATATTACGCAAATCACAATTCAAGATATCTGTTTCCAAATATGAATAAATTGCTATTGCCGTATATTTTCCGAAGATGTCGCTACAAGTTCAAAAATAGCAATGACGTGAAGACATAGGCGTATCAAAGGATATTCTCTGGAACTTAGCCATCAATCATTTTAAATTTCTTCGTAAATGAAAGATTTTTGGTTGAACTGACACGATGATAGAACTTCGTATCTGAATATTAGATGTGTTGCTCATTTGAATGGCTACTTCACCTTTTCGTTAAAATGTATACCTAGTTTTCCATACATGGTCGGTCAAAAAAAGCATGAATTTGGAAATTTGTCATATAACTAACACCCTATATAACATATTATCATATATAGTATGGGTCTTGAAAATAAAAGAATACCTCTTATCTGTCATCATTTTGAATACTTAGATCTCGTGGAGTACTTACTATAACTTGAAATTTTCATCTTTCCAAATCGGCCTATGGGTTTCAAAACAACAGGGTTTTGCGGTTTCAAATTGCACCCACTGCGTATGACACGCCAAATTCGTTTAAAATAAGGCGATTTTAGGACTGAGCTAATGAGGGCAGTTATCAAGTACAATTGTGTACCTCTTATTTTAGAACATGAAAAACAACAATACTTTTGCTTCCACTTCAACAAAATGTTTTCAGGGATATTATTACGTATTGTTCGAATCATTTTATCAGAAAAAAGTATATAATAAATTCAGCAGATTTGCAGAATTGAGTAATATAATTTACGGAGTTATCCAGTGTTCTATAAATACTTGGACATTGTATTGAATATAAATGACCTGTTATTTGGAAAATAGAATTCAGTATATTGAAATTGATGAATCTGGAAGTGAACAAAAAAGCTTCCAATTTGGTGCGCCACAGGGGGCAGTTTTGGGGTCACTTCTATATACTATAATATATCTCAGAATTAGGACCACTAATACTTAATGATGATACTAGAATTGAAGAAACTGATATTATCAACTACCTAGAGGGGTTATGCTTGGCAGACATCTAAAATGGAACAAACAAATAGCATTCCTGTTTAGGAAATTATACGAAGTTTATTATAAAAATTCAAGTATCTCAAAACATTCATGAACATAAAAACCCTCGACATTCTTTATTTTTCATTAATTCAGTCTCAACTGAATTTTGGAATTTTGGCTTGGGGAGGAGTCATGAAATCCCCCCTCAGAAATCTTGAGGTTCTTCAGAAATGGTTTTTGAAAAATCACATATAGGAAGAGTTATTTATATTCAGCTGTAAATCTGTACAAAGAAATCTAAAAAATAAAGTTGAAACACAAGTCTCTGAAAAATTTCAAATATTTATTGCCCTTTTACTACGATTTGATTCTAAATCATATAAAAATGATCAAGTCATTGGGTGATATGAATAAACTTTGAGCAAATGCTTTTACTCATATTTCTTGAAATGGACGTATTCATTTTGTTGAGTTGTGAGAGAGACAAATCTATAGCATAAGCATTTGCTAGCTTTTATTCAAACCACCCAATATTTTCTTTTCAAAATCAAATAAAAACAATGGATTCATCGAAATTTATTTCATGATATCTTTCACTACAGTTGACTCATTTTTGATTTATTTTATATTATCGTTTTGTTCGAAAATTTATAAATATAATACAGTCACTAGCGGCTTTCCATAGCCTAGCCCCCCCCCCCGTTAACTTTTGAACAGTTTGACGTACAAACATAAAAAAAACATTTGGAGTGTTTTACCCATACTACTATTTTAAATAAAAAAATTGTGATTGCTCGATAAATGGCGCGGGAGGCACATCAACTAAAAAATTTTAATGGCATGGAGGGTCATGTCACATCGTTGAGAAGATAATTCAATTCTCTTTTCAAACGTCTACATTTTTTCGAATTTCGTTTTGTTAAAAAAAATCTGTTTCGTTATTTCACATCAAACCATTCAAAAGGTATCGTAGTCTGGTAAGAAAAGGGAATTGGATCCACCCACAAGATCCGCACTCATTCTATTTCAAATGCATATTGTGAATAAACGTGTTGACGAAAATCTAAAATATGTTAATGGATGAAAAGAGAATTGAATTATCTTTTCAACGATGTGACACACGACCCCCCATGCCATTTAATTTTTTTTTTATTGATTTTATTTATTTATCGTGCAACAAGTTTTAAACTTCGCGGTTATAATTAAACCTTTTTTCACAAATTGATTGACGTATTCGCGAGTTTAGTTATTCTCAGTTGGCCATGACGCTCGCGGTTGCATCAAAAACAATCGACTGTCATGAAAATGTCATTGTAGATTTTGACCCACTTTGAACGAACAGATTCAATTGAAACTTTATACACTTATCAAGAACCGGTGACAATACGATAATTTGATGAGTTTGTCTCATTATCCTGATCAGGATCGCCAGAATTGAATGATTTGCCTCTCATAGACTATGTATGAGAGCCTTCGCCATAATTTTAAATAATCCGCGTCGTGCATGGGTAATTAATGCGCCTGCTGCCTTCTTGGATAGGGTCGTTATTTTCTAGTTCAGGCTCTCTCTCCGGAGACACAATTTTTTTAATAATAATGAATTGAGAACTAAAATGTGAAAAATAAAATATAGATTAAAAAAAAATACGCTTTTATAACACATGGAACTAAAAAGTAAAACATAATTGTTTATCTAGGCAGAAAATAATAATTAATGAAAAATATTAGTATCACTATGAAAAAAGCGTGAGGTGCTCGATATACGAAAATATGAAACAAAGCGCCCCACGCTGCTTTCACAGTGATACTAATATTTGATATTTATTATTATTTTCTGCCTGTATAAACAATTATGTTTTATTTCTTAGTTCAATGTGTTATAAAAGCGTGTTTTTTGGTTTTTTAAATATATTTATTTCACTGACAATGCATACCAATCGAAAACTTTTGCGTCTATCTAATTTATGTGTCAAAAGAGTTTCGCGTCATCGGGCGTCTCCTGTGCAAATTCACGAAGCATTCTCTCGGATATACCATCAAATTTTGACGTGGGAGTTTTCCATTCCGAATTTGGAGTAGGCCAAAAACGGACAGACGCGCATCAACCACAAAGTGACTATCTGACAGTACTTCAACATCACCCTGACGACGGTGTATTGCAAGGCCCATAACACGTTCGATATTAGATTCAATTTAGCCTTCGCCGACTCGCTCAAGGGCGGCAACTTCCCGTCGGCGAACTCCGGATCGGGGTTGTTCGCCAACACCATGTGGAGAAAGTGGAGGAAAGCGTCGTGTTGCAGCACCGGGTTCATGGCTTGCAAGCCGTCCGTGAGGGCCTTCGACATGGTGTCGAAGTCCGGTCCGGTTTGCGCCATCCGGGGAATGAAGACTTGTCGCGCGAGAAGTTCGCAGATTTCTTTGGTTTCACGGACCGAATCCCTGCATACGTTGAATCTGAAAAAAATGCTAGAGTGAACGAACATAGACTGAGTTTGCAGAACCTAATTTTTCTTTTATGTCTAGTGCGTTGGACTGTACGTTAAAGGAAGAGAGGAAGAGAGAAAGAAAGGAAGAGAAAAAGAGACGAAGAGAGGACGAGAGAAAGAGGAGAAAAAGAAGGGAGAGGAAAGAGGAAAAAAAGGGGGAGAGGGAAAAGAAAAGGGGAAGGGGAGAGGCAAAAGGAGGAAGAGGAAAAATGAGGAAGAGGGGGAGAGGAGAGCGAGAGGGAGTGAGATATTTAAAGTTGTTTCTATTGAAACTACCCAGTCAACACTGGGCAAACATCCACATCTCAGGCATGTCAATATTGTCAAAAATGGGATTTAGATGTCCTTGTGATATCATATCTTTGACATTCCTGCGATATTACACCGCGACATCCCTTAGATATCAAAATCAATACTAGCCGAATATAGATGTATCTGCGATGTCATATTGTTGTCATTACTGCGATATCACATTGCGACATCCCTGTGATATCTAGATTTAGATGTCCCTGCGAGGTCATCATGTTACTTGCCATAGACGTCATACTGCGACATCATTCAGACATCAAAATCTATACTTAGATATCTCTGCTACTATATTTTTATTGAGATCCAGATCAGGTGATAATAGGACTTTCACACACATTCACTTGACTGCCGACCACAAGGACGCCATCTGTCCTCCACCACGGTCGAAAGGCGAATCCTCAATTTGTGTTAAATGTTTATTTTGAAGTAACGCGGAGAGTTGGCAAGAAATTGGCAACACAGATCGTATTCAATGTTGGCCAACCTGAAAGCGGGAGGCGACTGCGTGACCGGCTGTTAGCTGTTACTGTATTGTATAACCATATTTAGTTCTAGTTCTTTGTATCGATGCATTGATCGAAGATCGAAGCTTTGTCGCTTTGAATGCTTTTAATACTGTTCATGTTCTGATATTTCCAACTGGATTGATCACATTTGCGAATTTTAGTGTCCACAAACTGAAAGTGAAAAGTGAATATCGTTGTTGAGTATCAACAGAGTAAGATTCCATTATTTCTTTCCTTACTATCTGGCATTGTAGCTTTCAGTGGTCTCATATTGTTTCATTGATTTCCAAATGTGATGAGCCTTCTTCACGTAGAGAACGAAAAAAATGTAGAAGCAGCCTGTTTCAATTGGTACAGGCATGCCAAACAAAGGCTCGACAGGAAAAGGAACCAAAGCAATTGACTTTTAGTTTTTTAATTAATTTATTTCAATTTTTTACTTTGTTAATTTTCAATTTTGTACTTTGTTATGTTGTGCCAGAATGTTTGAATTAAAAAAAAATATATATTTATATTTTTGTTATATTAATTTTATTCATATTGAAAATATATTTTCTGTTTCTATTTGTTATTTTTGACTGGAATATCGCATAGACGTTGACGTCTCTTGAATATAACAGTGAAGAAATCGCTGCTATGTCGCTTTGTTACATCCCTGATACGTTATTAGGAGGCATATTTGCGGCGTCTCAGAACTACATCGCAAAGACGTCTCAGAACTACATTGCATAGAGGTCGCCAGCATGCATCATGATTGTGACAAAAGAGAGTCGCTGGGACGTCTGTGTGACGTAACGATGCGAGTCGCAGATCACGAAGTGACATCGCAGCAATATCTTAGAGATGCATCTGTGTTGGCAGGGTAATGTTTCAGTGATTATTGACGCGACGGGTACTGAGCCTAAAACGAATGTTTCCTAGCTGAAACATCCAGTAGAGCCTTAAGAAATTATACCTATCTTCAATTCCCAGAACGTGTCCAACGACTCTCCAAAGATGGACGAAACCTCTCCATTCCTCTTCGGTGGCGTAGTGAATTCCCAACATCTTACTGCGAATCAGCCCCAGTCCCATAAAACCGAACTGGGTGCACGCCATATCCATCTGGGTGATTCGGAATTTGAGGCAGACGTTGCTCTTTTTGCTCGCCGCGTTGTGCATGTTTCGCACTTTCGTGATGGAAGTCCATAATCTACAGAAAAAAGAAAAAAAAATTATATTTGAATATTCTGCAGGAAGACATCGTTCGCCAAAAAATTATATCACAGAGAATGTGATACCTCATTTGAAAGGCCCTCTTCCCCTTTCTGCCAAGCAGCAAAAAATCCCTAGTCAGCAGCAGAGGTTCCAAGAAATATGAGTTGTTGGTACCTACAACAATTGAAATTTGTGGAGAAGACAAACGTTTTGTCCTTTAAAATCTGGTTTCATGTCTTTTACTTTATTTTTCGGATCACTATGACATTTCCGAGCAAAATGACCCATTTTGTTGCAGATGAAACATCTATAGGCGGTCTTCTGGCTTTCTTGTTGGAATTGCAATAGTATTCCTACCCACTCGTTTTCTACTTCACAACCTATCTCAGTTAACCTCTGAGCAGTTGTCATTATTCTGCCCACTTACCTACTCATCGACAGACAAAAACTTCTTCAAGTATTACAGTAACGTTTTTTAGCGAACTGTTGTTTTCGGGTTCACCTATTGGTTGCATAAACTTAAAAACAACAGAGAAAGTTTCGTCGACAAGCCTTCAAAAGCGAACAACTACTGCCCCTTACGGCCGATGAATAAAATCTGTCTTATTATTGGAAATGCTTCTACAAAAACTCCTTTGCGGTGCTCCATAAATATCATGACGTAAGTAATGTTTTGATTCAAGATTATTTACGCAAAAAAATCGATCAAAAGGGATGATTGAGAATCATTTCAACTAGACTTCATCAATTTTGAATAAGGAAAATTACTTTTCGCACGCGTTTATAAGATTTTTTGTGAAGGACATTCAGTTCCCTGAAAAAAGTTGTAAGGATCATTCCAATAAGGTACTATGGATCTCTATATTTGAAAGCAAATTATATTGAGCAATCATATCTGAAAATGCTTTAGAATGCTATTCACCTTTGATGAAATACTTTAAGGTAGGTATATCAATTTCGAACTTGATTTTTAAAGTGGGCTGACCACTTTTTATTACTAGGCAACGAACGTATTTTTTCTCGGTCACGACCTTTTGCTTTAATTGAACATGTCGTGTTAAAATTATCTCAAGGTGACATCTGGCCACGGCATAAATGAATAATTAACAAAATCGGATATTATGGCAATAGTTTCATGAACAGAATAAAGAATTTCGAAATATAAAAAAATCTAAATAGATTTTTATCGAAGGTATAACATGTTAATTAGGAAGCATATAAAGTACATGTACTGCAGGATTATTCTAAAATGAGTTTTGAGTCGATGACTTGCTTCGTTTTTGAGATGAATGTTCTGAAAACTTAGCAAGTCGATGAGTTTTTTCACTGTTCTTCCTTCGCACCTACCTAGTTGAATACTCATTACAATTGTTACCAAAAGAACTTGAATTTATATATTAAACAGCGACAGATTGCCACTTAAAAAGTTTTTTTTTATTCTCTTTTTCAAAATAAATTTCTATGACGATTTGACAACATTTCAGAAGATTTTTAGTCGAAAATACGAGCTGATTTCGCATTTTTGAGAGATTTTCATATGATTGAAGTCAAATACCTAATGCAATATTCGATATTGAAAGAAACCGAATTTTCAAAAAAAAATTGTATCTCGAATTAAAAAAATTAAAGATAGATCAATTCTGCTAACACCAATCAATCCAGAATTATGAAATTAGGCACTTTGTGAATTTCAAATCAATTAACGTAAAAAAATAATCGTAATTTGCTCTATATACGAAAAATATATATTTGCTCAGATACAAAGTTTAGTATTGAAGAAGAGTAAATGAATATTTTCAACCCGAAATTGCAGTTTCATTAAAAATCCCATAACATATTCATTTGACTCGGAAACGACTTCAAATTTGGTGAGCATGTTCAAATTATGTTTTTTTTCACGAAAATTATTAGAATAATTGTTGAAACAAAATTTTTAACTCCATATCAACTTATCAACTCAAGAACGGTTTGAGATAGAGCGATTCTGCGAACGGCAATCGATTCAGAGTGATGAAATTAGTGAAAAATGCAAAATAATCAGATTCACTTGGAATTCACAATATATACGTAAAATTTCATGCTGATTCTGAAAATACATGATTTATTCATGCTCAGATACAAGGTTCAGCATAACAAAGAAATACAACTTGAAAAATTCCTTTGCAGGATCGAATGTTCGAAAGTTCTTATTTTCCATTATTTAAAAAATCGCAAATATGCCTCTACGAGCTGATTTTGAATCATACCAAAAAAGTGAATCTCTATTACGAATTGACAAAATTTCAAAAGGTTTTCAGTCGATGAAATGCACCTATCCTCAAAATCAGGTGAAATGGCGTCCTAATTCAAAAATAAGAAAAATTTTTGTGTAAATCAACTTGTAAAAATGGCTTTTTATGTAAATTAAATTCATTTGGAAGCTCCTCAAAGTTATAAGAAAAATGTTTCATGTTTACACATAAACTATTCAAAAGCGTATATCTTTGATGATAT
Source organism: Chrysolina americana (assembly GCA_958502065.1). Classification (NCBI taxonomy): domain Eukaryota; kingdom Metazoa; phylum Arthropoda; class Insecta; order Coleoptera; family Chrysomelidae; genus Chrysolina; species Chrysolina americana. Next base: position 49,845,994 of record OY293421.1, on the reverse strand, counting down.
AGGGTACAGGATGAATTTGAGTACTCTTGGAGGCAAATTGACGGTATTCTGAAGATTCAACTTACTAGCTGGACTAATATTACTAGTTTTTTCACTCTCGGCAACTATGTTTTTGTGAGAAATTATATTTGAAATCACAGCTGAAACATGAACTTTACTTTTTCACTCAAAACTAAGGAAGTAGAAAACTTTGCAAAGAATCTAACAGATAATTTACCGGTCGTAGGGAGCAGATTATGGGGCGCTGTTAGTGTCAAAAGTAGTTGTTCTCATATATTTTATTTTTACTCAAATATATTTGTTGATGACCATATATTTATTAGTTGACCCCAATATATATCGAAACCTAACAAATATTTCTATTTTAGCGTTCATTCATTCATAAATATATCGTCAAAGCATATTAGCAGTGAAGAGCAATATATTTATTACTTGTTACCAATCCATATATAAAAATGAGCTTTTGAGTACCACCATTAGATAGCACCTTGTAACCGATTCATGCCATTGCTTCGCAACGCGTCCGCTATGTTGAAAATAATCGAAAGATTGTTCGAGTTTTCATCATCTTCAAAAAGTATGAATGCAATGCAATATCAACATAACAGGTTTGCAAAACAAATTATATTCCAAAACATGATGTGAGCGCCACCTAGTGGTGGTAATCGAAAGCTCACTTTTATATATGGATTGGTAACAAGTAATAAATATATTGCTCTTGACTGCTAATATGCATTGACGATATATTTATGAATGAATGAACGCTAAAATGGAAATATTTGTTCAGTTTCAATATATATTGGTGTTAACTAATGAATATATGGTCAACAACAAATATATTTGAGTAAAAATAAAATATATGAGAACAACTACTCTTGACACTAACGGCGCCCCATAGCAGATGTTGTGTTCTGTTTAAGACTTGCCGACGGATATATCTACTGAATCTATGCTGAGCAATTTCAACGATAGAGGACACTACTGATCCTCAAACGTACCTTGATCCTGGCTGAAAATCCGCGTCGTACCAAGTACACATGTGGAAAATAGTGGCCATATATCTCTTGTAGGCCGTCATAGGTGTGCTGGATTTGTTGGTCAGAATCAGTATTTGCAGTGGCGGCAACGAAAGTAACGCCAGCAATCCCAGGAACTTGCTCAGGAACAACCCGAAAATGTGCTTGTAGAAAAAAGCTTGTCCCCTGTAAATAATAGTTCAGATGCAATACCGCCATTTATTTATTTCGACAAGGTCTTCATTTGATCAAGATCGAACTTCACTTGAGGTGAGTTCGTTTGCTTTTATGGATATATTCAACCTAGTCTCGTAAATAAATTTGCAGCACCTCTGTCCCTAACATACATATAATCAAGATCGAACTTCACTTAAGGTAAGTTCGTTTAATCTGATTATATTCAACTTCGTCTCATGAATAAATTATATGTAGTACCTGCGCCCCTGGCCAGAACATCAGAGGCGAAGGTACTACATACTTCATTTATGAGACACGGTCTTCATACAATCAAGATCGAACTTCACTTGAGGTAAGTTCGTTTGCTTTTATGGATATATTCAACCTAGTCTCGTAAATAAATTTGCAACACCTTTTTCCCTGACCAGAATATCAGGGGCGGAGATCCTACATATAATCAAGATAGAACTTTACCTAAGGTAAGTTCGTTTAATCTCATGATTATATTCAACTTCGTCTCATGAATAAATTATATGTAGTACCTGCGCCCCTGGCCAGAATATCAGGGGCGAAGGTACTACATATACTTCATTTATGAGACACGGTCTTCATACAATCAAGATCGAACTTCACTTGAGGTAAGTTCGTTTGATCTTATAGTTATATGTAACCATGTCTCACATATAATTTATTTGTGGTAGAAATACCTCCGTCCCTGCCCAGAATATTAGGAGCGGAAGTACTACATATAATTTGTTTCGACAAGGTCTTCATATAATCAAGATCGAACTTCACTTAAGGTAAGTTCATTTGATCTTTTGACTTCGTTATAATATAACGGATATTTGTTTCAAACTTACCTTTTGAACATCGTTTCATTATAAAAGGGTGGTAGGTCTGTATTGCTATTGAAATATTCGGAGGTTTCATCGCAAGGAATATCACAGCCCTCTGTTAACAGTTCTTCTACGAACTTTTCCGCAGAGAAATCTGAAAAAAATTTAAAATTCCGCCATTATGGTATGTTCCATCATAAATTGATAGGTAGTGATTCTATTTCAACTATGTCTAAAAAGAAGAGTTGCGATTCTGACCTTTTTGTTATTCGATAACATAGTGGTCCACGCTAAAAAAACAAAACTTGATATTTTGTGATGGTCAAAAGTTAAGAACCTAAAAAGGTTCGTGTCCAAATTATTCATAAGGAAAGAGTATTTTCTTTAGGGGGCTGTGATTTCATATCTGGATATTGGTTTTCTAAATGATATTTTTGATACTATCGAAAGTGAGGGCACTTTACTCCTCATCAAAATTTCCAGTTTTTTCTTTTCCTCTATCTGGAAGCTCATATCTAGCGGTGGAAACTAATCGGAAATATCAGGGCTGGTTCTTGAGATATGGCAAACAAATTTGATTATTTCGGATTTTTGGTACTTCATTTATTTTTGAAACTACAAAAAAATCAATTGTGAAAGGCTGTCGCGGCCATCTTTACTTACCTAATAATTTTCCGGGTGTTTAGGCCGACGTTCATAATGAGAGAGTCTCGACGTTTCGGCAACACCAGTGATTGGCATTATCAAGAAAGATTTTTGAATGTTGACAGCTACAAAACGACAATGAAGTGAAAGTTCCGGTCCTCATGGATCTGCATCTCCCATATTACCTTTTCTAAACGAAAAGGTATCTTTGAAGAAATGCTCCCGATCAACCCTTTCTCGGTTTCATATTGAGAACGAAAATACCTTTCAAATGAGGGGGATAGAATGTATTTCGGGTGAATTTAATCGCGAACGATGTCTCCCTTGAAAATTTAGTTGACGTGTTCGAACGTTTTTATATCATTCGGTTCTGCCGACCTACAGAGCAACTGTTTCTTTTTAAATGGCATACTTTGTATCAGGGAGCATTTGCAATAGCATCCTACTCAACGAACATTTCACAAATATCTGTCACATGTAGTTCGAAGTCTGTAATGGTAACCAGGAACTAGCCGTCTTCTGTCACTCTTTATGGGAATGTAAGGAAATAATGGTGTATCAAAATTGTCCAAATTATATTAATTTTCATTCATTTGGTGAACTTTCCGAACTTGGTCAAATCCCCAGCAGGAATGATGATGAAACATGCTTTACATCGAGCATATAATCAAACCAAAAGCTGCCCTTGTGATGGAAAGTGAAAAACATGCATAGTAAACCTTTATTTATTCCAATTAATAATATCTGCACAGTAACATTCATATACAACAAATACGTAGTTCATAAACTTCGATTATAAATTGATCATATTGCTAAAACTAGGAAAAATTTCTAACAATATCAAAAATACACAAATGGAAATTACAGAATGCCTTTAGGACACAAAATACACCCCGATGCGTGGTAACGCCTATCAAATCGGCAGTAACCCAATTAGGAACGAGATTTCCTCTTCTTTTTCTTCTTCTTCTCGCCTTCGCGACTCTTCTTCAGCTTGTTCTCCAGCTCCATATAGTACAGCTTCTCCGTCGACATCGCCTGGGCTTCCACCTCCTCCGGATCTACCGTGTCCCACTTGGACGGCACAAAATACTCCATCATATTCTTCTCCTGCGCCTTTTGCTCCTTATTCCAATTCGGGTCGTCCAAGGTTACCACCTCGGGCCCCATATCGCCCACCAAAGACCTCTTGAGCAAGCTCGCCCCGTCCAGGGGCTCATCGATGCTCGAATTGTCGTCGTCGACGGCAGATTCGCTCCTCCCGGCCGCAAACGTCGTTTCGGCTTCTTTGAGGACATCCTCAGACACTAGTTTATATGTGTCCCAGTGGCGGAGAACGCGCGCAATCCTAGACTTGAAGTTGTTTCTGTCGAAAGAGCATTTGATGCGATCGAAGGTGTCGCGTAAAGACTTGAAAACGCCGATTAATACCGCGTCGTCGTCGTCCAAGCTCAACTTCATCCTCTTCGACTTGCAGTTGTTGAGGATATCGGACAGCAAGTAGAGCCGCGCGATTTGTTTCACGGGGCTGGTCTCTGGGCCGGCTAGCGACTCTAAGATCACCTCGAGAGCATCGTCGATGGCGCTTCTATGATTCATACAAAACAGCATCGCCTCGGCGATCTTCGTCCGATGCATCGATAGGTTGCGAATCAGGCTGACCAGGCGGCCGCACTGCGTTTCCGACAGCTTCGCCTCGGCCTGGGGATGCTCGTCGCGGACCAGCTCTTCGGGCATGCCGCCCGCGTAGTTTATAGCCGTCGGAGGTATCCAGACGGAGCCGCCCTCGAACATCCGGAACTTCTTCATGGACCAGCTCTTTTGGCAGTCTCCGTTCAATATGGAGAATATCTTCCAGCGGTAGTAGACGTGGACGGCCGACTGGCAGTCGAAGAGGAAGTTGAAGTCCGGGTTCCTCAGCTCCCTGTTCATGATGAAGGCCTCGAACATGGGGCCCTCTCTGACGACGAACTCCACCATTCTGTGTACGAGCGACAGCACCTTTTTGTTGAGCGGGATGGTGACTTTGACCACGCAATCGGACAGGAAAGTTTCGTAGTCCTCTTCGTTGGACGACGGTTTGTAGTTGGTGTTGGGCGGCTGGGCGTTGAACGGCAGGCCAGTTTGAGGTGGCGGCAGGTAATACTTCAGCAGCTCGTTGGGAATGTAGATCGGGTGGGTGGGGATTTCGACGGTTTTGCCCCAGCCTACTCGCATATCCTCGCGGTTTCTGTTTGCCTTGGGTTCGCGTTGAAAAATAGAAATAGAATTGTTATTAAGGATCGTATAGTGTTTGGTAATCCGTGCATTATCAGTAAAACAAATCGAAAGTTGGTGAATTCTCTTATCTTATTCAGAGGTTTGATTCAAGCAAAAGGAATTAGCCCACAGTTTCTCAATTTTTTCTCAAACTGTATCAGTAGCATAGAACCGCTTTTTACTTCATCACTCTTTCGTCATCCATTCCCTCAACGCCCCCAAACCACCTCAACATACTCCCACTCCAAAAATAACCCATTTCCGATTCATTTACGATAATGCACGAGCATCGCCCGCACTACAGATACCTTCAAGGCCCTTTCGGCGTCCTTTCTGCTCATGAAAGCGACGAAGCCGCAATTGGAGTTCCTGACTTTCTCGTCGCCCCTCGGCCACATTATCTTGACGCTAGCCAAAGGGCCGTACGCGCCGAACTCGGTCATCAGATGGTTTTCGGTGATGTTCGAGCGCAAGTTCGCGACGAACAGGTTCGTTGAGTTTGGATCGCCACCTGTTACGAACAGAAAAAAACGTGTAGAATATGTATCAATATGAATGTTTTCGAATGTGTAAGATAGTAAGTAAAGGCAGATTCAGATACATGCGTGTCCACCCTGCATGAGAAATGCAAGCCTGTCAACGTTCATACCTGTGTCTGTAACGAGATTATTATGCGAATTTTAATAATCGAGGACGTTGCCAGACGACGAGGCGCTTGGCGCCGAGTCGCCTGATGCAACTTTCGAATTTTATTTAAATTGCATAATAATCTAGTTAAATTCAAAGCTTTATCGTATCATTGACAACGGTGATGAGAAAATAAAATCAACAACTTTGGTTATTGTCATTTTAGCCATAACTAAAAATTAATATAGTCCTGATCAAAACTTGTTTGAAACTGTAGCGAAAATCATGCAAATATTGATACTCCTGAAAATATACTTGGCTGCTTACACTGTAAGATTGGATTTGCTTCCGGATAAATTAAAAATCCATTACGAAAAGAATATAGAACAGGTTCACGATGCTGGAGAAACTGTATTACTCGCTTATTTTGTGAAACTCAAATATAAGAATTTTTGGCAGAAAAAAGTTAAGCACATTTCCGAAAGTCATGTTTTAACTCAGAATCGATTTGGTCCACCTTGTACATCAATCAGGCCTTAAACCCATCTCGTGAGGGTGCTGCAAGATGTTTCAAAATTTTTCATAACTAATGGCGAAGGCGCCACCATTTGATGCGTTATTTAGACCCAAAAGCCAAAATAATGTGATGATGTGTGGGGAAAAGATGACCTAAATAAAATCTTTCCGCATTGACCTCCCCGTTCACACTTGCAGGTAGTTTTCCGTCCGAAACAAAACAGTTGACTACAGAGATTATTTGCAGTTGATTGCTATGCAATGGGGAACTTTGCACAAGTATCTATTTAATACAATTCTAATATCCGATGTGGCATTAGCCAGGAGAGTAGTTGTTTTCTTGCAGGTACTCGTCATAAGAGAATTGTAGTAGATGTATGGGAGTATAAAAGGGGAAACATCGGTGGGCAACAACTATACTTACTAAACGGTCTTTAAAAAGGTAAAATTCCGTTACCTAATCGCCACAAGCTGTCAACACATTTTTTTGACCTTACGTAGTTTGGCCTCCTGAACAAAAAATCCAAAACATTTTTGGCGGTCTCCAGTAATTTCGGAGACATGGGCCTATTTTTTAATGATGACTGGCATTTTCTAGCACACGTTTTTACCGCAAACAAACATTTAAAACACTAAAAATTCTTCCTTCTTATCACTAGCAGAATGTATGTACACACCCTAATTGACCTGTGTCACAATTTTTCTTTATTGAAACGGTACTTTTTAGGAAAAAACTCATCCTTTCTTTACGACCACATAACCATTAACCAACCTAGTCAAAATGGTAGTGAATAAGTAATATTCAATTGACAATATTCTACAGACTATCGGTGATCGTTTTTTTGCTGTCAGGTTGGTAATGAATTTTGGTTTTTAATATTTGAAACACTGTATTTTGATACACCGACATGTCAAATTATTATAACCAATCCCCAGCCAATAATGATTTGACATTTGTCATTGCTGACACATGGCATATATGTCAGTGTATCAAAATACAGTGTTTCGAATAATAAAAACTAAAATTCATTACCAACCTGACAGCAAAAAAATTATCACCGATAGCCTGTGGAATATTGTCAATAAAATGGCTCGAAAAGTTGTCAACTTGACCTAAATAAATTCACTAAACATTTTACATAAATGTGTTGTTTTGGTGTTTTTAAAAGAAGGTTGAATTTTTGGATAAACGATGCCGTTTTTAATAAAAAAATTGTGTAGAACGGGTGAATTAGGGTGTGTATATTGTGTTAGTTTAAAGAAGGAAGAATTTCAAGTGTTTTTCCGCGGTAGAAATGTGTTTCATATCTTCGAAATTAGTTTAGACCGCCAAAAATTCATTTGGATTTTTGTTCAGAAGGCTACATAAGTTCAAAAAAAAAATTTGTTGATAACTTGTGGCTATTAGTTAACGGAATTTTATGAGTATAATGTAGGTACGAAAACTTAAGTTCACCACCCTCGTCAGGGTACGCCACTGGCGACCATCATAAATGAATAATGTCATAACTCACCTTCAAAATAACTCGGGGCCGGAGACGGCAAATCGTACTCCTCCTTCAGCCTCTCCTTATCCACGCTTTCGCTGTGTCTCAGCTTCAGCTCTTCCTTCAAAAGGTCCAAATTTGACTTGGGTTTCTCCTGTTTCTTCGGCTTTTCGACAACGTTGTCCTTGAGAATTTTCGCACATTCAATAGCAGTGCTGTTTACGTCGACCTTCCCTTGCTTGATCACCGGTTTCGGTTGGTAAATTTGCCCCGCGTTCTCGTCCTTCTCTTCTGAATATAACACGCCGGATCGCACGAAAGTTTTGTTTCCAATCGACGCCGTGGGGTTTTGGAAGGTTTCGATGAAATCCTGGAAAACGTGTGCGGCGGCTTCCTGTTCTTCTAGTCTTTTTCGCTTGTATTCGCGATCTCGTTTCGACATGGTGTTGTTGAGGGTTGGCACAGGTGGCGAAATGTTGTGGAAGGCGCGAATTTGAGATGAAGCGTTCAAAACTTATTGCCGAAGCGGATGCGCGCAATAACATTGCGCTGGCGCAGGAAGTTTTGCGCCAGGGTCACAGAACACCTGAAATCTGAACTACATGAGGTGTTCTGTGTCAGGGCTGCGTTCGAAAACCTTTCTTAATCTTTATAACAAAAAAATCGTTTTTCCACAATCGCCTGCCAAAATAGCCTTGGAAGTTTTCAAATCTCATCGCGAAACGGTTTTCAAAAAATAGAATTCCTGCTCTACAGCGGAAATATTAAAAAAAAGCTCGTTGTCCACTGCTTTTGTTGCAGACAAACCTATTCTTGCATGATGGCAAATGATAATTATTGTAAATTTATATCAATCACGGTGGTGTACTGGCATGAGTTGAGGCTTTTTCACTAGGCGATCCGAGTTCTGTTTTTTGACTTTGCATCGGTATTGGCCAGCACATGCTATTCAAAAACGCTTGAAAGGGACGGTACTGATGTAGTTTTGCTCACAAAACTTCTTTTCCAGTTACTTACTTCTCATTAGTATATAATGCCATTCTGAAATGGCAGTGTTAACTAGACTGTCTGAAGAGGACAGTGATAATAAAGATTTTGAAAGGTAAGCACCAGCTCACAAGCTACAGACTAAGGTGTCTAAAAACCCTGGTGAATGCAACGATTCGATTTAGTTTTGATTTTTTTGGACGGCACCACTTGTTGGATTACTTTTTAGTTCTCGACTCTCCGCTACGTTGTGCTTAAGTATATCGCTTGCAGAAAAGTGTTAAGTAAAATAAACAAATAGCTATTTCATAACATTTTTTTCAAAAACTCCGGAATCTTTCTATCGCACCTACCTCTCTGTACATTGTACGTTTCATGTATACGAAATGTATGAGTCTCCATTTTTTCTGTGCCAACATTCAACATCATTCAGCATCAAATCCTAACGAGTTTTGCACTCTAACAATATTTTCACATTTAACATAGATATTGAAAATTATTTTATCTTCAATGCACGCAGGATAACAGTTGAATAAGTAGTAAAATAAATATGCAGAAATACCTTTATTGGTGATTAGCTCCGTTCTGATACGTATACAGGGTGGTCCAATAGAAACTTACTACCCGCATTTAGTAGGAAACGACAAATTATTTTCGGAAATGCCGAAACACGTCGATTTTAATTTCTAGGGGAACACATGTCAGTGATGGATTTAGTCACGCAATACCTATCATCCCCCTGACGGGGACGGATATCCTAACAACAACCTAACCTAATTAACCCAATCTATCCAAATTGCTGGTAATCCGATCACTAATAAGTATGATAAAGTGAAATCAAAGCAGTTGCTTGCTCACTCTTTTTTTTATTTTTATATTTACATTGAACATCTCAACAACACTATTTGCAATTACCATTTTTTCGATTTTGAAAAAATAGAAACGTTGGCATAGAGAATGAGGAGAGCTTTAAGATGCTGTATCACTTGACCAATGTTCCCTATGATGATTCGCAAAAGGGGTAACTCTCCCCGTCAGGGAAACCAAGTTTGAGGACTAAATGCATCACTGACAGTAGTTGTCTCTCTAAAAATAAAAATCGATGTTTTTCAGCGTTTCCCGGGGTATCCAGGTGGAACGTTTTCGTTGGGCCACCCTGTTTATAGATTATTCGAATTTTGTATATAATATAACATCTAAATTCAACTGATAAAGAACTGAAGTACCAAATATTTGATAAATTGAAGGAATTTGGAACCGAAGGTCATTAATTGCCTCTTCTCTTATCAGCATCGATACTATTCGACGGTAAGTACACACAAGAATAGAAAACTGAACTAATTAAAATAAAATATAGTTTGAAAAAAACAAAAAAATAATTGTTTATATAGGCAGAAAATAATTATAAATGAAAAATATTAGTATCACTGTGAAAAAAGCGTGGGGTGCTTTGTTTCATATTTTCGTATATCGAGCACCCCACGTTTTTTTTTTAACGTCAAAAACAGCTTTATTGATTAAAAATATATATTTTTGTAAAAAAGTAGCCAATAAAACATATAAATAAAAACATAATTAACACATAATACCATACTCACTTAGAACACATATATATGTTTATATTAAATCTATATTTTATAAAAAACAAACAAGAAAAATAAATTTCATAGAAAGATAAAAACTCTTCGATAGAATAAAATGGCTGTTCTACAAGTATTTTTTTTTGCATTTCTGAACCTAAAATAGGCTTCAGTACTTTTAATAGGTTCAAGCGACTGGTTGAACAGTTTTAAACCATTATAAATGAAAAACGATACTAATATTTTTCATTTATTATTATTTTCTGCCTATATATAGTTCAATTTGTTATAAACGCGTGTTTTTTAGTCTTTTAAACAATATTTCATTTTTCACGTCTAAGTTCTCAATTTATTATTGATTTTTTTCCCCTGAGAGAGCCTGAAAAAAAAATAGCAACCCTATCCAAAGAAGGTAGCAGGCGCATTAATTGCCCATCCACGACGCGGATTTTTTAAATTCTGGCGAAGGCTCTCACACACAGTATATATGAGAGGCAAATTATTTAATTCTGGCGATCGTGATCAGGATGATAAGACAAACTCATCAAAATTTCGTACTTTAACCGGTTCTTGATGTACAAAATTTCAAGTGTAAGGCGGAGTCGGTTACAAACATACAAATACAAGCGTGTAAAAAGAGCAAGTTTATGGAAGATAAAATTAAACAACTGGAGATAATAAGAAAAAAAACAGTATTCTTATATAAAATATACAGGGTGTTCCAAATTAAGTCGGCACCATTGCCAACTCCGTTATTATTGATGCTACGAATTCGGTTAAATGGGCAAACTAGTAGCATTTTTAATGCCGAAAACAAAAATAAATTGACAGTCGCGTTTTTAGCATATGTCATAAAATGATGTTTCTTTCAATGGAATACCCTATCAACTTTTTTTTGGTTTCGGCCTCGAGGAGGCCATTAAAATGCTACTAGTTTGCCCATTTAACCGAATTCGTAGTATCAATAATAACGGAGTTGGCAATGGTGCCGACTTAATTTGGAACACCCTATATATAATAGATATTTTTGTTAGAAGTGTGAATAGTGGATGTAAAACACGGGTGTTAGTCACACCAGTCTCCTAAACACGAACCCGAAATAAAATCGAGGGGTCTCAACTACTTTTCAAGTTATGCCCTTCTGAATCTTGAAAATTACTCATTTTCAAACACAAATTTTTCAATTAAAAATCACACAAAAAAAGCCGTCTTCTTTTGGGCGATACTCTTAGTTTATTCTGGTAATTTACAAAATGCGAGCGCAGCGAGCATCTGATGCTTTGATTTCACTTTTTCATACTAATTAGCGATCGGATTAGCAGCAACTTGGATATTTAGGTTAGTTAGGTTAGGTTAGGTTGTGTTAAAAAATTAGGTCCATGGCCGAAAGCTTAAGCAGCCTGAAAAAAGATCAGAGAGATTTATATATTCGTATTTTTGAAATTGTTATTAATTGTGGCGAAAATTAAACAACGCTCTGTTACAAAAAGTACGAATAATTTTTGACATTTTTGGCTTTGTTTATAGCAACGCGACCCAGGCTACAGCGTACAGCTGTAACAAACTCATACAACAATTGTAAATTGTTGCTGTGGTGAAGGTATATACAAGCTTATCCACTTGCAAACTTGCGTTCCTATTTATCCGATATCAAACTGCCAAAACTCAAAACTGAAGTTTGTCATGCACGAATTTATACATGAGTTAAATTATCGTAATCATCCAAGCCACTACAGACCACATACACCATCACGTCGTGTAGGTACAGGTGAATCCACACACTTTCTTCAATTACCACGCTCTGATTAATCTCGTTAATAACATAACTCACCGCATGTCGTCTCAACCCCGTTTCCATCAGTGGCACCAACACCGGCTCTTCCGATCGTATCCTTGCGTTTCTCGAAAGTGACAGCATCAGCGTCACTTTTTTCGTCGACCGCGTCCAAGGAGGCTTTGCAAGCGGCGCTAAGAGCGTGCATGACGCGGTGTGAATAACTGGAAGATGCCGTTAACACTGAAAATGGCGAAAAAACGCGACATGAGCACCTGCGCTCATGGACAACCTCCTAGGGTTGCCGATCAAGGCAGACATGATTCTACAGACAGGCGGAGTGGGTGTTTGACAGTTGATCTAGAGTGAGGTTAGCCTGAGACGCGTTTGAAGATTTATGTAATAAGTTTGGAGTTTTGCGATGTAGGATGTCACTTTGAGAAATGACACAGGATGCAAAACAGAATTGGAAAATGAAGCTTGATTTTAGCAACAAAAATACTAATCGCAATGGCAATGATTGTTTCGTGGGAAAAATACTTTGCTGAGCACAATTCAATATTTCATTCTTTTGAGACCTGTACTGCGAATATCGAAATTATAATGCAAAAAAGATATCTATGGAGGAAACCTTCTTGCCACCATATTCTAAATTCAAAAGCACCCGCATTTGGGGATAGTTTATCCTTGTAATTTTTTGAAATACTTTGCTGAACGGGGGAATCCAGTGGTGATATTTCATTGGTATAGTAGCTTATGATTATACGAAACATACTTTTTGTGCCACCGCCTAGAAGAAAATCAGGTCAGCCATCATAAAACTGTAGTATATTCCAGTGATTCCCCCAAAACTTTTAAAACTAATTTTGCACATAATATTCGTGATAATTTTTGTTATTTCATTGACCCGCCATCAAAATGTATAACAGAATCTGTTGATTTTGTACTGTTCATGATTTTTAGGGATCTATCCCTTAGAATCTTAAACCGTTCTCAGAGGTTCATCCGGGTTCCTATCCCGTTGGGAATTTGTTCGAGTAATTTTTTTTTGTTCGTCGATCGATTTGAAATTCTCAGAATATACTGAAGTGATCATTCCTAATCGATTGGTGTTCACAAAATTGCTTTATCTCAAACCGTTCTCAAGTTGACAAGTTCATCGGATTCCTATGATTTTTAGGGATCTATCCCTTAGGACTTTTTACGAGTAGTTTTTGTCGATCAAATTGAAATTCACAGAGTAGAATAAGTTCATCCTTCTGAATCGATTGGCGTTCGCAGAATTGCTCTTGCTTCAACCGTTCTCGAGTTGAAAAGTTCATCTAGAGTTGAAAAAGGACACTTATCCCCAGAATTTTGTTTTCGTATCTTTTCTGTTCAATTTCGTTAAATTCAACTTTTTTCGAGTAATTGATTGTTTTCGTCGATCGATTTGAAATTCAGAAGTATTCCAGTTTTAGGGGTTGATTGAAATTTTCCCTATGATGACACAAAGAGTGTTGGAAAATCGTATTTTACTAAGTCACGAAAATACCTCCACTGGAAACGGTTGAAAATTCGAAAGTACAACCTATCTTTAAGGAAGGTTTGCTTCAAATTTTCTGTACGTTGGTTGGCATGAAAATCATATTCTGAACAATGCTAGGGGGTTGATTCAATCATTTCCCGCACCAGTACGGGAAAATTACACTTTCCAAACTGAATTGCGGCGGGTATAGGGTGAATCAAGCACGGAAAAAATCCGGTAAAAAATGAACGGAATACATCTAATACAAATTTAATCTAATCTTCAAGTTTGATATTCTTATTTTGAGGGGGGCTAGGGGTTCTAACCCCGCTGGGTCCGGCCTTGAACTCAGTAAGAGCATAAGAGTGTGAACGTGTATATATTACTAGCTGACCCGGCAAACGTTGTTTTGCCATTAAAATGGCTATTAAAAAATAAGGGTTGATCGTAGAAGGGTGAAAATTGAGGATTGCATGTATTTTTGTATGTTGTATCATAAAAAAATAGAAATTAAAAATTTTGTCTAAAAAATAAAAAAAAAATTTAGGGGTGGACTACCCCTAACATTTAGGGGGATGAAAAATAGATGTTGGCCGATTCTCATAGATACCGGATAAGCACAAAAAATTTCATCAAAATCGGTCAAGCCGTTTCGGAGGAGTATGGCAACGAAAACTGTGACACGAGAATTTTATATATTAGATAATACTTTCTAAATATATATAGTAAGTCTAGATTAATTATTTAATTGAATACTGAATAAGAACAGTAACAGCACGAAAGAGTTCAAGGTCCGATGTATCGACCGGACATTATAAGTGCGAGAACTAATACGGACTGCTGACAATGGAAACAAGTGAATACATAAAAATGTTAAACTCTGTCGAGCAAATGTACCAACAAAGCCAGGATCGGTTTATTCACATATGCTCACCTAATATTTTTTATCGGATGCATTGTTGTATCGTTTGCGTTTTGGTCCGAACTAATGTACAGTTCCGTTCAATACAGTGGCTCGGGCTCACTCTTGGAGTTTCACCGAATTTTCCAGATCTTTTTCTATCAAGAGTCTTTAGCGCATCTACGAACCAGGTGAGTCCTCTGAAGATGTGCTAGGGAATGTACTGAGGGACTGGTAGTCAGTAAAAAATCGCCCGCAACCGCCGGACGGTTAGCTAAGAACCAGCCTTATGAGGGCTTTCACGAGAAGGTAGATTAAACGAACTGAATGTAAGCATTGGAAAACTTTTCTACAATAGCAACCTAGTTTGGGTTTCGGGTTGTGTGCTGCGTGACTACCCAGTCACTTTAGATGTCCTTGTGATATCATATCGTTGACATTCCTGCGATATTATACCGCGACATCCCTTAGATATCAAAATCAATAATAGTCGAATATAGATGTCTCTGGGATGTCATATTGTTGTCATTACTGCGATATCATACTGCGACATCTCGGTGATATCTAAATTAGTGATAGCTGGATTTACATGTCCCTTCGATGTCACGTTGTTACTTGCCACAGACGTCATACTGCGACATCATTTAGACATCAAAATCTATACTTAGATATCTCTGCTACTATATTTTTATTGAGATCCAGATCAGGTGATAATAGGACTTTCACACACATTCACTTGACTGCCGACCACAAGGACGCCATCTGTTCTCCACCACGGTCGAAAGGCGAATCCTCAATTTGTGTTAAATGTTTATTTTGAAGTAATGCGGTAAGTTGGCAACACAAATCGTATTCAATGTTGGCCAAACTGAAAGCGGGAGGCGACTGCGTGACCGGCTGTTAGGTTATATAGTATAACCATATTTAGTTCAAGTTCTTTGTATCGATGCATTGATCGAAGATCGAAGCTTTCTCGCTTTGAATGCTTTCTATACTGTTCATGTTCTGATATTTCCAACCGGATTGATCACATTTGCGAATTTTGGTGTCCATAAACTGAAAGTGAAAAGTGAGTATCGTTGTTGAGTATCAACAAAGTGATAATCCATTATTTCTTTCTTTACTTTCTGGCATTGTAGCTTACACTGGTCTAATATTGTTCTATTGATTTCCAAATGTGGTGATGAGTCTTTACGGAGAGAACGAAAAAAATGTGGAAGCAGCCTGTTCCAATTGGTTCAGGCATGCCAAACAATGGCTCGACAGGAAAAGGAAATAAAGTAATTGACTTATAGTTTTTTAATTAATTTATTTTCATTATTTATTTTGTTAATTTTTTATTATGTACTTTGTTAATGTTGTGCCAGAGTGTGTTTCTTTTTCTATTTGTTGTTTCTGTCTGGAATATCGCATAGACGTTGACGTCTCTTGAATATAACAGTGAAGAAATCGCTGCTATGTCACTGTGTTACATCCCTGATTCGTTATTAGGAGGCATCTTTGCGGCGTCTCGGAACTACATCGCAAAGACGTCTCAGAACTACATTGCATAGAGGTCACTAGCATGCATCATGAGTGTGACAAAAGTGAGTCGCTGGGACGTCTGTGCGACGTAACGATGCGAGTCGCAGGTCACGAAGTGACAACGCAGCAATATATTAGAGATGTACCTGTGTTGGCTGGGTTTGAGTGTTTGAGGAAACATTCGATACGAAATATACGATTAATGTACAATGAGAGTTGAAATATCGCAAGGCGAGTGGAATTGCGCAGCAGCGACTGTCATCGACATCGTACATCGCGCTGTGGTAGTAGCAATCGCCATTGCTTTTTACCCAATTTGGCAACAGGCAGGATATGTGGACCTTTAAATTGGAGTCTCTTTCATTTCTCTCTAAACCTAGTCTCTTTGTCCCTCTGTCGCATCTGGATCTTAATCTGTGCCCCAAGCAAGCACCAAACGTCGGGATTGGCATCTAGACAAATTACGTCATAATCTATCTAAAATTTTCCTATTCCCAGAATTCGAACCTGGCCAAATGCAAGCATCTAACCGCCTCACTACCGAGCACCGAGGATACATTGAATATATCGAGCGAAATGTAGGTATTATCTACCAACTAAGCGACACAAATCCGACAGCTAGTGGAATACACTTATCGAGTTTACCCTAATCGAAATTCTTTCGGCTAGTAGGTGAGTGGCAATTGCGTGTGTATATCAACCTAATTTTAATTGTTAAATTCTCTCGGTATACTGAATATAACAAATGGTTGTCAGTGATAAATAAACCTTGGAAACTCATTAACTCTCATAAGTCACATAACAAGTTTTCTTGTACCATTAGCGCAAAACTGATGTCACATCAATAACAAATGAATACTTTTTTTATATCATAAACAGCAACCTTCAGTTTGAGTGTAATTTATTGAAGTGGGCATTTTTGATCGATGATTTTCCTGACAGCTCGTTAGTAACGAACAGTTTTTAAATTAAAATTCAAAGAAGTCACAGTCAGAAATTTGGAAACTGAAAGTTCGGGTTGAACCGCGTCTGAATTTACGGACATTCGACATCTTGTTTTGTACCTGTATTCATCCACACCAGATAAGACCAATCTACCTGTTTTGGTCCTACACTACATGGGCGGGTGACGCTTCAATATTTTCGCGCCAAGTGTGCCAAGGTGGATTTCCACGTGGTGGTCATTTTTGGCCTTCATCGCCCTTTTATCCATGTTGTTTGGACGCTTTTCGATTTCGATGGCTTTTCTGATAATTTAAGAGTAGGTTTTCGTCACATTAGTGTTGTGGTGTTTCCATGTTATGTCGCAAATACATGTTGGAAGATAATGACGTGGTGACCTTGCCCTTCACTAATGTTTTGTGATCGTCCTTGCGTACGTTGATTCTTCTGTTTATTTTATCTTTACCCATGCGTCATAAATTTATGATCGAAGAAATCACACACCCTCTATCGAACATCTCTTTCTACCAACCGCTATGAGCGAATCGAAGTTTGTTAACATTTGTCTTCTAAGCTAAGAATTATGGTATTGTGATGATCGATTAAAACTCAAAACAGTGAAACGACATTGCCATAATACCGACCATATTTAGTTCTAGATCTTTGTCCTTTGTAACGATGCATTGATCGAAGATCAAAGCTTTTGTCGCTTTGAATGCTTTCTAAACTGTTCATGTTCTGATATTTCCAACTGGATTGATCACATTTGCGAATTTTAGTGTCCAAAAACTGAAAGTGAAAAGTGAGTATCGTTGTTGAGTATCAACACAGTGAGATTCCATTATTTCTTTCCTTACTATCTGGCATTGTAGCTCTCAGTGGTCTCATATTGATTCATTGATTTCCAGATGTGGTGATGAGCCTTCACGTAGAGAACGAAAACAATGTGGAAGCAGCCTGTTTCAATTGGTACAGGCATGCCAAACAAAGGCTCGACAGGAAAAGGAACCAAAGCAATTGACTTTTTAATTAATTTATTTTCATTTTTAACTTTGTTAATTTTCAATTTGTTTTTCTTTTTCTATTTGTTGTTTCTGTCTGGAATATCGCATAGACGTTAACGTCTCTTGAATATAACAGTGAAGAAAGCGCTGCTATGTCGCTCTGTTACATCCCTGATGCGTTATTAGGAGGCATCTTTGCGGCGTCTCAGAACTACACGCAAAGACGTCTCAGAACTACATCGCATAGAGGTCGCCAGCATGCATCATGATTGTGACAAAAGAGAGTCGCTGGGACGTCTGTGCGACGTAACGATGCGAGTCGCAGGTCACGAAGTGACAACGCAGCAATATATTAGAGATGTACCTGTGTTGGCTGGGTTTGAGTGTTTGAGGAAACATTCGATACGAAATATACGATTAATTTTGGTTTGTATAACACGTGCCTTCTTGTTGAGAATCAACCAAGGTTTAGTTGCATATCCAGACTGGTTGTTTAACCAATATCAACTACTTATTCAGAACTCAAGGGGGAGGCATGGCCCCCCCTCAGATCCGCCAGTGCCATTAAGTATTTTACTATAGGAGGGTTTATCATCATTATGTTTGCTAAAAATAACATGGAAATAGGTGGAAGAAACAACTGATACGATATGGCACTACTGACACATTGTACCACGTTGAATACATGTCATTCATTTATCGACATACCCTGTACAGTAAATATATTCCGATGCCATTCATTACCAGAACACTCTATAAATTGAATGTTTTGCTGTAATGATCGCGTGTATGGACTTTGTAGACTGGGCATCCCTACCATCAAAAGCAATTACTGTCGTAGAGGTATGTTTTCTTTGCATCAATTAAAATGCGATAGTTCATGTATCCATTGCTTCCAAAATTCATTACAGCTTCTAGCAGTGTTTTTTTATTAATTTTTACATAACATAAATGGAGATTCGATCCCTACCTCAGAACTTATCGTGATTTTAGAGCGTGAAACATTTTTTCAAATAACTTATTGAGGAACCGTCATAATCGTAATATAGTGGTAAGTTTATTCTCCTTTCGCTATCAAATTATTCATTCGATAAAAAGTCAGGAACGTGTTATTTATTGCAAACCACAATCTGGTTATATGCAACAATGTGACGTTCATAATCTTGATTTGTAGTTTTGTATATCTGAACAGGTTTGAGGTCCACAATTTATGCAAACTATTTTTTTACTGGGTTTCATGAATTATCGCTATCAGAGTAGCGTATTAGCGGTGTTTTTGGAAATTTAAAACTCTGACATTGAGCACGTACTTCATCAGACAGTAAATTACGAATTTTCCGCTATCAACCACAATTTGAACTTGTTGAAGCCTTTCACTGCATTATGCACTTGCTAATATAGTTATCAGTCATCGAACTAAGTTATTTTAGGCACGTTTAATAGACAAGACAAGAGCATTTCCCCAGGATCAGTGTGTTTCACAATTGTGTATGATACCCCCGTCCATTGTCTACAACAGGTTTTATTTTTTTCTTGATATAACTTTTTGGGAATTTTAACCTTCCACATTTATTTTATTTTACTTGGATATCGCGAAGGGAAGTTTTCACATACTCTTTCTATAAACGCAAATTATTAGCCCATATTGTTTGTTGACACTTCAGCATTTTTTTATCGTCGATTCTTACAAAAAGGGCTACTGAATTGTCATTCACGAACACATTAATCAAATTCGATATAAACAGAAAATATATCACTGAAGAAAAAAGCATTACATTATCCAATCTTCCACAAAAAACTCTATACAATAGGAATCATCGTCAGCAGTAGAAAACAGCTACTGCCCCCTACGACCAATGATATATAACTATTTGAAACTTGGCAAAGTTTTCTGCAAGAACTACTTCGTAAAGCTCGCTTTCTAAATATCAGCTGAAAGTATTTTTCGATTTAAATGGGGGAAATGGGGTACCTACTACTAACAAATTCGATGAAAAGTTCGCCCTGAAAACAATTTTACTTCAGAAACATATGATATTGAATGAGTCTCTATCGCATTTGGATAATATTCCACAAGTGGAAAGAGAGTGGTAGATGGTAGATGTTGCAATGATATTCTAGAAGTAATTTTTTGAGTAAATGGTTTGGTAACAAAGGTCTATATCTTTGGCCACCTCATTCTCCACATTTGACACCTATGGACTGTTTTTATGCATCCAGTGTGATGAAGAAGTAGAGCTATTTTAGGTATAATCGGAAGTGGAGAGGGGTTCAAAATGCATAGAGGTAGATAGATCATTGTCAATAACCTGCTGTTCCACTTTTTTTTTAAATACCTATTCGGAATATTCCGATTACTTTTTGGAAATTTGTGGCGACACCTAGTATAGAGTAGATGCAACACATTACAGTGATCTAGAAAACGAGGCTGTGAATCCTTCATAGCGTGACAAACAGACCTGAAACGTTGAAACATTGTTTAAAGATGCACGAAGAAGATCATGAATTAACGGTGGTCCTTCTTGAGTATCTATACGTATTTCACTAGGGTTTATAGTCATACTGGTTTGGTACATCATAGTCTCCTAGAATTTGCTCCCAAACTGAGAAAAACAGACTTTAGATGTGTCTTCTTGCATTCAAGTGACAGTCTTTATTAGCGAAATTAATTTTCATTAGGTACGTGTTCTTCCACAGACGACTAGTCAACCATGAAGATGTTCAAGAAAATAAAAAATGGAGGTGAGTTTTCTATCAATTTCATTTTATTTTTATTTTTTTCAGTACCTATACCTAATTCACTGCTCTTATACTGAACAACTTTATTTGGTAACAAATTTACATATCTGTTACAAAAAATAGTATGCATATTGGGTATTATTAAATTTTATGTTGAAATATCACTTTTTACAGTAGATTTTACTAAAAACGTACTGATTTTTGAAAAACCATTTGTAGGAAAAATACCAGATGAAATAATTTCATAAAGTATCAATCATTTTCATACAGTGTGGCCCATTGGGAATGAAAACACCCGCATACAATCTTTATTTTTAAACAAATTCTTATTACTTATTCTTATCAATAAAAATGAATAATTTCGACTAAGTACACTCTGAAATACCCTTCTCTCCACACATTTCCACAAAGTTGAAAAGTGAGGCAGATATCTGACAGAAAACAACTGCTTCCCCATACGGACATTGAATTACATCTGTCGTCCATTTGCGCAATGTTCCTCAAAGCCATTTAATATTATCCTTCATTTGGTTGGAAATCACCAACTAACTGCATAAAAAATCCCTAATGAGTTTTTTGGATTTTTGATCTTGAAAAATACGAATAGTTAGCTCTGAAAATGAAGATCTATTCTCGACATTTAGTGTCCTGGTGAGTGTTTCCGTTTCAAATGTGTCACACTGTATATTGCACATATTTGTAATAGTTTAATTTCATAAAATATGTTTGAATTTAAATAAATATTTGTCACAGTAAAAATAATTTAGGTGTTCAAATTTCAAATCATCAGTTATTAGTGCTAAGCTATCTTGGCCTTGTTGTTTCTCAAATTCACACTAAGCGGAAGCCAATACATTTTTTTCATAACTGAAATTATTTCTAGACTTCTGTGCCCAAGATTTCGTGGACCAACTCCTGACAGAGGGAGCAAAAGAGACATGTGATGAAACAAATGAAAGCTTCGTCAACCACGACAGGCTTCCTCCATTTTATGACGAATATCTCTTTCGAAAGTAAGTCGTCCTCAAATAAATGTTCCTGAATATTTCATAAAAGACCCAATTAGAGAGAAAATCACGAAACATTTCAAATCAATAAGGGTTAAGTGTAAGAATAGTTGTTAACGCCCAATAAAAGACGATTTATTATTATTATTTTCATCATTGTCCTCTATTAACGCTGAACGGTCCGATATAATTTTTTAGTGAATGTAACACTTTTTCAACCAGACGTTAAGGAACTGCCGAAGAAGATATTAATATAAATTACATTGTTTTTCAAAACCACATATTCACAATGTTTTCAAAAAAATATATGAAATACAATGTTAGACATTTTTTCACTAAATATCAAACAAGTATGGACCTTCGTATTTTCAGCATTTCATATATGTTTTGCTCAAATTATTCAACAGCATTTTACCCTTAATAGCAACAATTTATAAATTCGTGAAACAAATCAGGAAACCTGCAGCATAATTTTTTTTTGTCAAAGGTTTTGAACAATGCAATAAATTACCAACTGAAACGAAAATTATCCCCTCTCCACGAATCATCATTATTATTACTTTACCTACCTGTATTTATAATGAAATGTACTATCGTTTTCAGGGGACAAGAGTTCTATCACAAACACTTCTTCTCAATGTTCGCCAGTAAATTTTTCGGTCTAATATCTATACTATCGATACCGAAAATTTTAAAACTACTAATTTTCACGAGACAATCCAGCAGTGCTGTGTCAGCCTACAAGAGATACGTAGCTACCATTTTCCATATGGTAGTTTGGTATGACACGGATTTCAAACCCGGATCTAAGTGAGTACATATTTTTAATGGTCACCCAAATCATCATAATGTAATTTACAGACTCGTAAAAATGGAATAGGATATTCCTCCGCCATAATATCATTCACTCAGAAATAATATTAGCATACAGTCTCTCCCGGTCACACACACATGAACTACGAGTCATCCATGTTTTAAACATGTATAGGAAGCAGCAAATGTATCGAATAGCTCTGTATGATTTCAACAAGATGGCTCAACACCGCGAACAGTGTAAAAGTATTTGGACTAAACTTTTCCACGTAGATGGATTGATATTGGAGCGGAACATGGTCTGCTAGTTCTCCAGACCTAAAGCCATTAGATTTTTACAAAATGTCCTTGAATTCTAGTAGTTAACTTTAACCAGTATTGAACAACTGAATGACATAATTTGTCTTTGTTGTCGATACTGGTCGAAATGCAAGTCATTTATGATGGCGAGAACCGTCCTATTCATTGTGAATCATCAGCTCATACGATATTAGATCCGGCCGCTAGTAGCGACCACAAGTGGCCACCGCAACATATCGACCGCAGTATATTGCGGTCTAAAGTGGCCGTTACAACATATCGTCCGTAGCGTGTGGAGCATTTTGAATCATCCGTCTATACAATACTTAACGCGACCACTAGTGGCGAACACAAGTGGCCACAGCAATATATCAACCGCAGCGTATTTCGGTCACGAATGGCCGCTACAACACATCGTCCGCAGTGGGTGGCGCATTTTGAATCATCAGTCCATACAATATTTAACGCGGCCACAAGTGACGACCACAAGTAGCAGCCGCAATATATCGTCCGCAGCACATGGCGATCACGAGTGGCGACCACGCAAGTAGGCCGCTACAACATATCGTCCACTACTGTGAATAAATACTTCATCGAATTGATTTCAACATCTATGTGCTAACTGTATAGTGACAAACATTCACTATTATTTTTTCATTCCTTTTTTGCAGACTATGGAACTCTATATGCCAGGTGCGTGCACTCCACAACTCCGCCAGTAAAAGGAGCAGTCGTGCTGGGGTAAACAGGATTTTCCAGAAAGACATGGTTCTCACCCAGTTCGGTTTCATGGGATATCAGCTAGCGAGAAGCGAGTGGCTGGGTATCCACAACGCTACGGAAGAAGAGTGGCGATCGTTTCTGCACCTTTGGAGAGTGGTGGGCTACTTGATGGGCATCGAAGATAGGTATTTATAATAATAATACTCCCTCATAAACACGTGTATGTGTGGACACAAGACAGCCATTATTTTTAGTTGTCTGAGACTGATTTTTGGTGGCGTTTTCACTTTTCAGCCGTTGGAAAACCCGGAAAACCTAGAGCACCACCCCAGTTGGTCGGTGTGCACTTCAAGTAAAAGCGTCCGGGCATCCGTGTTGAGGAATAGTAGAGTTATTTAGTCAATATTTTTGTAGGAACCCAAAACTGTAGAATGTTGAATAGCTGGTATCTGGGAACTTTGAACGAATCCGTTTAAAACATCAGAATCGAATCCTCTAACCGTAATTTTCAATCAAACACTCGTCAACTCTTCCCTAAGGTGTTGTTTAACTGCCTGTTGGCAGGAAGAGGTGGTATTCGAGTATTATTTTTCTTCAGTGCAAATGTTGACGAAGCACGTTACAATATAACCAAGATTAAATACATCAAAACTTATGGGTACTACGATATTAAGCCTGCTGCTTGCTTTTTATAGACAAATAATATCCTTAAATTTCCAAACCATTGCATTCATCAGGCGTGGATGATTGCATAAAAAAAATATCAGTTGTAAATCGCTGAAAGGTGACATGCTTGATCCATTAACATCAGCACCATGATGGAGTGTGGAACAATATTCATCGAAATGATAAAAGTAATGTTTTCATTGAAAATCTACACCTTTTCTCTATCTATGATATTACAACTCATTATACAGAAATTGAAATTAGATTGTCAAATTGGTCAGTTTTAAATATTGCCCTCTCTTCTTGATATTTTAGATCTGGGTGAAGACATTACCATTCTCTGTAACTACTGTTATAAAACATTTTGAATATCTTGAAAAATAGGGGTATATATAGACTTGTTTTCTCACTTCTGATAATATAATCGTGTTTTTATTTTTCAGGTTCAATCTCTGTAACGGATCCGTACAAGAAACAAGGGACATCTGCAATCTTTTGATCGACCAAGTGTTTCGTCCACAAATTTCGAAAAAAGATAAAGACTTCCTGACCATGGCTAGATATATATGCGTAGGACTTTGGCCGTTGAGTCCAACGACACGGTTCAAATCTTCGATGTGCTACCTGCACGCTTTGGTACAAGAGCAGAACGGAATTAAGAAGATTCCTGCACCAACCTATTTTGATTTAGGCTGGAATCTGAGTTTTATCTACTACCTACAAATGTACGTGTTCCTGTACTTCATGCCTTATCATTACTACAGGCTCTATAGGAACCTCTTGCAAACGCTGACGTTGTGGTTCCAAAGGGTACTACCGGTGTTGGCGATTTATAAATTCGGACTGGCTAATGCTTATGTAGATATTAAAGTATAGATTTTCTGAACTGGTTTTTATTTCACATTTTTGGAAGACTTTGATACGTTACATGTTCAAAGTAGGGATAAGCATGTAATGATGACGATATGAAAATAAATATTCATAAAATATAAAGACTTCTGTGGCGCCGCTAACAAAAAATATAATCCAGTAGGTATAATTTCAGTACTCACATGTAGAAGTTTAAAATACTGGAGTTTCATCCTCAACCAGCTTAATGGGGATATGGATATCAATGGAGTCTAAGAAAGGTTGTGAACTATTGAGCCTGGCGCGATTTTACCCTCAAAACTACCTTTCAAACCAAGAATGTCCGAAAAATCGTATAATCGCCAACTTTGGAAAGTCCTCAACAAGCTGAATTGAGATGAAATTGAAAACTTTCACTATTGAAGGACTCTATAGATGCCAGTAAAAAGACCGGGGGTATTTTGCCCCGCACGATATCACCCTTTGAACCACCCCTCAAATGTCGAAAAAATCGAAATATCTCGAACTTTGAAAAATCCTCAACCGGCTTCATATATTCAGGAAATCTTCTATTATCCATGGACTCTGATGAAATAAGTTTCTTGGCACGATTTCACCCCTAAACTATCCTTCAAACATTTCCAAATTTCTGTAACAATAATATGTATAACCCTAAACCGCTGGACCCAATACTGGTTACGCCAATGCATCTCAATTATTTATTGAGATATAAGAACATCAAATTGATAATCGTTTGTTTTTAAACATTGATTTGTTTCGCATGTAACTCTATCACAGATAAGACTTTGAAATAAATACAGTAAACAGTCACAATTCTTTAAAGAAATTGATAGGAGTAAGTGTGAGTTCTGTGGGAGTAAATAGGTATCAATAATGGGTTTACCTGAAACGTTTGTTGCTGGTTTTCACGATGAAAATGCGGTTAGGAAAATGAAATACAATAAGTTGGGTGTCACTGATATGAACGTTTCTGCATTGTCGCTCGGAACTGGAGGATTTTCTTATTTTTACGGGTAAGTTTTATCATATACAATACTTATTTGAAGAATTCAACTCGAATACATCTTATAACCTCCAAAACCAAGCGGTTTCCAGTTTTTGACCTTGCGTTGCGGCATCAAATATACACAAAGTCAAGGACATTCAAAGCAGTGTCGTTTCATCCAATGGGGCGTTGGTTCCCGGGGGGCGTGACTACCTGAAAAACACAGAACAAACACTCGGAATTCTTCCTTATCACTATAGCAGAGTATCAACAACCGAATTGAACTGTTTTAAATTTTTCTTTATTGAAAAATGCACTTCTTAAGAAAAAACTCATCCTTCTTTTATGAACACAACTAGGGAAAAACGTGAAGAATAATTACTTGACATGTTGAAGTTAAATGGCTCGAAAAGTTGGCAGTGCGAATATGCAAAGATCCAAGTTACAATTCAATATCTGGTTTAACATATTTCAATTTCGATTCAGAAAGAATCCATTCATTTCGTCAATTCCCAGATATTTCTCTCTAGCAGCAATTCTTTGCAATCATTTGGAGATATAAGGATATTTTCATCAGCATCCTTGGTTGTTGCTAATCTTGCAGCAGTATTATGTCTGTTCGGATATTGTTCTATTATTCTTTTGAAGTCTCTGATAATAGTTTCCTGCTCAGTTTGATTTTTTTATGTATGAAACATTCTAAATTGGTAGGTATTTCGCAGAAGCCAAACGTGTAAACTGGTGGTAAAGATATACATATTCATGTAATTCATGACTTCTCCGAGTCTTACGCCTGTTGATCGAGTGATAGTTGGATGTCTATCGTATATAGAGTACAGTTCCTCATTGAATAAACATAATTGTAGAGTTGACAGTGTTGATGTGTTCTGGCTGACTTCAAATTCTCGTGCCATAATTATTTACTAGGCAATGATTTCTTGAAAGAGCGGCATCTTTCCTGACTCGCAGCATAGTGATTCAATTGGACTGGTTCGATAAGCACCAAGAGCGAGATATAATCCCAGAGAGTGTACTGAGACGTACGATTTTATTGATATTTCGAAGTGATCTCAAATATAGGATTCGAGTTACTTCCCATCCAGTTTACAACTTCCCATCTTCAAGAGTCATTGTCGGGTCGTCAGGGAGATTTGGCCGATATTTCTATTTTTCGAAGTGATTTCAAGAATAGGATTTTGGGTGGCGCGCTTCGCGATAGGGCAGAAAACATTCGTTTCTGTCCAGTTTACAACTTTTCATCTTCAAACGTCATTGTCGGGTCGTCAGGGGGATTCGGCCGATATTTTTATTTTTCGAAGTGAACTCAAGAATAGGATTTTGGGTGGCGCGCATCGCGATAGGGCAGAAAACATTCGTTTCTGTCCAATTAACAACTTTCCATCTTCAAAAGTCATGATCAGGTAGTCAGGGGGATACGGCCGATATTTTTATTATTCGAAGTGATCTCAAGAATAGGATTTGGGGTGGCGCGCATCGTGGTAGGTCAGAAAACATTTGTTTTTGTCCAGTTTACAACTTCCCATCTTCAAAAGTCATTGTCAGATCGTCAGGGGGATTAGGCCGATATTTCTATTTTTCGAGGTGATCTCAAGAATAGGATTTTGGGTGTCGCGCATCGCGATAGGGCAGAAAACATTCGTTTCTGTCCAGTTTACAACTTCCCATCTTCAAAAGTCATTGTCGGGTCATCAGGGGGATTATGCCGATATTTCTATTTTTCGAGGTGATCTCAAGAATAGGATTTTGGGTGGCGCGCATCGCAATAGGGCAGAAAACATTCGTTTCTGTCCAGTTTACAACTTCCCATCTTCAAAAGTCATTAACGGGTCGTCAGGGAGATTTGGTCGATATTTCTATTTTTTGAAGTGATCTCAAGAATAGGATTTTGGGTGGCGCGCGTCGTGGTGGGTCAGAAAACTTTAGTTTCTGTCCAATTTACAACTTCTCATCTTCAAAAGTCATTAACGGGTCGTCAGGGGGATTAGGCCGATATTTCTATTTTTCGAAGTGATTTCAAGAATAGGATTTTGGGTGGCGCGCATCGCGATAGGGCAGAAAACATTCGTTTTAGTCCAGTTCACAACTTCTCATCTTCAAAAGTCATTAACGGGTCGTCAGGGAGATTTGGTCGAAATTTCTATTTTTTGAAGTGATCTCAAGAATAGGATTTTGGGTGGAGCGCATCGCGATAGGGCAGAAAACATTCGTTTCTGTCCAGTTTACAACTTCCCATTTTCAAAAGTCATTAACGGGTCGTCAGGGAGATTTGGTCGATATTTCTATTTTTTGAAGTGATCTCAAGAATAGGATTTTGGGTGGCGCGCGTCGTGGTGGGTCAGAAAACTTTAGTTTCTGTCTATTTTACAACTTCTCATCTTCAAAAGTCATTAACGCGTCGTCAGGGGGATTAGGCCGATATTTCTATTTTTCGAAGTGATTTCAAGAATAGGATTTTGGGTGGCGCGCATCGCGATAGGGCAGAAAACATTCGTTTTAGTCCAGTTCACAACTTCTCATCTTCAAAAGTCATTAACGGGTCGTCAGGGAGATTTGGTCGAAATTTCTATTTTTTGAAGTGATCTCAAGAATAGGTTTTTTGGGTGGCGCGCGTCGTGGTGGGTCTGAAAACTTTCGTTTTCGTCCAATTTACAACTTCTCATCTTTAAAAGTTGTTGTTGGGTCGACAGAGGGATTCGGCCGTTACATTCATATTTTGAAGTGATCTCCAAAATAGGATTCGAGTTGGCCCTCATCGTGGAAGGTCGAAAAACATTCGTTACTGTCCAATTAACAACCTCTCGTTATTGAAACTCATTGTCGGGTCGTCAGACGGTCGATTTTTGTATGAACGTCGACAGACATGCATTTCTCATGCAGGTTTAAAAATGTAGATTGGGCGCGCATGTTCTAGTTCAAGTAATAAAAGATACATGGATAATAAATACGTCGGGATTATTTGAAAAATGTCAAATGGCATTACTACAATATTGACAAAATTATTACAGAATCAATAAAATATGATCTTGTCATAGAAACACTAGTGCAAGCCACATATGTAAACTGTCATGCAGTTTTCAGACACAAGGGTCGAAAAGCATAATAACTATGCGTATAAATCTAACGTGCTTCCAAAACCCTGCATGGGCACGCACGTATCAGAACAATTCCTTGAACTAGGCAGAATTATAGAATTATTTATTCCTCAAATTGATGATTTTAGCTGTTTACTGGTTGAAATCAACTTTCCCTGGTTTTCTGGCTGTATAAATTGTGGCAAATTCTGTTTTTATAATGAAATTGTGGAAAATTTTCAGAGACTATGACATAGAAGAATGTAGAAAAACCGTCCACGAAGCAATCAAAAACGGCATAAATTTCATCGATACTGGACCATGGTATGGACATGGGACAGCGGAAGAAGTACTCGGGAAGGTAAAAAAAATTCAAAATAAAGTGCACTGGGGAGAAACTTTTCACCGAATTTTAGTGTCTGGTCGGGATTCCTAGGAAGGCGTATTATATTGGTACTAAAGTTGGGCGGTACGAAAAAGAACCGGAGCTGATGTTCGATTTTTCTGCGAAAAAAACAAGGAAGAGCATCGATGCCTCGTTGAAGAGATTAGGAATCGATTATGTGGATGTTCTACAGGTATTTGACTTTTAGAAATTTCAAATTCCTCAGCAGGTACCTAAAACGTTAAGAGAAAAAGTTAGAAACGGGCATAAGTGATGTTCAAAAGCTGAATGTGAATACATTTTTCTCTGTAATATTGTTCATGTAGGAAACACAATTATAAATGACAAGGACACCATGAAAATCTTATATAATGTAATAAAAATACTAAAACTAATTTTGCTAATTTATTTGAAACTCGTCTCAAACAATAATTTATATCACAGTCACTATTTGAAATTTTTTCTTCACTATCGCTCTCTGTCTGCGAACTCTTGAACTGTATCTGCCACTCTCTGCGACTATATCTATCCGCCGTCTCCCGTCGAGCACCTTATCAACATTTCAAATTCAAAAATTCGTTGTGTTGGCAGTTTTAGATTCCTCTCGATAAACAGATTCAAACAAACTAGCAGGGATGATGACAGATACATTTGGCTGGATGATGTACGCGAGCTTGTTGGCGTAGAATCAATACCGAACCAAATTAAACTCAACTAGAAATATCACTGGCATCCTAGATCATCAAGCCTTGAATAATTTCTGCGAACGGCTAAATTACGTCAATTTGACTCGATCCGCGTTTCATCCATGAAGTTAATATCATCTTCACGAACAGTTTGCGTTTGAAATTAAATTTTTCAGATTGCATTGCATTTTTTTGCATTTTTTTTCTAGGTACACGATATAGAATTTGCTGCTAGTCTCGATACAATCTTCAACGAGACCCTACCCGCTGTGAAGGATATTCTGGAAGAGGGAAAAGCCAGATACATCGGAATCACCGGATATCCTGTGAGAACTCTCCTAGAATGCCTAGAACGGAGCAGCGTACAAATACACACAGTACTATCGTACTGTAGACTGACTATGATAGATGATACTCTGAAGTCGTTTATGCCTAAACTAAAGGTTTGTTGTTTTGCTCGAGCGAGTTATCTTTCTCAGTGTGAAATCCCCAGACGGTACTAAGGTACACTGAGAGAAAAATTTCAGCCAGTCGAATATTTTCCTCTATAAGATCTGTCTCCAAATGTCTACATTTTTTTATCACCATGTTCCCAAATAAAGGAAAATCCTGTATATTGTTCGAAGAACACCCTGAGACCGATAGCGGTGGAACGATTGATAATATCTAAGAAAAGCATTGCCGATGAAAATATCTATAAAACAGAGACTTATCAGCAACTTCACTGCGATGTTCCAGAAAAGAAAGCGAGCATGTAAGCCAAGCATCACCGATACGAATGACTTTATTTGTTTATTTAAGTATCGAGATTTCAGGTCAGAATAAAACATCAATCGATTCAAAAGGATCACATTAAAATTCACTCTGAATTTCAAGGCAATCGCCAGACAAAAAAATTTCTCAAAAAAAATCCCAAGGGGAAGACCCTTAAAAATTTCAATTAGAGAACGGTTCAAGATTGGGCAATTCTGTGAACACCAATTGATTCAGAATGGTCACATTAGTATATTCTGTGAATTTTAAGTCGATCGGCAGAAAAAGTTCCAAGGGGTAGGCCCCTAAAAATCATAGGAATCCAGATTAACCCTTCAACTATTGAACGGATTATGATATAGCAATTCTGCGAACGCCAATCGATTCAGAATGATCATATTAGCAGTATACTCTGTAAATTTTAAGTTGATCGGTGGAAAACATTCCAAGGGGTGGACCCCTAAAAATCATATATGAATCCAGATGAACTGTTCATTTTGAGAACGGTTTGATATATAGAAAATCTGCTCTCACCAATCGAATCAGAATGATCTCATTAGTATACTCTGTTAATTTCAAGTCGATCGGCGAACAAATTAAATTACTCGAACAAAGTTCCGAAGGGGTAGACCCCTAAAAATTATAGGAATCCATATTAACCCGTCAACTATCGAACGGATTATGATATAGCAATTCTGCGAACGCCAATCGATTCAGAATGATCATATTAGCAGTATACTCTGTAAATTTTAAGTTGATCGGTGGAAAACATTCCAAGGGGTGGACCCCTAAAAATCATATATGAATCCAGATGAACTGTTCATTTTGAGAACGGTTTGATATATAGAAAATCTGCTCTCACCAATCGAATCAGAATGATCTCATTAGTATACTCTGTTAATTTCAAGTCGATCGGCGAACAAATTAAATTACTCGAACAAAGTTCCGAAGGGGTAGACCCCTAAAAATTATAGGAATCCATATTAACCCGTCAACTATCGAACGGATTATGATAGAGCAAGTCTGCGAACGCCAATCGATTCAGAATGATCACATTAGTATATTTTGTGAATTTTAAATCGATCGGCAGAAAAAGTACCAAGGGGTAGACCCCTAAAAATCATAGGAATCCAGATTAACCCGTCAACTATCGAACGAATTATGATAGAGCAAGTCTGCGAACGCCAATCGATTCAGAATGATCACATTAGTGTATTCTGTGAATTTTAAATCGATCGGCAGAAAAAGTACCAAGGGGTAGACCCCTAAAAATCATAGGAATCCAGATTAACCCGTCAACTATCGAACGGATTATGATAGAGCAAGTCTGCGAATGCCAATCGATTCAGAATGATCACATTAGTGTATTCTGTGAATTTTTAATTCGATCGGCAGAAAAAGTACCAAGGGGTAGACCCCTAAAAATCATAGGAATCCATATTAACCCGTCAACTATCGAACGGATTATGATAGAGCAAGTCTGCGAATGCCAATCGATTCAGAATGATCACATTAGTGTATTCTGTGAATTTTAAATCGATCGGCAGAAAAAGTACCAAGGGGTAGACCCCTAAAAATCATTCATGAATCCAAATGAACTGTTCATTTTGAGATCGGTTTGATATATAGAAATTCTGCGCTCACCAATCGATTCAGAATGATCTCATTAGTATACTCTGTTAATTTCAATTCGATCGGCAAACAAATAAAATTACTCGAACAAAGTCCCGAAGGGGTAGACCCCTAAAAATCATAGGAATCCAGATGAACCTTTCAGCTATTGAACGGATTATGATATAGCAATTCTGCGAACGCCAATCGATTCGGAATGATCATATCAACAGTATACTCTGTAAATTTTGAGTTGATCGGTGGCAAAAGTTCCAAGGGGTAGACCCCTAAAAATCATACGTGAATCTAGATGAACTGTTCATTTTGAGAACGGTTTGAGATATAGTAATTCTACGCACACCAATCGATTCAGAATGAGCTCATTAGTAATTTCACGTCGATCGATGAACAAAAAAATTACTCGAACAAAGTCCCGAAGGGGTAGACCCCTAAAAATCATAGGAATCCAGATGAACCTTTCAACTTGAGAACGGTTTGAGATATAGCAATTCTGCGAACGCCAATCGATTCAGAATGATCATATCAGCAGTATACTCTGTAAATTTTGAGTTGATCGGTGGAAAAAGTTCCAAGGGGTGGACCCCTAAAAATCATATGTGAATCTAGATGAACTGTTCATTTTGAGAACGGTTTGAGATATAGTAATTCTACGCACACCAATCGATTCAGAATGAGCTCATTAGTAATTTCACGTCGATCGATGAACAAAAAAATTACTCGAACAAAGTCCCGAAGGGGTAGACCCCTAAAAATCATAGGAATCCAGATGAACCTTTCAACTTGAGAACGGTATGAGATATAGCAATTCTGCGAACTCCAATCGATTCAGAATGATCATATTAGTATACTCTGATAATCTTAAGTTGATCGGCAGAAAATGTCACAAGGGGTAAACCCCTAAAAATCATATGATTCCAGATGAACCTTTCAACTTGAGAATGGTTTCAAATATAGCAATTCTGCGAACAACAATCGATTCAGAATGATCACATTAGTATATTCTATGAATTTTAAGTCGATCGGCAGAAAAAGTTCCAAGGGGTGGACCCCTAAAAATCATATGTGAATCTAGATGAACTGTTCATTTTGAGAACGGTTTGAGATATAGTAATTCTACGCACACCAATCGATTCAGAATGAGCTCATTAGTAATTTCACGTCGATCGATGAACAAAAAAATTACTCGAACAAAGTCCCGAAGGGGTAGACCCCTAAAAATCATAGGAATCCAGATGAACCTTTCAACTTGAGAACGGTATGAGATATGGCAATTCTGCGAACGCCAATCGATTCAGAATGATCATATTAGTATACTCTGATAATTTTAAGTTGATCGGCAGAAAATGTCACAAGGGGTAAACCCCTAAAAATCATATGATTCCAGATGAACCTTTCAACTTGAGAATGGTTTCAAATATAGCAATTCTGCGAACAACAATCGATTCAGAATGATCACATTAGTATATTCTATGAATTTTAAGTCGATCGGCAGAAAAAGTTCCAAGGGGTGGACCACTAAAAATCTTGATAGAAGGAGAAGTTAGCAGAGGAACCTTCCAAGAGAACCTTGAAACCACCTATTAAGGGGAACCAAAACTCTGGAACCCTATCAAGGGAAACCTAGCCAATCGTACCGATGCTTTGCACACACTAGGGGATCGTATTGAAACTATTTGTTCAATTATTGATACATATAAATCTTGCTGTTGAAAAAAAAATGACTAAGCGACTGTAATTTCTTCTGGAAAAAAATTCGATGTGCTATATTTTTGAATTGCCCTTTTTAGGAGAGGAATATAGGGGTCATCAACGCTGCTGCGAATTCAATGGGGTTGTTAACCAACTCCGGACCCCCACAATGGCATCCAGCCTGTGAAGAAATCAAAGAAAAGTGTTCTCGAGCCCGAAAATTATGCAAGGTAGGTAGTTCATTTGAATGAGTCCTTGAAAATGATCTATCCAATATATAATATAAGTATAGTTTTGGGATTAAGAGCGTAACTTTTCTTAGTACGGACACTGCGAGCACAAAGCTCAGAGTTATTTTTGGGAGATCGTTGGGTAAAAGTTATTGACGACTGAAGTTTCACACTTTTCATTCCCGTACACCTACAATCTAGGGCACAAAGTAGAGAACTATATCTAGGGTGTTATGGCAAATACCTGTCAGAAAACAACTACTCTGCCTATAAAATACAGAGTGAGTGGGAACAATATGGTGCTATATCATGCCAAGTTCATATGCCATCCTTACGTATTTGATCTCACAGCGTACTGTTTTCCGATTGGTGAATGAATGACACAGAACATCATGTTCTCAGTCAGCAGCCAATCAGCAAACAATACGCCATAATCATGAGCTATCATGTGTACCCAGCGTCAGGAAAGACTTTTTCCGCTGTCAATTTTTAAAAATTATTTGGAAATAATATAGATGTGCATTCTGATACAAGATTCAAATATTTTCCTATAGGATTCATTCATAAATTAGTTATCTTGCGTTACTGACCCTATAAAATTTGTGATGCAAGATGAGTTTGCTCTTATAGCATGACAAACGCGGACACTAACTTTATTCTATTTGGAAAAGGAAAACCACGTGGAATTGGGAAAATTAGCTGTCTACTACAGCCTACAACAAGAACAAGACACTGTACTCGTGGGGATGAATTCGAGGAAATTGCTGGAATCCAATTTGGACGTTCTCTTGAACGGATTGTCACCAATAGAGCAGGAATTGTATGAAAAAGTTTTGAAGTACGTTCACTCACCTGAAACTTAGTGTGTGCGATATGTACATCAACATTTGAATGTGTTTTAGGATTTTTGAGGAGCTAACCGTCAGGGACTGGGAAGCTACCGTGATATCACTGAGTTGGCCTGGCAACAGCTGAATTTCAAAGCTAAACGACCAATCAGATGTAATCAATCTGATCTGGACAGAACTATAGATGGTAGATGACTCATTTATTACTTTTATTGGTTTTGTGTTGGTGAAATCAATTTCACTCAAACGTACTGTGTGTTATTGATTACATTTATTTTCTGGACCAAATTAATTTAAGTTGGCTTTGAATTCTTTTGAATTTGCTTTATTTTGTTGGTACATTTTCAGATTTAGGGGATGCACCAACTTTTCATAATAAAGAAGTTTCCCATATATGGTGCGTACTTTGGAGATGACACTGTATAATGTTGAATCTCAAATTGGGTTGGGACCACCATTATTTCAGAAAATCATGGAATGAGTAAAGTATCCTCATTTATCGTCCCAATAAGAAATGTTATAAAAAAATACTAGTTTTCTTGTAATATACTACTTAGAATATGAAATAATAGCAGTCCCTCAATATGTGAAAATGTAATATTATTCTCAATTTTTTTAGTTTCCCATATTTATGGTGTCTATACTCTATGGGGCGCCGTTAGTGTCAAAAGTAATTGTTCTCATATATTTTATTTTTACTCAAATATATTTGTTGATGACCATATATTTATTAGTTGACACCAATATATATATTGAAACTGAACAAATATTTCCATTTTAGCGTTCATTCATTCATAAATATATCGTCAATGCATATTAGCAGTGAAGAGCAATATATTTATTACTTGTTACCAATCCATATATAAAAATGAGCTTTCGATTATCACCACTAGGTGGCACTCACATCATGTTTTCGAATATAATTTGTTTTGCAAACCTGTTATGTTGATATTGCATTGCATTCATACTTTTTGAAGATATGCAATGATGAAAACTCGAACAATCTTTCGATTATTTTCAACATAGCGGACGCGTTGCGAAGAAATGGCATGAATCGGTTACATGGCGCTATCTAGTGGTGGTACTCAAAAGCTCATTTTTATATATGGATTGGTAACAAGTAATAAATATATTGCTCTTCACTGCTAATATGCTTTGACGATATATTTATGAATGAATGAACACTAAAATGGAAATATTTGTTAGGTTTCAATATATATTGTTGTCAACTAATAAATATATGGTCATCAACAAATATATTTGAGTAAAAATAAAATATATGAGAACAACTACTTTTGACACTAACGGCGCCCCATAATACTCTGCCATATTTATTGAATGGGTACAAAGTTGTGTATTTCAGAGATCATACTTACATATGAAACAAAAAAATCTGATCTTTAGTCTGGAGTAGGTATACAGACTAATGGGGAGTTCACATGCTGGCTTTTCGCTTCATGGCTTATAGCGTATTGTGATCTCATTGGCCGAATAGTGTCCGAAATATCTGAAAGCGCTTATCTAGGTCATACGCCAAAAGTCGATTACAGTCCGACTTTTCGCAGAAAAAATCTACGAAAGTTAATAGATATAGGTTAGAAAACAAAGCGATGTCATAAAATTGATGAAAAAGTGTTTTAAAATGCTTTGTGTTTATTTGGGACGTGTACAACAACGGCATTTCTCTTATAATCTCAGATACTCGTGCTCTTACCAATTCGAAAGTTGTAGGCTCAGATGCCATACTATCTCCTGAAACGAGAAATCTTAGAAG
Organism: Chrysolina americana; assembly: GCA_958502065.1. Lineage (NCBI taxonomy): Eukaryota > Metazoa > Arthropoda > Insecta > Coleoptera > Chrysomelidae > Chrysolina > Chrysolina americana. The sequence goes on along the minus strand of OY293421.1, from coordinate 49,809,020 downwards.
GGAATAACATAGTTGAACCGAATATTTGAATATGAAAAAAAAATCGTATTGCCTTAACGTAAGAGCAAGTTTTAGTTTCTGGGGGAATTGCATTCCTCACAACATTTAATTTCTCTATAAACGGTTTGATGAAGATGCTAATATACTTATATACGTAGTTTTATCTCCTGAATACGAATCTGAAGAAAATTCTAGGGGGTCTAAAATAATCTTCGATTATGTCTTCCTGAATCTTGACATTCAACCATTTTCAAAAACGAATTTTTCAGTAAAAAATCGCACAAATTATCTTTTTCGTATTTTCGACACTTTTCAGACGCTAATGAGCTCATATTCCACAATTACAAGCACCAAAAACAACCATTTTATATAAAAATTCGACCTTTCTATAATTAAATAAACATAACCTAATAGGGGTAAGTACTTCTTTTTAGTTCGTTTCATTTATACAGTAAATTGGTCACCGCCGACTATTCAAAAGGTATGAGCAAATAAGTTTCCTTTGATAGAAAAAAAATTCCCAATTTTATTAAAAAATTAATAAATGCCAGTCTATTGTGAACCAAATGAAAAAATTCGTAAAATAGTTGGCGACGCATATTCCAAATAGGTTAGGCATCTTTTATTATTCGTGATATAATGAAGGCCGAATTTTTGTGTAAACGGTTGTTTTTGGTATTCGTAAATGTGAAATATGTGTTGATTAGCACTGAAAAAAGTGTTGACAGAAAGAAATAGGCATTTTGTGTGATTTTTTTAATTAAAAATGGTTTTCAAGATTCAGAAAGACATAACTTGAAAACTATAGGTATGAGACCGCCTGGAATTTTCTTCGGATTCTTGTTCATACGTAAGTAACACCACTTTATTTTGTTTCAAGGCAGTGCCCGATAAACTTTTACCTATACCTTCCTCTACTCATTCCGCTACTGGAAGAGGTATAATGGTATATTTTTCAACAAGAGATGTTTTTTTCGTGAGGTTGGAGTTTGTCCACGAACGTATTTCATCTCGATGAGTATGGAAATGCTATTTTTTCGGGGGTAATATAACATCGATCAGCGAATACATTTTTCAATTTCAACGAAAACGATTTTGTTTCAAAATTTATCGAGTTGAATTCGGAGATTTATTATGTTCTGAATAAAACCCGATAAAAGTGTGCTATAGAGTTTCAAATTAATGTAATGAATGATTTCAACAAAGTTGAAATCCAATGGACCTTTAGATTTACAAAAAATGTATTGCAAAACTCAAAGTGGAAAGTTTGAGCCTTATAATATAATCGAAAATGGGACATTGAACGCCTGTGGTGTCACTCAATGAGAAAAAAAAGTATTTTTTGCTTTCACCACACAAGTTTTCAATTTCTGATGCGCATTTCGATAACCATGTCATCTTCATCAGTAGGATCAACTTAACTGCGAGTATTTATGTGTACATTAACAATGTTGTAGTACGGCATCAGTTGACGTTTCCTATTAATAACATATTGTTGTTTCTTGAAAATAATAAACGTTAACATTATTAAATGTACCCAAAAAAAAAATTACATAAAAACTCTCCAACTCGATATATAAAAAAATTAAAATTCCGGCATAATTTAATAATTCATTTACTTATTGACGAAACAAAATTAAAAATTAGCAGCAAAAATAATAACAATTCGATTTCAGTGCCGTCATACGAAAACTGTTACAAGGTCATACGGTTCGACTAAATATCACAATTTATTGATCTAGAGGTCAGTTTTGGGGCCGAGCGACAGGGGTATTGCGGCCAGTTCTGTCCTGAGGCACAAAAATTCTCCACACACGCACATCAGAGTGGCGCAAGCCACGTTCAGGGCCCACCAAGAGAACGTCGTTGGGAAATGTTCATTGTAGAGCCAGCAGATGATGAGGTGGATGAGGTGCCAGGTACAACTGAAGTCCATGCACTGCTTTGTTCGTTCCACGATGTACCATAGTGCCAGAGCGCTAGTGAAACAGAATATTTTATTTGAGTCATAAAATTTTCAAAAGCTGAATTATTCAAACAATTTTCTTATGTACTCCAAAGACATAAGAAGGAAACTTTTGAATATATCAGAATAATTACACTGATAATCATTAATTCTCACATTAGTGTGAAGTTATCCGCAATTTCCTAGCCACAGTTTCTTATTGTTGGTGGAATTGAGGAGTGAACGTCTGCGGTGTTGCCACATCAATCATTTTTACCGATATCTTCTTATTTTTACAGAGATGTTCATAATAATTTTTTTATGTTATTTGCGACAAGAGAGACGGGTCGCATAATTTTATTATCCACGGAATTATTGATATGTGTTATACAGAAAACATCGAACTCTCTGAAATAATTCGATTTATAAAATCATTCGGTAAAACGAGTGCATTTTTTAATGAAAAAACAAATATCGTGACTAACAAATCAGAGAAAATGAGTAACAAAAAGTATTAGGTCGAAACGTGAGAAATCTGACGCCGAATATTTTGACAATGCGATTATGAATTAGGACTAAAACAGAAATTATCCAGTAGAGTTGAATGAATAACCTAATAAGGAGGGTGATACAACAGATCTGTACCAAACCGTAGGGGAGATGAAATCGCAAAAATATTTATAAAAAATAATTTTCTCGATTATTACGGCGCGAGTCACCTCTAAATAACACAGAGGTATTTAAACACATCAATACAAATGCGTACACATAGAAAAATTTCTGTACCAAACCGTAGGGAGATAGAAATGGCAAAAATATTTATGACAAATCATTTTCTCGATTATTACGGCACGAGTCACCTCTAAATAACACAGAGGTATTTAAACACATCAATACAAATGCGTACACATAGCCTCTGTGTTATTTCGAGGTGAGTCGCGCCGTAATAATCGAGAAAATTATTTTTTATGAATATTTTTGCCATTTCCGTCTCCCCTACGGTTTGGTACAGAAATTTTTCTATGTGTACGCATTTGTATTGATGTGTTTAAATACCTCTGTGTTATTTCGAGGTGACTCGCGCCCTAATAATCGAAAAAATTATTTTCATAAATATTTTTGCGATTTCCATCTCCCCTACGGTTTGGTACAGATCCGTAGTATCACCCTCCATATTAGATTATTCATTCAACTCTACTGGATAATTTCTGTATTATTCCTCATTCATAATCGCATTGTCAAAATATTCGGAGTCAGATTTCTCACGTTTCGACATAATACTTTATGTTACTCATTTTCTCTGATTTGTTAGTCACGATATTTGTTTTTTCATTAAAAAATGCACTCGTTTTACCGAATGATTTTATAAATCGAATTATTTCAGAGAGTTCGATGTTTTCTGTATAACACATGTCAATAATTCCGTGGATAATAAAATTATGCGACCCGTCTCTCTTGTCGCAAATAACATAAAAAAATTATTATGAACATCTCTGTAAAAATAAGAAGATATCGGTAAAAATAATTGATGTGGCAACACCGCAGACGTTCACTCCTCAATTCCACCAACAATAAGAAACTGTGGCTAGGAAATTGCGGATAACTTCACACTAATAATTCTCACCCAATTAAGGAATTCAAAACGAAGCTTGAAATAACTATTCTTCCTCCAAAATCACGAATCTGTAGCTCCTGCAATAGCAAAATTAGACATTTTACGACAATCAAATAAGTGCTGATTCTTACATGGTACTCAAATATGTGATCTAACGTCTTTGGCTCTCCAACCAACGAACCCAAAAGGGCCAAAATTAATCCAAGAGAAACATACAATATACACTGTATCGAGACTATTTGGAATATTATTAGCCACGGATCCCACTGGGTATACCGAAACGAACCGCTCAGCTTTTTCATAGTTTAGTAATCACTTCAGTGCACATAATAATGAATCATTTTCGATAAGTTCTCCTGTGGATCTGTTGAGAAAGCTTTGGACTAGTCCGTATAAAGAGGTTGATCTCCTTTTCCTCGAACGAAATTCCGAATTTGTTTATCTTGATTTTATATTTCTTTGGAGCCTTCATCAAATTGTGCTCTGGTTAATCGGTTATTTACTGAACACACGATTTCAATAAAAAAACCAAACCCCTTCACTCAAATGACTCAAATCAAAATAAAACGTCACAATAATACGTTCTTGACACATGACATCTGACAAAGTTCCCGGTCAGCAAGAATTCGTTTCCACAACACTTCCCAATAGGCAATACGCATGAACCAATCAGAACTACTCTGGCCAAGGCGGTATATTTGAATCGATGCTAAGGCGGTATAGTAGTCCCAAGTCAAGGACATAGAACACTATTTTTTGTACAGGATGGTTCAATCGCCCGATTTCATGATCCCGTAAAGTGACGTATCGTGATGCCTCTACATGCATTAGTACAGCTCGATTATTTTATCTTTACCCATGCGTCATCAATTTATGATCGAAGAAATCACACACCCTCTATTGAACATCTCTTTTTAACAACCGCTATGAGCGAATCAAAATTCGTTAACATTTGTCTTCTAAGCTAAGAATTATAGTAAATCTATGTATAGATATACGGAAGCATGCAAAAGGTATCACGGTGACGTCATATGCAGGTTAACATTGCAACATAGGGATTGGACCATTATTTACAAATAGTGTTTTGTCCTTGGTCCCAAGTATATTCCTCAACGTAACCTAAAATTACATTGCAAACCACGCAGGTGCAACTAAACTGGAGTTTTGATTGGTCCATCCTGGGTATGTGGCAATGTGGCTGTGTTTCCTCATCGTTCACAGAACACCTGAACTACACAGAAGTGTCACCTATAGACGGCCCTTTGATCTTATGAGGCCAAATTCTCATGACCTTGATTTAATTTTTAGAATGTATACCGATGTTTCTGGACAGTAAATTCAAACTTTCGGTTGACGTAAATTTTAAATGATCGCCTTTAGACATCGCAATTTTATAGTTTTCGTTAGGAAGAAGATGCTGACTTATGACTTATCCAAATTAACGGATTGGGGCTTTTCATACACAAATTCGAATAAATCAATAATAATTTGATATGGATTAGCCATACATTTTTATTTATTCTTATGAACGTAAATACACATCTCATATTTATTTATATATAGACCAGCAACTCTCGAGTATTTCTAGTTCTCTAGTTCTAGTCTGCCGCCATATTCATATTAATCAAATGACTTTGTGACTTCTTTCATGGCGTATCAAATTACCGATTTGACTATAAGATTTTGAGCAGACTCTACAATGAAATGGTTTTTCACCAGTGTGAGTTCTCTCATGAACTTTCAAATCACCCGTTCGAATAAAAGATTTTGAGCAGATTTTGCAATGCAACAGATTTTCACTAGCGTGCCCTCTCTCATGAACCTTGAAACTATCCATGCGACTGAAAGATTTTGAGCACAATTTGCATTTGAATGGTTTTTCACCAGTGTGACTTATCTCGTGACTTTTCAAAGAAACCATATGACCGAAAGTCTTTGAACATTTTTTGCACTTGAATGGTTTTACGCCAGCGTGACTTCTCACGTGAACTTTTAAATTACCCAGTCGAGTGAAAGATTTCAAACAGATTTCGCATTCAAATTGTTTTTCATCAGCGTGACTTCTCTCATGGACCTTCAAATTATCCATTCGACTGAAGGATTTTGAGCATATTTTGCAACAAAATGGTGTTTCATCAGCGTGGCCCCTCGCATGACGCATGAAATGATCCTTTCGAGTGAAAGATTTCGAGCAGATTTTGCATTGAAATGGTTTTTCACCCGTGTGAGTCCTCTCGTGGATTTTTAAATGACTCTCACAGCTGAAAAGTTTTGAACAGAACTTGCACTGAAATTTACATTTCATATTGCCATTTTTCTTATGAGGCATTGACATTCCCTGAGACACTGCATGCGGGTCCTGTTCTTTGGTAACTCCATCCCCAGCTAGCGAGTCATCCTGAACTACGAGTTGCTGTAATCCAGAATCTGAAAAGAGAACTGATCATAATAAATAAGCTGATGAGTGAAATCTATTATGAGTAGTTGATATTTCCTCAGTTTTAATGAATTGTTAAAATTTTTAACAATATTAGTTTGTGCAAAGAAAACAATTTCCAATAACCTACCTACGATAGGACCAAGAGAAGTTGGTTTCACATCATGAGTCACATGCTGAGCACGTTCATTGTACAATTCAGACTCATTTTGCTTTAGACAGCTACAATCAAATTGGGAACACTTCACACAGAATCTGAAATTTTCACCTGATTCTACCTCTTCACTTTCACATTTGATTTCTTCGAGGAAAATATCAACATATTCCTCATTTTTAGATTGAGCTATGCTAACTTTACTTGTTGATAATTTCTCCCAAGAATTTTCGGCATGATCTAAATCTTCTCGTTTCTGGTTTTTCTTATCAAGTTTTTCATCACACAGCTCTGTTTGAAAAGCTTGATTCAAATCGTTGCAATCTATTTTCCAATTCTCAGAACATTTTATATAATCTGGAAAATCTGACACTTCTGGGTTCAAATCTTCCTTTTTAAATTTTTCTTCATTCAGCTCTTGATAACTGTGGGTAATATAGTCGTCGTGATCCACAAAATCTGTTGCATGTTTGCCAAATTCGTTGAAATTTTCGATTTCGCATGTCTCATGTTTTACAGCATTCGTTTGACAATCTTCATTGAAATCTTTCCAGTCGATGATCCTTTCAACTTGCCCGACTACAAATTTTTCAGAATCCATAATTCCAAATTCCACAGCGAATTTCTATTGCATGTGATTATACTATAATGTAATATTTGTATTAGTAGGGAGTTCGGTTTATTTTTGCATATCAGCTGACAATCTGACAGTTTGATTCAATCTGTGAATCTGTCAAATTCACAGACCTCTTATGAGGTCTGTGGTCAAATTACTCCACCACAAAATAGATGGGTTACAGAAGTGTCACCTTCTATTCCACTGTCTCACATTTGAATGCGCATGCGCGCAATAGGGAAGAAGCATTATTTAATTTTTGGCTTTTCAGTATCAATTAGCATTTAATGAAAATAATTCAGTAAATCCTATTATTTTCCGAAATTTTGAGATTTGAAATTGCTCTTCGATTTAAAACAATTTGACCTTGAGGTCGAATAACTTCTCTCAAAACTAGCGCTCCTTGTGGTTGTTAACGGAATGATAAGTAATTTTGAAAGTTTTACACAGCTTTTAAGAGCCCACGATGAAAGTTTGAACCGTGTGAAGTAACGATACATACATCTGTCAGAGTCGCCAGAGTACGTTTTTAAATGGGATGGGAAGAATCAAAAGAAAGGAAACACAAAATTTCAAATTCTGAGTATGTTACTTAGCTTCTTGGACGATAATGTTCATGTGCAAATAAAAATATTTCAGAACGGGGATACATGCCTGTTCCCTTTTTTCACTCGTTAACCCATAGAATACATAATAAGACTTTTCGGAAATTTACTCATGAAAAATACATCGGCCGATGTATTTTTCACTGTATCTTATATTTCATGCAGGGTGGGTGTTTAAGTTCTGTGGTGGGCACTGGCACCACGCATCTATCTGAATCGGCCTCAAAGACAGTGAAAAATACATAGGAGTTATTTGAAAAACTCAAAAAGCATTACTCTAGCAATGACGAAATCATTACAGGACCAAATGAAATATGTTCTTGTCATAGAAACGTAAGAACAGTCCGTCCTTTAAAAACCCTGCATGGGCACGCATGTATCTGAATCGGCCTTAGGCCTTTTTAAGTTTTTTGCTCGCCTTCTGTAACAATCAGCAACATAGCTGCTCAGACAACGATATTTGACGAAGCTTATCAAATCCTTCATTCAACATCTTCCGAATTACTGCAACAACTGAATTTTAAAGGAGCGTCCATTGCTTCTCATGAACTCGGTTCAAGTCCGAAGTCCTGACGTCATTCGTCGCCAAAGCAAGGTGTTCCGACATCACTATAGTTTTAAATTAAATCTGGAAATATATTATATATATGTATTGTAATTAACTTATCATAATATAATGAATGTAACCTGATCATAAAAAAAAAATTAAATCTGGTACAAGTTTACTCCACTTTCTAGAACCCATATTTTGTTAATAAATCTTGATACCTCTGAATTGAACTCCACCTGACTTTAAAAAGGGGTTTTATTGGAACATAATTTTTCAAGGTCTCTCAGTTCATTTCAGGTTCTACTGTGAGTTAGTTACCCGGTGCTACTCCATGTAGCAACTTGAAAGCGACACATGTGTTCTGTCTTCTGTCACTTTCTGTGCTGTTTTCTGTTCTATGGTACAGTTTGTTTATTTTTATCATGGAATTCAAATAATTCTGAAAATCGTTATTTGTTACTTTGAGTCGTGAATGGAAAAGAGAAAAATTGTGGTAGATACTTATCATTTCGAGGAGAAATCGTGCGGACCACCATGGCAGATGAAACTAGGTTATCAGCAGACGAATATGAAAAACAATATTTCGGTTTCAGCTCAAGCGAGCTTGTCGAAGATTGTACTGTACTAATCTTAAATATCTTTATTTTATTCCCACACCTCTTTCAGATCAAGAACAAGTCAGCAATGTCATTCAAAGGTCTTTGACGGATATTTCTGCGGCTATATCTGAGGTCGAAAGCTCAGAAACAGAAACTCTTAGGCAGAGAATTCAAGATCTGTATGATGCATACCGAGCTAGTGCCAAAGGCCCCTTGGAGCAGTTCGAAGTATGTAGGTATTCTTCCATAAATAAGATTTCTTCTTATTCGTGTTTTTAGTCAGAAGTGAGAAAAATATTTGCTATACCAAAAAATGTCCTGCTTGACGAGGATAAGCTTCGATGCAAGGAGTATTCTGATGAAGACGTCGATCAGTTGAGGAAAGAGATAGCGGAGTTGAAAAGAGAGCTAATACAGGTAGGACCTGAAAAGTGAAATTTGTGTTTTTATTGTTGGTGAAGGGTTTATAACAAATCAGTCGTTTTTTCAGGAGAAAGTTTTTCTAGCAAAATGCAAACAAATAAAAGAAGTAATCAATACCTCAATTACTCCCATATATGATAAAGTTAATGGTCTGATATCCACTGCAAAGAGGGTGACCAAAAATACTGATGAGTCTGTTGAAGACAACCAGAAGAAATTAGTAGAATCACACAAGAAATTTGTTCAGCTCTACTTCAATAACAACAGCAACACCTATGATGAGGATTTCCAAAAAATTAGTATAGAATTCATCATTAAAGAGTAGTGGTTTCATTAAATTTCATTACAGAAAAAGTATGTACAACAAAATATGTTATTAATTACAATTTTATTTACAATGAGCACAAAATGATGAAGTTCTATAAATTTATACAGATCAAGGTATCTAAATTATTGAATTTTACGAGTCTAATACTAGCAAAATGTGCTTTTTACAAATTTGACAATGGTATTATTGATTATATTAAAGAAAATCAAGTAACTGTGAGTTAGTAACAATGAATTCTTTTGATTTAATGTTTTGTGATCTGAAAAAATTGAGTTTATTATATTTGTAAATGAAAGATTCATCGATTCAATAATTCTTTCCTTACTACATTGACATTTCCTTCCCTGTCAGTTTCGCCTTTTTGACTCTAATGCTTACTAAACTTCAACATTCCTTGAATGAAAGTAATTATGCAGTTTCTTTCATTAAACTACAGAACTGTTTTCAAAAATAGTCTGATAATAACAATTTATTTACCATTTATGGCACAATGAGTTGTATAGAAAGTTATATAAAACACAAGAATACACTACCGTTTTTAGTATAATAAAACCATATACAGGGCGGTACAAAAATATAAGTCTGGTTGCCTTAGTTCTATGACGAATAGAAAAATTTAGGTAGTTTGGTCTCCTAAACAAAAAATCCAAATGAAACTTTGGCGATCTTGAGTAATTTCGGAGATATGGGACTATTTTTGAGTGATGGCTGGCATTTTCTAGCACACATTGCAATCAAAATTCTTCCTTCTTATCAATAGCAGAAAGTAAACACCCTAATTGACCTCTTTCACACTTTTTCTTCATTGAAAACGGCACTTTCTAGGAAAAAACTTCATCCTTTTATAAACTACAAACAACAAATCTAGGCAATAGAGTTAGTGAATTTTATTCATGTTAAGTTGGTAACTGGGGAAAAACGAGAGTGAATAATTTCCTATTCATGTTGAAGTTAAATGGTTCAAAAAGTTGGCCACGCAAAGATAAATGTTACTTATCTGACATGAATGAATTGACTCCCCATTTTGCTAGAATTTGTTGTTTTTCATGTTTTTGAAAGAAGGTTGAATTTTTTGATAAACAATGCTGTTTTTAATAAAAAAAATAGTGTAAATAGGGTGAGTTAGGGTGTCTACACTGTGCTAGTGTGAAGAAGGAAGAATTTTCAGTGTTTTTTCCGCGGTAGAAATGTGTCCTAAAAAAATGCTAGTCAATTCGCCCACATCTCCGAAATTACTTGAGACCGCCGAAAAATCACCAGTTCATACAATAGATTTCAGATATCTACCAGATGATTTTGATTCCACAGTTTGTGGGAGCCCAGTATGGAAAATAAAACTAAGATGTGAAAATAAAAAAATTTATTTAACTCATTCACCTACACTTAATCTGACTCAATTTCCAGCTCTTCCTCGATATCTTCCGTTTCGAGCTCTTTATCCCAGTCTTTCATCTTGGCCCCCATCATGAAATCTTCCTTCAAGACGCTCCACGTCGAATCTTTTTCCGCGGTCTTTTCTTTTTTAGTTCCCAGCGATTCGTCAACCCTGTGCGATTTCTCGCCCATGAGGACATCCAAAAATGCTCGCTTGTCGATGTTTTTCAAAACTTTTTCTTTCCTCACTTCTAAGGGACCGGCCTCTTGCAGTTTTTTGTTGATGTCTTTCTGCTGGTTTCCCACTGCATTGAACAAGTGGACAACGCCTTTGGTGGCTATCTTCTGCAAGAGCCGTTCTCTATCTTTTTCCAAGATGTTTGGCTTTACTCGTACTTTAGGCAACTCCCTCCTCTACAAAAAAGGAATAAGTGTACTCAATATCTGCTAGAAAAATAGTAAACACCAATAATTTATCAAGCTATGAAATATACTCAGGAATTCAGGTTCTATATGACAACATTATGTAACTAACCTTTTTTTTTGGTGGTTCTGAAGATGTAGTTTTATTGTCCTCAATAACTTGCTCTTTGACCTCCCCATCAGGCGTTTGCACTTCAAATCCTGCAGGTAAAGTTTTCACTTTCTTCAAATCAGTCAATTTCTTTGCTTTAGACAAGACTAATGATTTTCCTTTAGGTTTCGATTTCAGAATTTTGGATATGGCGTCTGCCCAACCTGCATTTGCTACTTCATTTGTATCGCCGTCAGATTCTTCAGAGGAATTATGTGACTTTTCACTACTATCTTCTACGTTAGATTCTTCATTTGAATGGGAACCATCGTCTTCTATGTCTGATCCTTGATCTATATGGGATAACAGAGAATAAAAGTTATTTCACAAGCCAGTTTAAACAAATAACCATTCATTCATAAGGGGGTTGGTTTGTTAACGATACACAGACATACCTGATGATTCTGAGTGAACGGTTATCAATTTCGTAGCCGTCATAGTGATGAATGAGTCCTGACAAGGCCCTGAACTAAATTATAATCATAATTCGGAGGAAACATGCAATTTTTGAGCTTGGCCCTTTGGGGTTAATTTGTTAGGTTAGGATGTAGTATCTTATTCTCCTTATTTTATGTTCGCATGGTACTCAGTTTTGCCAACACATTCAAAGGGTGGAATTCCGTGTACCATAGAATTCTTTGCATCGAATAAGTGAGATGGCATTATAGTTGAATTCATGGGAGAGACAGAGACAAAACTGTACACGGAATCTCTCCCTACGAGCTGGCTAAATATTTTGAACGGAGGCAAAAACCATATATTCTCTCCAAGGTCATTCGGTTTGCCACCGGATAGTGTCATTTCTGTAACCTTTCGTATTCTGTGCTATGACAAGCTTAACCACAGAACACCAAAACAAAATATATGTTCAAGTTGACTTGCACTGGCCAAATGCACCAGATGAGAGCAACAGCCACAAAACCTGAACCTGAACCTCACGAATTTGTAATTAGGGGGCCCCCAATGCGTAAGTTGGGTGAGCCTGATCATCAGATATTTCCAAAAGCTGATCACTTGAAATGTATCTCAGCCGAAAGTTTGAAGTTGCTGCTCAAAAACGACATTATACAAGCCAAATTTTAAATCAAGGGCATGAAAATTTGACCCCAAAAGATCAAAGGGCCGCCTTCCAGTGACATTTCTGTGTAGTTTAGGTATTCTGTGGCTTTAGTCTTTGTTGCTAGGCAACGTTTTCAAATTGTTGATGTAAACAATAATGAAAACCGAACCTCAAAATCTTTGTAGTTTTAAATTCGAAAATGAATAATTACAAACTATTGGGCCGGGCTGGTGAGGGAGCCCACGGTTTCGTTTTCAAAGGAAAAGACTTGAGAAATAAATCTTTAGTGGCGCTCAAAAAAATCACTGTAAACCCTAACGTGGGCATCCCGAAAAATGTGATGAGAGAAATATGTGCCTTACGAGTACTCAAATACAAAAATGTACGAAATAACATCATTTATTCTTATATAACGTTAAATAATGTTGAATTTCTGGGTTTTGCAGATAGTTAAACTGTTCGAGGTCAGCTGCGTAGGAAGTTCCGTAGTTCTTGTTATGGAATATCTACCTTGGTCTCTCGCTGATCTGCTCAAAAACAGAGAACTCGATTTAACCCTGCCCCAAGTCAAAACCTATATGAAAATGGTACTGAACGGGGTGAACTTCATGCACCAGAATCATATCATGCATAGGGTATGAGGATGTTAGTATTACTATAGCTAGATTCATTACTCAGCATTCTTACCAAACTCTTTCTTTTTTTTATTGATATTTTATTGTTGGAGTTGAAGGAACTACTGGGTCTTACGTTTAGAACTACTGCGATAGTTTGGTCTCTGGAACTACTTCTTTAGTAGAACTACTGCTTCTCTATCTTTTGAAATGATACCAGTTTGACCTAGTATTTACTTTACTTCAGGACCGTTCCTAGCTTTTTGGCCGCCCTCGTGCAAATGTTGATAAACCTCTATAAAGAAAAATAATAATAACAAAAATGATGCATGAGTTCGAACAAGGTTCGAAAAGTTCTCGGAGTTTCAAATAAATGAAACGAATAATTTTTAAGTTGAAATCTCCTCTCTACACAAAGTCGAAAATTTGAGGCAATTTATCTGTCAGAAAACCACTTTCTTCCCTCCACAAACATTGAATTATTTATATCTGTCACGCACACACATTTGTATTTGAAGAAAATGTACATATTTAACGTAGCACACATATTTGAATGTCAATTAGATGTCCTGAATCTGAAATTTACCGACCGTTGCAGGATTTGAAACCGGCAAATTTGCTTATCAGCCATAAAGGCGTACTGAAAATCGCTGATTTCGGCCTAGCAAGGATCTACGACGCCGAAAAATCTAGACTGTATTCACACCAAGTAGCCACGAGGTGGTACAGATCTCCTGAACTTCTTTATGGATCCAGAACCTACACTCTTTCCGTGGATTTGTGGTCAGTCGGGTGCATACTGGGCGAGATGATAAGCAGACAACCTCTCTTTCCGGTAATTATTGTTCTAACAGATATCCAGGGGCGGCGCGTGTGGGTTAGAAAAGTGGGGGGTATTCAAAAAGTATATTAATTATTTATTTTCTCGTAATGAGGGTTAGTAGGAAGTTGTAAAAGGCCCACATCAATTTTATTTTTCAAATTCCGAATTAGTAAATCGACTTCAACCCACATTTTGATGACTCGGAGTTCTATAATTCCGAATTTGTATCTTGGAATTTCATGATTTTGTTGGAATTTCGATTTACTAACTGATTTTATAATTACGAGAAGTATCTCAGAATTGCCAAGTCCGGAATTCCGACATTCCTAAGTAAGAGTTAGTAAGTTGGAATTCCGAGAAACCACGTCGGGATTATGGAATTCCGAGTTACCGAGTTGGAATTCCGAGATACCAAGTCGGAATCATAAAATTCCGAGTCAGTAAGTCCAGAATTCCAAGATACTGTATAGGAATTATGGAATTCCGAGTTACCAAGTGAAAATTACGAGATACTAGGTCGGAATCATTAAGTTATTCCGAGTTATTGAATTCAGAATTCCGAGATATCAAGTCGGAATTATGAAAATCCGAGTTACCAAGTCGGATACCAAGTCGTAATCATTGAATTCCGGGTTAGTAAGTCCAGAATCCCGAGATACTGTGTCGGAATTATAGAATTCCGAGTTACCAAGTCGGAATTCCGAGATACAAGTCGGAATCATAAAGTTCCGAGTTAGTAAATCCAGAATTCCGAGATACCAGGTCGGAATCATAAAATTCCGAGATACCAAGTCAAAATTATGGAGTTCCGAGTTAACAAATCGGAATTCCGAGATACTATAAGTCGGAATCATAAAATTCCGAGTTAGTAAATCCAAAATTATGGAGTTCCGAGTTAACAAATCGGAATTCCGAGATACTATAAGTCGGAATCATAAAATTCCGAGTTAGTAAATCCAGAACTCCGAGATACCAAGTCAAAATTATGGAATTCCGAGTTAACAAATCTGAATTCCGAGATACTAAGTTGGAAACATAAAATTCCGAGTAAGTGAGCCCAGAATACCGAGATACTAAGTCGGAATTCCGAGATACCAAGTCGGAATTATGAAATTTTCAGTTAGTACATAAGTTCAGAATTCCGAGATACCAATATCCCAGTAAATATAAAAACATAACTTAAACATAACTGTTATATCACATTGTGACTTGGTGATGTTATTCAGAGATATGCTTGATGTTACAGATTCGTTGCGTCCATATGCCCTTGTGCCTCTTTCAAATATTACAATGTAATGTTAATTACTTAACATTACATAAATGTATCATATTTTGCGTAACTTAAATGTGACTTTATTACATACATATAATGTTACTCAAAACATCTATGCAACATTTGTAAAATGTAACATTGTAACATCAGGGTGGAGCATATATACTCATGGTTTACCAACACTTTTTTCTATATTTATAGGTATATTTCGGGAATTTCAGTAGGCACTTTTCAGTAGATGAATAAAAACAATAGCAATTAACAAAGTTATTCATCTACCAGAGTGGCGATTGAAATTCCAGAAATACAACTTTAAGTGTAGAAAAATAAGTGTTGGTAAACAATGAGTATAAGCTCCACCCTGTATACTAAGAAATAAAATATGTATATAAGGGGGTAATGATGTAAAACATACCAATCAATCAAAAAACTTTTTTGTCAATGATTAAAATCTCATGGATAAAGCGTTATAAAACAAGATAGTTAGTTTCATCATTGACAATTAAATTCAAATTAGTAGTATAAAAAATATAATCTTGAATTACTATGAACAGATCAAAGTACCTAAGTCGGAATTATGGAATTCCGAGTTAACAAATCGGAAATTCCGAGATACTAAGTTGGAAATATAAAATTCCGAGTTAGTGAGCCCAGAATACCGAGATACTAAGTCGAAATTATGAAATTCCGAGTTACCAAGTCGGAATTCCGAGATACCAAGTCAGAATTATGAAATTTTCAGTTAGTACGTAAGTTCAGAATTCCGAGATACCAAGTCGGATTTATGGAATTTCGGGTTACCAAATCGTAATCATAAAATTCCTAGTTAGTGAGTCCAGAATTCCGAGATACTAAGTCAAAACCATGGAATTCCGAGTTATCAAGTGGAATATCGAGATACCAAGTCGGATAATTCCGAGTAAGTCGAAACTCCAAGATACTTAGTCGTATTTCCGAGAAATCTATTCCGAGTTAGTAAGTCGGAATTCCGAGATATTAAAGTCGGAGTTCTGAGTTACGAAGTCGGAATATCAAGATACCAAGTCGGAATTATAAGATTCCGAGTTAGTAATTCAGAATTCTGAGATACAAAATCGGAGAAACCAAGTCGGAATTCCGAGATACTAAGTCTTAATAATAAAATTCCGAATAAGTCGGAATTCCGGGATACGATGTCAGACTCATCAAACTACTAAGTCGGAATATTAATAATAATAATAATTTCCAAATTCCTGGATGCAAGTCGGAATTTGAAAATAAAATTGATGTTGTGGCCATCCTAAGCCTTCGTAGGTTAGATTGTAATAAATAAAACATCCATTTTGTCCAAAAAGTGAGGGAAGAGGTGCTATATGGCCCCCCGAGCAACCGCCCGACGCGCCGCCCTGCAGATATCGATAAGTATGTTCAATTTTCAATTCGTAAGTTGCTTTAATTGCAGGGAGAAACAGACATCGAACAGTTGGCGATCGTTTTAGCTACTTTGGGCACTCCCAACGAGAAAACCTGGCCAGGTCTGACTCAGTTACCGGATTACAACAAGATAGCGTTTTCACCGAACGTCGCTAAAAGCTGGAGCATAATATTGCCCACAGCAGATGACGCCACCTTACAGCTGATAAGCAAGATATTGATATACGATGGGAATAGAAGATTGAGCGCTAAACAGGTAAACAGCTAGAAGCTAATCTCTCAATAGTTAATACGTAACGTTTGCTGTTTGCTAGCGTTGAAGATCCAACAACAAATTACTCTAAAAAAGTCCCAAGGGAAAAATCATGAAAAATTCATAATAACCAGATCTACTTGTAATTTGCACTAAATACGCAAAATTTCATGCAGATTCCAAAAATAAATGCGAATTTCAAGTTGATTAAAGAATAAAAGTAATCAGTCGATAAAAATCCTAAGGGGTAGACCCCTAAAAATCATGAAATTGCAGACGTTCCGTAAAAATCCTATGAAATGTTTAATTAACTTCAAATCGACTTCAAATTCGATGTGCACGTTTGAAAAAAGTTGAATTTTTTGAAAATCAGTAAAGATATTATGAAAGATGATAGTGAAGAGGAATGACCCCTCTCACAACTCCAGATGAACTTTTCAACTTGAGAACGGTTAAAAATTGAGCATTTTTGCGAAAGGCAGTCGATTCAGAGTGATGTAATTATTATACTCTGTAAATTTCAAGTTGACTGAAGAACCAAACGTAATTACTCGAAAAAAGTCCCAAGGGGTAGACCCCTAAAAATCATGAAAAATACATAATGATCAGATCTACCCGTAATATTTGCACTAAATACGCAAAATTTCATGCAGATTCCAAAACAATATGTGAATTTCAAGTTGATTGAAGGATAAAAGTAATCACTCGAAAAAAGTCCCAAGGGGTAAACCCCTAAAAATCATGAAATTGCAGACGTCCGTGAATATCCTATTAAATATTTCATCGACTTGAAATCGACTTCAAATTTCGTGTACACATTTGGAAAAGGTCGAGTTTTTTGAAAATCAATAAAAAAATTATAAAAAAGAATGTTGAAGGGGAATGGCCCCTCTGGCAACTCCAGATGAACTTTTCAACTCGAGAACGGTAGAAAATAGAGAATTTCTGCGAACGGCAGTCGATTCAGAGTTATTTAATTACCATATATTAGCAAATGTATTTTGATAAGCTGATTCCAAATCTGACAACAAAAATTAATTTCTATGGACGTTCTCGCTCTCAGCTCTGTGTATTTATTTGTAGGCCCTGCAACAAAGGTTTTTTAGAGAAAAACCTTTTCCATGTAAGCTCTCTGAAATGCCAAGACTTGAAGAAGCAAAAGCTGAAGACACTTCTTGGGATTTTCACGATTTTGAAGAGTTTTTCGGACGAATGAATTGTTGATGCTCAAAATTTCAGGGTAACACCCATACAGGAGTAAATCGTGGATGTACGTTGTTAAAAAAATTTTAAAGCACTTTCAGTGACATTTGGCATAAACTTCTAATCGTGATTTTACAAAATGTCCATAGATCTGGGAGCAGATCCCACTTCTGGATATTCGCAAGTAGGTATAATTGAGTAACACCCTGTATATTTTGCCAATAGAGAAGGATGAATTGCAGTTTATAGTAAACTTTAATAAAATAAATAATCCGTGCAGAAAAAAAAATGTTTGTACTGTTACATTGGATTGAATAAAGCAAAAACGAAAAGTTACTCAATTTTTTTATTTAAAAATAACCCATACATCGGTTGGCTCTAACAAGATATAAATTATTTAATATTTTAGGGCAGCAATCCAGCAGTGACAGGATATTCATCAATATGTCATCTAGTAGAAAAGTACACAATATTACCTAACCGGACAAATTTATTTGGCAAAAAATTAGGATATGGTCCCCACCTTGAGAAATTTACATGATAATACTGATCTCTATCAGACAAAAGTATGTAAGGTTTTTTAACTTTGGGTAGGTTTTCAATGAATTATTTTCTTGAATATCAAAAGGAATTGAAAAATTTGAAGTTATGTATTTGCCAAAGTTTGCCCGGTTTGGATAAAAATTAATAACAAATCGGGTAGATTATTGAATTTACGAAATATGATGGCAAAAATCATAAACTAAGTCAATGATGAAACCTTCGTACGGTCGAGTGTACATTATTGCACTTTCCTTAAACCGTACAGGGATAGACGCAATAATAAGAATAATACTTAATGGGAATATTAGGTTAAGGACACCTTGCCAAACAAGCCTGAGATCTTTTGAAAACGTTTACATTAATCCCCTCCCCAAGCATTTGTGGGTTTGCCAAGGTGTGTGAAAGATGAGCAAATCATTTAATGCCTCAGGTATACAAGGTACCAACAACTTAGTGCAAATTCGAATCATGTAAGGGGAAGAAATTTTGTAACCCATTCACAGTGTTTTCTATTTTTTGTTTCACGGAAAAAGTGGTCATAAAAAGTTTTGCAAGTTCTAGAACAGGCAGATCTTTTTATGAAGAATTACTTTTTTCTTTCCATATTATGTATCAAGTGTAGTTTGTGTTGTCATATTGGCAAAAAATGATTAACAAATCTGGTCAAGAATAGATAATTCTCTCAATTTATATGTTTATAAAATTGTTTATAATATACACGTGCGAACAAATTTATCTTAACTATAAAGACAATTAGACATCCATCTTGATATTTACAATTCTTATCAATAGTTGTGAAATACATTCAATGGTTTTAGTCGAGCTTCATATTTGGATGGCCGAAATTTTAATTTCAGAGCTATCTCGGCGCTACCTTACATGATAATCTGATAACTTCAAAAAGCCACAGTGAAATTCTAGTTCAGGGAGGGAATTTCCATTCAATGCTCGAATTGTAGGTCGTTTTACTTGCACAGCTAACCACAATAGGCCTAACTTCAGTTCGGTTGTTAAATAGAGAAAAGACATATCAAGATGTACAAAACAAAAGATAAAAATAGGATAAAAGTATTACTTAATAATTCTACTCAATAGAAAAATTATGAAAAACGATATAATATAGTAGTAGAAAGTATGAAAAGCTCACCGCAAAAATCAATTTCGCAATCTAGAAGGAAACAGTGATTTGGTGTGATAATGAATCGAAAACAAGCGCATTCACACAATTATGCTAAATTGGCTATCCCTGCTCTCAGAAAACTTAACAAGATCGGACCAATATTTACAAAAACATCCCTAAGCAACAAGAAGGCGCAGAATAGCCGTCCTCTCATCAAAACCCAGCGAGGAATCACTGCGTTTTGAGTTCTTTACCGATGCTGTAGGACACGATCTTGTTCCAGTCGATTTTCGTCCGGGTCACGGGCAGCAGTCTCCGCAGAGCCTTGAAAGTAGTGTCCGACATCGTCTGGTAGTTCTCGGATATCGCCGTCTGATACAAATTTTCCGCAGCTTCGATGACCTGGACGATTTCTTTCGCGGTCTGAGCCTCGCTGGATACCAACACGGACTCTTTGATCTCCTTCGTGCTGACCAACTGGACGTTCCCCTCCTCGTAGTAGTGCACCTGCACCTTCAGCACGCCCCTGACCTCGGCGATGGACCCGCCGTTCAGCGAAATCGACCACTGCGACCGCCATCTGCCGTTCCAGAAGTTCTTCGGTTGGAACTGGTGGTCTTCGATGCACGCCGTCAAGACCACGGCCCCCCCTTGACTTCTGCCCACTACACTGCACACGCCGTCTTTGTAGTGGTTTCTCGTGTACTGCATGAACTCCGCGTCGAGGGCCGCCCGCCAGGGCTCCGCCGTGGGGTCGGGGGTGTACGTTTGGTAGTCCGAAGCTTCTTTTCGCAGGTGATCGTACTTGAAGCTTTGCTTGCTTCGCGGGTCGAAGAACCTGTTGTTTCCCTGGTCGTTGTATTCCGTGATGAGCACCAATCCATCGGAGTTTTCTATTTTCACAGGGGTCAGTTGGTCTTTGTTGTAATGGGCGAATGCCCCGCTCGCGCCATCCTTCAGCAGGTCGTCGTCGTTGAGCAACTTCCGTACGTCGTTGAAAACTTCATTGAATTCACCGGGCGGCGAATGTAGGATGAAATCCGATACTATTTTGACTTTTTCTTGGTCTGTAATAACATCTTCACCATCAGACGCCATATTTAGGTTGGGTTATTAGCTTGTCACTTTTGGTGATGTCACGAAAGTCGCAAGTCAATACTGTCAAATGTCACCGCCGTCCAAAACAACATACAATGTTGCCACAAATTAAAAAAAGTGTAACCACGAGATTGAAATCGGAGTTGAAGAATACGCAAGTAGAGTAAAACTACAACACTACGACATTCCGAACAAACTGTATAGTATCATATGCTATATAAAATTTCCTATTTTTCATACAGCACAGAATTTCCAAATCGACTAACCGGCCAAGCCGTAGAATTACAGAAAACAGAGGTGAGATTCTGTGTTCCATGGAATTCTATGTAATCTATGTACATAATCGACATTTATGTCTCTTTCTACCCCATGGATTCAACGATTATGACATCTCAATTACCTTGTATGATTCGGTAGCTTATGTTTCTCCGTAGATGCTCAATGTGCGACCACATGGCAATATAATTATGTTAATGTTTGTTTTATAGTCAATAGAGATTTCTAATGGCTTTGGACACCCTAATAAAAAGAGACGAAAGTTCTTAATTTTTCCGTCCTTGTTGCCAGGGAATGTACTCTGTGATTGGTTACTATAAGATCAGATAAATGTCATTTTCAACTGTAGCTGTCATGTCATCCAAACTAACCGCCATTATGGTAACCAATCACAGAGCGCGCCCCTGGCAACAAGGATGGAAAAATTAAGAACTTTCGTCTCTTTTTATTTGGGTTTCCAAATCCATTAGAAATCTCTATTCCACGTGAGTTTTCGATTGGAACGAGAAAATCGCGGTCGTGGTGAGTGCGAGTGGAACACACCCCATATTTGCCATTGTCATGCGACGATACCAACTACCCAGGGTTCTCAACTAGTAAAAACCAAATCTGCAATTCCTTGAAGTGATAGTAGTGAGGAAGTAAAAGTTAAAGTATCAAGCCGTCAGCAAATCTTTTTGGAATCTTGAAAACATTTAAAAAGTACGAAATAAATGGTTCATATCCGTTGAAACTTCGTATATTTCCTGTAGATGTCGAGTTGGCCAATATGCGATTTGCAAAAATAATCGATAGCATGACAAACATTGAAGACCCGGCCCTAAGGTTCTGTCGTCTGCTACGAAATGTAGTGTAATCTAATGTCATTTATACCCACATTTTGAATGGAGTTTAGCTGAATGCAGTTAATACAAAAGAACGTGTTAATCCAATCAGCAAACGATTACTCCCATCGAGTGTGAAGTTCACCGAGTGTGAGAAGTACTACACTTTGATGCAAACGAATGAAACTCATAAGTTCTTTCGGCATATGGCAATGTAGCACTTTCCTACACTCGGTGTAATTATTACTCGAATTGAATAATCGATTTCCGATTGAATTGATATACTGCTTTGTCCACTGCACAGAACTGCATTCGAATCAAAATATAGTGTAAATTACTTTACACTGCGTAACACACGAAAGTACCCTTCAGCGAAAACGTAAAACATTCCGTAATGTCAAAATTGTCAAGTCCCTCATTTTCATGTGTCATGTCATTAGTCATTTAATTCGGTGTTTTTTATGATGTAGGAGAAGTCATAACAAATGCAAATTGAAAATAAATCGTTTCTTAATGGATTTCGACTTGAAAGTGAGCAAATGTTCGGAATTCAATGGCTATTTTCGAGCGACAAACATCTAATAAAGTTTTACTAGACGACACGGAACCCCTAACATGTACGATTGAAAATTGGAAAATCGTCGATGGACACACAGTATGTTTATGCAGGTTTCCGTCGCTAATTGGGTAATTATACGTAATTTCCAGGAATTCATCGTGAGAGTTTACAGAGGACCATTTTCGGATCAGACGTGGAGAATCAACAGGAGATACAATGACTTCTTCAAATTGCACAATGCTCTTCAAATTTCGGGATTTCCTCTCGAGCTTCCTCCAAAGAAACTTATCGGTAACATGGAGCCCCGTTTTATTAGTGAAAGACAACAAGGCTTGCAGGTACGTTCATCTCGATTTCTGTTTCCAAAAAGCTTCAGTAAAACAGTTTTTCTCATACTGTACATAAGAGATTACTCAGGAATATCTATCCATTCTTGCTATTTGTTTGAAAAGTCATGAGGTATTCATTTCAAGTGTAAGAAAAAATAATCATAATCATTAGCTTATAAATATTTTGAAATTCTCAATTTTATTCTGGGATTACTGATAATCTTTGACCTGATGGCTTGTTTATACCTGGTTGTTATCAAAAATGTTCATTAAATTATTTTCGCTTTGTCAACTTGATTCAAAACATCAGATTTGCGCATATTCAAAAGTTCCATTCACTATTTTCAGAAATATTTAGACAGCGTATTCATGAATCCGATTTTGGTATCTTCCCTACCAGCCCGGTCATTTGTTGATCCGGCTAACTACTGCCAACCATTTGGGGGTGAGTCAATTTGGAAATTCTTCCTTTTCAAACCATATATATATGTGTGTGTGTGTGTGTGTTTGTTTGTTTACGAACAGAACAATGACTTTGGTATGCCTCAAGGAAGCATTCATATCAGTGACATACATATTCATCATAATTGTTATCCTAGTATCTATAATGATCTTTTTACCTACCCATATTACCAAGAAAATGTTCAAAACAAACACTTCAATTAATTTATTGTTTATGAATCATTTCTAATATTTGACCTGGGTAAAATGTCTCGAAGCAAATAAAATCCTTGGAATCATTACATGGAAATGCATCAGTTTTCTGAATGCTAATGCCAAAGTACCAGACTCTTAGTCAAACCCAAATTGGAATACTGCCTAAAAACGCAGTATTGACACTACACTAAAAATAGACATGCCATTTCTTAGGTATCAATTTCTGTTTAATAAATCATTTGAAGGTATTGTATAAAGAAAAAAATAGAAATGGTATCCACCACTTCTACAACCTCTGTTAGCTGTTATTGCATAATCATCAAGTTGAATAACAATAACTTATATACAGAGAGCTTCATGTCCACGGCAGGAGAAATGGTCATATGAATCCATATGTTTGTGAGAAAAAGGAACCGAACTGATGTTACAAGTATATAAGAATAATAATTTGATCTTCAGAAATTTTTTCTAAGCTATTCCTAACCTGAAAATATAATTGGGAAATAGAAACATCGTCTGCGTATATTGCGCGTCGTCCACGTATATTGCCGTGTCGTCAGCGTATATTGCCGTGTCGTCCGCGTATATTGCCGTGTCGTCCGCGTATATTGCCCGTAGTCCCCGTCGTTCCGCGTATATTGCCGTGTCGTCCGCCTATATTGCCGTGTCGTCAGCGTATATTACCGTGTCGTCAGCGTATATTACCGTGTAGTCCGTGTATATTGCCGTGTCGTCCGCGTAGATTGCCAAAATCTCGATATCTGTTGGACTCCTCTTTTTTCATTACGGAGCTGGTGTCCCTCACTTTAACCCTGAAGGCCATGTCGACCAGGGGTGGTATTCAGTGTACCATAGAATTCTATAGTCGATGGTTATGTATCTTTCTCTCCCATGATTTCAACCATAATGTCATCTCACTTATTGTGTCGACTATAGAATTCTATGGTACTTACACGGAATCCCACCCCAGGTATGAATCTAAATTTTTTACCACATGGCAGGCATGTCTTGTTGATACTCTTCGTCCAGACAATGTTAAACGCCTTTTTTATATCCAGCAGGGCCATTACCGTGTTAAGCTTCAGATTAAAGACCTTCTGCACCCCGTGGACAATCCTGGTCACCTGGGAGGTCGTTGAGTGCCCTCCCCGGAAGCTAAACTGCTCCACCGGCATGAGTTTGAGCTCTTTCTCGAGATACTTCAATCTCTTCAGCTGGATTCTGTCTACCATTTTGGCCACCGCAGTGAACTGAGTGAACAATGAGACTAGTGAGATTGGGCGGTAGCTCCCGATCTCCGTGTCTGGTGGATTTCAGGTTCGGTGATTAACATTTTTTTAAGAAAAATGAAATAATAAATAAAAAAAATTAGCACCTTACCGAACGTATCAATACGCTTGCCTAGACACCTGAATTAACCTCAAAATTATCTGGTGATTAGCTCTGTGTTTGCCGGATTTACTTCGATTTTGTTTTTCACCATTTACTTCTTGTGCGGTTTCATAAGTGACACGCTTGTAAGCGTAGATTGCCATTTCATCCGCGTATATTGCTGTGTCATCCGCATATATTGCTGTGTCGTCCGCGTATATTGCCGTGTGGTCCGCGTATATTGCCGTGTCGTCCGCGTATATTGCCGTGTCGTCTGCGTAGAATGCCATGTCGTCTACGTAAATTGCCGCGTCGTCTGCGTATATTGCCGTGTCATCTGCGTATATTGACGTGTCGCCTGTTTATATTGTCGTAATTTTGTTCAGACGGTGTCAAAAAGCTTCCTATCAAAAGCCTTTATTAACCCCGTGGACAATCCTGGAACTACTTCGCGAGCTCTCCTCGAGATCTTACAATCTCTTTAACAGAATCCTGTCCACCACCTTGGCTAGCGCACTGAGCAGCGAGATTGAGCATGTCCGATTTTCTCGGTTTTAGGATATGTATTGTGGATTTCAGGGTCGGTAAATGTAAGAATTTATGCAATAAATTTTAATGAAAGCTTGTCCTCAGTCTGTTTTATTAACTTTTGTTAATGCTGATTTCTATTTTATAAGTGAGATAGCACTTACTATAAACCTGATTAATATGCAGTTACTCAAAAAATATCGCCAACTCAATATTGTCATTTCAAATTCATCATTCGTTTTGTCGATTCAGAGCTGGCATTGCAGCACGTATCTCTAGCACTTCGAGGCGAGGTAGGATGGGAAGTCGTAGGACCGATAAACGATATCGGTTGGCGTTTGAGGAAGCACTACTATCAACTGAAGTGCAAATCGATGCCGAAAGAGGAACTTTTTGGCAGTTGGACTGACTACGGACCTGACAAACATCTCGACGATAGAGAAATGCATGCGGTTTTCAAGAGCTTGGCGCAACTACAGGTTGGTATTGGCTCATCGGCATATTGATATAAATTTTATTTCAAACAGATATACACCCGATTACAGGAAATAGATGGTTATACAGGGTGGGTGGACCATCGAAAAGGAACACATTTTGACGCAAAAAGCATAGGGAAACCTTCATCCCAAAAATGTTTCCGAATAGGAATGGGGTGTAGTACCTTTGTACCACAATATCAAACTTTCTGTTGATTCTTTGACTTCAAAATAAGTATAATTTTAGTTGTAAAAATTTGATTTTTTTAAGTTTCAAACTTTTTCCATAAAAAATCGTCATGACATCTCATCATAATACATTCTAGATCTTACTTCCATGATACTGAGCGAAGTGTGCGTTCCAGCGCGCCACAGGGGGGTCAAGTGATACCTCATTAGAAGTGGCTTTTCATTCCCTATTCAGTGCTGTGTAGTTTTTGAAAAATCGATCCTCTCTTTTAGAAAATATGGAGCTTTGAAACTCCGACATTAACTTGTGACAATAAATGCAAAAATCGATTCAATTGTACTCTACTTATTTATCAGTCAAGTGAAAGCTCGAATTGCTGTCTGCCAACCTGCATACAGTGGTACAAGTTATTTTAAAACCGTTGTCGTACATTCTGGAGCATTTGCGGAGTCACTTCGCGACATACGTTAATAATTCTTCTTTGCAACTCTTCTAATGTGTCTGGCGGTGTTTTATAAACAATGCTTTGTATGTGACCCCACAAAAAAATCCAAAGGACCTACGTCGGGTGACCGAGGTGGCCATTCTATTGGGTCCCGTCGTCCTATCCATCGTCCTGGAAACATGTCATTTGAATAATCGCGCATATTTTGGGAGAAATGCGGAGGAGCTCCGTCTTGTTGGAAAATCAGTTCCTGTTCATTGTATGCGGGATCGTTCTCAATGATATTCGTTAGAGCTGGGTCCATGGCATTTTGTAGTAAATCCAAGTACATATCGCCTTTTAAATTTCCAAGAAGGAAGAAATGTCCTGCAATGGAATTTCCAAAAACACCAGCCCACACATTTAACTTCTGGGGGTGTTGCGTGTGTGACTCGTGTGGAATATCCTTGGATTGGTGTCGGCACAGTAACGGCAATTGTGGTGAGTCACTAAACCATTTAGGTAGAAGGTACACTCGTCCGACACACATTTAATGGGAAATTACCATTGTTTAACACTCGCTCACTCATAACTTCGCAAAATTGCAAGCGACGATAAAAGCGGTCGATTGTCTTGTTCTTAGCGTACTATCTTCTGCAATTTGCCCCAATTCTGCCGTAGGTTCATTTAGTATTCGATTTTCAAGCTGCCTCTTTTTGTTATGAACTGAATTTGTTTTGTGAAATATTGTCACCAATTCGCGAACAATTTTTCCAGAGGTATGTTTGTCAGGATGCCGTTGGACAACTTTTGAAAAGAAGCACAATAATTTTCACTTTTTCTGCAATTGAATACATCATAATGATTTTTAAGTCAACAATTTTTAAACACTTTAACCACAAGTATCTAGCAACTACTTAACCTAATTTAAACGTGAAGAAACCCGATAATTTTTTTATTCACTAACATGATAGTGAGACCTATGATCACCTACGGAGCAGTATTGTGGCACGGCAGAACCGAACTTTGTATAACAGGAGCAATGAGGTCGACTCCAACAGCAGCAATAGAGGTAATTCTGGACCTCACTCCTCTCCATATCATGGTGAGGAGAACTGCTTGGGGAGCAAACCTCAAGTTGGCTAAAGTCGGACTCAAATGGACAGTACACAACGTAAGGGGCTCAACCCCTACCGAAAGTGTACATCTTGGCGATCTCCCAACTGACAAATTTACCAGGAAATTTAATTTCGAGAAATTCTTTCGAACGGAATTAAATACCAAGAGTGGATGGAGCATAGAATCCATTCAAGCACTGGAAAAGAATACCATAACATGGTACAGTGACGGGTCCAAAACTCCCGACGGAACTGGAGCAGGAGTCTTTGGGCCTCGCACCAAATATTCCGAACCCATGGGCCAGTTCCCCGGTATCTTCCAAGCGGAAATTCACGCCATAGAAAGGTGCATTCAATTCAACCTCGACAGGAAATACCAGAACAAGGAAATCGCAATCCTCTCCGATAGTCAAGCAGCCATCAAAGCGTTGAGCTTATCTAACATCAATTCAAAGATAGTCTGGGAATGCCTAGACAAACTTAATGATCCAGGCAGGAACAACAAGGTGATCCTCCTCTGGGTGCCGGGGCACGTCGGAGTGGAGGGCAATGAACAAGCAGATACCCTGACACGAAAAGGGGCATAAACGCCATTGATCGGGCCAGAACCATTCTGCGGACTTGGAAAATCTTACTTTCAAGAAGAACTCAATAAAACTGAAGAAGCAATGAGAGCAACATACTGGCAAATACTTCCAGGACTAAGGCAGGCCAAAGATCACCTCGGCAACTTCATCCGAGCAAGATCGAATACACTGATTAACCACAGCAAAAGTATTCTAAAGACAATCGCGGGATTTCTGACGGGGCACTGCAGACTCAAAGAACACCTAAGGAAGCTGGGCTTAGAGGAGGACAGCACCTGCAGATTCTGTGGGGAACATCCAGAAACCACACCATATATTGATGGAGTGTTATGCTGTACATCACAAGAGATTGAATATACTGGGATCACACCAGCTGACTGTGGGAGAAATACCACGAATAGACCCCCTCAAAAAGAGTGGATCGACTTTAAAAACCTATGCAGCACTGTGTAGAGAATGAGAATGAGGTACCACTTGACCACATATTTTCCATTAAAAAAAAATTGGGATGACACCCTTACTTAGGGAGTTGAAGGTTTCATTATGCTTTTTGCATCAAAATGTGTCCTCTTGACAAACAATCTTGACGTGTTTTTGGATTTTGTCAAAAAATTCCTTCCCACACTGTAATGCCTTGCGGTTCGTTTTCGATGGGCCACCCTATATTAGCGATTTTCGATCATTAATAATCTGAATAACTCCCGAGAACTTTAGCTCGAGGGAGTTATTCTTTGATTATTAATGTTTCTTATTGTCGAATTGAATTGTCTCAAAATACAAGTTACTCGAGATGAATTGAAGAAAATAATAGTCTCCATTTGTCATGATCGAGTGATATTCAGGAAGATTATTTCATGAACAGTACAAAAGCATTCAAAAGTACTCGTTCATATACTCTTTACGGTATTTTCTGGGATGGATTTGCTTATATATGCATTGATTTCTGTCATAGAAGACAACCCAAAACGAGACATTTCAATTTTGAGCGACTGAGTTGTCAACGTTTGACACTTATACAAACAAATGAAAGCTTTGTTCACATGAATAGCCGTGTTTACCTAAATATCCTGTTTGCCTAAATAGCCGCTCATATCACATATCATGTGACTTCAGTCATGACATTTCATTGGTGTAGCAATGTGTGAATGAAATAATCAACACAATCTGAAGCTTTCGTGTTTTTTCAAGCACCCGTACATACATTCTATGGAATTGTGCATCTGCACCGAAACCGGGGGTTTAGTAGCCAGAATAGGGCACAAGAATGGAACCCTGAGGGACCTTTTATGTGGGGCCAAACCTCGACAGTCCTTCCTCAAAAAGTACGGCAACCCGAAAGGACACAAAGGCTTGCCAATAGACCACATAGCTCTCTACGGCCGCCAGATATTGGACGCCTTGAAGTTTCTACACGACAAAGGTTTTCCTTACGGTACTAATTCGACAATATCGATCGGTTCATAATTTTTGACGTACCTCGTATGTTTTCAAGGTCATTTGCACACCGGCAACATCATCATAGACGAAGATCGAGTGAAGCTGCTCGATATCGAAAACGGGGTGATGGGGGTGCCGTCCTACTACAGGCCCTATTTCATGCAGCACAAAAAAATCAACAACATGGAAGCGATAGATGTCTACTGTTTCGGTCACGTCGTGTACGAGATGATGTTCGGGGCACCGCTACACGAGAGTATTGCCGACAATATTCCGAACTGTCCTATGAGTAAGTAGAAATGTATAGGCTTTATGCGTAGATTAAAAAAATAAGCTTTGTAATAGTGCCGTCCTTATGGTGGAGAGGGTGGAGCGGTCGCTCCAGGCCTCGCCCCGAGGAAGGCCTCGCACCGCGAGGCCCAACTCGCCCTAAAAAAATAAGTAAAAATGTTTGGGTTGAATGAAAATAATATAATAATGTACAGATATACGTACCCAAAATATTTGTCTGATTACCAGCGCAATATGTTAAATTATTACGAACGAGATTGTTGCGACCAAAACAATGCAAAATATCGTTTGATTGGGGCGCTGGGGTGACGCTTTTTACTCGAATTTTACTCTTAGCTGATCTACTGACCCACACAATCAAAGACGCGATTTTACAGAATAAACTGATAGCGCCAGCACATACGTCATAAAATCCGAAAATCTACGCGGCCTCAGCACACCATTACTAAATATACTTGACACCAGCACATATCCTCACAGCCTTTGTGAACAAAAATTACGCTACAAAAGCTCACTGATTTCGGCACCTACTATATTTCGACAGCTGCATGCAAACTGAGTTGAAAATACATGAATCATTAGGCAATCTAACCTGACCTAACTAACCTAACGTAGGCAAAATAACCATACCTATACCGGATCCGTTTGGGGGGTGGCGTTTCGCGAAATTGAAAGCTAAACGACACAGGAGCCGAAATCAGTGAATTTTTATAGAGTAATTTAGTAACGGCGTGCTAGGGCCACGTATATATTCGGATTTTATGATGACGTGCGACTGTGGGCGGAGTATGTGCTGACGCTAAGTATATTTCGTAAAATCGCAGACTGGACACCGTAGTCAGATGTAGTTCAGTGTCCGTCGTGGTATTAGCCAGGGAAGTACTTGTTTTCTGACAAATGTTTGCCTTTATTTTTCCACTTGGTGGAAACACTTGGAGAGAAGCAATGGTACTCCGTATTCATTTCACTTTACAAAAGCAACAGAAAATTTGATTCCTTATACGAATTTATTTATTTCCTGTCAGACCTAAATTATTATAATTAATCCTAATAGTTCATTGATTGAAAAATCAATATATTGTATACATCAAAAATAAAGCTTGATTCAATCCTGGCAAATGAATAAAAAATAACGTAAATAATTGGCGAATAATCGGTGTATTTTGAGATAAAATGACTTCATCAGAATTGCTCAAAACACACGCGCAAAAATTTCGTACAAACCTCCCCAGATCCCCCTTTATGCCGGCGAGTATCCTATACACCCCAGACCCCCTGGCAGGTCAGCGCAGTGACATAATCCCTTTTAAAAAAAGGCTTCGCAAAAATGTTTCGCTCCAGGCCTCGCATTTACTAAGGACGGCTCTAACACCGATTCAACTAATTCAACAAGTGTTTTTGACGGAGTCAGAGCCTACTTGAAAATTCTAGTTTTTGTGAAATATAAAAGGCTGTGACATAACAGAGTACTTATCACATATAATACATTGTTTGAATCCGAATGAAAAACTCTATTTTAATTTGTAACAATTTAATATGGAGCCTATAAGAAAAAAATGAAGTTGATGACGGTGGCCAAGAGACGAAACGTCTAATGGTGAATCTGAAACTACCGTCGTATAGCGGGGACAAAATGGCAATATAATTTTGTAGTATAATTTGATATCTATCATCCACTAACGCCAAAAAAATATATACTCGGATTTTTGAAAAAGCCGTCGAGACGCTAACGATTACAGTCTCAGATCATCGCCCATTTTTGATATCTCGGAATATTTCTACTAATGAAAATAAGAAAAAGTGTAACTCAGCTGGAAAGGCAACCGTATACATGTGTTGCAGAATGTTGGTCGTTGTCAGTACGGTATAGCCGAAAGAGTCTCAAAAGTTCGTATAGACTCTACAAAGTTTTGAAAACACCCCAAACCTCGAAGAAAAGTTTGTTCGAAGAACTCATTTTAATGTTTTTAGGATAAAAAATTTATTTAATTTATGCGATTTCGAGAGATTTTCAGGAATAATGAGATGGAAAAACGGATCAACAAAGTTACCTGTCATTGGGATTCTGTTCAAAATTCTTAGTCCTAGACCGTTAGTTTTTGTAAACATCGGCATATTTTGATTCGCAGGAAGCATTCTCGTGAAAATTTTAACGACGGAAGCCTGTAAAAACGGCCTTCCGAAACTCGCGGACCTAATTGTGGACCCTTTCTTTTCGTACGTGCCGCTGTACGGCTTGCCCGCCGACAGATCGCACTTCAAGATCCCCAGTTCGACCAAAGAACAGCTGAGAGCGGTGGTCGCCAAAATGGAGGAAAGACTGATAGGGGAGCAGAAGCTGGTACGCAGCCAAAAACGCTTGGTGAGGGTGCAGGAGATGATGAGCTGCGAAGAAGAGAAGAAGAAGCACAGGCATAAAATGGTAAGGAGGGTTGTGGATTGAAAAAACTACCTGGATATAATAAATACTTGTTGATATCATCAATCGTGGTTTTTGTGTAGGAACGCATGGCCAAAGAACAGCATAAACAAAACAAGAAGTTGGAGAAAGCAAACAGCGTGAACGGAGATCGGCCGGATAGCTTGAATAGTAGTGCAGCGACTTCCATTGGCACCGCTACACCGCCCTCCAATGCAGGTAAACTATTTACTCTAGGAGCCATATACATTCTACCTGGGGCCCGATTCTCAAATGTCTATTATCCTTTGTCGTATGCGACAAAATATTTTCATCTTTTTTCAATGCACATTCAAGACATTTGAGAATCGGCCCCCTGGACTCAATAACGAAGTTAACAAAAATTCGTAGGATTGTTTTAGAGATGGTAGAGGATGTGTTTGCTGGGTTTTCGAACACGAAGACCCTGTGATCTTTAGGAGGGGGAGGGGAAAACGTGACTTTTCCGGACTTGTCATCATCGAAAGTCATTGTCGGGTCGTCAGGGGAGTGCGGTCGAATTTTATATATTTCGAAGTGTTCTCAAAAATAGGATTCGATCTGGCCCGATTTGTAGTGAGTCAGAATACATTCATTTCTGTCTAAATAACATCTTGTCATCATCGAAAGTCATTGTCGGGTCGTCAGGGGAGTGCGGTCGAATTTTATATATTTCGAAGTGTTCTCAAAAATAGGATTCGAGTTGGCCCGATTTGTAGTGAGTCAGAATACATTCATTTCTGTCTAAATAACAACTTGTCATCATCGAAAGTCATTGTCGGGTCGTCAGGGGAGTGCGGTCGAATTTTATATATTTCGAAGTGTTCTCAAAAATAGGATTCGAGTTGGCCCGATTTGTAGTGAGTCAGAATACATTCATTTCTGTCTAAATAACAACTTGTCATCATCGAAAGTCATTGTCGGGTCGTCAGGGGAGTGCGGTCGAATTTTATATATTTCGAAGTGTTCTCAAAAATAGGATTCGAGTTGGCCCGATTTGTAGTGAGTCAGAATACATTCATTTCTGTCTAAATAACATCTTGTCATCATCGAAAGTCATTGTCGGGTCGTCAGGGGAGTGCGGTCGAATTTTATATATTTCGAAGTGTTCTCAAAAATAGGATTCGAGTTGGCCCGATTTGTAGTGAGTCAGAATACATTCATTTCTGTCTAAATAACAACTTGTCATCATCGAAAGTCATTGTCGGGTCGTCAGGGGAGTGCGGTCGAATTTTATATATTTCGAAGTGTTCTCAAAAATAGGATTCGAGTTGGCCCGATTTGTAGTGAGTCAGAATACATTCATTTCTGTCTAAATAACATCTTGTCATCATCGAAAGTCATTGTCGGGTCGTCAGGGGAGTGCGGTCGAATTTTATATATTTCGAAGTGTTCTCAAAAATAGGATTCGATCTGGCCCGATTTGTGGTGAGTCAGAATACATTCATTTCTGTATAAATAACATCTTGTCATCATCGAAAGTCATTGTCGGGTCGTCAGGGGAGTGCGGTCGAATTTTATATATTTCGAAGTGTTCTCAAAAATAGGATTCGATCTGGCCCGATTTGTAGTGAGTCAGAATACATTCATTTCTGTCTAAATAACATCTTGTCATCATCGAAAGTCATTGTCGGGTCGTCAGGGGAGTGCGGTCGAATTTTATATATTTCGAAGTGTTCTCAAAAATAGGATTCGAGTTGGCCCGATTTGTAGTGAGTCAGAATACATTCATTTCTGTCTAAATAACAACTTGTCATCATCGAAAGTCATTGTCGGGTCGTCAGGGGAGTGCGGTCGAATTTTATATATTTCGAAGTGTTCTCAAAAATAGGATTCGAGTTGGCCCGATTTGTAGTGAGTCAGAATACATTCATTTCTGTCTAAATAACATCTTGTCATCATCGAAAGTCATTGTCGGGTCGTCAGGGGAGTGCGGTCGAATTTTATATATTTCGAAGTGTTCTCAAAAATAGGATTCGATCTGGCCCGATTTGTGGTGAGTCAGAATACATTCATTTCTGTATAAATAACATCTTGTCATCATCGAAAGTCATTGTCGGGTCGTCAGGGGAGTGCGGTCGAATTTTATATATTTCGAAGTGTTCTCAAAAATAGGATTCGATCTGGCCCGATTTGTGGTGAGTCAGAATACATTCATTTCTGTCTAAATAACAACTTGTCATCATCGAAAGTCATTGTCGGGTCGTCAGGGGAGTGCGGTCGAATTTTATATATTTCGAAGTGTTCTCAAAAATAGGATTCGAGTTGGCCCGATTTGTAGTGAGTCAGAATACATTCATTTCTGTCTAAATAACAACTTGTCATCATCGAAAGTCATTGTCGGGTCGTCAGGGGAGTGCGGTCAAATTTTATATATTTCGAAGTGTTCTCAAAAATAGGATTCGAGTTGGCCCGATTTGTAGTGAGTCAGAATACATTCATTTCTGTCTAAATAACAACTTGTCATCATCGAAAGTCATTGTCGGGTCGTCAGGGGAGTGCGGTCAAATTTTATATATTTCGAAGTGTTCTCAAAAATAGGATTCGATCTGGCCCGATTTGTGGTGAGTCAGAATACATTCATTTCTGTCTAAATAACAACTTGTCATCATCGAAAGTCATTGTCGGGTCGTCAGGGGAGTGCGGTCGAATTTTATATATTTCGAAGTGTTCTCAAAAATAGGATTCGATCTGGCCCGATTTGTGGTGAGTCAGAATACATTCATTTCTGTCTAAATAACAACTTGTCATCATCGAAAGTCATTGTCGGGTCGTCAGGGGAGTGCGGTCGAATTTTATATATTTCGAAGTGTTCTCAAAAATAGGATTCGAGTTGGCCCGATTTGTAGTGAGTCAGAATACATTCATTTCTGTCTAAATAACAACTTGTCATCATCGAAAGTCATTGTCGGGTCGTCAGGGGAGTGCGGTCGAATTTTATATATTTCGAAGTGTTCTCAAAAATAGGATTCGAGTTGGCCCGATTTGTAGTGAGTCAGAATACATTCATTTCTGTCTAAATAACATCTTGTCATCATCGAAAGTCATTGTCGGGTCGTCAGGGGAGTGCGGTCGAATTTTATATATTTCGAAGTGTTCTCAAAAATAGGATTCGAGTTGGCCCGATTTGTAGTGAGTCAGAATACATTCATTTCTGTCTAAATAACAACTTGTCATCATCGAAAGTCATTGTCGGGTCGTCAGGGGAGTGCGGTCGAATTTTATATATTTCGAAGTGTTCTCAAAAATAGGATTCGAGTTGGCCCGATTTGTAGTGAGTCAGAATACATTCATTTCTGTCTAAATAACAACTTGTCATCATCGAAAGTCATTGTCGGGTCGTCAGGGGAGTGCGGTCGAATTTTATATATTTCGAAGTGTTCTCAAAAATAGGATTCGAGTTGGCCCGATTTGTAGTGAGTCAGAATACATTCATTTCTGTCTAAATAACATCTTGTCATCATCGAAAGTCATTGTCGGGTCGTCAGGGGAGTGCGGTCGAATTTTATATATTTCGAAGTGTTCTCAAAAATAGGATTCGATCTGGCCCGATTTGTGGTGAGTCAGAATACATTCATTTCTGTATAAATAACATCTTGTCATCATCGAAAGTCATTGTCGGGTCGTCAGGGGAGTGCGGTCGAATTTTATATATTTCGAAGTGTTCTCAAAAATAGGATTCGATCTGGCCCGATTTGTGGTGAGTCAGAATACATTCATTTCTGTCTAAATAACAACTTGTCATCATCGAAAGTCATTGTCGGGTCGTCAGGGGAGTGCGGTCGAATTTTATATATTTCGAAGTGTTCTCAAAAATAGGATTCGAGTTGGCCCGATTTGTAGTGAGTCAGAATACATTCATTTCTGTCTAAATAACAACTTGTCATCATCGAAAGTCATTGTCGGGTCGTCAGGGGAGTGCGGTCGAATTTTATATATTTCGAAGTGTTCTCAAAAATAGGATTCGAGTTGGCCCGATTTGTAGTGAGTCAGAATACATTCATTTCTGTCTAAATAACAACTTGTCATCATCGAAAGTCATTGTCGGGTCGTCAGGGGAGTGCGGTCAAATTTTATATATTTCGAAGTGTTCTCAAAAATAGGATTCGAGTTGGCCCGATTTGTAGTGAGTCAGAATACATTCATTTCTGTCTAAATAACAACTTGTCATCATCGAAAGTCATTGTCGGGTCGTCAGGG
This sequence comes from Chrysolina americana, assembly GCA_958502065.1. Taxonomy (NCBI): domain Eukaryota; kingdom Metazoa; phylum Arthropoda; class Insecta; order Coleoptera; family Chrysomelidae; genus Chrysolina; species Chrysolina americana. Next base: position 49,772,696 of record OY293421.1, on the reverse strand, counting down.
GAGTGCGGTCGAATTTTATATATTTCGAAGTGTTCTCAAAAATAGGATTCGAGTTGGCCCGATTTGTAGTGAGTCATAATACATTCATTTCTGTCTAAATAACATCTTGTCATCATCGAAAGTCATTGTCGGGTCGTCAGGGGAGTGCGGTCGAATTTTATATATTTCGAAGTGTTCTCAAAAATAGGATTCGAGTTGGCCCGATTTGTGGTGAGTCAGAATACATTCATTTCTGTCTAAATAACAACTTGTCATCATCGAAAGTCATTGTCGGGTCGTCAGGGGAGTGCGGTCGAATTTTATATATTTCGAAGTGTTGTCAAAAATAGGATTCGAGTTGGCCCGATTTGTAGTGAGTCAGAATACATTCATTTCTGTCTAAATAACGACTTGTCATCATCAAAAGTCATTGTCGGGTCGTCAGGGGAATGCGGTCGATTTTTTTATTTTTCGAAGTGATCTCAAAAATAGGATTCGAGTTGGCCCGATTTGTAGTGAGTCAGAATACATTCATTTCTGTCTAAATAACAACTTGTCATCATCGAAAGTCATTGTCGGGTCGTCAGGGGAGTGCGGTCAAATTTTATATATTTCGAAGTGTTCTCAAAAATAGGATTCGAGTTGGCCCGATTTGTAGTGAGTCAGAATACATTCATTTCTGTCTAAATAACAACTTGTCATCATCGAAAGTCATTGTCGGGTCGTCAGGGGAGTGCGGTCGAATTTTATATATTTCGAAGTGTTCTCAAAAATAGGATTCGAGTTGGCCCGATTTGTAGTGAGTCAATACATTCATTTCTGTCTAAATAACAACTTGTCATCATCGAAAGTCATTGTCGGGTCGTCAGGGGAGTGCGGTCGAATTTTATATATTTCGAAGTGTTCTCAAAAATAGGATTCGAGTTGGCCCGATTTGTAGTGAGTCAGAATACATTCATTTCTGTCTAAATAACAACTTGTCATCATCGAAAGTCATTGTCGGGTCGTCTGGGGAGTGCGGTCGAATTTTATATATTTCGAAGTGTTCTCAAAAATAGGATTCGAGTTGGCCCGATTTGTAGTGAGTCAGAATACATTCATTTCTGTCTAAATAACATCTCGTCATCATCGAAAGTCATTGTCGGGTCGTCAGGGGAGTGCGGTCGAATTTTATATATTTCGAAGTGTTCTCAAAAATAGGATTCGATCTGGCCCGATTTGTGGTGAGTCAGAATACATTCATTTCTGTCTAAATAACAACTTGTCATCATCGAAAGTCATTGTCGGGTCGTCAGGGGAGTGCGGTCGAATTTTATATATTTCGAAGTGTTGTCAAAAATAGGATTCGATCTGGCCCGATTTGTGGTGAGTCAGAATACATTCATTTCTGTCTAAATAACGACTTGTCATCATCGAAAGTCATTGTCGGGTTGTCAGGGGAGTGCGGTCGAATTTTATATATTTCGAAGTGTTCTCAAAAATAAGATTCGAGTTGGCCCAATTTGTGTTGAGTCAGAATACATTCATTTCTGTCTAAATAACGACTTGTCATCATCGAAAGTCATTGTCGGGTCGTCAGGGGAGTGCGGTCGAATTTTATATATTTCGAAGTGTTCTCAAAAATAGGATTCGAGTTGGCCCGATTTGTAGTGAGTCAGAATACATTCATTTCTGTCTAAATAACATCTCGTCATCATCGAAAGTCATTGTCGGGTCGTCAGGGGAGTGCGGTCGAATTTTATATATTTCGAAGTGTTCTCAAAAATAGGATTCGAGTTGGCCCGATTTGTGGTGAGTCAGAATACATTCATTTCTGTCTAAATAACAACTTGTCATCATCGAAAGTCATTGTCGGGTCGTCAGGGGAGTGCGGTCGAATTTTATATATTTCGAAGTGTTCTCAAAAATAGGATTCGAGTTGGCCCGATTTGTAGTGAGTCAGAATACATTCATTTCTGTCTAAATAACAACTTGTCATCATCGAAAGTCATTGTCGGTTCGTCAGGGGAGTGCGGTCGAATTTTATATATTTCGAAGTGTTCTCAAAAATAGGATTCGAGTTGGCCCGATTTGTGGTGAGTCAGAATACATTCATTTCTGTCTAAATAACAACTTGTCATCATCGAAAGTCATTGTCGGGTCGTCAGGGGAGTGCGGTCGAATTTTATATATTTCGAAGTGTTCTCAAAAATAGGATTCGAGTTGGCCCGATTTGTAGTGAGTCAGAATACATTCATTTCTGTCTAAATAATATCTTGTCATCATCGAAAGTCATTGTCGGGTCGTCAGGGGAGTGCGGTCGAATTTTATATATTTCGAAGTGTTCTCAAAAATAGGATTCGAGTTGGCCCGATTTGTGGTGAGTCAGAATACATTAATTTCTGTCTAAATAACAACTTGTCATCATCGAAAGTCATTGTCGGGTCGTCAGGGGAGTGCGGTCGAATTTTATATATTTCGAAGTGTTGTCAAAAATAGGATTCGAGATGGCCCGATTTGTAGTGAGTCAGAATACATTCATTTCTGTCTAAATAACGACTTGTCATCATCAAAAGTCATTGTCGGGTCGTAAGGGAAATGCGGTCGATTTTTTTATTTTTCGAAGTGATCTCAAAAATAGGATTCGAGTTGGCCCGATTTGTGGTGAGTCAGAATACATTCATTTCTGTCTAAATAACAACTTGTCATCATCGAAAGTCATTGTCGGGTCGTCAGGGGAGTGCGGTCGAATTTTATATATTTCGAAGTGTTCTCAAAAATAGGATTCGAGTTGGCCCGATTTGTGGTGAGTCAGAATACATTCATTTCTGTCTAAATAACAACTTGTCATCATCGAAAGTCATTGTCGGGTCGTCAGGGGAGTGCGGTCGAATTTTATATATTTCGAAGTGTTCTCAAAAATAGGATTCGAGTTGGCCCGATTTGTAGTGAGTCATAATACATTCATTTCTGTCTAAATAACATCTTGTCATCATCGAAAGTCATTGTCGGGTCGTCAGGGGAGTGCGGTCGAATTTTATATATTTCGAAGTGTTCTCAAAAATAGGATTCGAGTTGGCCCGATTTGTGGTGAGTCAGAATACATTCATTTCTGTCTAAATAACAACTTGTCATCATCGAAAGTCATTGTCGGGTCGTCAGGGGAGTGCGGTCGAATTTTATATATTTCGAAGTGTTGTCAAAAATAGGATTCGAGTTGGCCCGATTTGTAGTGAGTCAGAATACATTCATTTCTGTCTAAATAACGACTTGTCATCATCAAAAGTCATTGTCGGGTCGTCAGGGGAATGCGGTCGATTTTTTTATTTTTCGAAGTGATCTCTAAAATAGGATTCGAGTTGGCCCGATTTGTAGTGAGTCAGAATACATTCATTTCTGTCTAAATAACAACTTGTCATCATCGAAAGTCATTGTCGGGTCGTCAGGGGAGTGCGGTCGAATTTTATATATTTCGAAGTGTTCTCAAAAATAGGATTCGAGTTGGCCCGATTTGTAGTGAGTCATAATACATTCATTTCTGTCTAAATAACATCTTGTCATCATCGAAAGTCATTGTCGGGTCGTCAGGGGAGTGCGGTCGAATTTTATATATTTCGAAGTGTTCTCAAAAATAGGATTCGAGTTGGCCCGATTTGTGGTGAGTCAGAATACATTCATTTCTGTCTAAATAACAACTTGTCATCATCGAAAGTCATTGTCGGGTCGTCAGGGGAGTGCGGTCGAATTTTATATATTTCGAAGTGTTCTCAAAAATAGGATTCGAGTTGGCCCGATTTGTAGTGAGTCAGAATACATTCATTTCTGTCTAAATAACAACTTGTCATCATCGAAAGTCATTGTCGGGTCGTCTGGGGAGTGCGGTCGAATTTTATATATTTCGAAGTGTTCTCAAAAATAGGATTCGAGTTGGCCCGATTTGTAGTGAGTCAGAATACATTCATTTCTGTCTAAATAACATCTCGTCATCATCGAAAGTCATTGTCGGGTCGTCAGGGGAGTGCGGTCGAATTTTATATATTTCGAAGTGTTCTCAAAAATAGGATTCGATCTGGCCCGATTTGTGGTGAGTCAGAATACATTCATTTCTGTCTAAATAACAACTTGTCATCATCGAAAGTCATTGTCGGGTCGTCAGGGGAGTGCGGTCGAATTTTATATATTTCGAAGTGTTGTCAAAAATAGGATTCGATCTGGCCCGATTTGTGGTGAGTCAGAATACATTCATTTCTGTCTAAATAACGACTTGTCATCATCGAAAGTCATTGTCGGGTTGTCAGGGGAGTGCGGTCGAATTTTATATATTTCGAAGTGTTCTCAAAAATAAGATTCGAGTTGGCCCAATTTGTGTTGAGTCAGAATACATTCATTTCTGTCTAAATAACGACTTGTCATCATCGAAAGTCATTGTCGGGTCGTCAGGGGAGTGCGGTCGAATTTTATATATTTCGAAGTGTTCTCAAAAATAGGATTCGAGTTGGCCCGATTTGTAGTGAGTCAGAATACATTCATTTCTGTCTAAATAACATCTCGTCATCATCGAAAGTCATTGTCGGGTCGTCAGGGGAGTGCGGTCGAATTTTATATATTTCGAAGTGTTCTCAAAAATAGGATTCGAGTTGGCCCGATTTGTGGTGAGTCAGAATACATTCATTTCTGTCTAAATAACAACTTGTCATCATCGAAAGTCATTGTCGGGTCGTCAGGGGAGTGCGGTCGAATTTTATATATTTCGAAGTGTTCTCAAAAATAGGATTCGAGTTGGCCCGATTTGTAGTGAGTCAGAATACATTCATTTCTGTCTAAATAACAACTTGTCATCATCGAAAGTCATTGTCGGTTCGTCAGGGGAGTGCGGTCGAATTTTATATATTTCGAAGTGTTCTCAAAAATAGGATTCGAGTTGGCCCGATTTGTGGCGAGTCAGAATACATTCATTTCTGTCTAAATAACAACTTGTCATCATCGAAAGTCATTGTCGGGTCGTCAGGGGAGTGCGGTCGAATTTTATATATTTCGAAGTGTTCTCAAAAATAGGATTCGAGTTGGCCCGATTTGTAGTGAGTCAGAATACATTCATTTCTGTCTAAATAATATCTTGTCATCATCGAAAGTCATTGTCGGGTCGTCAGGGGAGTGCGGTCGAATTTTATATATTTCGAAGTGTTCTCAAAAATAGGATTCGAGTTGGCCCGATTTGTGGTGAGTCAGAATACATTAATTTCTGTCTAAATAACAACTTGTCATCATCGAAAGTCATTGTCGGGTCGTCAGGGGAGTGCGGTCGAATTTTATATATTTCGAAGTGTTGTCAAAAATAGGATTCGAGATGGCCCGATTTGTAGTGAGTCAGAATACATTCATTTCTGTCTAAATAACGACTTGTCATCATCAAAAGTCATTGTCGGGTCGTAAGGGAAATGCGGTCGATTTTTTTATTTTTCGAAGTGATCTCAAAAATAGGATTCGAGTTGGCCCGATTTGTGGTGAGTCAGAATACATTCATTTCTGTCTAAATAACAACTTGTCATCATCGAAAGTCATTGTCGGGTCGTCAGGGGAGTGCGGTCGAATTTTATATATTTCGAAGTGTTCTCAAAAATAGGATTCGAGTTGGCCCGATTTGTGGTGAGTCAGAATACATTCATTTCTGTCTAAATAACAACTTGTCATCATCGAAAGTCATTGTCGGGTCGTCAGGGGAGTGCGGTCGAATTTTATATATTTCGAAGTGTTCTCAAAAATAGGATTCGAGTTGGCCCGATTTGTAGTGAGTCATAATACATTCATTTCTGTCTAAATAACATCTTGTCATCATCGAAAGTCATTGTCGGGTCGTCAGGGGAGTGCGGTCGAATTTTATATATTTCGAAGTGTTCTCAAAAATAGGATTCGAGTTGGCCCGATTTGTAGTGAGTCAGAATACATTCATTTCTGTCTAAATAATATCTTGTCATCATCGAAAGTCATTGTCGGGTCGTCAGGGGAGTGCGGTCGAATTTTATATATTTCGAAGTGTTCTCAAAAATAGGATTCGAGTTGGCCCGATTTGTGGTGAGTCAGAATACATTAATTTCTGTCTAAATAACGACTTGTCATCATCGAAAGTCATTGTCGGGTCGTCAGGGGAGTGCGGTCGAATTTTATATATTTCGAAGTGTTCTCAAAAATAGGATTCGAGTTGGCCCGATTTGTAGTGAGTCAGAATACATTCATTTCTGTCTAAATAACATCTCGTCATCATCGAAAGTCATTGTCGGGTCGTCAGGGGAGTGCGGTCGAATTTTATATATTTCGAAGTGTTCTCAAAAATAGGATTCGAGTTGGCCCGATTTGTGGTGAGTCAGAATACATTCATTTCTGTCTAAATAACAACTTGTCATCATCGAAAGTCATTGTCGGGTCGTCAGGGGAGTGCGGTCGAATTTTATATATTTCGAAGTGTTCTCAAAAATAGGATTCGAGTTGGCCCGATTTGTAGTGAGTCAGAATACATTCATTTCTGTCTAAATAACAACTTGTCATCATCGAAAGTCATTGTCGGTTCGTCAGGGGAGTGCGGTCGAATTTTATATATTTCGAAGTGTTCTCAAAAATAGGATTCGAGTTGGCCCGATTTGTGGCGAGTCAGAATACATTCATTTCTGTCTAAATAACAACTTGTCATCATCGAAAGTCATTGTCGGGTCGTCAGGGGAGTGCGGTCGAATTTTATATATTTCGAAGTGTTCTCAAAAATAGGATTCGAGTTGGCCCGATTTGTAGTGAGTCAGAATACATTCATTTCTGTCTAAATAATATCTTGTCATCATCGAAAGTCATTGTCGGGTCGTCAGGGGAGTGCGGTCGAATTTTATATATTTCGAAGTGTTCTCAAAAATAGGATTCGAGTTGGCCCGATTTGTGGTGAGTCAGAATACATTAATTTCTGTCTAAATAACAACTTGTCATCATCGAAAGTCATTGTCGGGTCGTCAGGGGAGTGCGGTCGAATTTTATATATTTCGAAGTGTTGTCAAAAATAGGATTCGAGATGGCCCGATTTGTAGTGAGTCAGAATACATTCATTTCTGTCTAAATAACGACTTGTCATCATCAAAAGTCATTGTCGGGTCGTAAGGGAAATGCGGTCGATTTTTTTATTTTTCGAAGTGATCTCAAAAATAGGATTCGAGTTGGCCCGATTTGTGGTGAGTCAGAATACATTCATTTCTGTCTAAATAACAACTTGTCATCATCGAAAGTCATTGTCGGGTCGTCAGGGGAGTGCGGTCGAATTTTATATATTTCGAAGTGTTCTCAAAAATAGGATTCGAGTTGGCCCGATTTGTGGTGAGTCAGAATACATTCATTTCTGTCTAAATAACAACTTGTCATCATCGAAAGTCATTGTCGGGTCGTCAGGGGAGTGCGGTCGAATTTTATATATTTCGAAGTGTTCTCAAAAATAGGATTCGAGTTGGCCCGATTTGTAGTGAGTCATAATACATTCATTTCTGTCTAAATAACATCTTGTCATCATCGAAAGTCATTGTCGGGTCGTCAGGGGAGTGCGGTCGAATTTTATATATTTCGAAGTGTTCTCAAAAATAGGATTCGAGTTGGCCCGATTTGTGGTGAGTCAGAATACATTCATTTCTGTCTAAATAACAACTTGTCATCATCGAAAGTCATTGTCGGGTCGTCAGGGGAGTGCGGTCGAATTTTATATATTTCGAAGTGTTGTCAAAAATAGGATTCGAGTTGGCCCGATTTGTAGTGAGTCAGAATACATTCATTTCTGTCTAAATAACGACTTGTCATCATCAAAAGTCATTGTCGGGTCGTCAGGGGAATGCGGTCGATTTTTTTATTTTTCGAAGTGATCTCTAAAATAGGATTCGAGTTGGCCCGATTTGTAGTGAGTCAGAATACATTCATTTCTGTCTAAATAACAACTTGTCATCATCGAAAGTCATTGTCGGGTCGTCAGGGGAGTGCGGTCGAATTTTATATATTTCGAAGTGTTCTCAAAAATAGGATTCGAGTTGGCCCGATTTGTAGTGAGTCATAATACATTCATTTCTGTCTAAATAACATCTTGTCATCATCGAAAGTCATTGTCGGGTCGTCAGGGGAGTGCGGTCGAATTTTATATATTTCGAAGTGTTCTCAAAAATAGGATTCGAGTTGGCCCGATTTGTGGTGAGTCAGAATACATTCATTTCTGTCTAAATAACAACTTGTCATCATCGAAAGTCATTGTCGGGTCGTCAGGGGAGTGCGGTCGAATTTTATATATTTCGAAGTGTTGTCAAAAATAGGATTCGAGTTGGCCCGATTTGTAGTGAGTCAGAATACATTCATTTCTGTCTAAATAACGACTTGTCATCATCAAAAGTCATTGTCGGGTCGTCAGGGGAATGCGGTCGATTTTTTTATTTTTCGAAGTGATCTCAAAAATAGGATTCGAGTTGGCCCGATTTGTAGTGAGTCAGAATACATTCATTTCTGTCTAAATAACAACTTGTCATCATCGAAAGTCATTGTCGGGTCGTCAGGGGAGTGCGGTCGAATTTTATATATTTCGAAGTGTTGTCAAAAATAGGATTCGAGTTGGCCCGATTTGTAGTGAGTCAGAATACATTCATTTCTGTCTAAATAACGACTTGTCATCATCAAAAGTCATTGTCGGGTCGTCAGGGGATGCGGTCGAATTTTTTATTTTTCGAAGTGATCTCAAAAATAGGATTCGAGTTGGCCCGATTTGTAGTGAGTCAGAATACATTAATTTCTGTCTAAATATCAACTTGTCATCATCGAAAGTCATTGTCGGGTCGTCAGGGGAATGCGGTCGATTTTTTTATTTTTCGAAGTGATCTCAAAAATAGGATTCGAGTTGGCCCGATTTGTGGGGAGTCAGAATACATTCATTTCTGTCTAAATAACGACTTGTCATCATCAAAAGTCATTGTCGGGTCGTCAGGGGAATGCGGTCGATTTTTTTATTTTTCGAAATGATCTCAAAAATAGGATTCGAGTTGGCCCGATTTGTGGTGAGTCAGAATACATTCATTTCTGTCTAAATAACAACTTGTCATCATCGAAAGTCATTGTCGGTTCGTCAGGGGAGTGCGGTCGAATTTTATATATTTCGAAGTGTTGTCAAAAATAGGATTCGAGTTGGCCCGATTTGTAGTGAGTCAGAATACATTCATTTCTGTCTAAATAACGACTTGTCATCATCAAAAGTCATTGTCGGGTCGTCAGGGGAATGCGGTCGATTTTTTTATTTTTCGAAATGATCTCAAAAATAGGATTCGAGTTGGCCCGATTTGTGGTGAGTCAGAATACATTCATTTCTGTCTAAATAACAACTTGTCATCATCGAAAGTCATTGTCGGTTCGTCAGGGGAGTGCGGTCGAATTTTATATATTTCGAAGTGTTCTCAAAAATAGGATTCGAGTTGGCCCGATTTGTGGTGAGTCAGAATACATTCATTTCTGTCTAAATAACAACTTGTCATCATCGAAAGTCATTGTCGGGTCGTCAGGGGAGTGCGGTCGAATTTTATATATTTCGAAGTGTTGTCAAAAATAGGATTCGAGTTGGCCCGATTTGTAGTGAGTCAGAATACATTCATTTCTGTCTAAATAACGACTTGTCATCATCAAAAGTCATTGTCGGGTCGTCAGGGGAATGCGGTCGATTTTTTTATTTTACGAAATGATCTCAAAAATAGGATTCGAGTTGGCCCGATTTGTGGTGAGTCAGAATACATTCATTTCTGTCTAAATAACAACTTGTCATCATCGAAAGTCATTGTCGGTTCGTCAGGGGAGTGCGGTCGAATTTTATATATTTCGAAGTGTTCTCAAAAATAGGATTCGAGTTGGCCCGATTTGTAGTGAGTCAGAATACATTCATTTCTGTCTAAATAACGACTTGTCATCATCAAAAGTCATTGTCGGGTCGTCAGGGGAATGCGGTCGATTTTTTTATTTTTCGAAATGATCTCAAAAATAGGATTCGAGTTGGCCCGATTTGTGGTGAGTCAGAATACATTCATTTCTGTCTAAATAACAACTTGTCATCATCGAAAGTCATTGTCGGTTCGTCAGGGGAGTGCGGTCGAATTTTATATATTTCGAAGTGTTCTCAAAAATAGGATTCGAGTTGGCCCGATTTGTGGTGAGTCAGAATACATTCATTTCTGTCTAAATAACAACTTGTCATCATCGAAAGTCATTGTCGGGTCGTCAGGGGAGTGCGGTCGAATTTTATATATTTCGAAGTGTTGTCAAAAATAGGATTCGAGTTGGCCCGATTTGTAGTGAGTCAGAATACATTCATTTCTGTCTAAATAACGACTTGTCATCATCAAAAGTCATTGTCGGGTCGTCAGGGGAATGCGGTCGATTTTTTTATTTTTCGAAATGATCTCAAAAATAGGATTCGAGTTGGCCCGATTTGTGGTGAGTCAGAATACATTCATTTCTGTCTAAATAACAACTTGTCATCATCGAAAGTCATTGTCGGTTCGTCAGGGGAGTGCGGTCGAATTTTATATATTTCGAAGTGTTGTCAAAAATAGGATTCGAGTTGGCCCGATTTGTAGTGAGTCAGAATACATTCATTTCTGTCTAAATAACGACTTGTCATCATCAAAAGTCATTGTCGGGTCGTCAGGGGAATGCGGTCGATTTTTTTATTTTTCGAAATGATCTCAAAAATAGGATTCGAGTTGGCCCGATTTGTGGTGAGTCAGAATACATTCATTTCTGTCTAAATAACAACTTGTCATCATCGAAAGTCATTGTCGGTTCGTCAGGGGAGTGCGGTCGAATTTTATATATTTCGAAGTGTTCTCAAAAATAGGATTCGAGTTGGCCCGATTTGTGGTGAGTCAGAATACATTCATTTCTGTCTAAATAACAACTTGTCATCATCGAAAGTCATTGTCGGGTCGTCAGGGGAGTGCGGTCGAATTTTATATATTTCGAAGTGTTGTCAAAAATAGGATTCGAGTTGGCCCGATTTGTAGTGAGTCAGAATACATTCATTTCTGTCTAAATAACGACTTGTCATCATCAAAAGTCATTGTCGGGTCGTCAGGGGAATGCGGTCGATTTTTTTATTTTTCGAAGTGATCTCAAAAATAGGATTCGAGTTGGCCCGATTTGTAGTGAGTCAGAATACATTAATTTCTGTCTAAATATCAACTTGTCATCATCGAAAGTCATTGTCGGGTCGTCAGGGGAATGCGGTCGATTTTTTTATTTTTCGAAGTGATCTCAAAAATAGGATTCGAGTTGGCCCGATTTGTGGGGAGTCAGAATACATTCATTTCTGTCTAAATAACGACTTGTCATCATCAAAAGTCATTGTCGGGTCGTCAGAGGAATGCGGTCGATTTTTTTATTTTTCGAAGTGATCTCAAAAATAGGATTCGAGTTGGCCCGATTTGTGGTGAGTCAGAATACATTAATTTCTGTCTAAATATCAACTTGTCATCATCGAAAGTCATTGTCGGGTCGTCAGGGGAATGCGGTCGATTTTTTTATTTTTCGAAGTGATCTCAAAAATAGGATTCGAGTTGGCCCGATTTGTGGGGAGTCAGAATACATTCATTTCTGTCTAAATAACGACTTGTCATCATCAAAAGTCATTGTCGGGTCGTCAGAGGAATGCGGTCGATTTTTTTATTTTTCGAAGTGATCTCAAAAATAGGATTCGAGTTGGCCCGATTTGTGGTGAGTCAGAATACATTCATTTCTGTCTAAATAACGACTTGTCATCATCAAAAGTCATTGTCGGGTCGTCAGGGGAATGCGGTCGATTTTTTTATTTTTCGAAGTGATCTCAAAAATAGGATTCGAGTTGGCCCGATTTGTAGTGAGTCAGAATCCATTAATTTCTGTCTAAATAACAACTTGTCATCTTCGAAAGTCAATGTCGGGTCGTCAGGGGAGTGCGGTCGAATTTTATATATTTCGAAGTGTTCTCAAAAATAGGATTCGAGTTGGCCCGATTCAGTCTTCCATCTTTCTTGTGTTATAATTATATATCCATGGATTCATTTTGTAGTTTACAATCTACTGCAGAATTTAAAATCGGATATGACAGATGACAGATCTCATAATTGGTACTCGATCAAATGAATGAGATGTCATTATTGTTGAATTCGTGGGAGAGAAAGAGACATAACTGTCGCCTATAGAATTCGATTGAACACGAAATCCTACCCTTGAATCGCTTTGTTTCGTATTAAGTACTCAAATATAACATGATATGCTCCCCAGCTTATCCAAGTGACAGATGATTTAACTAGCGTTCGTTAAATATTATTCACTCAGCTTGGTAACTGTGATTACGTGGTACAGATCGAGATCTTCTCAATCGTCTCTGATTTTATTTGACTGATCGCACTTTTAGTAGAGAAAAGATGATCTGAAAATTTTCATATAGCTGTTCGAAACATTTGAACATCACTGGGTTCAGGTAGCTTTTCAATTAAAAAAATTAAATAATGATTTTCATGCAATCGACCTCATTGTTCCAATATTAGAAGGAACCGTTCAATTGTTTGATTCTTCTCTGAAAAAAAAAATCACAAAACTGAACTGAAGATTAAGGGTGGGGCCATATGAAGTGAGGCAATAATAGAACATGGTGAAAAACTTAAATGAATCCAGGCATTGAGCATCTAAAATGAAATAGTAACACAATCGAACCTGAGAAACCTACATGCTTTTTTTCTGTTTACAAATACATTACGAAATAGGAAAATCAGCACCTGTTGGCAACGCTGCAAAGTGTTGACTCATTATAATGACACCGTATCTCTTAAGTTATCTAATCATAATGAGATAACTTGAGCCATAATAATGATAAGTCAACTATCTCATTATAATGAGATTACCCATAATCATGAGATAATGAGTATAATAATGCATTTGAACAATCCTCATCTCCCGGACTATAACATGAATTTTTCGCAGGGTCGAACGTGCCGTCGCCGCAGCCACCGCCTCCTCCCCCGCTCTTCAACGTACCGCCCCCTCCCCTTCCGCCACCTTTGGTCAACGGCGGTCCGGTGTCGACGGGCGGGGCGGAGGAAGACCGCTCCCAGCTGTTGGGCGCCATATGCAACTTCAACAAGTCGTCGTTGCGCAAAACCAAAGTTTCTTGAATCCGAGAGCCGTGAATGTAAATATAGTGGATGTGATATGGATTCCGTTTAATGTGATTGTCCCTGGGTGAATGTGCGTTTTTTATGGGTTCCGTCTGTTTCACGAAGACGTTTAGTGGGCCGGTATGACATCCTGAACGGTGCTGCCAATGCCAAATTAGCTGTCACAAACGCTGCCTTGCAACGGGTATGTGCTCCATGAAAAACAATCGAAAAGTCTTTCGGCTTGCGCCTTGATGAACAAACTTTTCGTTGTTCAAACCCTAAAATTCTAAGTTCAAAAGATCTTTGTAGGTTCTTAGAGTTCAGGACGTCACGCTACGTTGGTGGCACTGAAAACTTCGTGAAATTAACGCAGCCTGTAAAATGTAGAAATACCTGCCCTCCAAGTACCTATAGTGATGTTAGGATCTGGTCTGTACAAGTGTGGTGATATGACGAAGAAGCTAACAGCCTATTTCAAAACAATTCAGCGAGAAAAACAAACTCTGGGGATTCAACTTGGTTGTTGTTACTTCTTTTCAATAAACTGATTAAAAGACAGTAGAAAGAGATTGCCTAATCAAGCTCATTTAAATTCACGATACTTAAACTTATTTTTTTACCATACTCTCCACTTTTCAAAAACGGTTTGAAGTTTTATCAGTATGATTCAGAGATTTGAAGTTAACATCTCTTATATACTTTTTAAAAGTTTCTTACATACACGAAAAGAACAGTTTTGAAGATATTTTGAACTCCTTATATCTTCAGAATTTGGTTAAAAAATTGCATAGCTAGCTTCCAGCATTTGTCGTTCTTGCTGTGGTACTGTCATTAGTTTGAGGGGAAAATTCTGATGTCGCGTGATTTTTAATAAAGAAAAATTTTACGTAAGTTTAAAACTCAATAGTTTTCAAGATACAGTGTCGAAAGTCAGAGGAAAAGGTACATTTTCAATTTTTTAGGAACTATTAAAAGTTAAAATTTTGAATTTTGGAAGTTTGCTTGTTATTATTTGCCGTGGCGCTCTTTACAATCAACGTTTGTCATGATATTCACAATTTTTCTGAAGACCCACAATACTTGTGTGAGAAATAGTACCCAATATATAAAAGAAACCTACATTTTAGAGTAAAGATTCTTGATGAGAAAATGAATGCGCACCAAATGGTTGAAACCGCAACTCTAGCTCGTTCGGTTCCGAAGTTAGGCCGTTCGGGCCGGATTATTGGTCCTTCGAGCCGGATTATTGGTCCTACGAGCCGGATTATTGGTCCTTCGACCCGGATAGTCCCATACTTGGGAAACGAGAACTTTGACATGAAGTTACGGGTATCATCCGCCCGAAATATATAGTTTTTAATTTCAATAGCTTCATTAATATTTGAACAAAATGTACTTTTTCACTTCGACTTTCAACATCCCCATACTTGAAAACTTCCTTCATAAAATATCAAGAGAAGACACTTTTTCAAATTGTTGACAGTGCATACGAAACACCCTGATCACTTGTACCGACTCGTGATTTTTAATCCCTCCTGTATATGAATTCTGTGCACATTGTGATTTGCGAGACTGTAGCACTGAGAGGGGGTCGTTCGTTCTGAAGTTGAATGGGGCCACAATGTAATCTAACTATAGCCGTTAGCTTATACCAGGTGAGTCTGACCAAGGAGTCGCGAACGCAAATTCTTGGAAAAACAATCTTGGAGAGGATGTGTATTTAGTATATACTCGACTCCTTCCATCTCATCGTGGATATTTAGAAAAAGTATTTAGGGCTTATACACTTTCCATTTTAGTTGTAGATGTTTTTATCCTGCCCCAGGATATTTTAGTAAATGTTTATTTATTTTTTTATTTTTCCGTTCTGGTCCGATTTTGCGTATCTACACTTGCGAACAAGATGGTTGCGTTTTCTGAAATGCTGAAGGAGTATTAATGTGTTGAATTTTGGTGGTAATGATTGTAGTGAATGTTTTCAAGAAATGCAGTTTGTTTAAAAATTAAATTCGAAAGAATCTCTGAAAGTTAATTTACATTTCGTATTTACCAAAAATCTGAGCATCCCAGATAGTCATTTCGACCAGAATTTGACAGAAGCTTTTGTGTGTCCTAATCCGACATATGATCAAAGAAAACCCAATGGTCCTTTATACAACCAGCATATTTTTGGTAAAAATGTCTGGAAAACTATTGATAATTGAATTTCTTATCAATAATGATAATTGCTTTAGAATGATGTACCTTTGTTTTCTATAAAACAAAAACATGTTATTCACACCTTTACGGCAAGGCGAAATTTTTTGAAAAAACTTATTTTTGTCTCCTAGTTGAAGAATTACGCAATATTATAAGTTATATTGTGACCAAATAAAAAAAATAGCTGGTTACTGATGAATTACGTAATCGAAATTTTCAAGGATAATTAGACAAAACCCAAGTTTATCCACACTCTTCTACCATATCGAATATCAGTTCAATGTATTGTGTAACAAAAATAAGTTTTGTGTCAAGTAGATCTTGAAAAAAAAAAAGAATTTTGTGTATTATGAAAAGCAAGGGTACTTTACTATGGAGAAGTTCACAAATTTTGTAGATGTAGAAGGTTCTATGAGAAATATAAAATAATAATGTTTCTCAATAATTTCCAGAAATTGAGAACATGTCTAGGGCTTTTCAAATTCGGTCTATGAACAATGATCTTGTAAGAGATATGAGATGGATTATCTATAAAATTGTGACCCTACATCGCGTAGAAATAGAATATGGTTTGAAGATGATTTTTTATATTCCACATATCTGAAAAAAAATTATGATGATATTATGAAATATATACAACTCGTGAAACGACAATAAAAAAATTCGTATAAAATGACCGGCAGATATTTTTATACAAACGAGAAAAATGTAATATTGCGTGAATGTGTTACACGTATGAAGGAAAAATGTATAATTAATAATAAATCCAGGAACCACTATTAGCTTGGATATGATTGGTCGCGAGTCACTTTTTTTGTTTACATAATATCTACGTCATCCTTCATACACGAAATAAGATAATGAATTATTGATTAGTTTATTCAGTTTGAGAAATTCCAATAACATTTTTTTCCTCTTGCAAACAAAAATATTACCATTAACTGTATAACAAAATTTTTAAATAATGGATACTTTTGTCTTTTTGTATACAGTGGCGCACCCAGAAATTAATGGGGGGGGGATTTGTTTACTCGAATTTTTCGCAAAAATTTGCTTCAGGGAGGTGTTCATGATGAAACTTTATTGTAATGTTGATTTCCAAGTATTGGCTAAATCGATTAAAACACTTTTTCAGAGCACCCAAAGCAACCCTTGCCTGTATATATTTCATTACATTGAAATTTTATCTTTCGGAGTTGTGGAAAGTAAAAAAATTCTTGAAATCCAAATATAATAAAAGCCAATATTCATCATTTGACCATATCTTGTATATTAGAAAGCAAATTGAAAATCTCCTCCAATCAAACATGTTGTACATTAGGCTACTTTCACCTGTATTTATCCACTTCATAATTTCCACTGAATAGAACCCATGTTACGTTTCAAAGTGTCTGCATCAGTATACTTTTACACGTCAAAACAAAGAAAACTAAGATTAATATTCCTAATATTTATACGTGTGATATATACTTTCAACAGTGGCGTGCTCCAGATTTTTTCTGGGGGGGTTATCAGTCCAATCAATAGTTTCATAGAAAAAAAATATGTTGAAAACACCCGGACTACAGGCTTACAGGAAGTATTCTATCGGTCGGATCTTGAGGGGGGTTCAAATCCCAAACCCCTCTTGGGCACGCCACTGCTTTTAAAATATATGACGGGCTAAAAGGCAGTTGATACTTTTATCAAACTAATATCTACTCTAAAATTATATTTTTTTCATTTTATCATTATATTATATTATATGAATGGGGATAAAACACTTTTTTGGAAATTGAATATATTGGAAGAAGACATTAAAATAACGACACCACTGAACTATTTTCTTCAGGCGATGCTTCATTATATACAATAAACAATTTTTACTGCATGTCACGTCATTTGATCACAATATCAATATGGCAACAGTGCCTACTGAATTTGCGGTTCGGGTTCGTTCGCGCACGCGCATAACATAATTAATCTTTTGATATGGACAGCTGTCAGAGTGAGGTAACACAGACACGTGTGTTAGTGTCACTCGTCAGCGACCACGGAGCAAAAATTATGGTGTCAAAACTGATGGAATGCATCTTTTCGGCATGCGACGTTGCCAAATGTGGTTTTATTACATATGACGTCACAATTTGATTTTTCATGAAAAAAATTATGAAATACAAAATACGTATCCCTTATTTTTGGAAAAGCTATACATCCATGACGAAATCGAAACATAGTGGCATTGTCCATTATACCAGGTGCTGAGGATTTGGAAGTTGATGAAATGTAGCCAAAATGTCGATGCCTATTCCATTTACAAATTCAATAATTAGGGCATCAGTGGCAGAACACTTGCTGACTTACAATTACAACAAAATATTTAGCATAGTTTGAGCAAATTTCAGATGATTGTGTTACACAATTCACCCATATAATTTTTTATTTGGCCTCGTTTGTCTTGAAAAATACTGCCGAACACATTAATTATGCCGTTTGAAATACACATGCATGCAGGAAATGCAGGAATTTTGAAAAGCTCTGCACATCAACATTAACGACGAGTTTGAAATCAAAGACAGCTAACACCACTGACAATCGCGACAGGGCAAATAACATTGTGTTTGGTAATCCTGTATTTGATTTGAGACATTTCAGAAACACGACCCAAAATATTGGATTTTGTCAAATTATACCCTATTACAGCTGAGTGACTATTCAAATCAAGATACTATTCATACAGTATCACCGTTAAAGTCCGGATCACACGGGATTTTTTTATTATTGAGTTATTTGAAATTTACGGTCCATAAACAGTGTTTGTGCTTTGAAAATAATGAAACATTTTTTCAAAAAAATATTTATTCGGTTCGAAAATGTTCATAATTAGATATTTTCAAAAAAATACAAATATGCTAATATGTGTCATACTTGATCGAAATTTCCAAATCAACAGACCTAGAGTCTTTGCTAGTCTAATACATTTGTGTTATTATAAATTTTGCTACGGAAAGAGGAAACTAGAGCCACTTTGCCCAAGTATAATGTAATTAGAAACATTTTTAAACAGAGAAATCCCTTAACCAGATGAGTGTATTCCATCTCAATTGGTTTTTCCAGATTTTACCAAATTTGAATCAGCCGAAAAATTGAAGGGGCAAGTGGATGAAGGAGTTATGTTACAAATATGTGTTTGTGAGAATAAAAGGTTTTAGTAAAGTTAGCGTCCATAATGTTTAATGTAACAAAGCCCCTTCTACCACTGTGTATCTGCTCAGATATGAAGAATAGAAGCATATCCTGATGGGACAAGGTACATATGCACGTAACATCTGTTTCCATGACATAAAAGAATATTTTCAGAAAATGTTACTTGACCCCTTCTTCCACTTGCCCCTTCAATTGTATGGTTAATAAATTTTGAGTAGGTGGGTAAGTAAGACACTGACAAATTTCAGTTTCTTTTTCAAATATTTTCCGAAATATTTAGAACTAACACGGTTGTAGCCGATCGATAGGGAAAAAATCGTACACGCCATTTTGCATTATTTTCAAAGTACAAACTGTTCGTGAACTCTGAATTTGTAATAACCGAATAACAAGAAAAAAACATATGACGCGCACTTTATACGGTGATAGGTACTTTATATCCTGAAAACTGTACCTCACTTGAACTTTTATTTTTGTATCTCATAATTTTGTGCCAATACATCCCCATTTGAATTTCATTGATTGTTGTGTGTGCTTGTCTACAACCTAGTCAAAAATTTATACTAAATGAATAAATTAGGTTAAGGATGGCTGAAAAAATCATCATTTGTTTTTGAGTATTCCTGGTTACAGAGAACTAAAATTTGTTTTTAGCTGCTTTAACGACTTTAAACAATTGAGGTTATGTGTGCCGCTACATTTTATTCCAATTGAAGATTATAAGATCTGCTTTCACGAAATGTGGATATTCTCTCACAGTTTCCAGATAGTTGCCCGCGGAGTTTTATTTGGGACACCCTGTAAATGATATCAGATCAATTCTATTATAGGATTTCGGAATCATAAATTATGTAATCAACGCTTGCTTTCTGTGTAGTATAATTGGAATATTCACAGGTGTCATGCCCGAAATACTTCAACTTTGTAACCAGCGGTTCTCAAAAAAGCCCATTTTGATGGATCTGAGTCTTTGATGGTTATTTCAGCTACCCCACAAAAAGTAATTTTTAAAATTCAACAAATATATGTAATATTGAACTATATATAACAAAGAAATACCTGATTGTAATAAAAAATTTGAGGAACAAAATTTGTTGTTTTCATTTTGCCTTGCCAATCGTTGAATTTACACATATACAATGAGCTCGAAGGTAATTGAAAATTCACGCAAACAAATACGCGAGATTACTCATATATTGACAGCACTGTCATTTAAAAAAAATCTCAGTCCAACCCCGTAAAAGATATCACTCCCAAAAAGACGGAGGTAAATTCATAACTATTAGTATTTTTTATCGGGACTTTTTTCGAGTAATTTTTTGTTTCCGTCGATCGACTTGAAATTCACAGAGTATACTAATTTCATCATTCCGAATCGATTAGAGTTCTCGAGTTGAAAAGTTAATAATATATAATTATAATATAATATTAATAATTAATAAGTAAAATTCAACCCTTCTTTTTATATGCGAACATATGCTCATATGCAATTCCAAGTGAATGTGGTGATTTTGTATTTGAGGACTTTTTTCGAGTAATTTTTTGTTGCCGTCGATCGACTTGAAATTCACAGAGTATAATCGATTGGCGTTCGCAGAATTGCTCTATCTTCAACCGTTCTCGAATTGAAAAGTTCATATGAAGTTGAAAGAGTAAAATTCAACCTTTTTTTATATGCAAACATAAGTGCATATGCAATTTCAATGGAATCTAGTGATTTTATATTTTTCGTGATTTTTAGGGGTCTACCTCTTAGGACTTTTTTCAAGTAATTGTTTGATTCCGTCGATCGACTTGAAATTCACACAGTATACTAATTTCACCATTCTGAATCGATTGGCGTTCGCAGAATTGCTCTATCTTCAACCGTTCTCGAGTTGAAAAGTTCATAAAAAGTTGAAAGAGGTTATTTCTCTCCAAAATAACATTTCCGTAATTTTTCTTTATAATTTTTGTAAAATTTAATTTATTTTTATATGCGAACATATGCGCATATGCAATTCCAAGGGAATGTGATGATTTTGTATTTTTCATGATTTTTTAGGGGTCTACCCCTTAGGACTTTTTTCAAGTAATTGTTTGATTCCGTCGATCGACTTGAAATTCACAGAGTATACTAATGTCATCATTCTGAATCGATTGGTGTTCGCAGAATTGCTCTATCTTCAACCGTTCTCGGGTTGAAAAGTTCATAAAAAGTTGAAATAGGCCATTCTTCTCCAAAATAACATTTTCGTATTTTTTTTTATAAATTTTGTAAAATTTAACCTTTTTTTATATGCGAACTTATGCGCATATGCAATTCCAAGGGAATGTGATGATTTTGTATTTTTCATGATTTTTTAGGGGTCTACCCCTTAGGACTTTTTTCAAGTAATTGTTTGATTCCGTCGATCGACTTGAAATTCACAGAGTATACTAATGTCATCATTCTGAATCGATTGGTGTTCGCAGAATTGCTCTATCTTCAACCGTTCTCGGGTTGAAAAGTTCATAAAAAGTTGAAATAGGCCATTCTTCTCCAAAATAACATTTTCGTATTTTTTTTTATAAATTTTGTAAAATTTAACCTTTTTTTATATGCGAACATATGCGCATATGCAATTCCAAGTGAATGTGATGATTTTGTATTTTTCATGATTTTTTAGGGGTCTACCCCTTAGGACTTTTTTCAAATAATTGTTTGATTCTGTCGATCGACTTGAAATTCACAGAGTATACTAATTTCATCATTTCAAATCGATTAGCGTTCGCAGATTTGCTCTATCTTCAACCGTTCTCGAGTTGAAAAGTTCATAAAAAGTTGAAAGAGGTTATTTCTCTCCAAAATAACATTTCCATATTTTTTTAAAATAATTTTTGTAAAATGTAACCTTTGTTTTAATGCAAACATGCGCATATGCAATTTAACGTGAATCTGGTGATTTTATATTTTTCATGATTTTTAGGGGTCTACCCCTTAGGATTTTTTTCGAGTGAATCGAATAGCGTTCGCAGAATTACTCTATCTTCAACCGTTCTCGAGTTGAAAGATGTAATTTCTCTCCAAAATTTTGTTTTCCCAATTTTTCTTTCATCTTTCGTAAAATTCAACCCTTTTTTATATACACACACAAATGAGTATACGCAATTTCAAGTGAATCTGATAATTTTGTATTTTTTTTGTTTTCGTCAATCGACTTGAAATTCACCAACTTTGAGGGATAAATCAACATTTTTTCTATGATGGCACAAAAAGTATATATCGCGAAATCCTACTCTACTGTTTCAATGAAATATTTTCACTAGAAACCCTTGGCCAGCAAAGTTTTCCGAAAAATCAAACTCCCCTCAGAGGATACTTTCAATCCCTCATTTGAGGGACTCAAGTGGCACTTTTAATCCTTTTCTCTACACTTCTCTGCAAAATGGTAAATAAACCAACTACTTAACAAGCTAATACTACGACAGGCCTTGAAATACATCCGACAATAATGAAAATAATTACGCATTTATCAACTTACTTGACCAAAATATGCATTTTCACTTCCATCTGCCATCTGTAACATTCATAACTTCATAAACTAAAAAATTCGATTCTTGTGCAAGTTAATGCAAATACCAAATATTTTTATAATGAAAAATCACTTTCGTCTCCTCAGTTTATTACTTAAAATTAAATTACATAAAGATGACTACCCGACTGCATCAGACTAGAATCTATTTATTCTGCCTGACCCCTGTAATGCTTCATGTTGACCAAAACCCAGGCAGGAATGGCTAAGATACCCACCGTTAGGGCTGCACCGTGTAAGATTTGTTCCACAGTAGATACTTTGACTTGTGGGGGCCCGGAAATGGCGCTCATATTCCTTGCAGTTTGGACAGCCAACGGTTGAATCTTTGGTGCGACTTTAGACACGGTGGCAGCGAACATGACTGGAAATTGCAGGAATTGAAATTAATTCTAATATAAAACATATGATAAAATTGGAACTTACTTGATCTTTAGGAACTCTATTAGGTAACAAATTCTACGAAACAAAATGACAGAAGACGATCGAGGTCGAGTATTATGACAGTTGGCATATCCAGTGTTGCCGTGTTCATATCCGTTAGGGCACGTTGACAAGAATCAGTCAAACGTTGGCAGCGTTCCAGTCCGCCTTCAAATTTCTGGTGAAGACGATTCTTGGACCTTTTTCAGATGAAGAATATTCAGAGGGCGACAGCTATCCACGATCCGATCGAAACTATGCCGATACTAGAGCTGCTTTCCAATTGCTATGGGGAGTAGCATCCAATAGAGCCTGTTGCCTCTAAACCAAACATGAACAAAACAGCACCGGACTTAATAAATAGGGTTTGATTGGAACACGATTTTTCTGTCGAAATACTTCAGAAGCAACCTGACCTGGAATTACCCGGAGCTACTACCTGTGGTTACTGGAAAGCGGCTCATAGGGTGGCACACTTGATAGAGACAAAGAAACGAGCAGTTTTTCGTTCTTTAACATTTGAAATGGAAATTAGCTGCTAGAAAACACTCTGACCGACCGTCCAGCAACGACCAAAAATTGAAATGGACGGTCGGTCATGGTCGCTCAGTGTGCTGGCTGCCTTCACGAGGTGATTCAAAAAACGATATAAACAGAGTGTATGTGTATTTTAATATTACGCTTTGATAATTTTTCCCATAGGTGCATTTACATAACGTCCCAAACTTACCATGCAAGGGTTTGATAGACAAGGTTTCAGTTCTGAAAATTACTAGCAATATTGTTGAAAAAATATATGAAACTCAATTATCACAAGGGGACAAGCTGAACTGTTAACAAAATGAAAAAAAAGTCGATATGCCGAGTCAAATAACTTCCCTGATTCCGGTTTAACGACCTACAAATAAAAATCAGATTCGTACAGGATTATCAAGAAAGAGATTTTAATTATATTTACTGTTATAGATACTTACCCCTTCCTAATCAGCTAGGACTCATGACTTGAAATTAATTAGAATTTTTCAGTGATAAACTCGTCGTACGCCTTTTTTAAGCAATCTACATGAATATAACCACCGTTTTCACAAACTCTGACACCAGGAAGTTAAAACGAAGACCAGTACTCAGTACTTTTGTGTAGACACGTTCATGATAAAACGCAAGGTTAGGCATGAAACGTAAGACAAAAGTTGACCTTCCTGCTTTGCGTTCTGAGCTCTAGCCAATCAGAGGGCTTTTAAAAACGATTTACTCCGAATGAAGACGACTGGACTGAACCGCAATAACCAACTAGATTGCTATTGTTTGTTACACCTCTTATCAGTGCATACTGCCAAGGTAGTGCAGCTTACATAATGAATTCCAAATGTTTATTCTACATTACGTTTTTGTAAATCATATATTTTCATTATCTTAGGTTTACCTTCTTGCGGTACCATACCTTACGTTTACATGAACTAGGCTACATGAGAACACATTTAAGCTCAATTCAAACCCATGAGAATGGTCTCTGTTGATGACTACCACCGTTCTGGTTCTGTTATGCTTCTGTTTCGATTGACCCAAATCGAGGTAGGGCGGACTTTTATAGGACATAATACACCACCGTTGAAGGAGCAAATTCTTTAAAAACAAAGGCGAGAACAATCTAACGGAGTTTCTTCCCGTTTCTCAGTTTCTTCTACAGTTAATCTTCCCTAAGCTATGTATCTTGACTCGATTCACAAATATATTGATAATTAATTTCTTCCTAGCATTCGGTTGAGGTACTGTCTGGTGCTGGTTAGTTTCTGTATTAATCCTTCCTATTGGTTGGCTGCAAACATCCTTGTTATCTGCGAGTCTTGTTTTGTTTTTTAAAGATATTTCTCTGATTAGATAATTCTAGCCCCTTTCCTTTAGAGTATGTTATATTTCTTCCATACGTGACTATTAGAAGTTTCTTCGAACTACGCCTCCTGTCGATGTTCCATAATTCAGACGCCTAGTGCTCTTACCGTTTCTGATGTAAGACTGCCCACTCTCACATTATACTCAGTGAAGACAGATCAATTAGTCAGCGTACTGGTACTCTTCAAAAAGTCTCTAGATTATACTCGAACATCTTCAGAATTTGCAGATTATCCCTTCATGATTTCTTTAACTATTCTCTAGAGAGAGCCGATCCATTTCAGGTCCTCCTGATTACGTCTATGTAATAATCATGACTTGTAATGTTCATATTATAGTTTTAATACCTTGTTGACATGCCATAGGCCTAGGTATATCTTACATAACTTGTTAATTTGATGAAGTCAAAATATCACCTGAAGTCGGCTGAAATTTAGTTGGTCTTACCAACGGCCCTCTCAAACTAATCTTTATAACGTGCTTGGGATCGTACGTTAAAAGGTAAGACCTTCGTCATTCCCAGCTAGCACGTCTTCTGAGGGTAGCTCGTAGGGATGCAACAGGATGACGGTTACAACAAATTTTAGATGAGAAATGGCTACAAAGGTCCTTAAATGTTCGTCAGTATGTTGACTACTGCTGAGGATCTAAGGCTGATTCACCAGCATACTGATGATAATTCTTCTTCGTGCTATTATATGGTTGAAGTGGTATTTGTTGTGGGTTTTGGTGTTCTGATCACAGATGTTTTGATAAATTGCCGCGTAAAACAAAGACAAAGGAAAGTTATTGGTCGTTTCCAATCGTGATGGCCATGCTTTCTACAACTGCGGCAATCATTATCAAAGGCCATGGGGCAACAGTCAAAGTACTCGCCGGGACGTCTCAATATATACTAGTCTAGAATGGCATCAAAGCCCAAAACCTTCTGGACCATCTTGGCATTGATTTTGCCCCAAATGACTAAGAAGGTAACGGACAAACCCACTTTTCAACGGATGTACATCGTACATTCTAGTATGACTCCAATATAGATCAAGGTATTGTAACGATTTCGAGACCAGCCTCGAGACCGGCCCTGATCACCTCATTGAGTATGCGCACCCCAAGTGTAAACATTCCTGAGCTCGCAAACACATGAGTCACGCGTGGAAGAGACGCGACCTTTCTAAACGAAGTTTCTAGGGACATCTAAGAAGTCCCCGGATATACTCGATTTATCGAGAACTGTAAATGCGACTATATAAGCCGCTGGATAGCAGATGGCAGAGTAGTCATAGACAGTCACAGAGAGTTACAAATACAGTTCGAGAGTTTACTGATAGGTAGCCACAGTAGAAATAAATTTGAAGTTAGTGAAGTCAATGTTTTAATTGAATAATTGTTTAAGTAGTGTTTAAATAAATTAGAAAAATTAGTTTAGTGCATTTTTACTACAGTATAATTTGACATTGCCAGTCGATATTCCTCCCTAAGATCGTCACCTTTATCTTCGGACTTGGATTTTCCATAACGCTCTGGGTTATTTACCGCACTTGACAGATAGACACCTTCTTGTTTCTGCCGTAGTGAAATGGCGAGTAACACAGTATCGTCAGCGTAAAGAACAATATATATGGGTTCTATCAATGGGACATCACTTGTTATAAGAAACAACGCCCGCGAGAATAGAACGCCAGAGAGAATACAACACTGAGAAAATTCAACGTCCGAGAAAATACAATGCCCGATTGAATATAACGCCAATGAATAATCAAAGACCGAATACAATGCCCAAGTGAATATAACGCCAGAGAATATTCAGTGCTTGAGAGAATATTTCGATCGTCGCCACCTCGTCTTCGAAGATGTTTACCGCAGTTGTAGAACTCTTATCTCAGCTAGAATTAACTTTAGAGACAACAGTGATGACTTACAAATTACCTACTTTCCTGAGACGCTTGAAAGTTCCGGGTACTTCCGACACATAAGATGTTTCTTTGTTTACAAAGGACCCGGCCGCCGCATCATAAACAAATTATCACTGGTAAATTTCACTGAGTTTTTGGAATGTTGCAGAGTTTCACCCGGACAAAAGTGCCCATAGGCTCGACTGAATCATATGACTGGTTTAAGAATTCTAGACTCGTTTATGATAAGAAATGTATGCAATAAAAAAGCTCTTGAATTTTAACTGTTAGCAAATAATTGTAGAATTCAACCGATTTTAAACACAGGGTGAATTATAGAAAACACTTTTTCGCAGTTATCGCCTATACTGTATATCAAGTATTTTGAATGATTTGTAGTCAAGAATACATGAAGCTTAAAATAAACAAAATGTCACAGTAAAAGTGATTTTTAATTTCGACAGATTTAAATGATAGAAACTTCAGTATAATAGTTGGTTTGGTATCTCGAAAACTAGTCACATAATCAAGTTGTGCCCATGGACACTCTTGTTCAGGAGGTCAAACTCAACATACCAACGGACCGGTACAAATTTTTCCATACTGACTGCCTGGTCCTTCCGATACGTTTATTGATCTTGAGGGTTTTGACCGTCATGTCCCCACTTTCAGTATTGCGCACGACGGATATTACCGTCAATAACAGCAGAGCATGCCAAACTTCAGAATTTGTTCACTATTCACTCTGGGTGTCAAAAAGTGCGTAATTTTGGGTCGCAGTAAACGTGTTAGACGTTCATAAAATCACGTGTTATTGAAATTCTTTGCACGATTTATTGGAAGGCACTATTATTTCGATTTCAAGAATGTAAATTACTCAAAACGTCGAATTTTAATTAAACTATAAGTTTTCGGCAACCGCCTGATGAATTTCTTTATAAATCAGAACCAATACACATAGACAACTGAAATTTTGAATACTCACCGAAGGCACGTCGAAGAGCAGACTCTTCATTACTCCACCATATACCATCCGCTCAAACACAGAAATCAAATCAAAACTCCATACATGAATGTTTATTTTATAAACTATAGCTTTGTACGTTTTTTTCACCATATCTCAACTCCTAAAAGATTCCTTAACCTAAAAACAGTGAATCGGACAACTCAAAGCTGACGTGTGCTCGAAACTACACTAAATGTAATATTTCGAAGAAAAAAAAAAACTACAACTGCTCGTCCATCGAAAAATGAACATCTACACCCAACCGCACTGTTGAATGCGACGAATTCATGTTGAAATTGTACACGCCGGATCACGGACTAGTCGCGCAGGGGCTTACGTGCGATTCTCGAAATTCACCGGAAACTGCGCCTGTCTCACAAGTAGGAAAACCCTGTACGATCGGGCGGTCGAGAGAATTAGTGTTCTGATTCACATCAATTCATATATTTACAGTACAATAGACGTTCAGGACAAAACTGCAATGATTATTTCAAGTTTACGGCGGGCTTATGAGCGACATAACCTCAAAAATTGATCTTTCGAGTCGATTCGAGTGTTATAGTACAAGAGTAGCAGAACTAAAGGTATTTCTCTATGGAAATGCATTCATTTCTGCCTAATCTAGTTAGGAAACCAAGCCATGTACCAGGACTAATTGTTTGGCTGATGATAAACTACTTTAAAAGATATGGACCAGCTATCGAGTCGGTTGAGATCGAAACGAATCGAATTTTCGAGTAAACTCAATTTTGAGGTTAAGAGGCGCGAAGCCCACTCGTCCAAACGAATAAATAATATTTTTGTCCTGAAATGAATTCAATTACAAATGATATATATCACACAAGATGTCCCAAAAACGCATTATAATCGCTTCAAAGATAAAATCACCTCCGCTATAGACCGTTTTACTTAATCTATACAACTGTGTAGTGCACGCTGTCGATAAATAACATTCCAGTTCCGGTACAACCACCGTTTTGCGAATGACGATGATACTGATTCGAAAACGTTCAGGAATCACTTGAAAAATAATGATCAAGAGTTGGGAATTTTGATATTTTGACATCTCAACTCCCCAAGATACTTTTTGCTCTACAGCTTTCAAGATGAATCTGAAACTGACTTAGGGGGGCGGAGCCTATTGAAATTCCGATTGCATACTTCGGTCCGATGATTTCGGCAGGACTCACTCATTCAGACGAGCATTTCTTTCGTTGCCACATCGCTTTTGATAATGGCTGCCGCATTTGTAGATGAAACGAAATCACCTGTTACGCGAGTCAACGCCTTCTCGATTGAATGCGTTTGTTGTTTCGAAAATCACTGAATACTAATCCGCATATTAAACAGGATATGAGGAAATTTATTTTGGGTAAAATTTTGGGTCAAATTTTTTTTCTCCGTCTTCAAAAAATATGAACGAGGTGTCATTCGATTCGGAATGGCGTGTAGATAATTTTTGAAAAAATTATCAACAAATAACTGAAAAAAATATTCAAAAAAGGAGGAAATTTACCAAAAAATCCTCGACTCCCGGAAATGTAGGACCAATATTTATAGTTTATAAGAAAATGTGTACTTCGAACATTTCATCAATAAAAATTATTTAAAAATTAAAAATAAAATTTAAGAAATGAAAGAATATAGGGGCTAACTCAAAAACTTTTTGAAATTTTTTTAATTTGAAAAAAGATTCAAAAAGAGGAACAAATTTCACACTAGGAAGTACCCAGAACTGTAGGACCAATCTTTATAATTTTCCCAGGGGGTTGAAAAGACGGCCGAAAGCAGGATTCTATAATTATAATAATAAACACTCGAAGAGTGTGCCCAAAGGTATAGCCTTTGCGGGTAGAGGACAGCGATTATTATTTGCCGTGGCGCTCCGGGGCGACTCATTGATATTATTGGTGGTGTATTCAATTTTTAGCCGTAGGAAAACCCGGAAAATCTACAACACCACCACTTGCCGCTTTGGACCTTTGATGAATAAATTTATTCAAACTTGATAAATATCAAAATTAGGAATTGAAAAAAATTCAGACATCTAATGGATAGGTAGATATTTCTATTAAATATGCATTAGCCAATTAACAATTTTTTTCCACTTAAATTGCAAGTGCGATAATTGTTGAATAACAAACCTGATTTTTTTTATTTTTTTTTTGGAGCTAGTTTTGGAAGATTTCAGAAGATATTCCCTTTGAAAAAATAAAAAAATTGTTATTGTTCACTTTGATATTGTTTTTGAGATATTTTTTTTTTAAATAATCTTTAGATGCAAATTATGATCATTAAAAACAAAATCGTCACAAAAAAAAATTATTACTTAAAAAGAATTTGTTGATTAATTTTTTTATCACTCTTAATTATTAAGGAACTATTTTTTTTAAATCATAATTTATCTTGCTTTTTGATGAGTAAAAATAAAAAAAAAGTTTTTATCTAAATTTTCATAATTAATTTAATAAAAAAAAAAATTGTTATAAAAAAACTACTAATAGAAAAAATCGCCATAAAAATTTTTCGATCGTGGATTATTGTTCATTCATCTCTCCAGTAGAAGCCTGAACTTTTTCAATTCTTATTTTCCATCAATTAAATATTATCGCAATTGCAATATTCACGTTCAAGTAGAAAAAAATTGTTAATTAAAGAATGCATAATTGATAGAAAGATCGCGATTAAAATTTTTTCCCTCGTATTTGGCCGTATTTTCAACACCCTGGAAAAATCATAAATATTCTTCTACAGTTTCTCCTCTTTTTTAAAAATTGAAAAATATCAAATAGTTTATGAGATATTTGCAAAAAACCAAACCCCATTTTTTGTCAGTTAATGGTTAATAACTTTTGCAATTTTGTTTCCAGCGGCTCTTGAATGTTTTCAAAAAGCACCTGTTGAATAGACCATGACTGAGTAGCCAAATACTCATTCATTCTAAAACCGTTGAGGAAATGAATTGTTGTTGTTGAAAAGTTCTTTCATACTTTTAGGATCATTTCCATGAATTAATGATTAGGCGTTCCTCAAGGAACAGAATTGGGGCCTAATGTATTTATCATATACATAAATGATATGATTTATGAGTTAAAACTGTTACTAGGTAACTAAGGATTATTTATAGATTTGTACTATGGAAAACAAGAATACTGATCCTTGGGAATGATTATTTTTTGTGAACTGAACAAAAACCTTGATAATAAATAAATTATAAAATCGAATACAATGACTAGAATTTTAGAAATCCTCCATAATGTGCTCCTTCTTCAAAGAAGTGGATTGAAGAATTTCAAGTTATCAACAAAATAATGTTTTTTAAATGGATTTGTTACTTCAAATACTCTTTTATAAATCGAATAAGATAAATGTGACAACGAAATATCATATTATCAGTGTTGGCGATAATATAGTTTGTAAATATTTAAATTAGTTGCAAATTTACTGGAATGTTCAGAGAATAATGTGAAAACCAAGGGAAAATAAGTTTTTTTTAAGTTGTAGTTTTTTTCCATTAATGTTTGGAGCGATTTCTTAGAGAAAAAAATAAAGCCACATTTTCGACTTGATAGGTTTTTATTTACAATAAAATTATAATAAATACCTTTTACAGACTGAATTTCCAGTTTTTTCTGTGTTTCAAGACTGATTCAGTTCAAATCCTACACTGTCAGACGAATATTGCAACACCAAATGTACTGCAGCCTAGTTACAGTTCATTTGTAAAAAAAACAAATACAAGCGTTGAAGTTTCTTCAACAGCAAATCTATGATAATACCCTTTATTTTACTACTCAAATAAGCGAGTCTGAGAATTTTAGGAAAAAACCGACAATTTTATAAAATATTTTTCAACTTTCACTGGCTATTTTTTTTACCCAAAAAACTACAGCTGTGCTGTTGCGATCCATCGAAAAACACACCAGCATCTTTTTTCCCGATCTTCATCATTCAGGAAGCGCCCCCGAACATTCCCGAAAAGCAGTACCACCATCGACGGTCATTCTCGGAACTAGAACGCATCAAGTCGAAAGCGTGCACCGTCTTTCGCCTTCGAACCCACGTGAATATGTACGAAGATTAAAAGAAAACCGATACATCCTTTATCAAAACCCACCTCTGAAATTGCCTCTGAAATTACCTCTCGGGAAAAAACCTCTGTTGTTGGGGCCGCCTCTGGGGCCGCCGCGATGGCCTCCTCTCGGCCCACCGCGGTCGCCGCCCCTGAAGTTACCACCTCTGTTGAAGTTGCCTCCTCGGCCTCTACCTGAAAAACCAAAATCAAATAATCTTTGGAAGTTCAATAGAATACCCAGCGGGTTTGAAACTTGTCAAAGCTGTCAAAATCAACACAAGGATTGTACAAGAGTGAGAGATCAGTTGTCTTTCTATCTTTACGTCTCTCGCCACTTCAATCGCTTCGCTCTACCTCTATTTCTGCCTTTCCACATCTCCCTCTCCAAATATACCTTGCTACATCAGCTACATCCTCTTCAAATACTGATATTTTTCTCTCACCACCTCTCTTCACCCATTTTTCACCACACATCCATCTATTTTTCTCCTCCCTTCCAAAACCCCCCCCTCCCATTTTACTCTCGCTCCAACCCATTTATTTCTCCATATCCTCTCTCTAAATATCTATTTAACTCTCATATTACTTCTCTCTTCATATCTCACCCGATCTTCCTCTTCAAATATATCTGTCTCCCTTTCCCCTCTCTTTCTCCCTACTTCTCCTCACCTATCGATTCCCATACCTCTCCCAATCTTTTCCACCAACACCCCCATTTTATCTCTCTCGCTTTATCCTATTCATCCCTCCAGTCTTACTCCACTTCTCCCTATTTCTTCTACTCCTTACACCCCCAACTCACTCCCATAACTCTACCTCTCTCATTCCATTTCCCTCCCGCTCTATCCACCTCCCTTCCCCCACTCTCTCTACCAATCTTCCCAACCTTTATCTCTTTCTTTTCCATCTTGCCCAACCGTTATCTCTTTCTTTACTATCTTGCCACAGCCGTCTTAATTCTCCGAGCCATGGTGAAGAAATTTGACAACAGTGTGAGAGCGCCCTACCATGCGACGACATCAGTCATTGTATTGTGGAATGGTGATTGTTGAAGTAGTCATTCTAGGGTGAATTATTTGTGTTCTAATTGATGAATAAACGTAAGATTCATGTGAAATAGTTTACGAAATATTGTGCCAAATATGCCTACTCATTGTTGTGTAACAGGGATTCTCAATAAAAGAATATCTTTGTATTTTATTTTCCGAAAGAAAAGGAATCGCGAAAGAGATTGATTTTGGATTTCTGATGCAATACCTCATACAAATACTCATATCGTCAGACATGAAACATTTCCTCTACTAGACGGATCAATAAAAATAATTGCTTAAACTTCCAAAGTTGATAAAAACTATAGTAACTTCAATGTTTCCGAATTCATTCAAATATTTTGCAAAACCTGCAACATTATTGAGAACTAACCCCGATTACAGAAGTTAGAAATGTTTAAATGTTCATAATTATTTAGTAGAAGAGTTTGAAAAATCAGATATTATCCACAGATACGACCAATTTAGTTACGGAATATAACAAAAAACTAAAATTTGATATCTGGAAAGTTCATCATACTGATAGTAAACTTCATTTCTATCTATTAGGTTTGCAATCAAATGTTTTATTATCTGATAATATAAACGAACTGAGAATAACTTCACAAATTATAATATTGAATGAGATGCAGGTCCACATTCACTCACACATCATTCTTTGCCTTTTGAGAAGAATATAAATTGTTATTATTATTATTATTATTAGTTTCCTTTTCATTCAGGAAGTACACTATTATTATGTTTTAATGTTTATTCATTAATGAGTAGTTTTTTTTATTTTCTGTTGTTTTTTCTCTCTGTGAGAAACATTTTATTTTGTTTACAGTAACATATATTTTATTGTGGAAAAAAGGTCTACTGATGAAAAAACAACAAAAATGAAAAGTCACGCAACACAGTACCACATGGGTGTTGTGGAAACCTACCGTATATTCATTTGAAACAATTTACCTGATTTTGGCACACTTACTATATGTACCTTCTAATAACATATTATTTTCATCAGTCAGACTTCAAACGAAAAATCTGAAAAAAATCAGGGATCATCTTTGTGGTTTGGAGACTAATCTGAAAAAAAATTAAAGAAAAATCTTTGGAGAAATCGAAATTGACACTTTTTCCGTTTCTAAGAAATTGAATAGAATAGATAGACATTAATCGGCGTTCTTTTCTCTACAAATTCATTCTCCTATGTTTTTTTCATAGTTATTCAAATAAGCCGAGAAATTGACAGTAACGAATTAATGGGTCGGTCGTCAAATTGATTACCGCGCGGTATTGCCGATTTTCGCACCACGGCTCGGAGAATTAGGACGGCTGTGATCTTGCCCAACCGTTATCTCTTTCTTTCCCTTCTTCTTCCATTTGATACTTTTGAAGCGAGTGTGAACGGCGTATTAAAAACCGTAGCAGCAGCTGATGAAAATAATAGACTCCGACAGTTGAAATGAACTGATAATTATTGATGACAGCGAACAGCGCCCGATAAGTTCGCGAAGCAACACTCACCCCTCTTGACGAAACCGCCTCGGTTGTTCTCTCTCCCTCGGAACGGGCCGAAGTTGTTGTTGAGAGGCGGCGGGCCGAGCCACTCGTTCGGCGGGTGCAACGTCATCGGCTCCTGTTTGTCCCAGTTCATGTCGCGCATGAAATCCGGATTCACGCCCTTGTCCCAGCTCATGTCTTGCATGAAGTCCTGCTTGGGCGGCTTGTCCCAGTTGTCGTCTTCGGGAAACTCTTCGTTCATCCACGGTTTGTCGCCGTCGATGTCGTTCACGTAGTGGTTCGGCTCCATCGGGCCGCCCATGTCGTGGGGCTCGTCCTCCGTCATCCAAGGTTGCGGCGGCGGCGGGAGAGGCATGGCGGGAGGGTGATGCATCGCCGGAGACTGGTTCAGAGGCGGCGGCTGATTCATCATCGGAGGGGGGCTCATTAGCATGTTACCTAGAATATTATATATTACAATAAACAAAAGATCTTTTTCGCTTGACAAATTCTGCATGTCAACAAGAAAGATTCAATTGAAACGAAATGATAAAGACTGACTCAGTGGGTGGAACTTCAAAGAGGAAAAACGATTTGGAATCGGGAATGACTGGAATGGAATGAGTTTACTCGATAAGAGAAACATTGATTTGAAATGGGAAATATCGATTCAAAAAGCAGGAACATTGATTTCAAAAGAGAAAACATCGATTTGAAATGGAAAACATCGATTTATAAACAGAAAAAATCGCTTTGAAATGGGAAACATCGATTTAAAAAAGAAAACATCGAATTAAAAAGCGAAATCATCGACTTAAGGGAAAAAACATCGATTTTAAAAGAGAAAAATCGATTTGAATTGGGAAACATCGATTTAAAAACGGAAACTTCCTTTTAAAAAGCGAAAACATCGATTTCAGAAAAGAAAACATTGATTTGAAATGGAAAACATCGATTTAAAACAGAAAACATCGATTTAAAAGACGAAAACATCGATTTCAAAAGAGAAAACATTGGTTTGGAATAGGAAACATGGATTCAAAAAAGAAAACATGAATATAAAAATAAAACATCAATTTCAAAGGGGAAAAGATCTATTTGAAATGGGAAACATTGATTTGAAAATAAAAAATATCGATTTGAAATGGGAAACATTGATTTAACAAGAGAAAACATCGATTTAAAAAGAGAAACATCGATTTGAAATGAAAAATATCGATTTAATAAAAGAAAACATCGATTTAATGAAAGAAAACATCGATTTGATGAAAGAAAACATCGATTTAATAAAAGAAAACATCGATTTGATGAAAGAAAACATCGATTTAATAAAAGAAAACATCGATTTGAAATGGGAAACTAGATTTGACATAGGAAGCATGAATTTGGAAAGAGGAAATATCGAATTGGAATGGGAAACATCGATTTAAAAAGAGAAAACATCGATTTAAAAAGAGAAAACATCAATTTTAAATTAAAAAATATCTATTTGAAAAGTGAATACATCGATTTGAAATGGGAAACGTCGATTTGAAATGGAAAACGTCGATTTGAAAAGAGAAAACATCGATTTCAAAAGAAGCATCGATTTGAAGTGGAAAACATCGATTCGAAATGGGAAACTAGGTTTGAAATGAGAAACATCGATTTGAAAAGAAAAAATATCGATTTGAAAAGGGAAACATCGATTTAAATAGGGAAAACATCGATTCGAAATGGAAAACATCGATTAAAAAAGAGAAAACCTCGATTTGAAATGGGAAAAGTTTATTTAAGATCAATAATTTTGAAAAGGAAGAAGGAGGAGGTGGAAGCTTTTGCTTAGAATAGTAGAAAGTTACTTGAACTAAGGAACATGCAATTAAAATGCGAAAATAGGACTTGTTATAAGAAAAATCAACAACTTCAAATAAGAAAAAGGGCATTAAATAACAAAAAGGACTTGAAACAAAAAAAAAAGTAATTGAAATAATGAAAAGGTATCCAAAATAAGGAAGAAAAAGTATTTGAAATTGGAAAAACTACTCGAAATAAGGAAGAAAAAACTTGAAATACGGAAAATGAGCTTTAAAAGAGAAAATTAACTCCAAATAAGGAAATGTCGCTTGAAATAGAGAAAATCATAATAGAAATTGTAGAAAATTATTTATTTCAAACTACACACACTCTCCACTCGTTCTGAAATTTACCTGTTCCACACCACTCACCTGGCCTAGGCGGCGGCGGTATCGAAGTGTTCATATGAGGCGGCATCATCGGCGGCCCCACCATGTCGTTGAAGCTCATCATGGGCGGCGGCATAAGAGGGCCCTGATCCCACGCATTCGAGTGGTGATCGGGATTCATGATGCTCTGATCGGCCATGATCGATTCCACCATGTTCGTGTTGGAATTGTCGTCGGACAAATTGCCGAACTCGTTCATATCGTTGCTGAAATCGTCGAGGAAGTTGTTGGCGTCCTCGTCGTCGGGCAGGTTCGGCAGCGGAGGAGGCGGTTCCAGGGAGTACCGCCGGTCATTCGAATCGCCCACGATGACCTGGATTCGAGTCGAGATATTGTCATTATTTACTATTTGAGATAGACAACGCAATAATGAATCTAATTAATAACGTACACTGTTCTGCCCTTTTGGAGCGTAGGAAATCAACCATCAATAAATGAACATCAAGATTTTGATTCAACACAGTAAATTTGCAAGGTAATTCTGATGAACAACCCTTATAGACACCCTATGGTGTCATGCAAGTCAAATCCAAAATTGGCGCCCAACGTGGGGCCCGAACCCACGACCTCTAGATCTCATGCTATATATGTAAGGATGATCAAGAACGCACCGCTAGCGATACTATTAATCTTTTAGCCGGTGTCAATCATTTTAACATAATTATTCTCGATAAGATTCACTTTGGTGGAATATAAACTAGCAGGAAAATTAAACTATCGCTAAGATTCATTGCCGCGGTAAACGGCGTGCTCACCTTCAGGTTTTCGTTCTTATGCCTCCCCTCTTCGTCGCTCATATCCATGTCCATGTCGTCCATGCTCTCGTTCCTGCGGGGCGACTCGGAACCCTCCCTGTAGGGGTTGATGGCGATCAGCGGAGATTCTGATTCCACTGGGAAAGGAGCCGGCAATCTGTTCGCGGTTTCGTCCTGGGATTTGGGCGGTGGCGGCGGAGGGGGCGGCAGCTTCAGCTGTTCAATGTTGAAACCAAGGCGGTAGTCTTGGTCGGCGGCCGGACCAGAAGATGGCGCTACTGGAGCGATGCCGCCGGGTGGAATTCGGTAGTCCTGCGGAAAATATTGGTATATTAGAGTCGAACCGATTCCAAAACGTTACAAATGAGTTTGATGAATGTACGGCGGCGTCAAAAGTCGAGAAGAGATAGTTCTACTTTGAACAACGACCGTAAAAGCCATTTCAAATATTACGGCTATATTTCATTCACGTCTATTACATTTATTAATTATTTCAATTCTCGGGGATGCCTTTTGGCATGCGAAATGCTCCTGATTGATCTAAAACATGCATGGAAAGCTATATTAATTGCAAATGGAAAAATACTACTTTGAATTCACAAAAACGCTTACCTGATCCGTTTGATTCCAAGTTGAATCAGATCCCTGATTGGTCGGGTTGTTAGAGCTCGAATTTCCAGGAGATCCCGTCAAACTAATCAAGTTCCGGTGGTCGACATCCTTTCCTCCGAGACTGCCCAGAGAATCTTCTACGTAAGAAACGTTATATGAAGAAACCGGAATGATTCGCGTTTGATTCGATAATGTCTTACCCAAATCGCCTGATAAACCGGGTACGACTCTGTGGTCTACATCAACTGCACCACTAGATATGAGCGTATCATGGTATTCTACGGGATCGCTGTAGCCTTCTTTTTCGAACATGGGCGGACTTTCTGGCGTATCTATAAATTTTGATAGAAAATTTTTTATAAAAGGATTTGGGCTATTGATTTCGTTACAACTAGTTTCTCAACATCATACAGAATGTTCAGAAATCATGTAGCTTTTTTTATAATTTTGAAGAAAGATAACTCTGTTATTTCAAATAGAACCCACTGTATTTTTTTGGTCTTTGGCAAAGAAAATTCAATTATCTTTTATTTCATATTGGGGTTCCCTATACCTAACCTGAATAGTTTGTCCGATATTGGCTTTTTCAGATAGTACTTTTTATTTCAATGCATGATTCAAACATATCCATTCTGTAAAACGATATTTTGTGATTGAATGCAGATTATGTATTCATTCCAATGGGGAATTCAAAAAAAGAATTTCAAATTTCATTTCGATATTTTACAATACTTGTACCCTTTTTGTTGGACATGGGCCAAAATGAATTTACAAGAATATCTTTAGGTGTGACAAATACCTCCGATACGTTCCACCGATTCAAGGATATTAATTCTGTAAAACGATATGTTGGGGTTGAATGCAGAATATGTATTCATTCCCATGAGGAATTCAGAAAAAAAAATAAAATTTCATTGTAATATTTTACGATACTTGTACTTGTACAAAATGAATGTATACGAATACCTTTAGGTATTACAAATGTCCACGATACGTTCCAACGATTCAAGGATATTAATTCTGTAAAACGATATGTTGGGGTTGAATGCAGAATATGTATTCATTCCCATGAGGAATTCAGGAAAAAAAATAAAATTTCATTGTAATATTTTACGATACTTGTACTTGTACAAAATGAATGTATACGAATATTACTTTGAGAAAATAGACAGATACCGAAATAATCAAAAGCTCATGTGGAAAACATTAAAGAGATTGATTAACGTAAATGTTCAGGATTTTCCAAGCTTTATTCAATTCGATATGAACAATGAAATGAAACTCATCAGAGAACCGATAGAAATAGCAGAAAATTTTAATTCTTATTTTGTGGAAAGCATTTACCAAATTGTCGATAGTATAGAGTGCAATGAACCTTGGATCAACACAAATTATAATCTATACCCGGGTTTTTACAAATTTAAACCACTCTCTCTTGGTGACCTACGAAAAATCATATCATCTTTGGAT
This sequence comes from Chrysolina americana, assembly GCA_958502065.1. Classification (NCBI taxonomy): domain Eukaryota; kingdom Metazoa; phylum Arthropoda; class Insecta; order Coleoptera; family Chrysomelidae; genus Chrysolina; species Chrysolina americana. The sequence goes on along the minus strand of OY293421.1, from coordinate 49,733,745 downwards.
AATAAATGTAGTGCCACTGAAATACTGAATGGAAAGGTATTGAAACAAATATTTGAAACTATTGGGCATGTAATATTAAATTTAATCAATACCTCTTTGCAAACAGGCAAGGTCCCTGACGTATTGAAGATAAGCACAATTGTTCCTATACCAAAAGTTCAAAATACAACCAAAGCCAATGAATTCAGGCCTATAAATACTCTACCTCAAATCGAGAAACTTATCGAAATCACAGTTTATAACCAATTATTAGAACATATCGACAATAACCATATATTGATGAACAATCAATCAGGATTCCGCCAAAAACACTCCTGCGAATCGTCCCTGCAACTTTCATTGAACAAATTCAGAAATGAAATGGATAACAACAAATATGTCGTGGCTGTATTTCTTGACCTGAAAAGAGCATTCGAAACAATTGACAGGGGCATATTACTATCGAAATTGAGTCAATATGGTGTTAGTGGGGAAGTATACAATTGGTTGGCTGATTATCTTGCATGTAGAAAACAAAGAATTAGGGTAGGGAGTTCATTTTCAAATGAAATAGTGAATTCAGTAGGAGTGCCTCAGGGTAGTGTACTAGGCCCCATCTTATTCATCCTATATCTGAATGATATTAATCTTTATACAGATTGTGAATTCATAAACTTGTTTGCTGATGACACCTTACTAGCCTGCAGTGACTCCAATATAAACAGAGCAATTGATAAAATGAACTCCATACTATCAGCTGTTCAGGAATATCTCAAAATCAATAAACTTAAATTGAACGTGTCTAAAACTAAAGCTATGATAATAACAACTAAATATAAACACAAGTCTCTAAACTTTGATGATATAAATTTGATGCTGAACAATGAAAAAATCGAAATAATCAAAACAGTAAAGTATTTGGGATTCCAGCTAGATAATACCTTATCATTTGAAGATCATTTTGAATACATAAAGAATAAAATATCTAAAAAACTATATTTCTTCTCGAGAATTGCAAACAATATATCTATGGAAACCAAAATCACTGTCTACAAGACCATTATTCAACCACATTTTGACTACTGTGCAACAATTTTATATACATTTAACCTCAACAAACTATCACAGCTACAAAAGCTCCAAAACCGTGGAATGCGTATTATATTGAAGTCAAACCGTTATACACCAATTGGTGTTATGCTGGATACACTACAATGGCTCACTGTTTCCCAAAGATTATATTATTTTAGTATGGTTTTTATATACAAAATCTTAAACAATCTGGCTCCTCCATATTTCAAGAATTATATAGTTTACAATGCAGAAGTTCACAATTACTTGACGCGGGATAAGAATAATCTGCATATTACAAGAACAAACAATACTAATACCATGAAGTCACTATTTTTCAAAGGTTTCATTGAATACAACAAATTGCCTACGTCACTGAAAAATAGGGAATCACTGAATATTTTCAAAAGGGATTTAAACAAACTCATAAAAAAAAAATAAAAAAAAAAAAATTGATCTCTTGATGTTTTCCATGGTGTCCAGTCAAATTGCTGCCATAGTCTTATATTTACAATGTCTTATATTTACAAGGTGAATTTTTGTTTTTTTTTGTTCCTCTCTCTTTTAACTATTTTAAATTTTCAACTATTTTACACTTTTAATATTTGTGAGTGGTATATATTATGTGTAGTTTAGGTGATTTAAGCTATTATGTAATTCTCATGATAATTTTTTTTTTTTTTTATATTATTCAATAGCAACTACACATATACTGGATATAATAATATTACTTTAGTTTTTACTAGTTTATTATTGTACACCGTTACCATTAGTATTGTATATATTAGGACATCCTATTTCAAATAAACTTACTTACTTACTTACTTACTAGGTATTACAAATGTCCACGATACGTTCCAACGATTCAAGGATATTAATTCTGTAAAACGATATGTTGGGGTTGAATGCAGAATATGTATTCATTCCCATGAGGAATTCAGGAAAAAAAATAAAATTTCATTGTAATATTTTACGATACTTGTACTTGTACAAAATGAATGTATACGAATACCTTTAGGTATTACAAATGTCCACGATACGTTCCAACGATTCAAGGATATTAATTCTGTAAAACGATATGTTGGGGTTGAATGCAGAATATGTATTCATTCCCATGAGGAATTCAGGAAAAAAAATAAAATTTCATTGTAATATTTTACGATACTTGTACTTGTACAAAATGAATGTATACGAATACCTTTAGGTATTACAAATGTCCACGATACGTTCCAACGATTCAAGGATATTAATTCTGTAAAACGATATGTTGGGGTTGAATGCAGAATATGTATTCATTCCCATGAGGAATTCAGGAAAAAAAATAAAATTTCATTGTAATATTTTACGATACTTGTACTTGTACAAAATGAATGTATACGAATACCTTTAGGTATTACAAATGTCCACGATACGTTCCAACGATTCAAGGATATTAATTCTGTAAAACGATATGTTGGGGTTGAATGCAGAATATGTATTCATTCCCATGAGGAATTCAGGAAAAAAAATAAAATTTCATTGTAATATTTTACGATACTTGTACTTGTACAAAATGAATGTATACGAATACCTTTAGGTATTACAAATGTCCACGATACGTTCCAACGATTCAAGGATATTAATTCTGTAAAACGATATGTTGGGGTTGAATGCAGAATATGTATTCATTCCCATGAGGAATTCAGGAAAAAAAATAAAATTTCATTGTAATATTTTACGATACTTGTACTTGTACAAAATGAATGTATACGAATACCTTTAGGTATTACAAATGTCCACGATACGTTCCAACGATTCAAGGATATTAATTCTGTAAAACGATATGTTGGGGTTGAATGCAGAATATGTATTCATTCCCATGAGGAATTCAGGAAAAAAAATAAAATTTCATTGTAATATTTTACGATACTTGTACTTGTACAAAATGAATGTATACGAATACCTTTAGGTATTACAAATGTCCACGATACGTTCCAACGATTCAAGGATATTAATTCTGTAAAACGATATGTTGGGGTTGAATGCAGAATATGTATTCATTCCCATGAGGAATTCAGGAAAAAAAATAAAATTCCATTGTAATATTTTACGATACTTGTACTTGTACAAAATGAATGTATACGAATACCTTTAGGTATTACAAATGTCCACGATACGTTCCACCGATTCAAGGATATTAATTCTGTAAAACGATATGTTGGGGTTGAATGCAGAATATGTATTCATTCCCATGAGGAATTCAGGAAAAAAAATAAAATTTCATTGTAATATTTTACGATACTTGTACTTGTACAAAATGAATGTATACGAATACCTTTAGGTATTACAAATGTCCACGATACGTTCCAACGATTCACGGATATTAATTCTGTCAACTGATTATTTTGTGACTAAATGTAGTAGTAATCACTTACCGAAGACCAATAAGGAAAAAGAGAACACAACCAGGACCTGTACGATGTAACAATGTTAATAATAGAACGTCACAGTACCTGTGTCAGGAATGACCGGCCCACCACCATTCCAACTAGCGTCAGGTTCCCAAGTCGAGACGTCCTCTTCAGGGTTATACTCATCGCTAGGTGGATAGGGGTTTGCGCCAAGGGGAGGCTCGAAGGATTCCGCTTGGAAGGTGGTTTTATCCCCGGCGACAGAGTATTCCAACGTAGTATCATATGGGGTGGTCGAGTATGAGTTATCTGGTCCAAAAATAAATTTTAGTCTCATATGTTCAAGCTTATTTGCAAAATACAAGGTGGCGAAAGGTTCTGAACTCGGTCGTATACATGGGCACTGGGCACTAATGAAGGCACATGTTTGAAACGATCTTCGTCATACGTAATAATAATAAAGTTTAATGAAAATTCTATGAAAAAGCATGTACATTCATTTGTAAAAAAGGTGAATAAACGGTTTAATTTTGCCAACGAAGTTTGAAACTTGTTGCGAGAAAATCACAGGTGAGAATTACCTATAGATGTTTTATACATTTTTAAAATCGAACGAAACGATAAAATAACATAAACTAAGTAGTTAACTGTAATGAAAGATATCATTATCTAAATTACGATGAGACTCACCATTTAATCATTTGTTTTTTGAAATGAAATAATGACTTGATCATTTTTATATGATTTGGAATCAATTTCAACATATTGAGTTCTATTGAGAAGAAATATAGGATAATGATCAGTGATTTCATTCTCGTATATTATAGATTTAAATAAATATTTGATTTGACTACTCTTTACGAAAATGTAATAAACGCAAGATTTTTCTTTGTTTTTAATCCAGTATGCCCATTATTGTAACAAAATAAAGCCACATCCACCCTCACTTGTAGATTCTCAGCTACTCCTAAATTGAAGCAGGATTACGTGAATACAGACTTTTCAAAGTTCACAATTAAATAATTCTTTTTGCACAATCTTGTAAATCCTTCATCAGCATAGAAAATTACAATAAGTGTTCATAAAGATGGGTAAGTCATCGCAGATAAGAGAAAGATAAGGGGATACAAGGTGGACCTTGGGGAGTTCCAAGACACATCAAACAAAAATTTAATAATAATAATAATAATACTTCCTCATAAACTCTCATAGGGAGTACCTAAAGGCATAACCTTTGCGGGTAGAGGACGGATATTATTATTATTCGCAAATAAAATATCAAGGCCCCAAGAATAGTATATTACATTACTAGTGTGAAAAATCACTTTCGCACGAGTACTGTACACAATTTTTTTACGACCACAATAAATTTACCAAATAATGTATATAAATATTTTGACGTTTGACACAAATTTTTCAAAGCCTGCTTCATATATACAATAAATAACTAACAAGACGATTACAAGATTGCCGTACTAAAGTAGAGATTTGATATATGAAACTATTTAACGAAAATAAACATGAATTTTGAAAAGTCTTTTATTCATTTAAATGTTTCAGAATGCTTTAAAATGGATATTTGTTTAAATCAAACTCCAAGAAATATAGATGATATTGAATGTGTCCAAGAAAAACGAATTAATAGTCCGACTGAGAACCATTCTGACTTTATTTATTTTTAATAATTAATTTGAATACAAAGTATTTTCTTTATGATATAATAATGACGAGATCAAAATCATAATTAGACATCTTTTATTTTTGATTATAATTACTAAACAAGATACACTCTAACAATATATTTTCTGACTTTTGACGAAGAGTACGCGGGTTCGATCCTCTCCCGCGGAAACTTTTTTTTTAAGATGTAAAAAATTACACTTCTCAAACAGATTGCTTCAAGATTTTGTTGGTAGGATTTTTAGGGAGGATATTTTTGCTGCCTCCGCGCACAATTAATGCACCTAACATTCACTACACACTCAAAATAACTTTTGACGTTTGACATAAATTGTTCAAAGCCTGCTTTTTAATATATTAAATACTCAGCAAGATGATTACATGATTGCCTGACTAGGTACAGGGAACCGATATATGCAATTATTTAACGAAAAGGAACATACATTTTGAAATTTCCTTGCTTTGTTTAGATGATTCAGAATTTTTTGAAGTGGATATTTCGTCGGCTTAGTGCAAGAATTTACTCTCTAACAATCTAATGTCCAAGAAAATTTAATGAATAGTCCGACTGAGAACCATTTTGACTTTTCAATAAATACTTTTAAATACAAAATATTTTAAGCAATCTATTTGAAGTGTAACTTTTTTCAATATCATAATGAACAAAAGTATCCGCGGGCGAGGATCAAACCCGCGTAATCTTCGTCAGAAGTCAATACGTCCTGCTGCTTTACGAACTCAGCTAACGGAGCGTGCGGAAAATATTTTGCACGCTTGTGATATAAGCCTCTTTCCGTGTAACTATACAGTGCGATATACGTTACTTTCCCTTGTGGTCGTAGGAAAAAGGATTTACCACTTCTATTGACGTACTTAAAGGAATTATAGCACTTACCGTATGTTGTGGTGGCCGCAGTTGTGGAATAACTCTGATTGTACGCGGTGGTGGAGTAATCTCCCTCAGTCTTTCCGAAAGGCGGCATCGGGGGCGGCATCAGCGGCATGTGACTTGTGCCGTAGCCGTAGTTCGAAGATTGCAAAGGGGCAGCGACTGGGGCGGCGACTGGCATCGGCGGGTTTTGTAACAAAGGGGCGGCGAAGCTGTTCTCTGACTGAGGGGGGTCAGTCGAAACGGGTTGCGAGTTGCCGAAAAGATCGTTTTGAAAGCTCTGAAACAGTCAACAATCAAAGTAAAAGGGGTATAGCAGTGTGGTTGCTCCAATTAGAAAAATTGTAGATAATTATAATTCGAACAAAATGAGATTTTTTACGACCCGATTGGATCATTGGTAACGGAGAAAAATTGGAGAGGGGGAAAGAAAGAGAAGAGGAAAAGAGGAAAAGAAGAGGAGAGGAAAAGAGGGGAAGAGAAAAAGAAGAGAAGAGGAAAAGAAGAGGAGAGGAAAAGAAGAGAAGAGGTTGTGAGGAGGGGAGGTTAAGAGGAGGGGAGGTTAAGAGGAGGGGAGGTTGAGAGGAGAAGAGGTTGAGGGGAGAAGAGGTTGAGGGGAGAAGAGATTGAGAGAAGAGGTTGAGAGGGGAGGAGAGAAGAGGTTGAGAGGGGAGGAGAGAAGGAGATGAGGAGAGGAGGAGAAGAGGAGAAAAGGAGTAGAGGGGGAGAGGAGATGAGGAGAGGACGAGAAGAGAGAAAAAAAATTATTTTTCGTTTCACAGATCAGAGAATTTTTGCTGTAGATAAGCTCAGTTCATTGGAGACAGCTCTGTGTGTATAGCATTCCGATCCCAGTTGGTTAAATTTTAATTTGTCATCAATTAACATGTCCAGGAATTTAGTATGATTGTTGTTTTCTAAAATGTGTTCTTTCAGACTCACATCATCACAAAAAGCGCTGAAGGTGAGTACATTAGTTTTTTTTGTATTGAAACATAAATAATTAGAATCGTACCATTTTTTACCATTGCAAGATCATTGGTAATGGTTTCTTTCAAGTGCTGGGCATTTTTTTCATGCCAGAGTATGGTAGTATCATCTGCAGATATCGTGAAACTTCCTCTTATTGGATTAAATACAGAAGAAAAAGTATTGAACCAAGAACAGATCCCTGTGGGATACCCAATAAGATATCTTTACTGGGCGATGGTGGTCCATTGGATATTACTATTTTCACTCAAATAAAGCGAACCAGTCATAACACACCTCTGAAACCATAGCAGTGGAGCTTTTTCAAAAGAAGTCTATGATTTACACCATCAAAGGCTTTTAAAAGTCACAAAATACTGCCAGTACAGTTTCCTCATTGTTATGATTGGTGTAAGCAAGCTAAAGAAAATGAAAAATTGCATCATTGGTACTTTTTGAACTCTAGAAACCAAATTGTGTATTTGTTAGAATTTTATGACAGGCTAGTACTCTTTTTTCACAAGTTTTTCAATCATCTTTGAAAGACATGAAGGAAATTCTTCAAGGGCAAAAGATGTATTGAAAGCTTTGGCCAATGAATCTAAAGCAGCATCTGGTAGGTTCAGTAGAATATTTACAGATATTTCATCAATGCCAGCAGAATTATTGTTTTTTATGTCCCGTAGTATTTATTTCAATTCAAATGAATTTTTATCCATGAAATGAAAGTTATTGGATATATCAATACGGTTAAAAGTATTCCATGGGATCTGACTAAGGTTCTAGGGTAGATGTTAGTTTCTGAGCAATGGGCCTTTCCACGAACTATGAGAAAACACTGTAATTAGAAAGTATATACGCTAATATTTTTAATTTATTTTTTCCGACCGCCAGTTGTTCTATAATTTGAAAGAAATGGGTTTCGTGACGTCACGTTCATCAAAATTAAACTTGGCAACGTCGTATAAGTTGTAAACCATGGAATATCAAATTATCATAACATCTGGATTGTGTTCTATGATAGTTGTCATTTGATACCAGGTGCGTTTGTTCGTCTGTTTCAGAGAGCAGATTAATAACAATTGTCTTTCTCTGTTCAACTCATTTGCTTACCTTATGTGATACAATATAGATGCTAGTAGATCAAATTTGTATGCTGGAAACTAAACAGACTCTTGAATATTTTATTTTCTGAGGTTAAGTAATTTCTGTATTCCTTATAACCGTGAAAATGTCTAAAAAGTGCTTTGTGCCCGTTCGTCTGAACATCAGTAAAAATTCAAATGTGTTCTGTTCCATAAGAACTGTTATAATAATTTGCGGTGTTGCCAACAAGAGTTTTTCATCAAAAGGGAGGTTCGTTCAGAAAATTTGAAAGTTACAAATAATATAAAAAAATTGCTTTTACGTAAAATTTTTTGATGTGTTGATCCAGTGACAAAGTTTCAATTATTTCTCGATGGTTTATAATCGGCCAGTAGCTACATTTTATGGGAGAACGATATTCCCTATTTCGGAACGTGGATTATGGTGGGGGATGTTTCCGATGAACGTGACGTCAGAGGCACACTTTGAAATGTGATATTTTTCTTAAATAAAAAAGTAGAGTGGCCCTCGTTGATAAATAGACATTATGGACTTTTAACAATAGATTGAAACAAGTTTTACAATATTTTTTTTGTAAATATAAGAGTTCATTGTGCAATACATTTTTTATTTTTATTCATTAAATATTTCGGGATTTATGTTCGAATGATCTTGTGGTTAGTTTGATTTCCCACTCAGACTGTTTACTATGGCCCAGTTTTCTTTGACTTAATTATCTGCCTTTTTTTTCTGTCATTGTAGTACATTTCTTTAGCACATCTAATTACATGAATATAAGTTCGGCAGTGATCATTGAAATATGTAAGTAAAAATTTATCAGAAGAATGCTTCGGTAATGTATGTAACGATCACAAGTTTTGCCCAATACTCTTCTCAATACTTTCGATGATATTGTGGCAGTGTTTAAATTTTGCTAACAAAAAAAGGAAGGAGTCTGTCAAGCACATAATACGGTCTCCAAGTTCCTGTACTCACCAACTTTTCTCATCTTCACATGATCAAAAATCCAAGATGGAAAAAATGAAAACTACTCACCTCCAAGTTGAAATCGGTCCCAATAAAACTGGAAATACCATTCGTAAGAAAACTATTTTGAGTTTCCTTTTCTGTAGAAGAGGCAACAGGGGTATAGTACCCAGCACTATACTGCAGCTCAGCTTTAGGATTGTATTCGGCAATCACAGCTGAAAATTAACACAAATCAGCTGGAAAACAGCCCTTCCTGGCTCAAAAAGCGAAAATTACCTTCCTTAGGAGCTATCACTTCAGATATTTCTTCTTCAGGCAAATCCAGATCCGAATCAGGACTGGGTGAAGGGGCATTCACGTCAGGTGAAGGGATCGGACTGCTGAGAGTCTCTTTATGCTCCTCCAACTTCCTCTGGAACGTTTTTACTCTAGTGCCGAACATTTTGTATGCCTGAAAATAACCAAAATTAGCGTTAAGGAAATGTCACGGTGTACCACAAGGACCATAATTGAGGCCATTTGATAAAAGAGTGCTTACGTTCGCGACGACTTTGACGTCTTTCCTATCAGCTTCTAGTTGAGTCTCTGCCTGCTTCAGTACGCTTATAAGCGTTATCCTGTTCTTGATTTCCAGCTTCAAAGCGTTAATATAATCCTCCATGTGCTTAATATAGACTTCAACTTCCTTTTCTACATCGTCTACGTTGGCGCGATCTGGAAGGATAATTATTATTTCACAATATGCGTTTGTTTGGTTGATAGTGACATACCTTTTAGAGAAGTCGTTAGTCCATCGTCGATCTGTATTCTGGGGTTATGTTCTTTTAATAACTTCAGTTTGCCGTCCGTATCTTTTTCCAGTTTGGAGCATGTCTTTATTTTGTTGATTACGTAGTTGGGCTAGAAAATGGGGAAAACAACAAGATTGAAAGAAAAATTAGGGAAAAGTAAACTTAAACTATTCTTTGATTATGGCAGAATATAATGGACATGCAGGTTTCCAAAAGGTTCCTACAATATATACCAAAAAGCAATATATCTATCTCTTCTGATAAATAGAATATTAATGAGCTGATTTGGAATAATGACATCTTCAATCAATGACATAAAGATAATTTGTTCACAACAAACCTGAAATTCATGTGGTTCATCACTTTTTGGTGCACTTGGCAAAACGCTGAGAAGTCCACACAGGTCCGAGATGAATTCCTCATTGTAAACATTCCTTTGTTCCCAGATTTTGAATATCCTGAGGATTTTATGTTTAACTTTCTCATCCCTGAAAAACACCATTATTCATAAGCGAAACAGGTCACAACACAATAGGGTGAAACATGGAAAGCAATAGAAAAACATTCACTGTGTAGGTATTTCTTCGTTGTTTCAAATCATACAAACATCGGTTTTTCCCATGCCATACCCTTTTTTATAGCCGCTTTCTATTTAAGACTTTCAAGCACCAGGGCTTCTTATTCTAAATTTGCCATTGATATATTTTGACAGATGTCATTTTCTAGCTTAAAACTGAACTAGAATAAGAAGCTCTGGTGCATCAAACCCTCAAACACAAAGCAGTACCTATATCAATATTTCATTTAGCTTGAAACCACCAAAATCTTGTACCGAATACATTTCTTCAAAAACATCACTAGCTTTCCATGTTCATAATTATCATCGGATCACTCTCGAAAACACCAAACACTTGTATTGACTTTGGCTGAACTTTTACCAACACAAATGCTCACCTAACCATCGTAGTTGCTTTCTGCAAAGCAATACCCCAACTCTCCACAAACGGATAGTTCCGCCTCTTCGAGTACTGAACAACATCGTTGGCTAGATAAAACAGAATGAGTCTTTGTTCAACTTTAACACGTTTCAAAACATTGAGCCAAGCATTCACTATTTTCTTGTGGTGCGCTCGGTTTTGTAGGCACCATTGACAGGAATTGTTTATGGCTTCCTGGGAATCTTTCAGAGTAGTGAGCTGCTTTTCGAATTGTAGTACGTTGAATTCGCCTTCGGTTACCGTTTGGGTCCCCATTTTCAGGAGCTAATATCCTTTACTCTTTGTTATCACATACATCGTTTTTAACACACATTTTCAACATCTATTTTCGTATTTTCACCATTTTCGTGACAGAGATTGTGCTACTGGGTATGCATCTTTATCGAATTAGCCACATTTATAAAAATGCAAACATTCACATGGACGCCGAATTGCAATACTTCCGCGAAGATTTAGCAAACTTCTGCATGAAACCTTCACTGGATCAGAATTATCGCTTTCCAATATAGGTTCAATCAACTATTCCAAGTTGATATTTGTTATTTGGACATGAATTAGCTAAATCAATTTATTTAGAAGGGGGTCCTGTCAAAATAATCAACCTTAAGCCATTTTTCAGTGTCACCAACGTAGACATTAGACACAGAACATAGAACAAACTTGTTCCTCTCTCTTTACGGGGAAGTTTCACAGGTGTTACCAACCCAAATAAAACTCACAAACTCCTGCCTATTTTATCAGCATTCAGGGTGCGTTCACTAACCACACGCTCACGCTTGCGGTCATTGTCGTTCCACTAGCGCATGACTAGCCGTATTCTCGTTATCCTACCAAGTGAAATGAAAGTGATTTGATTATGACGTTTTCAGCACTCCTATGATAGGTACTTATGGCTGCTCATCTTGTAATGATTTTATTTACGTTACAAGATAAGTTGGACGTAACGATAAGCAGACTTTTTACGGCTAAATAATGACATGTCAAAATCGACCAATAGCAAGTATGGACTCTCTCAAATGAAAAGCTGCTATAATACTTGGGCCTTCATACCTCTATAGGCCGATAAATGTGTGCACGTGTAGGGTGTTTGAAGCACGGGCGTTTAAACGCCTTTTACTCACGTTGCTATCACAAGAACATATTTTATTTGGTTCTGGAATAATTTTGTCAATGCTAGAGTAATACTATATTTGAGTTTTTCAAATAATCCCAATGTATTTTTCACTGCCTTTAAGGCCGATTCAGATACATGTGTGCCCATTCTGATATAGATAAAAGACACAGTGAAAAATATATCGGGATTACTTGAAAAACTTAAATAGAGCCTTACTTCAGCATTGACAGAATTATTACTAAACCAAATAAAATATGTTCTTGTGATAGAAACATGTGTAAAAGGCGTTTAAACCGTTTGTACTTCAAAAACCCTGCATGTGCACGCATGTATCTGAATCGGCCTTTATTTGATCCATTCCATTGACATATGACAAACAAATAACAAAAATTACATGAATGATGAATGACATAAACGATTGAAAAGCCGCTTTAGAACTGCCTGCCACAGGGAGTAGCTCCGGGAAGCTCCTGATGCGATCTGACAGATACGATAAATCAATTAAACCCAATTTATAAAGTCAGGTGCAGTTCACATCAGGTTCAGTTCAGGGGTAGCAAGCTCCACTGGGTGCTACTACCCCTAGCAATTGGAAAGCGGCTTATGTCACTTCATTCCTAAACAAATGAAATATCACTTTTTTCTTTTTTGAGGGTTGTTGCACCAGGGCTTTACAATCTAGCTCAATCATTGGCTAGAAAATGACATCTGTCAAAATCCACTAATACCAAGTATGGAATAAGAAACCTCGGTGTCTGAAACTCTCAAAAGTCTCAAATTGAAATAGAAAGCGGCTGTATATATTTGTCAAAGTCTGCATAGGAGCATAGGTGAAAATGTGTAATAAATTCCGAAATCTTTGGAAATTCATTCAAATTTGAATGAGAATAATATTTTGGCAACATCACATCATACGGTTTCCCGCTTAAATAGTAAATTCTGAGCTGGTTAAATATATTCCAGGTTTAAAAGGTATTGGGTATTGCAAATTTGTTGAAAATAGCAAAATAGTCACATCTTTGCCGAATACAGTAATTCTATTCCAGTTTTACGAAACTAATTTTTCATAGGCTTATGTTTTTTATATTTACATTTGGTTCTGGGATTTTTTGGGCAGTAGGTTACAAACAATAATGGCTATATCTGGATATTATTTATTTAACAATATTCCGCGGACAGTCCAGTGATTTATAGAAAAGTTGAAACCAGGAATATCCTGATGGAGCATAGTGAAATATCTCAACTTGAAGAAAATTGCAGGTTGGCAAGTATTGATAAGGATAAAGAATCAGGTTGGTTATTTTATACCTTTTAGATGTAAAACCTAGACATCTAGTATCATTCCTACTTTCCTGAATTCATTTCAGTGACGTAGACCAAAGTTTGTTAAGTGAAAATATACTTTCTGTTGATGTTTTGCTACCTCTACTTACAAGTGAAGAAGTGATCACTTTATATTTGCAGATATCCAAGTATCTGTTTCGAAAAATTCCTTGGAAAAAGTTGATTACTATAAAATAAGTAATTTCTCTGTTGGTGATATATTGAAGTCCACAAAGCAAGATGGTCATTTTGTCATCAGAAATAATCACTTTATTTATGTTCAAATATGTGGAACCATCATCTCGAAAACATACAACAGCACAAGGATGCATATAGAAGGTATACAGGGTATTTTATTGAAGTTGTTCTGAAAATATCTTTCATTTCTTTCAAGTTAATGATGGCAGTGGATGTATAACATGTTTTCTGGAAGATGATTATTTTGACAACACCACCGACGAAAACCTGTTACGTTTTCAAGAAAAGGAAACTAAAAGGGAGACAATTTTTCGAGCTACAGCAATGACATTTTCATCATTGAAACACCTCTCATCCGTATATCTTCCAAAAACCCCAGACAGTTTGAAACAAGGTGATATGGTAAGTAACATACACATAGAACTTTAGAACAATTACATGACTTGCTAGTAATAATAATAATAAACTTTATTCATCTTTTTAAGTCAATAAGTAATAAAAAGATAAAGTTACAGTAAAAAAGAATACTTTAGAACTTAAGTTCCTTCATTTTGCTAGAGTTTTTCCATAAAGATTTGAGCAGGTGTGTGAAAATGTTTTCAGGTATTACTGGAAGGGAAATTATCGAATCACAATGGGCAGTTCTTCCTTTTCATCACTAAATTGAACAGGAAAACTACAGCAGATTTCATAAGTAGTTTAGTACATCGAAAATGCTTTTATGAGAATCATTTCATAACTTGACGGAATAAACATCAAACCGTTCAAGTATTTGTTTTTTTTTTTCAAGTGCAGCCCTTTTTCCACAATCTGCTACTTCAAGGACTGACAAGGGAATGAGAAGTCCTATAGACTTTAAATTGGGCAACTCATACCAGCTTTTGCAATTTTTTCAATAGAGAAACTTGCAAATTGTATCTTGCTAGATAGATAAATACAGTGATTTGCAATTTCTATAAGCAATTCTGCAGTTTCTACAATAAAAGTTTTTGATTCACAGATGTGAAAGATTTGGTAGTCACAAGAAATTATTGTGACAAAATTGAGTTCACTGCAAACCTTTTATAGGCATTATTCCCATGGTGTGGAAAAATCCATAAAATTATCGGTCCGTTCATCTTTGAAAGTAATTTGAATGGAAATATATTTTTAGGCTTTTTGAGAAATGAGTTTTTGGATGCAATACATAACTTACCAGTGCAGGATTGCCTGAATTTGAAGTTTCAATTGGATGGGTCTTCTGTACATAATGCAGTTATTGTAAAAGAATGGCTAAACAATAGTTATGGAAATCGATAGATAGGGCGAAATAGTCCTTACATTGAGCGGCCGCCAAGATCACCGGACCTGACACCGCTAGATTTTTACCAGGCCGCAGTCAGTAGAACTACGAAAGAATCTGTGATCGAGCATATTCGCCAAATAATGATGTGATCGTAATGCCATATCTTTTCTTTTGCCAAACGCCTTTTTTATCATAATTGATTGATTTTTTAATTTCAAATCTTTTTCCAGTTGATGCCATACTTCCATTGCAACTCCAATTGCAGTGTTATCACGTTGCATGCGGTCTAATGCAATAGCCCATTTCCCAGAATAAATTTTACACTCAAAATGAACCCACGTGGCATGCCTTCTTTTTTAGCTTATTTCTTTTCGTAAAACAAATAGGTTCTTAAGAACGAGAATGAGCGAACAAACAACCAATTTGACTACTAATACCGATTTAATTTCACGAATTGTGTGCGTAATGTTCCTAAAAAGCAATAAACAAAAACCGGGGATTCCCCGAATTGTATGTTGTAACGAAACGCACTGTTTTCACGTATTCATTTTTACGCAAAATATCAAGGATTTTTTTCTTCGGTATTTATTTTGTTAAAAAGAAGTAAATGATATATATCAATGAATAAATATTATGATGTACATCGGCCAGCCATGCCCAAAGTAGTATCTTGTTTCAGAGTGTAAGATGGGAAATTTCTCCGCGATCTAAGAAGTGTTTTAAGGTTCCTGCATTAAAAATGAAACTCAAGAACTTTTTTAATATTGTCTTATAATAAATGTATTTACACTGGAGTTCTTATGATGCGTTACCAATGATGAGAAGGGGACAAATGAGAGGGAGAGGGTGAAAACGAACAGTTACGGAGCTCACATTGTGAGCTCCATAATAGCATTCACTATGTCATTCTGATTATTCTTGAGAGCTTTGATGGCCTTGACTCGACTGACATTGGCTTGGGACATCACCAACTCCACATCCTTCTCCTCTACTCCAGATTCGTCCACCTGAAAGAGAAAGAAATGAGGGTTACCAAGGGATTTTCTCGCTGATCATGCTTAATATCGTATTTCAGTTATTTGGTTCTAATTTGTAAAATACAAGTCGATGAAAAACGATAATGCCATTCTTCTAGTTCGAAAATCACAAAATGTTGAAGAACTAGAAAAAAAAGAAGGCAGCATTCAACATAACAATTAGACAGCTATGTTACTTTCAAAATGAAGAAGTGATGCAAAATTATGCCTCAATTCCAGAAAGACCAGTAATTCTTCATTCATACTTGATAAAATGCACTTTGAAACTACCAGAGCTAGCTAGCGTGAAGTTATCCACGAATTTCCAACCAGTTTATGACGTTTACGCAAAATTTACGTTCGACGTTGCCAAACTTCCATATATTTCCTGGCCGTGTTTTTTACACTTTTTGGCCTATATCTTCGCTTTTATTGTATTGTTATAGATGATTCCTGGCAGAATTGCTCTCAATGGAGTATCTGATTCATATAGGACATCAAAATAATTGGGTTAACATTGGAAATATTTGTAAAGACATTTCCCTCTGTATCTAACTTGTCTGTGATGATGGATTTGTCACAGAAATTATGAGAATGACAAGAGGAATTGAGAAAAGAGTATTATGGAATATGTACCACTGTAGGGGAGACTGGAGAAATTAAATTCAGATTTTCTTTTACATTTCACTCTGTATCTCATTTGTTTATACGCGTTTGTTTATGATTTTTTTTGAAAAAGGCAAGAGGAACAAAAAAAAATAAATCATCGAATATGTACCACCGAAGGGGCGACTGGGTAAATTTACTTCGCATTTTCTTTTTACATTTCACTCCGTATCTCACTTGTTATGACGTGCTTGTTGATGAATATTTCGAAGAAATGATAAGAATGGCAAGAGGAACCGAAAAAAAACAACAGAATATGTACCACCTTAGGGGAGACCGGAGAAATAAAACTCTGATTTCTTTTACATTTCACTCTGTAGCTCTCTTGTATTTTTTACAGAAATGATAAGAATGGCAAGAGGAACCGAAAAAAAACAACAGAATATGTACCACCTTAGGGGAGACCGGAGAAATAAAACTCTGATTTCTTTTACATTTCACTCTGTAGCTCTCTTGTATTTTTTACAGAAATGATATGAATGGCAAGAGAAACCGAAAAAAAATATCTAATATGTACCACCGTAGGGGCGACGGGGGAAATTGAATTCGCATTTTTTTTACATTTAACTTCGTATCTCACTTGTTTTGACGTGTTCGTTGATGAATTTTTCACAGAAATGATGAGAATAGTAAGAGGAACCAGAAAAAAATCATCGAATATGTACCACGGTAGGGGGGAATGGAGAAATTAAATTCGGATTTTCTTTTACATTTAATATTTTATCTCAATTGTTTTTACGTGTTCGTTGATATATTTTTCTGTAAGAATATCATCAAGGAACACGCAAAAATAAGGGAGATACAGAGTGAAAAAAAAAAAAAACCGAATTTAATTTCTCCAGTCCCCCCTACAGTGTTACATTTTCGATATTATTTTTTCGATTCCTCTTATCATTCTCAACACTTCTGTGGACAGATCATCAACGAACACGCCAAAATAAGGGAGATACAGGGTGAAATGAAATAAATATCTGAATTTAATTTCTCCAGTCTCCCCAACAGTGTTACATATTCGATATTATTTTTTCGATTGGCTCATCATTTTCAACACTTCTGTGAGATAATCAACGACCAAGAATAAATAAGTGAGATAAAGGGTGAAAAAAAAATCCGAATTTAACTTCACTCTCCCCTAAGGTGGTACATATTCGATATAATTTTTTCGACTCTTCCTATCATTTTCAACACTTCCGTAAAAAGATCATCAAAGAACAGGCAAAAATAAGGGAGATACAGAGTGAAATATAAAAAAATCCGAATTTAATTTCTCCAGTCTCCCCTACGGTGGTACATATTCCATAATAATTTTTTCTGGGTTTCTCCTGTCATTCTCAAAACTTCTGTGAAAAAACCATCAACGAACAAGCAAAAATAAGTGAGATATAGAGGAAAATGTCTTTTCAAATATCTCCAATGTTAACTTCAATTATTTCGAGGCCCTATATGAATCAAGTACTCCATTAAGAGCAATTCTGCCAGGAATCATCTACAACAATACAATAAAAGCGACGATATACGCGTAAATGTGAAAAAAACGTGGCTAGGAAATATATGGAAGTATGGCAACGTCGCACGTAAATTTTGGGTTAAGTCATAAACCTTGGCTGGAAATTCCTGGATAACTTCACACTAACCCAGAGCTACTCTACGAGTTTTATACTATCATACTACCAAAAATTACCAAATATAAACAGTTTGAGACCCCAATAAGAGAATTTCAACATATTCTTACCTCCTCGTCCTCAGATTCTTCGGCAATAGGAGCAACGGAAGTAGTCGTAGTTCCCGCAGCACCATCACTAGCTGGATTAACTTCCTTGAATTTCTCAGCAGCAGCCACTTGTGCCTGTTGGGATAGATCTTCGATTTTGGCCTCACCGAACACGATGTAAGTATCGCTAACGGGGTTCTTGTATACGTCGGGTTTGTTAATCACAAACAGAATGTTCTTTGACTTGCGAATCGTCACTCTACTCACACCTTGTACCTGAAAATGGTTTGTCATGGAGTTTCATGCGTTGTTGGGGTGCTAGTGCACTTACAGGTTTGAGGCCAAGTTTCGACATGATTTTTCTTGCCTTCTTCTCTCCTCGAGACTGCTTCGCTTTTGAGACCATGTCGCCAGGGAGGCCTGCGGCAGCTGCTCCCGGGAAGGCCGAAGCTCCAGCGTTCGCTGTTCCCGCATCTTCCAACTCGGGAATCTCCTCGTCCGAGTCGCTGTCTGTGGAGGATTCACTTTGTTCGGGCTTGGCTTCTGCCACAACTGGCTTGTCAACTTCCGTCATTTCTGGCATTCTTCAGCTGTGAAAATATAGATATAAGTTACTTTTGTACGATAGCAGAGACGTTAAAAAATCAAGTGGAAATATTCAGACTGCCAAGAATGTAATCAAATTCATTCAGAAAAAATTGCGAAACCTTGGGAGGTGATCATCATGAAATTTCTACGAGTTCACAAATACCTAGCTACTATTACTTCAAAAACAATACCTGATGTTGATTGGAGCAAATTCTCGAAAACTATCAATAACGCTGAAGCGTTTCTATCAAAAAATGTAAGATCGCTTCGGAATGGATTTGTTTGATTCGACAAAAATTGTTGACAAGAATGAAGCTTGGAATAAAATAATGATGCCATATTGAAATCGAATATGTTTACGGAATGTTAGAAACGTTTTGAATGAAAAATTGTAAAGGATGGTCACAATAAATAAAAATACCTTATGCGAAGACAGTCTCAACAAAAATTATAATCGACGAAGAGATAAAGCAAACCAGAGGAAGATGGTGGAACAGGGTTGCCACTTATGTCTTATGTCAGTGTTGCCATGTGTGTTGTGTCAATATCTTATATCTTGGTGATTTCAGCCACAGAACTCATAATATATTTCATAAAATATAGCCGCTGGAGTAGCTCCGGGTAACTCCTGAAGTGATTTGACAGATCACGATCTCTTCATAAAGTCAGGTGCGGTTCACTTGTTCAGTCAGGGGAAAAAACTCCACTGGGTGCTACTACCCCTGGCAATTGGAAAGCGGCTCAGGGGTGGTACCATAAAATTCTATAGTCGACAGTTATGTCTTTTTTCTTTCCATTGAATTCAACTATAATGTCATCTAACTTATTCGGTCGACTATAGAATTCTATGGTACACGGAATCCCAACACTGAATTACCAATTCGGAAACTTTAGTGTTCCTTACTCGATCACTAACTCAGGTTCATAAATCGTAACCTAACGCAAACGGGCACGTATCTAACCCGTTCGTAAACTAAGAACCCGGGTTGGTGATCTGTGTGATCTCTTTGGATCGGGTTAGTAATCCAGAATGAATTTCCGAAAAGCACTATAGCCGCCTTCTAAGCCGCTTTCCAATTGCCAGAAGGAGTAGCACCCACTAGAACTTGCTACACCCCTGGACTGAACCTGAAGTGGACTGCACCTGACTTTATGAATAGGGTTTAATTGGAACACGATTTTGCATGGTCTGTAAAATTTCTTCAGGAGCTATCCGGACTTACTCAGAGCTACTAATTCTGGCATTGTGGCAATCGGCTCTATTTGAGAGTTTCTTATTCCATACTTGCCATTATTTTGAAACAGAGTTTTCCGTAATCTGTGTCTTGTGGTTAGCAGAGAAGCGGCAACACTGGCATAAACGAATTAATAATAGATTGATTGAAAATGTCTGTTTAGATTAGAGTGCCGACTGCCGAGTGTAAAGCATAGCAAAATGAATTTTCTGATACCAACATGTAAGTAATTTTGAAATATCGGAAATTTGTACATGCATTTCGATATTAAATATTGCCCAAGTCGTTTTTTAGGTAGTTCGGGAGACACTTGAACTACCCCAAACACCTACGAATCAATTGTTTATCTTATCCACCGCCTACCGGAAACAATAAGAAGCGCCTTTCTTTTTCTTATACATAAATTACGAATTGCCTGTTGAAGGGGTAGTTGCAAAAAAGGCGTGACAGCAAAATTGGTTTTATATGTTGAATCGCAACAGCCTAGAAAATATCGATTGCGTCTTGTCATTACCATTCCGGGAATTCCAAACATTGTTTATCTCTTTTTAAAAATATGCCTTTCATACACGTCAGTGGTAATTTGCATTTTGTTTTCCTCCCTTCATTAACATCACACAGGGTGGGTCAAGGACAACGAGACTATTCGCCACCCTTATTTTATAATTATGAATACAATTTGAACAAGCCCATATTGGGTTTTCCATTTATAAACCACAAGAGATTCATTTGTTCACACTTTCAGCTCTTGTTTCGTGGATTTTGATTTCCCAATCCTAATGTATTCTAGAGTATATCAAATGTTCAGATCAGAGTTGATACAAATCTAAAAATGTTCAGTACCTATATTATTTCATGGTTTCCTGGATATGCATAGTAGTTACATGATTCTGCAATATGGACCATTCTCTTTAGTTGAGACGCATTTGGAGCGAAATTTCATTCCTCTGTGATCAGAGATATTCAAGTCATTCTTTCGAACCTGTTGGATGACACTTCGAATAACATCTCTGTAGACTGAAACTCGCTAAATGTCCGGAGTTACATTTCAAGGGGGCTCAAATCAGTAGTTGAAGGTATTGGTCCCATCACGCAGCTGTAAAGGCCCTACTGGCCGTCATACTTGAGCCAACTCTCTAATGATAATACAGTGTCTTACTTTGCATGGAAATACATCTGCAACTTTCGCAATTGTTGACGTAGAATTATGAATTTTGCAGATTTGATAGATATACCTGAAAAAAAAATAACAAAATGACCTAGTAATTATTTTCCCAGCGCCAGAACTCATGGAAAAATTGGCAAAATATGTGCTGCTTAAAGCAGCAAAATATGTGCTGCTTAAAGCGGCAAAGTATATGCTTTTCAAATCGTTAAAATATATGCGGTAAAAGCGGTAAAATATGTGCTGCTTAAAGCGATATGCTGCTCGAAGCGGTAAAATATTTGCTGCTTAAATTGATATGCTTCTTAAAGCGGCAATATATGTGCTTCTCAAAGCGGCAAAATATGTGCTTTTTATAACGGCAAAATATGTGCTGCTTAAACCGGAAACTTATACGACGATTACAGCGATAAAGTACTTGCTGTTCAAAGCGGAAAAATATATACTCAAACCGGTAAAATATGTGCTGCTCAAAGCGGCAAAATATGTGCTGCTTAAGCGGAAAGCTATGCGCTGCTTACAGCGACAAAATATGTTCTTGAAGCTGCAAAGTATGTGCTGCTTAAAGCGGGATATGTGCTACTTGATGCGACCAAATTTGTGCTTCCCAAAGCGGTGAAATATGCTGCTTGAAGCAGGAAAAATATGTACTGCTACTAGCGGCAAATATATGTTTTTCAAAACGGCAAAGTATGTGCTTCTCAAAGCGGCAAAATATGTGCTTTTTATAGCGGCAAAATATGTGCTGCTTAAGCGGAAAGTTATGCGCTGCTTACACCGACAAAATATGTTCTTGAAGCGGCAAAGTATATGCTGCTTAAAGCGGCACAGTATAAGCAGCTATGCGGTACAATATGAATTGCTACAAGCGGCAAAATATGTGCCTTTCAAAGCCTCAAAGTATGTGCTGCTTAAAGCGGCAACTTATGCGTTGCTTACAATGGCAAAGCATGTGCTTCACAAAGCGGCCCAATATGTGCTGCTTAGAGCGGCAAATTATGCGACAAAGCGGAAAAATATTTGCTCAAACCGGTAAAATATGTGCTGTTTGAATCGGCAAAATAATTGCTTTTCAAAGCAGCAGAATATGTGCTAAATCGGCAAAATGTGTGCTTTTCGAAGTGGCAAAATATGTGATGGCTAAGGGTGAGTTCCCAAAATGCATCGGTTTTGCTTTCCTGATTGGCAAATTTCGTCTTCAACATTTTCAAAACATTAAATTTAGTTCCATTCATGATGATTTTCGAATTTTTTATTTCACCCTACGCCACTGGTCGTTTTGCCGCTAGATTAAAAACGGCCGCTGGAAAGTGGCCGCTAACTTTACACCGTTGTGCTGTCTCTAGACGTATGATAAAACACGGACACTGTATAAAAATAATTTACATAGAAGAAATGTCCAAACAATATTTTATTATCTGTTTTCCACTGTTTCTGAAACATATAAAAGGCAGGAATTTCTAGATGATAAGAATGGTTGCTTGATTGTTGACATTCAGAACGAATGTATCATTCCCATGTGATAAGTCAATATTATATCTTGGTGATTATAAATGCGTTTTCATACAGGGTGGGCCACAAGCATTGCCTCGATATGCAGGGACTAAACAATATTTTTTTCGAAATATGCCAGTGTGGTGCGGTGTTTGGGCTCCTATTGGAAACTTTTTTGGAATTCAGAGAGTATTGCTAAGAACCGTGACTAATTAAAAAGTTGACATAATTTAAATAGAATGCTCTATACAGTGTGACTCGCTTGAAAGCATGATACCTTCCTTAAATTTGTATTTTTTCTCTGGCATCGACCAATCTTTTTGAATTGTAGAGCTCGAAAAGTGACATACAATTTTTTAACAAAAATAAGGCCTGCTGCGCACATTTTTACAAGTTGCAAATCGAGAAGTCATATTACTGATATTTTTACGAGATGGGTTTTGTTTTGCAATGAAGACCTCAAATAGTTATTGAAACGTGTAATTTTTCTTTCAGGTATATTGCTGTTTTGCTTCTCCAGTGCTGTATCAGCCCAGGTAAATATTTTTTTCAAATATTTCTGAATTATTTCAGAAAAAAATTGGCAAAACCATACTTCGCCGCAAAATGAAAGCATACTACTGAAAATTGCATAAATCAGTTTATCATATAACTCAAATATGAAAAAAATTACCTATCCCCATGTGCATTTCATCAAAAGAATTCGTATACTCGAAAATATAATAAAATAGTCTTATAAAATGGTCAAAGTGAATGGAAATGGTCAGGTAAAATGGTCAAACGAAATGAAATGCTTGCTCTGCTGTTTTATAAATGTTTCTAGAAGCCAGTCACTCACCAAAATGCCTTTGCCAATAAGATCTCTCTTCAAATTTGAATATCGATTCGTAATTAAGACATTTTTGGCCTTAGATACACTTGATACACTTTCAAAACGCACTTCTAGTGATATATGAAAGCAGTCAAATTTATATTCACTATTATTTATCTTGAGCTGATAAAAATGCCTAACGTTTTGTATTAAAACTAGTTCTCGAGTTGGAAAGTTCGTCAACAGGTAATTTATCTGCAAAATTTTGTTTTCCTGAACTTTTCTTTTAATTTTCGTAAAATTTAACCTTTTTTTATAGGCACACATGCATATGCAATTTCAAGTGAATCTGGTGATTTTGTATTTTGCGTGATTTTTAGGGGTCTACCACTTCAAACTTGTTTCGAGTAATTTTTTGTTTTTGTCGATCGGCTTGAATTTGACGAGTATACTAATTTCATAATTCTGAATCGATTGGCGTTTGCAGAATTGCTCTATCTTCACCGTTCTCGAGTTGAAAAATTCATATAGAGTTGAAAGAGGCCATTTCTTCCCTGAATAAGATTTTCGTATTTTTTTTTTATTAATTTTGTAAAATTCAACCTTTTTTATATGCAAACATATGCGCATTTGCAATTCCAAGTGAATCTGGTGATTTCGTATTTTTCATTATTTTTAGGGGTCTACCCCTTAGGACTTTTTGGAGTAATTTTTTGTTTTTAATCCATCGACTTGAAATTCATAGAATATACTATTTTCATCATTCTGGATCGATTGGCGTCCGCGGAATTGCTCTATCTTCAACCATTCTCGAGTTGAAAAATTCATATAGAGTTGAAAGAGGCCATATCTTCCCAAAATAAGATTTTCGTAATTTTTTTTTATCGATTTTTGTAAAATTCAACCATTTTTAATTTGCAATTGCAAGTGAATTTAGTGATTTACATGTCATGATTTCAGTCCAATTTACAACTTTTCATGATTGAAAGTCATTGTCGGGTCGTCAGAAGGGTTCGGCTGATTTTTTTATTATTTGAAGTGGTCTCAATAATAGGATTTGGGTTGGCGCGATTGGTGGTGGGTCAGAAAATATTAATTTCAGTCCAATTTACAACTTTTCATAATTGAAAATCATTATCGGGTCGTCAGAGGGGTTCGGCCGATTTTTTTATTTTATGAAGTGGCCTCAATAATAGGATTGGGGTTGGCGCGATTGGTGGTGGGTCAGATAGCATTCATTTTAGTCCAATTTACAACTTTTCATAATTGAAAATCATTATCGGGTCGTCAGAGGGGTTCGGCCGATTTTTTAATTTTATGAAGTGGCCTCAATAATAGGATTCGAGTTGGCGCGATTGGTGGTGGGTCAGAAAACATTAATTTCATTCCAATTTACAACTTTTCATGATTGAAAGTCATTGTCGGGTCGTCAGAAGGGTTCGGCCGATTTTTTTATTTTTTGAAGTGATCTCAAAAATAGGATTGGGGTTGGCGCGATTGGTGGTGGGTCAGAAAGCATTCATTTTAGTCCAATTTACAACTTTACATGATTGAAAGCCATTGTCGGGTCGTCAGAAGGGTTCGGCCGATTTTTTTATTTTTTGAAGTGATCTCAAAAATAGGATTGGGGTTGGCGCGATTGGTAGTGGCTCAAAAAACATTAATTTCTGTTCAATTTACAACTTTTCATCATTGAATGTCATTGTCGGGTCGTCAGAAGGGTTCGGCCGATTTTTTAATTTTTTGAAGTGATCTCAAAAATAGGATTGGGGTTGGCGCGATTGGTGGTGGGTCAGAAAGCATTCATTTCAGTCCAATTTACAACTTTTCATGATTGAAAGTCATTGTCGGGTCGTCAGAAGGGTTCGGCCGATTTTTTTATTTTTTGAAGTGATCTCAAAAATAGGATTGGGGTTGGCGCGATTGGTGGTGGGTCAGAAAGCATTCATTTTAGTCCAATTTACAACTTTACATGATTGAAAGCCATTGTCGGGTCGTCAGAAGGGTTCGGCCGATTTTTTATTTTTTGAAGTGATCTCAAAAATAGGATTGGGGTTGGCGCGATTGGTGGTGGGTCAGAAAGCATTAATTTCAGTCCAATTTACAACTTTTCATGATTGAAAGTCATTGTCGGGTCGTCAGAAGGGTTCGGCCGATTTTTTTATTTTTTGAAGTGATCTCAAAAATAGGATTGGGGTTGGCGCGATTGGTGGTGGGTCAGAAAGCATTCATTTTAGTCCAATTTACAACTTTACATGATTGAAAGCCATTGTCGGGTCGTCAGAAGGGTTCGGCCGATTTTTTTATTTTTTGAAGTGATCTCAAAAATAGGATTGGGGTTGGCGCGATTGGTAGTGGCTCAAAAAACATTAATTTCTGTCCAATTTACAACTTTTCATCATTGAATGTCATTGTCGGGTCGTCAGAAGGGTTCGGCCGATTTTTTTATTTTTTGAAGTGATCTCAAAAATAGGATTGGGGTTGGCGCGATTGGTGGTGGGTCAGAAAGCATTCATTTTAGTCCAATTTACAACTTTTCATCATTGAATGTCATTGTCGGGTCGTCAGAAGGGTTCGGCCGATTTTTTAATTTTTTGAAGTGATCTCAAAAATAGGATTGGGGTTGGCGCGATTGGTGGTGGGTCAGAAAGCATTCATTTCAGTCCAATTTACAACTTTTCATGATTGAAAGTCATTGTCGGGTCGTCAGAAGGGTTCGGCCGATTTTTTTATTTTTTGAAGTGATCTCAAAAATAGGATTGGGGTTGGCGCGATTGGTGGTGGGTCAGAAAGCATTCATTTTAGTCCAATTTACAACTTTACATGATTGAAAGCCATTGTCGGGTCGTCAGAAGGGTTCGGCCGATTTTTTTATTTTTTGAAGTGATCTCAAAAATAGGATTGGGGTTGGCGCGATTGGTGGTGGGTCAGATAGCATTCATTTTAGTCCAATTTACAACTTTACATGATTGAAAGCCATTGTCGGGTCGTCAGAAGGGTTCGGCCGATTTTTTTATTTTTTGAAGTGATCTCAAAAATAGGATTGGGGTTGGCGCGATTGGTGGTGGGTCAGAAAGCATTCATTTTAGTCCAATTTACAACTTTACATGATTGAAAGCCATTGTCGGGTCGTCAGAAGGGTTCGGCCGATTTATTTATTTTTTGAAGTGATCTCAAAAATAGGATTGGGGTTGGCGCGATTGGTAGTGGCTCAAAAAACATTAATTTCTGTCCAATTTACAACTTTTCATCATTGAATGTCATTGTCGGGTCGTCAGAAGGGTTCGGCCGATTTTTTTATTTTTTGAAGTGATCTCAAAAATAGGATTGGGGTTGGCGCGATTGGTGGTGGGTCAGAAAGCATTCATTTCAGTCCAATTTACAACTTTTCATGATTGAAAGTCATTGTCGGGTCGTCAGAAGGGTTCGGCCGATTTTTTTAATTTTTGAAGTGATCTCAAAAATAGGATTGGGGTTGGCGCGATTGGTGGTGGGTCAGAAAGCATTCATTTTAGTCCAATTTACAACTTTACATGATTGAAAGCCATTGTCGGGTCGTCAGAAGGGTTCGGCCGATTTTTTTATTTTTTGAAGTGATCTCAAAAATAGGATTGGGGTTGGCGCGATTGGTGGTGGGTCAGATAGCATTCATTTTAGTCCAATTTACAACTTTACATGATTGAAAGCCATTGTCGGGTCGTCAGAAGGGTTCGGCCGATTTTTTTATTTTTTGAAGTGATCTCAAAAATAGGATTGGGGTTGGCGCGATTGGTAGTGGCTCAAAAAACATTAATTTCTGTCCAATTTACAACTTTTCATCATTGAATGTCATTTTCGGGTCGTCAGAAGGGTTCGGCCGATTTTTTTATTTTTTGAAGTGATCTCAAAAATAGGATTGGGGTTGGCGCGATTGGTGGTGGGTCAGAAAGCATTCATTTCAGTCCAATTTACAACTTTTCATGATTGAAAGTCATTGTCGGGTCGTCAGAAGGGTTCGGCCGATTTTTTTATTTTTTGAAGTGATCTCAAAAATAGGATTGGGGTTGGCGCGATTGGTGGTGGGTCAGAAAGCATTCATTTTAGTCCAATTTACAACTTTACATGATTGAAAGCCATTGTCGGGTCGTCAGAAGGGTTCGGCCGATTTTTTTATTTTTTGAAGTGATCTCAAAAATAGGATTGGGGTTGGCGCGATTGGTGGTGGGTCAGATAGCATTCATTTTAGTCCAATTTACAACTTTACATGATTGAAAGCCATTGTCGGGTCGTCAGAAGGGTTCGGCCGATTTTTTTATTTTTTGAAGTGATCTCAAAAATAGGATTGGGGTTGGCGCGATTGGTGGTGGGTCAGAAAGCATTCATTTTAGTCCAATTTACAACTTTACATGATTAAAAGCCATTGTCGGGTCGTCAGAAGGGTTCGGCCGATTTTTTTATTTTTTGAAGTGATCTCAAAAATAGGATTGGGGTTGGCGCGATTGGTGGTGGGTCAGATAGCATTCATTTTAGTCCAATTTACAACTTTACATGATTGAAAGCCATTGTCGGGTCGTCAGAAGGGTTCGGCCGATTTTTTTATTTTTTGAAGTGATCTCAAAAATAGGATTGGGGTTGGCGCGATTGGTGGTGGGTCAGAAAGCATTCATTTTAGTCCAATTTACAACTTTACATGATTGAAAGCCATTGTCGGGTCGTCAGAAGGGTTCGGCCGATTTTTTTATTTTTTGAAGTGATCTCAAAAATAGGATTGGGGTTGGCGCGATTGGTAGTGGCTCAAAGAACAATAATTTCTGTCCAATTTACAACTTTTCATCATTGAATGTCATTGTCGGGTCGTCAGAAGGGTTCGGCCGATTTTTTTATTTTTTGAAGTGATCTCAAAAATAGGATTGGGGTTGGCGCGATTAGTGGTGGGTCAGAAAGCATTCATTTCAGTCCAATTTACAACTTTTCATGATTGAAAGTCATTGTCGGGTCGTCAGAAGGGTTCGGCCGATTTTTTTAATTTTTGAAGTGATCTCAAAAATAGGATTGCGGTTGGAGCGATTGGTGGTGGGTCAGAAAGCATTCATTTTAGTCCAATTTACAACTTTACATGATTGAAAGCCATTGTCGGGTCGTCAGAAGGGTTCGGCCGATTTTTTTATTTTTTGATGTGATCTCAAAAATAGGATTGGGGTTGGCGCGATTGGTGGTGGGTCAGATAGCATTCATTTTAGTCCAATTTACAACTTTACGTGATTGAAAGCCATTGTCGGGTCGTCAGAAGGGTTCGGCCGATTTTTTTATTTTTTGAAGTGATCTCAAAAATAGGATTTGGGTTGGCGCGATTGGTAGTGGCTCAAAAAACATTAATTTCTGTCCAATTTACAACTTTTCATCATTGAATGTCATTGTCGGGTCGTCAGAAGGGTTCGGCCGATTTTTTTATTTTTTGAAGTGATCTCAAAAATAGGATTGGGGTTGGCGCGATTGGTGGTGGGTCAGAAAGCATTCATTTCAGTCCAATTTACAACTTTTCATGATTGAAAGTCATTGTCGGGTCGTCAGAAGGGTTCGGCCGATTTTTTTTATTTTTTGAAGTGATCTCAAAAATAGGATTGGGGTTGGCGCGATTGGTGGTGGGTCAGAAAGCATTCATTTTAGTCCAATTTACAACTTTACATGATTGAAAGCCATTGTCGGGTCGTCAGAAGGGTTCGGCCGATTTTTTTATTTTTTGAAGTGATCTCAAAAATAGGATTGGGGTTGGCGCGATTGGTGGTGGGTCAGATAGCATTCATTTTAGTCCAATTTACAACTTTACATGATTGAAAGCCATTGTCGGGTCGTCAGAAGGGTTCGGCCGATTTTTTTATTTTTTGAAGTGATCTCAAAAATAGGATTGGGGTTGGCGCGATTGGTAGTGGCTCAAAAAACATTAATTTCAGTCCAATTTACAACTTTTCATCATTGAATGTCATTGTCGGGTCGTCAGAAGGGTTCGGCCGATTTTTTTATTTTTTGAAGTGATCTCAAAAATAGGATTGGGGTTGGCGCGATTGGTGGTGGGTCAGAAAGCATTCATTTCAGTCCAATTTACAACTTTTCATGATTGAAAGTCATTGTCGGGTCGTCAGAAGGGTTCGGCCGATTTTTTTATTTTTTGAAGTGATCTCAAAAATAGGATTGGGGTTGGCGCGATTGGTGGTGGGTCAGAAAGCATTCATTTCAGTCCAATTTACAACTTTTCATGATTGAAAGTCATTGTCGGGTCGTCAGAAGGGTTCGGCCGATTTTTTTATTTTTTGAAGTGATCTCAAAAATAGGATTGGGGTTGGCGCGATTGGTGGTGGGTCAGAAAGCATTCATTTTAGTCCAATTTACAACTTTACATGATTGAAAGCCATTGTCGGGTCGTCAGAAGGGTTCGGCCGATTTTTTTATTTTTTGAAGTGATCTCAAAAATAGTATTGGGGTTGGCGCGATTGGTGGTGGGTCAGAAAGCATTAATTTCAGTCCAATTTACAACTTTTCATGATTGAAAGTCATTGTCGGGTCGTCAGAAGGGTTCGGCCGATTTTTTTATTTTTTGAAGTGATCTCAAAAATAAGATTGGGGTTGGCGCGATTGGTGGTGGGTCAGATAGCATTCATTTTAGTCCAATTTACAACTTTACATGATTGAAAGCCATTGTCGGGTCGTCAGAAGGGTTCGGCCGATTTTTTTATTTTTTGAAGTGTTCTCAAAAATAGGATTGGGGTTGGCGCGATTGGTGTTGGGTCAGAAAGCATTCATTTTAGTCCAATTTTCAACTTTACATGATTGAAAGCCATTGTCGGGTCGTCAGAAGGGTTCGGCCGATTTTTTTATTTTTTGAAGTGATCTCAAAAATAGGATTGGAGTTGGCGCGATTGGTAGTGGCTCAAAAAACATTAATTTCTGTCCAATTTACAACTTTTCATCATTGAATGTCATTGTCGGGTCGTCAGAAGGGTTCGGCCGATTTTTTTATTTTTTGAAGTGATCTCAAAAATAGGATTGGGGTTGGCGCGATTGGTGGTGGGTCAGAAAGCATTCATTTCAGTCCAATTTACAACTTTTCATGATTGAAAGTCATTGTCGGGTCGTCAGAAGGGTTCGGCCGATTTTTTTATTTTTTGAAGTGATCTCAAAAATAGGATTGGGGTTGGCGCGATTGGTGGTGGGTCAGAAAGCATTCATTTTAGTCCAATTTACAACTTTACATGATTGAAAGCCATTGTCGGGTCGTCAGAAGGGTTCGGCCGATTTTTTTATTTTTTGAAGTGATCTCAAAAATAGGATTGGGGTTGGCGCGATTGGTAGTGGCTCAAAAAACATTAATTTCTGTCCAATTTACAACTTTTCATCATTGAATGTCATTGTCGGGTCGTCAGAAGGGTTCGGCCGATTTTTTTATTTTTTGAAGTGATCTCAAAAATAGGATTGGGGTTGGCGCGATTGGTGGTGGGTCAGAAAGCATTCATTTCAGTCCAATTTACAACTTTTCATGATTGAAAGTCATTGTCGGGTCGTCAGAAGGGTTCGGCCGATTTTTTTATTTTTTGAAGTGATCTCAAAAATAGGATTGGGGTTGGCGCGATTGGTGGTGGGTCAGAAAGCATTCATTTTAGTCCAATTTACAACTTTACATGATTGAAAGCCATTGTCGGGTCGTCAGAAGGGTTCGGCCGATTTTTTTATTTTTTGAAGTGATCTCAAAAATAGGATTGGGGTTGGCGCGATTGGTAGTGGCTCAAAAAACATTAATTTCTGTCCAATTTACAACTTTTCATCATTGAATGTCATTGTCGGGTCGTCAGAAGGGTTCGGCCGATTTTTTTATTTTTTGAAGTGATCTCAAAAATAGGATTGGGGTTGGCGCGATTGGTGGTGGGTCAGAAAGCATTCATTTCAGTCCAATTTACAACTTTTCATGATTGAAAGTCATTGTCGGGTCGTCAGAAGGGTTCGGCCGATTTTTTTATTTTTTGAAGTGATCTCAAAAGTAGGATTGGGGTTGGCGCGATTGGTGGTGGGTCAGAAAGCATTCATTTTAGTCCAATTTACAACTTTACATGATTGAAAGCCATTGTCGGGTCGTCAGAAGGGTTCGGCCGATCTTTTTATTTTTTGAAGTGATCTCAAAAATAGGATTGGGGTTGGCGCGATTGGTGGTGGGTCAGATAGCATTCATTTTAGTCCAATTTACAACTTTACATGATTGAAAGCCATTGTCGGGTCGTCAGAAGGGTTCGGCCGATTTTTTTATTTTTTGAAGTGATCTCAAAAATAGGATTGGGGTTGGCGCTATTGGTGGTGGGTCAGAAAGCATTAATTTCAGTCCAATTTACAACTTTTCATGATTGAAAGTCATTGTCGGGTCGTCAGAAGGGTTCGGCCGATTTTTTTATTTTTTGAAGTGATCTCAAAAATAGGATTGGGGTTGGCGCGATTGGTGGTGGGTCAGAAAGCATTCATTTTAGTCCAATTTACAACTTTACATGATTGAAAGCCATTGTCGGGTCGTCAGAAGGGTTCGGCCGATTTTTTTATTTTTTGAAGTGATCTCAAAAATAGGATTGGGGTTGGCGCGATTGGTAGTGGCTCAAAAAACATTAATTTCTGTCCAATTTACAACTTTTCATCATTGAATGTCATTGTCGGGTCGTCAGAAGGGTTCGGCCGATTTTTTTATTTTTTGAAGTGATCTCAAAAATAGGATTGGGGTTGGCGCGATTGGTAGTGGGTCAGAAAGCATTCATTTCAGTCCAATTTACAACTTTTCATGATTGAAAGTCATTGTCGGGTCGTCAGAAGGGTTCGGCCGATTTTTTTATTTTTTGAAGTGATCTCAAAAATAGGATTGGGGTTGGCGCGATTGGTGGTGGGTCAGAAAGCATTCATTTTAGTCCAATTTACAACTTTACATGATTGAAAGCCATTGTCGGGTCGTCAGAAGGGTTCGGCCGATTTTTTTATTTTTTGAAGTGATCTCAAAAATAGGATTGGGGTTGGCGCGATTGGTGGTGGGTCAGAAAGCATTCATTTCAGTCCAATTTACAACTTTTCATGATTGAAAGTCATTGTCGGGTCGTCAGAAGGGTTCGGCCGATTTTTTTATTTTTTGAAGTGATCTCAAAAATAGGATTGGGGTTGGCGCGATTGGTGGTGGGTCAGAAAGCATTCATTTCAGTCCAATTTACAACTTTTCATGATTGAAAGTCATTGTCGGGTCGTCAGAAGGGTTCGGCCGATTTTTTTATTTTTTGAAGTGTTCTCAAAAATAGGATAGGGGTTGACGCGATTGGTGGTGGGTCATAAAGCATTCATTTTAGTCCAATTTACAACTTTACATGATTGAAAGTCATTGTCGGGTCGTCAGAGGAGTTCGGCCGATTTTTTATTTTTTTAAGTGGTCTCAAAAATAGGATTTGGGTTGGCGCGATTGGTAGTGGCTCGAAAAACATTAATTTCAGTCCATTTCACAACTTTCTATGATTGAAAGTCATTGTCGGATCGTCAGAGTGGTTCGGTCTTCAACCGTTTTCTAGTTGACAAATTCATATAGAGTTGAAAGTGCTCATTTGTCTCCAAAATAAGATTTTCGTAATTTTATTTTATTGATATTTGTGAATTGCAACCCTTTTTACATACAAACATATGCGCATTTACAATTCCAAGTGAATCTGGTATTTTTCATTATTTTTAGGGGTCTACCTCTTAGGACTTTTTGGAGTCATTTTTGGTTTCATCCATCGACTTGAAATTCACAGAATATACCAATTACATCTTTCTGGATCGATTGGCGTTCGCCGAATTGCTCTATCTTCAACCGTTCTCGAGTTGAAAAGTTCGTAATTTTTCTATTAATTTTTGATAAATTCACCCTCTTCTTTTTTCTATGCACACATATTCGCACATTGCGCATAAGTATGCAATTTCAAGTGAATCTGACGATTTTGCATTTGTAAAAGTAAAAGACTTTTCCTTATCTCCTTCATCAACTCCCTTCTGGCGTTTTGTAGATTTTCCACGCGTTCTTGTTGCCCTCCTCGATGGCTCTATTGAGCTTATCTTAACTTTTGAGTCACCCTCAATGTGTCATGATGTATTTTTCATTTTAAAAATATGTGCTGATTTTGCGGCTGGGTGTGGGTATATCAGGATGGCGTAATTTTTGACACGACTATTTTTTTTTCAGAACTATAAAGCTGGAGTTGTATTATATAAAATTGTCCCGCCTACTGGTGGACCTACTCCTTTTGAACACATGTCGATGAATGCGGACCTGTATCTGAAGTTGATGGAATCCGTCAAAGATAAGGTAAAAGCGACATGATATGAAGAGAAGTCAGTAATGTTGTCGAATTTTATGAAAGTTTGGCCTCTTCGAAACCGATTTTGAAAATTATACTAAATCCATAAACTGGTGATATTCTAGTCAACGAGTGCCTTTTTGGTAAACTTTTTTCAGCGCTTTCGGAAGAATACGAACCAGGTGATATCCGATTTGAAATGGCGTGTAGATGATTTTTGAAAAAAAGAAAGTTCCACTTGCTAACATTGCAAAAGTTATAAACAATTAAGTAACTAAATAAAAGGGGTGCTCAGTTTTTTGCGAATGTCTCAAAAACCAATTGAGATTTTTTAATTTCTAACAGATTTAAATAGTGGAGGAGATTTCCTAAAAAAAAGTCTCGACTGCCGGAAATGTAGGACCAATATTTATATTTTTCCCAGAGGGAAGAAATAAAAAAATTCAGGGGCCCACTGTATAGATAAATAAACACTAATCGGCCAAAAAAAAAATCGCAATTTCTCAATTAGTTATGCAATGGTTAATCAATAATTTTTTGCTGCTTGAACATGAATATTGCAATTTTAAACTATGAATTTGAGATTTTTCTCCTTTCTTCGAGTTATTCTTTTTCGGTTTTACGAAAGGCTTCAGAATAGATCTACGTTGAAAAAAAAGTAGTTTTCAGTTTTTTTATTGACAATTTACATAGTTGTAGAATTAAAAACTTAAATTAATCATCGACATTTTTTTAATGTTATTAATGATCCGTTTTTTGTCATCAGAAGCTAGCTGCATGGAAATGATTTATTGAAATTTTCATCTCAGATTGTTCGAAAAATTGTTATAAACAAACTTGTCGTTTATAATATATTTGATTTTTTGGAATCCTAATATTTGATGAAAATCATTATTTTAAAAAGAAAAATCGTTCCTTAAAAATATTTTTTATTGCTTAAAAACGCATTTATATTTCTACCAGTTGTAATTAATATTAAGGAACCTTTTTTAAAATAATTTCTTGTTTTTCTTTCCGATATATGAAAGAAATTCGTTCCATTTAATTTTTCATTGTTTATTTAATAAACAATTTGTTATAAACAAAAACAGCCATCAGATTTTATTGGAAAAAAATTAATATCTCGGAGTATTTATTTTTTTCTCGGAGATTTAAGTTTTGAATTTTGCAACTACGTGAATTGTTAATAAAAATCTGAAGAATATTTTTTTAAAGTTTTTTCAACTGGTATCTATCCTGAAGCCTTTCAAGATTAGCTCCAAGAAACGAAAAAATCTCGAGTTTATAGGAGTTTAACTATTATCACAAGCTTCCAAAAATTATTAATTAACTATATTACTAATCGAAAAAAAAAATTCCCTGCGGTTTATTGTTCATTTACCTATCCAGTGAGCCCCTGAATTTTTTATTTTTTAAAATTTCATATTTAAATTGTTTAAATAATTTTTATTGATGAAGTGTCCGAAGTAGAACTTAAAAAAAAAATCATCTACATGCAATTCCAAATAGAATGACCACCTAGTAGGTACATATTATTGTTCCGAGACTGCTGAAAAAATTTCACTAAAAAGGCACTTGTTGACTAGACTATTATTTTCAATACCGAATATGAAATGGTGAAATTTGTCCGTATTAAACGTTGAAATTTTCGATTCACTCCAGTGTAAGTTGTATCTAGTGATCAATTTCCTAAATTTAATGTGAATCGGTTTTTGCGGTAAATGAAATATGATATCGCGTCAGGATTTCCTGACGATAAAGAATTATTATTGGGTGAACATTGAAAGCCGTTATAAAAGAGTAGAAGAAAGGTATTTCCTTATGATAAAATGCTTATATCGAAGACATCAAGGCGTATTATATTTATCGTGGGTTTTTTCGAGGTTAACCTCTAGTTTTCATTTTCACATGTTAGCAGTCTACTCAGCTTTGAGACGAAAATCGGTTGTAACACCACCAAATTT
The DNA here is from genome assembly GCA_958502065.1 of Chrysolina americana. Lineage (NCBI taxonomy): Eukaryota > Metazoa > Arthropoda > Insecta > Coleoptera > Chrysomelidae > Chrysolina > Chrysolina americana. The sequence continues at coordinate 49,698,013 of OY293421.1, read as the reverse complement.
GGCATGGTAGTAGTTGATACCATGTCAAATAGGAAAATCAATTGTTTACCAAAATTCCGGGGGTGGAACCCAAAAAAAATGATCAAAAAATTAAAAATGAAAGTGTATTTTGGTCGTGAAGACTTCTACTTTCTCATGCAAATATAACATGTGGATATCTGAGTACCTAAGTGGTTGTTTTTATCACGTTAATCCAACCGCGTTTTTTACGAAGGATGCAGAAATCATAGATATTTCAGTTAATCCGGAATAATTGCACTGAAGCAGGAACCAGTACCCTCTTTAGACACTAGGCAATGATTTAAGAGTGGTAAGACAGGTCTCACTTACACACGCCAAAAAAAAACTGGGTTTTACTCCCGCCCCATTTTCAACTCCCTCAAAATTCCGACATCTTAGCCAGTAAATGTTGAAAATAATCGCTTATTCACAACCTGCATAAAAAATAAAGTATGCAATTTCAAAATTTACACCATGAAAAATATTTAAATATTTCTCATGTGGAACTAGAGTACTTGACGAAAGGCAATAAATTTCAAAACAAAATTTGATTATAAAAATAATCCAGCCTTTCGCAAATTTTCCTATACAATAGGATTGTCGGCAAACGTCGAACAGAAATACTTCAACAGCCCCATACGACCGTCGAATCACGTCTATCCAACGCCTGGCAAAGTTTTCCTACAAGGATATACTTTGCAATCTTCCTGTAACAACCACCAACTGGCAATCGAAAACATGTGACATCTGCAGACCGGTTTCGCGATTCAACTCGCTCATCAGTACAGACTTGGCCACAATATGTAATTGATTTCCAATCGGTTTTGTTAACAGGCACTACGATAACTCCGGCACCCACTAAGAAAGTGGGCAGCAGAGCCATCTATAGAAACCACAGAAAGATTCCGACCGGTACCACGACTTTGTTTGAGTCGAATATCTAAATTTTCATCATGATAAATATTTAAATATTTCTCATGTGGAACTAGAGTACTTGACAAAAGGCAATAAATTTCAAAACAAAATTTGATTATAAAATTTTTCTGTGGTTTCTATAGATGGCTCTGCTGCCCACTTTCTTAGTGGGTGCCGGAGTTATCGTAGTGCCTGTTAACAAAACCGATTGGAAATCAATTACATATTGTGGCCAAGTCTGTACTGATGAGCGAGTTTAATCGCGAAACCGGTCTGCAGATGTCACATGTTTTCGATTGCCAGTTGGTGGTTGTTACAGGAAGATTGCAAAGTATATCCTTGTAGGAAAACTTTGCCAGGCGTTGGATAGACGTGATTCGGCGGTCGTATGGGGCTGTTGAATTATTTCTGTTCGACGTTTGCCGACAATCCTATTGTATAGGAAAATTTGCGAAAGGCTGGATTATTTTTATAATCAAATTTTGTTTTGAAAGATATGCAATTTCAGGCTGGAGGTTTGCACTTCGCATTTCTATTATTGAAATCACAAAAACAACTCCAAAATGTGTTATATTTTTAAAAAATTCAGAGGCTGTCCAAAAACTCATTCTTTTTAAATGATAGATAATTTTGTCGAACCACGGGATTTTCAGAAACCCCTGATATCCAAAACGACAGAAGAGAAATTTATCTGTTCATTCCATATATACAACATAGTCCAGGATCATCGAGCCATAATATGTAAGCAAACAATGGCCACACTTTTTGAGCAGTTTTCTCAGTATGATGTCAGTTCAGATCATGAGCCGGTTCCGGCCGGTTTCCGGCTTAGTATAGACATGTCAAACCCTAATAAATTATGTGACTAAGATGTATGAATCTACTAAACAAAGTTTTGATGATGAAAATTTCTACAAGTGAGAACATTATCTGTACAAATTGTGATCAATTCCGAAAGGAAAATAGTTCAATCAGAAAGGAACTTGAGACTGTAAGTAGGCTAACATTCCATTTAGAAAAAAGAACTCAAGACCAAGAAGACTTTATTTCATTATTGAAACAATTTAATAAGTTAGAACCTGTAGCGACATCTTCTAATAAGAATGTAAACACAATAGTGTCCACAAAACCTTCAACTAGTAAGATTAAAAAGGCAGAAGATATTATTCCACAAAAAACTTGTTGTGCTGTGTTAAATTAAAAGATAGTGAAGGCAACCCAGTACAAAAACTGACGAATAATAAAGAAATCAAAATACGCTCGGATAGGAATTCCCCAGGCAAAAACAATAGTAAATACAGGGCAATATTTGGCAACAACGACAGGGCGGAATTTAAAACAGTTCCCAGAAATGGACATGTGCATGTCTCACGCATTGGGGCTGATATGACTTCAGCAGATCTTTTGGCAGTACTTGAAGAAACGGCTCTCAAAATCTCTTTTATTTGTGACGAATGGAATAGAACTGAAAGAGCATCTACTTATAAAGTTTCTTTTCCAATTGATAACGTGGACGATGTGTATAACCCCGATATTTTGCCGAAAGGTGCAGCGGTAAGGAGATTCAGGTTCAAAGAAAATTTTCAGAGAACATCTAGTTCCCGTTATTAGTGTTGAACAAAATTCATGCGATCTAGTCAAGCTATTGAAATGTGATGGTATGGTGAGCATGTCCCATATCAACATCCAGTGTATGGCTAACAAACTTGAATTTTTTGAATCAATTTTATTTGAATTTCCTTTTGATTAGAGTGTGTCTCCGAATATTGGCAGAGAGAACAAAATCTCAAAAGTCTGAATCTGGATGGATATCTACTGGCAAGATATTTTTGTAGAAATCAGTTACAAAATCAAATCAAATTCAGAGCATTTACAAACGTTCAATAGTGAACAAAACTCTGAATTTTGTGGTATAGAGTTATCAAAAAGTAAAATCATTATCCTCACTGTATACCGATCTGGCAAAGGCAACTTTGATTTATTCTTAAACAATTTTGGTTGTTTATTGAACCACATAGTCAAGTTTAATACTAAAATTGTGATAACTGGGGATTTCAATGTCAATTTTAGAGGTAATTCAACTGCTTAGAGTGATTTGCAATGTCTACTGACATCCTTCGGATTGAATTTCATTATCCACGAATTTACAAGGATCACAGCGACTTCAGCTAGTTGCATCGATAACATATTCACCAACTTAGAAACAGAGTCTTTTGAGAGCGGAGTTTTGGAACCTTGTTTATCTGATCACCGTGCCCAATACTTTGTGATGAAATCTTTGTCTGAAATGTCTAGTCAGAAATCAGTTTCGCGAGTGATAAACAGGAGTGGATTACCAAGTCTGCAACAGGCCTTATCATATATTAAATGGGATTCTTACGAAATTTATCAAAGCGTTGATACTCTAGCTTCCAATCTTGTAGATACTTACAGTAATTTAGTCAAGGAAATATTTCCAATGAAAACCCATACCTCCATAAACAAAAAGTCTCCGGTTAAATGGTTCAATGATTATCTGAGACGAATGAGACAAACTCTTTCAAATCACAAGCTCATGGCTGATATACCCAAAGATCCTGCAGATATTAGTATAAGAACTTCAGAAACGAATACAATTTACAAATAAAAACTCAAAAAATCAGGTCTATGATAATTTCATCACTCCTTCCGAAAATAAGTCCAAATCATGTTGGAAAATAATTAATTTTGAAAGAAATAAAAACAAAACCTGTACTCTTACCAGCGATATATCTCCTGATACTTTCAACGATTTCTTTGTTGAAATTGCCGATAAAATCATAAAATCTCTTCCAGTAACATCAAATATTGATTTACTCAACTTCAAGAATTTTCCTGCTCCTAGCAGTTCCTTTTTGTATAGTTCCAGTTACTGAAGAGGAAGTTTTGGATGTGATACGGACACTAAAAAAGTCCAAGTGCTTAGACGCAAATGAATTAAATAGTGAAATAATTAAGGAAACCTCCAACATCATATTGCAACCCCTCACCGAACTGATCAATCTAATATTCGCGTCAGGTGTATTTCCTGTTGCATTCAAACTGTCTCGAGTTAATCCCCTATTGAAAAAAGGCGATATTTCACTTGTCGACAATTACCGTCCAATTTCGATTATATCTATATTTGGTAAAATACTCGAAAAAATACTCAAACAACGCCTTAACGCATATTTTGAAAAATACAATTTTTTCAATAATCCCAATTTGGATTTCGAAAGGATCGCTCTACGACGCAGGCTGTTTTGAGAGTCATTAGCGATGTAGTAGAGGGTATTGAGCTTGGGCACCACACAGCAATTACACTTTGTGACCTATCCAAAGCCTTCGACTGCGTCTCTCATGGCATTTTATTGGAGAAACTGTCCTACTATGGCATTAAGGGAGTGGCTTTGTCTCTAATGAAGTCATATTTGGAGTGTCGTCATCAAGCTGTAACTATTAATAGTTCTACTTCAAGTTTCAAACTTGTGAAGCATGGTGTTCCTCAAGGATCAGTCTTGGGGCCTCTCTTGTTTATTATTTATGTAAATGATATTGGTCGTTTTATGAACCCACATAAATCTGTTTTGTTTGCTGAAGATACTACTTTTATTTATTCCGACAAGAACTTATCAGAACTTGAGAGAGTAACTGAAGAGGTAAATAGTAAGGCAGAAACATGGTTTTCTGCAAACAGACTGAAACTGAATTCTGACAAAACTCAAGAACTAAAATTTTCAACAGGCATTGCTATGTCAGAAGTGGATAGTGTAAAATTACTTGGAGTCATTGTGGATAGCAGTCTCTCTTGGAATAATCACGTCGAACAATTGAGCAGTAGGTTATGTAGTACACTTTTCCTTTTACGTCAACTGAAGAATATCACCAGCTGGGATACACTCAAAACTACATATTTCTCCCTTTTCCACTCTCACATCAGTTATGGTATAATTCTATGGGAAAACTCAAGTGGCGCTGGCGCTATAAAAATTTTTAAACTTCAGAAAAGAGCAATCAGAATCATCACAAATTCAGGCTATATAGATCATTGCCAACCACTTTTCCTAAAACTTCAAATAATGCCTCTACCGACCCTATATATTTATAGTGTCCTGGTAGAAATTCATAAGAACGCAAATATACTAATTAAGCAATGTGACGTTCATGACCATAATACCAGATCCGCAAAGAATATTCGTACAAATCGCTATCGGCTTAGTAAATCTCAAAGAAATACTTTAGACTTCAACCTTTACAATCGTTTACCAAATGATTATAAATGTCTCTCTATGCATCGTTTCAAAAATTCCCTGAAGAGTCACTTTTTGAAATATTGCTTCTACTTTGTCAATGAATACGTTAGTAATTTTCAAAATCGATAGTTGTGAACATACCATAATTCTTTCAAAGTGTTAATCAGTAAGATTATATAAATTGTGTTGAAAATATTTTAATTGTAATCTGACCTTATTTTAATTGATTGGTATCTGATACCTATTTATGTGTTTTCTTTTCTAATATGTATTTTTGACGTGCTTCAAACATTTCGAAAATGAAACGTAGTAAAGTAAATACTTTACTGTATTTTATTCGACAACAATTCATGTTCTTGTTTTAGATTGTGAAAATTTGTGTATATCTGTTTGTGATATCTTAGATGTATATTTTAACGAATTTTAATTAACATTTTGTACATGATTGACTTTCCAAAAACATATTTGTAACTTGGTCAAATAAATTCTATTCTATTCTAATACTGTCATGCGACGTTTTTTGTTCTTGCTGTGAAAATTTGAGTTTATTTAAGAGAAATTTCACGGTAAAAGACACTAATTGAGATTATAGATCCGTCCGTCTGAAAGTGAGTAGAAATTCATTTCAGAGAAGACAAGACATCAAAAGTTCTTAGAGTGGATTGGAGTTATATTGAATGCTGTGGTACCTATGAAATTATTATTGCTTATCTTTTACAAAAAGGAGGGGGGAAATGTGTCAGGGTATTGAATTATTCTGGCAAAGAACTAGAGTGTTGTCAAGTGCATATACCACAATTTTCTCTCTCCTAAAAAAGTGATATTCCATTTGAATCTGTTATATACAAGTTTTTCCTAAAGTTGATAACTAAGTCATACAAATATTCTCTCCCCAGGGGTATTTGAAATAAAAATAATGGAATCTTACATATTATCATGCACTGATCTTTTCTGAAAATTCAGTTGCCAGGATTTTGAAATTTGTACATGCAGAATTGAGAGTACGTACACAAATCATAGGTTTGTTTCGTCCCAGGACAATTATATGAATAAATACGTTTTCAATATATTTTCATGAATATTTATATATAATTTTTTAGAGTTGTTTGATAGAATGTTATATAGAAATAAATGTAGGTCGGATAAGAGGGAACATAGGGGTAGATTTAAATGGTTGAATCTTAAAAATGCAAGTATGAGATGTAACAAAAGATAGGTATTTGTTTTATTTGCAATACAGATAGATTTTGCAAGGATTGGTTTCTTTTCACTTCAGTAGGGCTGGAAACATTGATTCCTGTGAGCAGAAAAAGGGGGTTCTCACACAGAAATCTTGATGAACCGACGGACGTCAAAGTAAATGAAAAATTTCGACAGATATAAACACTCAGGACTTCAAGCTCTAAGAAGTTCAAGTATGTCAATGAAAAATGTCATAGCCCTGACCCTCGAATTGGTTTATATTCTCCAAAGGAATCCAAACTTAGGAACAGTTCAGGAAGCTTCGATTCCTTGTATTGCTGTTTGATATGTGTCCTAAAATATGTACAAGAATGAATCGACCGCTCAGGATAGTTTCAAAAGCACCAAACGAAACCATTAAAAAAGTGGCAAATTCTTGTTGGGATGAAATTTCGAAAGCAGTTATGAAGAGCCCATGTATATTTCGTAGCGGTTTTTGCAAAATATCACCTAGACTGGCCAATCTCATAATTCTCATAATATTTATTCATGAATGAGATGTGGGGCTCATCCATAATCTCAAAAATCATTCTCACCTTTTGTCTACAATGGCGGCTATTCCTCATCGCAATTTTAGGACGACTAACACTGTTTCCATAGCTCGAAAAGACGGATTTTCTTCAAATATAAAGCATAAACCTCCGAACCTAACCTAATCCAGCCTCCTAAAAGTATCACAAGACTACTTTGTAATTTCATTTATTCTATCGAAGGCGTTTTACGATAGTTTTTTTACTTTCCGAGAAAACTCCATTTATTTTTTATTTTTATTGAAGTAAAAAATTTTTTGTGTTCCACCCCTGATTGTTTGGTAAACAATTTTTTTTTCAACTAAACATGTCGAGAAGTCACTTGCCAAGTTTCATAGTGTTACAATTGTCTGTGGATATTGAACTATGTGAATTTTCTATGGTTTTGAAGATACAGATTCCAAATTAGCCATATCGATATTAGGTATACCTACTTGTATTTCAGTGATTTAAGGGTTATTTTGTTGATGAGTAGAAAATTATACAAAAACACGCCAAGATTTTTTGTCAGGTGGACACATTTTGACGCAAAAAGCATAGTGAAACCTTCAAATTTTTTTTTCCAAATGGGAAGGGTGTTCAAGTGATAACTCGTTAGAAGGGGCTTGCCATTCCCTATCCACTCTTTTAGAACATTTTTTTCCAAATATTTATTTCTACACTAATCGACTCTATAATTACTGGATGCCCAAAAATCTTCTCTATGAAGAGAATCTTAATTTTTGACAAATAACAAGAAATAATTCGATTAATTTCAGAATGCAATTTATCGAAAACCAAACTCGACTTTATAAAAAAGGCACACCTTTGACAATAGAATTGAACAAAGTATGAAATGTTTTCCTTTGTCATTTGAAATTTCTCATCCCCTATCAGTGGTGTTGAAGTGGCGGGGTGGAAAATATGCATTAAATGTTGCAAATTTACACAAAATTGATTCACTGCATGAAGAGAGGATTTGCAGTCAGCATGAGACGAAGGTTCTTTAGATGACGGCCAAGGTCGGATCTGGACAACTTTTCTGGGGGGGAGTTAAAACGTTTTCATTGGGTGATATAGGTATAAAGTAGAAACAAGGATTTTTTTTCAATTATAGCTTTTTTTCGTTATGTACGTATCAGTCTTGGGGAGGAGGTTTATTACCCCGATTACCCCTCGTCAGATCCACACTTGATGACGGCGATACTCGACATTTATTATGTCACGCAGAATATTGTACAAACTTATTATTAATAATTGCATTAAATATGATATCAATCCATTCCGTGTCATTTCAAAATCCAAGATATTTTCATACGACAATTTTTTTCAGGTCGACATCCTGGTATTTCCCGAATATGGATTGACAACTCTTGAAATCATACCACAACAGGAGCGAAGCTTGCCAACATACAGTACCATTGTGCACAAAGTTGGTACACATGTTTGTGACCCAAAATCAAATGTGAGTGAGGTTTCAAAAAATGTTTTATTTTCGGAAATCCCGTCAAAAGTTACCAGTCGGTTTTCTTTATACAACGGTTCCAGATATAATTTTCCACTTTTTGACATAGTTCCCAGCCAACACAGATACATCTCTAAGATATTGCTGCGACGTCACTTCGTGACCTGCGACTCGCATCGTTACGTCGCACAGACGCCCTAGCGACTCACTTTTGTCACACTCATGAGGCATACTGGCGACCTCTATGCGATGTCGTTCTGAGACGTCTTTGCGATGTAGTTCTGAGACGCCGCAAAGATGCCTCCTAATAACGTATCGCGATTTCTTCACTTTTATATTCAAGAGACGTCAATGTCTATGCGATATTCCAGATAGAAACAACAAATAGGAGAAGAAAATATATTTTCAATATCAAAAAAATTAAATATAACTTACAGATACACAGATTTTGAGATATGACATGATGCTTCCTACCTTAGCCAAGTGACATATGAAGATTCTAACACAAGAAGCATTCTTTAAATGTACTTTACTCAGTTGGCTCGGTGATCACGTGATACTAATCGTTTTTTTCTACGACCGCTTGCTGAAGTAGCCTTTGACGCTTCAGATCTCGGCTAAAATATTCTCAAGAATGTGTCAAGCTGTCACGTGACGTGATACTCCTTAGCTATACCACGTGTCATTTGTCACCTGCCATTGTCGTAATCATCGTCACATCTCGATTGCCATTCATCATCCGTCTTCTGTTATCCGCCAGTTGTCACCTATCATCCATCACATGTCTCTTGTCATATGTCATCGTCCATCTAGTACTTGCCAAACGTTTCCTATTATCTGTCACTTGTCAAAACTTTTTTCTTGACGTCTCGTCATAATTGAATTTTTGTTTCTTAGAAAATTTTGCCTCGCTTGGCGTGTGCAGCACAACAAAATAATCTCTACGTTGTTGTCAACTTGCTGGAAAAGGACGGAGAAAGCTACTACGTTACCAGTGTTGGTTTGGACCGTAACGGAACCATCTGCTCGAGGTAAAATCTTGATGAATTTTTTCGCGATCCAGTAAATTCTCATTATTATTATTGCCATTTTAGGTGCAGGAAACAACGCTTGTTCAAAGGTCTCCATTTTTCGACGCCATCCGCAGTAGATGACGAGTCGTGTGTGTTTATTGCGAACTTCAAGGCTGCTACTGTTACTTTTTCGGTGATGTTCGACACGGACATGCTTTATAAAATCCCCGCGAAATTGAAAAACGAAAACGTCATCATGACCTCCTCGATAACAAATGGTCTGCCACTGGAGTTCGGTGAGTATGAAGGGAACCGACGGATTACGAATTTAATTAGTCTTAACTGTACCAGCGACTGAAATTGTACGAGAGAAATTGTACTTCGGAGTTTCTCGATCTTTCAGAAATAATGAATGATCGAAACGAGGTGTTTAAATTTGTTCAAATCCGACACCAGACCTTCTCTATTATTTTCTAAATTAACCTCTCATAGACTCTATTTTCTTTCTCCTTGTATTTTTTGTAACGTTAGGGACCACTTCTTGCTATTTTCTCTAGTTTTGTTCTCAATGCCATTCGTCCGGTTGCTCCATCTATTTTTTTCCCCAGGCTCTGGACCAGGAGTCTTTTTGTCCCCCCTTTCCTTTTTCTCTCCTTTATCTATCCTTTCTCCTTTTTCTCTCATTTCTCTCTTCTTTTTTCTCATTTCTCTCCTCTCATTTATCTCTCGTTTCTCTCCCCTTTCTCTCTCCTTTCTCTCTCCTTTCTCTCTCCTTTCTCTCTCCTTTCTCTCTCCTTTCTCTCTCCTTTCTCTCACCTTTCTCTCACCTTTCTCTCGCCTTTCTCTCTCCTTTCTCTCACCTTTCTCTCTCCTTTCTCTCACCTTTCTCCCCCCTTTCTCTCTCCTTTCTCTCACCTTTCTCCCTCCTTTCTCTCTCTTTTCTCTCACCTTTCTCCCTCCCTTCACTCTTATTTTTCTCTTCTTTTTCTCTCATTTATCCCTCTTTTCTCTTTTTCCTCTCCTTTCTCTGTCCTTCCTCCCCCTTGCTCTCTCCTTGCTCTTTCCTTGCTCTCTATTTGCTCTCTCGTTGCTCTCTCCTTGATCTCCCCTTGCTTCTCATTGCACCCTCCTTGTTCCCCCCTTGTTCTCTCCTGACTCCTTGCTCTCTCTTTGCTCGCTCCTTGTTCTCTCCTTGCTCTCTCCTTGCTCTCTCACAGTTCTCTCTTTGCTCTCTCCTTGCTCTCTCTTTGCTCTCACCTTGCTCTCCCCTTGATCTCTCCTTGCTCTCTCCTTGCTCTCTCCTTGCTCTTCTCCTCCATCTCTTTGATTCTGTTACGTGTCCAATTATAAGATTTTAAAATTTTGATCGTAGACAAAGTACAGTCTATTACTAATTCTCATTCTAATGTTTTCAAAGAGTATACTATTCTGCAATCAATTGTTCCTCCTCCACCCTTCATCAATATTCTATTCAATATCTTGTGCATATTTCTAGGTCTTAGCTTAGAAGCTGGTTTTGCAGTCGGAAACGGCGTGAATCTGTTGGTGTCCAGCCTTTGGGACGCTGCTAGAAATTTTGGGGGATCAGGTATTTACCATAAAAATGGAACTAGTGTTGTGGCAATGGACGCTGAAAAAGTTCCCGGAGCTCTCAACGGAAGCACGATACTCATACGTGATGTGCAGTCGAAATCTGACAGTCAAAAAGTTAACGTAAGTATTGGTGTCTGATTGGAGGAAGTGGGGTGTTCGTGCAAACCTGATACCCCATGGCGGAAAGAATTCCGATCAACACTGTATATGTTGACTATAAAGATGCTAAATCAAGCCGGGTTTCAAACTGTGCGCATGCGCCGCATTTCTCGCAGATTGGACGAATAATTATACATTGAAAAAAAAAAAACAGACTAATACACTGCTATATATGACATTTGAAACAGATATTTTATAGGTTAGGACTATAAAAATTTTGCGTTGTACAGAGTGGGCTAAATTGGACACTTTTAAAGGGAAAGTCTCGTTTTCAAACTTTATAGATGAAAACTGATGGCTGTGTCTGAGAGTCAAATTGTATGACAAACTTGATTGTGAAAACCGCATATCGATATTTATCATGTTTCTGAAAGTTGCTGTAACTTTTTCCTGTCAAAAATTTCTTGTTTCTATGAAAACATTTCTGGAGCACTTTTTCACGTATGGTGTTAGTAACTTATTTTTAAAGATAAGATATCCATAGTGATTTACTTTATCACGGACTTTCACAACTTGATCTTATGAAAGATTTAAAGAAACAGTAGGGTATAACAACATAGTTGATTGAATCGATTTGAAAAAATGTTTGCCATAAAATATTGTTTTTTAGAGCATGGCGAGTTTAGAAATAAAATGTAAGTTTCAAATTGGTTCCAAAGTATGTTACAGATTCTAAGTGGTACTCACTTTCCGTACTAGATATAAATGAATTATTGTGTTCATCTTTCTGGATTTTGTCCACATCAAAACGGATTATGGTCAAATTATTTAGGAAAATAATATAAAAAACAGGAATATGAAGTGAACGCACATTAATAATAGTCAATAATATTGCACTACGAAATTTTTTATTCTGCCACGACTATTTTGACTATCAAACGGAATTTAGGTTATTTAAAAAAAATAAACAACTTGTGTGGGGTTATTTTTCCAAAAAATTTGTTCTTCCACTTAGAGTATGGAGACTATATCACTTTAGACCGATATTTAAAAAGTTTATTGACATTTTGTCAAATTCAAATAACAACAACCACAATCAATATGTCCCTGGAATATTTTCACGAGGATGAGGCGCCATCTCTGGATCCTATTACAGTAACAGACCACGATTTCATATGTTTTGTCTTCGAAAAAATCTAATCCATATCTGATCAGTCGACAGATCAGGGTTTTTAGACATCTTAGGATTTCGTTTCATCAGTGACGTTCTCAATGCGTTTTTTTTTTCAGTTTGTGGCTGAAGATTTCGGTGAAATACCGCCGTTGAATGTGTCCTACAAGAAAATCGACGGTTTGGCAAACACCAATAAGACGGTCACTAAGAAGTGTTCCGATGACGATGAGAACCTGTGTTGTAGTTTTAGTGCAGAAGTCGATCAAGAGTCCATCAGCCCTTACAGGTTAGTGCAAGGAAACCCTTTTCAAATCACTCGAGGATCAGAATAACTTGTTGCCAGGTTTTGTGGCTGTCGTTTGTTGGAATTTGTCCCTGAATTTCGCTAGCGCGACTGTACAGACTGTTTTTTTTTATCTTCAGAGGAGCTTGGCCTCTGATGTAGATGGGAAACTGACTTGGTACCGATCGTGAGTTGTATTAATGTCTAGAAGACCAGGAGAACGTAATTTCAAGTTATCATTTCATAAGTGTTGTAAATTTCGGTACTTAATTCACTGCCAAAATAATTCTCTAAATAATTATTACTATTTGAAGGATTTATTTTTAACGGAGTCAATTATTAATTGATTATTCATCATAAAACAATTTCATTTATTGGAATAATAATTGATAGTGAAGTTTAAACAATTACTTCCAACATAAATTCCTGAAGATGTTCCATGTTGCTGCTGATCAGAAACGTAACATTTTTCTTGAATAGTTGATTCCACAATTTTATCAGATATTTTGATTTGTTTGGAAGAAGATGGACAATTGTATTTCAATAATTTGTTAGAAATTTCAATTCTGTTATTCAAACTATCTTCTATGTATGAATTCTGCTATGGTGTCAGATTTCCAGCCACCGTGACGTTTTATGGGTGTAAAATATTGTCCCCTGCATTGGCCAGAAGAGTTACAGCTTCTTCTGAAACAGTGACCTGTGTAGTTCTCATACATGTCTTTTCCAAGCCATTTTACAATCAAGCTGGCAATTTCTCCTATTTCATTCATCCCCACATGTTGGTTAATACATTTTCATCGAGTATTTCAAAAATAATCTGTTACTTTTTGTGAGGCGGTCGTAGTGCTCTATACTTGCGGTATATCTCAATATAATCAGAATTTGAAACAGTAAACGTTCTTGCGCAATATGTCTTCGTATCAGGTATTTTAATAATCAATATAGATCAAATATCAATAGTTATCTGTAATAATTCTTCACGGCGACAAGCACCACTGATATCCAAAATTAGAACTGTAGAAAGTATATACGCTAGTATCACTTGGCATTTTTTATTTATTTTTTCTGACCGCTAGTTTTTCAATAGTTTGAAAAATAGGGGTTCCGTGACCTTCATCAAAATTAAACTTGGCAACGTCGAATAAGTTGTACACCACGGAATCTCAAATTATCATTACATCTGGATTGTGTTCTATGATAGTTGTCATTTGATACCGGATAGGTTTGTTCGTCGTTTCACAGAGCAGATCAATAACAATTGTCTTTCTCTGTTTAACTCTATGGCTTCCTTATGTGATAAAAGATAGATGCTAGTAGATCAAATCTGAATGCTGGAAACTAACATAATCTTGAATATTTTATTTTGTGAAGTTAATGCTGTTTTCAAAATCAAAGTTTTGTTGTTTGTGTTAAGTAATTTCTGTATTCCTTATAACTGTGGAAAAAAAGTACTTTGTACCCGGTTGTCTGAACACCATTAAAATTCAAACAAACTGTATGTGTTCTGTGGTAATAACAACTTTTGTTCCATAAGAACTGTTATTATAATTTGCCGTGTTGCCAATAATAGTTTTTCCCTATTTCGCGACGTTGATTATGGTGGGGGATGTTTCCGATGAACGTGACGTCAGAGGCACCTTTTGAAATGTGATATTTTTCTTAAATAAAAAAGTAGAGTGGCACTCGTTGATAAATAGACATTTTAGACTATTGACAATCGATTGAAACGAGTTTTACAATAAATTTTTTGTAAATGTAAAGGTACATTGCTATGATTGTAAGAATAAGTAACTGAAACAATACCACTGAAAAATATGATACCGACGCACATGTCCAGGCGGTAACTAAAGAGAGAATTCCTTATCGAAACTTTTTATGCCGTTCCAATCGTTATCAGAAATACTATACGTAAATTATGAACATAAGTGGTCCTAATGCTGATCCTTGGTGAACACCAATACAGCACCAATCAACTTGGCCCCTTTCCAAGTACATAGACACCAGTATCACTTACGATCGGTTACCAACATCGCAGATCTGAAGAAGCTAGCGATACGCCAGAAAGATATTCCAATTTACAACAGTTACTTTGATACAAACAAAGGGCGCGAAAGCCGCAATTGATTTGTTCCGTAGAAGAAAACCCAAACTTGTGTCTATACTGCTCAGCTTACGGGATTCTCAAAGTTGCCTGTTGATGTATCGAAAAAAAAAAAACAATCAGTTATAATAAATTTGTACAGTCAGGAACTGATTGAAAACAAATCCAGCTAAAAATGCAACTGCAAGCAAAGTAACCAATAAAAAAACATTCTCAGCGTTCTCACGAAGAGACCTCTTTCGGCTTACCTTGGAGTTATTACACCATCAACGATAATTTCCATAGGTACTTGTTTCCAAATTGTATTTGATTCATACGATGAAAGTTCGTGACTGAAAGAGACTGTTTACGTTGGTGAATTTCGAAGCAAGGGTGTCGCTAATTATCACGAGAGTGGCAATATGCAAGTGTTTCAGTGTTATCTACTGTAATAATAGGATACCTCGACAGGTATGTAGACCTAAGGCATTTTTTTGTTCGTTCTTTCCTGTCTAAGAGCTTACTCTGATCTCTTCTCTTTGCCACCATCTTTGACATGCATGGCTTCTAGTGGTCCTCTAGTGAGTACTTATAAATCAGTTTTTATACACCATGTTCCTGGCCTGCTTCATTTTTGTTGGACTAATTTGTTGTCTGTATACTATCGTCTTCGGTATTCTATCTCTTTTCACTAGCTCAACATGCATGCCCTAACGTTGTTAATCTTTGGCCACTGTTTAGTTAGTTTTGTCAGTTCTGTATTCGATTTTCTATTCATCCTTCACCTGTTTTTATTTTCCTCTTTTATCTTTCTATTTGTCCTTCTTTTGTTTGTTTCAAGGTCATGCGTTACTGTAGTTGAAATTATTGAGGTATCAGTCAAGAACTCCTCAATAAGGTATTTGTACTGCAAAAGGGATCTCTTACATATTTTTGGGTAGACGTAACTGTAGAGATAGCTGTAGACATATCGTAACGATATTACTAAATAGTACGCCGAGCACACTACTGAACTGTTTTTATTAATTTCGCTATGAAAATACAACTACTACACTGACTAATAATAGACTTGGTTCTCTTAAACTTCTCAACTGATATCAACTAGCTAAATCTTTCAAAAACTTCTTAAAAACTCCACCTCACGAGTGAAATGTATGTACTTCCCAGTGAACCAGAAACCATCGCAGAGAAGTTGCAAAGAGTTACTGCTGGGATCTGCGACTTCGCAATGTGGATACAAAATAGAGGCACTGGTAATTCTTTGCGAGTGCTTAATGTCCGCAAACACGCTCATCGCCAGTAACTACCCAAGACGTCGCGAAGCGTACATTTTTAAGTTTCGATAGACAGCCTCAAAGCGAATTCACAAAGCAGCGGTTTTTTGAAAGATTATAAATATTTAAATGGAATTTAAATGCACCTCTCGCGGAAATTAAATGAATGTACACATTTGTAAATACTGCATTGAACTTTTGAAAGCATTCCTTTTATATTTACCAAATTGATGAAATAAATGTAGGATTGGAAATTTCTTTGGAATGAATAAATGGAAAGCAATTTGATATAATTTTCAACATATTTATTAACACTAACTAATATAAAATAACATAAAACAACAAAATAATAACATACATTAAACAAACAAAATTTTCAACGGTGGCTAATCACAGAAATCAACGCAACTAAAATAAACTTTCTTCATTGCATGCAGCCTCCACAAACCTGAAATGAAAAGTTGAGGATAAGTTGCTGCGCTATTTTAAGGCAGTAGTTTGGGGAATACATTTAATGCGCGTTATCCTAAAGGCACTGCCTGTAAAGCCATCCCCACTACACCACTACATAATCTTCAATATTTTTACTCCTCAAATAGAATATATGAGTGAAAAATATAATTATTCAGAGAACACAGCATCAGAAATCAGAAAATGGAGCTTTTTCAAAATTATGAAGTGGGGGTGGAAAAAATTATCGAATACTCTTTTCAAAGAAGAGTGAACGACCCTACTTGACGGTATATCCTCATAGACCTATACATTTTTCTTTTGCAAGTATTCAACAGAAAACAACTAGGTATTGAATGGAGATTTCTAATGGATCTGGACACCCTAATAAAAAGAGACGAAAGTTCTTAATTTTTCCGTCCTTGTTGCCAGAGAATGTACTCTGTGATTGGTTACTATAAGGTCAGGGAGTATAAATGTCATTTTCAACTGTAGCTGTCATGTCATTCAAACTCCCAGCCATTATGGTAACCAATCACAGAGCGCGCCCCTGGCAACAAGGATGGAAAAATTAAGAACTTTCGTCTCTTTTTATTTGGATGTCCAAATCCATTAGAAATCTCTATTTTCATAATTTTCAGTGGCTCATTTTCACTAAAATCATTTTAAGCCACTCTGTATAATATGAGGGAATGAGAATGAATCAAAAATATCACAAATCTGTCTATCCAATGTTATTATAATTATTTCCTCTATTGTTTCGATTTGCATCTGCATATAGAAGCCCATGGCCCATCAGTACATTTTTGTATGTAACCTAATCATAATCAATAACGTTTTCAGTTATTTATAGTTGTTTTCAGTATAGATTTTCTCTGCTGCTACTTCACCTTCCACTTGAAGATGAATCGCGTAATTTCTCATCGAATATGTTTATAATTTTGTAAAAAAGTTTCACTTACCTTTAGAAAATTTGCAACTTTTCTACACCAAGGGACTGAACTATGCACGAATACCTACAAAATACACAACTTTATAAAGTACCGATACAATAATTAAGTTTTGTTAGCAACTTACAATTCTAAAACTAAACAAACAATAGCGCTACAAGCTACAAACAAGTTCATCAACATCAAATGACTGAGTCAAAATGTCTGCCATGGGCCGCCCGTTGCCAGTTGATATCCTCTGCCACTAGTGTCGAAATAGGCGCTGTTCACTTCTCAAAAAAGTCGCTCGATCATAATCCATGGAACTTCTCGAGTAATATATTATTGAAAATTCAATAAATATCACTAAATGAACGTTAATATAAAACAGTAAAAAATATGTGGCATGGTGGTAACATTGTGAAAGTCGTAAGGACTTCTCTAGATCGCATTGATTTTAACTGCTTTTGAATGGTATTTTGCGAAATCACAAGGTTAATATTTATTGCATATCATGGTCGGCAAAGCGAAATCGCTGGTACTTAGCTGTAAAATCGCATTGTTGACTGGGTTATACAGGGTGATTTACCACCAATTACACAATATTTGTTAATATGCTCTCCCCCCAAAAAATTCGAAAACCAAGAGAAATCACAAAAATAGAACTAAAAAATTACCTGCTAGAAATTACCATGCAGGCTCACTTCTCCTCCCCATTTATCAGCCTTGGGACTGATAGCAGAGCTGGTGGGGTCAGAAGTATGATTACTCACATTACAACATGGCACGGCGTGAGCATTCAGTGTCCAAAAAGTCTCTCACCACGTGAGTAAAATGTGGGGGGGGGGCTCCACCGTGCAAAAACCACATTTGTTTCAACCTTGCCAAAGGTATATCGTCGAAGAGTTGATCCCTCAACAAGGCCAAATAAGCATCACGAGTTAGAACCGCTGGTGAACGATAGGGCCCTATCACCTCATTGTTGTAGAGGCCTGTTCATGACTGTTGTGCGACTTGAAGATCCCGTCCCTGCTGAATACAGTATCGTCTGTTCACAAAATATTGCTGGGAAAATGAGGTCCTATGTGGTGCACTCAACAAGCCATTCACAAAACTCCTGACGACGTGGCAAATCTTGTGGCTCGAGGACTTGTTCCTTTCGGAAATCTTCTCACGTTTCTGCAGTGGCGTATCGATTGTGGTTAACGTACAAAAAAATTGATTCAATCATCGCGGATAGCTCCCAAATTTCACAGGTGTGTTCGCACATGATAGATTAGTACCCCATTAACTGTTGTGCAGGTGGTGGTAAATCACCCTGTATACTCAATTCGAGCAGAGTAGATTTTTCGGGATCCTTCCGTTCTCCAGATTGATCAGTACAAAAAAACTTCAAAACAATTCCAAGAATGAAGAAATACCGGGTTGTCTGACAATTCAATCATAGAACTTTCTATATTAATATTAAATGATTAATTAAGATGTGAGGGTCTGAATTTTATGACATCATAAGTTTTCCGAATCGGCTCTAGGCCTAATACCGATGTTTTTGCGGCACTTGTACGTAAATATGTAGTTATATAGTTGTTCAGATGTTCATATACATATAGGAAGCGTTCTATTTGATTTTCATTCCCTATTGTTAGTTTTGTAAATACGCTATTCAAACTATACAATTTGAATGTGCGCCATTTTCGTCCAAACGCTTTCGCGCTTCAAATTGCCAAGGGTGCTTCATGAGATACCACCGAGAAAGTTATACAGGGTGTTAGTGAATAAGTGTGATGAACTTCAGGAAGTGATTTTGTATGAAGATTGTATGTTCATCATTGGCGCGCATACGGGTAATGAATATTTGAAAATTTGTTGTAGCTTTGCGCGGTTTAATGTTATTGTATTAGACAGTTCTTGATGAAGTATTAAAGAAATAAAAAATACGCGTTAAGATGTTTTATTTCTTTGCATAAAAACGGCGCACCACACCAAAAAAAGACAAGAGAGATTTTTTGTCTCAAATTGGACGAAAAATCCAAAAATTATTTTTAGTTTGAAATATCTCAGTGGCGTACCATTTTTTTCTTGAAAAAAATTGAGAACATAAAATTCTTAATTGCATGTCAGAAAATGTGCAATAACTACCTCTTATAACCGACCAAATTTCATTTGCATGTCTCGACCGGTTTCAGAGCAATAAATAAATAGTCACTTTTTAAGTAAAGCTTCAACACCCCGTATCTCGGAAAACAAAGAATCACCCTCTGAAGTTTGTCGCACTTATTCACTAACACCCTGTATAAAAGGGAGTGCTACACAATTTTACAATACATGCTGATGATGAACGCTTGAAAATTACTGCTGAGTGCTTTGTGCTTACTCAACGGCTATGCTGAAGTTACAGTCCATTATATCCTACCTCCGTCTGAAGTTGTATGAAGTTGGATCATGTAGCTGCAATCTACCCCAAAACACATCACAAGGAGCAAAGGTCAGTGCATATTTATCTCGTTTTAAATTTTTTTGTCCGCTTTGTAATTTCGCTCCTCGCTATAGCCGCCTACAAATGAGTGTGAATAAATACAGATGTAGAATGGTATATTTCATTAGGAGTCGAGAAAATAGATTTTTTTCGAGCGCTTGTCCAAACTCCGCTCCGCGTCGTTCGTGCAACTGCCGTCGCGTGTGGAAATGTACTACTTTCCGCACTTGTTAGGTTAAAACTAATTCATTATATCTACCTGAAACCACAGATTGTTGAGAAACATTTATTTTCAAAGACGAACGAACAAAAACATGTATTTTTCATTTTTATTAATTTTAATATTTATGGTACAGTTTGTGTTGTTTTAAGTAGCTAATATTTTAACAGCTACTTCATGTTCTATAACGGTAGTTGATAAAGTTACTGAAAAAAAAACCTTTTGTTGCAAGAAATGTAACGAATGATTTCTCGTCTGAAAATAAGTGTTGTGGTTCCTTTTTGCCATAACGGTTTTGAAAAGAAAATACATTCTACGTATGAGAAACATTACGCTGAGTTCTGTGAAATAAACTGAAATGTAACGCGAAGGAAACTATAACTCTGATGACATTTTTCTACATCTGTATATCTTCTTGACGTGCAGGCGTTTCCGGATAGCAAAAGAGAAATGTATATCGGGTGTAACATGATCATCCGTTAGTTTTAAAGGTAATTGATTGAAATTTGAGATATCCCATACACATAATAAGCGGCACTTTTTGACCTACGAATGATTTTTTTTCACTTCTGGTTTTGCCGGAAGTTTTACCCCAAAATTATTATATAATTATTATTGACGGGATCAAAAATGTTGACGTTTGAAATGTCACTTATGTGACATGTGATTCAGAAAATTATGCAGATTCCAGAAATGTAAAGATATACAGGTTGTTCTATTCAAAAATCGAAAGTTGGTATCACTTCCGGCGAAACCGGATATCCCAAGTTACAATCAATTACCTTTAAAACTAACGGAGACACGGGGGGGTGTACCATATGATCATGTTACACCTGGTATATCTATTTCATTTCAACTCAGCTGCTAATAATAATAACTTGGTAAAGAAAACGAGTGACTGCTCTTGGGTCAGCCCAAACTACATTAAGAGTGCGACTGTTATCCAGAAATTCCTGCACTATAGGTATAGTGCCTCCGGAGTTGAATTGACATGATAAAAATGAATGATCTACATTTTTATGGTACTTTTCAGCTGGGTGGCGATGTATAACCGAACAACCATCCTCAATCAAACGGTCGAAGTTTTCATCTGCGCCTTGATCAAACCAAGCGGCAAGATTCCACTAAAATTCAAGAATGTCTCCATTTCCTCGATCCTCAGGAGATCCCAGGTGGACCAGTCGTTGCCGATATCACTGAAGGGAGGTTTCGTTCCCGCGTCCTTCAGGTATGAACAGAGCTCAGCAGGAACTTTGATCACTTTGAACGAAGAGGCAGAATTACTCACTTTCGGTATTGTGCAAGTCATCCCGCAGATGGAAGGTAAAGCCATAGCAGGAGCTGTAGCTGGAGATGAAGCTGATTCTGGAGCCAAAGCCATAGGTAATGCAGAAGCTATAGCTAAAGCGGAAGCTGCTGCTAAAGCGGAAGCTGCTGCTAAAGCTGCTGCTAAAGCTAAAGCTGAAGCTGCTGCTAAAGCTGAAGCTGCTGCTAAAGCTGCAGGTAAAACTGGAACTGGATCAGATGGCGAAGATGAAGGCGAGACCAAAGGCGGTAGCGGAACTGAGAACGGAACTGGAGCAGGAACAGTAACCGGAATCGGAGCAGGAACAGTAACCGGAACCGGAGCCGAAGCTGGGGCTGGAGGTTCTTCGTCGAATACGGCTGTGATTATAGTCACCGTTCTCTTGTTGATGGTATTGGCGGGTTTCTAATTTATAGAAAGAGATTTAGGAAGAACATGGTCGTTTTGTGAATCTCTGGAAGTGAATTGGTGTTTGTTTGTTACAGTTTACTTTATAGACATCATATGATGTGAACTTAAAGAGTATTCCAAAATGATTTACGTCCCACAGATCTTTTACGACGACTAATAGCAGGGGAGCCCACTAGGGGATTTTGGGATTTACTCGAGCGCGGCAGATTAACATAAATTGAGATACTTTACACCCTGTTGAGTACCTCCACCATATACAGGGTGGGTCACGGTCGATAGTACCTTAGACGTTTGCGGGGAACGGGACATAGGATCGTTCTGAAAATTTGGTTACTCAAGTAGTTGCTCTTGGTCTATCGATCTAAAATATTTTCAGCAGTGCGGCGTTGCCGCTTATACCAGAAAGTAGCAGCATCTTTGTTATTTCAAATGGGACACCCTGTATATTACCGCATTTTTTAACTTGTCATTTCTTTTTGATTATTCTCCTATACCTATCTCTAACGGTTTTTGAGGCACTGATAATTTTTCATATTTTTTTATCAATGCTCGAATTGAAGGTTTATTTCGGCGGTATTTGGATTCTTAGGATTCTTAGGAAGTTGGATTACCAAAACATTCATTATGTTGTCATCATCTGAAGTTATAGGCTTCGGTAAATGTCGTTCCGTTTTCAATTTTGATCCATAATTAATGAAATTATGTTGTAATCGTACAAATTACCTTTTGTTCATTGGTTGTAAGTTAGGTTACGTTTCACTGAATTTTCTGCACGTTCTTGCTATAATTCCCTCACATTTTCCATGAAGAATAAATAATTTCATCAGAACTTCGTTTGAATAGTTATTTCATTCCATTTCAATTTTTCATTGAGTCACTTCCGTTGAGAAACACACAAAGGTATTATTAATAGTGCACTAATTGTCAAATTTCCATAATGGCATGTACCATCATGACATTTAATAGCCACCTTAGATGAATATGAGAAAAATAAATCGATATTTTTTTAGAAAATTGCTTATATCTCGATATTCTGGCTATTTAGGTATAGAAACATTATATATCAATTCGAAAGGAATTCAGTCATCTTTCAGGATATTTCATAATATATAGGATATTCCATTTAAAAAAACGCACTTTCAACCCTTTTTGTATCTAGCAGCAAGATAATGAATTTTGAACGACCCTGTATAACGCAGAACAAACTTCTCTATACAGAATCAATATACATGATATTGATGAACCAAACACAAAATTGCAACTTCCTAAGAATCCACATACCGCCGAAATAATTAAAATTAACCAAAAACACAATATATTCATTCCGAAGATTATAACAACCTGAATATTTGATATTTTGAGAAGAGAATTTCCTAAAATTCAAAAATCATTATCTTCTTTTGTTGACAACCAGTTAAAAATGCAGAAACCAGTGTTTGTAACATACATTTCAGTATTTTATGAGAATCAGTTCATCCTAATTTGATTTTTTTTTTTAAAGTTTGAAAATAGTAGATGGAGGAAGCTTCAGTATTTTGAAAAGTTTGGAAGATACCTCCTTAAAAACTATTGTAAACAGTAGCAAACAACGAAAACTTTTGATGCGATATCAAATGAAGCAGAATCGTTGAGAGATATATAAAATATCCATATAATATAATCGATCTGTATTTTGTTTTTATTTACTGTTCAGTTCATAGTTGAAATAGTTTAAATATTATTTAGAATAATCCAGTTCGAGCGAAGTTTTTGCTTATGTTTCCTGATATTTGATCGTAATAGTGAAAATTTGTAAGTTAAAAATGTGATCATACGCTCTGTATGCTAGTATTGCTGTACGCTAGTATGCTTGAATGAAATTATTATGATTTTGAATTGTATATTTCAGAAATGGTGTCAGGTGAGGAATTTTGTAATATTTCAAAATTTGTATTTTTCAATTATAGTTCGTAGTATACGTGTTTCTCTGGGGAAATGATTTACTAGAATTTTCATTTAATTTTTGCACTTATTGACGAATTTTGAAAATCAATAAAGACATATAGATCTGAAGAATTGTTTGATCATTTCATTTTTATATGGGTTTTCATTTTGAGATATTTTTTGATTGTTTCAATATATAATTAAATATGTACAAATACATAATGTGTAAATTTGTATTTTTGATCACTGAATTTTGAAACGTCTCCAAACAAAATTGATATCTGGTTTGAGTCAATCTGAGCTCAAAGTAGAGTGCTTCAAAAGCATTAGGATAAATTCACTAATTAAAAAATAATTCCTAGAACTTTGAATCCATGTTTTTGTGAAGTTGTGGAAATGATTTTGTGAATTTATTCCCCACTCAAAAATTAATAGTTACATCTAACTGCTTTTCGAACAATTTTTCGAAACTTATTCATTCACATGCTATGACGCAACCATGTATATGCAATAATTTCGAAATGAATAAAACTATTTAGAATTCACGTGTATTTCAATTAAACTTTCCCAAAACGACATTTCAATGTTATATACTGATAAATACATTTACTTCGTCCACTGAATACGAGGATTGGACGCTAGTTGGTTTTTTAGATGCCTCACAAGAAAATTAACAACTAGTTGTGAGATTTCTGAGACCTGCAACGTAGTTTGCCATGCTTTTATATTCAGCAAGTTCATACATAGAGTACAGGATAAGTAATTCTTCAAAGCTGATGTGGGTTTACAATTTTTCTCTGGGATGCATTGGCCCAGTCTTGCTAACAAGAACTTGATAATTTTCAAGGTGTGCGTAGATATAAAAAATGTAAAAAAAAATCTTATACGACTACTTGAATCATATATCATATTAAATCTGTTTTTTTTTTATAACAGTTTCTCTCATAAACTGCTTTGTCGTCATCGAGCTTAGAAATATTGATAAATATTATAAAAATGGAACAGTTCCACAATTAGTTTAATTGAAAAAATATCTCAATCACGATTAGAGTTATTAGTTAATTTAGCAATAAATTCGATAATACCGAGTGAGTCAACAATCTGGTAGGTATGAAAAAGTATAATATAAGAAATTTGAAAATGGTTCCAAAAGGAAAAATCAAAAAAAACTATGAAGCATCTGCAGTACAGAGTAAATGTCAAAAGAAACTTTGACAAAAAAATATACTATATTAGTATGATTTTTAGAGGTTATCATGTCAAAAAATCAACGTGTTTCTTACTGGAGAGAACTTTGGAATTTTATTTACCAAGGAATATATTTTACCTTTTATTTGAAACTTAGGTACTTTTACGAACTTTGAAGGGTAAATCTTTCAAGATGAAAAGTTCATATGAACATGCGTCCGCAATTGTATCGTCTCGGAGATACTGGGTGTTGAAGTTGAAATTTTATTTTCAATTAATTTAATAATTTACTTGGTTTGATCTCTTGAACAAAATATCCAAATAGTTTTTGACGGTTTCAAGTAATTTCGGAGATATGGGACTATTTTTGAATGATAACTGGCATTTTCTACCACACATTCGTTACTGCGAAAAAATAGTCAAAACACCCAAAATTCTTCCTTGTTATCACTAGCAGAATGTAAACACCCAAATGGACCTGTTGTTCACTTTTTATTAACTGGAAACGGCAGTTTTTATGAAAAAACTCATCCCTCTTTCATGACCAAATAAATCTAGGCGAACTGGTTAGTGAATTTCATTCATGTCAAGTTGGTAACTGGGAAAAAATGTGAGTGAATAATTTCCTATTCATGTTGAAGTTGAATGGCTCGAAAAGTTGGCCGTGCAAATATGTAAAGATAAAAAGTGTTTTTTCGAAATAGAAATGTGCCCTCAAAAATACCAATAATCATTTAAAAATAGGCCCATTCCTCCGAAATTACTTCAGACCACCAAAAATTTTATTTGTTTTTTTTTGTAGCAATTCCCGCTATATTTGAATCAGGTACCGTTGATTATAGAAGATTTGTTGTTGCTAAGTTATTGCTATGTTACTTGTTATTAAACAGAACTTTGTTATCAAGCTGTTTTTGTGGGGGATATTTTGAAAAAAGCTGAAGAAACAGGAGAATCATTCATCAAATGGCTGACACGGAAAAGTTGTATGCCAAAAGATGCCACTGAAACTGTATTTCTGACATATTCCCAAGAACTGGTAAGGTATTTTCTATATTTTTCGGTATAGATTTGTGTTTATTAGTTGCAGTCAGAAACGTATGGTCTGAATTTCTTATGGACTAAATCGTCAATGCTAAAATCGATAGTGACTATACATGAGAAACGAGATATCACCAAGTTCAATGAACTAGATGTTTTTTTGAAACGGAAGAGTAAGAGTTATGAGCCGAGAAAGTCTGCCGTTTTATCTCCCAAAGATGTCATCAGATTTCTACGCTCCTAATGAAATTCATTTATTACATGAGGTAATTTTTTTTCTAATTTTTCTTTTTGTGTATATTTATGTTCCTTTTTTTGTTAGAGGTTGTTTTGATTATGGATTATTTTGGAGGATACAGAAGTCAGCTACTTTTGAATATGAAGATATCGGATATAGAGAACCGGGGTTCCGTAATGGTAGTGAACGTATCGGAAAGTAAAACTGGTGTATCGAAGAAATTTACAGTTTTGGATGAAAAAGAGTTCTCCGCTCTGCCTTTACTTGATATTTATTTGCCTCCTGAAGGTATTGAACGATTTTTTTTGAGCTTCCGACAAAATAAATGTACATCTCAGCTAACTGGAAAAAAAAATCTTTGGCGCGTATGTTGTCTACTTTGCCATCAGAAGAGGCAGCAGTGAACAGAAGGTCCCAGCAATACAAAAGAAGAAATTGTTTTCAGTGGCGGAAGAAATTTTCAGGGCACATTTCAAAATTGTACATTTATTATTTGTTATGACGTGAATAAATAAAATGTGGTTAAGTTTTCACTTAATAAATATATTCATGTATATCTTAAAGCATTTTTATTTTATTTTCACTTGCGAAAGACAAGAGTGAATTATAGAATCTAAAATATCCCAAGGGAGTTATGACTTGTCTTTATTGATAGCATAACCATGACGATATAAGCTTATAATATCCCGGTCAAAAAAAAACTTTTCAGTCGGACTATTCATTCGATTTTCTTGGACACATGTCAATATCATCTATATTTCTTGGAGTTTGATTTAAACAAATATCCATTTAAAAGCATTCTGAATCATCTAAATAAAGCAAGGAATTTTCAAAATTCATATTTATTTTCGTTAAATAGTTTCATATATCATATAAAGCAGGCTTGGAAAAATTTGTGTGAAACGTCAAAATATTTGTAAACATTATATGGTAAAATTATTATGTGGTCGTAGGAAACATAGTGTACATTACTCGTGCGAACGTGATTTTTTACACTCGTGTGATTACCGCACTCGGCTTACGCCTCGTGCCACAATATTTCCCACTCGTGTGAAAAACGTCACTTTCCGCACTAGTAACGTAATATACTATGTTTGACATCACACATTGGTAGTGGATGAAAATATATAGAGGAATATTCTACATTGGCTTGATACTTTTTAGGTGGGTGGTGATATCTAACAAAACGACCATCCTGGACCAAACGGTTGATGTTTTCATCTGCGCCCTAGTCAAACCAAGCGCCGGAGCCAACCCAGTGAAATTCAAGAATGTCTCCATTTCCTCGAATCTCAGGAGATCCCAGGTGGACCAGTCCTTGCCCATATCGCTGACCAAAGATTTCGTTCCCGCCTCTTTCGGCTACGTAGAGGGCGAAGCGGGAACCTCCATCACTTTGAACGAAGAGACGGAACTGCTTACGTTCGGTATTGTCCAAGTCATGCCGCCTCACAAGGGTGGCGGGGGTGGTTCTTCGAACACCGCCTTGATTGTAGTCATCGTGCTGTTGGTGCTGGTGGTGTTGGCTGTGGGCGGGTTTCTGATATGGAGGAAGAGACAAAGGAAGAACAGGAGCGCTCTGTAAATCCCGAGGAACTAGTAGGAGATTGTTTGCTGCCGTATACCTTCCTCAAGCGTCAGATGCAACGTAGTGACCTTGAAGAGCGTTTTTTATCGACAGGTGAAAATTTGGTTCGAAAGTATAACTCAATATGCCAAAGTACATGTCTGTATTTCGCACTTTCGTCATCATGGCACTACTATTAATTTTTGAATACGCTTATTTCGTGAAAAAGTCACGAACGTGTTTAATTATGATCTATTTATTTTGTGGAAATTCATGATGAATGTAGTATAGAGAAAATAGCAATATCTTTTGTCTAATTTCCAATACGATTTTTTATTTTTACGGCCGGTTTCGGTTTGCTAAACCATCATCAAGTAAAATATATATATTCTCGCATCATGTCTTCTTTATACAGGGTCCTGCAGCATGGGCGCGGTCATCCAAATCTCCATTATGGTAATAGATAGATAAATTATTCAATGAGCAAAATGATACTATTTCTTGAGCTCTACGAATTGAAAATGATGGCGCTCACACAGGGTGTTCAGTTTTTTCTGGGCGGGTCCCAACTTTATTTTTTTAAATGGAATCCAATGTTTTTTATCAGCTTTTCGGTTTCTACATGAAAAATAAAAGGTACTTTATATGGATCTTTTTTTCGAAAATTTTCAAAGTTTTTAGCATGACAGCTTTTTTTTCCCAAAATTCGTCACTCATACTTTTTGAAATTATGAAGTTGTGCCAAGTCCTATTGTTATGAGTTTTTGGTTAAATTATGTACGTTGATGACTCTCTCAAACGACATATCAAAATCGTCCTGTGATATACGGGGTGCGAAAAATAGCTTGCCAAACATTGTGAATAAAAATGTGCAAAATCTTCCTTATTTCAAATTGAACAGTATTGATTTTAACCATAGGGAATATTTGATGAAATTTGTAGAGCACTTGTTGGCGCTTCTTATGGATCGATAATATAACGGGTGCTCCGTTTGAAATAAGGAAGATTTTGCACATTTTTATTTACAATGTTTGGCAAGCTATTTTTCGCACCCTGTATATCACAGGTCGATTTTTGATATATCGTTTGAGAGAGTCATCAACGTACATAATTTGACCAAAAACTCATTTCAATAGGACTTGGCACAACTTGATAATTTCGAAAAGTATGAGTGACGAATTTTTGGGAAAAAAAAGCTGTCATGCTAAAAATCTCGAAATTCGTCAATATTTTCGAAAAAAAGATCTATTTAAAGTACTTTTTATTTTTCATGCAGAAACCGAAAAACTGATAAAAAATACTGGTTGTTATTTAAAAAACAAAATTGGGACCCGCCCAGAAAAAACTGAACACCCTGTGTGAGTGCCATCATTTTCAATTTGTAGAGCTCAGGAAATAGTATCATTTTGCTCATTGAATAATTTATCTATCTATTACCATAATGGAGATATGGAAGACTGCACCCTTGCTGCAGGATTCTGAAAATTTAATGAGGAAAATAGGGGACAAAAGGAACCATGATGCCCTTCTTGTACGCCACTGGCAACAACTGAAAATGTGTTGTTTTTCGAAATAAAGCACATATTGAACACAAACATTCTTTCAAATTTAATTGAAAAATTTTGGAAACTGTGGAAGTTATGAATAATAATTGCTTTTTATTTTTCATATTCAACACCCTGTATCTCTGCAACGAACGACATTTGAGGAAAGAAATATCAGGAAAGTCAATTGGCAACATAGTTTCGGGACACCCTGTATACTATTGTACCTCAATTATTATAAACAATTTATATTCAAAATATTTCCGAGTAGAATCCAAAATAATAAGTGAAGTAGGTGTTTGTGGGTCATTGGGGGTTTTGAAGTTGGGGTTTTTATTCAATATATTTATTTCCACTACTTCCAACAAGTTCATTTCCCTGCCCTTACTACATGTTTGCAGGATTTTCATGTTTTCTTTATTTAATGTGTGGTTATTTCTTGTAGATGTTGATATACAGCTGATTTTTTATCAAATAACACATGCTCACGGTACCTTATATGTTGAAATTTCTTCCTGTCTGACCTGTATAAGCTGCTGAACATTCCCCACGTTCAAATCTATATATACCTGATTTTTTATATTAATCTTTTTTGGGTTTTGTGTTAAATAACATGTTCCATTATATATTAATTAACTATCAAATAACACTCTGGTGTGTTATAATCCATAACTCATTAGTGAGTATTATTCTATTTGTTTATTACTATTACAAGCAGAATTCACGTTGATATTGAATTTAAAGAAAAACGCTAACGGTTAATGGTTTAACAAACCGAAACCGGTCGTAAAAAAAAACATAGTTGAACTAGACAAAAGTTATTACTATGTTCTCTATCCTACATTCAAAAAGTCAAGACCTTATTTTTTTTGGTGATGTCAGTTTTGAATGCAAACAAACTATGGCGTTATCTTATTAAAATAGCTCGTTATCTAAAGATTGTATTAAAAGGGTATTCAAGCATTTACGAGGTATGAAAAATATCCACCTCTGCTGGACCTTCAACTGGGGGCATCTAGTCGTTTTGAAATAATTTCTCAAAAATGTTATCCAGTGAAAACATCATCGCTTTGCAGTTTTGGCCACTGCATCGTGTTTGCATCCATAACCTTGATCTATCCCAACGATTATGCGCTATTAACGAGTGTCATGACTTTTATTTTTTTTGCGCATATATCATTGCTAAATTCTTAGCTCATTAGTGTATTCATTAGTGTTGCCAACAATTTGGAAATAGAACTTCCAGAGCGTTTATTGTTAACAAAACTTGAAGTGCATATCAAGATACCAAACGACAAGTTCTAATTCACAACAACTTTACTCGGATTTATAAATTGCATGGATACTAATAGGTGTTAAAAGTTCGCAGACGAAAAAAATCCGAAGCTGCTGCCTAAATTTGAGTCTATACTAAAGAATTCACCCTTTCCATTTGATTTTATGAGGACGGAAATAATTGACAATATTCCACAGGTTATCGGTGATCGGTTTTTTGCTGTCAGGTTGGTAATGAATTTTGGTTTTTAATATTTGAAACACTGTATTTTGATACACTGACATGTGCCATGTGTCAGCAATGACAAATGTCAGATTATTATTGGCTGGGGATTGGTTATAATGATTTGACATTTGTCATTGCTGACACATGGCACATGTCAGTGTATCAAAATACAGTGTTTCAAATAATAAAAACCAAAATTCATTACCAACCTGACAGCAAAAAACGAACACTGATAGCCTGTGGAATATTGTCAATTCAGTTGTTGATCATCTATTTCTATTGTTGGTAACACTGTCGACGTCATATTTGATGTTCGATTTTATCGACTTTTGGGCCAAGAAAATGAGTTTCTTTAATAGGCTTCGGTACGCTTGGGAAATATATGGGTGAACAGCAGCAAACAAACAAATAGTTTACGTGTGAAACCAAAAGAAGCTGAAAGATGTGTGAAATATTTATTGATATAATCGGTGCACTGAATTTTAGTTTAATATAGCAAGCAGAATTTCGATATAATCCGAGTTCAAAAACTGCTAGTTCATAATTGAAAATCATGCATTATCCAGAGTAATCCATTTTGAGGTTGGGTTTTATCGAAATTCACGCTTAGTTTTCCTGATATTTGTTCGTAATCTCGATGATTAGAAAGTTATAAATGTGATCCTTTACAAGTTTTAAACGCTTTATATGCTAGTACTGCTGGACTACTTCGAATCTGACAAACAAGGCTTTCTTCTATCACTCATCCAGAGAAATGGCTGAGAAGGCGCGTTGTATTGTTTATTTTGATTGTGGAAAGTAGATCTCACAAATGGTGTCAGGTGTGGAATTTTATGTTATATCAAAATTTGCCATTGTTCCACTTTTTCGAAGAGTGCACAATTTTTTAGTTTAATTTAAATAGAATGTGCCAGAATTTATAAAGAGTTACAACATTTTCACGTACTCTGATCTAGAAAAGAATAAACATTTATTTTTCATGAGATTTAAAACTATTGAATACTCTACCGTTCTTATGGAGATTTTTGAGAGCATATCAATTTTACATTTTGATAGATCTGAACGTATTCATATAAACCAGTTTGGTATTTTTTATAAGAGTTCGTGGTATAAAACGTCTTTCTCTGGGAGAACGATTTACTCGTATAATATATTTTTTGAGTTGCACTTATTGACGCACTTCAAGAAAATCATAACTTTGAATAAAACTCTGCAAAATTGTTTGAACCATTCCTATTTTTATATGGGTTTTTGTATATATTGTGGTACGCCAATAAGGCCGGAATGTTTTAATTTAATTTATAGTTAGATATATATAAACCTGATGTTAAGATGTATATTTTTGATCACTGTATTTTTGAACGTCCTTCAACAAAAATTGATAGTTACATTCAACTTCTTTTTAACTAATCTGTCAAAGCTTGTTTACATGCACTGGCGCAAAGATTAATATAAAATAATCTAGAAATTCAGTTGAATGTTGAAATAAAATTATTTTAGATTCATGTGTATTTCATTGAAGTTTAAAAACACATTTTAACCGAATACCATTTATTTATGACAATATGATGGTAGGTACATTTCTTTTGCCTGCTATATTTTCCAGGCATTTTTCTGAAAGGACCCCATTAATTTCCTATGTAAATTTTTTTTCTGATGATTTTTCATTTAGAAATGACCTCACCTCGTCTAAGTTATAGGTCACGAATCTCTTAATCCCTTCAAATAAAAATTACTATTGCATAAAGAGTGTTGCATTGCAAGACAGCAAGACGATATTCATAGAAAAAGATGAAAATTAATGAATAACTACTCCGAATCTGACAAAAAAAGGCTTTTGTCTATCACTTATCCAGATAAATGGTTGTGAAGATCTCGCAAATGGTGTCAGGTGTGGGATTTTATATTATATCAAAATTTGTCAATAATTGTTGGAAAAATTTTAACTGAACCGTAAATAAAAACAAACGGCTTGAGATTTTTTCAAAAAGTATGGGTCTTTCTCTCAATTTTTTCAACTTTTTTTGGCGAGTTACTAGAAACCGTTCCCGACTTGAAGAGTTTCCCTGGAGTGGAAAGGAGATATTTTCCTCCATATATTTTTCCAGTCCTATTCGTGACATTTATGACGTTGTCTACCTTTTATATGTCAAAACTTGTCTGAGCATAAACAAATGATATATTTTCGAAGTCTGCCTGAAATTTTGTGTATATAACGCGAATTGCTAGTGAATCTGCCGATTTTGTATTTTTCATGATTTTTAGGGACTTTCTTCAATTTTTCGAATAATTTTTTTTTACATCGATTGACTCGAAATCGACAGATTATAGTAATTTGATCATTCTGAATCGATTGGCGTTCGCAGAATTGCTCTATCTTCAACCGTTTCCAAGTTGAAGAGTTCATCTGGAGTGGAAAGGAGTCATTTCCCTCCATATTTGTTTTACAGTCATATCCATGACATTTTTGATGTAAACCTTGAATCTGAGCATGAACAAATCATATATTTTTGGAAACTGCATGAAATTTTGTGTATAAAGTGCGGATTGCAAGTGAATCTGTCGATTTTGTATTTTTCATGATTTTTAGGGGTCTACCCCTTTGGACTTTCTCCGATTTTTGGAATAATTTCTCTTTATATCGATTGACTTGAAATTCCGAAATTATAATAATTTGATCATTCTAAATCGATTGGCGTTCGCAGAATTGCTCTATCTTCAACCGTTTCCGAGATGAAGAGTTCATCTGGAGTGGAAAGGAGTCATTTCCCTCCATATTTGTTTTGATGAATGCCAGAAGACGAAACGTCGGATAGTAAATCTGAACATGAAAACGTGTAGCTGAAAAAAAGTATCAATGAAAATGTACTTTTGGTTTTGAGCTATGTTGTCAAATAACGATAGAAAAAAATAAAAACGAAAATTCCGAAATACTCGGAATTTTCCAAGTTTCAAAACAGTATTTTGTTAAGCACCAGAATATGCAACTTTGCTCCAATTTAAGCTTCGACGTATCTCCTGTAGTTTAGGAGATCCCAATGGTGGGGGTCGAATTTGAATTGCCCTGTATGCATATAAAGTAGGTGGGTACATCAACAAAGACACTAAGGAGGGGAAGTTGAGAAAACTCTAGAGGAAGCTTTGGAAAAATTTCTTGATATTTAGGTTTACAAGAATCCCTCATTATCTATTAACAACAATAATAGAGGGCATAATATCTATTCTAACTGCTGCTGGTGGATTAACAGTATGCCTGAAGGTAGGTATGGTTCACAGTGGTATCGCATTATTGTAAGGAAGAAATCAAACAGTAGACACCCTTTCGAACATCACTTTCTGAACTATCATCAAAGCGGAAAATAAAAAAAGCTCGATTCGTTGAAAAGTCAACAGGTGTGCCACTTTATGGAAACACTGTACATCCATATAAAATGTGTCATCAAATGCAAACACATTTATCTCTGATAAGGCAGTCGAGTAATTGAGATAACTAATTCAATATATTTATTGATACATGATTGTTTGGCAGGTTTTCACTAAACGCGAGAAAATGAAGAAAATTCTGTGTATATTCTCTGTGCTACTTGTGTTCGTCTCATACTCGAATTCGGTAAGTACGAAAATTCATTGTGATTTTACTCATCTATACATAAAGGGGTGTAGTCGGTAAGAAAGAGGGGGTTATTTTCGCCGGTTAAAATTCAATATACTCCACGTAACCCTCTAATTAGTGATAACATTCTCGAAATACAAACTTGATGATTCCAGATGAATTCATAAACTGCTTTAAGGGATTCCGTACCCAATTTTGGGACAAATCTTCATCAATACTATTCCTATGACGTGTCTGGCGAAGATGGTAATGGTAATTGTACAGTATGGATGGTGACTGATGCGCTGCGACCTAGTAAGATCTATTGTACCCCATCTTCTTCTGCTATTTCAAGGTGTTCTCGTTTACAGCAGCTCCTCAAGCTCCAATTCCTTGAGGAATTTAAGGATTTTAAGTGAGTCAATTCGTGGTATTTCTCCCACAGTCAGCTGGTGTGATCCCAGTATATTAATTCTCTTGTGATGTACAGCATTACACTCCATCAATATATGGTGTAGTGTTTCTGAATGTTCCCCACAGAATCTGCAGGTGCTGTCTTCCTCTAAGCCTAGCTTCCTTAGGTATTCTTTAAGTCTGCAGTGCCCCGTCAGAAATCCCGTGATTGTCTTTAGTCTAGTTTTGCTAAGGTTAATCAGTGTCTTCGATCTTGCTCGGTTGAAGTTGCCGAGGAGATCTTTGGCCTGCCTTAGCCCTGGAAGTCTTTGCCAGTATGTTGTTCTCATTGCTTCTTCAGTTTTATTGAGTTCGTCTTGGAAGTAAGATTTCTCAAGTTCGCAAAATGGTTCTGGCCCGATCAGTGGCGTTGATGCCCCTTTTCGTACCAGGGTATCTGCTTGTTCATTGCCCTCCACTCCGACGTGCCCTGGCACCCAGAGGAGGATCACCTTGTTGTTCCTGCCTGGATCATTAAGTTTGTGTAGGCATTCCCATACCATCTTTGAGTTGATGTTACTGGCGAAGATATCTGAAGCCAAGGTTAATAATTCACCATTATAGGTCTACCAATAGTAAAATAGAGGTCTGAAATGTGATACATTAAATGTAAATGGTTGGTACAAAAAAAGTATCAGCAGTTTTTATCCTGGAGAGGGCCACATGTAGTTTCTTGGGAAGATGAATATTTGGAGAGGTGAACTTGTAATGGTATCTCACGTAGGACCATTTTTCATGAAGCAGATGTTGACATGACAATTGTATCATGATTTGTTAGAAAATCTCAACCTGACAATGCATTCTGTTCATTCGAAATCCTTCCTTCAGCAATCATTGTTGGATAACAGGCGAACTTAGTGGCATGCTTTCTTGCCAGATTTGAGCCTCTGGACTTTTTCTTATGGAGTTATGTGATGATTTCGTTACACAACCGGAAAATCGTTCGGATTTGCGGTAAGGTATAATAATGAGTCATTTTTCAATTCAATAAATCAAGGTGAACATTTGTCTTAACTTTTGTGGGCATTGGAAAAAGGAAACATTCTCAATTGAAGATTGACAATACCAATTATTTTTTTTTATGAAAAAACTTACTATGAAAATAAAGATTTTTGTTTGTAATATCTATCAGAAAACAACAATTTCTCCGGCTAATGAAATGCTGGAAATTATGGATGATTCAATGGCATTTTCTTCATGTCAGTTTTCCTCGTGAAATTACTGATTGGCAATAATTATTTCGTCGAAAGATGAAATTTATCCGATAAAAAAAAGCTCGTTTGTTTTTTCGTTGAAAATATTGCATTCGGTCTCAATTCACCGCATCTTTTGTCTTTGGTAAGCACTGTATGTCGCGATAGTTATTACATATCACCAGTAAGTCACTGTTTTAATCTCTGTTTGTATACCAAACATGATCGATTGTAATTTGAACAGATAAGATTATGATTCATTAGTTAGGTGGCGTGTCATATATTATTGAGCCCGATTTCTGAAAGCTAACACATGTGAATGGGACATATGGGTTATCATGAATATAAATTGGCAAACAAAAATATCATTTATTCAAAAACTAAGGTTCAAATTAGCATACCTGCATAATTCCTTACATGTGCCGTATATTCAAGGCTTGCATAGCATTACGACATATAGGGGAGAATAGGGAGGCTTGATACTGTGGGAGGTATGATACACGTTTAAATTAACCGCCTGAAATATTTCGCCATTACTAAATTTGGCAATAGCTGAGTCCTTGCACGTGGCCGTTACACTTAATATCAGTTTGTTTTCGCTAGGCGCAAAGATAGCTTGTCGGTGACAAAAATTCGTTATTGGTTACATATTTTGTACATTTTGTAAAGGTAAGTGTAAATCTTTTGTAGACAACTGTTTCAGAATATCCTGTTTATTCAATTTATATGTGATAATATATAGATTTAGCTTTAATTTATCATATGATTTAGATTTGCAATATAATTAAAACAAAGGTAAAATGAACAAGAAACAAAAGATGATGAGCTAGCTCACTGATATAGATAAACAAATTGGGAAAGAAATAGAAGAAGAAAATTTTGTTGCAGGAGTAGCAAATGAAAATAATCACGTGCTAGTATGATTTGCCACAAAAAAGACAATAGCCAAGTCATACAAAAAGTCGAGGATGAATATGTTATAAATTTTATGCATCGCAAAAAACCTGCTCTCCATTTTGTATATCCTGATGTAAAAGATGAATTTTTTGTGCCCGAGGAAGATGTCATTAAACTACCACCACCGAGTTTTGTGGGCGGAACTGCCAAATTTTCAAAAAGTTGAGATTTCCCATTAATTTTTCAAAATAGAATAATGTTCTGTAAAAGTTTTGCATAGTAGTTTATAATATTTCCAAGAATAAAAAATGTTTTGTAAATAATTTGTCGGGTTTACTTAGAATTACCCTTACCCATAAAAATTTAAAGTGCTTGATGATTTAGACTATTCAAAATTCAAAACTTTCAGAGGTTGAAGCCTAAATAAAGTAATGTCTATAATGATTGTAAAAACCTAGTCACCTATCAAAGCTCCCATATATTGTATCAAAGCTCCCTCACTATAGGAGGACTGATACACTTTGCATATTTTAGCAAAACAGTTGATAACTCAATGCACATTCTTAACTGACATCTGTAAAGTATCCGAAATTGACTGCAAGTTATTCAGTTGTGTGGGTACCCATTTAGAGAATTTGCACGATGAATATTTTTTTAGTTATTTTTGATGGAGTGTTGAGTGTATCAAGCCTCCCTAGTATCCCCTACCTATGATGAGGCAAGATGTGAGAATCATTTATCTCCCAAAAATAGGGGGAATAAACGACAAGACACCCAAGGCATATCGTCCCATGAGTCAAATGTTTTTCCCCGCTCAAAACGTTGGAAAGGCATAAGAGATGAGGTACTACAAACAAATCCGCAGGGTTGTCTCATCAGCAATTGGCGGAATAATACTAACAGCTTGAGCAAACAGCATTCACCAGGAATGAGACAGGCCAACCGCGGCCAACATTCACATAATATCCACTATATAAGCCGCAAAAGGAGTATTATTAGAATATTTATTTCCTTGTCCTATGTTCTTGTCCATTACTGCTTTATACGGTTGCTATTAACAGACCCATAATGCCCGGGGCGTTGTGGAGGGCATTATGAATCATAAGGCCCGCTAAATGTTTTTTTCTGTAGTTCGATAAATTAATTACTAAGAAAAGTTTTATTCATAACTGTACATAAAAAGGGAGTTATTATTTTCTCTCAAATAGAAATTACAATTTTCAAATGTTGAAAAATTAGTACCAAGTTTGAAGTTCTGTGAGTTGACCGATGATGAACTCCTCAATTTCCATTCGGTTTCGTTCGGAACGTTAACATTTTCTTTTTCGGAAACGGAATGGGCTATCATTGTAGCAAAGAAGATACTTTCTTCAATATAGCTCTCCGCTACCGTACTACTCTTCCATTTTAGTGTTTCAAAGAAAGCACCACCTTGAACAAGAAGCGTTGACGACGATCGGCGTAGACAATGTCCGGTGTAACCTTTCGGGTTTTCCAAATCAAGATATTGTAGTAAAACTGCATTTAACTAATTTTTCTAATTTATTTAAAACACCACTTAAAACAATTATTCACTAAAACATTTACTTCACTATTTTATTTCTACGGTGTCAGTCTCTATCCGCGAACTCTGGAACTATATTGGTTACTCTCTGTGACTGTCTCTGACTATCCCGCCATCTAATACCCAGGCTTATATACTCGTATTTACAATTCTCGACCATTCGAGCCTTTCTGGCGACTTCTTAGATGTCCCCAGAACCTTCTGTTTTCATCTTTTCATCTTTTCATCTTTTCATTTCAAAAAATGGTCATACTCCTCGTATAAGTATTTGGATTTCACAGGTAGTGAATTTCCTAACGCTTTTTCAGCTTTGAGCGTCACATTCTGTGGGATCTCTATAGTTATTATGAACACAACCGTTAGCAACCTCTTCAATGTTTCCATGGCAATTGCATAGAAGCTCACTTGTGCTCAGTTGCATGCCGACCAGAACGCCAAAGGCCCTCGGGTGAATATTACCCTCCGGGCGTTAGGATCTATATAATGCACTTCGTACATAAATAGCTATAGTAGGACTCCTCACAGGGCATTGTAGGCTCAGCAAACATCATATGAGTACAATCGGTCTGGCGGAACAAATGCTATGCAGGTTCTGCCAGGAAGAAGAGGAAACATCAGTACACATACTAGACCACTGCGAGGGCTTGTCAGGGCTAAGGTTTAGAACACTGGAAGAAGAAAATCCAAGAGCTCACAGATACATGGAGTTCTAAAAAGAAGCCTATGGAGTCTCGTAACCCAGACAGGACTAGATAGAGAACTCTGAATGATTTCGAGGCACACACAATAGATCTGAGAAGGTCGCGTTGTGAAGACTTGTAGCACGAAAGCCCCAGACTAATCTAATCTAGCATCAACATTCAAATCAGAGCTCTTTTGACCCGGCTTTATTGGATGCATGGGCTTGAGTGCACCCACTCTTACATTTGCTGTTGAGATATTTGAGGAGAGCTGGCGGAGCTGGCTTGCCGTAGTGATTGAGGTCAAGCAACAACAATCTCTCGCCTCTTTCCTCTCCCCGTAACCACTTCTGCACCTGGTGGTAGGTGCGGTTGCAATAGTGCTTGCCAGCCTCTTCTTTTGGGGGCAAACTAGCCAAGTTGTTGCGTCCGCTTAAACCTCTCCAAAGAAGGTTTCCCGTAGGCCGTAAAGAGAGCCCTGGTAATCATTCCCCCTATGAAGGGCGAGGAGATACGTACTTCTCTTAGACTCCAACAGTGATTTTATGACTGGCATATAGCTGCAAGGGAACCAAAGCTAGGTCTGCCAACTGGCTATACTTTTGGAAAACACTCCACAATTTGTGTTCAGGGGTTTATTCGAATTGGACGGAACAATCTTTATGAGTCTTCACTGTGAGCTACAGAGCAAAGCATACCGTTCAATATAAAGGGTGATTAATTTTTGATCGCCACAATGAAAAGACATTTTCTCTAACGGAAACACTTCTTTATACCACTGGAAATCCTGACGAGCTTTTGAAAAATACTATATAGATTCGGAAA
Source organism: Chrysolina americana (assembly GCA_958502065.1). Taxonomy (NCBI): domain Eukaryota; kingdom Metazoa; phylum Arthropoda; class Insecta; order Coleoptera; family Chrysomelidae; genus Chrysolina; species Chrysolina americana. The sequence continues at coordinate 49,658,118 of OY293421.1, read as the reverse complement.
CTTCAAAACGGGCCATAGAGGACAAAAAACAAGAGCGTCTAGATCAAGGTACGACGAGATGGTGTGGAGGGGTGTGTAAACTGCGATATATCTATCATTATCTGGTTCACAGTTCCTTTTCCCACTCCAATTGGTCGCTACGTAGTAGGAGATTTGAGCCGGTTTTAGGTCTCCCCCACCACTATCACATCATCAGTGACCTTCATATGTGGTCCATGGGTATCACTATTTGTCAATGACCTTGAAATGTCAAAGTAAACTTTGAAAATTTCGTTCTATGACTTATCGCATTACGATTCAGCTGTTTGAATACATACCCAGAATATCACCCACACTGACATTCATATGACTGAAATTACTTTGCTTCTTGATGGTTATTTATCCCATAAATGCCTGAAGCCACAAAGTTCTTAGAGACCTTAAGGAATCCTTCCAAAGATATTGGATTACGCAGAGCATTGTGCTCAAGGTGACGAAGCCTCCTGCAAAAAGCTTCTAGCTGCACTTCTTCTGAAAGAATTTCACAATATCAGCGGCCGGCACATCAAGAGCCTTCACAACAGGTGGAGGCTCATAGAATAAGCGAGAAAGATTATAGCGGTACTTAAGATATTACGCGATGCTCCTCGCCCGTCACACCAGTGACTTATCTGAAGCTACCAGCAGTGCTGCTTGATGGTAAACAGCACTCTTTGAATCAATGTGTGGTGAGCTCATCGCAAATTTGCGGCTATTAGCCGCACTGCAGCCAAGAATGATATATTGGTCGCCACGTAGTAGGATATTTGAGCCAGCTCTGGGCTGCCCCCACCACTTAAACATTATTAATGACCTTCAGGCGTATGTCTGGGGCACGGGTATCATTGTTTGTCAATAACCTTGGGATGTCCTTTGTGGACCTTGAGAAGTCCTTGGTGGACTTTGAAAATGTTGTGTGACCTTGATGAATGTGTGATTGTATTCAGGGTTTGTCTTCGACCTTGAGATGATATAGGTGATAGATTCATTGTATTGGTATGGTCAATAGTTTTTTCACAATTTCACTCAAATGCAACAAATATAATAAAAATACAGTTTTCACTTCGTTTGGGAGTCTTAAAAGAAAGGAACACCAAGCGGACTAACAGACTACCTACAGAATTTTTATTTTTTTTTCGATTCTGAACATTTTCTCCAAGGCGAAAATGATCTAATTTTCCTGAAGAACCGTGTCATAGATCACCCCTTTTTGTTCGAAGGTTGATTTTCGAAATACTCAGTATTATGAGGACCATCTCTTTTTAAAAAAAATTTACAGTAATTTTCCAACTTTCCTCTCATACAAAAGTGGACAACGTAAGTTTCAACGATGTATTCGAAAAAATGCCAGAGAAATTTCGAAATTTCACCAATCTGAATCCAGGCATAAACTGTTAATGCCTTTCTTGATTCCGTTTTAAATTGCTTCCAGGACTATGTTGCAGCGGTGGTGGAATACCAAGTTAGTAATTCAACTACTCCCAACAACACGATACAAAGCAATTTGCATGAATATATTCTCCATATGGAAACGGCGAAGGTCAGTATAGTACCATTACCAAAACATTCAACTACTCGCTATTTTTCGCTTTTTCTGTTAGAAAAAAAGAAGACTGTAAACAATATTAATTGATAGGTCTCGTATGACAACACTTTCTGAACACGTTCACCATTTCAAAGTCAAACGTTGAGCTGGATACATAGTTTGACAGACTGTAAACGTAGACGCGCTGCAAAAAGGCCAACTACAGAATGCATGTACTCTTGTTTATAAATCTACGCAAAAACATTTATGAACAAGAGTAAAAACATTCTGTAGTCGATTTTTTTGCAGTGCGTCTACGTTTACAGTCCGTCAAACTATAAATCCTGCTTTAATGTCAGATGTGACACATTGCCATCAGTGTTGCCACATCTCAAAACTTGAGTAGCAATCCCCATCTAACTCTACAGAAAAGGGTACTGAATATTTTATCACGTCACAAGTACTTATTATCACAATTATTTTTCAGAAATCTTCCGTCCATATAATCGTTTTTCCTGAATACGGGTTAACAGGTTTGGTGAAGGATCCCCAGGAATATGCCATTGAAGTACCCGCTTTAGGTGCAGGACCAAATTTTACGAACCATGTGAGTACAATTTTGAATACAAGACAATGGTGTAGAATCGCATATCAGATGCTCACAGTAATATACACAGAGAAAAAATATGTTTTTTCTACGCCACATATTTAAGCCTACAAGGGTTATATCGTCAGCGAATAGCATTTGTAAGACATAAATGATGGACATAAACGATGAATAGGAATAGTCCAAGGACTGAGCCTTGTGGTACCCCGTTACGAATTTCTCTCAAAGTCAGATTTTACATTGTTCAACTCCGCGCATTGGAATCTGTCTGAAATTAGGTGCATTTCATTCCACAGTAAACTCAGTTTTTTTATTAGTATGTCATGAGATTTGCAACTGTTTCTTTCAATCAAGACCATCTATGTGAGGAAGACTTCATACCGTCAGTACTGTGAATTTTTTGTTTTTCAGGTGATGCAGGAGCTGTCAAATGGGGCCAAAGCTCATGGAATGTACGTGGTTGTGAATCTATTGGAAAAAAGCCAGAATAAGAAAAACCAGACGATCTTTTACAACACCAACGTTGTGTTTGATAAGGATGGAAAATTAAAAGCGAAGTAAGTTGCTTGACAAAACAGTTCGAAAATAAAGTAGAGCATCATAAAAAAAAGTACAATTGAAAAATTAGTGCACAATAAACAAAGAAAAAGTCAAGTTTTTAGACAAAGGTATGAAAAAGAAGAATACGTCTGAACATATAAAATCAGATTCGCCAGTGTACTTGTAATAAAATAATTAATTAATAACACCTGCAAATGATTAATATTTTTTTCTCCAAATATTCCAGATACCGAAAGATACACTTGTATAATGAGCCCAAGTTGACACCCGGCAATTCATCGAAAAACCACGGTATTTTCGACACTGAATTTGGAATAACTTTTGGATTGTTCACGTGTTTTGATATGTTCTTCTATGATACATCCAGGACCATCTTGAATAACACCGGTGTTACGGATGTTATCTTTCCTTCGGCTTGGTATTCGAGTTTACCGTTCTTCCATTGTGAGTATTCATAATAATTCAGCTTGAAATTTTACTTGAATTCCGAATGACGAGTACAGAGTGGGCCAAATTGGATAGTAAGGGAAAATCCTGTTTTCAAACTGGATAGATGAAAACTGATGTCTGTGTCTGATGGTCGAATTTCATGACAAACTGAATTGTGAAAACCGCATATCGATATGTATCATCGTTTCTGAGTTACAGTATGTTTTTCGAAAATGTGCATTTTCGAAAAGTTGCTGTAACTTTTTTTCCGTCAAAAGTTTCTTGTTTCTGAGATAACATTTCCTGAGCTATTTTATACGTAGGATACAATGGTGTATATTTTTTTGAACGAGAGACCCTATATATTCCTGCATATTTCAATAGAGCTTGAAATTACCTTCCCAAAAATGTAGCACACTTGATGTTTTGCTAGTCATCTTTAAAATACAGAGCTTTTAGGCTTTTTCTTGTAAACTTTAAAACGCACACAGAAACAGAAAGAAATTTTTCAGTAGTACCTTTCAAATGTTGAGAAAGTTTTTTATATGAAACTGATATCAATTATTTCTATCATATTGACTACTAATGAAATGAAACTCCAACAATAATAGTAATAAAGATGAAGAACAATGAAATACTTTTCTTCAGAGAACGTTTTTACCGAATTAAATAGTTCAGTAGGAGTGAGAGAAGCAAAACTTTGCATTACTGCCACTTCTAATTAGTATCTAAAATAGGTCGACAATTTAAAAATAACATCTTTCAACCTACTCCAGAGGTGAAAGTCCATAGGTGTTAGGTCCGGTGAGCTGGCCGGTCAATGGTCGGGATCTATCAAATTATTACCAAAATTTGTAGCCAAAAAGTTGGTGATAATTGAAGTGTTGTGAGGCAAAGCCCCGTCTTGTTGAAAATATATTATTCTGAGCTCCATTAGTGGCAATTCATCAATAAGGGATTGAATATTTCAACATACCTGAGATGTGAGTGTGCCATTATAAATGAACGAGCCGATAATTCTACCCCTCAAAACACCTGCCCACACACTAAATCCAAATCTTCCTTGACTTGTCTGCTCCATAATAGAATAAGGATTTTGTTGTGCCCAAGTATCAGAATTGTAGCGGTTGAAAATGCCGGTACTGCTCACGTAAGCTTTCTCTGTCCAAATACAATTCAAAGACTAACCACGCTATTGGTTACAATTTTCTAGGAACCACTGGCAAAAATCCATGCGACGCCGGCGTTCAAAACCTCCTCGTCTGAGTTCGTGAAATTTTCTGGTCCTGTGTGGCTTGTATTTGTGCTTTCTCAAATTTCGCGTTGACGTTTTGGGATTATTTTCAGCAGCTCCTAAAACGACTATTTCTCCCAACTTCTTATCCTTATTTGATTCATATAATTTTGGCCTTTTCTTTTCAAATTAACACCCATCAATTAGGTTGAAAATGTCTCTAAAAGGTTGTCTTCTTCCTGGAAACCTCTCGTGATTCAAATTGCTTGCTGCTTCTGCATTTTTCCCGATTTGTATAAAACGGACTATCTTATCCCATTTTTCATAAATCTCATACTTCATTGCGAATGTGTTTGAAAACTGAACAGAAACCACGAATTAAAGAGCGTCTTCACTGCTTGAATCGAAATTTGACAGCTACCAGTAAACATTTGCATTCTGTTTAATCGCCAGTTTGTTCAAAGTGTGCGTTTCAGTCTATATGAAAAAACCAAAATGCGCTGTATTTCGAAGATGACTCTAGCAAAACATCAAGTCTGCTACATTTTTGGAAACGTAATTTTAAGTTCTATTGAAATATGCAAGTGTCTAATTTGGCCTACTCTGTACAATTCTAAAAATTAAATTTTTTTATGATCCAATCGGTTGAAGAATGTATGTCTTGTACACAACCGAAGAGGGTGTACTCTACCCAAACTTCAAATTGCCAAAATTTCATATACTTACATACTCATATATGGAATATGCGAATGATGTATCGTGCATGTAGATGGTTTGAGGTATGAGTCCTGAAACAGAACCTTGTTATACACATGTTTTTGTTTTGTAGCTCTGTCATTCCACACAGCGTATGCTCAGGCAAACAAAGTCAACCTTCTCGTTTCAAACTTGAATAACGTCCCAGAGGGCATGGGTGGTAGTGGAATTTATGGTTCCGACGGAACTATATACTCCTATTTCATCTCTGGGTCGCCCAAGGCCAAATTGGTGATCGGCAATGTCAGGACTGCAGAGTTCGTAAGTATAGCATTTTTAACATTTTCCCTAAAATGACGGTGTTTTGTCATCTAGTAAGCCTTGGCTGCTTCCATGAATAATTTGAATATTGCTCTACTATACAGGGTGTTTCAAATTCGATTCTCACCATTGGGATCTCGGAAACTATAAGAGATAAGAAGATGGTTAAATTGGAACAAAGTAGCGCATTTACTTGACTAACAGTATGCCGTTGAGAATGTTCTAAAATTCCGAGTATATCCGGAGGTATCCGAAAAAAACAGAAATTTTGGAAAATGGTTTTTATTTTTTTCTGGCTTTATTTTTAGAAGAATTCGAAAATAAATCGCACCTCCCCGAAGCAACTTTTCCCCTGCTAAATAATGATGTTTTCAGATTTGCTATCCAACGTGTCGTCTTCTAGCAACCATCATCAACTTAATTTTTTCTCATGGGTTATCATGAGTTATCATTCTTTTTCGAAAAACCGGAAATATAAAAAAAAATCTTATCATAATAGGCTTTGACTTTGATATTTCAGTCCGGAAATGAGTTTTTCGGAATTTAGATGTCTTCCTCAACATAGATCTCCATCATCTTAATTTTCTCATCGTGTTTGCTTAGGAAGATTTTTTCATTACATATTTGGAAAATTGTATTTTTAATAAAAAAAATGTAGTTGTTCTTTTCCATGATATTCATACTCAAAAGACATCCAACCATCATTTTCTCATTTAGCATGGAATATTCCATAGTTATAGGACCCATCTGGGTGTGCACACATTCCTTTTTGAACGAAGTCTTGGTGAATGACTGATCTGACAGAAGACTATACCTTCGAGTGTTTTTAACCTTCTAAAGGCCTTCTTTGGTGAAACGAACATGTGCCTCTTTTCCCGAGCTCGAATAATTTGAACCAGCTTCGTTGTTTTCGAGCTTTGTCATCTCTGTCCTTGGATTTCTGAATCTTGATCTAATCCAGCAGCTTTTTTGTATATATCCTGTCTTTCCACAATTATAGCAATTTTTCTGTGTCCTTCAGGATGCTGTCTCTCGATGCTGATATGGAGTCCACTGACTTATTCAATTCCGACTCACTATTAGAAGAAATCTCGCTAAATTTAACTTTCCGTATTATACTGAACAAATTTTTAGAGCTCTATAGATGTTATTACCAGCTGAAAACTCTCTAGAATTGCCTCGGAACCCACAATAACTATTTTTACATTTTTATTTCGTAATTTATTCAGGCAAATATTGCAGGGTTATCGGGGATTCGACATTTTGGACGACGATGATAACCAGGTTCCTTTGAAAGGTTATAACGCCAGCAGACACTTCGACAGCAACAAATACAAATTCAAAAACTTGAATTTGACCCAAGGAAATATTTCAGAAAAAATTTGCGATGGCGATTTCTGTTGCACCTTCAACATCAACGCCTCTTTTGTCAATTCTTCCGATGTCTATAAGTAAGTGTTGGTGGTATTACTAGTTTGATAGATCGAAATAATTGAAATACGTGGATGAAAAAGTATTAATAATAGTAAATGATCTAAGTTGGTCAAATAGTTGAAAAAAACGTGTTCGTACTTGGCAGAGGTTCCGTAAAAATCCTATGAAATCTTTAATTGAATCGGAATCGATTTCAGATTTGGTGAACATATTCAAACAAGATTGAATTCCAGACAAATGGATAGAAAAATCATAAAAACAAAATAGTGGGGGGCAATGGCCCCTTTCAATTCCAGATAAACTTTTCAACTCGAGAACGGTTGAAGATAGAGCAATTCTGCAAACGCCAATTGATTCAGAATAATGGAATTAGTACCTGCTCCTAATTTTAAATGAAAATTCCTTCGGATAAAGATTTTTGATTGAACGCTTTGTCAGATTTTCGGAATTTTCAACTAGAATTTGCAGAGGTTCGGTAAAAATGCTACGAAATCTTTTATGGAATTCGAATCGACTTCAAATTCAGTGAACATATTCAAAAAAAGGTTGAATTCCAGGTAAATGAAAAAAAAGTCAAGAAAACAAAATAATGGGAGGCAATGACCACACTCAATTCTTGATAAACTTTTCAACTCGATCACGGTTTAAGATAGAGCAATTCTGCAAACGTCAATCGATTTCGAATAATTGAATCACAACCCTTTCTCAATTTGAAATGAAAATGTCATCAGAAAAAATATTTGATCGTAGTCCTTTTCAGATTTTCGAAAATGTTCAACTCAAATATGCAGAGGTTCCGTAAAAATCCTATGAAATCTCAAATTGAATCGGAATCGCCTTCAAATTTGCTGAGCATATTAAAAAAAGTAAGAGTTTTAGGAAAATGGATAAAAAAATCATGAAAACAAAATGATGAATATTTTTTCGAATACTTTGGTTGGGTGTGTTATCAGAGATATGGGGCGATAATTTGTAAAAATATCATTATATCTCTTTTCGAACAACTGTATAACAATCGTTTTTTCAAATGCTGTTGGCCAGAAACCTTTGTCCATACATGAATAATTCTTGATGCGACGAGAGACATTTGACATGACCAACGACAAGGCAAGATATCGCTTACCCCCTCATAGTCAGTGAACTGTAACGCAAAAATCACTGAAATATTGTAGTTGTGTCGCTAGGCATGTCGTTTGTCTCCTGTCGCGGTGGTTTTGCTATACCTAATGGTTCTTTCTGCGGTTTCTGGCAAGTTCTGGATGGTACTTTTCAACAGTTATCATCAACTCCTTCAGATTCCGTCGATAACATTAATACTTCTTCCAGATCTCGTTAGGAAACGCTCATACCTCCTCCATACCTCCTCCAAATGCCATTCGAAAATACTCATACCTTCTCCAGATACCGTTTGGAAACATTCATGCTACCTCCAGATGGTGTTCGGAAACACTCATACCGCCTCCATACTCCAACGTCCTCCAGACGCGGTTTGGAAACACTCATACCTCCTCCATACCTTCTCCAGATGTCGTTCGGAAACACTCATAACTCCTCCATAGCCCATACCTCCTCCAGATGCCGTTCGGAAACACTCATACCTCCTCCATACCTCCTCCAGATGCCTTTCGGAAACACTCATACCTCCTTCATAAGTCATACCTCCTCCATACCCTATACCTCCTCCATATGCCGTTCGGAAATACTCGTAGCTCCTCCAGATCCCGTTTGGAAACACTCTCTAATAACGAAATTAACGTAGTTTTGGTGTTTTTGGGTCGTTTCTATTTATCGATACTGAGTTTATCATATCTTGTTCTACAGGCTGATGGCTTATTCTGGACCGAACAAACTTGGATCCTATGGCAATATCAACGTGAAAATATGCTCTCTCGTGGCCTGTGAAACCAACGCCCCATCAACATGCGGCAACAGGGAAGTCAATACTACATCGAAATTCAAGGGCATTTCTGTCAAAGCTGACGTGGCAGACGCTGCCAAAAGGTTCTATCAGCCGATATCTCTGACGAAAAATCTGCTGCCGGTATTCAACACGACCTACAGCTCTAGCGTCGCTACTGGTAGAAGATCCATAGCTTTTTCGACGAGCAAAAGCGAACAAGATGTAGTCGCTTTCGGTATTTACGGAAGTAGCGCCGAAAATTTAGGCTTCAGCTTGACATTGTTGGTGGTATCGATGATGGCGAAGTATTTGTTGTAGTAATTTCCGGAGCTGGCTTTGCCCAGTTAGTTTTCTGATTGATTTCTGAATATGTTTTTGCGCTCTTCAGTTATCAAATTGCATTTTCCAAGTGCTTTGTGTACGAAACAGTATTATCACCCACTTCAAATTGTATCTATGGCATCGACTGGTTGAGAACATTTTACAAAGGTGAAATCAATTTCCCAATCTGATTCAATGTTATCAGTCTCCTATTAGCAATCTTGAAGTCGACAAAATATAATGATATTGATTATCAAGCTATTCATCAAATAGAATTTTTTTTCGAAAATAAATCTTTTGTCTTCACCCTTGTGCATATGATGACGAAATTTCAGTTCGTCATCGTTTTATTTTTTCAGCTCGTTTTATTGTTATTGACAGAAAAATTTATTGTAATAAATAAATAAATAAATAAATAAATAAATAAATAAATAAATAAAGAAATAAATAAATAAAAAGTGGTATTTGTTTTCCTGAATCCTTCACCATAATATCTGGTCAAGTCGATAGTCCAAACAGAGCAGGTTATCTATAGAAGGGGCGTGTTTCAGGGAGACTCCCTCAGCCCTCTTCTCTTCTGGATCTTCCCATTGCCATTGTCCATTGCACAATGCAAAACCCGCGGATACAACTGCAGCACCCCCAGCAACCGGAGGCATAAGGTCACCCATCTGTCTTACTTGTATGGCTTTGAACTATATGCCTCTGGGTGCCACGGTTCCTCTCAAAAGAGGACGATGCGAGGAATACGGAAAGGACGTTCAGCTCGTAAACGGAAGCATCTCACATCATCCAGATGCCGGAGAGATGTATACTTACCTAGGGGAGGAGCAATGTCAGACCCAAGAGGTAACCACCGTTAAGAACTCTCTCCGCGGCAAGTATCAGTATGAACTCCGACAGATCTGGTCATCAGATCTGTTGGGGAAGAACAAAGTTGCTGTAAGTAATATGTGTGCCGTTATGATTATACTTTACTCCTTTGGAATAATGATATGGAAGAGCAGTGAAAACTCGACGTAAACACTCACAAAATTATGCATCTTCATAGGAGCTTGTATCCGAAATTGTCTGTTCCACGGTTATACTTCCCCAGACAACGGGGAGGCCGTGGACTTTTGAACTTGGAGTGTCTACATAACAGAAAGGCACTGGATGGAGCCTGTAAAGTCATCAGGAGTTCAGATACACTTCTCTGCTTAGTATGGGATCATGAAAAAGCAGGGATTGGAGCATTTCTTTTCGAGGCAGCAATCCATGCAGCCGATGAACTCGGTCTCGTATTCGACTCTGAACGGACGAATCCAAACTGAGTTAGAACCCGTTCAGCAGAAAGCTCACCCTACATAAGGATTAGCCAACGCATGGGGTCTTCTTCAAGAACATTGAAGACCTTGGCTCATCCAGAAACCTGACCTTTGCTTTCCTCAGGTCAAGAGAGCTGAAGTCGGAAACCGAGGGATTCATAATGGCCTGCCAGGATGGTGTCTTCAACACCCTCGTCTAGCGTAGTCGCGTGATGGGTATAGAGGTCCCTGACACCAGATGCAGAGCGTTTCCTGGGGCAGCTGAGACCATAATGCATTTGCTGTCAGCTTGTCCAGCTCATGCGGTCTCAGCCTATATCCACAGGCATAACGCGGCCCTACGAGTGTTGTCTACTTTGTACGACACTCGTACGGTGTAGACGAGACACCGGTATTGCTTTATGCTCCGAGGGATATTGAGTCTGTTGAGGAGACTGAGAAGTGCCGAATCTATTGGAACTACTCATTCCCCACCTTCAGGCAAATACAAGCCAATAAGTCTCGACCATTAAAGTAGGACGATTTTCGTCATAGAGTTTTCGGCTTCTGGCGAAACGAACATCGTCCGAAAAGAGAAGGAAAAACGGACCAAACATCGAGATATACTCTTTGAACTCCGCAGGCTTTACCCAAACCATTCGGTAAAAATGGTTGTTCTGATAATATGGCAGAAATCTTATCCGGACGAATGCAGAAGGCCGTAATTATTGGTCCACTCCGCTTACTGAGGGCACATGATTCTCGAACACAGTAATCACTCACCCCACGGGCATAGAGAGTGGTTACTGGGATTAATGACACGCTCTCCGGTTGTATCGGAGCTCCGAAGACAGGGCCTGACTGGAATATTCCTGATGGAGAAAAAAAATTATCAAACATTTGGTAAGTCATAAAAAATATATCATTAGCATATTGTACGTCGTGAAAAAAATATATGTGAATGAGCATAAGTGAACTACGATCAACTATATGAATGAAATCAAAGTTATAACAGAACAGGACGATACTACAACACAAAATACATATTAAAGATAAAACGATTACTTGTATAAGTCAAGGTCGATTCAGATATACATGTGTGCCCATGCAGGGTTTTTGAAGCATGGGCGGTTTAAACCCCTTTTAATTACGTTTTTATCACAAGAACATATATCTTATTTGGTTCTGTTATTATTTTGTCAATGCTGGAGTAAAAGGCGTTTAAACCGCTCGTGCTTCAAAAACTCTGCATGGGCACGCATGTATCCAAATCGACCTTAAAACCATAAAGGTATAAAATGATAAATGAACTACTATCATATGTATAAATAAAACCATTAAAATTATAATGAGGTAGGTAAGATAACAGCACAACACAAGTTAAGTATTAAATTATTTAAGCTGAGATTTCGTATACTTTTCAATTAATTTGCCGATTAGGGTATAATAAAAAAAATTTAAGATACCCACTTCACGATAAAATCATTATTATATCAAAGTATACGATATGAACATTTTTAGAGAGCTAACATTTCGTGCCAACAGCACCTGATTTCTTATCAGACAGCTAATTTCATACGTCTTAGTCCCAAATTCATCCGAAAGTTGCTGTAACTTGATTATCCCAGTCCCTGTCTCTCTACGTCCGTGGAGTCGGTGATTATTGGGTTCGAGAATCATGTGCCCTGAGCAGACGAAGAGAACTGAAGATGACGGCCTGTATTCGTTCGGCTAAGATTTTTGCCGTCTCACGGCAAGCCGATATAGTTTTCCGATTCGAGAGCCTGTCTGCATCATTACATCAAGGATCCTCAGCTTCTGATGGCCAGATCTGTCGGAGTTTGTGCCGATACTTGCCTCGGAGTGAATCAATGTTTACTAGCTACCACTCGAAAGCTGCGCTGTTCCACGTTCAAGAAAGCATACGTTTCTCCGGGATCAAGAGGTTGAATGCTTTCGTCTACGAGCTACGCCCAGCAAGCACAAACACATCACCACAAAACTTTCACACGATATACCAGCAATATCGCCACACAATTTCTTTGTGATGTTGCCACATGTAACCATGAGAAGTTTGTTGTTTTTGATGAATCGGTGCAATGTTCTTAAGAGCTGTGACCTTGAATATATCTGCGCATCGCTTACAGGCAACAACTCACAAAATTATTGAAATAGAAACCGAAAGCATTGACTCAACTACTTCACTATAATAGCCTAGCCTAGCCTAGCCTAGCCTATAACAGCCTACGTTCAGTAGACGTCTGCCGAAACGTAAATATGTTCTCTGCGACGGTATGAGTCATACCTCTTAAGAAAATCTACTACATTATAAAGTGAAGCGAGTTATCCTTACAATAAAATGTTCTCTCAATGTTACTATTGAATATTAACGTAATATTTAGAATATACCCTTTTGTTTCATTACGATTGAACATAAATATTAAAATTTGTTGTATACGAGTAGAGTCAAAAGTATGAATTGGTTACAAGACTTGAAGTACTTTCATAGGCGACATTATCGAAAATTATTATTATGAAAAGTTGTTCAGAATTGAAAATCACGTTCAAATATGCAATTATATCCATGTATGTCTACGTTGATAATAAAAAAACGCGTTTTTATTGATTTTTCACTTCAATAATAATACATAAATAATTACCATCACAACGAATAATAATAATAATAATTTTATTATTCCCAAGAAACATAAGCTGCTTATGGGAAATATCAAAATAAATTCGTAAATAAATGAAGCAACAAACAAAATGGTCATAGAATACTTTTTTTTGTAGAAATAGTTAAATTTGGTGTTGCTGCAGAGAAAAAAAATGTTTTTTGTAGATAGATATAACTGCGCATTTGAACAATTAATTAACATTTTTTCATAATAACAATTTTAAATTTTTTCAAAAATATAAGTAGGTACTTCTTGTTCCAACTTAAAATATTTTACAGTACTCAAATTTCGAAATTTGTCGGTAGTGTACCGGCAAATTTCGAAATTTGACTATTCAAAATTAATTTGTAGAGCACGCAAAACTTTTTATAAAGAACAACTTTTTTCTAAAACAGAAAATAGGAAAGTTTTCAATATCTCGAAAACCACAATGACATACCATCAAACACTACTGGTGATTAATTCAGAGATTTATTCATACATAATACTTTCTTATTTTAGCAAAATAATTCTTACAATCAGTAATTTGACAGGAAAAACTGTCTTGAAACAATTCTGAAACTGTTTAACAAAACATATCGTTTCTACATTTTCTATATGTCACAGGTATATTATAATCAAATGTAAAAATTTAACATACATGTGACAATCAACGTAATGCAGTTTCGTTCGAGTGATATCAAAGTCACATCACAAATGAATGTTTCTTTGTTACCAAAATAGAACATCACAAAACTGCCCAGTTATGTGCTTGCTGGGTACCATTCGTCGATCCAAATTTTCATTCCTAATGCATGCGTGTACTCTTCGACCACTCCTAGGAACTGATGAAAATCCTTTATTCCAGAGGCATAAAGTTTGAGGTCATCCATCTGAAATAGATGGGTCACTTTGTCTTGAGTAACTTTACAACAATTTATCTAGTTGCTTCATTTGCCAAACGTGGTCATGATAGATTTCATTAAGAAGTCTTGTCTGTTCAGGTAACTTTCCGCCAGCCAAATCGAAAATATTGAAATTTCCGACACTCGAATGAAAAAAAAATATATCAGTAATAATTAAGACGGATTGATTAGTGAATGGATGATTAACAATAGATTAAAACGTCATAATTTCATGAAAAAAAAATCATATCTTCAACATCTCGTAAATATCTTTGATGGTTCTAGATATTTGAAATATACATTTCTGAAATCAATGAGTTTGAGTTTGATTCGTTTCCAGTAAAGACAGTGCCTAAAATGGAAAAAATTCTTTATATAGTATCTGTTTTGTTTATTATTATTCCTTTTGGAAAAACAGTAAGTTCTTTATTTCATGTGGAAAATGATGTGTACCCTACATATTTCTCAGTATTTTACCACTTCAGATATATCAGAAATTAGTGAGGTTTGATTCAACATTTCTGGGAGAAACTAATATGTTCTCTCTGCAATAATTCCTAAGTAGAATATACAGGGTTAGACAGAATAAGACCGACGAACTTCGTACACAGCTTACCTTATTTCGTGGTGATAAGTTTATATCAATGTGTATGCTAAAATACAGGATATGAAAGTCTTGAAAAAATTTAGATTTTTTTTTTCAAAACTCCTGAAGGAAGAGAACTGAAACTTTGTACACTAATCTATGTTTATCAATGTGATAAATTCATGTTATTGTGTTTGGTTTTCGTGAAACAGTGGCGTAGTTTCGATTGCATGTTGCCATATTTTCTTTCATATTTTCTTTATGGCAACATACCACCGTACCTAACGCCACTGTTTTACGGAAATTTGACACTATAACATCAAATTATCACACTGATGAACCTAGATCAGTGTACCAAGTTTCAATTTGTTTCTTTCACTAATTTTGAAGAAAAAAAAAATTAAATCTGAATTTTTTTCAGACTTTCGACACCCTGTATCTCAGAAGGGAACTTTTCACTTCGAAATGAGGTAGGGTCTGTCTTATTCTGATTCACTCTGTATATTCAAATGCCATATCATTGCTCATTATGATCTTAGTTGAATAAAGATATATTTTCATGAAAATGAATTATTTTTTGAATAATGTAATTCGCTGGGAAGTTGAAATTTCTGAAAAGCTCTTTTTTGCATATAAAAAATCCGTTGCGACTTGAACCACGTGACCGCAGATTTGGAGGGAAAACTGAAAAAAAAGTTGTACGCGATGCTGAAATATAAGTCAACTTGACGAGAACGTGTTTGTGAGAACCCCATATTTTTTGAATCAGAAAAAAAATGTAGCCATGTTCTTTACTTTCAAATTTACAACAAAAAATATTAAATTCAATAAAGACTTTATTGTCTGAATTAACGACAAAGTCAAAATTTGAAAAAATCACAAAGGGAACATGTGACACGAATGAATGAAGATTTATGTTCTAGTACCTATAGCATATTATTCCCACACCATATTTTCATTTCTTCTACATCAGTATGAATCTAGCTTGAATCAAAGCATCACGATCTTCATAGTACCAAAGAATTGTAATATCATCAGCGAAAAATGTAAAAGAAATCTATGTTCGCCATATCGTTGATGCGGAGCAGAAATAGGAAAGGGCCCAACACTGAGCTTTGGGGGACACCAGTACAATTTTTTCCCGTCAGAGATATCATTGTTTGCTAGGTATAATTCTTTGATTCCGATCACTGAGGTAAGTTCTGGTTTGTATTAGTTGTTGCCTATGACAACGTGTTCAGACCGGCTGGAAATGAAGAAATAACTGTGTACTATCAAAGGCACGCTGTTTTGATTTGTGCTCATATCGCAGAAGTTGAGAGTTTCCTATGGCGAGTGAATAAATTAAATCAGAATATATGTTCTGCAAACTTCGATTCTATTTGTTTACTTAGTCCTCATCATGAATAATAGGAGACAAAATTTGAACAATTTTATTTTCTAGGATTATGTTGCTGCTGTTGTTGAACACAAACCGTATAGATCAAAAAACTCGATAGATGAAAATGTAGCGTGTTATTGCGCTGTTATATCCGAAGCTTATTTTGTGAGTAACCATTTACCTATCAAATATATCCAAGGCTTAAATGTGACATGAACAATTATACTATTATTAATTTTGCATTAAAAAGCTCAAAAGAAGACAGACTTTTTTCATTTGTTATGTACTTTTTGAATGCCACTGTATATGATTGATAATCTGGAAGTAGATTTGGAGTTGTTATGGAGTTTAACATCTTTTCCTTTCAGAACACCCTGTATAAAGTATTTACCGTTGAATAACCAGAAAATTTTAATTTTTTTTTTCAATATTGTTTCATTAAGTGCATTGATTTTTTAGTCACACCATGCTAAAATCATCGTATTTCCTGAGTATGGTCTAACGGGTGTGGTGGACGATCCTACAAATTACGCCCTCGAAGTGCCAGAAGTTGGTGTAACCGTTAAATTATCGAGAAAGGTGAGAATTTTTGTTATAACATATTTTTTCTATTTTCCTCACACATACAGATTACTTCAACTCCAGAAATATTCGAAACCGAGTAATTTCTCTCCCAAAACCCTCTGGTACTTTTTTGGAATTTTCCAAAAATGTTATAGCTTGGATCTTTTTCAGAAAAAATTAAGGATTCCTAAAAGTGGTGTATAGGAGCGCATTATCTCGAAACTCGTCGAAACTACTCCGATTCTGGTGTTTTTCTATTCATTCAAGCATTATTTACCACAACTTTCGTGAATTCCTCTATTTATGTACGATAAGTTCTGTTTTACCCTGTACATTATTTTTTTGTAGTACTTGGTATTGTTCAGTCTTGCGAAAGCAGCATGGGTTGGAATTTATGTAGTCGTAAACCTGTTGGAAAAAGCACAGAATAGCAAAAACGAAACCGTTTATTATAATACGAATGTTGCGTTTGATCCAAGTGGCACAGTAGTGGCAAAGTGAGTATTTCAATCTGAATATTCTCTTGATTTTTATATCATATACTTCGTTCGAAAGTACAAATAGCATTGTTTGAATTCTTCGGCTTCAGATAGAAGTACGGGTTCTCGTTGCTCTCAGACACAGAGATATCGAGGACCCATGTGTGGCCTGGATAGACCCAATGCTGAGAAATAGACTGATACACATCACTGTATTAGAGGAGACCGTAGTTGCCAGGGCGACCAGAGGTGGTGTTCTATCCCCGCTTCTGTGGAATCTGATCGCTGACTCGCTGCTGGTAACACTGAACGAAGCAGGACACCGATCCCTTGACTATGCTGACGATATCGTGGTCTCAGTACAGGGAAATTTTAACACAACGGATAGAAATCGTATGCAGGAGGCTCTTAACCTTGTCACGAGATGGGCGGACTTGGAGGGGCTCAACGTCAATCCTAACAAGGCAACCATAGTAGCATTCACCCGAACAGAGGGCCTAGGACCCATACGACTTCGAGGGGAGGACATACAAATAAAGGGGGAAGTCAAGTATCTTGGAGTAATACTACACTCCAAGATGACCTGGAACCAGCATATGCTGCACTGGTTGTATAGCACGGTGATCATGCCCTCCATTACATATGCTTCTTCGGTGTGGTGGCCAAAGACACAACAAAGACGAGCCGCAACGAGACTAATCAAGGTGCAAAGACTTGCTTGTCTTGGAATCACAGGGGCCATCAAATCAACACCAACTGCAGTGATGGAGACACTCCTGGGACTGCCACCTCTCAACTTTGTGGTTCAGGGCGAGGCAAGGCTTGATGCCTCCAGACTGCAGATCGCACCCAACCTGAACGTTGGAACGGGACACATGAGAATCGTTAAAATTGTGATCGGGGACGTAAAAGGGACGAGAACGGACCACATTCCGAAACGGTACTCCTTCAACAACTAGTTTGTTAAGAGTGCTGGTGCCAAACAGAACTGAATGGAACGGCTTACAGCTCAAGGACATTCTACAAGAGAAAATATGGTATACAGATGGATTCAAGACCGAGAATGAGGCGGGCTCAGAAGTGTTCTCCAGGAATCCGAGTATTGGCATCAGCTACTCACTGGGCACCCATTCATCTGTTTTTCAAGCAGAAGTGTATGCCATCCTTCAATGTGCGAAGGAAAATAATATGAGAATTGTTAAAAACGCGCATATCAACATCCATCAGACAGTCAAGCGGCACTGAAGGCCTTGTCTAGCAAGGAAGTAACGTCCAAACTGGTATGGGACTGAAAAGAAGAACTGAAAACTCTGTCAAACCGGAATCAAGTCAAACTGATATGGGTCCCAGGTCATCAGGGAATTGTAGGCAATGATAGAGCAGAAGAACTCGCACGAAGAGAATCGGAAATGCTCCCAAACCAAGGGCAGATGCTACCGAAGTGTACAGTAAGAGCGTCTGTAAAAGACTGGATTAGGGATAAGCGCAACAACTACTGGGACAATGTCTCAGGAAACAAACACGGGAAAGAATACATCAAAGGATTGTGTAACAAAAAAACGGCAGACCTGTTAACAATGAACAGGGGCCAGTTGAGAACCGTTATATGACTCCTGACTGGACATGCACCAGTGAAGGAGCACCTCAAAAAAATGGGGCAATACGATGGAGACCTGACCTGCAGACTATGCGGTAAGGATCCAGAAACCGTGAAACACATACTGTGCTATTGCGAAGCTCTAGACCGCCAAAGGCAGGCAATTTTTGGGCAGCCCTATGGCGACTCAGACCTATACAGTTCCCACCCAATACGGAACTTGTACAAACTCGTACAAGGCACAAAAGTATTGGATTGTGTACTGTGACATTGAAACATGGCGGTGCCTTGGTTCGCGGACCTGCTGGCTCCATTGATAAAACGTGGAGTTGGCGGGTTTGCGAATTAAGGCATCGATAGGTATGATACAATGGGGTAATGAGCCTAATTGTCGCCGGAGGCAATAGCCGACCGGACCTACACAGAGGTGGAGGTTTTAGTGAGTATACCTAGTAAGGAGAGTCTTACAGAATTTATTAAGTCTGGGGACTTCTCCATAAAAGATTTCCTCCAAATCTCAAAAAAAAAAATTGGCTCTGTACCTACTTCTGAAGTTTTCATAGGGCCATTTGATTTCACATGTTGGATATTTACTCATTTCACATAATGAAATTAATAAGAGTATTTAGAACGCTACTTCCGGATCATTAGGTATTATTGTTATCATTCCGTTAGAGTTTTGATAAATCAATGGACTAATCAATGCACTTGAATTTCAGATACCGAAAAGTGAATTTGTACAATGAATCGAAGTTGACGCCTGGAGATCCATCTGAAAACCAGGCTATTTTTGAGACAGACTTTGGTGTTACTTTTGGGATGTTCATTGGCTTTGATATATTCTCATATAACCCCTCTAGGAGTATCCTTGCCAATTCTTCAGTAACAGACATTCTCCTTCCAACAGCTTGGTTTTCCACATTACCATTTTTCCATTGTGAGTATTCAGAGGAATCTGTCTGGGATGTGTCTCGACAGATATTGTTTTGTGAGTCTTGTCAAATACTGGAAGTGGTGCAAGTAAGATTTGCCCACAGTTACAGTTACGTCTCGGAGTTTGGACTCGGAGCTATAATGATATATTGTATTCATCGTAAGGAACATAATCTCTGAGGAACATCCTGTTTATTTTGCAGCTTTATCATTCCACAGCGGCTATGCGACGGCAAATAAAGTGAATCTCCTCGTTGCGACAAATCATGACTTCAATGAAGGAATTGGTGGCAGCGGAATCTATGGATCCAATGGTACTGTGTATTCCTACTTCATTTCTGAAAGTGTTGAAAGACATAATGGGAAGCCATTGTATAGTACAGTTGGCGATTCGAAGAATGGCACTGTGAGTATATTTCCATTACTGAAAGCAACTAGAAAAACAATGCTGGTTCCGTTCACCAAGAGGCGAAAGTACGAATTTAAAGCCCCAACTCTGAATGGAACCCAGCTAACATTTTTTAAGAGGTGAAATATTTGGGAGTTATAATAGACCAGAAACTGACTTGGAACAGCCAAATCAATCACATTTTTTCCAAACTATAGCGGCAAGCTGGACATGCCGCAAAGTCTTTGGTAAGACATGGGGTCTAAAACCAAAAACGATTTATTGGTCATACCAAACAATCACTAAACCCATGGTCATCTACGCCTCACTGGTATGGTGGCCAAAAATTCAACAAATTTCGGCACAACTCAAGCTGCAGAATGTGCAGCGGCTAGCCTGTCTGGGAATCACAGAGGCAATATTCACGTGCCCTACTGCAGCTTCAGAGGCAATGCTGAACCTTCCGCCATTGCACCTATGTGTAATGAAAGAAGCAGCAAACAGTGCCTTCAGACTGAGCCAGACAAAAACTTAAAAGCAGATCTGATCGGATACTTGAAGATTTTGGAACACATTTCCCTAGAAGTTAGGTACGACTTCGAAATGCAGTTTGGAGTAGTCATAAACAGCCACCAAACTTGCCCATAGAACGGACCTCAACTAGGAAGGGATGCATCAGTGTGGTACACAGATGGATCAAAGATGGACGAAATGGTTGGAGTGGGCGTTACAGGAGCAAATTTCAGGCTCTCAAAACCCCTTGGTAACACCCCAATCATCTTCCAAGCAGGAGTACATGCTATAGAATTATATGTCCAGGAATGCCTTGAAAGAGACACTCGAAGGGCAGAAATCTATATATTGTCAGATAGACAAGCAGCACTAAAAGCTCTGAGGTCATACACCTATGAGTCTGAGTTGACTTGGGACTGTAAACAATCCCTATGACAACTGGCAGTAAACAATTGGTCACCCTGATATGGGTGCCAGTTCACAGAGGAATCAAAGGCAACGAAGAAGCAGATTGCCTTGCCAAAGAAGGGGCAAACACACAATTTCCTGGCCCAGAACCCTTCTGTGAACTCTCCAGAGCCCACTTAAAAGAAAAGTTCCGACGCTGGGAAACTGATGAAATGAAATCTCACTGGAATAAAGTGCCAGGACAAAGAGAAGCGAAGAGACACTAGTGTGTCTATCGCTGAAGAAAGCTGAACAGCTTCTTGAGTTGGACAAGAAAGACTTCAAGATGATAACGGGACTTCTCACTGGACACTGCCCTCTGGGGTACCAGCTCAAAAAGATGGATGAATCAGAGAGTGATAGTTGCCGCTACTACGAGAACTTCGCGGAAACTGTAGAACATTTGCTGTGCGAATGCCCAGCGCTTTTCTGCAAGAGGCTTAAGTTCTTGGAAGGGGCCTTCGTAATGCCCTCCGACATCAGAAACTTAGCTCCCAGGAAACTGATAAACTTCGCAAGAAGTCTCGGAATCAACTACATGCTTGCTAGATGAAAATAATTTCCATTTCCAGTATTTTCAATTGCGCCACTTCACCCTTAGACAGGACTACGAGTTACTTAAAAATATGCAATCGAGATATCAAGTAAGATGTATTTTTGAAAGCCTTGCAATTCTCTTTACATAGATCTTCCAATTTTGAAATCTGGCAGCTCTTCACTCAAAATACATCATTCTAATCCTATTTCATTACTTACTCATAATACTTGGACAAATAAATGTTCGATGAGAATAATAGCACCGCCTTCATACAATAAAACGATATCGTATATTCCGATGCATTTTCAGAGTGATTCAAGACACCCATCGATAAGTCCTTGGCGAAGATCTTCGCAGATGAGTCGAAGGGTGACATATCTGGTGACCGTGGAGGTCATTCAACGCTGCTTCTTCTCCCAGATCAGTGGCGTGAAACATGTTGCTCCAACTGACAAACAACGAAAGCATACTGAGCACCAACTTCATCATACTAGCTAACTTTGGAACTTAGTTCCACCGAGACCTCCCTAGTTCCTTCACAAAAAATAAAACATTACTCTCAGAGCTATCGAATCAGAAGAAAAGGTTATTGAATGAAAGCTAGAGGTTAAATATC
Organism: Chrysolina americana; assembly: GCA_958502065.1. Classification (NCBI taxonomy): domain Eukaryota; kingdom Metazoa; phylum Arthropoda; class Insecta; order Coleoptera; family Chrysomelidae; genus Chrysolina; species Chrysolina americana. The sequence goes on along the minus strand of OY293421.1, from coordinate 49,636,182 downwards.
TGAGATTTATACTAGTGTATAAGAGGTTTTGCTCATGTCGATAGTGAGGTCGATCATTACTTACGGGGCTATGGTTTGGGGCAGCAGAGCTGGACTGGTCTGTGCTTGCATAATATATGCAATGAAACGTGCACAATGGGCACTCTGGAGGTAATCCTTAACCTTACAGCCCTTCACATAGTAACGGAAAGTATTTTCTAAAATTTGGGTTCTTAAGGAACCAATAAATCCACCTTATGTCGCAATTAGGGGTATTAACCCTGAACTATATGCAAACTAGGAGTTGGAGCTATGGTAGCTACTGAAACTCGAAGGTAACAACAGGGAAAAAATGTATTGACTATCAAATATGGAACTGATTTTGAATAGATACTCATGTTTGGGACTGAGTACAATACGTTTTGAACATAAAAAGGAACTATATCTGCAAACAAATATCCCAATAGTGGATAGAAACACAAGGAATGAGGTAGGTAACTGTAACTAGAAGAAAGCCAACGACTGCACCAGCAAAATCCCACAATGATGATGATGATGATTTTCCGAAAAAACCGTTAAAACCAAAAAAATCTTTAATTGATTCGAAATCAATTTTAAATTCGATGGGCATATAGAGAAAGTTGGAAGATACGTCAATTTTGCGAACGCCAATCGATTCAGAATGATGGAATTAGTATATTCTGAGAATTTCAATTGTATTGGCAGAATAAAAGTATTATCCGAAAAATGTCCTAAGGGGTAGACCCCCAAAAATGAAGTAGAATACATTAGGTTCGCTTGAAATTCGCACAACATACGCAAAATTTCATACTGATTGAAATATATGATATGAATAAATCGTCAAAAATTCACTACGACGATCGATTTTTCGAAAAACCCATAAAAACCAACGAAATCTGGTATTGATTCGAAATCGATTTCAAAATCAATGATCATATCAAAAAATGGTTGCATTTTACGAAAATTAATAAAAAATCATTAGAAAAAAAAAGTTGTCAAGAAATTACAGCTCTCAACTAGAGATGAACTTTTCAACTTGAGAACGATTGAACGGGATTCAGAATGATGAAATAAATGTATTCTGTGAATTCCAATCTAAAAATCATGTGAAATACAAAATTTTCAGGTTCACTTGAAATTCGCACAACGTATGCAAAATTTCATGCTGGTTGTAAATGCTCAGATACAAGGTTTAGCATACAGAAGGAATATTACATCAAAAATTCCCTCGCACGATCGATTTATAATAATAAAAATAATAATATGTCTTCCTACAAATGAAGAAAAAGATTTTTACAAATGAAGATAATCGAAATATAACTATCGACAGTATGACAGGGCGGAATTCAGTAGCCAGTATCCAAGGATATTGGGATATCAAAAAAAATACGTGAAAATAAAAAAAAAAAATTCAAATGATCAGCATAAAATAGTTATTTAATCAACCAGAATGTGGGAAGCTGAATAAACTTTAGTAAATTGAAAGGGGACAGTTTTTGTATGAAGTATATAATTTTTCATTAATGAAAAGCGCTTTCGACTTTCATCATCCTCAGTGCTACTCTGGTTGAAAAGTTATAGTGAAATTGAAGTTAGGTTATGAAATTTTGAATTTTGAATTGGGAAATTGAACGTTGAGTACTTAATGTCAGGTATTAGGAAGTTTTACAATAGAAGTCATAGACAGAAACATTTTTGAAACGTAAATAACACAAATTCTAACAAAAAGGCATGTTGAAAATTCAGAAGGCCATGTGGTCTGTCAAAAGTTCAATGGACGAACTGTTTACATGACATGTGTCAAGTGTCAAATAGAAAACAAATTTTATAAAATTGTACCAACTTATGAAAATCAAATCGATCATCATTGAACATGAAAAAGTTTTGTTATTCAGCTTTTGATGAAGAAGAAAGAAATATCTGTTCAGGTCTACTTTTACTTGAATGTTCAGGCAAAGACTATTGATAGAAAGTTCTATGAAAATTTCTCATTCTCCGATCAAATCCAATCTTGGTAATTAATATTGACAATATTGTGTAAATTTCTTTAATTTCTTAAGTCTGAAGTTATGGTTGTTTAATTTCAAATGATGTCGACAAATCGGCAATTGAAGGTCGATTTCATTTGAATTGAAGAACATTATACAGACATGTTAATTCAAGGTCAACGGAAAAAGGGAAAAAGAATAAAACTTCAAAAATTTCCTCGTACGATAAAATTTCCGATAATTTTTATTTTTCGTTTTTCAAAAAATCGCAAACCACCTCCAAATGTATCTTGACGAGCTGATTCCGAATAATAATACAGAAATAAATTTCGATGGTGAATTTATAACATTTCAAAAGATATTCAGTCGAAAAAATGCATCTACCCACGAATCAATATTTTTAAGTGAAATGGTGCTAGCTTGAAGTGCGCACCGACCACCCGGGCGGTGCTGTAGGTTTTCCGGATTTCCCTATAGCTGAAAAGTGAATACACCAACGAAAACATCAGTAAGTCGCCCCGAAGCGCCACGGCAAATAATAATAATAGCCGTTCTCTACCCGCACAGGCTATGCCTTTGGGTACACTCTATGAGTGTTTATGAGGAAGTATTTATTATTATTATTAATTGAAAGATATGAGCTGATTTCGCCTTTTTATTAGATTCGTAGCCGATCAAAGTCAAGTCATGAATGAAATGAAAATTGATTAAAAAAATAATTCTTCATTCAAAAATATTAATATCACTTTAAAAAAAGGATGGGGCGCTTTGTATTATATTTTCGTATATCGAGCACCCCACGCTTTAATGAATTATTTTTTACTTTTTAATTCAATCTGTTATGAAAGCGTGTATTTCAGTTTTTTAAACTATATCTTACTTTTCACTTTTCAGTTCTCTATTTATTAAAAAAAAATCTCCGTAGAGAGCCTGAAAAAACATAGCGACCCTATCGAAGGAAGGCAGCAGCAGCATTAATTAGGCATCCACGACGCTGATTTTTGAAATTCTGGCGAAGGCTCTCACACAGAGTATATGAGAGACAAATCATTTAATTCTGGCGATCCTGATGAGGATCATGAGACAATTTCATCAAATTGTCGTATTGTCATCGGTTCTTGATGAGTGTACAAAGTTTAAATAAAATCTGTCCATTTGAAGTGGGTTAAAATCGAATGTAAAGAGTCGGTAAAAGCGAGTAAAAAAAATAAATTATTTAACACTGGAATCATTTATGCCACATCAGGAAGTATTTAATCATGTATCTTGTTTTTATTTCAGGTATCCCGGGATACTCAGGTTACCAACCAACATATTCCTAAACCAGCAAGTTTCAAAGCACGAAGATATTTTGACAGCGACAACTATAGCTTCAAAACCTTGAATTTAACACAAGAAAAAATCTCCGAAGAAATTTGCGACGGATCATTCTGTTGCTCATTTGAAATCACCCTGTCTCCTGATGTAAATACTTCCGAAATCTTTAAGTGAGTACCATCAGGAGTAGAATTTTTAGAAAAGAATTGGTGTTGACCACTACCTACTTCATCCCTGCCCCTCTCAAATTGTGTTCATGCTCTAACTATTCACTCATTCAGTTCAGGATTTACCAGCTATAAATTTGTCTTCTACCTACTTGGTTTTGGATTTAATGATATACATTATAGACTCCTTTACGAAGAGATGAAACATCTGTTGTAATAATATAAGCTTAATAATAATAATCTGGTCTTGAGAATCGGATATTAGCGATGTGTTCTTTGAACTGTACTTTCATGGTCATTCTTCTTCTCTTCTTCTCGTAGCCCTCATCTTTTCTTTTTCTGTCTCATTTTTGGAAGTACCCAGGATCTGTTATATCTCATACGAGGTTTTGTATACCACCTTAATATTGAGGGTTTTGAATATGCTGTCGAAACCCCGATACATTTGGGAGAGATTTTCTCTTTATGAACACTTCGTTACTCTTTGACTTTCCAAAATGGGGCAAATCCTTCAAAATATATCGTTATCTCATAAGAGCCTCGAGTTACTTGGATTTTTGACGGCATTTTCAAAACCCTCAATACACAGGTGGTGAAGAGAACCTGGTATAAGCTATAACAGATCCTGGGTACTCCCAAAGACAGACAGAAAGAGAGAAACAGTCGGGGTTTAATGAAATTAACTGTAAGAACTGCGAAAAGAAGTTTGGAGGTCAAACTAGAAGGGCCATGGAAGAACGGTTCAAAGATCACATTGCTCAAATACAATTTTCTAGACCAGAAAAATTGTTGTTGTGGCCCAACTTGCTATAGACCACATTTTGTGGATGTCTGTCGCTCAATATTGTCACTATTACTGATTTTATTATTAAACATTTTTATTCGCAGACTGATGGCTCAGCACGGTCAATACAAGCAAGGAGAATTCAAACAAAACAACGTTAGAATATGTTCTCTCTTGGCTTGTCAAACCTCGAACTCATCTACATGTGGATTCTCCAACGTCAGTATCACTTCACAGTTCGAAAGCATTTCCGTCAAGACTAATGTTGAAGATGACGCCAACTATTTCTATCAGCCTATAGCGTTGACCACTGATCTTTTGCCCGTTTTTGATACAATTTACAGTTCCACTGTTGCCAATGGGACGAGATCCATCGGTTTTTCTACTAGCAAAGTGGAGGAGAAAGTCCTGGTTTTCGGGATTTATGGCAATAGCGGCATCGCAGTGGGCGCTAGCTTCACGTTGTTGGTCGCCATAACGGTGACCAAGTGTATATTCTAGTAGTGAGCATCAGTGAAACTGAAGGATATTCAACCTGCACTCGTTAGAGCTTCATCTGATTTATTGTTTGTCATGAAATAACTCAATAAGTATGGTTTTGAAATAAAGTTGACAACAGTATTATAAATACTTTATTTTTATTTGTCGTTGAAACAAAACACAATGAACATATATTTATACATCTTTATATAAAATTTACAATATTGGAAAACAGTAAATATACAAAAAAACAAAACGGTTCATAGAAGTAGACCTATTAGATTATTCTGTTATATACAAATTTACGCTAAAATTACCCTAGGATTTCTTGCCAACAGTTCGATTGTTTTACAAAAAATGTGAGTGAAAATTCGTTATGAAGTAGGCCTAGAGAAGGAACAAACTTGCGTCTTTGGCAAAAAATCGGTTTCCTATACCTTACATTGTTTGTACATAGTCAAGCACTTTACAGCAGTTTTATATGTGAATTTAGAAACTCAGGAGAGTTTGAATCTTTTACGGAGGGGTCTTGCGTTCTACAGGCTCACAATATTATATTACTAGGAATGCTGGTGACAAGGATAGCAATATACAGTTCGATTCTTAGAAGTCGTAGCTTGTTCTTATTGATGATAATCTAAAATCGATTCCAATCATCTTGGTAAGTGCAGAATCATATGAAGGAGTATTCAAAATTCCAAAAAACTGTGATGTAATAGAACATTCATGTTGATTATCAACTCATAGAACAGTCTACAGTGTGTCCCGCTTTTCATGAATTCACCCTAATATCTCAGTTATTAATAATGCGATTTTCTTGAAATTTTGGTGGTGATTATATGTTAGGTAAATGAAGTATTTTGGCATAGTGAACATTTTCATCGACCATAGGCGTGCGGTGTGGGGGGTAAAAAAGCTGTTTTTTGGGAAAAGGACATTAGGGCTCATTTTAGATAACTCTTTTTATCAGAATTAGAATCAGCATCCCCAAAAACCCCCCAATCCATATTTTCAAAATCTCAATAGCTGATTTGAGGAGAAAAAAAAATAAATTCACTTTTTTCGTCTCGGAATCATCATCCCCAAAAACCCTTTAATTCATATTTTCAACATCTCAAGACCTGATTTGAATAAAAAATTATTCAACTCTTTTTTCAATAAGTCCTTGTAAGCAAAATTCAAACCGTCTTTCAAAATAACCATTTAACACGGTATGTGGAAATTTTGGTTTAAATGCCCTAATCCTGTTGCGTTTCAAACATCTCTATACTTTGTTTTTCGTTGAATTCATTGTCCTCGCAACTGCCCTTACAGTACCAATTGGGTTGTTTCGAAATTCGAAATGTTCGTCGTCCGGATAGTGTCTTTGATTTAAATTGTACTTCCCTGGTCTTGTCTTGAAAACCGCTCTAGTCTTTGCGAACAATCTGTTGATTTTGGCGTGAGAAATTGGTTCTCGATCATGATGCCTTCCATTGAATATTCCAGCAACCTGACGCGTAAATCTTTCATTATTACCAAATAATCGGATAATCTCCACTTCTTCTCCAAGGATATAAGGGGCTCATTTTAGACAATTTTTTTTATCAGATTTGGAATCAGCGACCGCAAAAACCCCTCAATTCATATTTTCGAAATCTCGAGAGCTGATTTGATTAGAAAACAAAATTAAATTAACTTTTTTTCAATAGATTGTTTATTTCTAACTTTTTATTTCAAATGCCCTAATCCTATATTAAATTGCAAACACCTTCGTTTCCTTATATTCTGTATCGTTTGCAACTGCTCTTATACTACAATTTAGTTATTTCCGAAGATACGCACACTTTGTTACGTTGGCTTGCCGATTTGAGTTTTCATGCAAATTAATGAAAGAGTGCTTTGAAACAAAACTCAACTGTTAATAAGATGGCACACAACCGAAGAGTAGTTCTTACAATTGGAGAAAAAGTAGAGATTATCCGCTTATTTGGTAATAATGAAAGATCTACGCGTCAAGTTGCTGGAATATTCAATGGAAGGCTTCACGATCGAGAACCAATTTCTCACGATACCGTTGCCAAAATCAACAGATTGTTCGCAAGGACTGGAGCGGTTTTCAAAATAAGACCAGGGAGGTACAATTTAAATCAAAGACACTATCCAGACGATGAACGTATCTTAGCAGAATTTCGAAAGAACCCAAATAGTACTGTAAGGGCAGTTGCGAGGACAATGAATTTAACGAAAAACAAAGTATGGAGATGTTTGAAACGCAACAGGAGTAGGGCATTTAAACCAAAATTTCTGCATACTCTGTTAAATGGTGATTTTGTACGACGGTTTGAATTTTGCTTATGGTTGCAGGGTAACTATCTTAACGACAGACTTTTTCTGAAGAACATGATGTTTACTGACGAGGCAACGTTTACAACAAACGGTGTGGTGTCTAGTCAAAATTGTAGGTTTTGGGCAGCTGAAAATCCGAATTGGGTAATTCATTGTAAAAACCAATACAGTGAAAAAGTTAACGTGTGGTGTGGCATATTCAACGAACGGATTGTTGGCCCTTATTTCCTGGATAACCTGACTGGACAAAATTTTCTAAATTTTTCACAAAATGGTCTCTATGATTTTCTCATGGAATTGCCATTAGCACAAAGACAAAACTTAATCTTTCAATTAGATGGGGCCCCTGCACACAATTCTGGGATAGTTCGGAACTTTTTAAATGCAATTTTCCCTATGAAGTGGATAGGTAGATATTCTCCTTTGGAACCATAGCCCCCTAGATCGCCAGATATTACCCCTTGTGACTTTTTTCTGTGGGGGCATTTGAAGAATAAAGTGTATGCTACTCGGCCGCGTAATAGAGAGGAACTTTGCTTTGCAATTAGGCAAGCGTGTCAGGAAATAACTCCCCAAACTTTAAGAAAAGTGAATGTACGTTTGAGAAGAATTGTTGAAAAGTGTATTGTTTCAGAAGGTAGTTATGTTGAAAACACAAGAATCTAAAATAAAGTAATTCGTAATTTTGTTACCACTGTTACAAATAAAGAACTTATTAAAAAAAAGACATAAACCTTTTTTTTTTGTTCAAATCAGCTCTTGAGATGTTGAAAATATGAATTAAAGGGTTTTTGGGGATGCTGATTCCGAATCTGATAAGAAAAATAGAAATGAACACATTAGCAAGATTATTGTAATATATTGATCCTATAACCAGTTGTCAAGCTGCAGGGTGTTAAAATTTCGATTTTTGTTATTTTGGGTGTTATGCATCGATTTGATTTTTTTGCTCTTATTCGAAATTGAACTTTTAAAATGAACTCATCACAACTGAGTTGTGGCTCATGAGTTCCTCCATTCGAATAAAAAATAATATCTTACAAAGGGGTTTGCATCAAAGCGTGGCAAGACAACATTCATAGAAATAGATAAATATGAGTTAAAACTTGAAAACAAACTGCTAAAATTCGCTAATTTTTTTAAAGAGTTTGGGTCTTCTTCAACTACATGAGGATTCATATGATTGCCTGTTCAACAGTATATAGTTTCCATGTACAGAGTGATAATTTGAATACTGTCAAATGGTATGTCATGAACAAAATTATATAATTTGATATTTTTTTAAATTTAGAATGGTTGCTACTCATCTATATGTTAGGATAAATAAACTGTTCCCTACTGATCTGCTACAAATGTATTTTCCACATAAAGTAGTGAAAAAACTATCTATCTATCTGAATATGAACCAGCTGCTAATTGAGTACAAATATTTCATCTTGGAAAATAATGCTATCCTTGTCCATTGCATCGTACCTTCTATACAGTGTGTGAATGAATTGGGAATACATTCAATGCCGTACAATGTACAAGTAAGAAAAAATGTTCTGAGACACCTCAAACTTAGTATTAAAATGTCCACGTTGTTTAAAAATAATTTTTTGTGGAAAATATCTTGATTCCGCTTTTTTTCTGGTTTTATATTTTCCCCAACCCGAAACACTTAATATTTATAAAATACAAACCAGCAGAGATGGACAACTCTAGATTCTAGGGTTAAACCAATAAAATTTTTTAGAATGAAAATGAAAAATTGTATATAAGTGTCAAATCTGATGAAACAAACCTGTATTTATCGATGAGCAAAATATTTAACTCAAAAATATCACTTTTCCGAAACTCAAAAGGTTTTCGTTCTCAAATCTGATGTGGAAACATATCTGTTTTCATTTCATAGTTTTTGGACACCTCTAAGATGAAGATAAGCCACGTTTGTGGCCTGTTTCTTCATACTAAATATTTTACGAAATATTATATTCGTTTCTCATGCCATTTACACACTGTATAGGACTAATATTCACCATATTCCTGTTTTTTCTACCAAAATTGAACGACGAAAATGATAATAATCGAATACAAATACTAACTACCATTTTCGAAAGGTAAAGATATATTTGAAAAAAATATACTTTAAGAGATTGTACATTACTATGAATTATTTATACAGTGTTATCCCCAAAAAGATATTCTTGATAAAAGTTTGTGCATCTGCTAACTCCAAACACACCCTAATAAAATTTAACAAAAACATGAAATATATAAGGCATATTGGAAATTTTGATTTTGAGTCAAAGAGTACAATTCTCTTTTTTTGGATATTGAAAAATATTTGAAAAAAATTTTCAGTTTTGAAAAAATCTAGATTTGCAGTTGTCATCTGAGTAAAATTTTATTTTTCTACCCATTTTTAAAATTGGAGGTTTAAATGATGATGATGATTTTGATTGATAAAAAAGCGTGTAATATTATAAATTGCCAAACTATTATGTCAAGTACGTATTCAAAATCGGCTTAAAACATTTATTTTGGAAATGATTTCCTGCCCAATATAAATGTTATCAATTTGTTCTGGGACATTGATTCAATTTTAATGTTTCATTACTTGATTGATTGAATATTATTTTCTTGTTACAACAAAAATAAATTACTTTCACCAAAAATTTTGATTGTATTTTGAAAATAAATTGACCGCAAGTAACAAAAAAGTAGGGCAATTTGTATTTTTTCAACTAACTTTAGCATAAAGAATGTCGTTTTCAATCTTTTTGAACAAATTTAATTTTTAAAACGATTGGTATGTATGTTTTTCTTCGGGTTTTATGTGGAGAGAAACCGTGTATAAACCTCATAAAAAATATGGTTGGACGACTTTGTTACTACTTCAACTGAGCAACCGGAATTTTGCAATGAATAAATAAAGAGAACTTTTGTATTAATGCAGTTGTTTTTCCATACTGATAGTCTAGTCCAAAAGTTCCATTTTATCAAAAACCTAGGTTGGACCACTGAATATTATGATTCGATTCCACGTGGCATCTGAAAAAATGTTAAGAAGGAAAATTGCAGCCAACAAAAACTGTAAAAGTTATAAACAAAAACGTAAAAGACAATGGGATGGTTTGGTTATTTGGAAATATGTCAAAAACCATTTGAGATAAACAAAATTTGAAAAAAGATCCTGAAAGAGAAGAAAATTTACTGGAGAAAGTCCTAGCGGGCGCAATGATCGAATACATTTTTTTTATTATTATCTGAACACAGAAGTGAATAATAATTCGTCAACATAAATTTTTAACCCAATTTTTCAATTAAGTATTAGGTAATTATTAGTTAATTTGTACCAGTTGAAATTTAACATAAATACGCTGATTATTTCAGAACGAAAAACCTTTTTTTTTACTTCATTAAGCTACTTTCGAAAGGGTCGAGAAACGATCGCCATTGGAAAAATTTAGATTATTCACTAATTTATTTGCAATTAAAGGTATTAAAGAATAAATAATGTAAATGAAGCAATCAGAATTTTTTATTTATTTTATTCCATTTATTCAGTTTTCTCATCACTGATCGCTATATAACTATATTCTTTTACGTTTTACCTTTCATTATTTGAATAATTGTTATAAATAAATGCATTGTTAATGGCCATTTTTTTTGTTACTTTATAATAATATTAAGGAAAAATTTTTGTCAATGATCATGTATCACGTTTATATTCTGAAAAAAAAAATTATTAACTTTTCATTTGTTTACTAAACAAACAGTTTGTTAAAAACAAATGAGTTTTTTGCGCTATATACGTCTGTGATTTTTTTTAATTTTTCATATAATTTTTTGGACTTGTCGCTTTCTTTCCGTTTTTCTCAATTTTTTTTTTAAATAACTTATAAACTATTGAAGATACGACAAGAATTACTTAAATAATGAAAGTTCAGAATACAAAAAAAATTATAGTTACATAGCTTTCAATAATAAGAAAACAAGATAATTAGAATAACTGAAAAAAAATCCGGATTGCCTTAATTACATTCTTTATATTGAATACATTTGAAAATTAATAAAAAATCTGAATTTTTCAAATTTTCCAACGGGTATTGTTTCTTAATCGTTTTTATGTTAACTTACAACTGGTAAAATTTAACTAAACAAAAGCATACTTAATTGAAAAAGTGGGTTAAAAATTTTTTGTTGACGATTTATTGTTTATTTTTGTGTTTAGATAAAGATTAGTACATTTTTTTTATTCCTCAATATCTCAATATATTTATATATATTATATTTTATTAGGTGAAATTTTTTTTTTAATAAGTTTTTTTCTCCATGACATTTCAATGAAATGTGAAAAACACAGCGACGCTGCATCTAAGATATGGAAGTGAAATATCAGTGGAAAGTACATTCCAGGCGAATTTCGAAAATTTTATTAAATTAATGGAGTCCCATAGCTGGACGTGTATTTTTACACACCATTCCATGAAAAATTTTGCGTTACTGTTACTTATCCAGTCTGATAAATTACGGTTTGCTTGAAGTGAAGTTCTGCAGTATTTCGATATGAATAATTGTGAAAATAAACTTTTTATCGAAGAGTTAGTGAAGGAATAGCTTCGTTTCCACATTAGTCAATAGATTACATCAAAATGATTTAGGTTCAGTATGAACAGTTGAAGTAACGAGGTTCGTACAGGATTCATGTAACAAAATCAATCTCTAATTCATTATCGAAATGGCAGTTAGCAGTACTATTGAGTTCGAAACGATAGTTCTCTAGGCATGGGAAATGCGCGGATTCACTTGAATTCATATAAACGAGTACACTTGGCAACTATGTCCGCTTCGCAAGTTGGCGTCGACCAGCACTGAATTTAAACACAACTCTCGGGTCCTGGAATCGAGTCGGCTATGATGTGGTCTCGCCGCATTGTAGCGAAGTTCGAATAGGAGTTGTCTCTAGGCCTTGGACGGGTCCTGCCAAGAGTGCTACTGGTCACGTCGCAGGACGAAGGAGACTGAGGATGAACAGTAAATATTAAGAAACGCTGGGCACTATATGGGTTATATTATTATAAATGCATTAAAGGTAATGGTCACCACTGAAATCCCAGACACCGGATCAATTTGAAAATTGAATGGAAAGCATATTCGGACATTCTCTACCCAACTAAAATATTGTTGACAATGCGGTGTTGCCACTTCTATGAGGAAGTAGTAGCAACTTTGATTTTTCACACTGTATATAATATTAATTTTGGAATCTCCAACAATTGCCTCTATACCGTTTTCGAAATAAAAATTAATTTCAATTTTTTTCTTCGGAAATCATGACCTCTAAAAATGCTGATATCTTTGAGTTAAGTAATACTATGGTATCGAAATTTGGTTTGGAGTTAGGTGATATTTGGAGGCTTCTTACACTTTAACCTAATCTACGTTATATAAATACAGGGTGGTGAAAAAATACAGTTTTTTGATTACTTGAAAAATAGATTGAAAGTTGATTATTTCATATGGGATACTCTGTATATTATTGAAAATTTGAAAAGCTACTGAAATTAGTTTTCTTTCTATGTATATCATACCTATCTAACTAGTCAAGTTTCGGACTTATGAGAATTTATTTTTGACAATACGCCTTCAGAATGGTATTCCCATTCGGTATTTGCCATGATTACTATTCGACAGAAACGTTGTGACATTGTCCTAATAATATTGGCACTTTCATCACTTTAGAAATTGCAAATATCTTCAAAACGATGGAATAAAACTATTCCATGAATTTGTTTATTATTTTTGGACAGTGTGATGAACGAACCTCAAGAAATTTATGCGAGTTCAGAACAATCTCAATATGTTTGGATAAAGTTTGAAAAAGCACCAAGAAACTTGAAAGTGGAAATATTAATATGAATAATTATAAGAAACTAAAACAATCATGTGGAATATTTCAAAATATGTTCGAATCGCTGGCCATTCACTTCCAAGCACTCCAAAATGCAGGTGTTGACTGCTTTCGTCGTGGCATATCTGATTTCATTGGGATCCAAATGTTTGGGTAATCCTTTCTAACAATTCATCTCTCGATCGCACTAGTATTTAAGGAACTTTTTCTTTGAAAATTCCTTACAGATCAAAGTCTAATGGATTTAGATCGGGTGATCTGGCTGGCCAATTCCATGGTCTTCTCTCTTCTCTTGTACAATATAATGATTTCACAGTTTGATATCTTTCAAATGGATAAAGTTTGGAGTGATTTCTTCGTGATTTTTTCTTCAGATTGTCTCTTTTATTGATGGAGGTAATGAGACCCACTGTGATACAAGGCTTTATTATATTATATTTTTTCAGTTTATGCATAAGCAGTGACCACCTAGAATTTTTAGGACAAATTTACCTATGCACTTTTAAAATACTGCTTTTTACCATTTTTTTTCCACCAAATTAACTCACCTGATAATCGTATTCAATTGAAAGGCAAAATTTTGGATAGTTTGAAAAAAAAATTGAAAAAACTGCTTGAATATGTCAATTTCATTCTCAGAAGGACATGATATAACTATTTAATGAATATTGCTAAGAAAGAAGAAGGGACCTACCTGTATATTGATGGGGGAGCTACAGTTGAGCTGATGTCGATTGTTGACATCCATTGACGTGAACAGGCTCTCGGGTCTTGCCAGACTACTTTGCGTTATTTCGGTACCTTGAAATAATTCAAATTTGTTACAGTTTTCTTTAGAAATCAAGGAAACGTTTGCATTATTCAAAATTCCTCTTTAATTATATTGTAACAAATTTGTTTCAGTAAGACTCTGAGTAAACCGAAGCGCAATATCTGTGTCACCAGGCGAGAGCTGTTGGCTGTGGTTAAGATAGTAGAGTACATCTACAAGCACGTATATGGAAAAAAATTCCTATTGAGGATTGACCATGCAGCTCTCAAATGGCTTTCACTGTTCAAAAATCCCGAGGGTCAAGTGGTACGTTGGATCCAGAGGCTCCAAGAATTTGACTTCGAAATCGAACATCGAGCGGGGACTAGCAATAAGAATGCAGATGCTTTCTCGCGAAGACCATGCATGGACGACTGTTCACATTGTCGACGAGCAGAGGAGAAGAGTCAAACATTCGTAGAACCACCGCAGTCGATGATAATTGGGAAATCAACAAGATCCAGAAGGACCAAGAGAAAGATCTAGATCTTGGTTTAGTCATCGGCTGGAAGAAGAGTAATCGAAGACCGTCATGACAGGAAATAGCAAGTCATTCTCTGGCTGTTAAATCCCACTGGGCCCCGTGGAACTCTCCTACCCTGGACAATAAGGTTCTGGAGTCCTAGGATGGTGAAGAAGACAGGCATCACACTTCCAAACTGACTTCAAGGACTGGTGCAGAAAATTTGCTGTATGCGCTGCCAGCAATGGGCCTTGAACACGACCTAAGGCCCCAATGCCGCAATACAATGTAGGCAGCACATTTGAAAGAATCGCTATAGATATCGCTGACCCGTTCACGGGAATAAGTACATCCTTGTGGCGATGGACTACTTCAGCAAGTGAGCCGAAGCCTATGCCCTGCCCAATCAAGAAGCCATCACCGTTGCCGACGTCTTGGTAAAGGAGTGGATATGTCAATTTGGTGTTCCGTTGGAGCTGCATTCGGACCAAGGCAGAAATTTCATTCGAAGACGAGAACCACGGCTCTACATCCGCAGTCTGATGAGTAGATGAACAAGATGATGAACCTGTCCAAAGTAGTCTCTGACTACACAAAAGGTTGGGATCAGTTTCTTCATTTGTTCCTGATGACCTATGGTGTACCAATCGCAGTACACCACCAGGACAAGACACTGCGGAAGAGGATTACGTCAGTAAACTACATCAGAGAATGCACGCCATCCATGAACGGGTCCATTTGAACATCCAGAGTGCCAGCGACAGGATGAAGGAGACCTACCACATCAAAGACGATGCTGGTAGATATCAGACAGGTGATCTTGTTTAGCTGTACAACCCGAAAAGTCGCCGTGGATTATCACCGATGATGCGGATCTCGTGGGAAGGTCCGTACAAGACCATGAAGAGTATAAACGACCTCTTCTCGTCTGATATAATTATGAAAATATCGGCCGTATCCCTCTGACGACCCGACAATGACTTTTAAAGTTGAAAAGTTGTGGATTGAACAGAAACGAACGTTTTCTGAACCACCACGATGCGCGCCAACTCAAATTCCATTTTTGAGATCACTTTGAAATATAAAATTATCGGCCGAATTCCTCTGGCGAACTGACAATGACTTTTGAAGATGAGAAGTTGTAAATTTGAGAGAAAATAATGTTTTCTGACCTACTACAACTCGCGCCAACTCAAATCCTATTTTTGAGATCAGATCAAATTTTAAAAATATCGGCCAAATCACTCATACGATTCGACAATGACTTTTGAAGATAAGAAGATATAAATTGGACAGAAACGAATGTATTTTGACCTACCACGATGCGCGCCAACTAAGATTTCAGTTTTGAGATCACTTTGAAATATAAAAATATCGACCGAATCCCTCTAACGACTCGACAATGACGTTTGAAGATGAGAAGTTGTAAATTGGACAGAAACGACTGTTTTTTCAATTACCACAATTGCTTGCCGTTCAAAATGACTGCATGTCTATTGTATACAGGTGTTAACTCTTCAATTCTTGAGGATTATTTTATTCATAAATTGCTACAGCTATGTGTCGGACTAACATAATAATAATGTCAAATGTATGACAGCTTTAATCGTTTTTGAAGGAACCAATAAGATAACAGAATAAAAATAACAGTCGTGAACGCTAAACGCCGTTATGCGCAAGCAGCCTAACAGTTTCTGTCTGCGATGTAAGCACAACGTAGCGGAGAAACGGAAACTAAAACGTAATTCAAAAGTTGGTGCCGTCCGAAAGAATCAAAACAAAATCGAAGAGTTGCATTCACCAGGGTTTTTAGACATCTCGTGAGCTGCTTTCCAATTGGCAGGGGTAGAAGCACCTAGTGGAGCTTCCTGAAGTGAACCTGAAGTGAACCGCAGCTGACTTCATAAATTGGAATATGATTTATCCTGATCTGTCAGATCACTTCAGGAGCTACCCGGAGTTACTCGGAGCTACTCCCTGTGGCAATTGGAAAGCGTCTATCGGTACCCAAGAGTTCCACTAAAATGCATAGGTTGTCATGGTGGTCTGTCAAAAAAAATAGACAATTTGATTGGTTGAAAATTACTAGTATAATTTTCAGAAGAGTACTGCCAATAGTTTTCTATATTATGCTTATCGACCCTGTACCTACAGTACAAGAAAAGGATGATTCCAAATACCGGAACTTCTGCCCGGGGGTAAATGTATTCAAACGCAAATAAATACATTCAATACGAATCGAACTCCATCCTGAAAGTCCGTATTTGTTCCTTACAATCGTGGCTCTCAGGATAATTGGCAATCAAATCCTTAGCACGTCGCAGGAATAGCGGTGAATTGTTGCGCTCTTTGTGGACTCCCAACCCAATTCACTTAACAGATTTACAGTAACACTTCTTCAGGTTTCGCTTGACACCACTTTGAGCGATTGCTTCCTTATTCCCTTCTGTAAACCAAACGCCGTGAAAACTGCAGGATAATGAATTGATCTAAGGGAGAAGCACCATTTGGATGATTAGGGATTTCTTGTTGCGGTTTATTGAGAGTTAATGGGATGTCGAGGTACCGGGGAAGGTGGAAGTTCGCTGGTACCACGCCTTGTTCGATCTCCCACTCCAACGATAATCAGACATTTTATTCGAATTACTGTGTGTTTAAATACTCTTGGGTTACTCTCCAGGTAATTTCAATTCAGTATTGAATATTATTGTGACTTTACTAAGGAGAGGGAACTGAAGGAATATTAGTAAAACAGTTGATCATTATTCATTTGGCACTGATGAGAGGCAAGACCCCGAAACACGCATGACTGCAGGTGGTCATTCCCAGCCAAATGAAGGATAATGTATTGTTTAATTACAAGCTACGTACTTGCAATTTGCATAAATATTTGTTAGATGTAGTTCAATGTCCACCGTGGCCTTAGCCAGGAATGTAGTTGTTTTCCGACAGATATTTGCCTAATTTTTCCACTTGGTGAAAACGCGTGGAGAGGAGGATCCTCGACCTTGTCGGGTTTATTCGTTTCACGAAGTCAAATATCTTTCGACCCAAAAAGACAAATGATGGACGTCCAAAAGCTGAGTAATCAAGTAACTACATCGTTTACAACCTTTAAAAATATAATTCCTTTTTTTCAAGATTAGGTAATCGCGCTGGCCATTCAATCTATCCTTGCCTCCCTATCCACCGATTGGGAAATATTATATCGAGGTACTGCCGGAAATGAAATTGGTAATGTGGTGGTACCATATCGTATTCACTGGAACTTGAGGGTTTCCTGGATCACAATATTAATTTCATTTTGAAGTAGTGCCAAATAATGATCGCCATTCAAATTGCCCTCAGTGAAAATGGAACCAATAATAGATTTCTAATTGGATAATATTGTTATCCAACATGTCCATCATTCGCTCACAAAAATGAGTTCTCCTATCAAAATAATAATAATAATAATAACGTTTATTCGTAATTCAATGCTACAAGTATAAAATATATACGCATCTCTTAATAAAAAAAATATCGTTATCAAATGTACAATGTTTTTTTTAAGTAACAATTATGAAATTGTAAGAAGGTATATTTATATGCTTATTTTGATTTCTAGATTGAAATAGCATGAACAGTCAAACAGTATTACACTGGTATGAGACTGTGCATGAACCTTTTATTTGTTACGAGTTTCATTAAATTTAACTTTCAGAATTACAAAGAAACACTAAAAACAAAGAAACAATCCATTTAATTTAAATTTCTTTTTTGTAGAAAATATCTTTTTATTTTGATTTTGAATTCAGTGATATTTCTACAATTTTATATGTCTTCTGGTATTTCATTGAATTTTTAAATTGCTTCATGATTGAATCTTTTCTGACCGAATACAGAATTTTCAGAGTCAAGATGGAACAATTTATGTTGTCTTGTATGGTAATTGTGAATTCCTGAATTTCTGAAGTACAATATTTTGAGAGAGTCTGTTGCATAATGCTCCTCCAATCCAATTGGGGGTGGTACCTGTCATTCTAAGGAGGTTGAAGATAGGGGTCGCATTTTCACGTTGAAGAATGTCAATTTACAATTAAAATTCAACATATTTCGGGATTTTCCAAAAATATGTACAGTAACCGAAATAATTAATTTATTCCATTTGGCTTTTACACACTGTATAAGGTCAACTTTTGGCGCTGAAAGTCTTTTATTTTATTGAACTTTGTGTAGCGAAATTCATCGTTCAAATCTCGAACTTGTATAATTTCCGACCACCCAAAGCAAAGAAGTATTTTGTTCCTCAGTATCGATAGCTCATGGAAGTACTCCACTGAATCACACTCATTGAAAAGCGACACGACAGAAAAATAATGGAATGAATCAACGAGAACACAAACAAAACAAGCGTACATGAAAAAATAACTTTATTTCTATAAATAAAATAACAAAATGATACATGAAATGCAGACAAAAACATACTAAAACATTTAATGCTATTATCGATAACAAGTAATGAAAAAAACGGAATGCGGATATGAAATATTCATCCACTGGAAGCTGAAAATTCATACGAGTTTTCATGTGTTATGCGTACTTTTATGCTAATGAACATAGAATAGTTATTACGATTGCATTCGTTGGACGCTGTAAATGATGTCAAAGCATGCATTGCAACGTACATTTATTCACTCCACATTTCTCCGTAATAAAATCCATGAAATATCTGGATTTGCATGTATTCTGAAAAATTTTGGTACTTGGACGAAGTCTCGTTTTGGATAGTCAAAGTCAAAGTCAAAATATACTTTATTGTCGGAAGTTATAAAAACTTATAAACAAAGCTTTTTGGTTTTGGATTGATATTAAAATTGAATTCAATTAATATTAATATCGCTGAAATATGTTTTGATATGGTATCAGACGCTCAAATCTTGAACAATAATTCAACACTTTTCTCAGTTTTTGGCCAGTGATTGAAATATTTCAACCAGGATTGTTCATGATTACACTGGAGTGTTATTCTCACACCAATCCACTTCGAAACCTAGACTCGTGTTTCATACCATCTTCCGGACTAAATCTACCTACAGATTTGCCTTTTTATACTAGTCCGATATCTATCAAATAAACTTTAATTAATTTTTAATTACGAACAGGTTTACCTTGATTTGCCAATTGAATATACTTGTTTACCTAATATTTCATAGAACTTATTTTTTGAAGAATAAAGAAAATGCAGTTTCAACTTGATATATTTTTCAATCGCTTCCTCATTCTTTCCTAAAATTTTACAAACAATAATTAACAACTATAGTTGCATGCAAATAAAAGTGGACGGTATCAATATGGGAATAGTTTCATTACACCGATAACCATGCTGAACGTAAATTATATCAGAGAGTAGAACTATTTCGTTACATGAAATCAATTTGGAGAAAGTAATATAATATACAGGGTGTTGATTTGAAAACTTCCTAGCCTCAATATCTTCCTTTCAGTAAATAATATGAGGAATCGAAAAAACATGTCAATTTCATTTTCAAGGGAGACACTTTCAAGAAATATTTGTAGCCCTCGTGGTTCAACCCCTTAGGAGGGGTAGATGTTAAAATGTTTAAAAATTTAAATGGGAAGGGTGGTCAAGTGGCAAATCATTTTGATTCCATTTTCCAATGATACCGTTACTTATTGATTTTTTATGAGCATTTTCCGAAAAATGGCGTTCTAAACTAAAAGATGTAATTATTAGAACTTGCCTATACTGAGAAGCATGGTTTGACCAGAACTGGTTAGAATATTAGCTAGTACCGTTCCAACCGTTTATTAGGGTTAACATTATGGGCTAGAAATTCGAATCTATGCAGAAGGTAATGAGCTTTTGCAGGAGGTCTGTTACATTTCCAGCAGGACCGGTGCTCCACGTGATTGTTTACATTCCGTCCGACAGTGGTGGAACAAGAGATTTCTGGATAGATGGATTGGCAGAAGGTGAGCAGTTGAATGTCCTCCGAGATCACCGAATTTAACTCTCCTAGATTTCTTTCTTTGGAGGCATCTTAAATCCGTTGTTTGCAAAAAAAATCTTCTGGTATCGAAGAACTAAAAGACGAATAACAGCAGCATGCCGGTCAACTCCTAGTGAAATTTTCCGTAATGTAAGAGGGGAATTCGAAAACAGACTTTATTACTGTTTAGAGCAAAATGAACGACATTTCGAACAGTTTATAAGATAAGCGTTAGTAGATTTTATGTTTGCAATGTTTAGAACGCCATTATTCGGAAACTGCTCATCAAAAAATAAAAAGTTAGGGTATCATTGGAAAAAGAATTGAACGCCAATCAAAATGATGTGCCACTTGACCCCCCTTTCGATTTAAGGTTCTAAGGGTAACATCTACCACTCCTAGAGGGTTGCACCACGATGGCTACAAATACTCCTTGAAAGTGTCCCACTTGAAAATGATATATTTTTTAGATCTCCTTATTGTTTACTGAAAGGAAGATATTAAGGGTGGAAAGTTTCGAATTGGAAATAGCTTGCATGAAGATGAATCAGTCGAAATATCCAATTCCTTATATTGACAATTACGAATTATGATCATGTTTGTCATTGAAACTTTGGATAAATGACATTATAGCATTGTTTGAAGGCCCAACTCAAAAGCCATAACACTATTTCCACCACCTCTAGAAAGTTTCCCTCAGGAGGCGCTGAACATAGTGGCTTGGTGTTCGGATAAAACTCCAGTGTATTCATAGACGGCTTGGACTTGACTGTTGCTAAGGAAAGTATTTACATTTTTTATTTCAACCGATTTGGTTCTACCCTCTACAAATTATCCGATTTGGATTTCTCCGCATGCCGTTCGGTCTAAACATGCCCCGTCGACTTTACTACGCTTAATGGACGGACTACATCTAGTGCATGTCACTACACGTCCTCGAAGTGCTTGAAGGTCGACAACTTCGGCCGATGACGACAATGACACAAACACCGACACTCACCTCGCGGAGTGTTCAGAATGTCGGGTTGTCGACGGGGGTCTGGTGGCGAGACTGTAGCTTGCGGGGAAGGCATAGGGGCACAGTCGGAGGCTGGTTTCAACGTGTAGGCTACCACGTAGCGGTTGTCGCCGGTGTTGATCTCCAACATGGAACCCTGTCTGGATTTGGAGGGTTGTTTGGAAGCATCTGTGAAGAGAAGAGTTAATGTTAGAAACTGGAGAAGTATTGGTAACTAAAAGTTATAAATGAATTGACGTACAGACAAACTTTATGACACCTTGTAGTCAAATATCTGAACTATACGTAGACAAAAGTGTTGCGTTCTTTATGTTTGTTGTGTTCTTACTTTGAAAGTGGAAGTTTTAAAAATTGAGAACTTTGCACTTTGAATTCTTCAAAAGATAAGTGATTTTCAAAATGAAATAGTTTACTGACACCATTCTGAAGCTCTACAGTGTGTCCCGCTTTTCATGAATACACCCTAATATCAAAGTTATTAATAATGCGATTTTCTTGAAATTTTGGTGGTGATTATATGTTAGGTAAATGAAGTATTTTGGCATAGCATTTTCATCGACCATAGGCGTGCGGTGTGGGGGGGGGTAATAAAAAGCTGTTTTTTGGGAAAAGGATATTAGGGCTCATTTCAGATAACTTTTTTTATCAGAATTAGAATCAGCATCCCCAAAAACCCCCTAATCCATATTTTAGAAATCTCAAGAGCTGATTTGAGGAGAAAATAAAAATAAATTCACTTTTTTCGTCAATGCACCCGAATATCTGTTATTAGCGATTTTCTTGAGATTTTGGTGGTGATTTTATGTTAGAAAAATGAAGCATTTGGCATAGTGATCATATTCATTCACCATTGGCGTGCGAAGTTGGGGAGAGAAAAAAGGCATTTTTTGAGAAATGAATATTAATGCTTATTTAAGAAAACTTTTCTTATCAGATTCGGAATCAGCATCCCCAAAAACCCATTAATTCATATTTTCAACATCTCAAGAGCTGATTTGAACAAAAAAAAAGTTTAAGTCTTTTTTTAATAAGTTCTTTATTTGTAACAGTGGTAACAAAATTACGAATTACTTTATTTTAGATTCTTGTGTTTTCAACATAACTACCTTCTGAAACAATACACTTTTCAACAATTCTTCTCAAACGTACATTCACTTTTCTTAAAGTTTGGGGAGTTATTTCCTGACACGCTTGCCTAATTGCAAAGCAAAGTTCCTCTCTATTACGCGGCCGAGTAGCATACACTTTATTCTTCAAATGCCCCCACAGAAAAAAGTCACAAGGGGTAATATCTGGCGATCTAGGGGGCTATGGTTCTAAAGGAGAATTTCTACCTATCCACTTCATAGGGAAAATTGCATTTAAAAAGTTCCGAACTATCCCAGAATTGTGTGCGGGGGCCCCATCTAATTGGAAGATTGAGTTTTGTCTTTGTGCTGATGGCAATTCCATGAGAAAATCATAGAGACCATTTTGTAAAAAATTTTGAAAATTTTGTCTGTTCAGGTTATCCAGGAAATAAGGGACAACAATCCGTTCGTTGAATATGCCACACCACACGATAACTTTTTCACTGTATTGGTTTTTACAATGAATTACCCAATTCGGATTTTCAGCTGCCCAAAACCTACAATTTTGACTAGACACCACACCGTTTGTTGTAAACGTTGCCTCGTCAGTAAACATCATGTTCTTCAGAAAAAGTCTGTCGTTAAGATAGTTACCCTGCAACCATAAACAAAATTCAAACCGTCGTTCAAAATTACCATTCAACAGAGTATGTAGAAATTTTGGTTTAAATACCCTAATCCTGTTGCGTTTCAAACATCTCAATACTTTGTTTTTCGTTAAATTCATTGTCCTCGCAACTGCCCTTACAGTACCATTTGGGTTGTTCCGAAATTCTGCTAAGATACGTTCGTCGTCTGGATAGTGTCTTTGATTTAAATTGTACCTCCCTGGTCTTATTTTGAAAACCGCTCCAGTCCTTGCGAACAATCTGTTGATTTTGGCAACGGTATCGTGAGAAATTGGTTCTCGATCATGAAGCCTTCCATTGAATATTCCAGCAACTTGACGCGTAAATCTTTCATTATTACCTACCAAATAAGCGGATAATCTCTACTTTTTCTCCAATTGTAAGAACTACTCTTCGGTTGTTGTTATTAACAGTTAAGTAACACTGCTTGACTTATTGACATTTCGTACTGATTACCGATGTCAAACAAAAACTTTTGTTTCAAAGCACTCTTTCATTAATTTGCATGAAAACTCAAATCGGCAAGCCAACGGTAACAAAGTGTGCGTATCTTCAGAAATACCTAAATTGTAGTATAAGGGCAGTTGCAAACGATACAGAATATAAGGAAACGAAGGTGTTTGAAATTTAATATAGGATTGCGGCATTTGAAATAAAAAGTTAGAAATAAACAATCTATTGAAAAAAAGTTAATTTAATTTTGTTTTCTAATCAAATCAGCTCTCGAGATTTCGAAAATATGAATTGAGGGGTTTTTGCGGTCGCTGATTCCAAATCTGATGAAAAAAAATTGTCTGAAATGAGCCCCTTATATCCTTGGAGAAGAAGTGGAGATTATCTGATTATTTGGTAATAATGAAAGATCTACGCGTCAGGTTGCTGGAATATTCAATGGAAGGCATCATGATCGAGAACCAATTTCTCACGGCAAAATCAACAGATTGTTCGCAAAGACTAGAGCGGTTTTCAAGACAAGACCAGGGAGGTACAATTTAAATCAAAGACACTATCCGGACGACGAACATTTCGAATTTCGAAACAATCCAATTGGTACTGTAAGGGCAGTTGCGAGGACAATGAATTCAACGAAAAACAAAGTATAGAGATGTTTGAAACGCAACAGGATTAGGGCATTTAAGCCAAAATTTCCACATACCGTGTTAAATGGTTATTTTGAATGACGGTTTGAATTTTGCTTTACAAGGACTTATTGAAAAAAGAGTTGAATAATTTTTTATTCAAATCAGCTCTTGAGATGTTGAAAATTTGAATTAAAGGGTTTTTGGGGATGCTGATTCCGAGACGAAAAAAGTGAATTTATTTTTTTTTCTCTTCAAATCAGCTCTTGAGATTTTGAAAATATGGGTTGGGGGGTTTTTGGGGATGCTGATTCTAATTCTGATAAAAAAGTTATCTAAAATGAGCCCTACTAATATCCTTTTCCCAAAAAACCGCTTTTTTTTACCCCCCACACCGCACCGAAAATGTTCACTATGCCAAAATACTTCATTTACCTAACATATAATCACCACCAAAATTTCAAGAAAATCGCATTATTAATAACTGAGATATTAGGGTGAATTCATGAAAAGCGGGACACACTGTATATAACATATAACGACTTATATGCAACAATATTGAACCTGATTCATGGAAAAAAGCAGTTGTGAAAGTTTTGCCTAAGAAATCTATTCCAAACGATTATAAAGATCTTCGAGCATTGAGCATCCTTCCAACTTTGCTTAAAGTTCTAGAAAGAGCAACTGAGTAACAACTCAGAAGTCATATTGCAAATCATTCACTACTACCAGAAATCCAGTTAGGATTCAGAAATGGGCACAGTTGTATACTTAACTGCTCTTCTACACATAACTGATAATATTTTTAGAGCTGAAGACCAAGGTCTCTGTACCATTTTGATTCTCTTGGACTTCCGTGCTTTTGATACCATAAACTTTGATATACTTTTAGCGATCTTACATTATACTGGCTTTTTTGATTCCGCTGTTGCTTCAATGAGTGCATATTTGAAAAATAGACAGAAAAAAGTTTATATCGAAGATAATGTGTCTCAGTATCTTGATCTCAGTTCAGTAGTGCCTCAAGGGTCCATTTTGGGACCCTTTCTCTTCACCATATATACTGTCCGCAAGCAGTTTTATTCATAAAATTTTCGAATCATTAAATTATTTTTGTTGTATCTCAGTATCTTGATCTCAGTTGAGCAGTGCCTCAAGGGTCCATTTTGGGACCCTTGCTCTTCACCATATATACTGTCCGCAAGCAGTTTTATTCATAAAATTTTCGACTCATTAAATTATTTTTGTTGTATCTCAGTATCTTGATCTCAGTTCAGTAGTGCCTCAAGGGTCCATTTTGGGACCCTTGCTCTTCACCATATCCATTTGAAAACATATTTGCCATAAAGTACTGTGAATTAGAGTATGGCGAGTTGAGAAAAAAAAAGTTTCCAATTGGTTTTAAAGTATGTTACAGATAAGTGGTGCTCACTCATGGTACTAGATATGAATGAATTATTATGTTCATCTTTCTGGATTTTGTCCACACAAAAACGGATTATGGTCAAATTATTTAGGAAAATGATATAGAATACAGGAAAATGGAGAAACGCACATCACTAATAGTCAAGGGTAATATAAGAAGACCTTGATAAATAGTCGACTATTTTTATTGCATCTAAATTTCGACTGTATTTTATAATAATTTAACGGGACATTATTTTGGCATTATTAATCTGATGAAAACTCGAGAGCGAAGCTCGAGGGCTTTCATCTCTGATTATTAATGGCAAAATAATGTTGAGTAAAATTAATAAATACAAGAGAAATTCAGCAGCAAAACAATAGTCGAAAATTAATCAAGGTCGTGTTATATTCATGAAGATTATTGCTTGAATCCAATTCTTTATGTCAGGGACTTTAGCCTCGATTACCCTATTTATCTCTTCGTTTTTGGTTTGTCCAAACCGATTCATTTTCAAATACTTATACAGCTTCAACACGATAGATTCTATTTGCTGTTTCGCTAGATGTATTTATTTAGAGTATTGTCAGATGCACAGGTTCCATGATAATATAGGTATCATGCTGAATACTCGGTGACTATTGTGATCCATGCAAATAGTCGCTAATAGAGCGTGTTGATCGGTCCTGTCAAATAGGAAACAAACGTATGATTGGTCGATCACGATCACTGATATTCAATAGACGAAAGAAATAATCAATAATATTGCACCTTCGAAATTTTTTATTCTGCCACAACTATTTTGACTTTCAAACGGTATTTAGATTATTTTTTGAAAATATCACAATTTTTGTGATGTTACTTTTCCAAAAAAATTGTTAACAATCACTATGTCTCCGAAATATTGACACGACGGCAAGGCGCCATCTCTGAATCCAATAACAGAAACAGACCGCGATTTCATTTATTTTGTCTTCAAAAAAATCTAAACGATATCAGTCGACAAATCAGGGTTTTTAGACATTTTAGCCGTGTAGATTACGTCAACTTGATTATCATTATCAAGTACATCAGAGACAAATTGAGTGAAAAGACAGAAATTTGTTGACGTACTACGTGCTTTGATGAAGCCGTGTTGAAAATTGATATGATATGTGAAGTATATAACCCCATTCCTCAAGTGAAAGTGGAAGTGGAAGAACAATTCATTAGTGATATGCTATCACCTTCTTGGTTGAACTTGGCCTTTTACTCAATTTTTTTCCATTATTTCATTTCTCTTTGTGTTACAAAAAGGTATATTCTTTTTTGTAGCTATTAAAACGTTTAGTATCATTATAATATTTGTTATTCTCGATGGGATGGAAAATAGCTATCAATAAGTTTCTGAACTTCTCCTTACCTATATTGAGATGGTGTGGACAATGCAGGCGGCCGTCACATTCTCTTTTCCTCCTCACAGCTACAACTACAATGACCAGTACGGCCATGCCCAAGGTGAGGAGAGATCCAGTCAATAGTCCAGCCAATGGGACCAAGCTAACATTATTGCTGCCATCTGCAATAATAAGTATTGAATGAAATGGAATAAAATATTTCAGTTTAGATCTTATAACAGCAATCTACAGTTGACTATCGAGAAGGTCATCCTATGTTCACTTACCGGTCCTTTTCTCAGCATCATTGAGCAAAATATCGTCCAGCACCACTTTCTCGCTCTTCCCCTTTCCATTTTCTGCGTACACCAAAATCCTCAGCGACGGTGGCGACGGCAACAACTCCCCCAGGTCCAGCCTGAAAATCGGCGACTCAGTTTCTGCCACGGTGAAGTTCATCCTCAGTCGCATTGTCTTTGCGTCGTAAGCTTCCAGAAGGAAACGCTGTGGCAAGCCCCCATCGTAGCCGGCTCTGCATTCCACTTCGACCGTCTCCGAAGTCTGGTTGGTGGCGGTGCGCAGAGTGCAGTTGGTGAGCGGGCTTGGCTTGGAGGCGGGGACCACCTAGAAAAATTATTATCATTATAAATCAGCACCATCATTATAAATTATAATCATTTAAATCTCATACATGCGAATACAATCCGCAGTTGACCGGGTGTACGAACGGATATATGAGCAAAAGGGTCCAAGAAGGATATCGCTAGCTGCAAGGGGAACCTGCTGATCGACAGAAGTATAATCGTAACCTTTCAATGGCTAGATGGATTATCGCAAGTCGAAGTCGAAGTCGAAGTCGAAGTCGAAGTCGAAGTCGAAGTCGAAGTCGAAGTCGAAGTCGAAGTCGAAGTCGAAGTCGAAGTCGAAGTCGAAGTCGAAGTCGAAGTCGAAGTCGAAGTCGAAGTCGAAGTCGAAGTCGAAGTCGAAGTCGAAGTCGAAGTCGAAGTCGAAGTCGAAGTCGAAGTCGAAGTCGAAGTCGAAGTCGAAGTCGAAGTCGAAGTCGAAGTCGAAGTCGAAGTCGAAGTCGAAGTCGAAGTCGAAGTCGAAGTCGAAGTCGAAGTCGAAGTCGAAGTCGAAGTCGAAGTCGAAGTCGAAGTCGAAGTCGAAGTCGAAGTCGAAGTCGAAGTCGAAGTCGAAGTCGAAGTCGAAGTCGAAGTCGAAGTCGAAGTCGAAGTCGAAGTCGAAGTCGAAGTCGAAGTCGAAGTCGAAGTCGAAGTCGAAGTCGAAGTCGAAGTCGAAGTCGAAGTCGAAGTCGAAGTCGAAGTCGAAGTCGAAGTCGAAGTCGAAGTCGAAGTCGAAGTCGAAGTCGAAGTCGAAGTCGAAGTCGAAGTCGAAGTCGAAGTCGAAGTCGAAGTCGAAGTCGAAGTCGAAGTCGAAGTCGAAGTCGAAGTCGAAGTCGAAGTCGAAGTCGAAGTCGAAGTCGAAGTCGAAGTCGAAGTCGAAGTCGAAGTCGAAGTCGAAGTCGAAGTCGAAGTCGAAGTCGAAGTCGAAGTCGAAGTCGAAGTCGAAGTCGAAGTCGAAGTCGAAGTCGAAGTCGAAGTCGAAGTCAACAAATATATTCTAGTGATAGAAACGTGAATAAAATGTGTTTAGCCCGTGCTTCAAAACCCATGTATGGGCACGCATGTATCTGAATCGGCCTTCAGTCAATACATTAGAAAACATGAATAGAAGAGTTGAAAAGTCACTGAGAGTTTCCATTAAAGAAATTGACATAAGAATGGATCAAAGATTACGTCTAACCGGAATATTTTCTTTACCTGGAAAACGCAGGGATCCATCTGCCGCCCTATAGAGTTGGTCCCCAGACAAGTCAGCGTCCCGTAGTCCCTCTGCGAGGCTGGCGTATACATGAGTTCGCTGACGTTACCGCTAGATGTCGCGAAGCGCGCTGGCGACACGTCGAAACTCTCGCCGCTGTTGTTGAACTGCCACAGGAAGTTGACGTCGGCTGGGTCCGCTGCTACTTGGCACCTCACCTTAATCACCTCGTCCAACGAGGCTCCGATCACCGTGACGTCGGTGTCTCTGCTGCAGACAGGCGCATCTGAAAGAACAACAAAAATTAATCCGCATTAAAAAACCGCAATGGTATACAGTAGGCAACAATCAGAAGGCTTCAATGGCTTGTTATGTCCAAGTGATCAGTTTTTTTCGAGCTTGTTCACTATGGTCTGTAGAAGAAAGTACTTGTCACCTATTGTACAACTGCTGTAGACATCCTCGAGGCGATGAAGCAACGCTGGAAGATTATACGATTATAATATCACTTTGAGAACAGGTCCAATAATTTTTGGAGGTATGCATTGTTCTTCTGGTAGCAATACAACTTCCAGTTTCACCGGAACAGGAGAAAAATCAATAGTAGAATTATTATTAACCAATAAACATTTATCGAATCTATTAGAATTTTTTTTATAAAAGAATTAAGACAAAAAAATTATTGCTAAAAATCGACTAAAATGATTAGCGTCTACTGTGTGAAGTAGAGTGAAAAATAATACAGTGCATTCCATTTAAAACTTGCCACCCTGAATAATTGTTGGTACAATGACTTTCAGGAAAAATTAAAAAGCAATAGTATACAGGGGAACATATTTTGATATATTCACATTTGATCTAACTTTCCCTATCGCACCCCAAGAGCATATCACCAATTTTTTTAAATAGATCACCCTATATTGTTTCACATTATCAGATGCTCCATGATGAGCAGATTTCAACAAAGTATAAAACGTATGGTCTGAAGCTTATGGTTCGGGAGCTACAAATTATTTGAGTTAAAACGAGCCACCCTGAATAAATTTTGAAACAATGATTTGCAGTAAAAATAAAAAAACAGGTCACCAATTATACAGAAGGCCACATTTTGAAATATTCGTTCTAGAGACAAATATGGAAGCAATAAATCTGAAAAAAAGATTTTTTATTAAATTCTTGAATCAAAATCTGATGACTTGACAATGTGAAGAAACAAATTTTCTACAGTAAGTAAATGTTCAAAAACGTTTCCACCAACTTCCATACAATGGTACAAACGATCCTCCATTGCCGCCCTTACATGGTTGGGAATCTCGGGAGTTATTTCTCTGCAATGCCTCATGATAATCTCTCTCAAATCTTCTATTCTATCACATATACTTCAGGCTTCAAATGACCCCATAGAAAAAAATCTAAAGGAATGAGATCCGGAGACCTTGGTGGCTATTTTGTAGGACCTCTTCTACCAATCCTGTTCCTTATTATTATTATTTTTATCTTTATAAATGTTATTCTTACAAATATATGGTTTTCGATTCATCCACTTATTCATTTTGTAAACAATCATATGAAAAAACAGTTATTTATATTTGTAAACTTTAATGTAACATTTATAAAAAAGATAGTGCTTTCAAGAATTTGGGTGTAAATATCGAAAGTTCCATTCATAGTTTGCTTCCAACACCTGAACTACACCATTCTATCTGGAAAGTACTACCTATCACATGTCAAAGATGCAGACATTTTCACGGATTCATTTGGCTGTGAGGAGCTATTATCCATTTTGAGCCATTCTGAGGAAATTGTCTTGGCACCCCATTGTTAGATTATCGAGATTTGTGAGAAACAAATCACATATAATGTAACAATTGTTATCTCTGAGTATACATGATTAAGATTTTTTCATTTTTCCTCATTACAGATCGCTGGGCCTCGTTATGAACATTTTGGAAAACATATTAGATATTATTGGACATATTGGATATATTTGGAATCATTTATTATCGTTCATCTTCAAAAAATATCCGAAATATGTAATTTTCCGAAAATATAAATTATTCTAGCATCATCCTGGGCATGGAAAGGTGTTTGGAAGAATTTGTACCTCTGAAGCTTTGAGGCCATGGACACTTTTGATCAGCTCATAACGAACTGCAACATACCAAAAATTCAGCCAAATTCACGAAAAGCCATTTCCCATAAGAAATGTGCGGTTCCTTTGAGATATTTCAATTATGTAAACTGCCACAACTCACAAACAGCCACTATTCAATCTTCAAAACGAATATTTAGCTACCCCCAGTCCCTTTCCGAACTTCAACTGAGTCGTCATGATTTTTCTCTTATAATTTACCCTCAACTTTCCGACCACCCACAAACTGCTACGAATTTTTCATGAATTTGGGTATTTGGAATCAGTTTGGCCCTGTCTATTTCGTGTTTCTCCAAACTAAACTCCGTATTCTGAGTGAGGAGACTCTTCGCAATACCCATCCTGTTATGCGTTCAGCTCACTTCTACGGCAGGTGTGTAATTACATTCATTTGGTTCGGAAAAGTTATCCTGGAAATTCCATTTCCATATTAAAATTCGGGGTTTTCTCCTTTTACTCGTTTTCGTTAGTCCCTTTCCAGTTTAACCTTTTTGAATAATGCAATTCCGCCTTAGGCACGATGTAGCGAGGTATAACTCACAGACAGCGAAATCAGGGTGTTCGGGAGTGGCAGAGTGTGGGAATTTAATATTCTCATGGCTCGAATTGAAGAGATATCAGTGATACTAGATGCCCATTAGTGAATGATAAATACGAAACTTTATATACGATGGAGTACAAAAAAACCGATAACGCGAGTTGATGAAAAGCAAAGAAATATCCCACGCAAACAAGGGCTTTGAACTCTGGGTAAAGTTCATATTTGAGCTTTTGTTATTTTTTTACATCGATGTAACTTCCTCCACCTCACATAGTCATTAGCGGAGGAACATAAAGAAAACAGAACGGAGCATAATCATAATATTGAGTTCATTATGTCGATTTTTTTGATAAACTGAATAACACTGGTGAAGTCACTATTCAAAATCATATATATGTCACCGGTAAGTTTTGGGCTATTTCTTCCATAATTCAGTTTTGATAATTTTTCAACTTATTTCTATGAAAATCAATAATTTTCAGTATGCTCACCAAATTTGTCGATTCCCATTCAACTTAACATTTTATAGGCTTTTTACGGTATCCCTACATTTTGAGTAGAACATTTTTGGACATGAGCTCACGTGTTCAATCAGAAATTTTGCTTGTTGATATTTCCATTACAAATAAACAGAATTCTGAATAGTTTTGAGTCCGAAGAATTGCTCTATCGCGAGTTGAAAAATTTTTCCGGAGATGAGAGTGGTTATTCTGGTCCACAACTCAGTTTTAATAATTTTTCAATGCAATTTTGGAATAATCAATTTATTTTGAATATGCTTATCAAATTTGAATTCAATTGTGATTCAACTAAATATTTCACAGGCTTTTTACGAAACCTCTGCATTTCAAGTTGAAAATTGTCGAAAATCTGCCAAGGAGTTCGATCACAAATTTTGTATGTGGATATTTTCATTTTAAATTCATGGAAAATACTAATTCCATCATTCTGAATCGTTTGGCGTTCGCAGAATTGCTCTATCTTCAACCGTTCTCGAGTTGAAAAGTTTATCTGGAATTGAGACTGACAATTTTTCTCCATAACTTTGTTTTTATTATTTTTTTGATAATTTCTGTAAAATCGCACTTTTTCTGAATATGCACACGGAATTTGAAGTCGATTCCGATTCAATTGAAAGTTTCATAAGCTTTTATTGCAACCTCTGCATTTCAGTGAAAAATTTTCGAAAATCTGTACCATATGTACCATAAAAATTGTTGTCCGTTAATATTTCCATTTCAAATCCACAGAGTATACTAATTTCATCATTCTGAATCGTTTGACGTTCGCAGAATTGCTCTATCTTCAACCGTTCACGAGTTGAAAAGTTAAGCTGGAGTTAAGAGTGGTCATTGTCCTCCATAATTTTGTTCTATCCATTTTTTAACAAGTTTTGAGAAATTTAAACTTTTTCGAACATCCTCACCAAATCTAAAGTCGATTACAATTCAATTGAAGATTTCGTAGGCTTTTAACGCAACCACTGCATTTCGAGTTGAAAATTTACGAAAATCTGCCAACGTCTACAAACAAAAATGTTGTTTGTTGATATTCCTATTTCAAATTCACAGAGTATCCCACTTTCACCACTATGAATTGTTTGTAGTTCGAAGAAATGCTCTATCTTTAACCGTTCTCGAGTTGAAAAGTTGATCTGGAGTTGAGAGTGGTCATTTTTCTCCATAATTTTGTTCTATAAACTTTTTTATCAAGTTTTGTGAAACTCAACCTTTTTTGAAGCCGCTCACCAAGTTTGAAGTCGTTTCCGATTTTAATACAATATTTCATAGGCTTTTTACGGAACCTCTGCATTTCCAGTTGTGAATTTTCGAAATTCTGCCATGGTGTACATTCAAAAATTCTGTTTGTTGATATCTTTCGTTCAAAATTCACAGAGTCTACTAATTTCATCATTCTGAATCGTTTGGCTTTCGCAGAGTTGCTCTATCTTCAACCGTTCACGAGTTGAAAAGTTAATCTGGAGTTGAGTGTAGTCATTTTCTTCCATAATTCCGTTCTATCCATTTTTCTATCATGTTTGGTGAAATTAAACCTTTTTTTGGTATGTTCACCAAAAAAGTCGATTTCGATTCAACTAAAGATTTCATAGGCTTCTCACGGAACCTCTGCAATTCTAGTTGAAAATTTTGGAAAATCTGAAATTCACATAGTATACTAATTCTATCATTCTGAATCGTTTGGCGTTCGCAGAATTGCTCTCTCTTCAACCGTTCTTGAGTTGGAAAAGTTTGTTTGGAGTAGAGAGCGGTAATTTTTGCCATACATTTTTTTTCCATGATTTTTTATTAATTTCCGTCGAATCGAAAATTTTGTAATCTTTAATTTTTCATTAATTTTTATAAAATCACGGAATTTGAAGATAGATGAAAATCTAAAAAAAAAGTGAAGATCAGGTTTTTATATGGATGTTGGTTGGTCCAATTGTATACCCAAAAATAACACAGATGTTTCAAGTTTCAAGTATGACTATATTGCTCTATGTGAGTCATGTTTTTCATCTCAGAGAATGAGATACATCGAGTTTCAGAAGATGAGGAAGTAAAACATGATTCAAGTTACCATTGTTTCTCATCTAGAAGATCAGTCTGTTTCTTTTTAGCAGTTCTCCATGTTTTTCAGTAGCTTGAGAGATAATTTCAATTACAGAATAAGTGCAACTCATGATTTTCGAAAAAATAAGGTAATTCTCATTACATATGATTTCCAATATTCTGTAACTATAACAGCAATAGAGGTAATTCTTGACCTCATTCCTCTCCATATCATGGTGAGGAGAACTGCTTGGGGAGCAAACCAAAGTGCACACCTTGCCGATCTCCCAACTGATGAAATTACCAGGAAATTTAGCTTCGAGAAATTTTTCCGAACGGAATCAAATACCAAGAGTGGATGGAGCATAGAATCCATTCGAGCACTGGGAAAGAATACCATTACATGGTACACGGACGGGTCCAAAACTTCCGACGGAACTGGAGCAGGAGTCTTTAGGCCTCGCACCAAATACTCCGAATCCATGGGCCAGTTCCCTAGTATCTTTCAAGCAGAAATTCACGCCATAGAAAGGTGCATTCAATTTAACCCGACAGGAAATACCGGAACAAGGAAATCGCAATCCTCTTCGATAGTCAAGCAGCCATCAAAGCGTTGAGCTCATATAACATCCATCTAAAGATGGTCTAGGAATGATCTAGGCAGGAACAACAAGGTGATCCTCCTCTGGGTGCCGGGGCACGTCGGAGTGGAGGGCAATGAACAAGCAGATACCCTGGTACGAAAAGGGGCATCAACGCCACAGATCGGTCAAGAACCATTCTGAGGACTTGGAAAATCTTACTCCCAAAAAGAACTCAATAAAACTGAAGAAACAATGAGAGCAACATACTGGCAAAGACTTCCAGTGCTAAGGCAGGCTAAAGATCTCCAGAGCAACTTCAACCGAGCAAGATCGACGACATTGAATAACCTCAGCAAAACTAGTCTAAAGACAATCACGGGATTTCTGACGGGGCACTGCAGACTAAAAGAACACCCAAGGAAGCTAGGCTTGGAAAAGGACAGCACCTGCAGATTCTATGGGGAACATGCAGAAACACCACACCATATATTGATGGAGTGTTATGGTGGCCGGTGACTTAGCGGTCTAATGTACAGGCCGTTCGAAACTCCAGCATAGCGATAGGCGGTTCGAGCCCGATGTAGGTACAAGAGATTTTTTCTCCAATGCGTTATATCGGATCGATAGGCGACCGCATGCCTTGTTGAAAAGCAAGTGTATTGTGAGTTGTCTAGATGCCAATCTCGTCTAGTGCTATCTTGGAGTGCACACCGGCCACCCCAGGTCGTGCTATAGGGTTTCCGGGTTTTCCTACAGCTGGAAAGTGAATACATCACCTAATACATCAGTAAGTCGCCCCGGAGCGCCTCGGTAAATAATAATAATAGCCGTCCTCTACCCGCACAGGCTATGCCTTTGGGTATTGAATATACTGGAATCACTCCAGCTGACTGTGGGAGAATTACCACGAATAGACCCCCTCAAAATCCCTACAATTTTCAAGGAATTGGGGCTTGAGGGGCTCCTGTACGAGAACACCTTGAAATAGCAGAAGAAGATGGGGCACAATAGATCTAATTAGGTCTAAGCGCATCAGTCACCATCCATAATTACCATTACCATTACTATTATGCTCAAACATTCATTACATTCACAAGAGATATCTCAAATACAGAGTTTTCTTTCAGAAGAGTTTAAGTGAGAAGTCTAATTGCCAAATGAAATAACGGTGTTCTTTGAAACGGACCCCAAGAGTTCATCCAGTCTGCCCAACAGGAAAGAACAGAGTATTGGAGACTACATATGTTGAATCAACCACCCGGTCGCCGGGGGCGCCAACCCACCCCGTACAATTAGCGGCGGTGCATACGGGCAATTGTTTTTCCCGAAACGTTCATCGGTTAGACCGAAACTTTGGAGCCGCGTGTGTGCGGAACGACGAGAGAGAAATTCAACAAATGGTCGTACGATAAACCGTCCTACGTGGTGCATGTGTTCGGGCATAATCAAAAGCAGTTTCACATATATTCACAATGCGTCCGTGTTACGGAACAATTATGCATTTAATTGCATACCGTGTTTATTCGGTTGCCGTAGAAACGTCTGTGGAATCTTGGTTAATATACCGCCCGCACTGGGACATCCGTCGCTTTGCTGATGGTAGGGGGGAGGGGGCACAAAGGGTTTTGGTAGAGTTCAAAGGTATAACAAAAGCTACTTTTTAATTGAATAGCATTAGATACGACCGAGCAGAATCGTTAATGTTTTTAAATACATGGGAACGTTGGGCTCTGTTGCCAAGAAAATTAGAATTATACCTCAGAATTGAAGATTTTCATCTCATCTCAGCTTCTTAATCATCTTGTCTCCCTTGGATGCTATGCTGTTACTTTTTCTCTTCACAGAATGGAAAGTTACTTTCTTGGTTTCCAACTCTTGACATTTATGTCATCAACTTATTAAGGCTAGAAGAGCCCGTGTATGAACTTTTATGAATTAAAAAGCAGGATTCATTAACACTCAAATATTTATATTAAATTAATTAACAAAATAATCTCAATAAAAGACATTCAGCAAATATTTATTCTTATTGAAACTGATATCAAAATATAACAAGAACTGATCATGAATGAAAAAATATAAATGAGACATGATAACTTATTAACATCTCAAGGTTATGTGAAACAATAATCTAGTTCAGTCAAAATACATTGAATGCACTAAAAGTTGATTTTCTTCTCACCCTCCAATACTTAAAAATAATCTCTCAAGAGTTTATTTATCAAAGGATCTTTTGTAACATATATATTTTGAAGGGCTTTGAAATATTGAAAACTAGACTCAACATGTGCTTAGTCCATCAGGGCATCTTTTACGACCGGAAAGAATATTTCATGGTGTCCCTGAATAAGTTTAAATGATATTTCTGGTCTTATTGATTTAATTTATGCGTTTGGTTACAAAGGGTATTAGAATGGATGGATCCAAATGAATTGCAATAGGTACAATTATAGTTATTTGTTTTCAATAACCTCAGAGATATTTTTTTTTCTCATAATTCTTTTTTTTTATCCACTGGATATAAATGAATTAAATTAATATCAACAATTAGTGGCCCTATTACCTTTCTTATTGTTATGTCATCAGCAATACGCTTGACTGGTGATTTCTATAATAATGACATAAAAATATCTGTCCTTACCTGATCCCTTTTAATGGGGTTTTTTAAAGTGAAAAAGTGCATAATGCGACACCTCACTTGAAAGATCTTGAAACACTGATTTCAAAAATGTATACTTTATACTTTGGTTCCAAAATTCACGAGTTATGCGAGAAAAAGTTCGAATAAAAATAAATAAATAGGGAAGTGAATTCCCTGTACATTCCAGCGTAATGTACCGGGTGTTTCGTAATTGAATGATTATCCTGTAAGACGACAATCCTTTGATTATTCCAAGAAAAGTACTTCATATTAATGAAGGCCCAATCTGGCCTTATTTCTCAGATGAAGGAATAATAATGATACGTGACTGGGTTTTTTTCAAATATTGTTTAGTATCTTTGGTTGACTTGAGACTAAGGAAAAAATCACACAGGTACAAGCAAATAAAGTCATTTTATTTTTTAGATTTTTCAGAAATTTTTTAGAGGAGTTAGAAAACAGGCTTTATTACTGTTAAGAGTGGAATGGACAATATTTTTGTTTGAATTTCTTTCTTGCAAAATGATTTTTTTTTAAATAAAATAACCAACGAATGAAAAATCACACGTGTAGAATAGATTTATTCCTGTTATTCAAAAGTTGGAACGGTACCATCTATTCTTCCAACCATTTCTACTGAAAGGACAGGCAATACAATGATGCATTTCAAAGCAGGCAAGTTCTGATTACTTCAGTAACTTCAGGACGCTATTTTTCGTCAAAAATAATCAGGGTACCATTGGAAAGAGAATCAAACGCCCTTTGAGATTATCTCCCACTGGTCCCTCTTTCTTTTTAGGTTTCCAATGGTAACATCTGCCCCTTTTTTTTGGGGGGGGCTGAATCATAAGGGCTGATAATATACATTACAAAAAGTGCCCCCCTTCAAAAATAAAATTGACGTGTTTTTTCGATTTTTCATATTATTTAGTGAAAGGAAGATATTGAGGGTGGGAAGTTTTCAAATTATCACCCTGTATATGGTGTTCAATATATCCTGAAGGATGTAAATAAAACTGATTGCATGTAACGGCATCTCATATATGTGCAGAGACGATATTCATGAAATTATTGGAGAAATAAACGGTTTTATAACTCAGTTCAGGAAAATAAATTTTGTACTCACATCTGATACGAAGAATAACAGGATCACTCATGGACTCGCCCCTTGGATTGACTGCAAGGCAAGTGTACGAACCGCTCTGCCATCTCGTAACTTTCTGAAGCACTAAACTATGCGTGCTGATTATGATCCCTGACGACATATTTTGACTCACCAGTATCCCCTGGAAATCAAATACATATAATCAGTGGGGGATATTGAAGTATAACCATTTCCTGATACGTTGCCAAATATCGAAGAGTCACCTTCAACACGATACGTTCATATCAGAATCTTAGGTTATAGAATGATCAAGATGAAGCGAGTCA
Organism: Chrysolina americana; assembly: GCA_958502065.1. Taxonomy (NCBI): domain Eukaryota; kingdom Metazoa; phylum Arthropoda; class Insecta; order Coleoptera; family Chrysomelidae; genus Chrysolina; species Chrysolina americana. Next base: position 49,597,596 of record OY293421.1, on the reverse strand, counting down.
TTCATGAATCGACGAGTATCATCGATTCACCTAGCAAGTAGGATAGATGAAGACATTGAGAGTGGGAGAAATTGTGTAAGCTCAGTTGTAATTAACAAATACCACCCAGTGATTGAAATGAGAGTAGCAGATGCAGAATTAGCCGAACTGATTCTGGAAAGATCTCGCCAGATAAATAGGGTACAGAACATAATAGAGGAGGAGACGGGAAAGATGGATACCAATGGACCATCATCATTTTCCATATTTTTCTTGGTTGACTCCGCACTATTTACGAGATTTGACGTCGGTACATATCAATTGAGACTTGCTCCTTGCTCCATTTTATGAACAAGATTTAAATCAGAAGGAAGCACCACGTGAACTTCGTTTCGATACGTTACTTCGACATTCCGGATCACTTTGTTTTAAAGTTTTTTCTAGTTATCGCAATGACACAAAATATATAATGTCTCCATAGCCTACTTCGGAAAATAAATGAAAGTTTCGTAAACGTTGGTCAGTTACGTAAATTTTTTTATTATGTATCGAATTATGACTTTGGTATCATTATAATACTGAATGAATCCACTTGAATGAATTTCTGTTATAAATGCTTGAAGATACGTCAACTTTGCATGAATCATAACAGAAATTTTTAGCAGTAATTCTCATTTTATTGAAAAAAAACATATTTTTGTTGATGATTCTAATTAAAAGTTACTCTCATATTAGATACTGGTATAAAACAGTTTTGTCGAAGTTACGAATTTTTTAATATTCCAGAAATTTTGTAATAATCAAAAAAATGACAAAAAGTAAAAGTTGAAATAGAACGTTCAAATACGATATCTAGGTGAAGAATCGAACTTTTTTCTTCTTAGATTTTTTGTTTTTCGAATAAATAAGCCCATTTTCAGCGATTACTTGGAAGAAATATTAGTTTTGACAGGTAGCGAAAGTCACGTGATCACCTGATAATATATTTCCTGTTCTATTGCAGCAGGGAATTGAAGATACAGCACCAGAACTATGAAGACTGTACTGGATGAGCCTAGCATTCTGGCCCGTCAGCTTCAAATCAACCAATCAATCAACCAAGCGCAACCTAACGCCCAACTCGAAATTCAAAATGAATCATCAATGAAAGTGTTTCTCATGTGATGCGTAATTTATGAAGGACACTGTATAATAACGTACATTCTACGAGTTTTCCTACAGTGGGTTATATTCTGCATATCGGAAACACACTGTCCTAAGTCCATTTCAGGAAATTTTTACTTACATTTAGTTTAACTCGCAGTTTTTCGATTTACATATTTAAAGGTGAGTATAAATACTATGTAGGCATTAAAGAAATAGAGAACAATATTTTCAATTCCTTTTTTAAGGGCACTTTGTAATAATTATCATTATCGATATGTGGGTCTTCTAGGGATACAACAAAATGGACTTGAAACAGTGTGCTTCCCGTATACATATACAATGGCTATACACCCCTTTGTGGGTACACCCCTTGTGGGTGTATAGCAAAATCTAGATGTAGTTTTTAGGGTAGATCACGCCCAATCTATTAATTTATGCTATTGGCTATGTTTTTCCATCTAATCCTGTCTTTGCTTTTTTCTTGCCAGTTTGTCACTCCTGTCCTGCGTAAGTCCTCTCCCACTTCCTGAATCCATTTTGAACTTGGTCTTCCTATTCTCTTTCCTCCGCCGGGGTCCCATTGTAACATTGAGTGAGTTACTGCCCTTTTTCCCGCCCTCCATACATGCCCCAACCATCTAATTCTGTGTTGTTTTATTTTACATATTATGTCTTCTTCTAATTCCTGTCTAATTTCTAGGTTAGTTCTTATTCTGTATTCTTCCTCTGAGAACTTTTTTGGTCCTAATAATTTTTCTTTCAAATTTTCTCATGTCTGCCTCGTCTTTTTTTGTCATTGTCATCGTCTCCGCACCGTATAACATAATTGGTCTAATTATGGTATTATAAATATTTATTATACTATTCTTTGTTAATATTTTACTTTTCAGTAATATTTTATTGGCGAAGTATGCTCTGTTTGCTTTTAATATTTTTTCTTGTATTTCTGGTCTCCTCTCTCCCGTTTTACTCAACGTTACTCCTAGATATTTGAACTCTTTTACTTCTTCAAACTCTCTGGCTCCTATTTTGATCTTTCTCTGTATTTGTTCCGTTCCTAATCTCAATATTTTCGTTTTCTCTTGGTTGATCCTAAGCCCCATTATTTCCCCTTCTTCTATAATTTCTTTCAGCATATCTTTCATTACTCTTCTGGTCTTGGTAATTATGGCTTTATCATCAGCGGACGCAATAATGTGTCCCCCTGTCCTAAGATTCCTTTTGTTAATTCTCCTCACCACATATTCTGAAGTTAGGTTGAATAACGTCGTTGAAAGTAAGTCCCCCTGTTTTACCCCTTTGTTGATTGTGAATTCCTCGTTTCTCCTTTTTGTGTTCTCATTGTGATCTTATTTTTTTTACCAGTTTTTGAGGGATTTTTAATTCTTTCAGTGCTATCATGAGTTAGTTTCTTTCTACAAAGAGCAGTTCGAGGTTTATCTTGTTCATGGGTTTTTCTATCACTTGCTTTAATGTATGAATCGCGTTTATGGTTGATTTTTCTTGTGTAAATCCGCTTTGATATGATCCTATTATGTTTTTTGTGATACTAGCCAACCTTGATTGTATTATTGATGTCATTATTTTATACGCTGTGTTGAGTGGTGTTATTCCTCGGTAATTCTTACAGGTTTGTTGGTCTCCTTTTTTATGGATAGATATTATTTGTCCTGTCTCCCATTCTCTTGGCATTTTTCCTCTGTCCATATTCTCCTTATTAATGTAAGCATTCTCTCCTTTAACACATGTCTTCCGTATTTTATAAATTTGATGTTAATTTCATCTTCTCCGGGTGGGTTATAGAAGGAATAAACTCTGAACACTCTCCTGACGAGTTCGCTACATACACTTTCCACCCGGTGATCATACAATCTCGGTACCGGTATCAAACTGTTCTCAGAGGTAATTGATTGTTACGCCCCAGCATCCGCTAATCCCCGAGGAACACCCCGTTCCAGTTTGTGTACCCAGCCTTAGCATTTCTCAGACCCATCTCCAGGTACAAAACTCCACCACCGTCAATTAAAGTTTCCAATAGTCATATAAGAAGCTAGCGACTAGTTCGCCGTTCTCTCATTGGTCGAGGAAGACGTTACCACCTAAATTGAGGAAACGAATGTTGGCCAAACTGTCGTAACTTTGATCCGAGGACACGGTGAAACTTCCTCGGTGCTTCCAAGTTTCTTCCTTATGTACGAACTCGCCCGCCGGAGACTAATCACTTTCTGATTGATTCAATTTCTGAGAGGGTTTTATTTTTGTCGCGTTGGTCGAGCCTGTTTAAGGAGATTCGTGGTTTGGAAAAAGTTGGAGGACAGAGAGGTTATCATCCATATTTTCATCCGATAACTCATATTCGCTTCCTTATAGCATACGGGGTGATATCGAAGATGTGGCATATTTTTTTGACAGGACGTGGAAATCGTCGGAACAAATCATTATAGCAATTATTACTCACATGAAATTCATGTGACAGATATTTGTTCAACGTTCCTCAATGAGGACATATTTACCAAAGATCTGGCACACAGCATTGAAGGGGCCAAAACGAAGCCATGTCACTCGAATTGCGCGGAATGTGCGCGCGAACCCGCCATTACAGAAAGTGCGCGCAAAAACATCACTATAAATAACATGGCAACCTCGAAAGATTCAGTTTCAGTTGATACGTCTAGAAGAGTAATTCGACCACGCCACTGAAGATGACTGCCGCAGTTGCAGTTGAAACGTTTGGAGATTTAAACCAAAGAAGACCACGGCAAAACCCGGAAACCAACCAAAACATTATAATAATTAATAATAATTACTTCTGTTAGTTTAGAACGCCATTTTTCGGATAATGCTCATAAAAAATAATAAGTCAGGATACCATTCGAAGAAGAATTGAACACCAATCAAAATGATGTACCACCTGACCCCCCTTCCCATTTAAAATTCTAAGGGTATCATCTACCCCTCCTGGGGGGTTGAACCACGAGGGCTACAAATATTCCTTGAAAGTGTCCCCCTTGAAAATAAAATTGACCTGTTTTTTCGATTCCTCATCTTGTTATCTGGAAGAAAGATATTGAGGGTGGAAGTTTTCAAATTGACACCTTGTACAAATTAATTATACTGCGAACCTGTTTAGCTTTTCACGTTTGGATATCCAACTGGTTCGATGTTTACGTATAAAATCCAAATAAACACGTTTCGGTCGCGACACTCGGGTTCTAGATCACTATCCCCCAACTCGGTATCCCGGACACGTCCTCCCGCCAGGTTATTCAAAGATTTCTTTTTTACGCGTCCATAAAAACTGTCCAATTATCGCTCATAAGCCCGTTCCTTCGGGTGCACTAAACTCCATCGAATAGGTATATCCGCGCCAGATACGGTTAAATGCGAGTTATGGCACTTGAAACCTTTAAAAAAGTAGCCCACTACGGCACGGAAGATATGTTTCCCCGAAGACAGGGGGCCGTGAATTATCGGTGTCCACCTATTACCCGCCATTGCGTCGGCCGGCTCGTTCGCTCCGATTTTGGCGCGTAACTTATGTATTGTTCGTTTGCCGTGGAAGGCGAGATTGGAGTTGTGTGGGTGCCGTCAAAAACTCTGGTGAATGGGCTCATATGTGATAGGATAAGAGGTGATACTTGTTCTGAGAGAAGAATCGAGGATCGCTACTTGGGCTTTGAGATATGGCAACACTGTGCGAATATGTCAGATCTGACATTGTCATCGTGAAGTTTGACATCTTTAATGATGAACGTACTCAGAACGTGTTGTCATATGGGTGTTACTTGTGTTGTTTCCGATACTTAAGACATTCATCTTGGTGAACAAAATAAATTAAATCCTGAACATTTTCATGCGATGATTTTCGATGTGGATCAATTATTATTATGGGGCGGAGCTGGCCATCGGACGAATTTCGTGTCTTTTATCATCTGTGTTCGTTTGCCGTGGAAGGCGAGATTGGAGTTGTGTGGGTGCCGTCAAAAACTCTGGCGAATTGTCTTATATCTGATAGGATAAGAGGTGATACTTGTTCTGAGAGAAGAATCGAGGATCGCTACTTGGGTTTTGAGATATGGCAACACTGTGCGAATATGTCAGATCTGACATTGTCATCGTGAAGTTTGACATCTTTAATGATGAACGTACTCAGAACGTGTTGTCATATGGGTGTTACTTGTGTTGTTTCCGATACTTGAGACATTCATCTTGGTGAACAAAATAAATTAAATCCTGAACATTTTCATGCGATGATTTTCGATGTGGATCAATTATTATTATTGGGCGGAGCTGGCCATCGGACGAATTTCGTGTCTTTTATCATCTGTGTTCGTTTGCTGTGGAAGGCGAGATTGGAGTTGTGTGGGTGCCGTCAAAAACTCTGGCGAATGGGCTTATATGTGATAGAATAAGAGGTGATACTTGTTCTGAGAGAAGAATCGAGGATCGCTACTTGGGTTTTGAGATATGGCAACACTGTGCGATCTTAAGAATGCGAAAACTACTCAAATTCTTGAAACAGAACGCAATTTCACTTGGGAAATGTTGATTTTGTAGATAGGTACATTTTTTCGAAAACAAATCTTCTGAAATTTTGTCAATTTATCATTTGAATTCATTTTTGGGGTATAATATTGAATCATGTCGTAGAGATCCATTTGGAGGACGTTTGCGATTTTTTGAAAATGTAAACTAAAAACTTTCGAAAACTAGATAGCGTGAGGGAATTTTTGACGATTCATTCCATGTTTATGTTTACAAAAAATTATATATATTTGGAATGAGCATAAAATTTTGTGTAAAAATTTGCGAATTTCAAGTGGATCTCATATTTTGTATTTCTTAAGATTTTTGAGGGGCTACGACTTTTTTCGACTAAATTTTTTTATGAATGCATTGTCTGAGATTTCATATACTCATTGTGCAAATTTTAATTAAGATCTTTGTCAATGAGAAATATTTTCTTCGTACAATAAATTATTTTGATTCGATTTTTTAAATGTACACACCGAATTTGGAGTCAATTCCAAGTCAATTGAAGATTTCATAGTCTTTTTACGGAACCTCTTGTTGTTGATCGTGCGAGGGACTTTTTGTCCTTTTATCCTTTTTTTCTGCTAAACCTTACATGTGAGCATATACAAATCATATATTTCCGTAATCAGCATGAAATTTTGCGTATATAGTGCGGATTGCAAGTGAATATGTCGGTTCTCTATTTAACATGATTTTTAGGGGTCTACCCCTTTGGACTTTTTTCGAGTTTTCTTGTAATTTTATTTTACAGCGACTGACTCGAAATTCACAAATTATATGAATTTGATCATTCTGAATCGATTGCCATTCGCAGAATTGCTCTATCTTCAACCGTTGCCGAGTTTGAGTTCATCTGGAGTGGGAAGGAGTCGTTTCCCTCTATATTTTTTTCCAGTTCTATTCATGACATTTTTGACGTGAACCTTGAATCTGAGCATGAACAAATCATATATTTTTGGAAACTGCATGAAATTTCGAAGGGGCTAGGTGAATTTTTGAGAAAAGTAATTTAGAAATTTTCAAATATTCATTTCAGTTTTTTCAACTGAATTCAATTGTCTATAAATCTCTCAAATATGCAAAATCAGCTGGTATATTTAAATCAGAACGCAATTTTATTCCGAAAATGTTAATTTGGTGAAATATTTCTGAAATTATGTCAATTTGTCATCTAAAGATATTTTTGTGATATGACTCGTCGAGATACATATGAGGGACATTTGCGATATTTTAAAAAATCGAAAACGAAAACTTTCGAAAATTTTTACATTTTATTCCTGTTTTATGTTAAAATTTGTAATTTTTTTTGTCGATCGTCTTGAAATGCATAGAGTATACTAACTCCATTATTCTGAATCCATTGCGTTCGCAGATTTGATCTATCTTCATCAATTCGCGAGTTGAAAAGTTCATCTGGATTTAAGGGAGGTAATTTCCTGAAATTTTTTTTAGCTCGTCGATATAGAGGTAGTGGATTTTCTCAAGAGCCATGACTCATACCGTCGCAGGGGATAAATTTACGTTCCGGCAGTGAGTGTCAGTGAGAGATATATTCAAGGTAAGAAAATCCATTACTCTACCATTTAAGGCGAGTTTAAAAAAAAAAAAATAGAAATTTATCGAGAATTCAGGGTCTTTCAATATCGAATATTGCATTACTTAACTTCAATTGTCTTCAATTCTTTCAAATATGCGAAATTAACTCGTATATTTGAATAGGAACGTTGCTGAATCCGAAGTAAGTTAACTTTGAACATAGTATATCGTGATCCAGTGGATCGAATGCCATAGGTTAGATTAGGTTTGAATGTGAGTGGGCCCATATCAGGCCCTCCACTGCGGCCAATGGCCTATTGTAGCTCACCCTATGGTTATATTTCTCCCAGTATATTCAATCTCTTAAGGAAATTAAATACTCGAGTATTTTATTGTCTGCCCAGGATGTTATAAAATTCTTGGCAGAGCTATGTGCTATACCGATTACCGGTTCTGGCCCAGTGAACGTTATTTCACCCCCCCCTTTTGCTAGGGCGTCCGCTATTTCGTTCCCTTCTAGGCCCGTGTGACCTGGTATCCAGATTCGGTTGACATTGTTGCGTTGTGCCAGTCGGTTTAAGGATTCTCTGCAGTTCCATACTGTTATGGATTTGAAGCAGTTGGATTCAAGCGTTTTCAGTGCTACTTGACTAGCTGAAAATATTTTTATTTTTTTCGTGTGTGGTGTCGATTTTCCAGCTCCCTTGCACACATTTCAATGGCATATACGTCTGCCTGGAATACCGTAGCTGATTTACCCATACTGAATGAGCGTTTCACTACTGGGTTCATCCCGTAAGTATATTCCGGCTCCGAGTTTTGGAATCATCGGTAAGCCAACGTTCATTTGCCCTACATAGGTCAGTTTCATTCCGAACCCAGTGTTTTCTTTCAGGGAAGACCACAGTTTAGGGCGTGTGAAGGTTGATAGTTTTGGGCCAGATGTCAGAGTGCATTCCTAGAATGTTGTGAGCTGTTATGCCCTCCAGCATGCTGTTGCTTCTCATGACCACTGCCTGCGATAGACTAATGGCCGCTTGGTGGATTCTGTATGTGAAGAGGAAGTAATCCGAGAAGGACTTCCATTGCTGCCCTTGGCGTGGAGCGAATTGCCCCAGTAATCGTAGTCCGTTAAGTTTAGCCTGGGCCATTTTTTGTTGGCCCTTGCCCCACCAGACAGCCTTACTGTAGTTCAATAGTACCATGGATATTAGATCGTCATTATCATTGAAAATATCTTGGGTGATGTTGATAAGGGATGTACTTGTACTATGAGAAGCACGAAATCCAGATTGATTATTAGTTATTATTTTGTTCCCATATACAAAAGTGTCCATCTGATCTTTCAAGATCAGTTCGAATGCTTTAGATAAAACGGGTAATTTGCTCATGGGTCTCTAGTGGGATTTCATAATTTTTTAGTGAAAGTACAATTGCTTGTTTCCATGCAGAAGGAAAATCATTTGTTTCTAATATTGAATTGAGATAGTGTTAGGCATAATGTTAACTCGTCTAAGTATATCCTTGTATATGAAACTGAATTCCGATATATCAGCAAACTGATTTCGAACCGACAAACTGTAGGAAAACAGATGACACACGCAAGTTCGTACGACAGCCGACGGTGAATCTCCGCGCTCCGAAAAAATCTCAACGTTTTATTTCCCCGCTATCTTTCCGTTCCGCATAACCCGGATGGTAATGAGACAGAAAACATAAAATAATAATGTACTTCACTTACATCATGATACCAGGAGATCTTGTGCTGTTTGGGGTTAGCTTTGATGCTGCACTCGAAGTAGACGTCGTCTCCCTCCTTTATGTCTTCCGGATTTAACGTATTTCCCAGATGGAGGACCACTTGAGGAGGATCTGAAAATATAATAAAAATTTTTATTTATATGTGGCGCGCTTTTATTCTCACCGGAGAGATAGTCGGCAGGGATATTTTAGGGAATACTTTTTAAGGCAGGGTTTTTTTGAGAGCAACTGACGGAAATAATTCTCTATGCTTGAGGAGATGGAAGATTCTATAGGTGTACAGTTTTATCGTCAATATTTTCCAGTGGAAACCACTTTGTTATTTTCGAGAAGTAACATTTTTTGAATGCAATGAAAGAGTTGTATTTCGTGTAAGAATTTAATAAAATCGCAAAGCGCTTTCGGCTATTAGGCCATCATCGATGAGAATAAATTGAATTTTCTAGATTTAACCATCAATAAAACTGACAATTTGGAATTTAGCATTTATAGAAAACCAACTCAGACAGTTCACGTTATATCAGCTTTCTCCAATCACCCACATCAGCATAAAATGGCGGCTTTTCATTGCTACGTTCATAGACTTCTTAACATTCCAATCTCTTCCATAAACTATAATAAAGAGTTGAACATTATCAAAAAAATCGCATACAATAATGGCTATAACCTTAATATTATCCAAAATTTAATTCAAAAAGTCAAAAATAAAAGAGAACAAAATCTAAACTATCCAATAGAAGAAAATCCTTCTAGATTTGTATCTCTACCGTTTATAAATGAAAATATTTCTCAAAAAGTCTCTGGTTGCATCAAGAATAAAATTACATATTTAAAAATTTCTTTCAAAAGTAACAATAATTTAAGTAAAAATTTAGTAAATTCAAAAGACAAAATTAACAAATTATCAAAAAGTGGGATTTATAAACTTAATTGTAATGATTGTGAAGCTTCTTACATAGGACGAACCTGCAGACCTTTGAAAGTTCGTATAAACGAACATCTGAATAATTCTGGAAACTCGGCATTTGTCCACTATACCAAATTCAGTAAACATAACTTCAGTCCAAATCGCAATTCACAAATTTTTAAACACTTCAACTCAAAGAATTTCAATAGACTAGATTCTCTTGAAGATCTATAAATCGACGAAGAATTACAGTGCAACAACTGATATTTAAACACACAAGTTCAATTAAACAGATCATATATTCCTTTACATAGAAGACTAAAAGTGTACATCATTTCAACACAAATTTTCTAAATTTATTGTTCTTTGCTCACTAAGTAAACTTTCACATTCTGTAGTCACGAAACATTGTCATATCTCATTAGACATAGACCTTATGTCAATGTCACCACATTTCATCTGTCAGCTTTCAATTTCACATGTAGAATTTCAAACATTTTTATCCTTTCCGGTTTCTCGTGGTTGATGGTTCAACATGAGTAGGCTCTGCAAAAAACCGGAAATTTTAAATAAAATCCCTCAAATGGGTATATATATATTAAGTACTTAATTTTTACATGTATGTGCGTCCGATCAAAACCAATGTTAACCATGGTTTTGGTGACTTTTTAACTAAGTATTGCTCCTGTATAAATACCTGACGAGTGAGTACTTCAAAATTTCTTAACCCTATTTTTCCACGATTACTTACTTGCAGGTATAGCACCGATGATGGCCTAATAGCCGAAAGCGCTTTGCGATTTAATTCAATTCTTACACGAAATACAACTCTTTCATTGCATTGAATAGTTACGTGTACACAGCTTCAAGAACTTCACATTTTTTGAAGCCTAGAGACAGTTTTTGTTGAATGTGGATAATAAAAAAAAGAAAGACCTCCATAACAAGTTATTTTTATTGGAGCTTTTGGAAAACTCATGTCGTAATGATTCAATCAAAATTTCGTTATCAATATTCAATTAATCGATCAATTATTCGATTGAGGTATTTTTTACTTTACTAAACATGGATGAAAGTGTTTATATGTGAAAAAATGTTGGTCAGTTGAAATCAACAATAAAATATTCCTATTGTGGACATCGTTAAGTCACCTTTGAATCTTTCTGAGATAGCTCACTTCCAATTCCAAAAAGAATAGACCAACTTAGTCTTTTACAATGTTTGGATTATGGTCAAATTGTAAAGAAAGAAGAACACGCGCAAAGTCTTTGTTAATCCATAAATTCTCTAAAATATTGATACTTGATTAATTTGAAAAGATTATCGACGAAGAGGAAAGAAGAAAAAATAAACGTCGAATTGTTTTTCCTCTGGAAGGTTTTGATATGAGTGATTGTGCGGCAGATAACATAAATCCATGTCAGTACAATCTCTATGCTCTGTCTAACCAAGTGGAAAAACATTTCCCGAGCATTACACAGCCTAGTGTAAACATCCATATGCAGTCAAATGGCATGGGTATAATGATTTGAGAGTTTCGCCGATATCCTCCCAATTCATTGTTTGTTGAGAAACATGTTTTTCATTTCATCAGTAGTTTCCTATCGTGAGAAAAGATTTCTTTGGAAGTGAAATCCAATAATCTTATCAGGAAAGCCGGGACCAAACCTCAACGACAAATACAAAGAAGTATATAATAATGCTGTAAGGAAAATAATTGAGATATCTAGTTTGAAATAGCTCATGTGGATTAATTTGTTGTTATCTTCGTTATCGTCGTTATTAACGTTGTCATTGTTATTATCATTATCATCGTTGTTATCGTCGTCATCGTTATCATAGTCAGTGTCACAATACAGACTGAGATGCAAGAAAGAATACATAAAATTTAATCACATAAATTAATTTACAAATCAATAAATCACACATAAATTTATGGATTTATGCATACATCTCGTTGGGATAAAATGGGGTTGCCAATTGAAAAGGATGAGTTACACAATTTCCGAGACAGCCAGGCAAATTCTTGCAATTTTTGACATGACTGTTTGTTTCCAAAAATTTTTTTTTTGTGAGGGATTGCATCTCTAAACATTTTCAAAAAAAATTAAATAATCGCAAACTGGAGCCATTCACACATATGATGTTGCGGATACACTCATATTGAAAAATTCTGAAAATGCAATGAAATATGGGGTCTCCCATTCAAAATAAACAAAGTTATGGTTCATTTCCGGTATTACAGGAAGTCGTAGACAACTGAAAATATTTTAACTGAAACGAACCCATCGAAAAACTCCCGTATACAAATTTGAAGAAAATACGTGGTATATTCAGTACGATACTTGGTAAATCTATAATATTCATTCACATGTTTGGATGGTCTACAAAAAGTTGATATGGGAAAGTGCCAAACCTTTCGACGAGTATTCGCTAAATTGCTAGATATAGGCAAAATTTTCGATTTTTCTGTATATTTTTACCAAGTACTCCTATGATCAGAACCACCATTTTGACAGGATGGTTTGGATGAAGCTTGCGGAGTTCAAACAGTAGATCTCGATATTTAGTACGTTTTTCGTCTTCATTTCGGGCGATGTTCATTTCGCCAGGAGCCGAAAACTCCATGACGAAAATCGTCCTACTTTGATGGTCGAGGAGGACTGCATCAGGCTTATTGGCTTTTATTTGCTTGAGGCTGGGGAATCAGTAGTTCCAATAGATTCGGCACTTCTCATTCTCCACAACGGACTCAATATCCCCTAGAGCATAAGGCAACACCGATGTATCGTACATACCGTACGAGTGTCGTAGATGGTAGTACAACACTCATAGTGCCGCGTTATTCCTGTGGATATAGGCTGACACCACATAAGCTGGACAAGCTGACAGCAAATGCATTATGGTCTCAGCTGCCCCACGATACGCTCTGCATCTAATATGAGGGACCTCTTTACCCAACACGCGACTACAGTAGACGAGGGCGTTGAGGACACCATCCTCGACTTCAGCTCACTTGACCTGAGAAATGCCAAGGTCAGATCTTGAATGTTCTTGAAGAAGACCCTATGCATTGGCTTATCCTTATGTAGCTGTAGGAGCCTCTCACTCTCCGCAGCTTTGGCGTGGGCTTTTTGCTGAACGGGTTCCAACTCGGTGACAAGTTTGGGTTCGTCCGTTCAGTGTCGCATACGAGAGTGAGTTCATCGGCTGCATGGGTTGCTGCCTTGGAAAAGAAATGCTCCAATCCCTGCTTTTTCATGATCACATACTAAGCAGAAAAGGGAATCTGAACTCCTGATGACTGACTTTATAAGCTCTATCCAGTACCATTCTGTTGTATAGATACTCGAAACTCAAAAGTCCACGGCTTCCCCGTTGTCTGGAGAAGTATAACCGTGGAACGGATGATTTAGGATGCAAGCTCCTGTGGAGATGCATAATTTTGCAAGTTTTAACATAAAGTTGTCGCAGCTCTTCCTGAGTCCATTCCATTACTGCAAAGGAGTGGAGTAGAATCGGAACGGCAAGCATATCAGTTGCAGCAACTTTGTTTTTCCCCGACAGTTCTGATGACCAGATCTATCGAAGTTTGTGCTGATACTTGCCGCGGAAAGAGTTTTTAACAGTGGTTGCCTCTTGGGTGTGGCGTTGTTCCAACCTTAGATAGGTATACGTCTCTCCGGCATCCAGATGATGTAGGATGCTTCCGTCTATGAGCTGAACTTCCTCTCCGTATTTCTCGCGTCGTCCTCTTTTGAGATGAACCGAGGCACATTTGTCGATCCCAGTCTTTGTTTTCTGTTCGATAGATAACTAGTAAGAAGCTTCAATGTTCCACTTCTGACACCTATATTTTCCAATACTAGCAGTAATTCTTTATGAAACACTGTATTGGAAGATCTTGCCAAGACAACAAAGACACAAAGTGAAGTTTCTCCTTTGTCTCCATAATCATTTTTCCAGCATTTTTTGAGTATGCTCATTCTCTGGAGATTCACAATGAAACGCAATAGCAGTTCCTGGGGTCATTTTGCTAGAGATTTTTTTCATGGACAGTTTGTGACTCTAGAGGCATTACGGCCAATAAAAGGTTATGTAGTTTTGTATCGCGTACTCTTAGATACAGTTCAAGTGTAGGTCAATGTACCCTATAAGTTGAACTTTTCGTGATGAAACCTGCCGCCCCGCCCCGCCTCTGAATACGACCCCGTTCACATTTCCACCGAGCGCGTATCGCGGTTTTTTATTATTTCTTCAACACCAAACGCCACACCCGTTACAATGATTTTCATCTCATTAAGAATGCGCGGAATTGTATTCTACCTCGGTTATAACTTGCCGGCTGACAGATATTCGCCGGAATTGTACCACTAAATTTCGCGTAGCACCGAGGCAGGTTGCGCCGAACACGAAGAATTTCCGATATACAGGGTGTACGCTGTTCAGCTACGTGCCAACCTACTAAGGAACCGATCTTATTGAGTTAAACGATACAATATCAGTGATGAAATGGGTTTCTGACCACCAGTAACATACAACCGAGACATATGTTTGTGTTTTGAACAGAAAAAAGGAAAGACAACGGGGAGACCGTGGACTTTTGAGTTTGGAGTGTCTACACAACAGAATGGTGATGGATAGAGCCTGTGAAGTCAGGAGTTTAGATCTCCTTCTCTGGTATGCGATCATGAAATAGCAAGGATTGGAGCATGCCTTCCGGAGATAAGGCCTTACTAGGATATCTTCACAGACAAAAAAAAAGAAGAAGAAGTAGTTATGGTGAACATACTTAGAGGATGAGGCAAAATACGCGATCATGATAAACATTTTAGGTTAAGAATGAATGAAATGTCTACTTTCAGAAATAAATCGACCAAAGAAGAATACATTTCGGTTCCTATTAACATTGAAATATTCGGAAAACATGGATTTATCATCTGGTAGTCGTTGGGTAGAATATTCTATGCTAAAGAGTACAATATTACAATATTTCTCAAGAATGATATTTCAAAATTCTCCACCTGATTGCCCATCTAAAATAATATTTCACACAGGCCTGAAGAATCTGGTGTTTCCAGCAGAGATCACATTGAGGAGATTTCAAATGAAGCACCTAACAATGAATTTCTAATCCTCACTTTTTTATAGTGTTTAAAGTGTTCTTAGGAAAATACATCGCGCTGTGACGAATACAAGCAGAAAGCTACCATTCATTTTTAAATTATTGAAAGATTGGCCAGCAAAAATTATTTACATATATTTGGGATCAGTGGACCTTGCGGGTTATACTGGACATGCCTTCAGAAGAACATCAGTAATACTATTAGCAAATGGACTCAAGCGACACGGGAGATGAAAATCCTCCACAGTAGCTGAGAGCAAAGTGGAGGATTAGTAGATGTACTAGGAGAGTATCAGCACAGGAATAGGGAAAACAGTGTGTAAAAGAGAGAGAGCGTCCGAGCTTGAGAAAGAGAGAGAGAAAGCACCGTGTTGGGTGATCAACTACACGACGTAATCGAAGTAGATCCAATGCAAAGTTAATTACTTTCCAGTAGAGAGCGTTGAATGCATTTTTGATGAATTAAAATTGAAGAAAGAAGGAATGCCGCCAAGTGTGGATTGAAACCCGCCGCACACAGATAACGAAGCGCTCACTAACATACTAGGCTACGAACCTTGTTATTGACAAAGACTGGAGAATGACATTGGTTTGTTAACATTGCATACAGTAGAATATTAGACTTGCAGGAAATCTTCAGTGGTATAATCAATGGAGGCTTATACATGTCTGCTCAAAATGAGTTATTCAAGAAAAACAAGTACAAGGTTGTTGAAAATGTTTCGGAGAGAAACGAATCATTGGAGAATTATATGCAACCGTAGGCAGTCGCCCTACCATCCCCACCATCTAGGGGCTGCCCTATCTGTACTGATCAGTGAAAAACACATGAACTGGCGATGTACCTGTGAATACAGCTAATTGAACCCCGATAAGCCTTCTTGGAGTCATAATGATTGATGAACCCTGATAAAATGCTAGTGTAGAATACTTACAGACAACGTTCAATCTGAAGTAATCCTCCAAACCTACACCGATGAGTTTCGGATTCTCCCCTATGCACCTGAAGATGCTGCCGTCATCTTCGGGAACCGGAACGAATGTGATCGTTGTCATAACAGACGTGTCATTACCTTCTTCTATAACCTGTGAAGAAAAATGTGGATGTGATGATTGTAGAACAAATTGAAAGAACAATGTTATATAATTTTTCATGTGACATTCCGCTGGAGGCGTATTTCGCCTACAAAGTGAGCATCATTTGACTTTTAGTTGCTATAATAAAGAATAAACTCAACAGGGCTGTAAGCGATTTTGACTCTTATTCGCTGTGATGAAGAATATACTCAACTTCATGAAGGTATTATGTAAATAAATAATTTCATTAATCTGAATCGATTGGGATCTGCAGAATTGTTCATCGAGATAAATTCAAGAGGACATGGCGATTGTTTGGGAAAAAAAATTATTTTTTTTGATAATTCAGTATTCTCTAATATCCAGTATTATGACATTATTCGACTCAAATCGTCTGTGAATCTTTTGAGAATGCAAAATCGGCTAGTATTTTTGAATAATAATGCCATTTCATTTGAAATGAGTATGCTCATTCCATCATTCTAAATCGAATGGTGTTCGCAGAATTGATCTATCTTCAGTCGTTCTCAAGTTGAAAAGTTTATCTGGAGATGAGAAGGGCCATCCGCCGATAGCTATTTCGTAGTTTCCCACTGATCTGAACGGCTTTATGAGGTCTCCCGAAATCGTAACGAATTCACTTCGAATCAGTACCCTACGACAAAGACAGTACAGATAAAAAGTACCTTGTGACATCTACCATTGTGTAGTCACTTACTGATGACGATGAGGTGGTTGACGAAATGTGCATTAAGAACTGGAGTGAAAGTATGTTATAATATGATTTTTCTAAGACTGTTAAAAAAGGGAAACTTTTCATGTGACATTTTCGTAGAGCAACAGAAAGAAAAAACCATGCCTTGTGAGTAATAAATCATGATTCATGAGCTGTGGCCAATCAGCGAAAAGCAGATTCGTTACTTCACAATTTTACACAAGATAAAAGTAATTGAGAATGTTCGTAGGTCAGTATAACAGTGGTTTATAGCTCAACATGTGTTATGTGAATAAAACTTGCTTTTGAAACATTACCTATCTCTCAAGGTGGTGTGGGATCAACCCTCAGATGGATGGATGATTGGCATTTTTTTCCGAAATATATTTTTTTTTCGATAGCAACTATAGCACGAACAACTTCTCCAAGTACTACTAAGTACTGGAGGGAACACATCGTCTGAATGAATCACGGTCAACACTGGTTATAGTTACAGAAAAAGTACAGTATTCATCGACCCATACTTTACCTTTCCTCTCCTGAAAGGTCGATTATCTCTTGTCCAAGCAACCAGAGCCTTTGGTCTGGAACCTGTTACTTCACATTGCACAGATATTTCTTCATCTGCTACCAGCTGTTTTGGTTTGGTAGTCAGTACAACTGACAATGGCCGTACTGAAAAATAAGGGGTGTTAATATTATCATTTGTTCAGCAAGTCGATAAACTTCACAAAGCGTTGACAATGACTTTCAATCACAAAAAATTGTGAATTGGACTGAAGTGAATTTTATCTGACCCACCACCAATCGCGCCAACGCAAATCCTATTTTTGAAAACACTTTGAAAAAATAAAAAAATTAACCGAACCCATCTGACGACCCTACAATGCATTTCTATCATGAATAGTTGTGAATTGGACTGAAATAAATGTTTTCCGACCCACCACCAATCGCGCCAACGCGAATCGTATTTTAGACTTGAATGAATGTTTTTTGATCCACTACCAATCGCGCCAATGCGAATCCTATTTTTGAGACCACTTCAAAAAATAAAAAAATTAACCGAACCCATCTGACGACCCTACAATGCATTTCTCTCATGAATAGTTGTGAATTGGACTGAAATGAATATTTTCCGACCCACCACCAATCGCGCCAACGCAAATCCTATTTTTGAAACCACTTTGAAAAATCGGCCGAACCTCTTTGACGACCCTACAATGACTTTCAATAGTGAAAAGTTGTAAATTGGACTTGAATGAATGTTTTTTGACCCACCACCAATCGCGCCAATGCAAATCTTATTTTTGAGACCACTTGGAGAAATAAAAAAATCGACCGATACCCACTGACGACCGTACAATGACTTTCAATCGTAAAATGTTGTGAATTGAACTTGAATTAATGTTTCCTGACTAAGCACCAATCGCGCCAACGCAAATCCTATTTTTGAAACCACTTCAAAAATTCAAAAAATCACCTGAACCCCTCTGACGACCCTACAATGACTTTTAATCATGAAAAGTTCCAAATTGGACTGAAATGAATGTTTTCTGACCCACCACCAATCGCGCCAATGCGAATCCTATTTTTGAGACCACTTCGAAAAATTGAAAAATCGGCCGAACTCCTCTGACGACCCTACAATAGACTTTCAATCGTAAAAAGTTGTGAATTGGACTTGAATGAATGTTTTCTGACCCAGCACTAATCGCGCCAACGCAAATCCTATTTATAAAACAATTTCAAAAAATTAAAAATCGGCCGCACCCCTCCGACGACCCGACAATGACATTTAATAATGAAAAGTTGTAAATTGGTCTGAAATGAATGTTTTCTGACCCACCACCAATCGCGCCAACCCAAATCCTATTTTTAAAACCGACCACTTCGAAAAATTAAAAAAATCGGCCGAACCCCTCTGACGACCCTACAATGACTTTCAATCATGGAAAGTTGTGAATTGGACTGTAATAAATGTTTTCCGACCCACCACAAATCGCGCCAACGCCAATCCTAGTTTTGACGCCACTACAAAAAATAAAAAAATCGACCGATTCTCTCTGACGACCCTACAATGACTTTCAATCGTGGGAAGTTGTGAATTGGATTTGATTGAATGTTTTCTGATTGACCACCAATCGTGCCAACGCAAATCCTATTTTTGAGATCAATTCGAAAACTAAAAAAATCGGTGGATCTTAATACCGTCACATACGGTTTTGGATGATTCGTGTCATGCATGATACGAAAAGTAAAGTCGACTACCGTTTACAGAACATCGTCAGCTTCAAGAGAAACTACTTACGCAGCAGTTCCAGTCTAACAGTCTTCTCCACCGGCATCATCAGCTTGGTGTTGCTGGCTTGGCACTTGTACGTGGAGTTGAGGTGATCTCTGGTAACGCCGTTCACGTCCAGTCTGTTGACAATCACGTGATTTCCGATGGCTTCGACATGGCCTTCGATGATCCTATCGTTCATAAACCAGGAGACGGTGGGGGTGGGGCGACCTGGAAGATAGGACTCGTTAGGACAAAGTGGAAACATGCAAATTAGTAGCTCTTGTTCTTTGAAAATCCACTTCTTGTGAAACATTAATCAGGTTGGATTATTTTGGTGGAATAATTTAGGATTGAATATATTTTATATATTTTAATGGTGTGAAAACTCATGGGCGTCTGAACCCTTAGCATACTGAAACAGATTTGAAGGCATGCTGGAGTTATTTCCAGCATTGGATATTTGGCAAGGGCGGATCTGAGGAGAGGTAATTGGGGTAATTACCACCCCCGGACGTATTCGCTACATAACGAAGGAAATGCTATGATTATAGAAAAAATATCCTTGTTTCTACTTTGTACCCATATCGCCCAATAGATAAAAGAGAATAGATAAAAAATTATAATTCCCAAGTGGTTGGGAGATAGTAAAGGATATTGGATGTGTGGATAGAGACCACTAAAATGCTTGAAAAAATGGATTGAAGTACATAGCACTTCATTTGAAAAAAATGCAATTGATCCTGTAGATTTTCCTTGGTTCACCCTGTATATCCGAAAATAATTTCTAGATATAGACACAGTTCTTTAGTTATATTTGGTTTTTGAATTATCGTCCTAACCATCTTAGAACTCAAGCAATCGGACTCTGACGCACTATTGCCCAACCCTGTATATTCGGAATCAGCATGAAATTTTGTATATATAGTGCGGATTGTAAGTGAATCTGCCGATTTTGTATTTTTCATGATTTTTAGGGGTCTACCCCTTTGGACTTTCTCCGATTTTTCGAATAATTTCTCTTTATATTGATTGACTTGAAATTCCGAAATTATACTAATTTGATCATTCTGAATCGAATGGAGTTTGCAGAATTGCTCTATCTTCAACCGTTTCCGAGTTGAAGAGTTCATCTGGAGTGGAAAGGAGTAATTTCCCTCCATATTTGTTTAACAGTCATATCCATGACATTTTTGACGTAAAACTTGAATCTGAGCATGAACAAATCATATATTTTTGGAAACTGCATGAAATTTCGTGTATATAGTGCGGATTGCAAGTGAATCTGTCGATTTTGTATCTTTCATGATTTTTAGGGGTCTACCCCTTTGGACTTTCTCCGATTTTTCGAATAATTTCTCTTTATATTGATTGACTTGAAATTCTGAAATTATACTGATTTGATCATTCTGAATCGAATGGAGTTTGCAGAATTGCTCTATCTTCGACCGTTTCCGAGTTGAAGAGTTCATCTGGAGTGGAAAGGAGTAATTTCCCTCCATATT
This sequence comes from Chrysolina americana, assembly GCA_958502065.1. Classification (NCBI taxonomy): domain Eukaryota; kingdom Metazoa; phylum Arthropoda; class Insecta; order Coleoptera; family Chrysomelidae; genus Chrysolina; species Chrysolina americana. The sequence goes on along the minus strand of OY293421.1, from coordinate 49,577,028 downwards.
TGTTTTACAGTCATATCCATGACATTTTTGACGTAAACCTTGAATCTGAGCATGAACAAATCATATATTTTTGGAAACTGCATGAAATTTTGTGTATATAGTGCGAATTTCAAGTGAGTCTGTCGATTTTGTATTTTTCATGACTTCAAATTCCGAAATTATACTGATTTGATCATTCTGAATCGAATGGAGTTTGCAGAATTGCTCTATCTTCAACCGTTTCCGAGTTGAAGAGTTCATCTGGAGTGGAAAGGAGTAATTTCCCTCCAAATTTGTTTTACAGTCATATCCATGACATTTTTGATGTAAACCTTGAATCTGAGCATGAACAAATCATATATTTTTGGAAACTGCATGAAATTTTGTGTATATAGTGCCGATTGCAAAAGAATCTATCAATTTTGTATTTTTCATGATTTTTAGGGATTTTAGGGGATTTTTTGAACTTTCTTCAATTTTTCGGATAATTTTTTTTTATATCGGTTAACTTAAAATTCACAGAATTTGATCATTCTGAATCGATTGGCGTTCGCAGAATTGCTCTATCTTTAACCGTTCCCGAGTTGAAGTATTTTTTTGGGTAGGAAGAAGTCATTTTCTTCAAATTTTTTTTTCTACTTCTATTCGTGAAATTTTTGACATTCTATTCGTCTCATATGCCAAACCTTGAATCAAAGCATAAAAAATCATATATTTTCGAAAATTGCATGAAATTTTGCGTATGTAATGCAGATTGCACGTGAATCTGCCGATTTTGTATTTTTCATGATTTTTAGGGGTCTACCCCTTTGGACTTTCTCCGATTTTTCGAATAATTCCTCTTTATATCAATTGACTTGAAATTCCGAAATTATACTGATTTGATCATTCTGAATCGAATGGAGTTTGCAGAATTGCTCTATCTTCGACCGTTTCCGAGTTGAAGAGTTCATCTGGAGTGGAAAGGAGTAATTTCCCTCCATATTTGTTTTATAGTCATATCCATGACATTTTGACGTAAACCTTGAATCTGAGCATGAACAAATCATATATTTTTGGAAACTGCATGAAATTTTGTGTATATAGTGCGGATTGCAAGTGAATCTGTTGATTTTGTATTTTTCATGATTTTTAGGGGTCTACCCCTTTGGACTTTCTCCGATTTTTCGAATAACTTCTCTTTATATCGATTGACTTGAAATTCCGAAATTATAATAATTTGATCATTCTGAATCGATTGGCGTTCGCAGAATTGCTCTATCTTCAACCGTTTCCTAGTTGAAGAGTTCATCTGAAGTGGGAAGGAGTCATTTGCCTCCATATTTGATTAACAGTCATATCCATGACATTTTTGACGTAAACCTTGAATCTGAGCATGAACAAATCATATATTTTTGGAAACTGCATGAAATTTTGTGTATATAGTGCGGATTTCAAGTGAATCTGTCGATTTTGTATTTTTCATGACTTGAAATTCCGAAATTATACTGATTTGATCATTCTGAATCGAATGGAGTTTGCAGAATTGCTCTATCTTCAACCGTTTCCGAGTTGAAGAGTTCATCTGGAGTGGAAAGGAGTAATTTCCCTCCAAATTTGTTTTACAGTCATATCCATGACATTTTTGATGTAAACCTTGAATCTGAGCATGAACAAATCATATATTTTTGGAAACTGCATGAAATTTTGTGTATATAGTGCCGATTGCAAAAGAATCTATCAATTTTGTATTTTTCATGATTTTTAGGGATTTTAGGGGATTTTTTGAACTTTCTTCAATTTTTCGGATAATTTTTTTTTATATCGGTTAACTTAAAATTCACAGAATTTGATCATTCTGAATCGATTGGCGTTCGCAGAATTGCTCTATCTTTAACCGTTCCCGAGTTGAAGTATTTTTTTGGGTAGGAAGAAGTCATTTTCTTCAAATTTTTTTTTCTACTTCTATTCGTGAAATTTTTGACATTCTATTCGTCTCATATGCCAAACCTTGAATCAAAGCATAAAAAATCATATATTTTCGAAAATTGCATGAAATTTTGCGTATGTAATGCAGATTGCACGTGAATCTGCCGATTTTGTATTTTTCATGATTTTTAGGGGTCTACCCCTTTGGACTTTCTCCGATTTTTCGAATAATTCCTCTTTATATCAATTGACTTGAAATTCCGAAATTATACTGATTTGATCATTCTGAATCGAATGGAGTTTGCAGAATTGCTCTATCTTCGACCGTTTCCGAGTTGAAGAGTTCATCTGGAGTGGAAAGGAGTAATTTCCCTCCATATTTGTTTTATAGTCATATCCATGACATTTTGACGTAAACCTTGAATCTGAGCATGAACAAATCATATATTTTTGGAAACTGCATGAAATTTTGTGTATATAGTGCGGATTGCAAGTGAATCTGTCGATTTTGTATTTTTCATGATTTGTAGGGGTCTACCCCTTTGGACTTTCTCCGATTTTTCGAATAATTTCTCCTTATATCGATTGACTTGAAATTCCGAAATTATACTGATTTGATCATTCTGAATCGAATGGAGTTTGCAGAATTGCTCTATCTTCGACCGTTTCCGAGTTGAAGAGTTCATCTGGAGTGGAAAGGAGTAATTTTCCTCCATATTTGTTTTATAGTCATATCCATGACATTTTGACGTAAACCTTGAATCTGAGCATGAACAAATCATATATTTTTGGAAACTGCATGAAATTTTGTGTATATAGTGCGGATTGCAAGTGAATCTGTCGATTTTGTATTTTTCATGATTTTTAGGGGTCTACCCCTTTGGACTTTCTCCGATTTTTCGAATAATTTCTCTTTATATTGATTGACTTGAAATTCCGAAATTATACTGATTTGATCATTCTGAATCGAATGGAGTTTGCAGAATTGCTCTATCTTCGACCGTTTCCGAGTTGAAGAGTTCATCTGGAGTGGAAAGGAGTAATTTCCCTCCATATTTGTTTTATAGTCATATCCATGACATTTTGACGTAAACCTTGAATCTGAGCATGAACAAATCATATATTTTTGGAAACTGCATGAAATTTTGTGTATATAGTGCGGATTGCAAGTGAATCTGTCGATTTTGTATTTTTTATGATTTTTAGGGGTCTACCCCTTTGGACTTTCTCCGATTTTTCGAATAATTTCTCTTTATATTGATTGACTTGAAATTCCGAAATTATACTAATTTGATCATTCTGAATCGAATGGAGTTTGCAGAATTGCTCTATCTTCAACCGTTTCCGAGTTGAAGAGTTCATCTGGAGTGGAAAGGATTAATTTCCCTCCATATTTGTTTTACAGTCATATCCATGACATTTTTGACGTAAACCTTGAATCTGAGCATGAACAAATCATATATTTTTGGAAACTGCATGAAATTTTGTGTGTATAGTGCGAATTTCAAGTGAATCTGTCGATTTTGTATTTTTCATGACTTGAAATTCCGAAATTATACTGATTTGATCATTCTGAATCGAATGGAGTTTGCAGAATTGCTCTATCTTCGACCGTTTCCGAGTTGAAGAGTTCATCTGGAGTGGAAAGGAGTAATTTCCCTCCATATTTGTTTTACAGTCATATCCATGACATTTTTGACGTAAACCTTGAATCTGAGCATAAACAAATCATATATTTTTGGAAACTGCATGAAATTTTGTGTATATAGTGCGGATTGCAAGTGAATCTGTCGATTTTGTATTTTTCATGATTTTTAGGGGTCTACCCCTTTGGACTCTCTCCGATTTTTCGAATAATTTCTCCTTATATCGATTGACTTGAAATTCCGAAATTATACTGCTTTGATCATTCTGAATCGAATGGAGTTTGCAGAATTGCTCTATCTTCAAACGTTTTCGAGTTGAAGAGTTCATCTGGAGTGGAAAGGAGTCATTTCCCTCCATTTGTTTCACAGTCATATCCATGACATTTTTGACGTAAACCTTGAATCTGAGCATGAACAAATCATATATTTTTGGAAACTGCATGAAATTTTGTGTATATAGTGCGGATTGCAAGTGAATCTGTCGATTTTGTATTTTTCATGATTTTTAGGGGTCTACCCCTTTGGACTTTCTCCGATTTTTCGAATAATTTCTCCTTATATCGATTGACTTGAAATTCCGAAATTATACTGATTTGATCATTCTGAATCGAATGGAGTTTGCAGAATTGCTCTATCTTCAAACGTTTCCGAGTTGAAGAGTTCATCTGGAGTGGAAAGGAGTCATTTCCCTCCATATTTGTTTTACAGTCATATCCATGACAGTTTTGACGTAAACCTTGAATCTGAGCATGAACAAATCATATATTTTTGGAAACTGCATGAAATTTTGTGTATATAGTGCGGAGTGCAAGTGAATCTGTCGATTTTGTATTTTTCATGATTTTTAGGGGTCTACCCCTTTGGACTTTCTCCGATTTTTCGAATAATTTCTTTTTATATCGATTGACTTGAAATTTCGAAATTATACTGATTTGATCATTCTGAATCGAATGGAGTTTGCAGAATTGCTGTATCTTCAAACGTTTCCGAGTTGAAGAGTTCATCTGGAGTGGAAAGGAGTAATTTCCCTCCATATTTGTTTTACAGTCATATCCATGACATTTTTGACGTAAACCTTGAATCTGAGCATGAACAAATCATATATTTTTGGAAACTGCATGAAATTTTGTGTATATAGTGCGGAGTGCAAGTGAATCTGTCGATTTTGTATTTTTCATGATTTTTAGGGGTCTACCCCTTTGGACTTTCTCCGATTTTTCGAATGATTTCTTTTTATATCGATTGACATGAAATTCCGAAATTATACTGATTTGATCATTCTGAATCGAATGGAGTTTGCAGAATTGCTCTATCTTCAAACGTTTTCGAGTTGAAGAGTTCATCTGGAGTGGAAAGGAGTAATTTCCCTCCATATTTGTTTTACAGTCATATCCATGACATTTTTGACGTAAACCTTGAATCTGAGCATGAACAAATCATATATTTTTGGAAACTGCATGAAATTTTGTGTATATAGTGCGGATTGCAAGTGAATCTGTCGATTTTGTATTTTTCATGATTTTTTGGACTTTCTCCGATTTTTCGAATAATTTCTCTTTATATCGATTGACTTGAAATTCCGAAATTATACTGATTTGATCATTCTGAATCGAATGGAGTTTGCAGAATTGCTCTATCTTCGACCGTTTCCGAGTTGAAGAGTTCATCTGGAGTGGAAAGGAGTCATTTCCCTCCATATTTGTTTTACAGTCATATCCATGACATTTTTGACGTGAACCTTGAATCTGAGCATGAACAAATCATATATTTTTGGAAACTGCATGAAATTTTGTGTATATAGTGCGGATTGCAAGTGAATCTGTCGATTTTGTATTTTTCATGATTTTTAGGGGTCTACCCCTTTGAACTTTCTCCGATTTTTCGAATAATTTCTCTTTATATCGATTGACTTGAAATTCCGAAATTATAATAATTTGATCATTCTGAATCGATTGGCGTTCGCAGAATTGCTCTATCTTCAATCGTTTCCAAGTTGCGGAGTTCATCTGGAGTGGAAAGGAGTCATTTCCCTCCATATTTGTTTTACAGTCATATCCATGACATTTTTGACGTGAACCTTGAATCTGAGCATGAACAAATCATATATTTTTGGAAACTGCATGAAATTTTGTGTATATAGTGCGGATTGCAAGTGAATCTGTCGATTTTGTATTTTTCATGATTTTTAGGGGTCTACCCCTTTGGACTTTCTCCGATTTTTCGAATAATTTCTCTTTATATTGATTGACTTGAAATTCCGAAATTATACTAATTTGATCATTCTGAATCGAATGGAGTTTGCAGAATTGCTCTATCTTCAACCGTTTCCGAGTTGAAGAGTTCATCTGGAGTGGAAAGGATTAATTTCCCTCCATATTTGTTTTACAGTCATATCCATGACATTTTTGACGTAAACCTTGAATCTGAGCATGAACAAATCATATATTTTTGGAAACTGCATGAAATTTTGTGTGTATAGTGCGAATTTCAAGTGAATCTGTCGATTTTGTATTTTTCATGACTTGAAATTCCGAAATTATACTGATTTGTTCATTCTGAATCGAATGGAGTTTGCAGAATTGCTCTATCTTCAACCGTTTCCGAGTTGAAGAGTTCATCTGGAGTGGAAAGGATTAATTTCCCTCCATATTTGTTTTACAGTCATATCCATGACATTTTTGACGTAAACCTTGAATCTGAGCATAAACAAATCATATATTTTTGGAAACTGCATGAAATTTTGCGTATATAGTGCGGATTGCAAGTGAATCTGTCGATTTTGTATTTTTCATGATTTTTAGGGGTCTACCCCTTAGGACTTTCTCCGATTTTTCGAATAATTTCTCCTTATATCGATTGACTTGAAATTCCGAAATTATACTGATTTGATCATTCTGAATCGAATGGAGTTTGCAGATTTGCTCTATCTTCAACCGTTTCCGAGTTGAAGAGTTCATCTGGAGTGGAAAGGAGTAATTTCCCTCCATATTTGTTTAACAGTCATAGCCATGACATTTTTGACGTAAAACTTGAATCTGAGCATGAACAAATCATATATTTTTGAGAACTGCATGAAATTTTGTGTATATAGTGCGGATTGCAAGTGAATCTGTCGATTTTGTATTTTTCATGACTTTCTCCGATTTTTCGAATAATTTCTCTTCATATCGATTGACTTGAAATTCCGAAATTATGATAATTTGATCATTCTGAATCGATTGGCGTTCGCAGAATTGCTCTATCTTTAACCGTTCCCGAGTTGAAGAATTTTTCTTGGGTAGGAAGTAGTCATTTTCTTCAAATTTTTTTCTCTACTTCTATTCGTGAAATTTTTGGCATTCTATTCCTTTTATATGCCAAACCTTGAATCTGAGCATAAAAAATCATATATATTCGATAATTGCATGAAATTTTGCGTATGTAATGGGAATTGCACATGAATTTACCGATTTTGTATTTTTCATGATTTTTAGGTTTGTTTTCGATTTTTTGAATTATTTTGTTTCATATTGATTGACTGGGTATACACAGATTTTACTTATTTGAGCATTCTGAATCGATTGGCGTTCTCTAACCGTTTCCTGAAGGGTTCATCTGGAGAAGGAAGGAGTAATTTTTGAAGTTGTATTTCTTTTGTATGCCAAACTTTGAATCAATTTTATATTTCCGGAATCCGCATGAAATTTTGCGTACATTATATTATATATTTGCAATTAAATCGAAAAAATTGATTATTGTGGAATATCATGAAAAAAATCGAAATTTTCTCACCCCTACATTGTTCTCCTAGACAAATTTCATCCAAATGTTACCTATTTTCCAAAAGATATAACTTTTGAGAATTTGCAAATTTTGAAAAATGCATTTTTTCAAGAAACTGAAAATCACGCAATATATTTGATTGGGGCTGAGTAGGTTTCAAGACGATGACAAATATATTTCTTTTTGAAAAATCACTAATAATGATTTTTTTCATTTGTTGCCTACTCTTTTAATGTCACTGAAGTATACAGTGACATTAAAAGAGTAGGCAACAAATGAAAAAAATCATTATTTGTGATTTTTGAACGACAACTCTCGTCAGTGCTGATTTCTCTCCCCTTTCACTTGTCCTCCAGCGTGTCAGGACACCCAGCCAACTCCCCCTGCAATCGTAACTACCCAATAAAACACAATTTGTGCGAAAGGTCCATCGCCGTCCACGAGATAAACAATTCCGAGGAACCGGAAAAGGTTTTATGTACTGCTGTCAGTTCGTAGAGCATCGAGAGAGGAAAAGACAATTCAAGAAAATTCGAGCGAATTTGTTGATGATGGCACGGAGTCCCCTGCCTGCCATTCCGGAATCCTATCGCGAGACTGAGAAGGCGCTAGGTTGCAATTTCACTGACAGCCTTTCAAATACGCTTCTAATACGCGATTCTCGGGTTGGAGAGCCATCAGCGTTGCCGAGGAACTGAACGAGAAAATACTAGAGTTGCTGGATTAAATCTGCGTCGGGATTAGGAGGAGTTTTGTTTTTTACTAGGAGAAATTTGGCTTCGCTAGGATAACGATCGATATCCGGCTCGAAGGACCAAATATTTCAGTTTCTGTGTAATCGATATTTGGCTCGATGACCGATTTATTTGAAGCCACAGAAACTTATTTCATTATGAATAGTAGTTTACCTAACAAGTGCGGAAAGTGATACTTTTCTGGCAAGTGGTAGGGCCAGCGACAGCGTCACTGAAGTTTAATATTGTATTGGATAGGCCCCTTTGGAAACTTGGTGAGCTCTCTACATAACCTGCGACGCTGGAAGATTTCCAACCTCCGAGGCGTTTAATATTTGTTATTCCATCTCCGGAAACTGTGGCCCCTATACAGGGTGTTTCAAATTAAGTCGGCACCATTGCCAACTCCGTTATTATTGATGCTACGAATTCGGTTAAAGGGTAAACTAGTAGCATTTTCAATGGTCTTCTCGAGGACGAAAACGAAAAAAAATTACAGTCGCGTTATCAGAATATTTCATAAAATTATATTTCATTCGATAGAACACCCTATATTTTTTCATGCATTTCGATTCGTAATAACATTCTCAACAACAAAGCTCATATCACCTTTCTTCCTAAAGAGGAAAATGAGCGACTTATGTGGAAATATTTATTTCGTTCACTAGTAAAAAAAATTCTTTGTTTTGGCGATTAGAACCTCATGATTGTCCAAACACCCAATTTTGGTACTTATACGAATGACAATATTTTGTAACTCATAGCAAAATGAGACAGTAAAAAAAAAATTGCGCTGGGATGTGAACTCGTGAAATCCGTGTTCATCATGTCGCACCACTCAATTGACACCACTGAGCTATTTGGTATTAATGTACAAAACTATAATTTCCATCTTAAAGCCATTCCGCTAGTCGCATTTATTTTATTAATCAAAATATTTCTGCTGTAATGATAACTTTGAAGCCGTTTTTGTACAAAACAGAAATTACTGGAGGGTCATATGAATGTGGTTGGAAAAAATGTGTTTGATTCGATAAAACATAATTATTATGATCAATCAAGTTGCCTTGGAACTTTTTTGAAATACTATTTGTCAAATATTCTCAAGTATTTCATGAAAATGTCATAAATTATTGTAACTGTCAACTACTGTTCGAATATTTTTCGAAATGCCGTTTTCCCATCAAGAAAAATGTGATATGTTAGAATACTACTTGGTTTGCCAGAAAAATAGCGTAAGAGCACTCCAACACAACAGCAATTCGTTCCCCGATCGTGAATTACCTATAATCGGCGTTTTTTTGCTGTGCTTCATCGTCGATTCAGGAACAATGAAAAAGTTTTTGAGAAGAGGAGAACTGAAAAACGAAATAGAAATTGACGTTTCACTGCCTGGTATCAACGAATTCTGAAGGAACATAAGGTTTCCCCTCATAAGTTAAGACCAGTGCAAACACAAAAACCTGGTGATCCTGAGAGACGATTGGGGTTTTGTCGGTGGTTTATGAATGAATGCAGACAAGATCCAAACTTCTATAGAAATATTATATGGAGCGATTAGGCTAATTTTTCAAATCGTGGGATGTATAATAGGAGGAATTTTCATTATTGGAGTAGACATAATCCATTTCTAGTCCATCCCCACAATCCGCAAAGACGATTTAGTATTAATGTTCGGTGTGGTCTATTCAGAGGCAGACTTATCGATCCATTTTTCTACCATGGTTCTTCAAACCGACCCCGTTACATTAATTTATTAACAAGAGTGTTGGAAGAGTTTTTCGATGATCTTGATCTGGAGGCTCGTCAGATGATCTGTTTTCAGCAGGATGAAGCACCAGCACATAATGTCAGTGGCGTTAAAAGAATGCTGTTAGAACAGATGGATTGCTACAAACGGTCCTGTTATGTGACCCCCTCGTTCACCAGACATGGCACATCTAGATTTTTATTTTTGGGGATTTCTGAAAAATGAGGTGTACAAAATGAAACATAATAATGTAGATGAACTGAAAAATTATATTGAAACTATAATTAATAAAATTGATGGCCGAACTGTGTTGAACGCCACACGTAGTGTCAATAGAATACGAAAAAAAGTCAAATGAGATTTTTTGATGAGAATGTTATTACGAATCGTAATGCATGAAAAAATATAGTATGTTCCGTTGAAAGAAATATAATTTTATGAAATATTCTGAAAACGCGACTGTCAATGTTTTTTTTGTTTTCGGCTTCGAGGAGGCCATTAAAAATGCTACTAGTTTGCCTATTTAACCGAATTCGTAGCATGAATAATAACGGAGTTGGCAATGGTGCAGACTTAATTTTGAACACCATGTTTAAGTCAGGATTTGAAAGCTTCAGATATAACTTGCAATCTCTGATGGCATTTTTCCGAAGGTGTTTATTCCGATACATTGTACAGTGCAAGTTCCTTCCTTATATTTCACGAAAAATCGCTTATGTGGGGTTTCAGGCTTTCTTAAACTTACATACTTTCTGACCAAATTGAGCAATTTTCCATTTTTAGCTTCCTTAGAAATCGCAAAGCTTCTGAAAGAGTGGTTTTTTGTGTGTGGGATATTTATTTTGTCATCAATATGATATAAATACATCTTTGTTAATAATTCTTCTCGCCTACATGCTCCCTCCAAACCAAAAATCGTAGCGACTTTTATATGAAGACAAATTTCGTCAGGTGCTCTATTTATAAACATAAAAATTTTGATCTGAATCCAATGTTTTGGTTTTTATTTATGCCGTGACCTTGAAAAACTTGCCTAAATCGACGTATTTTTCAAGTTTAATTACATTTTTCAACATTGAGTACCTGGATCAAGGAGCGTTTGGCTTGCATGTTTTGGAATCTTCAGCGAAATAAACCAAAAAACGTTTTCTTTAAAAGTTTTAATTCCCTTATTCAGGCACCAGTTTTCAACCAATTTTTGATGGTAGTAGATCCAAGTTTGCAGTTCTAGCCGCTTCCAAAACTGACTCTGGCAAATCTTCGTCTGAAGAATCCATGAAAAATTATCATACTGGAAAAAGCTGCGACGGTATAATTGGTTTTGACAAGGTAGTGTTTTGACTGACTATTGAAACATAGTTTTTTTTATTAAAATTTTTATCAGAATTCTAATATACTTCATTTTTCAGTCATTTTGTAAACTACAATCATACAAATATATATATTTTAAAGATTCAAATGTCAGTATACTCTCCAAAAACTTAACAAATTCACTTCTCCGTACCAGTGTCTATGAGTGTTTATGAGGGAGTATTATTATTATTATTATTAGTATTATTATCATTAACGTGCGATCCTAGCACTTTCTCAAGCCATCAGAATAATAAACTGAAATCACTGAGCTTTGAACCCACGACCGGCTGACAGAATGAATGAAAGGCATTGATTAACTTATGTGTAATGATTCAATAATCAAACTGTATACATGTATATTATCGTTTCAGAGTTGCAGTGCGTTTTTCGGAAATCTGTATTTTTGGAAAGCTTTCTAATTCATTTTTTCAAAGGCCCCGAGATTATTTGGGCCTATCTACCAAAGCCATACCTCATAAAGAAATAAAAAATAACCCCTTGAGATCTACTTTTTCAATTCAAATCATTACCACGGAAGGTAGAGACAGAAACTTCAACTAGAGCAACCTCAACCTGACAACCCTTTTAATTATATAGCAGTATAGGTACAGCACCCCTGAATTTAATTTCTAATTATACACACTTCTAAAGAACCAGGCCTTCTCTAATTCCTTCAGACGATTTCAATAAATTTTCTGCGAGGACTTAATTTCCATTTTCTTCATTGCGGATTCCAGAAAAAGTTGACCTACAAAATAATTAACGTGAAAGATCTCAAGTTAGATATCTTTCAGTATATAGTGATAGAGTGTATAGAGTGATCCGAGAAAGGAAATGATTTTAATGAAAGTAATCATGTTATAATTCAAATTCGATAACATTGATTGAGAACAGGGGTTTGGGAACAAATAAATGCCATGGAACATACTCTACGAACACAACAACATTCATTGAGTTGTTATTATATTTTTCAGAGAGTGATACGTCTAAAAATTTAATGATTCTATAGACTGTAATAACACTTTTGGTTTGAAAAGAATTATTTTCCTGAAATACGATGAAAGTTTTGTCATTATTTGACATGACCGTATGTTTTATTTATTCTTCACTTACCCCCTCTCACTTCGCAAGTGAGAATTAGATCTGATTTTTCCTCGAGAGGCCCCACAATTCCTGATACATCCCTTCCGGAGTTGTCGTATATCAGTAGTTGATGGGGAGGAACTGAAACAGAGATGAATCATGTCAAGAACAGAGATAAAAAAATTACAGTGACAATAACATTTTAGACGGTATAACACTATTTCAGAGGAAGACCAAAACGAACATGGGATGGCGAAAGAAAAAAAATGGGCATAGGCAAAAACAATGACAAGAAATAAAAAACAATAGGCGAAGTTTGTACATGAAATTTTTTTTTATTTTGTTATCATAGTAAATAAATTGAGTTTTGAATTTTTAATATGAACCGATTATGTATTTTTAGAATAGAAAATGTAATTATGGAACTACCCATTTTTCCGGAAAGTTAAATTAGGAGGCAAAATTGGCCAGAAATTCCCCCGGATTCGTGTTCAGGATCCTCAAATTACTACTAATACACCTGTCTCCAAAAAAAATTAAATTCTGAATTTGTTCCACTTCCTATGGAAACCTTTTGTGCAGTTAGTTCATTTTTAGTCTATCTATCCTGAAGATTTCATGGTTCTACGTCAAAAATTACAGAAGATACGAGGGTGTTTCCATGAGAAGTGAAACACACTGTATATACGTGATAGAGCGAATTACCTTAAACTTTGACAAATTCGAAATTTATAAGGCTTGCGTTTATATTTTTTTAAGATAAGTAATTTGAGAAGTTAATTTAGCCTTTTCTTCAATTTATCTAGTTGAATTTTATAGGTTTTCAATGACAGATAGTAGAACAAAGATATTTTTTTTAGTAGATGGTTTATGACGGGATAATACAGGTTTTTTAAATGATAGATACATAACTTTTTAAATAATGTGCAGTCTAAAAACGGACTTTCTAGTTTTTTCCGCTTCTACATAACTTCTGTGACATAGAATGTAATAGGACAGTTTATCAAACTTTTTTTCGTTTGTAAAATGATCTCTCTTCATTTCAATTTAAAAAATCGAACAACAACAATGAAATACTCATTCAAGAAGAAAATTTCTCACGAAATATGAAAGCTATTTATGTTGCCATGGATATTTTCCAAGCCGCCGATGTTAAAAAATTGTAATGAGCATTTTCACTAAGAAAAACGTACATACGGGGCGTACTTTTTTTCGTTCTATATAAAAAAAACAAAGTCAATGATGGTTTCCTGAAAACTAAATAATGTACTAATATTGTGTGATAACCATTCAAAAACCAACGAAAAAAGTGACAACGAGAAAGTGCCTTTAGTTTTTTCGAAACGCCTCAAATAACTACAGGAAAAAATAATAACCAAATCGTTAAATTTCGTTTTTTTTTCTAACATCTCTAGATTCACTTTGGATAGGTCATCTATACATGATGAAAGTATCGGGCCCAAACTGGATCCTTGTGGGACTTTGTATTTAATAATCTCATCTGACTGAGATGAAGGATTGTTTCAGTTGAAAAACTAGCTGGTGATGGGTTTTTCTGGAATCGTTCAACTCGTTTTCTATAATTAGCTGCTTAAGTTTTCTTTATATTTCCTTAGGAAGAATTGTCCGACCCGTCTATCATGACTATATTTTTATGTGTTGGATACACGCCAAAGATGTACACAAAAAGAAATCCAAAACGCAGCAAAACAAAATTCAAATGAGCCACAATAAAAAGTATAAATTACGAAAGTACAACGAGAAGTTTGAATTGTGTTTTTGAGCAGAAAGCTGCGAATGTATTATGTAAGAAAGTGAACTGCCTAGCCATCTGTTCAAAATGTATAAAATGATTAAATTATAATTAAAGTTGAGGCGTTCGTAATGAAATTCCACTTCAGGTTGCTAAATTCATTTCCCAGCAACTGTGTTAGTCCCAGTCGAGCTAAAATGCCGAATGACATAATCAGAGTCGAAATTATTATGGCAAAATGGATGAGACACCTAGCTCGGAGTCTGGAAATATGGCCCAATATTTACTTTTAATCAGTTTCTATTATGTGATTTATGTAATTCACTTCTGAATAATGTCGAGTGGCAGGGCAGGGCGTGTGGAACGAAGTTACAATTGAATTAATCATTGTACACAATTTTGCCAGTTCCCATTAGAATTTTCGACAATAATATTAAATACGACAGTTTTGTTATGTCTTTGCAAAGTATAGATCGCAGTTTTTTTGCCACTGTGGTACAACAATAGATATTTATGAATGGTTTTTATGATTCGTTTTTATCAAAAATTTAATCAACCGTAAAAAATCAACATGGAAAATGATTAATCTGCGCTCCGGGGCGACTTGAATGAATACGGTGGCGCATTCGCTTTTGCAGCGACAGGAAAACTCGAAAAAACCTGGAACACCACATCTGAAGAGTTGGAAACAATCGGAGAAAAACGAACATGATTCAGGATTATCTGCTTTTCTGTAAAATAGAATGTATGGTTTGTTTGAAGGTGGTTGACAAATTTTTGTTGTTGTGAACAATTCTACACAAAGTAACTCATTGTCAACCACCTTCATACAAATGTTGAATACCCGGTACGGGCCCTGTTTCAGCGACAAAATCCAAGGATATGGGAACATCATGATCAAAATTACGAAGGAGGAAACTCATTTACAGTTCCAACGCAAAGCAAAGGGACAATAATATCATTCCAGAAAGTTTGCAATTAAGATCACCAGTGCCTGGAGAGAGGGCGTATTCTACAAAATGCTAGTCGAGCCCACTGGCGTCTAGAGACAGCCCGGAAATTTTGGCTGGCGAGCATCTTGATAGCTGACAGTTTTGGTTCTTAACTAATTTTGAGGAAACAACAAACGTTGGGTAGGTGTGAAAACATTTCACCGAGGTAATTATTAATTTTGGGTACCTACCAAACGTTTGTTCCTTCCTCAAAATTATTTCAATTTAAAGGTTTTTATATTGGTTTTGCTAATATTGTTGTAAGTTGCGCGCCAAAATACAAGAACTAAAACTGTCAGCTGTCAAGATGCTCGCGTCAGCCAAAATATCCAGGCTGTCGCTAGACGCTAGTGTCGAGCCCTAGTAAGATCGCAGATTAACTATCACCGCTGGAAGCATTCATAGACCCCGACCCCGCAAGTTGATGGGGAAACAGCCGTGTCAATATGAGCTCCCGTCCACTCTCACCCACTTAAGAGTCCTTATTGGGAAAGGGGTTGAATTTTGCCGTTGCACCCAAGACATTACCCACTTTAGAGATCATTACAGCTGTAGAATCAGCAAGTTGGCGCATGGATCGAGTCCAGGCCGAAGAATTCAGATGGAAGGTTAGGGAACAGCTAGAAAGAGAACCATATCCGAAGAACAACATCAGCAGAGATGAGCAGGAGGCATTAAATGTACTAAGAAAAGAAAGTAGAATCAAAATACTTCCGGCTGATGAAAGCAAGGCAACGGTGATCATGGACATAAACTTTTATGAGGAAGTACTCAACAAATGCAATTACACACTATTAGCCAAAGAGAGGAAGGTATACCAAACACTGAGGAAATATCAGAATTTCTCTCAGACAAAGAAAGGTCCTCACTTACACCGCACTATAGCAAGCCACCGCACCTGTATGGTCTACCAAAAATCCATACGGCGAAAGTTCCTCTGCGGCCAATAACCAGTACCAGAGGCTCGGCAACATACAACCTTGCTAAGTTTTTGTACCGATCATCCAACCTCTATAAGGAAATTCTTTCGTGAAGAACTCCAGCCACTTCGTTGAGATCCTGAACAACACAAACGTCACACCAGAAGACCAATTAGTCAGCTTTGATGTGGAGAGTCTGTACACCAATGTCCCGGTTGAAGAATCCTTACAAATCACCGAGAAAAATTACAGCAAGACTATGAATGTTTATCAAACGATGTACCAGTTGACCTCCCTTCTCATTTGAGATTCTAAGGGTAACATCTACCGTTCCTAGGGGGTCGACGCGTTTTTTTCGATCACTCATATCATTTACTGGAAGAAAAATAGTAAGCGTGGCAAATTATCAACTTGACACCCTGTATACACGAGACGATAATGAACCAATTTTGATTTTCTTCACAAATAACTATTTCAATATTATTATGTTCACTTCTCACCTATAACTGTGAGGTTGATGGCAAAATTCCTCGTGGGGGACGTACGAAAGTCCACCCTGCACCTGTACACCCCCTCGTCGTCTAGTTGCACCCCGTCCAACGTGAGAGCTGCAGGCTTGGAAACTGTCACAAAGTAGGCTCTTGGTCCGAAAATCTTAGGGTCTGACCAATGGCGGGCTTTGTTGAATGCTCTGCCTCGAACGTCAAAACTGCAACAAAACATGGTATAAGCATGATTAAACAATGATAATAATAATGATAATATGTAAGGAAAGGCCAATACATGGGGTATCCTCCAAGAGAATTGAAGCCTTGGCTTATCCAGAAACCTGACATTTGCTTTTGTCAAGTCAAGTGGGCTGAAGTCGGAAACCAAGAGATTCATAAAGGCCTGACAAGATGGTGTCTCTATTACCCTCGTTTACCGTAGTTGCGTGATGGGTATAGAGGTCCCTGACACTAGATGCAGAGCGTGTCGTGGGGCAGATGAGACCATAATGCATTTGCTGTTAGCTTGTCCAGCTCATGCAGTCTCAGCCTATATCCACAGACATAACGCGGTGCCACGAGTGATGTACTACCACCTACGACCCTCGTACGGTATTCACGAGACACCGGTGTTGCTTTATGCCCCAGGGATAGTGAGTCCGTTGTGTTGAATGAGAAGTGACGAATCTATTGGAACTACTGATTCAAGATCATGATGGGATTGTACCATCATCGAGGCATGATATTCCCAGAATACATAGACGTTTTGTCAATTTTCGAAATTGTTAAATAGCTATCTATTTACCAAGTGCGTTATATAGATCCTAACGCCTGGATGGTAACCTTCGGCCCGAGGAATGAATGTTGCCCGATGGGCGTTAGGATCTAGTAACTCTCGTGGTGTATACAAGATTTAATTTTTCACGAAAACATTATCTCAAACGACGTTGTTAACTTTATAATTTTTTTATTTTCACGAAAAAATTATCTCAAACGACGTTGTTAACTTCATAAATTTCTCCTCATAGTATTTACTGCGTTCTAATCGGCAACTGAGCACAAGTGAGCTTCTATGCAATTGCTATGGAAGGGTTGTTTATTTAATAAAATGACGCTGCATTTTTGTAAGAATTGGCAAGGTTGTTAGTGGAGGAAACTGAAAACGGTTGTGTTCCTGATAATTATGGAGATCCCACAGAATGTGACGCTCAAAGCTGAAAAAGCGTTAGAAAATCTACTGCCTGTAAAATCCAAATACTTGTACGATTTTTTTTGAAATGGAAAGACGAAAACAGAGTAAATACCGTGAATGAAACTGTCCTAATGGTATACTTCCAGGAACTGGTGAGTTTTTCTCATAAAAAATATTAATATTTTTTATTAATTTTACATTATTTCAGTCTGAAAAATATAGTGCAAATAGTCTATGGACCAAATATTCACAGCTGAAATCAACATTGATTGTTAAAGAAAACATTTTTTCTCCGATTGGCAGCAAATATTAATTTTGCTGACACATCGATCAGCAAAGTATTACTTTTGCTGCCTAGGCAACAAAGTGATTATACTCAATGGGAATAAAACATTTGACGTAAACATTTATTAGCAATTATTACATAACACTTTTAACAAAAATTTAAAAACATATATTTAGTTGTTATTAACATTGATGGTAAAATTACTACAATTTTGAACGAATAGGCCACCTTTTCTTTACTCAGATATCGTTCTCTCTACATTAATTATATTACCAGTTTGATTCATCTCATAAGTAGTTCCTATATTTGTCAAAACTTTTTCACAAATGCTGGTTTTACTTGCCATTGAATCTTCAATGTAACCTTCTGCTATAGTTGAGGATTTCCACCCACTATGTCGTTTCAACATTGTTGTCACCTCCTGCATTCACAAGTAAAGTGGCAGAACTTCTGCGGAGGCAGTGTCCCGTATATTCCTTAGCATTCGGCAACTTTAAATAGACAGCTATTTCTTGAGGTATTTAACCAAATTTATGGATTCCAACAAATTGCTTTATGAATTTACCTTTTGCGTATTTGAAAACAAACTTGTGTCTTTTAATTCAGCAGGCCGAAGAGCTGTATATTTTCTAACAACATCCAAATATTCCATTATTACGAAAGACCTCGAATTCTTCGTCTTCGTGTTTAATAGGGATACCAATAGTTCATTGTTCATATCTTCAATATTTTCTAACTTTTAATTCAAAAGTTCGTCGCAGCGACATGCACCCGCAATTCCAAAAATCAATACAACCTTAAAGAATGGATTATAAGTATTTTCACTCAATGGTATAGATATCTTATTCAAAACTTACTTTTGCTAATAAATATTCATCATCTGGTGCATCCAGTATAAAGTTTATAATATCGTGTTTTTCGAAAACTCTTTACCTTGTAGCCTTCAGATGACCGTTTTAAATATACCCGCAACTTCAAGTATCTTCCTATATCTACGCCATTTTTAACATTCATAGTTGCCTTCAACATGGAATATACAGACCAAAGGGTAGAACTCTTCATTGTTTGAGATAATCCAACAAAATGAGCAAGTAATACATTCTCCGAAAAAGTCTTCGCATTTTTCTCCATGCAATATTCCATAGATCGTTTATAATTTCCTTCATATTTCATCCGAGACTTCTCCGGCAACAAATTCAACTCTATATTTTTTGCCACCTCCCTTATTTCTGGAGGAGTAAGTACTTCCAGATCGCTATCACTGTCTATTATATAATAATTTAAATATACCGCTATTTTTCCGCACAACTGTCAGAAATTTCATGAATTATCAAACTATAATTAATATGGACATTTCCATAGCAACCAACCATTCCAACAACTGCGATTTCTATAAAATTTTATTTTAATTGAACACTACAGGAAAAATAAAGAGATTGTGGGAATTGTAATAATTTGCAAGTACAGTATCCTCCTATATCATTATGAACAATCGGAGAAAAAATTATATGTTCAACTCGGCAGCAAAGTAGATTGACTGCCTTAGCCTAGCCTCGCTACGCTCGGCTATGAATTCAGCCTCGGCAGTCAATCTACTACTTTGCTGCCTAGTTAAACAAATAACTACATATATCAGCATTCAGTCAACTGATGGCCTTTCTGAAAGTTAATTCATAAGGATACATTCCCAAAAGATCAAAGATGTTGGAAGGTGGACAAGTATTACTTTTCATAAGAAAAGCTGCAGATGGTGCTTTTCTGCTACATAAAGTTGTTCTGGTAATGGGCGTATTTGAAGGCTTATAAGACGTGATGAAATGGTTACGATGACAATTGATGACATTGAAGACAGATCAATGTACCAGAATCCAAGACCTGCACCTCGAAAAGTTTCACTTTTGTTGAAGAAAGCGAAATAGGAGCCTTGAACTTAGTTAAAACGTACATTGCACTACGACCAAACGGATGTAAACAACGTAGGTTTTTTTTAACGTACAGAAATAATAAATGCATTGAGAAAGTGTTCCTTCTCATAGCGAAATGCCTTAATTTGTAAAACCCGAAAATTACACCTGACATTGTCTACGCCGAACGTCGTCAACGCCTCTTGTTCAAGGTGATACATGGAAAATGGAAGAGTAGTACGGTAGCGGAGAGCTATATTGAAAAAAGGATCTTCTCGAATAACAAAATTGCTACAATGATAGCCCATTTCGTTTCCGAAAAAGAAAATGTTAACGTTCCGAACGAAACCGAATGCACATTGAGGAGTTCATCATCGGTCAACTCACAGAACTTCAAACTTAGTACTAATTTTTCAGGAACATTTAAAAGTTGTAATTTCTATTTGAGAGAAAATAATTAGTCCTTTTTCATTGTACAGTTATAAATGAAACTTTTCTGAGTAATAAATTTATTGAACTACAGAAAAAACTATTCAGCGGACGTTATGATTCATAATGCCCTCCATAACGCCCCGGACGTTATGGGTCTGTTGATAGCAACCGTTGCCAAGGTATTATAAAGCAGTAATGGACAAGTGAAAAATGAAATTCTGAACGGAAAGCTTCACTTTTCAACTTTCACAACCTATATTTCAGAAACTAGTTGGCCGATTTTTTTGTACTCATGGATACTTTTGCAAAAGAAGTCGAAATATACAGCATACCAAAAATTCAGGGAATTTAACCGAAAGCCATTTTCTATAAGGATGGTGCGGGAATCTTTCAAAAGTTTTAGAAAACTATATTTTTAGCCACTGATGAAAAGGTACAAGCTTTTAACCAAAGTGACTTTCAATGTCAATGAATGTCCTAGCATTCATATCAAATCGTTCCATAGATTAACCACCAACGTCTCCGCTAAAAAAAATCACAGGTTCATACCACCACCAGTTATAACTGATGATTCAGCTCTACACGCAAAGCAATCTCATCTCCATTAGACGAATATACATTCCGAAAGAGTTGATGTCAACCGCTCTGCCCCTTTATCGCGATCCATATTTCACGTCTTTCCGCCCGCGATGGTTGGGAAAAGGCATGGAACCGTAGAAAATGTAAGACATTCTGGACGTCCACACTCCCAGTCACGACCGACCTCTGAATAACTAGTGTTCTTCGATGTTTGCATTTTAAATTTTAACTTTTGCCATTTTCCACACGTTTACCGTATATTTCTGCATTTTATATTAGACACCGCAAACTCTGGTTTGCGAGGAAGGGTATCGTCGTGGAGCAAGTGTTTCGAACAAGTAGATTTGGACCCGATCCAATCTATATACAAGGTGATTCCTAAATGAGAAATAATTAACACATTTTATAATTGACAATAAGCGAGGACACGAAATTTTCAAAATATGTTTAATGGATTTTACGGCGTATGAATACTCTATTGACAATGTTCTTGTTTTTGGCGAGTTGTCTGAAACTTGAAAAAAATATTTAAAGTTCATACATTCAAATGGCATTTTTTTTAGCGCCATTGTGACGTACTACCCCGAGCAACCAATCCCACAGTTGACAGCATCAATTAATTTAGCAACGTTGCCATGCTTATGTTATGTCCACAAAACACAAATGTTGAGACGAAGAAATTTTGAGATCTGTGGTCATGGACAAGTGATGCAGCAATGCGCATGCTCAAATTGGTATCGTACAAAAGGGGTGGTCCTTTTTCTGCATTTCTTCAGTTTACGTTATATTCATTCTGTGGTTGTTTATCTTATATTAAGGAATAGCTCTTTTTGTATTAGATTTTTCAGACTGCTCTTAAAGTTTGTTTCAGATCCAAGTGTTTGATCAATAGTGAAAATAGCAATAAAGTGGTTATTTCTACTCCTAGTGGTCCGAAAACTCTGGTAAAGTGGTTTTCAGGATAACACTTTCGATTTACAAATAATCTCGAAGTCACAATATATCACACCAAAAACAACAAAACCAAAAACACAAACTAAAACTAATGGATTCTGAATATAATGACCCCTCTTTTACTTTGGGTAGAAAGTTGTCAAATTCAGAAGAAGAGGTGACATATCACATAATTACTGGCTTCTAGATGTGACACGACTTAGCGGTAAAGTATCCACTGTTACCAAAGTTGGTTAACCGAACGTATAAGCAAACTGCAGATGATTGTCGTTCTGTGATTCTAATGACATAAAGGTGACTTTTCACCAGGAACTGCTTTCGTAAATAATCAGATTTATGGTTTATAGTCATTCACTCAACTAGAAACTATAAACGGGAAAAAGTATTTAAACTCTGAAATACCTTTGAGACAAAACAAAAATAAATGACTAGCTTTCTCTCTCGAACATCATTTTTATGAACCACAATAATTCATATTAAAACTATCCAGTTCTTTGTTTATATTCAAACATATTGTTTTATAACAGATCCAAGCTTTCACGGTGGTTTTCACACCTTTCAAATTCGCCATCGTCATTTGACATTGGGAATAGTGTCTTCTGTCACTTCTTTACGGTATTATGTTCTCTGGTTTATAGTTTTAGAAGCTTGGCAACGTTGCCGTTAAACGTCAGAATCAACACGATTACGCCTATTGGCTGCTCGGACACGTATTATACGTATAATATTAGAACCTTCAAAATTTGCTATTTTTCAGAAAGAAATTGGACCAGCTGTAATTGAAATTTGACTCAACAAATATTTTCTGGGTACATTTATGTATTTTACAACACATTTAGAGCAAAAATACTTTTTCGTCCCCGCCTATTGTTCATTGACCAGTGTTAAGGCAATTATACAATAGTACCTTTTTCAAATCTGTGATTACATTCTTTAGCACTGTTTCAGACGCTTATACGGGGTAATTCTAATCAGGGGCTACCATTGGGATTGCGGAAACTATAAGAGATACAAAGTTGATTAAAATGAGTCAAATTTGCTCATCTATGTGACGAACGATATGCTGTCAGGAGAGTTTCAGAATTCCGAGTAGGTATATCCGAGATATCTGGAAAAACGAAATTTTCGAAGACCATCTTTATTCAGATCAATCGATTTGTTGTCCCATTATCTATCACGTCTGCTGTTATTATCAAAGTAATAATTATGTATAACTTTTTTTTGAACAAAAAACGAGATATATTCTAATTAAACTAGTTTTCAATGAATTTTATTGACTACAAAAAATTATGGAACGAAATAACACAACACTGACGAAGAAAAAACTGAAACATCAATGCAACTTCTGAAAATGTCTGCCTTATTCCTGCATACAGCAATGCTGTCCAAACTGTTCCTGAAGAATATGAACCGATACGAGGGTCAGGGCTATGGAAGTTGTCATTGCCATACTTGAAATTCTTAGAACTTGAGTATATATATCTGTTGGCATTTTTTATGTACATACTTTGAGGTCCGCCAGTTCAACAAGATTTCTGTATGAAAATTCTCTTTGTCTGCTCACAGAAATCACTGTTTCCAGCCCTGCTGGAGTGAAACGACACCAATCCTGGTAAAATATACCTGTATTGCAAATAATACAAATTACTCCCTTTTGTGACATCCTACAAACAAACGCAAATTCAAACATTTAAGTCTACACCTATATCCGACTGGCATTTTTTTCTATATAATATTCTTTTGAAGCTATTCAAAAAAATTGAATATTATTATTTGTAAAAATAATTTGAAAACGTATTTCTTCATATACTCAATTGTCCTGGGAGAAAAAATCTCCATGATTTGTGTAGGTACGTACTTTTAATTCTGTAAAAATTTCAATATCCTGAAAACAGATTTGTTGGCACCTAGCTAATATGCTTGTGTTTACTTCATGATAATATATATTCCATTATTTTTTCACTTCAAATACTCTTGGGGAAAGAATATTCTGATGACTTAGTTATTAACTCAAATAATCTCTCTAGGAAAAACGTCCACAATACCAATCCAAATGTAATTTTTTCTTCTATGGGAGAGAGAAAGCTGTGGTATATGCATTTGACAACACTCTTGTTCTTTGCCAGAATAATTTAATACCCTGACACATTCCCACCCTACTTTTTGTAAAAGATAGGCACTAATAATTTCATAGAAAACACAGCATTTAATACGACTTCAATTCACCCTAAGAATTTTTGACGTCTTGTCTGCTCTACTATAAATTTCTACTCACTTTCAGACGGATAATCGCAGCTTGATCTGTTATAATCTTGATTTTCACCATGAAGTTTCTCAATAATAAACTCAAATTTTCACAGCAAGAACAAAAACTTTTGTATGTCAGTAGGGTTCGACATGTCTATAATAAGTTGGAAACCGGCACTTTGAACTACGCTCGTATGATCTGAACTGACAACATACTGAGAAAACTGCTCCAAAAGTGTGTCCATTGTTGGCATTGTTGGCATTGGTTCGATGATCCTAGATATGTTGTTTGTATAAATATATGGAATGAACAGAAAACTTCATCTTCTTTCGTTTCGGATGGTCAGGAGTTTCTGAAAATTCTGTAGTTCGACAAAGTTATTTATCTTTTAAAAAAGAGTAAGTTTTTGGACAGCCTCTGAGTTTTTTAAAATTATAACACATTTTGGAGTTGGTTTTGTGAGTTCATTAACAGAAATTTGAAGTGCGAACCTCCAATTTGAAATTGCATACTTTATTTTTCATGCAGGTTGTGTATTAGCGATTATATTCATAATTTACTGGGTAAGGGTTGAAAATGAGGCAGGAGTAAAACCCAGTTTTTTTTTTGGCGTGTGTAATTGAGACCTCTTTCACTACTCTTAACTCATTGCGTAGTGTCTAAAGAGGGTAATTGTTCCTGCTTCAGTGCAATTATTCCGGATTAACTGAAATATTTATGATTTATGCATTCTCCATAAAAAACTCAGTTGGATTATGTAACTTGGTAAAAATAACCACTTAGGTACTCAGATACCCACATGTTATATTTGCATGAAAAAGTAGAAGTCTTCACGACCAACATGCACTTTCATTTTAAATTTTTTGATCATTTTTAGCAAAGTTATTAAACGTTTAACGTTCGGCACTGTAGATAACGGAATGATCTTCAACCCTATTCAAGTAATTTTTTTTAACCCCTTGTATCGTGAATTGCCGTTTTCTATCCCACGACCCACATCCACCCACCTTTCGAGACATCAAGAACATCCTACGGCCGTTCTTGAGATATGTAAATGTCCCATGTGAATTTGCATGGTTTTCATCAAACGTAAGTAGATTACTGTGTTGGCGTTATTTTATTCCTTTAAACCTTCCTGTCTACATTTCCCGCTATAAATTGCGGTTGGTAACAGCCAAGAACATTTGTACATATTATACCCGAAGAAAGAGTGGCATAAATGGCTCTGGGGTGTGGTAAATATAAAAACGTAATATACGATATTATCCATCTACATCGTGCATTTTGCATCCTTCAACGTAATTTGATTTTCAACGGAGCTAGTCGTTATTCCAGCGCAGCTCCGGAGTTAGGAGGAATCCCCCCGGAGCTTTTCCAACCACATACGTACAAATTTATATCCCAAATTGATATTTTCTGAGTTTGAAGCTTTCTTGTTGGGCACGAATGTAAAATGGAATCCTGGACGCCTATGGAGAGCGAATATATTTTCAGGTTGTGACGGCTTGTCAAGGAACATTCGCATGACGATTTTGTTCAAAACTTAAATAAAAGTATTCTGAAGACGTTAATATTTTTGGTTTGTCGTGAATAAATAGCAAGCAAGAAAGTAAGATTCCGGCCTGTTTGATATGTTCGACTGATTGAGATAACGATTCACAGGACGTTTTGAAGAGTTTTTAAATTTTCAATTGTCTCAGATCACACGAAAGCTCTCGATAAACTAGAACATAGATAAGATATGCAAACATTGAAGTTAAAGTTCTAAAAAATAGTTTCGTAAGTGTATGAAGTCGACGTTATTCATGACATTTCTGTCATAGGAATGAATGTCTTCCTTCATTTTATAAAATCGGTTATTTATGTAAGATGAAATCCCCAACAATATATGTTGTGGTTTCAGAGGTGTATGTTGTGACTGGTTTATCACTTATTTGTGTGGTGGAAAGCGAATAGCAAAATCGAATGAACAACTGTCAGCCAGTAAAGAGATCTTTTGGGATGTCTCACAGGGATCTGTTTTGGGTCCAATTCTTTTTTTACCGCATTTGAATGATCTAGCTTTCATTCCGATGAGAGGATATTTCACAATTTTTTCAGATGATACTACCATCCTCTGACATCAAAAGACTTCCAAAAATTTAAAGTAACTATTACCGAGGATTTCGAAATGGCGTAAAAACGGTGTGATTCCAATAACTCATGTTTCAAAACGAATAAAACAAAAATACTCACCTTCAGCATTTTTGTGATGATGTGAGTATGATCCTACACATTTTAGAAAAACAATAAAAATGCAAAATTCCCGGAAATAATTTTTTCATATGCTTTATTGTCTATAAATTACCAGTTCCTATTGACGAAGATCTAGCAATGTACACTATTATTATTATGAACAAGTAAAATTTATAAAAATACAAAGAAACATAAGCACAAAAAATGTTCGTCGGGATACGAAAAAAATAATCAAAAAAAAACAGAGAGATAGTTGTATAGAATTAACTAGTCAAAATATAATACAGTAAAATAATTAAAAACAAAAAACAGTGAAAATGTCCGTCAGATGACGAAGAAAAGCATCAGAAAATAATTTTAAAAAGACGTACTCACTATAAGTTGTATAAAACTAACATACCTAGCCAAAATACGATAAAATTAAAATAGGAAACGAAAGCTACTCAAAAATATATTACTGATCGCAGTTTACGGGGTGGATACTAAAACACTTCACGGAAGTATTTCTCTAATTCAAAAAAAACTTTCTCAACAAATGTTTGAGACTCTTCCTGTTTTTTTTGGTATGTTCTTTCTTTTATATGAGTGGGTAGGTGCTTATGAATCGTCGATCCATCATATATAACTGAGTCTTTGAGTAAGGCAGTAGTTGGTAAAAGTAATCTCACCTGATTGAAGAATTAAATTAAAATTTTAATTTATTTCCATGTACCAAACTAACCGATTCCATGATAAATATGGAAGTGAGAGTGAGAATACCTTTCAAAGCAAACAATATTTCTCCAATTTGGCTTCACCTGGATGCAGACTCCTCAGAAAGTTATGCCATAGCTTAGATGTAATTCTATGAGAGCATAGTGAGCTGATTTAGAAGCAGTATATCCCAAATTGTTGAAAATAATTCGAATTGTATAGCATCCTAAATTACAAAGTTTCCTATAGTTTTTTAAAGACTGGACCTGATCGGTTAGAACAAATCTGCGACTTCGCCAAAAATTTTAAATGTTCTTCGAACAAACTTTTTGTCTGAATGTTGTAGTAAAACCAATGGTGAATAATACCTGGAGAACCAACCATCCTACTGAAAGGAAATAAAAGGATGTTGTAACGAGTTATCGAGTTTTAGAGTAAGAAGAGCAAATGCATCTGTATCTACGCCAAAAATTTGTGACCACCAACTTATCACCAACATTTGTCAAAATAAAGTCACATTCAACGATTTTTAATATTCACATTCAAACGAATTCACACCTTTCCTGTGGTGAACCTGAAATAAAAAGGAGTCCAGAGCTGAAGACACAAATAAATTCGACTAGAGTGAAGATCTGAGAATGTATTTGCGACTATGCCAAAAAATTAAAAAGTTTAGCATGTCAAATCATCAAGTATTCTCCATTTAAAACAAATTTTCTAGAGTAATACTGATAGCTGAACTTTGATCCAATACGTTGTGAACAAATCATGAATGCAAACTAAAGAATGAAGGCAAAAAATATTATTTTCGGGGTGAAAATGTAATAAAGAGGTAATTGTCCCTTTAACTTTTTGTTTCAATTTTCATGCAAGATGTGTAAAGATTTTTCATTGTATCACTGATAAATTTGTATCACTCAGTGAACAGAAAGGGGTAGAGACAGGGACAGGAATTTAGTAAAAAGCTCCTTTATCTATAATGGGGTTAAAATGTACAATAAATTACCTAATGAAATTAAGAAAAAGAGCTATATTATTTTCAGAAAATTGACAAAAAACTACTCAGTGGTAAGGCTCACTATAGTTTGGCAGAGTTTTATGACTACACATTCTAATCTTTCCTTAAATACTCGATAACGTATGTCTTTTTTTAGCTATGATTATTATGTATAGGTGTAGGTGTACGCCTGCACTTCTTTTAGTCGGCTATATTTTAGTATTTTAGTACTTTATAATTTGAATTATTCTGTAGCTGCGATGTCACATGTTATTTATTTATTATTAAATATCATAATTCAACTGTGTTTGTCAACAAGCAATTGTTCTTATGTAAAATAAACATATACTATTCTTATTCATGTAAGTTCATGTCCCCATTGTTCAGATATTCCTATTTACTAGATAAATTGAAGATTAATTCATCGGAATTACAATAAAAAATATTCACACAATTCGAAAGTAGTTAATTATTGGTTCTATGGCATAAAATCAAAAAAATGGTGAAGGTGAAGGTGTAAATTTTTACCCTAAAAAATATATTTTCTGTCCCCATTCACTGTAAAGTTTGGCTTATTCAAATTTTTTGAGCTCGAAATGAAAAAACATGTCTCAACGTTGATTTTTTCAAATATTTTCAACTATAAAACAAATAATTTTGTGCGACTTCGCCAAATATTTAAAATTCCCCTGTTTGGACAGCCAATTGATTTCCAAGTAAAACGAATGCTGAATCACAATTCAATATCTTGCAACAAACCATCCTATTGAATGTGATTTAGAAGTGGTAACGAATCATCGAGTTCCAGAGTAATAAGAGCGAATGAATCTGTGACTACTCCAAAAAATTGGTATTATCACTAACCTTTTTTTGAAAAAAACGCATGTTGTATGATTTTTCATATCCAAATTCAAGTGGATTGACACCGATCCTCTGGTTAACGGCAATGGAAGGAAATCCAGAGGTGAGGACAAAAATAAATCTGATTAATGTGAAGATCGATCTGGGAGTGTATTTGTGACCGCCAAAAAATAAAAAAATGTTGCATCTTGAATCATCACGTATTAGAATAATTTTCTAGAATAATACTGATAGTTAACTCTTGCCCAACACGTGGTGACCAGATTATGAATGAGAACTTGAGAACTACTCCCCTGTCGCACTGCAGTAAGCCCCCTATCCCCACCCTGTTAACTGGGTAATAAAAATTCAGTCATCAGTGATGCAATGAAAAATTTTTACACATGAAATTTGAAAAAAATGGTGAAGGGTGAATTATCTCTATTAAATTTTTTACTCCGAAACTAATATTTTTTGCCCTCATTCTCTAGTTCGCATTCATGATTTGTTCACAACGCATTGAATCAAAGTTCAGCTATTAGTATACTCTGGAAAGTTAGTTTTGAATGGAAGAATACTTGATAATTTGACATGCTAAACTTTTTCATTTTCTGGCCGATTCGCAATTACATTCTTAGATAGATCTTCACTTTAATCGAATTTATTTGTGTCTTCAGCTCTGGACTTCTTTTCATTTTCGGTTCACCAGAGTATGGTTGTGGATTCATTTGAATGTAGATATTAAAAATCGTTGAATGTGACTTCATTTTGACAAATGCTGGTCACAAATTTTTGGCGTATATACAGATGCATTTGCTCTTCTTACTCTAAAACTCGACAACTCGTTACGACATCCTTCCATTTCCTTTCCTTGTACAGTGCGAATCTGAAGTGGATCTAATAATTTTATATATTTTTTTTTCATTTTAGGAGCTTTCTCGAACGCTCCTAACTTATGGAAGACCCAATGTAATCGGGCATTGACAAGAAAAGCTTCCGAGTGCCAGTTCTCCTTCAGAGAACCCTCCATATAAAAGTTAAATAATCAAGTGGTTTATGTTATTCGACAGCGTATTTACAGGAATTTTACAGCTGATTAAACGGCTTCGGCTCCTTTTCACGGCTACGGGCGCTTTCAACTAGCGAAGTTGCGCTACATTACCACCTTCATTAATTACGAGCCTTCAAAGGAAAACTATTTCGCCGGCCTTTCGCCTCTTATTCGGCTAATGTTGACTTTATCTTTGCCTTCAAATGAACGTTCTCGCTAGTTCTACTTTTACTTCCTTCAAGATTTCCATCTAAAGTGCTCTTTACGGCGCCGAATTCCGTTTCCCGTTTAATTAAAATTGGCGCAAGCCATGAAACTGATCATGCGACGCCTGCTTAGGGGAAGGGGGGGTTGTTGGAATAACGGATCATCTTGGATTTCCTTTGTTCGCGATACCGGAGCGAAAATATTGTATTCTTATATTCTTTGTGCTCATATCTCTACCGAACCGTCGACGATGATATGTCGTCTATTTCCCTTCATTTTTAAATATTGTGGTTCCCTGAATGTGTGAAATTCTGCAATGTTCATGGGCGAGGATTACAGGTCGAGATGAATATGAATTTCCATATTCTCCGGAGGCAGGGCCTGGGTAATTTCCTGACAGGACAAAAAAAATAATGAAGCAGTGGGACCATCTATCATCCAAAGCCTTAGTGAGTTGCGACACCACTTTCCTGAGCAACAGGTGCATAACTGGAGCGGCAGCCGAGGCGCACCCTGGAGGAAATGCTCACTCCCTCTGATGTCAGCCGGGGGTATACTAGGCTCCACAACCTACCCCCTCGGAATAGGGGTCATAGACAAAGTGGTGGGGCCAAAAACGATGGATTGCCACTTAATGACGACTGCAATAAAAACGGACGCTTTGAGTGGACGGATGAACTGAGGATGATCTTCTGTATTGCTATGAGAGCAGTGTGGCCGCTTGACTCTATGGTGTGGCAGATACGGTAATAGTAATGGTAAGTATGGATGGTGACTGATGCGCTGCGACCTAATTAGATCTATTGTGCCCCATCTTCTTTTGCTATTTCAAGGTGTTCTCGTTTACAGCAGCCCCTCAAGCCCCAATTCCTCGAGGAGTTCAAGGATTTTGAGGGGGGTCTATTCGTGGTATTTCTTCCACAGTCCGCTGGTATGATCCCAGTAAATCCGATCTTTTGTGATGTACAGGATAACACTCCATCAATATATGGTGTGGTGTTTCTGGATATTTCCCACAGAATCTGAAGGTGCTGTCCTCCTCTAAGCATAGCTTCCTTAGGTGCTCTTTGAGTCTGTAGGGCCCCGTCAGAAATCCTGTGATTGTCTTTAGACTAGTTTTGCTGAGGTTAATCAGGAGATCATTGGCCTGCCTTAGCCATGGAAGTCTTTGCCAGTATGTTGCTCTCATTGCTTCTTCAGTTTTATTGAGTTCTTCTTAATAGTAAGATTTTTCAAGTCCGCAGAATGGTTCTAGCCCGATCAGTGGCGTTGATGCCCCTTTTCGTGCCAGGGTATCTGCTTGTTCATTGCCCTCCACTCCGACGTGTCCCGACACCCAGAAAAGGATCACCTTGTTAAGTTTGTCTAGGCAATTGCAGACCATCTTTGAGTTGATGTTTAATGAGCTCAACGCTTTGATGGTTGCTTGACTATCGAAGAGGACTGCGATTTCCTTGTTCCGGTATTTCCTGTCGAAGTTGAATTGAATATACTTTTCTATGCTGTGAATTTCCGCTTGAAAAATACTGGGGAACTGACCCATGGGTTCAGAGTATTTGGTGCGAGGACCAAAGAGTCCTGCTCCAGTTCCGTCGGGAGGTTTGTACCCGTCCGCGTACCATGTTATGGTATTCTTTCCCAGTGCTAGAATGGATTCTATGCTCCATCCACTCTTGGTATTCAATTCTGTTCAGCCGATTAACGAAGTGGCAGAAATGGCAGATATGCCACGTGTCGGTCTGGCAGTAGAGGAGGCCCGCGTCATACCACCAACGGAAGGCATCAGAACCCGCAGGGTGCTTCATAACACCACGCCTCTGAAGCCACAACAACTAACATGGGTGGATGTGGAAATTCACGATGACCTCTCAGAAGAGGCTGAAATCTGGCACATGAACTCTGCTATGTATGACGCCGCTCAGACCCTGTTCCAAGCGGGGAGGAGGAGTAATACTCCTCTGATTGGATGGCATAAGTGACGCACTCACAAGATGGAATCTAAGATCAAGTTGGCGAGACAACACGCGTCTCGGTCCAGTGTGTGACGGACTACGTGGCGGCCAATAGGCCCTTCACGCCCATAGTGCGGCGAATTGCTGCAAATTAAAGACGAGCTCACTACATACTGAATCAAGGCGTGCTGTTTATCATCAAACATCACTGTTCTAATAGAATACGAATGCTGGTAGCTGCAAAATAGTCACTAGTGAGGCGGGCGAGAAGTATCAGGGAAAACATGAAGTTCCGCGACAAACGTTCTCGCCTATTCCAAGAGCCTCCACGTGTTGTGGATAACCCGCCGGCGGCTGCTCGGGTGGAAACCTTCTGGAAGAACATGTATGAGTTTCCGCAACCACTCAACGTAGATACCCCAGCCCTAGCGCAGTTCGAAGCTTTCTGCAAGGGGCTTCGTCAGCCTGATCTCAATGAACTGCGCAATCCGATAGCCCCGGAAGAAGTTCGACGGACCCTCAAAGGCTTGAAAAACTTTGCTGCTCCAGGTCCTGATTGACAATACAACTCTTGGTGGAAGGAAATTCAATGTACTCACCACCATCTAGCAAGAGTTTTCAACTCATGGCTGGATGGAGATTAGCAGATTTCCATTTGTAGAGGGGTGAACCGCGATAATTCCCAAAAACGGAGAGGGTCAAAGAAGTGGATCGCTGGCTGCAAGGAGAACCCGCTGATTGACAGATGTACCACGCTGGACCCCGTGCAGTATAAACGTAAACTTTCAAAATCATGGATCGATTATCGCACGGCATTCGGACTCGCTCCACCATAACATCTGATCAAGTCAGAGACCAAACAGAGCAGCTTATCTTTAGAAGAGGCGTGATTCAGGGAGACTCCCTCAGCACTCTTCTCTTCTGCATATTTCTATTCCCATTGTCCGTTGTACTACGGATAACTCGCGGATACAACTGCGGTACCCCCAGCAACCCATCTGTTCTACTTGAATAACTTGAATGACTATATGCTTTTGGGGAAAAGGATTTTCAGTCCCTAAGGATGGTGCAAGAGTAGACACAAGCGATCGAAATAGAGCTTGGGATCGACCAATGTGTCACGGTTCATCTCGAAAGGGGACGATGCGAGGAATACGAAGAGGTCATTCAGCTCGTAGACGGAAGCATCCTACATCATCTGGATGCCGGAGAGACGTATACTAACCTAGGGGGTGGAACAACGCCGCACACCCAAGAGGTTACCACTTTTAAAAACTCTCTCCGTGGCAAGTATCAGCACAAACTTCGACAGATTCATCAGAACTATCGGGGAGGAACAAAATTGGTGCAACTAATATGCTTGCCGTTCCGATTCTACTTCACTCCTTTGGAGTAATGAGATGGACTCAGGAAGAGCTACGACAGCTCGACGTAAAACTCGCAAAATGATGCATCTTCATTGGAGCTAGCATCCTGAATCGTCTGTTCCACGGTTATACTTCCCCAAACAATGGAAACGCTGTGGACTTTGAAGCTTGAAGTGTCTACATAACAGAATGGTACTGTTTTTTTTTCCGGTTGATTCGGCCGTTACTTCATGAAGATCCATAGTCCATAGTAATTGTACAATGAAGATCAAATCGTTTCCTGGGTATTTTCTACAAAGAATGGTACTGGATGGAACTTGTAAAGTCATCAGCAGTTCAAATCCCCCTTCCTGCCTAGTATGCGATCGTGAAAAAGTAGAGATTGGAGCATTTCTTTTTACGGCAGCAACCCGTGCAGCTAATGAACTCGGTATCATATTCGACGCTGAACGGACGAACCCAAGCTCTGTCACCGAGTTGGGACCCATTCAGCAAAAAGCCTACGTCAAAGCTGCAAACGGTGAGAGTCTCCCACAGCTACATTAGGATAAACCAATGCATGGGGTCTTCTTCAAGAGGATTGAAGAGCTTGACTCATCTAGAAACCTGTCGGAAATGAGGGATTCATATTGGCCTGCCTTCATCTACCGTAGTCACGTGATGAGTATATAGATTCCTGACACTAGATGCAGAGCATGTCGTGGGGCAGCTGAGACCATAATGCATTTACTGTCAGCTTGTCCAGTTTATGCGGTCTCAGCCTGTATCCACAGGCATAAAGCGGCGCTACGAGTGCTGTACTACCATATACGATACTCGTACGGTAAAGACGAGACACCGATGTTGCCTTGTGCTCAGAAAAGACGTTTACCTGTGAACAATACAATATACAGAAAATGTGTTTTCGAATCTAGGAAGAAATGACACACCAAGAAGAAGAAGAATAAACTAACGATATATCCATAAATAGGTCAGCTACTCCATTTCTTCCCGAGACCTGCACAAAAATAAGAGAACAGTGATCAAGGAGGCCAAAAGGGAGCAACAAATCTCTCAAACAACGTACTGAACGTACCAAGGTAGAAAAACGGAATCTTGTTAACTGTAGAACGGTGCAGTTGAAGAAACCAAAGGAGAATACCTTTATTAGACCGAATTAACAGCGATTCTAAATTCAGGCCGTGGTCGTTAACTGAAAATATTACACGTTTCGAAAAATGCTTGGCTTCAATAGTCAAAATGCGTGTGGCAAAGATTTGTAAAAATGTTTAATGAATCAAGTATTGTTTTTCAATCCTCTTTCCACTTGTCGAAAATTGACTGGAAGAAACATGAATTATGTGTCAGAAATCATTTTGAAATATCGAGTCAGTCTGTCCTAGTTGTTCATTTTCGAGCAGCCCAACTAGCCATCTTGCGGCAAATTTATGCAAGCCCATCACCCCAGCAATAACATGTAAATCACCTTTTCCTCTTTGCATAACAATTGCATTAAAATTCAACAAAATGCCCGATTTAATAAAGGATCCAAAGTTTATCCTATTGTGTTTACAATAGAGTGACCTGCAACATTAGTTTGCATTTACATTCCGTATAATAATTTCATCTCTCGTTCCGTTCCCCAGTCACTCGAAGCCAGCGGTTACGGAGCCAAAACAAGCGGAAAAAGTGTCGACACATACAGCGTCCGGCAAATTTCGTATGCAAATGATATTTTTTTATTTGTTATAAAAATGTTTTCCTCTCAGATGCCTCTGTACTTCTTCGTACTGAAAATGCATCATCCAAACAAACATCACGTAATTTCGTATACAAGTGGTTGTTGAAAAATATATAATTTGCCTCAATTAACTTTTATTTCACTGTATACATACATTATTTAAAAATAAAGGATATTTTTGTGGCTTTTCGATAGTTATCGAAAGTTTGCCCGCAATAATATAATAATAATCTTCACTTTATTTATTTTCAACTTTATTCTATCACATTTTGTTACCTGATCGAGTATTAATCGTGGGTATCTATTGAAATAATAAGAACATTACAGACATTTTTTTTCTCGAATGTTGATGATATTTGCCACATGGCAGGCGACATCATAGTTGAAAATGTGCAGCACTACGTAGAATTCGATGATGTCAGTAACTTATTTTTTCAAATGAGTTATATTCTATAGTTATTGAAGAAAAACCATGTTTTTTGAATGAGACACCTTGTATATACCTGCATATTTCAAAAGAGCTCAAAATTACCTTTCCAAAAATGTAGCACACTTGATGTTTTGGTAAAGTCATCTTCGAAATAGAGAGCTGTTAAGTTTTTTATGTAGACTTTGAAACGCACACTTTGGACAAGTGGGCTTAGGACGACGCGGAAATGAAACAGAATGCAAATGATTACTGGTAGCTGTCAACCTTTGATTCAAGCAGTAAAGACGCCATCTAATTCGTGGTTTCTGTTCAATTTTCAAACACAATCGCAATAAAGTATGAGATTATGAAAAAAAGGATATGATAGTCTGTTTCATACAAACCGGGGAAAATGCAGAAGTAGCAAGTGATTTGTATCACGAGAAGTATCGCGAGAAAAGACAACCTTTTAGAGACATTATCGCAAGATTGCGACAGAACCTAATTGATGGTGGTCAATTTGAGAAAAAAAGGCCAAAATTATATGGATAAGAAGTTGAAAGAAGTAGTCGTTTTAGGAGCTGTCCAAAATGATCCCAAAATGTCATTGCAGTATTTGAAAATATCAACGGGTCTACCAAGAACTAACGTTAGGAGGATTTTGAGAAAGCACAAATACAGGACCAGAAGAGTTCATAAACTCAGACCAGAAGATTTTGAACGCCGCATGGATTTTTGTCAGTGGTTCCTGGAAAATTGAAACCAAGAGCGTGATTTATCGTCAAATTGTATTTGAACAAACGAATCTTATGTGAGTGCCGACATTTTCAACCGCAACAATTTTCATTCTTGGATACAACAAAATCCTCATTATTTTGTGGAGCAGACGAGTCTAGGACGATTTTGTGTGGGCAGGTATTTTCAGAGGAAGAATTATTGGCCGGTTCATTTATTATAGCACTTTCACATCTCAGAGGTATGTAAAAGTATTAAGGCAAAATATTGAACCCCCTGTTGATGAATTTCCACTAATGGAGCTCAGAAATATATATTTCCAAGAAGACGGGGCCTCGCCCCACAACACTGCAATTGCCAGCAACTTTTTGGCTGAAAATTTTGGTAATATTTAGATAGCCAACCGTTGGCCGGCCAGGTCACCGGACCTAACGCCTATGGACTTTTTTAGATTCTAGATACGAATCGGAAGCGGCAGAGATGAAAAATTCGCTTCTCTCACTCTTATTGAACTAATTCCGCAAAAAACGTTCAGAAAAGGTGTCGCCTGTGTGTAGGAGAAGCTGGTAGACATTTAGAACACTTTCTCTGAAGAAATATATTTCATTGTTTGTTCATTATGATTATTATTATTATTGTTGGAGTTTCATTTATTAGTAGCCAATATAGTATAGACTGTTATCAGTTCCATTGAAACTATGAGTTTTAATTATTGCTGTGAGAAGCTTTCTCAACATTTGATGCCTACTACTGAACAATTTCTTTCTGGTTTATTACCGCGTCGTCCAAAGCCTACTTGTTCAAAGTGTACGTTTCAAAGTCTACATGAAAAAACTTAAAAGTTCTGTATTTCAAAGATGACTCTAGCGAAACATCAAGTGTGCTATATTTTTGGAAAGGTAAATTGAAGTTCTCTTGAAATATGCAGGTATATATGCAGTTTTCATTATTGAGTTTGTCATAAAATTTGACCCTCAGACACAGCCATCTAGTTTAAAAATAGGACTTTTCCTTCCTTTGAAAGTCTCCTTTGTCCCACTCTGTAATCCACTGAAGAACTCATAATTTCATTACTGTGATTGACTTCGAAGGTTCCTAAACATGCAATAGACTTGAAATTAGCATAAGAAAAGAAAGAAATTAGCTTGAAGTTCATCAAGCGCAGAAAATAGTATTTTTCTACCACCTACACTAAAAAGAGGCGACAGCAGCAATATTTCTCGGTCTTTCTAAGGATTTTGACTGCGTAAGTTCTGAAATGCTTCTACACTCAGCGGTATATTTCCAGACTGGATCAAATCTTAACTTACTGATCAAAATCAAAGAATTATACTGGACGATGTTTTGGCTCTGACAGATAATAATAGTACGTGGTGTCTCCCAGAGCTCAGTGTTGGGCCCTACTTCACTTCTGCTATATATCAACGATATGGCCAATCTAGATATTCCTGTACAACCTAAAATCAATTTTTGTTGGTGATAGAGCAGGAGATGGTATTTTGAATCAAATCATAATTAATTAACAGAAGGCTCTCCAAATTAATTTATATGCAAAAAAGGACGCCGATAAACTGAACTAATTATTGAAACTATTCCTAATGATATTATCAACTTCTAAACAATACCGCGCAGCAGAACTTGATTGGAATTCATGATTAAGGGAAGTCAAAGTCATTCGAAATAGGAAAAGGTTCCGAATCAACTGAGATCTTGCCAGTTGGACTAGCAATTTAGTCGTCACCATTTCGTCTCTGATGTCTGCCAATATTGTAGACCGATCGTGGTGACAAACATACGTTCTACTATGGAATTTATACGTATTAATTTCGAACAACTTCTGTCACGAGAGTGCGTACAGCCACGGAATTCGAATAGTTGTACGATTTCATCTACATAAACTTAGAAAACTACTCCAGAACTGGGATGCTGGTACGTATATCATCAAAGCCTTTATACTAATGAGAAAGGCCCATAACGTATGGTTCAACGTGGGGTGGAGGAGACAATATGCAGTTAAATCACAGATGTCGAAAGTTATAATCTTAACGAGTTTGGAACAATGTCACATTGAAGATCAGGTGTTGTATGCTCAGACGCAAATCAAAATCAGTCAGTTATAGATTATATCAAATCAGTCAGGTACTCAAATTGATGTGATGTTGACAGTAGGCGTTACCCCTTACACTAAACAAGAGTTGGTCAAACAGGAAGATGTCATTTGTTTGAAACTGTGTATAAGTAAATGTTTCTGCCAATCAATTTAGGTTTCAAATGATCCCATTGCTGATAAGGTTATTAAGAAATGTGTAAAAAATTGTATATCGTGTCAATTTAATTGTTCGTTGGCAGTTCCATGTGAAGCTTTGTTTTGCACCACTTAATCCGAAATATTGTTTCGGGATTAGTCATCAATTTGATACACGCATGTATACATTTCTGCTCTCATCGACTGCGAGTACATTATAATAGTTCACCGTCGTTTGCACTTGGGCATACCGGTCAAGTCAAAGTTGAGAGGATGGTTGTTTACTAACATACCGTTGATTATGATAACTACGACATTTGCAGAGTTAGGCTTGACCTTAGATGGTTCTTTTATTGTTTTGTGTGATCTAGTATTTATGTTCATGGTGAGGGGGTTCATGTTACTTTGTTCTTAGTGAAGTGGAATGTACTCTGTTAGTTGTTTAAAATGATATAATTGTGTGAAGCCTTGTTGATTTTTGGAGCGTAGTTGATTTTTTGAGCCTTGTCGACATCTCAAACTAATAAGATGGGGGATCATCACCTTTTATTACACCTTTGGCGTAATTTTCATGTGAAGTCCTTGTTAACAAGGATGCTACGCTTCTTGGGTGCTGAGAATTTTACATTCTTTTGGGAACTGAAGATTTTCCACTATTCTTCAAAGAATTCGAAATCAGCAGGAAATTTTGAAAAAATAGTGCGAGTTTCAAGATGATTTTGTATTTTTAATGATTTTTAGAGGTCTACCCCTTGCGAATTTTTTCGACTAACCACTATTGTTCTTCGATCAACTTGAAATTCACGAAGTATACTAATTTTATCATTTTGAATCGACTGCCATTCGCAGATTCGCTCAATCTTTAACCGTTCTCGAGTTGAAAAATTCATCTGTAGTTGAGAAGGGTTATTTCCTTCTAGAACTTTTGACTTTTTTCGAATTTGCACACTGAATTTGAAGTCGATTCCAAGGCAATTAAAGATTTCGTAAGCTTTTCACAGAACATCTGCAATTTTCAGTTGAAAATATAAGTTTTTTCGTTAGTTCCTTTTTTATGGCAAACCTGGACATTGATAAATCATATATTTTTGGGAATCAGCATAACATTTTTTAAGTAAATCCAACGATTTTGTATTTTTGATGATTTTTATGGGTCCCTTAGGACTTTTTTCAAATGATTACTACTGTTCTTCGATCATCTTGAAATCCACGGAGTATACTAATTTTATCATTCTGAATCGACTGCCATTCGCAGAATTGCTCTATCTTTAACCTTTCTCGAGTTGAAAAATTTGTCTGCAGTTGAGAAGGGTCATTTCTACTATAACTATAACTATAATAATTGTCCAAAAACTCAATATTTTTCTAATATGCACACTTGAAGTCGATTCCAAAGTCAATTGAAGATTTCGTAAGATTTTTACAGAACATCTGCAATTGTGAGTTGAAAATAAAGTTAAAATATTGCGATTATATCACTTTTCTAAACGCTCTTAATGTTGACATCGGGCAAAGCTTTCGACTCTGAGTGCCATTTGAGATGATTTGGCACGTGAAACAATTGAAATCAATAACATCGATGAAAGCATTTGAATATAGTGGTCCCAGAACGGCATATTCAACTCATCCAATATGATTGACGGATATTTTTTAGGTATGACTTGAAGATATGTATCTATATGATTTAGAGATAAGCCATCTTCATGAAGTCTCTTCAAGAGTATACCATGTTCAGGTTAGTCAGGTTTCTTTCAATCGTACTGTAGATGGCGTCCATAAATATGCTTACTATCCGATGACCACAGTAGTAGGAAATGACGCATATTAAATGTCAAAACTAGACAAATGAAGTGCAGCTACGCTGCAGACACCCCATCTGTCTTCCAAGTGAAGAGCAAATCCCCATCCTGACACCTTTCCAGCGACAACAGCGGGCATTTTTCTCTTCCGCGCGATGTCACGAAAACAAAATACACCCTTAGATCGTCGCTTCCCACTCTCGGGACTCCATAGTTCATTGCGGGAACGCGTCTGCAGTTGACAGTTCCGGAGTGATCAGACATCGCCGAAAGATATGCGACGCCTCTATTCGTTGTCAGATATCAGAACTAGCTCGACTGGAACGAAACAGATATACAAAACGAACGCGTCGATCTCGGCCGGTATTGTAGGTATTGTTCGGCAGTGAGAGAACGCAGACAATCGCGGGAGATTTAGTGTGCCGTTCGGGATCCCATTTGCGAATCTAATGCATCCCATTAAGTCGCTGGTTCTCTTTATGCGGCTCCACACATCATTTGAGTTTCACTTGATGCGCGGTAGTCGAGATCCGGATTACAGAAAACAAATTCGCTGGAAACCAGTGACGATTTCAATAACTTGAATGGAATGAGTCGAATAATGTGGCTATTCTTCGTAACGTAGTTAATGCTACCTTCGTTACCCAAGCTTGGGGTCTGAGATAGTTCATCGAAAACAATTCACCGAATACAATTCAGCGAAAAAGAATTCACCATCATATGTCATTTATGTATATTTTTCACTTCAAAACCTTTAATTATATTCGATTATTTCCCTCATCTGTCAAAATTTATTCGCCAATAAACCCGCTTCGTTTCTTAAGTAAATAAGTAAAATAAACCCGGAGACTTTTGTATCACCGCAAGTTCTGTCATTAATTTTTTTATTTTTCACTTGTCCATTACTGCTTTATAATACCTTGGAAACGGTTGCTATTAACAGACCCATAACGCCCGGGGAGTTATGGAGGGCCTTATGAATCATAACGCCCGCTAAATGTTTTTTTCTGTAGTTCAATAAATTAACTACTCAGAAAAGTTTAATGTATAACTGTACATAAAAAAGAACTAATTATTTTTTCCCGAATAGAAATTACAATTTTCAAATATTCCCTTAAAATTAGTACCAAGTTATAAGTTCTGTGAGTTGACCGATGATAAACTCCTCAATGTGCATTCGGTTTCTTTCGGAACGTCAATATCAAAGAAGCAATTTTGTTTTTCGAGGAGATACATTCTTCAATATAGCTCTCCGCTACCGCACTACCCTTCCATTTTCCACGTAATTTTAGTGTTTCAAAGGAAGCACCACCTTGAACAAGAAGCGTTGACGACGTTTGGCGTAGACAATGTCCGGTGTAACCTTTCGGGTTTTCCAATTCAAGGTATTTTGCTGTGATAGAAGGAACACTTCCTGTAGTATTTTTACCTTCAGTTCAAGGCTCCTATTTCGCTATCTTCAACAATGTTATCAATTGTCACCTTGACCATGTCATCACGTCTTATGCTTCCAAATACGCCAACAACTTTAAGTAGCAGAAAAGTGTCATCTGGAGATTTTTTTATGAAAAGTAATACTTGTCCACCTTCCAACACCTTTGATTTTTCAGGAGTGTATTTTTTTGAATTCACTTCTTGAAAGGCCATAAGTTAGTTGACTGAATGCTGATATATCAATGTTTTCTTTACCAATCAATGTT
This sequence comes from Chrysolina americana, assembly GCA_958502065.1. NCBI lineage: Eukaryota > Metazoa > Arthropoda > Insecta > Coleoptera > Chrysomelidae > Chrysolina > Chrysolina americana. The sequence continues at coordinate 49,535,115 of OY293421.1, read as the reverse complement.
GATTTCAGCTGTGAGTATTTCGTCCACAGACTATTTGCACTATATTTTTCAGACTGAAATAATGTAAAATAAATAAAAAATATTAATATTTTTCATGAGATAAACTCACCAGTTCCTGGGAGTATGCCATTTACGGTATTCACTTTGTTTTCATCTTTCCATCTCAAAAAATGATCATATTCTTTCTCGTATAAGTATTTGGATTTCACAGGCAGTAAATTTCCTAACGCTTTTTCAGCTTTGAGTGTCACATTCTGTGGGATCTCCATAATCATTATGAACACAACCGTTTTTAGTTTCCTTCACTAACAAGCTCGTCAACTCTTACCACGAGCATTACTAGATCCTAGGATCTATATAACTCACTTGGTACATGAACAGCTATAAAATGACAGTCATGTTTGCCGAATTCCCATTCTTCTTCTTCTTCCTCTGACACTAATGGAGCATTCGCCGAATTTACCAACATAGATAACCACCATTTTTTTCTCTCCATAGACTGCATCATTATAGTGGAAAATATAATAATTTTTCCTTGAAATCAAAATGTCTGTTTATAAGGTAGCTTACAAAAAAATCTGTAGAAAGTAATTTGTATACAATGGAAAACTAACAATTTCGGAACTGATACCCTTCACAGGTTCTACGCCACTGCATCTGAAGGCCTCCCTGTCGATTACAACACACCCCTGTGTAAACGATATGCACACACGCGATATTGAGACTAAATCTTTAAATTACAACGTCGACTCTCTCCAATCGGACAGAGACAGAACGTTGGAAACTTTTCTAATTTCGACCCGTAATTCCATCAATCCCGGCGTTTTGTCGCAATTAAGATAACGTCCACATTATGATCAAAAAATATTCTTCGTCGGTTTTTATGATGTTATCTCGGGGATTACTGCTTGTTGGATTGGTTCGGGGTGGGTGATGGACTTCAAATTTGGTGGTAATTTGTAGGATAACACGTTGATTTTGACAATAAATTAGTAATTTTTGTATTAAGTGTGTAAAATGAGTGTTTTTTCTGATGGCAAATTTGAATTTACATCGTCTGTATTATATTTAAAATAAATACTTCCAATACATCTTGACGTGCTTTTTTGTCCCGATAAGTTATCGCTTTTAGACGACTGTTGTCTTGAAATAGTATATTAAAGTATAAGTGGATAAATAGCTCTTTCAAACACGCGCGATTTTTCGAAAACGACGGCTCTGCCGGAGTGTTCGAAATAGAGCAAGTGTTTGAAAGACCAGTCATCCACACATACTTTACGCATTTTTTTTTATTGGTACAATTTGAAATCATAAATACTGGTATTATTACTACAAAACATGGAAATAAGAACTAATAATGTAAAATGGTTCAATTCGTGATGTGAAACCTTTCGTTGCCAGGAAAATGAAAAAAGCAAAAATAAATATGCAACTTGTATCAAAGATTGATAGCGGTCCTTCAAAATGAATTCTTATATTGATTCTTTTAATAGTAGAGCAGAATCGCAACTAATACCGCAAAAATCTAGAGAAGCATATAACAAAGAATATGACAAGTTCGTACACTGGATGGAAGTGCAAAAGTTGATTGAAATAGATGAACGAGTTGTGCTTGCTTCCTTCAGAAAATTTCGGAGCAGTACAAGGCGTCGACTATGTGGGCTATCCATTCAGAATTACAATGTATGTTGAGGATAAACAAAGGAGTCGATATAAAATCATTTGTAAAAGTGCATGCATTCATGAAGGCAATTAGTAGGAATAACGTAGCCAACAAGGCATATATATTCAATGAAGACGATTTGCGGAAGTTTTTCATAGATGCACCAGACATTACCTATCTATTTTTGAAAGTGGTTGCCATTTTTAGTATTTTTGGATCTTATAGAAGATGTGAGTTATGCGATTTGCGCTTACATGATATCAAAGAAGAAGGAAGTGTATTGGTTATTACTATGCGACCGTCTAAGACAGTGAAGGCTCGACGTTTTACTGTAACCGACAATGAAGCAATTAGTTATGTGCGTTTAGTAAAGCAGTATTTATCATTGCGTCCACAAGTAGGATGGAAATCGGCAGCTGTGGCGAGTGGTTACGTTGAAGAGAGCATTAGCAATAAGAAGAATGTTTCACACGTTATAGGGAGTGCCATCAATGGAAGTTCAACCTCATTAAGTTCTCAGAATGTTAACAGTATCAATTTAAATGCCATTTCCTCCGATTTGAAAAATCGAAATATCAATATATCTAACAATACTTCTCTGCTATTTTGAGAAAAAATCAAAAATTATAAAACCTCCTGCGTTATGGAGTGTGTATACTCAATGTTGAAAATGTATAAGAGCTACACAGGACACTATTTCAGGAAAAGCTCTGTAACTCGTCTGGCCAATGCAGGAGGCAACATTACATCCACAAAACGTCACGGTGGCTGGTAATCTGCCTATTTGGCAGCAGAAAATTGTGGAATCAACGCTTCAAGAAATATCGAATCAGCAGCATGGAACAACTTCCGAAATTTGTGTTGAAAGTAATTGTTCGAACTTTACTATCAATTATTATTCTAATAAATGAAATTGTTTCATGATGGAGAGTCAATTAATAATAATAATAAAGAAAATTTTGTGTTTTACATTTTTTGTTACAGCAGTTTTTTTTGAATTCCTCATGGTTTTCGAGTTATTCACGATTCAAAATATTTTTGAGTTTCAAGTCCCAAAATTTCGAAAATCCGTGCCCGTACTTTTATGAAGAGTTGCTAGACTTATTCGGTACCCCAAAACTTCCCACAATCTAGAAAATCAAAAGGGCCCAATTTTTTTTTGGGTCTCATCCTATTTAGCCAGTACTAACCGATGAAAAGGTATACATTACTCTCAAGTAAATCCACATTTAGCATCGTGGGCTCCCCTACTATATTATATCACTTCCGAAATATGCATCAGAACCGTTATCGTAGTTGGACAATCAAAAGGTATTTTCCTTCTGTAAAATATCAGAACGCCGGCATTACTCCCCGATATCCATTAAATAAAATCCAACACAACTCATATTAATTCCGAATGATCGTATCGCGAGATTACAAAATATTATGAATTTGTTCGGTTCACGTGACTAGGAGTCGAATTGCTTGATTTGTGTTGATCAGCCCGGGGCCGGTGTAGCGTCACGACGCTATGCCGGCGTCGTATAACGTTACGCTTCATGTTTGATCCCTTTATAATTAGACATTTAGATGTGACGTGGGCTGGTTTGGATAAATATGCCTAATTGAGGCGCGCCTTTGACTCAAATGAGTAGTGTTGGTGCAGAAAACAGGAAAGTTTGTCAAAGCGCCAGGCTGATTTTCTTTTCGAGACGGTCTTTGAAGGCGTCGTCGTGGAAATGTTGACTGTTTCTGTCATTTTGGGTTGTGGAATGACTAGAGGTGGTTGGATAAACAGTCTAGAAGGGAAAAGCGGTTAGAGGTCGTGAAAAATATATTTTTAACTCTAGTTGACTTAGGTCGGCTACCTGACCTGACTGTTGAGCCATCATCGGTACTATACCTGCAAGTAAGTAATAATGGAAAAATAGAAAGGTTAAAGGAATTTAGAATTACAGAATTACTTACTCGTCAAGTATTTATACAGGAGCAATATAAAAAGTCAACAAAAACATGTATGTATGTCCGATCAAACCAAGGTTAACCATGGTTTTGTTGACTTTTTATATTGCTCCTGTATAAATAATTGACGAGTAAGTAATTCTAAATTTCTTAACTTCTCTATTCTTCCATTATTACTTACTTGCAGGTATAGCACCGATGATGGCTTAACAGCCGAAAGCGCTTTGCTATTGTAATAAATTTCACTTACACGATATATAAATCTTTTATTGAATTATTCACATTTTAGCTGTAGTAAAACCCTGAAAACCTACAGCATCACTGCTGTTTATTGTACTATTCTGAAAATACATAATTAGTCTATATTAAAAATTCCAAACTTAACTTATTTACTTTAATAACAAAATTAAAATTTTATTCGTGTACAAACTTCGCCCATTGTTTTTCATTTCTTGTCATTGTTTTTGCCTCTGCCCATGTCTGTCCTATCCTTTGAAGTATGCTTCTTATCTCCATCCCATGTTCGTCTTGGTCTTCCCCTTTTTCTCCTCTCTTGTATCTTTGACTGCTACATTCTTTTAACTGGTCTTGTATCATCCACCCTTTAACTTTTATCTAGTTCATTTCAGATACTTCATTCTTACTGCTTGTATTTTTCTCTTTTGTCTGCTTGTCAACACCCAAGATTCACATTCAAATGTTAATATTAATCAATATATTGTTTTGAACACATTTATTTTTGTTTTCTTCCAGATTTCTTTGTTATTAACAATTGACTGATTCATTGTGTTGTGAAAGTTTATTGTTTTATTTTTTATTTCTATTTCTCGTCTTCCATTGTATTCTATTTCCACCCCCAAATATTTTAATCTTGTAATTTTTTCAATTTGCACTCCTTTTCTTTTTACATTAATATATAGCATCGAATTAAGAAATAAAACGGCGCATTTGTTGTCTACTTTGCCATCAGAAGAGGCAGGTACCTCGACAGTAGTTGACAAGAGCTCCAGTCATACAAAAGAAGAAATTGTTTCCAGTGCCGGAAGTAATTTTCATAGCACATTTTAAAATTGTGCATTAATTATTTGTAATGACGTGAATGAATAAAATATGGTTCCGTTTTCATTTGATAAATGTATACACATAGTGAATGTTTTTTTCTTTTTCGACTGTACTTATATTACTTTTAGAATTGGTGAGTATTCACTTCTTTACTTTTCCAAGCTTTTGACAATTATTTTGTGTTTCTCAAGGTAACAAAATTATAAATAGTTAAATATATCAACAATGGAAAATTGGTATGAACTTACATGTGAAGTAAAAAATAAATACAGTATGTCGACATGGTACAAAAAATGTGTCACACTGATTGACATTTCCATTAAGTAGTTGTGGAAGTATCTTTGATTACATATACAGGGAGTTCTCCGTCAATATTCATGATGTATGAAAATTATTTGTGAGTAGATATAAGTAAATTTTACTAAGTTGGTCAATGTCAGATCTCTTATTTATACTATTACTAGCAGACCCGGCCACGCGTTGCTGTGGCTAAGGTTTTTATTATATTACATAGTAGTTAATTATTCAAGGGAAACGGTAGGAGAACACCAGTCATGGAGACTACCATGCTTTTTTACACAGATGCCATTTGTTAAAATACATGGCGACCGCCATCATTGATTTTCTACTACCGTTGATATTGATTCTGGAGCCTTGAGTACCTCATAATCATCAAAATACATATATCGTACATCGTGATTTGATGTATAGTAAATATATAATAATATAACTACGTGGTAATACTTACATGTATATACTTTAATTAAAGATTGTTAAATCATGAAGCACTAATAATTAAAAAGCAAGAAGGATTCAACTGTATTACTTTTACTATAATATGAATTCAATTTATAATTCAGTCTAAATAACACGTGGCCGGCTATGGTAATACCAAAAATTAAGAACGTAAGAACAATTGAACTTCACTGTATTGCGTTTACTACGAAATAAATTTAAGTTATACTTTAGCCTCAGCAACACGTGGTGGTTATGCCATTAAATTTTAACTTATGTGAAACGTTAGTACTTTTAACACTGCGCCATCTGTTAGAATACTTACTCAATCCAGTCAGCAGATACCGCCATCTGTTAGAATCGTTTGGGACTGACAGATAATTGTGACTGTCGAATGATAAACAAATAATGCTTAGTAGTGTGGAAACTACGAAGCATCGCACAAAGAGGAGACCGAGAACGTGTAATGTGTTCTGTCTCACTCTCTCGCCATCAACAAATAATTTGCAATAAAATAATATTGCAGCTATTAATTGAAATGTGAGCTATGCTATCTGTTAAGTTAGATCGAACTGCACACGGTGTGCAAATTTGATAGAAATCGGTTAAGTAGTTTGGGAGTCTATAGCGGACAAACAACGTGACACGTAATTTATATATATTAAGATTATCGTCATTGTCTATTGCAGCCATTTCTAAAAGAAGACTTTGGCAAATTTAGTTTCTGATATATGATTTTCATATCATCATAAATCATTATGTGATCTTGGTTAACCACATATTGGCATAACTTATTTTATTTTTGCTTGTGAAACGTATAGGAAAGTATAGAAGGTATAATGTCCCAAGAAAGTAATGATAGCGCAACTATGACGATATGAGCTTAAAATATCCCGATCAGAAATCAAAAATATTGGTGGAATATAACATAAGAATAACCGAAAATTGTCTTCTATATTTATACTTTTGAGTGACAGTTTTCAATGGAATAGACATGTCAGGCTACAATGTGTCCTGGTACCGGATCCTCGAAAATATACGTCGTTAATATATTCCAAACGCGTCGAAATCTTCTCGAAAAGTCACGGAACTCTCAGCTCCCAATCCGAAGACAAACTCGTGTACCTCAGTGTTTCTTTCTAATCCGTTCAACCGAATTTGCAATCGATTTGCCATTCCAGACACGCTATGCGTCAAAATCGTTCAAAATATATGAAACGCCTCTCCGCTACCTTTATATTATTCAAGAGAGTAAAACTTCGGCAAATAGTTGATATACGACAGTCGTCGAGCCCCGAAACGGTCCCACTCCCCCAATCAGGATCGCAAGGGACCCTCCAATTCCCCCGTCATATATTAATCATCATTTCCTCTTCTGCTGCGTTCCGTTCCATACGGCGGGGGGGTGCGGGGGGCGGAAGGTCTTCGGTATGTAATTATTCTCCAACTTACAACTTACAAGTTACATCTTGTGAAGGATGCACAGCGTGAGCGGAAATTAGTTTGTCATGATGAGACGCTGAGGGCATGATTGGGGCGGAAATTTATTCCGAGCTATTTGTGAAGGGGATTGATTCTTCTTGGGAGTGTTGGAGTGACCTTGAAATGCTCATTTTGCTACATTTGAATATCAACTGGCTAGAGGACCCACATTTGCAGGTGATACCACCCATCCTTCGGCGTAGAACTCATGCAGACAGTTACGTTGGAGCGCTCTTCTTCGATTCATCAAAACATTCGATACTCTGAATCACACTATCTTAGAAAAGAAATTATATAATCTGGGATTTAGATATAATTTTCTATCCTGCCTAATATCATGTCTTGAAAATAAACAGATGAGACCGAACGTAACACTGCCTTATCTGATTGTCTAAAATACTGTCTTGTTGATCGTTCGACCCTCCTGCTGCTCTGTATGAAGTGAGGATGTAGCCTAGTTTCACAAAGAAGCCCACTCTTGTTTTCCAGACACACAGCCTTATGAAGAGGAACCCCTTTTCGATTCAACACCCTTTTTCCCACGGTGTGTTTTTTTCTAGTTCTTTTAGGAAAGTTCTGCACAACTGAAGAAAAATAAAATGTGAAAAAAGTAAAAATTTTATATTACAACTTCTGGAAATACAATATCAATTTGGATAATCGAAATTCAAGTATTATATTTCCAATAATTTTATTTGAGAATATAATTTCCAAACTATCAGATATTGAAAAGCAACTCTAACATGAGAAAATATCTGAGAGCTTTTAAACTGAATAAGTACTACATCTCCAATGTGAAGAGGTCTGAATAGTTATAAAGGTTCGATGAAATAGGATTGTCGTTAATTGTGCAAATAGTCATGAAGTACATCCAAATTTCCGCAACCATGGAGTTTGGCCAGGTTTTAAAATTTTTTTGGGTGACGATACCGTCCTCCTCATTGTTCAGAATTTGTGATTCATGTGTATTGTGTATTCATGAACTTGGAATTTGATTCAATGGGTCTGATTCAATGCTGAGAGAAACTAATGAGGGATAGTGAATGACTTCTGTTCTGGACGCATGGTTAAAAATCTGAACCCGTGCAGTCCCTGCTTCCTTGATCTAGAAGTAATTCACTCGATCGTATTGGTGACTCCATCTATTTGTCAGTTCTGGTACAACTCAGGTTTAACCCTAGTTGTTATCTGTTTGAAGATCCCAGATGAACTGCTTTCTCTTGAATTTCGGCCTGGTCTTTATAGTAAAAAATGGTTACCATAACTACCGCCTCGATGTGTAGAATTCGATGTCTTTTGCCGAAAACTCCAACCCTGCTCTGCATCTATGTGAACCCCGAAATAGAAAAGTGTGCTAATATAACTGATCTCCATAAGGACAGCCTTTTCCCCAGCGGGATGCCCCATTCACTCACAAAGCCCTCATGAAACTTGGAAAACTCGGTTTGATGATATCTGACGCTTAGGACAAGTCTTTGGAAAAGCCCTTTTGAGCCCCCTTCTGCCCTGAAGAGTGATTGATCATAGTGCCAGTTTATTGAGAAAAGTATATACTACCACTACAGAAGTATAATATGTGTACTGAGTTTATCACTAATGTCCCAGATGTTCGTAAAGTGAAACTTTCGGATTATCAGTTACAAAGTAACAAACTTCTCCTCCTAGTTCTCTAAAGCGAATCTATATAATGCCTAGAGAGTGATATTGACATCCAGAATGTGGATTCTATCCTGTGGATGCGTTATGTATAGCAATCTATCCCTTATTGGAGTATACTTCTCTGCTATACTTGGAAGTCTGCCAGGTCCTTTTTTGTGTAGGTACGATTGGTATATACTTGACCTACTTATTTTAGTACTTTTCTCGTTATGATATTCACCTAGGAGTTCTCCAGGGTTCCATATTGGGACCTTCGATCTTTCTGATATTTATCAACGATATGCCAGCATACATAACTATGCTAAATAGTAGTGTGGCTGCGTACCAGGTTGCTTTTCAATGAAGGAAGAGCTGTTGGCACACATATATCAACATGATCCCTAGAAGAACTTGGCAGACTGTAATGATTTTAATTGCAATATCCCTTCTTCTTGTCAATGATCCTGCGACATATACCTCAGCAATCTTCTATGCTGCCTAAATGTCACCAAGTTACCACCTGCATTGACGAGCAATGTAGCCGAATTTCTTCGGAAACAATGGCCAATATACGTTTGTGCGCGTAATTTTAAAAATGTTTCAATTTCAAATGGAATTTTAGCCATTGTGTTCGTTTCGATTACGTTGACAGATAATTTTCCTTTATAGTAATTAACAGAAAATCTGGAATGCGATGTTTTGGGGTATCTAGAATTTTTTTAATTTTCGGTATAAAACCAAGGCGAACATTCCGTTTATTCGATCATCAGAAACAACAAATGTCCGTTGTTTCTTGGTTTTTGTTACTGAAAGGATACCTATTCTGTGTCAAACACTTACATTGAATCTTATAAATTGGTAATTATCAGATGGTTAGTGTAAATTTGTTGATTGTGTAGATATAGTACGGGAATATTTGATCTCAGATGAGCATCAAATAAGATTCCTATACAAATCATAAAATGATGGGCTACTTCTGGCACCACCATGCACAAAGCCAACATGCTCAGTGGGGTACCATTTATATTATAACACACTGCATACTTTGACGTAAACTCATCATCAAGTTTTATGAATACGTTTATAAAATACAAAGATCCATGAAACTATTCCAATCCATGTTATTAATTGCTAGTGTTTTGTCTAAGATTGTTCTACAACTACCATCGCCTGCTACTGAGTTGCATTTGCCTAACGTTCACTTCTTCAACGATATTCTTCCTGATATCTCACGCAACTTCGACTGTTTTTGTTGCCACGCCGAATGAGACCGGCCCTGATAACAAAAGTAATTATAAAGTTCGAAAAGCTAAAATAGCTGTTACAAATTAAAGTCGAAAACCCATTTTGAACTCGGAAGCAATTCTCTTCGAGAAATTATAAAAACTTATTCCAAGAGATTAGGATGTTTCTGTGAGAATATTTCGAGCTACACCGCATGGCTGCCAATTGAACCGATATTCATTACATTCCTATGGGGAGTCATCTTTCCTGGAAGTGCTGAAAGATAATTATAATAACACAATTTGAAGCAAAGTGGTGATTTGTGAAGCAGCTAGATGTTTTACTTCATCATTCAGTCACTTGGTTATGTACAAACGATTAGAAAAACAGTGGTTATTATTTTTTATGGAAAATTTGTGGGTCAAACAGATCGTTACGTGAAGACCAGAGTAAGAGAACACACAAGAGATCTTAAAAAGTTTGATGTGACCCACCCAATAGCTCTTGTAGAACATTTCAGAGAGTATGTGTATGCTTTCGGTTTCAAAAATACAGAAGTTTGAGATGTTCGTCTCAATCAGCCTCGTTATAAATACAGTGAACTCAAGGCATCTGTTAAATGGGAATATGTTAGTCAAAATTCAGAAAACAAAAATAATATCAAAGAGGTTGTCAAAGAGAACTTGATTGTTTTCAATTAGTTATTATCTGAAACTCAATTGTCTCATGAATACTAATATTTAAAATGGAATTTGCATTCAACTGGAAATTTGTCTTTTTAACGATGTAAATTTGTAAATTTACCGGCACGTAATCATATAATTATTATATAATCACAGGTAAATTCAACACATTTACATAGAATCGACGTGGTATAATTCTACATTATACAGTGAGGACCAAAAGTCCGTCGCCCCCCTGTAACTTCTTTATTCTACATATTACAAAAAAATGTTAAATACATAAGTTGTAGGGTTTCATTCGATCTCTTTAATGGTTTAAGTTTCATTCATACAGAGTGTCTCAAAAAAGCACGGTGACTTAGAAGTTAATTTTTTTAAATTCTACGTTGAATTCTGAACATGGATGTTGAGCTTTGTTTTGTCACCATCAGTACATTTTCAAGTCATTTGAATGAATCTGAATAAAATATGTTCACTTATATACCGCACCATTCAGAATTCGAATTACATACAGACACTGAACGACATAAAATATTGAAAGGTAGCATACATGCAACCACTTTGGTGTTATATGCATTTTCTATGACTTTCTATAATTGATATAGCAATATGGAAGCTCTGGATTTCTTGTATTGATCTTTTGTCGCCCTCTCATCTACGAAATCTGACACATCAAATTACCATTTGTCAGAAACTACATTAACAATTTCCGGTCTTGATTAATTCAATGGAAATGGTAACGCTTGGGTTAGGTTAGGTTAAGCTAAGTTAGGTGAGGTTAGGTAGAATAGCCAGGTTAGGTTAGGCTATGTTAGGTCAGGTTGGTTAGGTTATGTTAGGTCAGGTTGAGTTTGGTTAGGTCAGGTTAGTTCAGGTTAGGTTAGGTTAGGTTAGGTTATGTCAGGTCAGGTTGAGTTAGGTTAGGTAAGGTTAGGTTACGCATAGTTTAGACTTGCGTTCAACTTAACGTAACTTTCTTGAGATTATCTTTTTGGGGTTGTAACGTTTCGGTCTGGAAATAAATAGCTATTTGTATTACTAGGGAGGAAAGTGCCACTTTTCCTCCCGCAGGATGTAGTTTACTTCCCGACGCGAAGCGGAGGGCAGTAAACATCCAAGGGAGGAAAAGGCACTTTACTCCCATGTGATACATATGATTTTTCCTCCTACCTACCTTTTTTTGAAAATTTATTTACGACACAAATAGGTAACGAATATAATTAAGAACACAAGAATTATTTATTAAACAAATTTATCAATATATGCTATACAATTAAGTACATAGTATTGTTTAACTATATTTTAGAATTATTTATGTTAATATTGAATGTGAAGTTTTGAGCAGCTTTTATATGAACACCATTGGAAGATAGGGTTTGAACAGGAGCTTTAGTATTTGAAATATTTTCGCTTAGCACATTGTAATGGTGGTAACTTCTAGAAGTGCTTGGCTGATTTTAATAATTTGATCAGAAATTTTTCTTTTTTTTGTGTAAGATTGTTCTACATAACCTTCTGCGATATTGGTTGATTTCCAACCGCCATGCTGTTTTAGAGCTAAAATATCCCCACCAGCGTTTACTAACAGAGTTGCTGAAGTTCTTCTGAAACTGTGCCCTGTGTAATGTTCGGCATTTGGAAGATTGAGATATTCTGCAATTTTTTGTGGTATTTTGGATATACTATTCTTGCCAACCACTTGATTCATACATTTGCCTGCTTTAAAGCATACCAACAATCGTTTATGCTCAGTTTTAGGACGTAGACAGATATACTTTTTAACGATTTGAACAAAATTTGGGCCGTTATTTGTTGTAGTATTGATAACGAAAGTTCGTTGTTTATACGTTTTTGAAGTGGGGATATTTATGACTAAAAGATTGTCTTTATCTTCAATATCATCCAGTCATTTTAATAAGCTCATCACATCGACATGCTCCAGAAATTCCAATAACAAGGACTACCTATTAATATTTTATATCAAAAATTAAATTATTTGCATGGGATTTCTTTTCTTACCTTCATTAATGAAAAAGCATCATCGGGGGCTTCCATTAAGAATGAATTTATTTCTTCTCTTGTAAAAGTTGTAGCTTTATTTGGTTTGTATCCGGCATTTTGACGTTTTAGAAATGCAATCAACTTTGGATATTTAATATCAACCTTGTCCTTCATTTGTATCATTGTGCGTAGCATTGAATATTTAGACCAAAGTGTTGAAGCTTTTAATGATTTTCCTTGTAGTGAAAAATATGCCAGTAAAACATTCTCTGAATTCTCTGTATCTTGTTGTCTTCAGCCCATTGCTTATATTGTGCATATTGTTTTTCATACCTGTCTTTACATTTTTGTGGTAGTAAGGTTAATGACGCTATGTTGGCTTGTTCCTTAATATTAGGTGGTGTATTTGGAAATTCAAAATCACTTGAATCGCTATCCATTTTTCAAAAATTCAACTAAGTTTAATGAATGTAGCGACTTTGCACCTCAAAAGTCAATCGCCGTGTTTACTGTCAGTGAGCCACAGCATACTATGCTTTTCTTATTCTGAACTCAAAAAACGTATATCTAAGATTCCTGAAGTAAAAATTTGTATTGAAGAACTACGTTGAAGTAACATTAATGTTTGATTTTTACCAAAAAACAGGATATACAGGATGTTAGAAATTATGGAAACAATATGAATATAATGAATTCACAAGTTTCATCGTTTACAACTTACTTGAAATGAGGGGGAGGAAAAATACTTTCCTCTCTAGGGAGGAAAAGTATGAGTTTCCTCCTTGATTTGAGGGAGGAAAGTGTGTACTTTCTATAGGGGTAGGAGGAAAAATTTGTTTTTTTTGTGGATGTAAAGTGAAATAATTGCTTCGCTGGAAAAAATTGTGATTTTACTATCCTAATTGTTGAGTACTTATAACGTGAATAACTTTCATCAGCTTGGGATACACTGAGCGAGCAGTTGATTATATGGTATTCAAATGATTCAAAAGTATCCAAGGAAAGTAAATTCAACGGAGTTGATCCCATGTCGGCAAAATTTCTACAAGGTAGTTTCCACGTATAAACTATTGTTAATAAGTTTATGTTATTACCCTCGTATTCCAACGTCTACATGAGTTTATTAAAAGTTTCCGTAACTATTCCAGCTTTTGCCTGCATTCACTTTATCTGGGAAATTGTGAATATTCCAGAAATGTGAAAAGTTAAATTGTAAAGTTTATAAGAAAATGTAAATATGTTCGTTTAATCTTATCCATAGCGAAAAACACTTATCCAAAATACTTTCTTTGAAGAGATTATTCCTCACTAGTTTTTGTGTCATTGATCTCTAGTAGAAACATCATCTATAGAAGCTACTGCTTAGAACACAAGTTAGTTTAGTCTTAGCTTCTAGTACAAGAATAATAATGAATTTGTTCCATTACACGATATTCTGTTGAAGGAATTTATTACAAAATATCTCACAGTGGTATGGAGAATGAATTTGTTGCGATGTAATTCGATCAGAAAATTCTGAATATCTCAGTGCATTTTCATATTCATCACCAACGGAAGTATTTCCGGATCAAAATACATATCTGATATATATCCGTGTAAAGGGTAAGTAATTTTACACGATTTTATTACATTTCAGCTGGAATTTCTGAAACATTTCCACATGCTCTTTGAGGAAATTTTATTGGGTAAACTGCATCTGCTTTCCTATGCAATTTCCCAAACAAGCTCCGTTTCAATAAAGCTCTATAATAGTAATTGTTTACTTCCTTTTGTTCAATGTTATCCAGCTTATCCAGCAATAAACAGTGGGAAAAAACGAGCTGAAATCGATTCGTGAAAATACTCACACATACGAAACCAAAAATCATCGATGGATGTTCAAAAAAATTGTTTTTACTCCCGACTTTGTTTGTGTGGTGGGAGTTATACAGGGTTTTATTTTGGGAATTGCTTCGATCAGCATAATATAAAAAAGTAAAAACTGGCCGAATTTTGAAGTTTCGTAGTCCACAATCGTTGTTGGGGCTTATTCAGCTCAGGATCGATCCCTTGTAAGATTTTACGTAGAATTCTGAACATGTATGATTTGATATAAACTCAAGTTCAACCGTTTCTTTTATGCTCGAATACGTGAAATTCAATCTGTCCTGAATATTCACACTGAGTTTGAAGTCGATTCCGAATCGATTGAAGATATCAAATATTTTTTACGAAACCTAGGCAATTTCAAGTTTTTTGTATAACTTTATTAATCTTTCATGCTGAACCTTATATCTGAGCATATTACAATCATATTTTCGGACTCAGCACGGAATTTTGCGTAAGATGTGTGAATTTCTAATTAATCTGATGATTTTGTATATTTCTTGATTTTTAGGGGACTACCCTTAACGACTTTCTCCTAGTATTTTTCATTTCTACCAGTCGACTGGTGGTTATGGGTCGATTGGCGTTCACAGAATCGCTCTATCTTCAATAGTTTCCGAGTTGAAAAGTTTATTTGTAGTTGAAAGGGATAATATACATCGAAATGGATATTTTGAATTTATTCCTACTCATTCTCGTAGAACTCATTATTTTCAAATTATGCACATCAAATTTCAAGTCTATTCCCAATCTCATGACGATTTCATCTGGGCTTTTCATGGATCCTCTGCAGTTTCGAATTGAAAATTTTCGAAAATCTGCTAAAGTGTTCAATCAAAATTTTGTCTGTGGATATTTCCAATTAAAATCCACAGAGTATACCAAACTAATAGTTCTGAATCGATTGATGTTCGCAGAATAGCTGTATTTCTAATGTTTCCCGGGATGAAAAGTTTATCTGGAGTTGAAAGGAATCATATACTTACGTCGTAACATTTTTTTAAATCAATTTTTGCTCATATTTGATAAACTCAATATTTTCATAATATGCAGACAAAATTTCAAGTCGACTCTTAATTTAATAAGGATTTCATGGGCGTAGTCAAAATTAATATTTTATTCAGCTCAAATAAGATCATACTTGTTCATTTATATTTCCCCCACTTGAAAAAATGAGGGAGGATATAAAAGAGCATAATCATATGTAACATTATCTACAATGAAACAGATGGAAATGTCGTTCCCGGTTTTCAAAATCAATAGTCTATTTTGAGAAACGGGTGATTTCAACGACCCCTAGCGGCAAAACTGTTCATTTTTTGGGGTTGGCGCAATGGTAACATTGGTTGAGAATTATATGGACTACATCATATCAAAAATTCAAAAAAATCCACCGAGACCCAAATTCCATAAGGATTTTGCGAGGTCCTTTCTCAGAAACTGTAGCCCCTAGCGTTGTTGAGCAAGTAGATCTTTTTTGCTTAGAAAAGGTATAGGGATGAGATTCAAGTATAAAAAATCCCAAAAAAGTTGAGGCAAAACAAAATGAATAATGAATACGTACGTAAATTCTATTTCTCACCTCAAAAAAATTACGTTTACCAAATTTTTTTCGAAAAATATATTTTTTGCAGAAGTAATTCAAAATACTGAAAATAGGATTTTAGTTTCATCACCCTGTATCTCCGAAACGTTACATTTGCGCACACATGTTCATAAGAGAAGATCTCGATATTTAGTCCGTTTTTTCTCCTCCTTTCGGACGATGTTCGTATCGCCAGGAGCTGAAAACTCAATGACGAAAATCGTCCTACTTTGATGGTCGAGGAGGACTACATCAGGCTTATTGGCTTGTATTTGCCTGAGGCTGGGGAATCAGTAGTTCCAATAGATTCGGCACTTCTCATTCTCCACAACGGACTCAATATCTTCCGGAGCATAAGGCAACACCGGTGTCTCGTCTACACCGTACGAGTGTCGTAGATAGTAGTACAACACTCGTAGGGCCGCGTTATGCCTGTGGATATAGGCTGAGACCGCATAAGCTGGACAAGCTGACAGCAAATTCATTATGGTCTCAGCTGCCCCACGACACGCTCTGCATCTAGTGTCACGCGACTGTGGTAGACGAGGGTGTTGAAGACACCATCATGGCAGGCCATTATGAATCCCTCGGTTTCCGACTTCAGCCAACTTGCCCTGATGACCAGATCTGTCGGAGTTTGTGCTGATACTTGCCGCGGAGAGAGTTTTTGACAGTACCTCTTGGGTGTGGCGTTGTTCCACCCCTAGGTAGGTATACGTCTCTCCGGCACCCAGATGATATAGGATGCTTCCGTCACAAGCTGAACGTCCTCTCCGTATTCCTCGCATCGTCCTCTTTTGAGATGAACTGTGGCACATTTGTCGATCCCAAACTGCATTCCGATAGCTTGCGTGTACTCTTGCACCACCCTTAAGGACTGATGAATGAATTTTATTATTATTATTATTATTGTTATACCTTCATTCTGATTCGGCTATCAAATTTTCATAGAACATCCGAGCCATCCGTAAACAATCCATCAAAATTAAATTAGAAATTAGATCGAGCTCAATTTTGTGATGTTGCATCATGTACCAGAGTTGATTTTTTTCCGCTTTGAAATTATATTGCAACCATAAAAAATCCACCTGAATAAATAAACAGGCGAATAACCAACTGATGAATAGGAAAGTAGGAGCCAAATTACATCAAAATTCATGACTAGCTTTTTTTATTTCCACCCGAGGTCATATTCAAAATAGCTTGATATAACCCATATATGTTGTAGTTTGGACGGTAAAATCGTTTTGATGAACTTTTCGTACTCATATTCTATGTATAGGCAAGTAATAAAGCTGGTAAATTAATTCACTCATTTCGCCTTTTATGGACTTTTCGAAATTTATGAGCAATAAACACAACATCATCGGTAGTTACAGTTATTACTGAAGAGATCTGAAATCGTATGGTATTTTTGGAAAGAGACATGTTCAGAATACGAGCATACATAGCTCTGAATTTGAAAAAGTGTATCTTGTATACAGTATGAATAAAAAAATTTATTCCATGAATAAACAAATACAGATTTTCTATATTTCCAAACTTAATGGTGGAAAACGCATATATCTATCATTCGTTTCTGAGGTATAGCATTCGGAAATATGTATTTTCGATTAGTTGCTGTAACTTTTTTCCAGTCAAAAATTTTATGTTTCTATGAAATAATTTCTAAAGCCTTTTTTTTTACGTAGAATTCAGTGGTATTAGTAATTTATTCTTTCAAATCATATATGAATAGTTATTAATACTTAACTAGGACAGCCTGTATATTTCAATAGAGCTGGAACCATTCTAAAAATGTAGCAAACTTGATGTTTTGCTAGAGTAATCTTTGAAATGCAGAGCTTTTAGGTTTTTTCACAAACATAATTACAAATCTTTCAAATATCAATTGCACCAGCACCTGTTCGAAAATCATTAAGAACGTAGGATGGAATATTGCAATTGGAGCTTGTTGGATAATGTGCAGCCAAACAATGCTTTTCTGGGAAGGATTTCATTTTCGGACGACTCTAGGTTTACCGATATGGGATTATTCAACTGACGAAATACAAGGAATTGGTCTTAGCATTCAATTAGAACAAAATAATGGTTTTTTAATTTCTTTTAGCTGTAATTTTGTTTGTATTTATCGCACATTTCATTACCAGGTATGGAAAAAATGGGCCTTCGGCTGCAGGCCATAAACGACTACTTTACGCCCTTGATACATAAATAACTATTAGCATACATATTCTGCATTTGGAAAAAAATTTCAGTGCCAATCAGGTTATGAGATTTTCATAATTTGATATGAGTTCTTGATCAGATGTAAGGTTCGACGTGAAATTAACAAAATGATTGTCGAGTTATTCGATTCTCATCCATTCCGAGGGAATCTCCCGTACAATCGCATTTTGGCTGGGTGTATATGATTAACAAATCCAATAATGCCGAGTCACAAATCAAAATAGATCGAGAGCCTCCCTCGTATCTACCGTTGGCTGACATCGTACGTCCGGCAGCTTATCTCTAATTCCAATTTATCGGTCCTGTCGATAGAATACAAATCCTGTCGGTGCTAACATTCTCAGCCTAGTCGGACATCTGAGGCCAAATTGCTTGCGGTATGTTCGCTGAGGACAGTATCAGCAGATGCGAAACTCTGTGAACTTTGCGTGTGCTTGAAGGTGCCAGTGTCATGAATGATTCCAAGACTAAAAGTTCATATAAACATGGATCCGGTAATGCTTCGTTTTCAACATACAGGGTCGACATTTTTGAAAGAAATCGTTTTTTTCGTAAATATCTTAATAATCCTCCAATCAATTTTATTGAAATTTGGCAGTGTTATAGAGGGTCGTTAAGGGCTGATTGAGCCCTAACTATATTGAGAGTATCATGTCCAATGACGTCTCGGAAGGCACCGTAACCAAAATTTTGACAGAAAGAATGTGCGCTACTGATTTTTTTGCAATTTCTGTAATCGTTTCACATTGAACGACTGAAATTACAACTTTTTTATGCCCAGATTTTTTTTCCCAGCTTGGTTTGATTTCAAGACAAAATATAAAAATCACTTTTATGTAAGTCCTTGGGACAACACAATAAAACATTTCAATCAAAAACAGAGGTATTACTGTTATTTTTTTATATATAAATAGTCTATTCCGGTTTTGGAATTTTTATCAGAATTAATGCAATTATAATGAAAGTAATACGAAAACGACGATTTCTTTTGAAAATTTTGACACCCCTTCAAGTTTGGCCACATACTTACATAACACCCTGTATACTACGAAAGGATGGCTCATTTCCTATGTCCAAACAATGGTCAAATTTCGACTGCACTTGCGCAAAAATTGCGTATTGAAAAGATATAATTCAAAGGTTGTAGAGGGCAGTGGTTGTTTTCTGTTGAATACTTGCCGACGACAATGCTTAATGTATAGGAGCTTTAGTGAAAGATTCGGATTACGAAATCCACCATTTTTCTTGATTAGTTCAATGGTCATTCGTCAACAAGTGTGGGTTTCAAATGGGCTATATCCAGAATTTCTTTCGGGTATTTGAAAGTCCCATCGTAGGTGCCTATCAATAAATATTCCCAGATATTCCAGATCAATAATAATATTTCCTAGATTTGGTAAATATTTCGTTTTATCTGCATTGAAGGTTGGTTCGTAGTATCCGAACCAGTCTTTGATTTTTTTTAATTCCAATTCGACTTCGGTTTTGAGGGTCTTCCAGTCTTCAGATTGATTTTGCGGTGTCATCAGCGAACCTGAGAACATAACCTTCTGTATCCATTGATAATAAGCTATTGATATAAAGTGTGAATAGTAGTGGCCCAAGAACAGTTCCTTGTGGTACACCATATGCAATATTTCTCGCTGATGGCACCATTTATACATACTTGCTGTTGACGGTTTGAGAGATAACTCTTCAGTAAATTGTATGCATTTCCTCTAATCCCATATTTTTGTAGTGTTCTCATCAATTTTTTGTGGCTTACTGTGTCGAAGGCTTCAGAAAGGCCAACAAATACACATAGTCTTTGATGTTCATGCACAAATTGCATCTTCAGTTGTCTTTCTCTCTTTAAAGCCAAGCTATACTCTCTGAAATTACATCGTGTTTACCTAGGAATTTCACGAGTGTCATTTTTAGTATTTTTTCAATTATTTTGGCAATACTCGAAATCAACGAAATCGGACGATAATTTCCGAGTTGTTTTCTTAGCTTGTTTTAAATAAGGGTTTCATAATGCCTATTTTCAATAGCTGGGGAAATAGTCCTGTTTGAGACAGTAATCAATTATTGGAGCAGCAATTTGATTCGATATTTCTTTTAATGTTTATGGCCGTATATTATCTCTTCCTAGGGACTTTTTATTTTTTAGTGTTTCGATTATTTTTATTACTTAAGATTCGTTAGTTGGAAATATATAAATTGTATTTTCCACAACGTTGATTTTTTCTTCAAAATTGTTAGGAATTGGGACAAACTACAAAAGAAAAATATTGAAATTACTACTATTCTTACATAATAATGATTATAACTGTACCTTATAGATTAAATCTGTTTCATTGTCAGCATCTTGAATAAATTTATTGATATCATCCCTTCATTAAAACTTTAGATTTCTTTCCTCGGTATCTGACGCTTTTGTTCTCAATGAGCGGGACCAATTTTGAACCTTATATCAACATTTTCCTTAACATTCAATGTACTTTTCAACATTGAGTAGACACTCCATAACGTAGGAGGTTTTATATTTTTTTATTTTCTCTCAAAATAACATATTAGTACATTTTCAGAAACCTTTTTTACATGTTTCTTGTCGCACCATTCACGAAATTGGTCATATGTTTTCTCATATACTAACTTGGATTTGGCCGGTAACATAATTAGATACTATTGCATTTGCTTTCTCAGATATATCCTAAGGGGAATCACTATCATTATAATCAACATCCATCTTCTTAAAATAACTTGAAATTGAAGCAACTACGAGCAAACACTGTCAAACACACGACGTGCCAACAAACCTTTTCTATAGTAACACAGAAAGACCACTGAAAGCTGTGAAATTGTATTGAAAGTATTAATAATATTAGGAATAACATGTACGGAAGAGAGAAGTATAATATAGTTATCGTGGACTCAGACAGGAAACAGTTTTTACTGGAAACATTGAATAATATTTTCAAGACAACAGTCGTTTAAAAGCGATAACTTATCGGGACAAAAATCACGTCAAGATGTATTGGGAGTATTCATTGTTGATATATTTCAGATGGTGTAAATTCACATTCACAGTTGTACAAAAAAATGTTTCTCTCTCTCGGCCAAAAATTAACGATCTCATATGCCATTAAAAAAACACTCATTCCACGCACTTAATACAAAAATAACTATTGATGAATATTTGCGCTAGTTTTATAGCAATATCAAAAAACATTCAGGAAACGTATTCATTCCTATACATTTGAATGTGATTTCATACGAGCGAGGCCCAGTGCTGACGTCACAGCTGTCACCTGATCATCGGTGTATAAATATAATCGTTTACCGTGGAAGATCCACTTTGATGATGGGTGGTTTTCAACATCCACCGTATATATCGTCAGTTGATCATTGGCTATTCTTCCGCGACGGAAATATTACCGAGAGTACGTTCGAAAACACGCAATCAGGCACGTATTAGTAGTCATGGGCTTTTGGAAAGGCGATAATGCCTTATTTATGTCTCTTCTTTGTTATACTCAAAGACGTGTGAGACCGCGACAAGAATGACATCGTGCCATATCTCCTAATCTCGGGCAAACAGATTAGGACGAGAAAGAGGCTAGATTGCTTTGTGACAAAGTACGTCGACTTCGCATATTCTTCTGGGGATCGAGTCTGTTTAAATTTTCAACCAGAAATGAGAAATTTCGTTGTGAGTAGAAATGCTTTCCGACCGCAGGTGGAAAAAAAATCGAATGATCTGGCTTCTCTTGACAAGTATCAAGTCACATATGCTCTTTTAAATATGATTTGAATCTGAAGTTATGGTTGTTTTTTATATATCTCTAGCTAATGAATGAGAGTTTGGAGCTATCTCCAAGGTTGATAGACATGTTCGCCGCGTACACACGTAGCCAATGATGGCTCCGGATCTGGAAGAAAATTGTAGGAACAACTAAAATAGCTATTTATGTACCCAGTGCGTTATATAGATCCTAACGCCACGAAAAAATTATCTTAAACGACGTTGTTCACTTTATAAATTTCTTCTCAAAGTATTTACTGCCTTCTGGACGGCAACTGAGCACAAGTGAGCTTCTATGCAATTGCCATGGAAAGAAACATTGAAGAGGTTGCTGAGGGTTGTATATTTAATAAAATGACGCTGCATTTTTGCAAGAATTGACAAGCTTGTTAGTGGACGAAACTAAAAACGGTTGTGTTCATACTAATTATGGAGATCCCACAGAATATGACGCTCAAAGCTGAAAAAGCGTTAGAAAATGTACTGCCTGTAAAATCCAAATACTTATACGAGAAGGAGTATGACCAATTTTTGAAATGGAAAGATGAAAACAAAGTGAATACCGTAAATGAAACTGTCTTACTGGCATAATTCCAGGAAATGGTGAGGTTATCTCATGAAAAATATTAATTTTGTAATTATTTCAGTCTGAAAAATATAGTGCAAATAGTCTATGGACCAAATACTCACAGCTGAAATCACAGCAGATTCTACAGGACTGGTAGTTGGTGAATAAATCGACTGTGATCGCTGTATCGCCCAGTTGAGGATACGCTTTCCAAGTCACGGGAAGGTGAATAAGTGAAAATGGCGGCGACAAAAGCTAACTTCAAAATTCAAATTCATGCACTCATGTTTTCAGTTGTTATCGATTTAGTCGACCAAAGGTTAAACAATTATACAAAAATTCATTAACACTCAACTAGCTGAGACTATTTCTAGTGTGCAAACAGCTTCTGGTATTTTCTACGTATATTCATGTTTTTTGTTCTTATCTCTTATTATTCATTCCACGATTTTTCAGGTAATGGTAAACAGAAACATAAGGAAGTATCCGCGGACGGAGATTCACCCCTATAACTTTTTTGTTCTTTAATGTAATTGAATCAAATTCGGTGGAAGTATGAACGACATTCAACGGCAATTTTTGACTGGGTTATCATTACTACTGCACAACTTTTCCTCGAGTTCAGTTTCAAGCGTTTGAAGCAACTTCCAGTGGAATTTTCAGCACATTTCTCACCTCTCAGTTGTAAATCAGAAGGAAACAAATTATAGGATTTGATTCCTACTTTCAGATGACGATTACATAATTTGAATATGACAGTAACGTAATTATTCAAAACCCACCTATATTTTTTTGTTATTTATGTCAACTAACTGCACCTTTACGAGCAACCCTCAGAAGTCTTCGAGAGAATTCTGCAGAACATGATTCAAATTTGAAAACTTGCAATCCTTCTTCATCCATCATTCAGATTGAAATGCATATGAATACTAAAACAGCACTGAGCAATCTTTTGTTGAACAAGTCATCTCAGAACGAATGCAAATCCGCAACGAAATCGGCCCAAATTAGCCTGAATGAAAAAAGAATCAGCGACGATATCAACCAAGGAAATGCAATAATAATGGGGCAAACAGAGAACAATCAGTCGCTTTACCCACTGATATAACAGGAAACCGAAGGCATTCGACAAGAATTGTCGACGACGTTTGAAAAAGGTGTATCCTCGGTGTCCGCGAATAAAATATGACTCTTATATATGAACCTCTCGTGCTACGGGGAGAAAAAGAAGCATGGAAAATTGATGAGAATCTCCGCACACAATTCAATATTGACTACAGGCGGAAACGTGGAATATTTACTATTTCACGAGACAGAATGTCATGTTCCGGGTGAGGGTCAGTTTGGTTAGGCATTGTTTGGGGAAGTGTTTCGAAAATCGCCTCTCATGAGCTCGATTCATATGGATTAATCGTTTATGTATTTAGGACGTGAAAACGATAGATGTTGAAAGGGGTGAAAGGAACATACATTGTGTTTGGCATGCTCGAGAAAGATTTTTGGCATTTTGTCAGCCACTGAGTTAACTGTCAACTGCTTGACGTTTGATGAACAGTGTGACAATTCAAAACGTTAAGATGCGCTATATCTCGGAAACAAAAGATGATATCAAAGAATGCTTAAAAACATTTGTAGGAGAAGGTGAACTAAAATGACATAAAAAAGAACTCAACCACATCAACCCCTTAGGCCCCTTCCACTCCAACTGGAATAGTTTCAATATCATACCCCTCAATGATGTATCAATTGAAAAGCCTATAAAAATGCTATCTAATGGTATAAATAATAATTCTACAGGCTGAAAAAATAATTATCAAATTAATATCTGACAATTTTAAGTTTTGATACGAGGTTTATAAGCTCTAATGGCCAATAAACCTCATTACCAATGATGAGTGTCCGTAGGTACTTCATGTTGTTAAATAAGAACTTTAATTTGCCGTTTTTGCAAAACAAGTTGTGAACCTCTGTTTTTTCCAGGTAATTTGAGTGGCGACATTCATCTGGATATGCTAGAAAATAGAATGTGGGAAACTGAATACTCTTGTGTGAATTCAAAGGGAGAAAATTTTTGTATAATAAAAATAATAATGATAATAATACTGCCATTGTCCGTTGCACTGCGAAAAATCCGCGGATACAACTGCGGAACCCCCAGCAACCAGAGGCATATGGCCACCCATCTGTTTTACATGGATGACCTTAAACTTTATGCCTCCGGAAAAAAGGATCTTCATCAGTCGTTAAGGGTGGTGCAAGAGTACACGCATGCCATCGTAATGGAGTTTGGGATCGACAAATGTGCCACGATTCATATCAAAAGAGGCAACGCGAGAAATACGGAGAGGACGTTCAGCTCGTAGACGGAAGCATCCTATGTATAGGAGTTGTCAGTAGATATAAACACGATAGAGGTACAAACGGTAATTTCAATGATTCAACTTATTCCCACTTATTAAGGGGTGGATGGAGTTCACCCCGTATACAAGGAAAAATATTACAATATTTTAATTGTGAATCGTCTAATAATGAAGTTGCTGAGTTGTTTACTACCTGTATCATTCCAATATAAAATATAATGAGTGTCAAAGTGGAAGTACTTCTCAACTTCCGACGTTGCAAGTCGAGTCCTCGGCGTCTTCGACGTTCATTTGTTCGTTGAACCGTTATCATTAGCATCGCCGACAAGGGCGCCCTCGGGATTTCCTGCTACCGTATTCCTGCCGCCCTGCAGCTCCTGGCATCGCCTTCGCTTTCCTGCGCGATTACCAAGGATTATGTTATTTATCTCTGAGTACGCCATGACAACAAAGTATTCAGCAGGAATTTCTCATGTTTGAAGTTTATGCCCGTCTTTTGTAAATTTCGAACGGAGTTTCGGATGGATATTCGCTATTCACTATTCATAAAGCTCAAGCGTCAACATCAAAGAGGGCATTTTTAGGGCATATGCTCAATATTTTACTTGTTCGAGAATAATAATTTATTATTCAGAATCCAGCATCGATTCGAAAGGAATGAAACTGTACTGCAACGAAAATGAAATATCGCATTTTTTTTATTCACTCAAAGTGTTTGATGAAGTTTCTCCCAAAATAGGACCAACAACATATCGAATGGAATCTTTTCTTGAAAGACAAAACAAAAATTGCCACTAGCGGAAATTATAGAAAGATTATAAGTAACATTCAAAAAGTACGCACAAATGTAAAAAAAATATTTGTAGTTATTAGAAAAAAAAAAAAAAAATTGCACACTTATCAAGAACCGGTGACATAACGATAATTTTATGAATTTGTCTCATTATTCTGATCAGGATCTCCAGAATTAAATAATTTGCTCATGTACTTCTGTGAGAGCCTTCGGCAGAATTTTAAAAATCTGCGTCGTGGATGGGTAATTAATGCGCTTGCTGCCTTCCTTGGATGAGGTCGCTATTTTTCTTTCGGGCTCTCTCTCCAAAGAAATTTTTGGAGTAATAAATTGAGAACTAAAATATGATAAACCAAATATAGCTTAAAACTAAAAAACACGATTTAATAACACATCAAACTAGAAAGTAAAAAGTACCTAATTGTTTCAGAATGTTATAAAGCGTGTTTACTAGTTTTTTTTAAGTATACTTTATTCAGATTATATTTTACCAGCTCATCCTTTACATTTCTTTGTGAAAAAACTCAAGTTTTTGTTGTAAGGCACTTTTTTGGCAAAACAACTTCCGTAACTGTCTGATTCCCATGTAAATGGCTAGTAAAAACTTCAATCCATCTCTGTCAATGAATTATTGTCACAAAAGTGCTCCAAAAGTGTGGCCATTTTTGCTTAGATATCATGGTTCGATGATCCTGCACTACCTTGTATATATGGAATGAACAGATAAATTCAATTTGTTGAAAATGAGGCAGGAGTAAAACCCAGTTTTCATTTGGCGTGTGTGAGTGAGACCTGTTTCACTACTCTTAAATGATTGCATACTGTCTGAAGAGGGATGTTGATTCCTACTTTAGTTCAATTATTCCGGAGTAACTAAAATATCTATGATTTTGGCAACCTCTGTTAATTACGTAGTAAGATTATATGACGTGGTAAAAAACTCATTTAGTTACTCAGACACCCACATGTTATATTTGGATGAAAAGGTAGAAGTCTTCATGATCAAAATGCACTTTTATTTTCTATTCTTTAAGAATTTTTGGCAAAGTTAAGACATATTTAACGTTTAGCACTGCGGGAATTCGCAGCAGGGGGAAAACACAAATTTGAAATTTGATGTCGGCGTTCAATCATGTTTTCTGACAAAATGGGCTCGTTTTGTGAAGAATTACTGAATATCATCCTTGTAGAAAGTTGAATCATCTTTAACCATATTCAAACAATTCTTTTATAAACTTCTATGGTGACAACAATTTAATTTTTTAAATCAATATTTTTTTTGGGTTCCACCCCTCGATTTGTGGTAAACAAATTTTTTTTCTTGTTTGACATGGTTCCTACTACTAGCATGCCAGATTTGGTGGTGTTACAACCGATCCTCGTGGACTGGACTATATAAGTTTATCGACTACGTCTTCCAATTTCCCAATAAAGAGTGATATTAAGAAACTGTTACACTTTCAACACTCATTTCACGCTCTAATAGTTTGAAATCTCGTTACACTAAGAACTTTCATCAGTGTATTCGTCCCGAACAACAAGGTGAAAGGTCAACAATAGCCATTTCAACGTCCATAATATAAAGTGAATTTTTTGTGTGCGACCGCGATATGATTGGAATGTTGTTCAGCCGTGCGTGAACATGCAAACTGAGTACATCCGTTGTGAATAAATAATAAAAGCAAATCAACCGCAGCGAACAAAATTATCAGTTTTACTTTTCGATGCAATATTGACCGACAAAATACGAAACAAACATATAAAAACCCATTTCCATTGTCGTAATTGGCAATTGGTTGTGGAATTCTTTCATTATCGATAAATGAATTTCTACCGTACTTCAATGCTTTATGTCGATTGGAATTATTGAAGGTTGATTTTGGTTCCGAACCATATTATTTTCCATAGTTTTGTCACTATAAATGGATGATGGTATTATATCATATTTTCAGAGTTTCTTTTAAGTCAATCGAACTTTTTTATCCAGTTTTCGATCCAATAAATAGATGAGTTTTTATGTACACTCCGATATGAAAAATAAGTCGCTAAGGTTTAAAAAAAACAGTTTGTGCGCATATCTTTTTCCACCTTCATTGAACTCCTTCGTGACCAAGAAATTCTTTCGGGATAGTAGAAATCCACAATTATCCGTTTATTGGCGGTTAGGTCAGAGATCAGAAAAAATGCTACATGGCATCTCCACTTGATACTTATCTTTCAATGGATCATCGATCCTGAGCAATTACAATGATGATATTCGACAGTTTCTCACTACGAGAAACGTTCATTTATTTCGTTTTATTTCTCTTCATATCGTGAATATTGCATGTGTTATTGAGTCATTGGTTTATGAATCGAAAGTTCATTCTTAGACCGGCATCAATATCCTCAAATATGGTTGAAAGAATTCAACAGAGGCAAAATTTCATGGCACACGGGGATGTAGGAATTATTTCGCAACTTCAGATAAATCAGCCAAAATATGCTATAATAGAGCATTCACCAAATTTTAGAATACTGGCAACTTCGCCATTTTTT
This sequence comes from Chrysolina americana, assembly GCA_958502065.1. NCBI lineage: Eukaryota > Metazoa > Arthropoda > Insecta > Coleoptera > Chrysomelidae > Chrysolina > Chrysolina americana. The sequence continues at coordinate 49,506,957 of OY293421.1, read as the reverse complement.
TAAATTCTGTGGAGCAAGTTCACCAGCATGCTTACTTATTTCCGTGAGCAAATATGTACAAGTTTTGGTTTTGTCTGCATCTTCGAACAGAATACTTATTATAAATTCTATATGATCCTAGAAAATAACGAATTTTAAATTCGTTCAAGAGATATTAACGTTCGTTATCGCCGATGGAAAATACGCTAGAAACCTCTTCTGGTGTTTGAAAAATTTCGAAGCTGGATACTCGAACTACAAATGTAAAAGATGATAGTAATTTTATTGTTTTCACATATAAATTGTAGATTTGCTTACGACAATATAATCAGGGATATAAACAGTATTATGAGTACCACAGAAAGATTCGAAGTCGTGGTACTGGTCGGAATCTTTCTGTGGATTCTATAGATGGCTCTGCTGCCCACTTTCTTAGTGGGTGCCGGAGTTATCGTAGTGCCTGTTAACAAAACCGATTGGAAATCAATTACATATTGTGGCCGAGTCTGTACTGATGAGCGAGTTGAATCGCGAAACCGGTCTGCAGATGTCACATGTTTTCGATTGCCAGTTGTTGGTTGTTACAGGAAGATTGCAAAGTATATCCTTGTAGGAAAACTTTGCCAGGCGTTGGATAGACGTGATTCGGCGGTCGTATGGGGCTGTTGAATTATTTCTGTTCGACGTTTGCCGACAATCCTATTGTATAAGAAAATTTGCGAAAGGCTGGATTATTTTTATAATCAAATTTTGTTTTGAAATCTTGTTCCTATCTGACATCTGCCCAACATGCGCAGTCACAGGTATCTGCGCAATTGTATCTGAATTTTCCTCAAAAAATTCTTTAAGTAATAATTTTGTCGCTTATTTTGATTTTAATTGCTTCTCAGAAGTGATATGTATGATGGATTGTGTGTTACAATGTTCTTTCACTTTTTTAAAAGCTGTTAATGTCATGTAATATGTAATTGTGAAGATGTTTCTTGTTTTTGTGCAATTTTTTCTCGACAGTAAATGAATATTTTTTTGATGATCTAATCACACTGAGAAGATTTTACTGAAACGACTGGTGAAATAAAAAAACCTAAACAAGCTTGATGATGTATGCAAAATTCATAGACTTCAGTAGGAGTGGTGATTTTTTTTTACTTTATCATGCCTTTCACAACTTGAACTAATGGAAGATTTAAAGAAACAGTAGGGTATAACACGCACCCAGTTGATTGAATCTATCACACCGATTGCCCGTTCGGCATCGTCCTCGCCGAACTTCCCAGGCCAACGTGATAATAAGTCGCAGGAGACACGGATCCCGACCCGAATACCCCTTCATAAACACCCTGCCGACAAACGGCGTTCTGTTTTTGGTTTCCGTCTGACAGTCCCAAATCTGTATTCATTATCAAAGTTCGTTAGACAAAGGACTTCATCAATCCCGTGTGAAGTTGGCCGGATCGGCAGCGGAATGTCGGCAACTGGAAGTAAACTATGTATATGAAGATGGCGGAACACTCACCTCTGGATCGCCGGGATGAGGCAACAATGAAGAGGAGTTAGAAAGTTTACTTTAACTTTCTTCAAAGGTAATATCCGGCAGTTTGGGTCGTAAACTTTAGACGACCTGTCTGGGCAAGGTCGGTCGGAAAAATGGGGGAGTTTGGCGCGGTTTTGTAGCGGGAAACTTAGTTCGGGGAGAGAGCTGGGATAGGTTCCGTAATTTGAAAGATATCCGTGAGAAAGAGTGGGAGTATTTGGACATCATGATGAAAATAAATGAGCGAAGGGCAATGGAAATACTGGCAAGAACGGCGCAAATACAATATGGTATGTTTTTCAACAAGAGACGAAAATACTGTTTTTTAATAATCCCGGAAAGTGCTCTGTTCATACTTCATAATTTGAAATTGGTTGAACTGGTTCAAGTAAATTGAAAACAGCACATGCGTTGAATTATTGAAAAGGGTGTCTCAAATCTTTATGAAAACTACAGTAGAACTAGAGTCTCCTTTCTAGTATTACCAAACTGTTCGGGTTTAATATAAAGAACCAATTGGTGTCTTTTTCTTCTACCAGAAAACTTGTCATGAATGGAGTCTGCCAATTGGGCTTTCACTACGAATCACTCGATAACTCTTTGTTGTATAGCTGAGAAGTGACTGACAAAATATGCCATAGCGCTCCTACTTTCTGTCCAATTTCATGATAATATTCCCCAATGGAATAGCCTGTGCTGGTAAAGGATAGTTATTTTTATTATTATTATTATTTACTGTAGGTGACCAAAAATTATATTTGCTGATGATCGGCCCTTATTTCAGAATGAATACATCAGCTTTCCGTGAAACTTTTCCTGATCGTTTGGTTTCCTGAGTTCACTGTTGTAAAAATGGATTATCGTGCAAAATAATTAAAAAATAATTTTTTCTCTTTTAAATTTTCATGTAATGAGAAACGGACAATAAGTATTTAACCAAATAATTTCTCCATTTCAAATGTTTCATTGAAATTTGTAACATACATGCGTTAATGAAACAAAAAATGGCAATATTATGTTTATGGACTTCATTGGTCATTTGGAGGGAGATAGTAGTAATTTCCCTCCATATTTTGTTTTTTTATTCTTGTATTGATTGACTCAAAATCTACAGATTATACTTATTTGATCATTCTGATTCGATTGGCGTTCACAGAATTACTCTATCTTCAACCGTTTCCGAGTTGGAGAGTTCATCTGGAGTGGAAAGGAGTCATTTCCCTCCATATTTGATTTACAGTCATATCCATGACATTTTTGACGTAAACCTTGAATCTGAGCATGAACAAATCATATATTTTTGGAAACTGTATGAAATTTTGTGTATATAGTGCGGATTGCAAGTGAATCTGTCCATTTTGTATTTTTCATGATTTTTAGGGGTCTACCCCTTTGGACTTTCTCCGATTTTTCGAATAATTTCTCTTTATATCGATTGACTTGAAATTCCGAAATTATAATAATTTGATCATTCTGATTCGATTGGCGTTCGCAGAATTGCTCTATCTTCAATCGTTTCCGAGTTGAAGAGTTCATCTGGAGTGGGAAGGAGTCATTTCCCTCCATATTTGTTTCACAGTCATATCCATGACATTTTTGATGTAAACCTTGAATCGGAGCATGAACAAATCATATATTTTTGGAAACTGTATAAAATTTTGTGTATATAGTGCGGATTGCAAGTGAATCTGTCCATTTTGTATTTTTCATGATTTTTAGGGGTCTACCCCTTTGGACTTTCTCCGATTTATCGAATAATTTCTCTTTATATCGATTGACTTGAAATTCCGGAATTATACTAATTGAATCGATTGGCGTTCGCAGAATTGCTCTATCTTCAACCGTTTCCGAGTTGAAGAGTTCATCTGAAGTAAGAAGGAGTCATTTTCCTCCATAGTTGTTTAACAGTCATATCCATGACATTTTTGACGTAAACCTTGAATCTGAGCATGAACAAATCATATATTTTTGGAAACTGCATGAAATTTTGTGTATTTAGTGCGGATTGCAAAAGAATCTGTCGATTTTGTATTTTTCATGATTTTTAGGGGTCTACCCCTTTGGACTTTCTCCGATTTATCGAATAATTTCTCTTTATATCGATTGACTTGAAATTCCGAAATTATACTAATTTGATCGTTCTGATTCGATTGGCGTTCGCAGAATTGCTCTATCTTCAACCGTTTCCGAGTTGAAGAGTTCATCTGAAGTGGGAAGGAGTCATTTCCCTCCATATTTGTTTTACAGTCATATCCATGACATTTTTGACGTAAACCTTGAATCTGAGCATGAACAAATTATATATTTTTGGAAACTGCATGAAATTTTGTGTATATAGTGCGGATTGCAAAAGAATCTGTCGATTTTGTATTTTTCATGAATTTTAGGGGTCTACCCCTTTGGACTTTCTCCGATTTATCGAATAATTTCTCTTTATATCGATTGACTTGAAATTCCGAAATTATACTAATTTGATCGTTCTGATTCGATTGGCGTTCGCAGAATTGCTCTATCTTCAACCGTTTCCGAGTTGAAGATTTCATCTAGAGTGGAAAGGAGTCATTTCCCTCCATTTGTTTCACAGTCATATCCATGACATTTTTGACGTAAATCTTGAATCTAAGCATGAACAAATCATATATTTTTGGAAACTGCATGAAATTTTTTGTATATAGTGCGGATTGCAAAAGAATCTGTCGATTTTGTATTTTTCATGATTTTTAGGGGTCTACCCCTTTGGACATTCTCCGATTTTTCGAATCATTTCTCTTTATATTGATTGACTTGAAATTCCGAAATTATACTGATTTGATCATTCTGAATCGAATGGAGTTTGCAGAATTGCTCTATCTTCAACCGTTTCCGAGTGGAAGAGTTCATCTGGAGTGGAAAGGAGTCATTTCCCTCCACTTGTTTCACAGTCATATCCATGACATTTTTTATGTACACCTTGAATCTGAGCTTGAACAAATCATATATTTTTGGAAACTGCATGAAATTTTGTGTATATAGTGCGGATTGCAAAAGAATCTGTCGATTTTGTATTTTTCATTATTATTAGGGTCTACCCCTTTGGACTTTCTTCGATTTTTCGAATAATTTCTCTTTATATTGATTGACTTGAAATCCCGAAATTATACTAATTCTATCATTCTGAATCGATTGGCGTTCGCAGAATTGCTCTATCTTCAACCGTTTCCGAGTTGAAGAGTTCATTTGGAGTAGGAAGGAGTCATTTCCCTTCAATTTCTTTTACAGTCATATCCATGACATTTTTGATGTAAACCTTGAATCTGAGCATGAACAAATCATATATTTTTGGAAACTGCATGAAATTTTGTGTATATAGTGCGGATTGCAAAAGAATCTGTCGATTTTGTATTTTTCATTATTTTTAGGGGTCTACCCCTTTGGACTTTCTTCGATTTTTCGAATAATTTCTCTTTACATTGATTGACTTGAAATCCCGAAATTATACTAATTTGATCATTCTGAATCGATTGGCGATCGCAGAATTGCTCTATCTTCAACCGTTCTCGAGCTGAAAGGTTCATAATAAGCGTACCATCAATTTTTTTCTGATTGAAAGTCAGCTCCGTTTCTCTCAATATTGAATATTGCATTATTCGACTTTATTGCTATGGGAATCTCTTGAAAATGCGAAATAATTTTGTATTTTTGAATCAGAATGCCATTTCTCTTGGAATAATAATGTGAATAGGTGCATTTTTCCAACTAAAATATTTTCTGAAATTTCGTCAGTTAGTTATCAGAATTCATTTTTGTCGTGTGATTCAGAATCACCTCGTCGAGATACATTTCCGGGACGTTGGCGATTTTTTCAAAAATGAAAAATAAGAACTTTTGAAAGTTCAATGTTCACTGGAATTTTTGTTCGATGTTTCCGTAGTTCAAATTCGTCTGAATATCTGTAAAAAGTAAAAAGTTACTGGAAATAGTGAATAAATAACATAAACAGAAGAGAAGCAAGATTACTTTCTTGCATAAAGTTGATATACTGCTGTTTCTATTATTATTTCATGATTTTGAAACGTTCGTTTCAGAATCGAATTGATTAGTCAAATTTTACGAAAGTGGCCTACTCAGTTTATCGGAAACCACTAACATTTATAATTTTGCCACATATATAAGGTTACAAAGTAGTATTACAATAGAGCATTTGAAAAACTCTAGTACTTCCATCAGTGATTTTTCACCTTTAAAAATCGTTGTAGGTGATGGAACTTCTACTTCGAGTTCTCCTGCATTTCAAAAGATGCGCTGGAGTTTGTTAACTGGAAAAAAGTTGGTTGAATTATCTTGAACGGTTCTGATGTTATGAATTTTTCTGTAGATCCATGTATGACGCTATTTTGACACATACATCATCAAAAACTGTTACACGTGCATCTATGAAAATTGAGTGCGTTATATCGACAATTCAGTGATGGTTGCCATTTGAAGAGCAGATAACACGTTGAGAAAGTTTATCGAAAAAAATTAAGATGATGCACAAAAATCAGGAGAATCAGGAGTTTATGAAATGAATTGTGGTTTTTGCCTCAAAGTATATGTAGGCCAAACAGGTAGACTGTTCAAAAATCGAATACGCGAACATCGTATGCATTATTTAAAAAAGGAACCAAATTCAACATATGCGACCATATTTCAGAAGAAGATCATAACTTTAATGAAAATTTTGGAATTTATCATGGTAGAAAAAGAAGGCACAAAACCTAATTATTTAGAATTCTTAGAAAGTAATAATTCAAATTTTTACTAAATGACCGAAATCATTTTAATCGCTCACCTTTGTTGAATTCAGTTTCTTTATGCTTTCATGGAAAATCATCTGTAATTTTTATACACTTGTGTAATTACTTTCGAAAAGTTTTCGAAAATTGGAAGACCCGTTATGAAATAATGAATTGTCACCACTTGAAGTGAAACACACTGTATGAATAGAAATACTTTTATAATATGCTTCATCGTTGGACATATTATTTAAAAAAATAAATCAAGTCGATAGTTTGGATGAAAAAAAAATAGTGGATCATGCATGTACCCCTAGGTCAGAAATCTGCTGAAAAATATTACGAAACTCCTGACGTTGAATCAGAAGGCGTTCGATAGCTTCGGGCACCAGGAACTTTTCATACTCCTCCTCAGCTTCCACGATGTTGCCTGAACTTCACAGAATCCCCGAAAGATCACCGGTATTTTTCAATAATTGCAGCCCCATCCAAACATTCGGATCAGGAAATGGATACAACTCAGATATAATGAAACTGTCATCGACCGTACCATATTTTTGCTAAATCAAACCAATTCATAGCATGTTATTGCATGAATGCTTCCAAACAGCTGTTGGCAATTCGTCATCGGCCCCAGTATGAATATCAAACAATTTATCCGGGCATAAATTGCAACTATTATAACTATTCGTGTATACACGTTGGATATTATGTTGTAATAGGTCCACGTAGTTATTATAACCGTTGGGAATTTATTGGTGAAATGATAACACATCACATCATCGGTGGGAAATTTCCATAGAATTTCAGCTGAAAAGCTAGTTTTCACATCCAGCCAACGCTTTTGCAACATTCCCTTTTCCCTCGATTATGATACAAAACGATGTTCCATCTGTAATGAACCAGAATGTTGTGAGATACACTCGGTGTTAAGATAAAGAATGATACAGAGCAGAGGTTGAATTGAGACTTATAAGGGGCGTATGTGCTTCTAGGATTCTCCACACTGAGATCTTTGCAGATATATTGTGTGCCCCCTTATTTTATGAAAGAATTCCTAGTCTTGATCTGTCCTTATTACAAGACTGCAAGATCAGATCTCTGATCCTCCATGCATTGGAAAGGCTGTGAATTTATCTCCCTGATCGTCAAAACCCTGCACAGCATGTGTGGTGAGGTTTCCTCATGTTCGTGGCAGAAACCTGCATGTTTTTATGTTTGCTAATCCGATGATGTTCATGTGTATGTTGAGCTTACAGAGCCCCATCAGAACACGTGATGTTCGCTTGTTTTGGCTTGGTAGGAACTCCATGAATTTTGGCCATGGTTCTTTGGTTGACAGAAGGAATTCGTATTTCTGCTATGAATGAATTGATAATGAATAATTTATAGGAATGTTACTGAAGCTGCAAAAAGAATATTATTATCAAAACAAAATCTACAATAGTAGCAACATAGTCAAAGACACATGGCGTATAGTTAACAATATTCGGGGGAAATATCATGTAACCAATGACACTATTCTAGATCCAAACATTCTAATCGAATTATATTGCTCAATAGCCAGAAGTCTTGCGGAAAAAATAAGAAGGGCACCTGGAAGTTATACTTTTTCATGAATCTACTCAGTTTCGATTTGAATCGTTCATATTTTTCCATGTCTAAGAAAATCCATGTCAGACTTTGGAATGTATATAAAGATCTGATGTTGAGTAATTTGGTGTTTGTGTATAGCGATCCACTTTTATGTAAGCCTTGTCAAAAAAACTTGACAAACACTTTCTCAGAAACTAGATTGGTCAAACATGGTATGCCTCAGGGCTCTGTACCAGAACCTATACTGTTCTTAATGTACTTTCCTGACTTGGTCAATCTCAAGATTGATGGTTGTGTACATTTCTTAAACGTTCCTTCATACTCACAATTATCATCAATACATTATATCAGGGAAGAGTAATATGATTATTGAACTCGTACGAGTGCATTTTCTGCCTAGGTTCGTCGTTATCGGGCTAGATGTCTCGCGCGATGGTATCAAAGGCGATGTCCACAGGCGCTGACTAACTATCTTTTTTCTCTATAAACAATGCCAATGCATATATGGAAATGAGCTTCTGAATTTCCCTACTAGATGGCGCCATGTACCCTATTTCCATGTAACGCAGCAGCTGTGCTGAAAATTATTGAAAGAATGTTTGAGTGTCCATCATAGCGTACTTCCGAAAAGTATGGATAAAACGCAGATCAACTTAGCAGGTTTGCAAATCAGTTGATATCACAAAACATGAGGTTATTGCCATCTAGAAGTGGAACTCGAAAGCTCATTTCCATATAGGCATTGGTAACAAGTAATGAGATATTACTCTTCACTGATGATGTGTATTGACTCGTTCAGTTTCAGTTTCAATAAATATGGGTCTCCACTAACGAATATATGGGCTTAATAAAATAAAACCTATGGAAAGAACAATTTTTGACATTGAGGGCTCCCCATATTTCTCATTCCACATTATTATTTGAGTGTATTCAACAACATTACCACTGAGTTGTAATTATATAAGACTTTAATGATACATTTCTATGTAGTCACTTTCTGAAACGGTTACCTTGAAGTCAGAGCTTGATTTTAACTAATCCCATTCACTGAATTAATTACAAACTTCACATGTCAAACCAACCGTACCGAATTCAACGCAGAACGCTGCTCATTCATTTCCCGCTCATTTTTAGAGCCCCTACACCTGTTCGGAGGGAGCGAGTTAGAGTTATAATCTAGGTGACTTATTAAGTTTGATATACAAGCCAGTAGGCAAGCAATTTATGCGCCAAAAACATAAACCTACAACCAGCAAGCCATAAAACTTAATATTAGCTGTATAACACGAGTTCCACCGTATACACCATGTAATTCCACTAATGAATCTCTTAATCTGGTATGTAATGGGTCGTAACTCTTCGCAATGGAAAATGCTGATACTACACTTCGGAATTAGTTTTTGATGCATTTCGCTAGGGATATATTGGCTGTTACTTCATAATTGCTTTCCAAGGGAGGATCGGATTTGTTTGTTCAACTTATTTTCAGCTGGGAATTGCGTTCAGCTCGGAAGTAAACTATTTTTCGCTATCGGTCAGAAATTCATATATAGAGTGGGCCATTGAAAACGAAACAGCGGCTCTGTAGGTCGGAAAAACTGAATTATACAGTGCATTTCATTTAAAACGAGCCACATTGAATAACTTCTGGTACAATGATTTTAAGGAAAAATTACATGTCAACAATAGTAAACAGGGGGACATATTTTGACATATTCACATTCGATATTACTTCCCCTATCGCACCACCAGAGCATGCTACTTTTTTTTACATGGATCACCCTATATTGTTTCGCATTATCAGATGCTCCATGATGAACAGATTTCAACGAAGTAGAATACATTATGGTCCGAGCTTATAGTTTGGAAGCTAAAATTAATTGAGATGGAAACGAGCCACCCTGAATGAACTTCTATACAATCTGTTACCAAGGTTTCATAGGTGTTTTTTTGAAGTATACTTCAAAAAAGTCTTATTTTGCCTAGTTAAGTTTGAATTCGATATTCTCTGCATTTTGTATTTGTCTCATTCTACAATAACGATTACCTACCAGGTGAAGTTACAATAATTGGTGTTTCTGTTTTTGTGAATTCTTGAGAAGCAATGGTTTATACGCTTCGAGAACGGATTGAAATAGTGAGTTTGTACTACCAGAATGGAAATAGTGCCAGAGCTGCTGCCCATATGTTCAATGATAATCATCCAGGAAGAAATGTACGACACAAATACGTTTCGGAATTATTGAACAGATTTATAGAAACTGGATATGTTAACAATAAAAAGCATAACCGTTCAGGAGTTGTCAACGATGAAGCTATTTCTATTGCAGTTTTAGGGCACTTTGAACTAATGGAAAATACGCAATCTCTTACTAAGTTACCTCGACAATCAGGAATCAGTCGTACAAATGTTTTCAGGATCCTTCATAAGTACAGAATTCATTCATAGAAGTTCATGAATTGAACGAAGATGATTTCGATAGACGTATCGAGTTTTGTGAAAGTCTCACTGAACGGATCAACTTGCATCAGAATTTCTTGAATAAAATTTGTTTTTCGGATGAAAGTACGTTAAGTTTGCATGCTGAGGTAAATCTTGAAAATTGTCGATATTGGAGTGATACGAATCCTCATTTATACCGTCAAGTTTATTATGCCCAACGACCCAAAAACTGAATGTTTGTGCAGGAATTTTTGGTGACCACATCATAGGACCATTTTTTATCGATGATAATTTAACTGGTGAGAAATATTTGAATATGTTGGAGAAACGAATAATTGTTGTTCAAAATTGTTTAAAATTGTTTTTTTCCGTCATCCAGCCTACGAACGACAGCCCTCAGAAGTCGAGACTTGTGCGAGCTAAGGAATAACGAGGTGTAACTTTTTAACGTGCGATTCCTAGCACGAGACCAGTGACCATGCTGGGAATCGAACCCACGTCCCTTTGACTGATAGACTAGCGCTCTAATCATGACCGTGCATCAATAGGGCAATTGGGGAAGATATGAATTTATTCGTGAACGAATTAGTTTTTCAGCTGGATGGTGCACATCCTCATTAGGCAGCTCCAGTGCGACAATTTTTGGATGATAATTTTCCTGGTCGCCAGATTGGCAGAAGAGGTCCTACAGAATGGCCACCAAGGTCTCCGGATCTCACTCCTTTAGCTTTCTTTCTATGGGGTCATTTGAAGTCTAAAGTGTATGAGATAGAACAACATTAGATGATTTGAGAGAGAATATCATGAGGCATTGCAGAGAAACTCCCGAGATTCTCAACCATGTAAGGGCGGCAATGGAAGCTCGTTTGTACCATTGTATGGAAGTTGGTGGAAACGTTTTCGAATATTTACTATAGAAAATTTGTTTCTTCTCATTGTCAAATCATCAGATTTTGATTCAAGAATTTAATAAATAAATCTCTTTTTCTGAATTATTGCGTCCATATTTGTTTCTAGAACGAATATTTCTAAATGTAGCCTCCTGTTTAATTATTGACCTGTCATTTTATTTTTACTGCAAATCATTTCCCAAAAATACTGGCCCAGACATTGAGTTTTTGGGGAGTTTGAGTATGGAGTTACATCTGAATAATAACAACAATTTTGACGATTCACAGTCGAATTCAAAAAGAATGTAGACTCATCAGGAAAGCAGATGTTGAAAAGAAAATTCTCATGAGCATCTCTTCTCGTAGTCATAGTTTCACAAAATTCCTGTTGCCTATCAAAATTATCTTCATTCAATTGGTGTACCAAATGTATTTTGTAGAGGTAGAATTTATGATGTTTCAGAATTCAGCGGATTCTGGTTCTACTGCCAATTTCCTTGTGCTCTATGTTGGATCTGCCTGAACTTGTCCTTAAACTGCAACTACATCAGGTTTATTTCTCAACGGAAATTCAGGTTCTTGGTATCGTTTCTTATTGGCTACTGATCCAGTTTGACGAAATTTTTGCACTAATTCTAGAACGTATTTTCTAGCAACAAGTTCATCTAGATGCATTCTTGAAAAAAATTGTAATTATTTCAACTATTTCCGCGATCGTATACACCATAGTTATGGAAATATATTCAGCATCTTTGGTCAAGGAATTCACTCTGATGTCGTTCAATCAAAGATCAGTTTGACACTGACAGAAAACCATAATTGCGATTTGGTAAAAAAAATCATCTCATACATGTTATTTCTTAGTAAACAGTTACATCATTTAATTCCTTGTTAATGAACTCGTAATCAAAGTTGGCCTTACAAATCGAAAAGTCATCATGTATTTTTGGTTTCATTCTGACTAACCCTGTATAAATAATAGCATTTTAATTGGTCCAGTCCTCTGAGGGATATGGCAGGACTACAAAAAACCCAAACAGAAGGACTCGTCCTTCAGAATCACCATCGGACCTCATTAGTATTCTTCTTCCGTACGCCACTGGAAGCGAATGGACAAAAGAGCTCATTAGATCGGATTGTTTGTAAAAACAATTTGAGGATCCGACGCACACTCGAATGGACTAAGACACAGTACCTCCGTCGCAAAAAGAGAGAGTCGGTTAGCGAAAAACTTCCAGAGTTAAACGTTTTTCCCATGACGTGCAGTTGATTAATTTTTCTCTGGTGAATGGAATCCTGTTATAACTATTGTGCTCCGGGTGTTCCACTGAAATTGGATATCATGGAGAACGTCTGGATGTTGTGTGGGCGAATTGGGAACGCGGAGAATCAGAAATTTGGCTCGAGTGGACAAAAATGTCGTGAGGAGAAATGGAGCACAAGTGGCATCATGATGGGCTGTCATTTCGAACATTTTCACGGAATTTTTTTGGAAGATGACACTCATTGACACTGTTTACAGCCGTCATGGTTCAAGGGGTAGATGTTGTTACCCTTGGAAACTTGAATTGGAATCAAAAAGTGGAAGCAAATCAAGAAGACCTGATGGCCCACTCTAAGAACTGCATTACAGCATTGCAGCCATGCTTTTTTAAGATTATTTTGTCACATGATTATCATGGGACTATTCAGTTTTTCCTAAGTGGGTCCCAACTTTGTTTTTGTTTCGAATGTTTTTCGAAAATATGCATGTTCGAATAGTTGCTGTAACTTTTTTCCTGTCAAAAATTTCTTGTTTCTACGAAAACATTCCGAGAGCACGTTTTAAGTAAGTAGAGTTCTATGGTGTAACTTATTTTTCAAATAAGATATCCATAGTTATTGATGGAAAAATATGTTTTTTAAATGAGACATCTTGTATATCCCTGCATATTTCAATAGAGCTGAAAACAACTTTTCCAAAGTTGGAGCACACTTGATGTTTTGCTAGGGTCATCTTTGAAATACAGAACTTTTAGGTTTATTCGTGTGGACTTTGAAACGCACACTTAGAACAAGTAGGCTTTGGACGACGCGGTGATAAAACAGAAAGAAATTGTTCAGTAGTAGCTATCAAATGTTGAGAAAGCTATTTTCTTAATGAAATCAATGAAATCGACAAAATCAAAGTATTACCCTTTCTCTTCACACATTTCCACCAAGTGGGAAAATGAGGCAAACATCTGTCAGAAAACAACTATTTTTTCCTGGCTAATACCACGACGGACATTGAAATACATCTGACAGATATTTGTTGTTGTTTTCTGACAGATAATTGCCCCATTTTTCCAATTGGTGAAAACGTAAGAAGAGAAAGGGTACTTCGACGTTGCCGATTTCATTCGTTTTATTATCGTGATACTTTCCGGCACATATTTTCGAACTTCGTTTGATATGATATTATTTTCCTGTTGATTTTGAAACCATAGCAATATTGAAGAGATAGAGAACACCTTTTAAATGAGGTATCCCAGGCTTATACTTCCAATTTGAAAATTTGGAGTTGCACCTGTCACTCATATTATGGCCTTTATTGCCTAGTAGTTGGTGGGCATACAGTCTTCAGGAATACAAGAAGAAAACTAATATTTCTTTCTCTATTTCTCGCCTATTACAGAGGTCTCTGAACGTTTTCAGGATTTTACTCTCCGTGAGAGCTAAGAGGAGAAAAAAAAACGTGTGTCCATTTCACGCAACAAAATCAAAATTCAGTAGATTCTTCAATTAATTTCTGTACAATGAATAAAATTCTTGAATACAATCGCGAGAAACAACTCCAAATCGCTTTATTTGCGGAAAGTCCAAAACTTTCAGCTAGTGGCGTGAGAAGACCCAATAAATCGTCACTTATCTTGATAAAGATGATCTTTATTATATTAATGCCATATTAAAGCATGCTTAATCAGTTTTTTCAGTTGGAATTGAGAATTCCAGTGGGTAATCTAGATGCGGGATTTGGATTTAGAATTAATCCAATACTGTCGAATGCAACGTTTGGTAATACTTTTTTTTATCAGGACGTTCATTTGAGTCGATTTTTTTTACGGTATGTGGGAGGGGTGCTAGGTTCATTGACTTTGCACCAACTATAATGAATCAGCATACTTATTCATATTCCGGGGTTGGTTGTTTCTGATGTTTTCATATTTTGATATTTGAATACCTATTTTATTTTTTCTCCTTCTGTGAAATCCTGCTAGTTCATCCAAGACAGAATTTCGGAAAAAGGAGTCCATATCATTGAGTCGTGTTCAAGTTAATATCTTACCAACGATGGATCATTCAGTGTTTTGAAGGTTGTTATGGAGAATTCATGATATACAGGGTGTTTCCGAAATTGGAGCAATAAATAAAATGGGTAATAGAAAACGAAAAATTAAAGCGGAATGAAAGAATACATGTTTCTCTAAAAAACGTTATTTTGGAAAATATTGGACTTTGAAGTTTTTGGCAACCTCTAGCCAGAGATCAACGGCCCCTAGATGTAAGCGAAGCGTTGACAAAAATGGTCAGGGTGTAATAATAACTTTGACAATGTTGCCGACGTTAAATGTTGAAAGATGGTATGATAAAGTAAACGATATTCTTTCTTCGAAAAGTTCCCCTTCAAGGAAACGCAGGTACTCGGAGCTGTGGGGTCGCTGAGTTGGCTTGGCCTCGGCCGCAACAACCATCATAATCAGTTCCCCTTTAAGTGCAAAGCTCGCGAGCTAATCGATTCGTATATTGTTTGTCGTGGTATTCTTCGATCATATCGCTTCTTGCATTCATTAGGATATTTGTGACTATTTTACGTGCATACCAAAGATGAATTTTGGTTAAATCGTTTAACGAATCCTTACATTTTATGTAGGTAAGTACCTAGATTTCAGTTTCGGAAACCTAAAGTTTTTGAGGAATTTACTCACATATGGTTGATATGTTCAAAAAAGTTCATAGAATATTACTCCTTAACAGAAGTGATATTGAAGATGTTCATTATTCATTATATAGAGGTATTGAATCTTCAATTTATTTTGAAGAAACGTATGAAGCAGCATTTATTTGTGTTCAGATAGAGATGGTTGATATTGCACCCCACTGAACATGATACAGTACATAAGCTTGGTGAAATATTACTAACAGTTACCATATGAAAATCACACTAAATCCTAAACATTACGCTCACTTAACATTGCATTTTAAAACTTCATATCATTGTTTTGGAACCAAGTTGGATGTAAACTAGGAAAAGTAACGTTGCAGATTCACATGAACATGAAATAAGTTTGTGGCAAGTTTCTTTTGCTATATATTACATACCAACGTTGACGGTTGATTTTCAAAAGAATTTGACTAGTAAATTTATATTAAATACTTACTGTAAAATTTTAATTCATACCTGGAGAAAGGTGATGGTAATACCAATGCATTGTTACATTATGTAACATTATTTATGTAACTTTACTGTGCGGCAGTTTCAGTTGTTGCAGAGGCGTTGCTGTAAGCTTACATACTGACCTTACACATTACGTTGAATGATGACTGTAATATATTATATAATTTATCCAACACACTAGTGGGATATGAATTATAACTCACGTTCATATTGAAAGTAGTATTCTATTTATTTATTATTACTACAAGCAGAATTCACATTGATCGAATTTAAAGTCATTGTTAAATTCGTTGGTTCATTGGAATCAAACACTCCCATATCGGTACAGCTGCTGATAGTGCTGGAAGACGCCGACACTTAGAACCTTGTATTTTTTCTGTAATTCGTATTTTGTTACGCACCAAATCTTCTGAGTATCCTTCTGCTACCGTCGAGGACTTCCATCCTCCGTGACGTTTCAAATTAGTCATGTTAGCCCTTGCATTGACCAAAAGAGTCGCCGAAAACCTCCTCAGGTAGTGACCGGTGTAGAGCGCAGGTTCCTTCAATTTCAGAAACATTGCAATTTTTTAAGGTATATTCGACAACGTATTTATTCCCACACACTAGCTGGTACAATTCCCATTTTTTAAAAAAAACTAAGAAGCGGCTAGAACTAGTGTTCTTTGGTCTCAAAGACATGTATTTTTTATACAAATTGATCGGGTTGACTGGAAATCCTTTTTCAAGTATGGTGAAACTTCTCAGTTTCTTGGTTTCAGTGTCTGCCAAAACTATTTGGAAAATTGACCAATTCATCGCATCTACAAGCACCGCTGATCCCCATTATTAAAGCCACTTTCATCAACAAGTACTCGTCGTTGGCAGCTTCGTTCAAAAACTACTCAATTACAGATCGTTTTAATGTCTTGGACTTCTTTGGTTTGTATCCCTGTGGTTTGCTTTTCAAAAAGGTCGTTAGTTTGCCATATTTTGAAATGTCGATTTTTTCATGAAGTTGAATAGTCGAGCGAAGCATTGAGTATTTGGTGTAAAAAATAAGCCAATAGAACATTTTCATCGATCGATCGATTTTCGATCGATTTGTCTTCCGTCAATTCATCCAGGACTCAAACATTTGTAAGCATCTCGGGACTTTTCTGGCAAAATCTGCATCGGTGCTTCTTCCACTTTCGTAAGGATGTCCTCAGGAACGTAATTTTCATCGGTTTCCTCCATTTTCTATATGTTTTTTTTTCAAAAAAGCTTCCCTTTTCTACAGGGACAACTGACAAGTGTCAAAATGTATTCAAACATGAGAAAGATATTATTGAATATCATTAATGAATAAGTTATGAGAGATTTGAGAAGTTTTTCAGCTAAATAAGAATTTGTTGATCAAATCTCATAGAATTCAGTTTATTTATTAAAATTACACTCTTGACTTTCAAATGCTTATGAAAAGTCGGTATACACAGAGTCAATATGGAACAAGTTCGTATAATACAGGTTTTCAATGAATTTCATATATGCAATTACTCAGGTGATGTATGAAATTCATAGTAGAAACACGCCCAACTGGAAATTTCACCCAACAATAAATTGCATTAAAGTTGGCTATGTATAATATAGTCTCACATAAGTTACCGAACGAATTTCTAATATTCCAGCGAAACAAACTTCCAGAAGCAATATGTAAAATTTTGTCGATAACGTGTTTGTGAAAATGTGAATTTTTATCGAGGTCGGCACATATTGAGGTTATTTACCTTCTTCTTCCACGCATGATACTGTTAAAAGTGCAATAAATTACAATATACATTAATATTCCCATAAAATCGAGCATGAAATAACAGAGTGCAACGTGGTGCATTAGAATGCTGACATTTGCAATTTAAAATACCGTGTCGTGTGGGGAAAAGTGAAGAACGCTTAGGATAGACAGGTCAACGATATTATTCAAACTTTGTCCTACGATATAAGAGTAACCAGTGAAAATGTGTTGAAAAGGTTTTGAGGATGATTCGAAATGTTGATTTTATATGTTGCGGGAAAAATAAATGCTCAAGCCAGTTATTTTAATCAACATTACTGTTGTGGAAACCCATTCAGATGCGCGTATACAAATGTTTCCGAAATTGGAGCAATGAATGAAATGAATAATGGCAAACAAAAAATTAAAGCGGAATGACAGAATACATTTTTCTCGAAAAAACGTTATATTGGAAAATATTGGAGTTTTCAAAAAACTCTGGCAAACTTTTAGGAACCTCTGGCCAGAGATCAACGGCCCACCTAGATTAAACATCTGACCAAAACGGTGACGAAAAAAGGTTGGCGCCTATTAAATAACTTTGACAATGTTGCCGACGTTAAATGTTGAAAGATGGTATGATGAAGTAAACGATGATATTTCTTCGAGCAGTTGCCCTTTAATGGCAAAGCTCGCGAGATAATTGATTTAAAGTCGTATATTGTTTGTCGTGGTATTCTTCGATCATATCGCTTCTTGTATTCATTAGGATATTTGTGACTATTTAACGTGCATATCAAAGATCAATTTTGGTTAAATCTTTTGACGAATACATTCGTTTTATGTAAGTAGTTTCCTAGATTCCTGTAATGTTGGATCCTAGGTAAAATAACAACGCCGTTCAACAGATGCGACAACAAGGTAGTTTTCAGCGTGCTTGTGACTCGTTACTTCGTCGTGCGAGACTCTGCATAAAAAGTGGTGGCGGTCATTTCGAACACCTGTCGTGAAATCAAATGAGAATGCCTCATTCCCCTCATTTTGATTTGATGCACTGTTTTTATTCCGGTCCACTTTGAAACCAAATGTAATAACTGGCAATATTTACGAAATAATAATAAACCGACAAAGGTGCGGGAATACAAGTAATAAACACAATACCAGAAGATAGGCGCCCTAGAAACTGATGAATGGAACCAGTGCTTCCCAAACAATCGTGAGTGAATGTGTCCATTTTGGTATTAAGTTCCGTTTTTTATAGTATACATATTTCAAGAATTTCCTCTGAACATTTTCTATAGCGTAGGAATGTAGGCTTTCACGGCTCGCGTCAATGTTTTGGTTGGTTTCCGGGGGGTTTTGACGTAGTCTTCTTTGGTTTAAATATCCAAACGTTTCAACTGCAACTGCGGCAGTCATCTTCAGTGGCGTGGTCGAAGTACTCTTCTAGACGTATCAGTTCACTTCTAACTAACGATAAATAAATGCTCTTCATAGAATCGAATGATTTGAAGTATTCACAATAATTGCGTATTATAAATCCAAGATTTTTCATCAAACTTGAGATCATATTCTTAATATGACTGAAGAAGCTAAGCTTTTGATGGAATATGACCCTTGAGCCCTTTGATACTACGATTCGCGATAGAGCGTTACCATTAAGTTCATAATTATATGTGAGTGGACCAATTTCACGAGTGGATGTCATAACTTCACATTCATTTATGTTCAGATATAGTCTATTTTACATACACCAGTTTTTTAAAGAGTTGGAATCCTCCTGCAATCGAATGTGGTCAGTTTCATCATTTATTTCTCAGCGGATAGGAGTTTTTGGGAGGCAATGTTTTTGGACATGTCATTAATAAAGGTTAAAAATAGTAGTGGACCAAGGTTGAATCCTTGTGGAACCCCAGACAATGCTGTAAAACAGGAGGATTCAAAGAAAAATGGAAGATCAACCTGATTTCCATAGACACATCCTTCTTGGGGATGAAACCACGTTTGCAATAAAATGGCGTGGTCTTTTCCCAAAATTGCAGGAGTAGTATTACCAAAAAACAAACGTGTGGTGGTTTTATTAACAGAAAATTAATAGGGCTTTTTTTTTGCCAAAACCTTACTGGTGTTAACTATTTAGTTTTTCGAAAACGGACTGACGGATTTTTTGGAGAATATGAGTTCACAAGAACGACTTGGATTATGATTTGTACATGATGGAAATCCCACTCATTCTGCTACGATTGTTTTTGAATGTTTGAATGAGGAATTTGGTGATTAATGGTTAGGACGGAATACGGATTCACGGTGGCTTCCTCGTTCGCCAGATCTCACCCCCATTGGATTTTCACAGGTATATTTTAAGGAAATAGTTCACATGGTTCGACCATTCAATAATATTGAGGAGCTTGAAAATTCGACACGATTTCCTTGCAGAAATGTATTGCGGTCTACTCTCAGTGAAAATTATGCATTGAACGAGAAAGTGGACATATTGATGATTTTATTTCCAGATAATATTTTTTTTTTGCATTTCAAATATTTTCTGTTCTAATTTATCTTGATTTGTTAATTGTTAAGTTATAAAATAAAAAGCCGATAAAAATTGGCAAAATAATCGGCACCAGTTATCTGAAAGTTATTTGTTGAATAGAAATCAGTATATTGAAATCAATGGACATAAATCAAACCATATCTCATCCACAATTGGAGTACCCCACGGCTCAGTATTGGGGCCACTGTTATACATCATTTACGTTGATGATATTAAAAGCAGAAATTGTATAATGTATACAGATGATACCACTTTAACGGTTACATATTTCTGAAGTTATAAAAAATTCAAACAGAGATTCAACAAATTTGGTCCAGTGGTTCTCAGATAATGGTTTAATACTGAATGAGGAAAAGTCAAACTTCCTTAGATTCAACTATTCAAATAGAAGTAATGGTATATATATCTTGTAAAATTGTAACTGGACTATCCATATCAATGGGGTATGTAAAAGAATTGCCCCCATTTTGCTATATGATTTATCAACTACTGTAGATAAATCAACCCCTAGAAATGCTCCATTCTGTCAGATTTCATTCAGTAATCTAATGTGGAACTTTGTTCTACAAAAACGGGGATTTTGAAATATCCTAGGAGTCAGTACGAATACTAGTTGTAGGGAAATCTGTAGACAACTGAAAATTCTAACAGGTCCATGTGTTAATATACCAGAGATCGTAGTGTATGTCGAGGAAGATATAAAAAAAATTGATAAACTTAGTAAAAACTATCGAACTAGGAATGATTCAGATTTAGAAGTACCAAGACACAATAGGGTTAAAACTGAACTGTGTTCAAAACTCATGGGAATAAACCTGTTTAACCATTGGCCTCAACACATCAAACAACTCTCCACTGACCAATTCAAGCTGCATTCTTCCGGCTAAGTTTTCTGCCGCATCATGGCAAGCTGGTAAGATTTAAGTTTGAAAGCAGTGTGCCTATCATTCCACCAAGAACCCCTATTATCAGAACCACCATTTTGACAGAATGGTTTTGGTAAAGCCTGCGGAGTTCAGAGAGTAGATCACGATATTTAGTCCGTTTTTCGTCCTCTTTTCGGACGATGTTCATTTTGCCAGGAGCTGAAAACTCAATGACGAAAATCGTTCTACTTTGATGGTTGAAGAGGATTACATCAGGCTTATCGGCTTGTATTTGTCTGAGGGTGGGGAATGAGTAGTTCCAATAGATTTGGCACTTCTCATTCTCACAGGTGTCTCGTCTATACCGTACGAGTGTCTTATATGGTTGTACAACACTCGTAGCGCCGCGTTATGCTTGTAGATTAGTGCGTTTAGTGCATACAAAATGCGCACATTGTTTTGTTAATATTATTTAATAATGATAATGATAACGGTAACTTTTAACTATCATTTGTTTTGTTTCGTGAATTTCTGTGATTTTAGTAGGATTTCATGCGGGCCGATCATTTTGTACTGTATTTTAATACACATTTGAAATAAAATTTAATTTTTAATGAGATTTGATACCTTTGCGAAATTTCCCCGATCGCCCCAAGTCGTGTACGTGTTACGTGAACTGGATCGAAGCACTCCCCGAATTTCTTCAAATAGTTTCAACGGAAGTATGGTATTGTGCTTCGCGTGTGTCTGCGAATTTTGTTTGTTTTATTCAGTTTATGAGTTGTTAAAAAAGTTCGGCAGCAATAAATGGAGAAAAAACTTTTCTCGAAAACGATTTGTAGTTTCAACGACTTCCATTATTAAAATAATCCCGTCTGGTTGTTCGAGGTGATTTATAGGATTTTTCCCGAGGAAAATAAACGAGAGCGGTATCGAGTTTTTAGAAAGTTTACCATCACGCTACATTTTTTACTGTCGAACGAAGAACTATTCAGATGTGACTGAATATTAAATTAAT
Source organism: Chrysolina americana (assembly GCA_958502065.1). NCBI lineage: Eukaryota > Metazoa > Arthropoda > Insecta > Coleoptera > Chrysomelidae > Chrysolina > Chrysolina americana. The sequence continues at coordinate 49,485,174 of OY293421.1, read as the reverse complement.
CAGTTGGAGGTGATCGTTTTGAACTAAAAAAATCGTGCAGGCTCGGTTTGCTTGTAGCTGAAAATTGTTATTTTTGTATTGAGTGCGTACATTATTTTTATGGCACATGAGATTGTTAATTTTTGGCCGAGTCCACAGGCCAGGCCAAAAATTCTCTCGACATAAATTTTGAGAATAAACTCCCCACATCAACATTATTATTGAACAACATCCTGGCCACCCAATTTTACAATGCACGTTGCTTCTCCTACACGTATTTTTAACTATTCTAGATCGATTTTGGACTACGTATGTGTAAATACCCACAATATCAGTTGTAAAGTTGCGAGTGCTGGACTCTCCGACCATGAATCTGTTTTATTTAAATTCCAACGTGACCAAAAATTGTTGAAACCTAAGAAACGATTTGGTAGGATCTTCAGCACAAAAAACTTAAAAAAATTTATAAATATATGCAACAATACAAACTGGGATGATTTCATGCTTCATAATGATGACCCATTAAATACGTTCCATGAAAAAATGTCAAATGTATTCAATAGCGCGTTTCCTCTTCAAAAAATAAAAGTAAAAAAGCCATGGATTACGAAAGGCATAAAAATATCAGCAGAAGATTTACGATCCCTGCATACAATTCGTAAATATTACATCCTTCAACTCCCTTCACAATAGATATAGAAGTATTTATAGAAATACTATAAAGATTGCAAAGCAACTTCATTATAGTGAAAGAATTATTGCGGCCAAAAATGTGTACTTTGCTCTGATTGATACACATTTGCGATATGGTATATGTTTTTGGGGAACATCTTGCCATTATTTATTTAATAGGGTATTTGTATTGCAAAAAAGAGGAGTTAGAAATATGTGTAAAGCCGGATTCAGGGACTCATGTAGGTCCTTATTCAAAAAACATAATATCTTGACCTTGCCTTGCATTCTTATTCTGGAAATGATATGCCTAATGCAAAAAAAATACAAAGATAAAATTTCTACATTATCTCGACGTCATACCAGAAATGCGTTCAATATGTGTTTACCAATTCCAATGTCTTCGAAAATTAACGGCAAAAAAATGTTTAATCACTTTCCAGATGAAATTAAAGGTGAAACATGTACCACTAAATTCAAAAAATCAGTTAAAAAGCTTTTGATATCGAAGGCTCATTATTCATTGGACGAATTCTTATCAGATAGGAATATCGGCATATAATTTTAAATTATTTTAAAATGTGACTATTTATAATATATTTCATATGTTTTATATATTTTATATGTTGTATATGTTTTATATATTTTATTATGTTTATTATGTTTACTTAACTTTTTTGTGACTACGAATGTTTAAAAACGTGATTGTGACGCTATATGTACTTTTTCCTATTTACATTGTTTTTTACATATTTAATTTTAAGTACTCGCTTTGTCAACAAAAATAAATTTTTTTCGACAGTGAAGCATATATTGATTGATTGATTCGGAAAACTCGAATAGCATTTCTCTAGCATCTCCAGAACCAAATATAATATATGTTCTTGTCATAGAAACGAAAGTAAAAGGCATTTAAACCGCACGTGCTCCAAAAACCCTGCATGGGCACGCTTGTATCTGAATCGTCCTTTAGATACAAACTGATGTTACAGCAAGGGTTCTGACAAAATCCTATTTTTTTAATCTAATGTCCTCTGGTGTGAGGAAAATGAGAACGTTTTGTCATTGTCATTGAAATGCAAATGTTCCAGTATAGTCAAGCTATTTATTAGAAAAAAAAATATATTTTTGAGTTTCTCCGAGAATATTTTTATCAACCCAAAAATAAATTTTTTCCCATATGGTACATACGTTTTGACGGTCGCTGTATATTTTGATATGAATATTATATGAAATTTTCCTTCTGACATAATTCAAAAAACAGCCTTTTGAGTTTGTCTACGTCCTTCACGCTGTTTTCCAGGAATAAACATAGTCTTACCTTCTGAATGGGACAACCTTCATAACCAATTATTGAGATGTTTTCGAGCCGAAGAAAATAAATACTTCCACATTCTGGAACGACAGCTCCACAAGTTCTGTCAACAAAGCTTTTCCATTGTGTTCATCCAAACAATTGGTAAATACCTTACAAATTCCCCGCAAGCTTGCTCGCTTTTTTGTCGTTTATATCGAGTTTTATTTCAACTTTTGTTCGAACCATAATAATACGGTTCGTGTAAAGAAGCCATTTCGAGAAATAACCTTACTTTGAAAGTCCATACGTTTGAATAATGTATTTATCAGATTCGAAATGATGGCGTAGGTTGGATTTTGTTTTGTGAGCCAGACACGGTTTCTGTCGATGTTATTTGTATCATAAAGTGTTTCGGGAAAATATACGAATCGTAACAAATGGGTTTGAAGATCAATTGGCAGATAAATCAAGCAGCAGGCCTTTAGTGGGTCATTAGTCAATTCTGGTCTATTATCTTATATGCCCCATTAAGGGAATAACAATTACGCTTGTGGATAAATGAAAGTGATGACATGACACAAATGATCCGCCCTACCGAATTTCCGTAGTACACCAATCAATAGAGCATAGAATGAGTGATTTTTGACGAAAATACTTGTGGGAAACTGACCAGCGTTGAATTGTTGGCAAGGAGGAGAACTTTTTGTCGTAAAGATGGAGAGTGATGAACGTGGCATAAGCAATGAATTTTGATGATAAGGTGTTGTTATTTGGACTAGAATGAATGTATTCTGACCCACCACAAAGCGGGCCAACTCGAATCCTATTTTTGAGATCACTTCAAAATTTATAAAATCCGACTGCACTCCTCTGACGTACCAACAATGATTCTTGATGATGAGAAGTTGTCATTCGGACAGAAATGAATGTATTTTGACTCACCACCAAGCGGGCCAACTCGAATCCTATTTTTGGGATCACTCCAAATTATATAAACAATGGAGTACTCAGTATACTCGGATGAAAACAGCTTCTCTACTCAGTTCAAGAATATCATTACCTTATGCTGGGAAAATAATTCTTGCAATATCAATTTCTGGAAATAAGACAATATTTATCCCAGTATATATTCAAACGAATCATTTTCTTGGATTGAAGCAAATTTTCTTGATTCAAGCATCATTTTTCATAAGTGTGAATTGTTGAAGAAATCTTGAAGGAAAGTGACTAATAGTTATGGGCAATAATTGATTCCAGTTTAATTACTTATCCCCAAAAAGTGTGAGTATCGAAATTATTGAGACCACTCAACATCCTCTAAACCATGAAGAATTTTTGGGAAAAAATATCGTTAATATCCAGCAACCATGTCTAGACTTACCTAACATTCATTTCCGGTTGGATTGAATGAACCCGTGAAATATTCATCCCTCGCATTTTTATCGGCATTCCGCAAATTAGTAGTATCCACTCTTTTTCTATTTGCCCCATAAAAAACGGACCACCACCGAATGTGGTCGGTGCGGCTGGCATATGAAAATTGATAATACCCATTTCTGTCCCCCATTGAGTTAGAAGGCCATTGGCGGCGGTGGGGACGATGATCCTGAATGGGAGACAGTGAGATGGACACGAACAGTTTGAAAGTAATCTTTCTAGAATCCTAGAATGTTTTAGTTCATGGTGTAGCAGCAAATTTGGTTGGATGGCCAGATTAGATTCATGAGATTTTGAACGGAATTAGCTTCTTTTACCACAACTTAACATCCATCATGTTACTGGCAAATGAGGGAGAGACGCGCAAAATTTGAAAAAAGTCGATTTATTGCACGTAACTCGAAATCGAAGGTAGCTAGAGGACTTCTGATGGCACTCCTGATTGCAGAATCACGGATTCAGTATAGTCTTGAAGTTTCGAGAGACTTATCTTCCATCATGTTTCCGTCAAATGAGGGAAAGACGCGTAAAATTCGAAAAAAGTCGATTTATTGCACGTAACTCGAAATCGAAGGTAGCTAGAGGACTTCTGATGGCACTCCTGATTGCAGAATCACGGATTCAGTATAGTCTTGAAGTTTCGAGAGACTTATCTTCCATCATGTTTCCGTCAAATGAGGGAAAGACGCGTAAAATTCGAAAAAAGTCGATTTATTGCACGGAACTCGAAATCGAAGGTAGCTAGAGGACTTCTGATGGCACTCCTGATTGCAGAATCACGGATTCAGTATAGTCTTGAAGTTTCGAGAGACTTATCTTCCATCATGTTTCCGTCAAATGAGGGAAAGACGCGTAAAATTCGAAAAAAGTCGATTTATTGCACGTAACTCGAAATCGAAGGTGGCTAAAGGACTTCTGATGGCACTCCTGATTGCAGAATCACGGATTCAGTATAGTCTTGAAGTTTCGAGAGACTTATTTTCCATCATGTTTCCGTCAAATGAGGGAAAGACGCGTAAAATTCGAAAAAAGTCGATTTATTGCACGTAACTCGAAATCGAAGGTAGCTAGAGGACTTCTGATGGCACTCCTGATTGCAGAATCATGGATTCAGTATAGTCTTGAAGTTTCGAGAGACTTATCTTCCATCATGTTTCCGTCAAATGAGGGAAAGACGCGTAAAATTCAAAAAAAGTCGATTTATTGCACGTAACTCGAGATCGAAGGTAGCTAGAGGACTTCTGATGGCACTCCTGATTGCAGAATCATGGATTCAGTATAGTCTTGAAGTTTCGAGAGACTTATCTTCCATCATGTTTCCGTCAAATGAGGGAAAGACGCGTAAAATTCGAAAAAAGTCGATTTATTGCACGTAACTCGAAATCGAAGGTAGCTAGAGGACTTCTGATGGCACTCCTGATTGCAGAATCATGGATTCAGTATAGTCTTGAAGTTTCGAGAGACTTATCTTCCATCATGTTTCCGTCAAATGAGGGAAAGACGCGTAAAATTCAAAAAAAGTCGATTTATTGCACGTAACTCGAGATCGAAGGTAGCTAGAGGACTTCTGATGGCACTCCTGATTGCAGAATCATGGATTCAGTACAGTCTTGAAGTTTCGAGAGACTTATCTTCCATCATGTTTCCGTCAAATGAGGGAAAGACGCGTAAAATTCGAAAAAAGTCGATTTATTGCACGTAACTCGAAATCGAAGGTAGCTAGAGGACTTCTGATGGCACTCCTGATTGCAGAATCATGGATTCAGTATAGTCTTGAAGTTTCGAGAGACTTATCTTCCATCATGTTTCCGTCAAATGAGGGAAAGACGCGTAAAATTCGAAAAAAGTCGATTTATTGCACGTAACTCGAAATCGAAGGTAGCTAGAGGACTTCTGATGGCACTCCTGATTGCAGAATCATGGATTCAGTATAGTCTTGAAGTTTCGAGAGACTTATCTTCCATCATGTTTCCGTCAAATGAGGGAAAGACGCGTAAAATTCGAAAAAAGTCGATTTATTGCACGGAACTCGAAATCGAAGGTAGCTAGAGGACTTCTGATGGCACTCCTGATTGCAGAATCACGGATTCAGTATAGTCTTGAAGTTTCGAGAGACTTATCTTCCATCATGTTTCCGTCAAATGAGGGAAAGACGCGTAAAATTCGAAAAAAGTCGATTTATTGCACGGAACTCGAAATCGAAGGTAGCTAGAGGACTTCTGATGGCACTCCTGATTGCAGAATCACGGATTCAGTATAGTCTTGAAGTTTCGAGAGACTTATCTTCCATCATGTTTCCGTCAAATGAGGGAAAGACGCGTAAAATTCGAAAAAAGTCGATTTATTGCACGTAACTCGAAATCGAAGGTAGCTAGAGGACTTCTGATGGCACTCCTGATTGCAGAATCATGGATTCAGTATAGTCTTGAAGTTTCGAGAGACTTATCTTCCATCATGTTTCCGTCAAATGAGGGAAAGACGCGTAAAATTCGAAAAAAGTCGATTTATTGCACGGAACTCGAAATCGAAGGTAGCTAGAGGACTTCTGACGGCACTCCTGATTGCAGAATCATGGATTCAGTATAGTCTTGAAGTTTCGAGAGACTTATCTTCCATCATGTTTCCGTCAAATGAGGGAAAGACGCGTAAAATTCGAAAAAAGTCGATTTATTGCACGGAACTCGAAATCGAAGGTAGCTAGAGGACTTCTGATGGCACTCCTGATTGCAGAATCACGGATTCAGTATAGTCTTGAAGTTTCGAGAGACTTATCTTCCATCATGTTTCCGTCAAATGAGGGAAAGACGCGTAAAATTCGAAAAAAGTCGATTTATTGCACGGAACTCGAAATCGAAGGTAGCTAGAGGACTTCTGATGGCACTCCTGATTGCAAAATCACGGATTCAGTATAGTCTTGAAGTTTCGAGAGACTTATCTTCCATCATGTTTCCGTCAAATGAGGAAAAGACGCGTAAAACTTGAAAAAAGTCGATTTATTGCACGTAACTCGAAATCGAAGGTAGCTAGAGGACTTCTGATGGCACTCCTGATTGCAGAATCACGGATTCAGTATAGTCTTGAAGTTTCGAGAGACTTATCTTCCATCATGTTTCCGTCAAATGAGGGAAAGACGCGTAAAATTCGAAAAAAGTCGATTTATTGCTCGGAACTCGAAATCGAAGGTAGCTAGAGGACTTCTGATGGCACTCCTGATTGCAGAATCACGGATTCAGTATAGTCTTGAAGTTTCGAGAGACTTATCTTCCATCATGTTTCCGTCAAATGAGGGAAAGACGCGTAAAATTCGAAAAAAGTCGATTTATTGCACGTAACTCGAAATCGAAGGTAGCTAGAGGACTTCTGATGGCACTCCTGATTGCAGAATCACGGATTCAGTATAGTCTTGAAGTTTCGAGAGACTTATCTTCCATCATGTTTCCGTCAAATGAGGGAAAGACGCGTAAAATTTGAAAAAAGTCGATTTATTGCACGTAACTCGAAATCAAAGGTAGCTAGAGGACTTCTGACGGCACTCCTGATTGCAGAATCATGGATTCAGTATAGTCTTGAAGTTTCGAGAGACTTATCTTCCATCATGTTTCCGTCAAATGAGGGAAAGACGCGTAAAATTCGAAAAAAGTCGATTTATTGCACGGAACTCGAAATCGAAGGTAGCTAGAGGACTTCTGATGGCACTCCTGATTGCAGAATCACGGATTCAGTATAGTCTTGAAGTTTCGAGAGACTTATCTTCCATCATGTTTCCGTCAAATGAGGGAAAGACGCGTAAAATTCGAAAAAAGTCGATTTATTGCACGTAACTCGAAATCGAAGGTAGCTAGAGGACTTCTGATGGCACTCCTGATTGCAGAATCACGGATTCAGTATAGTCTTGAAGTTTCGAGAGACTTATCTTCCATCATGTTTCCGTCAAATGAGGGAAAGACGCGTAAAATTTGAAAAAAGTCGATTTATTGCACGTAACTCGAAATCGAAGGTAGCTAGAGGACTTCTGACGGCACTCCTGATTGCAGAATCATGGATTCAGTATAGTCTTGAAGTTTCGAGAGACTTATCTTCCATCATGTTTCCGTCAAATGAGGGAAAGACGCGTAAAATTCGAAAAAAGTCGATTTATTGCACGGAACTCGAAATCGAAGGTAGCTAGAGGACTTCTGATGGCACTCCTGATTGCAGAATCACGGATTCAGTATAGTCTTGAAGTTTCGAGAGACTTATCTTCCATCATGTTTCCGTCAAATGAGGGAAAGACGCGTAAAATTCGAAAAAAGTCGATTTATTGCACGGAACTCGAAATCGAAGGTAGCTAGAGGACTTCTGATGGCACTCCTGATTGCAGATTCACGGATTCAGTATAGTCTTGAAGTTTCGAGAGACTTATCTTCCATCATGTTTCCGTCAAATGAGAGAAAGACGCGTAAAATTCGAAAAAAGTCGATTTATTGCACGTAACTCGAAATCGAAGGTAGCTAGAGGACTTCTGATGGCACTCCTGATTGCAGAATCACGGATTCAGTATAGTCTTGAAGTTTCGAGAGACTTATCTTCCATCATGTTTCCGTCAAATGAGGGAAAGACGCGTAAAATTCGAAAAAAGTCGATTTATTGCACGTAACTCGAAATCGAAGGTAGCTAGAGGACTTCTGATGGCACTCCTGATTGCAGAATCACGGATTCAGTATAGTCTTGAAGTTTCGAGAGACTTATCTTCCATCATGTTTCCGTCAAATGAGGGAAAGACGCGTAAAATTCGAAAAAAGTCGATTTATTGCACGTAACTCGAAATCGAAGGTAGCTAGAGGACTTCTGATGGCACTCCTGATTGCAGAATCACGGATTTAGTATAGTCTTGAAGTTTCGAGAGACTTATCTTCCATCATGTTTCCGTCAAATGAGGAAAAGACGCGTAAAATTCGAAAAAAGTCGATTTATTGCACGGAACTCGAAATCGAAGGTAGCTAGAGGACTTCTGATGGCACTCCTGATTGCAGAATCACGGATTCAGTATAGTCTTGAAGTTTCGAGAGACTTATCTTCCATCATGTTTCCGTCAAATGAGAGAAAGACGCGTAAAATTCGAAAAAAGTCGATTTATTGCACGTAACTCGAAATCGAAGGTAGCTAGAGGACTTCTGATGGCACTCCTGATTGCAGAATCATGGATTCAGTATAGTCTTGAAGTTTCGAGAGACTTATCTTCCATCATGTTTCCGTCAAATGAGGAAAAGACGCGTAAAATTCGAAAAAAGTCGATTTATTGCACGGAACTCGAAATCGAAGGTAGCTAGAGGACTTCTGATGGCACTCCTGATTGCAGAATCACGGATTCAGTATAGTCTTGAAGTTTCGAGAGACTTATCTTCCATCATGTTTCCGTCAAATGAGAGAAAGACGCGTAAAATTCGAAAAAAGTCGATTTATTGCACGTAACTCGAAATCGAAGGTAGCTAGAGGACTTCTGATGGCACTCCTGATTGCAGAATCATGGATTCAGTATAGTCTTGAAGTTTCGAGAGACTTATCTTCCATCATGTTTCCGTCAAATGAGGAAAAGACGCGTAAAATTCGAAAAAAGTCGATTTATTGCACGGAACTCGAAATCGAAGGTAGCTAGAGGACTTCTGATGGCACTCCTGATTGCAGAATCACGGATTCAGTATAGTCTTGAAGTTTCGAGAGACTTATCTTCCATCATGTTTCCGTCAAATGAGAGAAAGACGCGTAAAATTCGAAAAAAGTCGATTTATTGCACGTAACTCGAAATCGAAGGTAGCTAGAGGACTTCTGATGGCACTCCTGATTGCAGAATCACGGATTCAGTATAGTCTTGAAGTTTCGAGAGACTTATCTTCCATCATGTTTCCGTCAAATGAGGGAAAGACGCGTAAATTTGAAAAAAGTCGATTTATTGCACGTAACTCGAAATCGAAGGTAGCTAGAGGACTTCTGAAGGCACTCCTGATTGCAGAATCCCGGATTCAGTATAGTCTTGAAGTTTCGAGAGACTTATCTTCCATCATGTTTCCGTCAAATGAGGGAAAGACGCGTAAATTTGAAAAAAGTCGATTTATTGCACGTAACTCGAAATCGAAGGTAGCTAGAGGACTTCTGAAGGCACTCCTGATTGCAGAATCCCGGATTCAGTATAGTCTTGAAGTTTCGAGAGACTTATCTTCCATCATGTTTCCGTCAAATGAGGGAAAGACGCGTAAATTTGAAAAAAGTCGATTTATTGCACGTAACTCGAAATCGAAGGTAGCTAGAGGACTTCTGAAGGCACTCCTGATTGCAGAATCCCGGATTCAGTATAGTCTTGAAGTTTCGAGAGACTTATCTTCCATCATGTTTCCGTCAAATGAGGGAAAGACGCGTAAATTTGAAAAAAGTCGATTTATTGCACGTAACTCGAAATCGAAGGTAGCTAGAGGACTTCTGAAGGCACTCCTGATTGCAGTATCCCGGATTCAGTATAGTCTTGAAGTTTCGAGAGACTTATCTTCCATCATGTTTCCGTCAAATGAGGGAAAGACGCGTAAATTTGAAAAAAGTCGATTTATTGCACGTAACTCGAAATAGAAGGTAGCTAGAGGACTTCTGAAGGCACTCCTGATTGCAGAATCCCGGATTCAGTATAGTCTTGAAGTTTCGAGAGACTTATCTTCCATCATGTTTCCGTCAAATGAGGGAAAGACGCGTAAATTTGAAAAAAGTCGATTTATTGCACGTAACTCGAAATCGAAGGTAGCTAGAGGACTTCTGAAGGCACTCCTGATTGCAGAATCCCGGATTCAGTATAGTCTTGAAGTTTCGAGAGACTTATCTTCCATCATGTTTCCGTCAAATGAGAGAAAGACGCGTAAAATTCGAAAAAAGTCGATTTATTGCACGTAACTCGAAATCGAAGGTAGCTAGAGGACTTCTGATGGCACTCCTGATTGCAGAATCACGGATTCAGTATAGTCTTGAAGTTTCGAGAGACTTATCTTCCATCATGTTTCCGTCAAATGAGGGAAAGACGCGTAAATTTGAAAAAAGTCGATTTATTGCACGTAACTCGAAATCGAAGGTAGCTAGAGGACTTCTGAAGGCACTCCTGATTGCAGAATCCCGGATTCAGTATAGTCTTGAAGTTTCGAGAGACTTATCTTCCATCATGTTTCCGTCAAATGAGGGAAAGACGCGTAAATTTGAAAAAAGTCGATTTATTGCACGTAACTCGAAATCGAAGGTAGCTAGAGGACTTCTGAAGGCACTCCTGATTGCAGAATCCCGGATTCAGTATAGTCTTGAAATTTCGAGAGACTTATCTTCCATCATGTTTCCGTCAAATGAGGGAAAGACGCGTAAATTTGAAAAAAGTCGATTTATTGCACGTAACTCGAAATCGAAGGTAGCTAGAGGACTTCTGAAGGCACTCCTGATTGCAGAATCCCGGATTCAGTATAGTCTTGAAGTTTCGAGAGACTTATCTTCCATCATGTTTCCGTCAAATGAGAGAAAGACGCGTAAAATTCGAAAAAAGTCGATTTATTGCACGTAACTCGAAATCGAAGGTAGCTAGAGGACTTCTGATGGCACTCCTGATTGCAGAATCACGGATTCAGTATAGTCTTGAAGTTTCGAGAGACTTATCTTCCATCATGTTTCCGTCAAATGAGGGAAAGACGCGTAAATTTGAAAAAAGTCGATTTATTGCACGTAACTCGAAATCGAAGGTAGCTAGAGGACTTCTGAAGGCACTCCTGATTGCAGAATCCCGGATTCAGTATAGTCTTGAAGTTTCGAGAGACTTATCTTCCATCATGTTTCCGTCAAATGAGGGAAAGACGCGTAAATTTGAAAAAAGTCGATTTATTGCACGTAACTCGAAATCGAAGGTAGCTAGAGGACTTCTGAAGGCACTCCTGATTGCAGAATCCCGGATTCAGTATAGTCTTGAAGTTTCGAGAGACTTATCTTCCATCATGTTTCCGTCAAATGAGGGAAAGACGCGTAAATTTGAAAAAAGTCGATTTATTGCACGTAACTCGAAATCGAAGGTAGCTAGAGGACTTCTGAAGGCACTCCTGATTGCAGAATCCCGGATTCAGTATAGTCTTGAAGTTTCGAGAGACTTATCTTCCATCATGTTTCCGTCAAATGAGGGAAAGACGCGTAAAATTCGAAAAAACTTATATCTATCATGTCTCCGTCATATGAGGAAGAGATGTTCAAAATAAAAAAAAACTCGATACATTAGACGTATTTCTAAAACGAAGGACGCTAGAGCTCATGGAATGAGTGTAGTCTCAGAGTTTTATGATACTTATCATCAATCATATTTCTGTCAAATAAGATAATATATATGCAAAATTCGAAGAAAATCGATTGGACGTAACTTGAGAATGAAGGCAACTGGAACAATTCTGATGGTTCTTATGGTCGCGGAATCATGAAATTTGTATTGTCTGATAGTTTTGAAATATTCATCATCCATCATGTTTCCGTCAATTGAGGGACAGATGCGCAGAATTCGAAAAACTCGATATTTCGTAAAATGAGGGAGAGACACGCAAAATTTGAAAAAAACTCGATTTCAATAAGAGCAAGGTGAAGAGATGATCACCGTTTTGTCATCTTATGAAGGCAATATTCTAAATATGTTGCTGCGTTGTAGATTTGAGTGGGGTGTCGTTGATTTTGAAGCGCTGTTGATGAAGGACAACTATCACCTTCGGCTATTTTATTAATTCGTCTTGAGTTAACGAACATGTGAAGCAAACTAGACATCCTCATGATTCCATACTGATGTAGACCATGAAGGTCCGAATGAAACGCATCAAATCATAGCAAATACTGGTATTATCACATGGTGTTCATAGACAAACGAAATTTCCTCGCATATAACAGCTATTATTACCTCTTTCGTCTCTCGCTCACTGCTACTCGTGAATAATAGCCACTATTACACGTTAGCCTGATATAATACAATTCCAATGAAGCTCTTTATGAAAATTCCCGTATTTGGATATACCAATACTCCCCCAAATACATACTACGTAGTCGTTATCATCGCGCTGCAACTCTCCGGTGTACATCCGTCTGTCTGTCCGATACTGATGAATCACATTCCGTTTGTCGTTGTCTGGATGGACGAAACCCATCCGGAGCGAGTATCATTCAAATTCCGAATTTACATTTTAATTCGGCCAAACAAGCCTCTTTTGTTTCTTGCCTGATGGACCGTCGGCGTTCCATGACTCTTTGATCGATTGCTCGGAATGCACGTCGAAATAGGGGGAGGGGGGGGGGGGTAACAATTGAAACTGTGAATTATGGTGAATGTTTCTCATCAATACTTTTTTCGGATGTCGTCCATATAATGAAGAACAAGTACTAAGTAGATATATGTTATAATTCTGATTCCTCTGAGTTTGAAACTTAGATGTTGAAATATTCTTCTCTTCACACTACGCCACGAACTGGAAAATTGGCAAAAACAACTGCTTTCCTCTACGAACATCGAATTACATCCGAGATCTATTTGGACAATGGATCTCGAAGAGGACAGTATTCTACTGTCAATTCGCCTCCAAGAATACTCAAGTTCATCTTGTATCTCAACATCGATCTACTAGAATACTATCAAAAAATAGATATTTTCATTTATATGAATGGGTACTATAATCTAGAGCTTTAATTGCCTTCTGCTTTTTCAAATTTTTATCAATGATATCGTCTTTCACGCAGACGATTTGAAACTTTTTTTCTAAAATTAAATCATGGGATGATTGTGCCTTTGTTTAAATTATACAATGACTGTGCCAAATTTTACTCTGATCTGAGGCTCTCAGAGTATGTTCCAGTATTACTTTCACAAAACAGGCACAGAAATTTTAAATCAATTACGAGTTCTGACACGGTTTCAAGGATTTGGGGCTCATTCTAAATGATCGTTCTTTGCATTTGTAACTGAATTTTGCTAGTGTCATTAGGAATCCTGGGTTCAATACATAATATATTAAATAAGTTAGAAGCTTGGGCTCCCCTGCTATTACTGGTTACATTCAAATCTGTTGAAATACCGCTCCTGAATTGAAGTCAGACATCCTTCATGAAAATAACTATTTCCATTTACGATGGCAGTAATTAGTTATCGGTAATGAGGGTTTCATTCGGCATAATAAGCCACTAATTTCATTGGAACACGTGGAAGCCGTTTTTGATTTGCCGCGGGAGGCAAAATTACCCATAAATCCCGCTAACAAATGGGTAATTACTTTTGAATTGTGGAAAAAGTTAAATCAATAAATGGGTCATTGGTAATAAAATATTTCCGACGATTCGTTACTGTTTTATTAACCATTGTGACAGCGGGAATGGAGATTTGGAATTTTTCTGAAAGGATGGGCTAGATTATCGGATTTTATCGATAAGGAAGCGGATTTATTTCCGGAAAATGTAAGTTAACTGACTTTATGATAGTCGATGGAATTGTGCGAATGAATCCGGCATTTCTAGAGTCGATGCACGATAAAAATAGTGTAGATTTTCACCGTCTTTATCCTCGTACCTTGCTTGAACAATCGTAGTTCACAGAAATGAGTAAACAACTATCAGTATCATTGCGGCTTTCTATTTCTAAAAATACTGATTGACTTTGTTCAGCATGATTTTCTCTTGGATGTTTTTCGTGTCAGAAGCAAACGTTTCGAATAGTTCGAATCTTGTTCATGAATTCTTTCAGTAATAGAATGAATTATTCAACAGATACTATTTGAACTGGTTTCGTATCCTCTGTAGTGTATAAGAGAATTGATTCGGACTGATTTTGTATCCTATGCCTTGTATAATGGTAATGGTAGTAGTAAAAATGGGTGGTGAGTGATGCGCTGCGACCTGATGAACAGCATATCACTCCATCAATATATGGTGTACTGTTTCTGGATGTTCCCCACAGAATCTACAGGTGCTGTCCTCCTCTTAGCCTAGCTTCCTTAGTTGTTCTTTAAGTCTGCAGTGCCCCGTCAGAAATCCCGTGATTGTCTTTAGACTGTTTTGCTGAAGTTAATCAGTGTCTTCGATCTTGCTCGGTTGAAGTTACCGAGGAGATCTTTGGCCTGCCTTAGCCCTGGAAGCCTTAGTAAGTTACTCTCATTGCTTCTTCAGTTTTATTGCGTTCGTCTTGGAAGTAAGATTTTCGTTATGGCGAGTTCGGTTCTGCCGTGCCGCACTACTGCTCCGTAGGTGATCGTAGGCCTCACTACCATGGTGTACATCCATCGCAGTATTGATGGGTTACAGCCCCACGTTTTTCCTGCAATGTTCCTGCACACCATCAGTGATGATTTTGCCTTGTTAACGATCTTTTCTACGTGTCTGTTCCAGAGTAGTTTTGAGTCTAGGGTAAGCCCTAGATACTTCTCATCTTGTTTCCATTCTAAATCTGCTCCGTCGAGGCGAACAGCTCTTAGGTGCTGAAACTTTGTTCTTCTAGTGAATGGTACCACTGTGGCTTCTGATGAGTTAATTCTCAACCCCACAGAAAGGCACCATCTTCTAGTAGGCTCTAGCTCCCTTTCTATGAGATCGCAGAGGATACCTCCGAATTTGCCTTAAGCCATGATGACTATGTCGTCAGCATATCCAAGGCAAGTGACTCCGTTCCCGGTTGGTGTTCCGAGTAGTTCGTCTACTACGAGACTCCACATCAGAGGTAATAGCACCTCTCCTTGTGAGCATCCCCTGTTTGTGCTGATCCGAAAGCAGATATCGCCCACTTTCGTTTCAGCAGTTCTTGTAGCCAGCATTTGGCACATCCATCTGGATCGGACTGATTTTGTATCCTATGCCTTGAATAAGATGATTGGTGTACCCCAAGGATCTGTGCTAGGGACATAATCCTACACCTTGCAGGCCAAGGTCCTTGTGAGGCTGCCCAGCCTGCACGACCCCCCCACCAATCTACAGTCTACCCCATCCTAACCTATGTTACACTTTTTCATTCTATTCTGTTCCATCCTGCATTATCCGACCTTATTCAATCTTCTATCTTACCAATCTTGTAACCCATTTCTCTTCATCTCGAAATAAAGAATAGTCCACCTCCTTCTTGGGGCTTCCTAATTCCTACCTATACAGAGTGAGTCTTCAAGATTCCCGTGGTCGATTGCTCCGTTGTGAACCACCATTTCGATTTCTTATATTTTTTTTGCCAAACGTACCATTCAACTATCAAAAACCACAATATCTCGGAAACGGGTTGTTTTAGGCACATGACATCAGGAATAAAAATTGAAGAATCATTAAAAAGGAGTTGATATGAATGATAATATACAGTGTGGAAAAAATCAAAATAATGAAAATGGCCAAGTTTGTATTGTTGTACCGAACATACTGTAAACTTTATACAATATTCACCATATTCACAATTACATTCACCATTTCGGCTATCGATTCCCGAATTATCACCACTGAATATTTCGAAACCGTGAATTAGGAGATATTTCAAAAAGAACTCTGCAAACTAGATATTTTTTAGATAACTCGGCAACGCCGCAACTGAATCCAAAATTGAAAAAATCGTCGAGCAGCCAATGAAACAGCGGATCGGAATATGTGAAAATATACTGGGTGTTTCGTTTGAAAAAGACCAACTTTGGTCAGCCACGCTTCAATGATGCACCCTGTATGAATAAGAATATTTTTGGAAGATAGTCTTAAATGGTCCGATTGGCAAAAAATATAAGAAACTGAAATAGTGATTCACAACGGCGCAATCGACCACGGGAATCTTGTTGACTCACCCTGTATAATATCTGAAAACTAGACTGGATGATGAAAAATAAAGCGTGAAAATTCAAAATGACTAGCTTCACCCCCGGAGAAGTGGAAGAAATCGCGAACATTCCAGGAATAAGCAGTCTCTTTTTCACTCCGGTCCATCCACTTCTACGATGTCACTCTGGAGAGAGTGGCGTACACAAGGTCTGTCTGACCGTAATATATCAGGCGAGAAACATATGTTCGCATCAGAATCGCTCAAATCAGATCTTGTTTATTATTCTAACCGTGTCGGGGTTGGTACATTACGAGGGGGTGTTAGGGAGTTGATAGAAAACAACTGATGCACAAGAATTGTTTTATCGGTTGGTCTTTCCATTTTTCATCATGAAACTACTTGATGGTTACAGTTCAAATGTTGATTGTATCAAAAACACTTTGTATCTTGTTTCTTTCTTGGTCCACTGTCAATCTAGAACACGACTGTCACACAAAAACGACATGGCACTGTATATATTCAATCCTATGCGTCATCTAAATTCTTCAATATATCATTTCCTGATCATAGGAAGCCACTTTCGTTCGTCAAGTTTCTTGTGGTTTTACAGAACGAGCTACAAAACAACGTCGAATGTCTAACACCTGTTATGAATTTCTGTCTCCGCCTACAAATTTTCTATTTATTTTTGGATATTTTATTGTCCATAAAAAGCTGAGTCACGTTAACCAGCTGTCGCCCCCCTACGAACGACAGCCCTCAAACTTGCGATCCAAGGATTAACGAGATCTTACCTTTCAACGTGCGATTCCTAGCACAATAGGCACATTAAGTCATTTGGTAACTTTGGTGACGAATACACGCCGTAATAAGGAACTGCAGGGATCGATTGTCCTTTCAACATCGATATAGAAAACCACAGCCACAGCTATCAGCTCACAGTTTTGGATCCAGAAAGATGGCAACTGGCAAATAAACCTTTAACATAGTACAGACTTGACTGTATTATTTCGCTGAATTTTGATCGAGGAAGATCGACTCCATTCTCAAACGAAAACCAGTGTATATTTGAGAGGACTAAGAGTTCTGGCAAGTTTACTGTCGCAAACACTTAGGGCACTTCTTGATTTGTGCGCCAAAAACTTCATTTTTGTGAATGTAAAGCTATTATTGAAAGAAAATGACGTAAAAACCTTTGTCATCTCCGGCCTACTGCAGGAGAACACAGCATGGGACAACCGTAATACAAACAGGTGAAGAAAGTAAATTTTAGTATTTTTTATGAGAAAAAACCTCATTGTGGTAGATTCGTGGAGTAACACAACTTCTGTCAAACGCATTAGATCTGAGGTTATAGACATTACATAGGCATCTTCATGGACGAGCTTATACACCAAAGGATGATGTGTATCTGACGCAATTTCTTTCATAACATCGGCACATGAGCTTTCCTATCTCTGGAAACAGTGAAGATTTGATCTGCATCAAAAACTCGAAGAAAACCGACTGAGAAACTTACTTACCTTAGGTGTGTAAAATTCTCCAAAAAATAGGGTGGAAAGGCAGTAATCCATCTTCAGGATGCGATGGTCTAAGAAGCTGCCCTCTAGGAAAAATGAGGTATTGTGGCCCTATTCGAAGAGGATTATGAGATTAACTTTCCGAAAAACGTGTAACTGTTCCTTTCGTCAGAAGATAAAAGCTAGAGATCAACAGCCTACCTAGTCAAGACAGTCTTCATTCTTGGGATCATACTTGGAACAAACATCTGGGAAAAGTCTTGACAAGGGAAGAATATCACTAATGATGATCAGAAATTGATTTGGCAGAATATGGGGGCTTTGATCCAAACAATCAGCTTCTCTATGGTGACCAAAGGAACAACAAAGGACACCCAGAGGAAGTTACTGAGAACAAAAAAAAACGAAGACAAAGAAGAATATGAAACACTAAGGCAACAAGCGAAGAAGGTGATTAGGCAGTGTAAAAGAGAATGAACGGACAAAAAAGTGCAAGAAATTGAACAGAAAAGTGAAAATAGAAATACAAAAAGATTCTCTAGAGAAATTAAAGAACAAGATAAAGAAAGCAAGAAGAAGAAGAATAGAGAAGGAACAGTGATACTAGAAGACAGGCAATACAAACAAGTTTGGATGGAATACCATGAAGAATTATTGGTAGATGAAGCAGCAAAGGATGAACAGAGAGCAATAGTAGTGGAAGATGAAGAGGAAATGAGCGAAGAAGAAAATAATATATTAAATTAGCACACCAGAGAGGAGATAGAAAGATTCATTGTGAAATGTGAAATGTTTGAACATCGAATTTATAAAATAAGGAAGACATGAGTTAAAGGAGAGGATGCTTGCATTGATAAGGAGAATATGGGCAGAAGAAAAATGCCACAAGAATGGGAGACAGGACAATTAATAACTATCCATGAAAAAGGAGACCAACAAACATGTATAAATTACCGAGGAATAACACTACTTAACACAGTATATAGAATAATAACATCAATAATACAATCAAGGTTGGAAATTAATACAAAAAACATAATAGGACCATATCAAAGCGGATTTACATTAGGAAAATTAACCATAGACGCGATCCATACAATAGAGCAAGTGATAGAAAATGCCTATGAACACAAGATAAACCTTGAATTGCTCTTTGGAGATTTCTAGCAAGCATTTGACTCAATGAAAAGAAACCAACTCATGATAGCACTGAAGGAGTTAAAAATTCCACAAGAACTGGGAAAGCTGATATTAATGACTATGAAAACAACTGAGATCACAATAAGAACACAGAAAAGAGATACAGAAGAATTCACAATCAACAATCAACAAAGGGGTAAAACAGGGGGACTCACTTTCAACGACGTTATTCAACCTAACTTTAGAGTATGTGGTGAGGAGAATTGACGAAAGGAATCTTAGGACAGAAGGAGGACAAATTATGGTGATGATATCATAATTATCAAGGATAGAAGAGTAATTGAAGATATGCTGGAAGAAATTGAAGAAGGAGGGGAAATAATGGGGCTTAGCATTCACCAAGAAAAAACGAAAATATTGAGATTAGGAACGGAACAAATACAGAGAAAGATCAAAATAGGAGCAATATAAGGATCAAAAAAGATCTCAGAGGAAGAATACAAAACAAGACTACTCAACATAGAAATTAGATAGGAATTGGAAGAAGACATAATATGTAAAATGAAACAATACAGAATTGGATGATTGGGGCATGTATGGAGGGCGGGAAAAGGGGGAGTAACTAACTCAATGTTACTAAAGAATAGCTGTCTGAGGTCTGATAGGTAAGATTGTTTACTGTTATTTGGAAGTTGAAGGAATAATTTTTGCAAAGTCGAAATATTCCCATAACGTGGTAAATATAAGACAAATATCTAATAGAAAACAACTTCTTTCCCTCACTACCATTGAATTACATCTGACACGTATTTGTGCAACGTTTTTTGAGTAAGACACTATCACAAATTCACTAAACTAACTGAAGAACAGAGACTGCGCCTGAACAAAGCTGAGCTGTGCTCAGACTGAGCACTGCTCAGGAACATAGAATAAGCACCTTACCTGGATAACTGAGGCACTCATGACTTTATTCTTGGAAATATTGAAGGACCATACCTAAGCAGTTATCGAGATAATGAATTCACTCAAAACTCTGGAAGGACACCTGACACAGTGGACCTATTAAAAACCAAAACACCGGCACATATAAACTAGTTGAGATAATAGATAACAAATAGTAAACACTGACTGGAGATACTGTAAACATCTCTTTCTTGAAAATGCCAGCCACTCGTGTTAGCGAAACGTCGAGAACAACTAATAACACAAAAAACCATCTTTCAACACCTTCAACTGTTCCTATCCAAATACCGCCGCCCCCTCGTACACCCCCGGCAATATCTTAACAGTCGACGAAACTCATGTTTCATTCTTGCAATGAATTATGTATTCTGAGTGACAATTATGACGCCCGTAACAGAGTTTTTGTTTTTTGCTACGTGACTCATTTGTAGCGCCCCGTTAATAGGGTGTTTTTCAGCATGAAGGGGTGTACATACTCGTGGACGGAATGACATTTGTTTGCAGTGATTACACGGAGTTTTGTACTCCTGAAAATTACACACGGCCCGAATGAAACGATATCACGAACACAAGAGGGTATACAAGCTGGTGTTCCCGGACGACAGGATGGAGAGATTTATGGCTTTGGTTGATATGAGCGCTACGGGCGCAGGATGCGTGCAATACGTTTTTTATGTTGCTGGTATGATACAGTGTTGAACAACGAATCGAAATCTTCTCCATAATACAGTTAAATTAGTTTCTTTCGAATTGTAGGTCAAATGAGGAGCAGACATCCAAAATGAGTTTTGTCCTTTATGGGCGTATATAGGCTCATTCATTTTCAAAATTCCTGGTTTGGCTATCAAAAGGAGATTTTTGACAACAAGGTAATATTTAAGGACATGTTTTCGCATTGTTTCCGGTTTCTTAAATCTCACCGAAACATATTCGATTCTTCATAGTAAACTTTCTCATTTCCTGAAAATTATACAATTTGGACAAAATGCATTTTGGTAGTCTGCTCCTCAAATACAGTGCGTTCAAGATGAGGATATTTACCATAGAAATATTGGAATTCAATTTATTTAATTTTTTATTCAGCAATAATACTTATGACAGAATCGTATACAGTACATTCCATTTAAAACGAGCCATCCTGGATAACTTCTGGTAGAACGATTTTCAGGAAAAATAAAAAAAAAGTCAGCAATAGTATACAGGGGTACACATTTCGACATATTCACATTTGATGTTACTTCCCCTATCGCACCCCCAGAGCATGTCACCATTTTTTTATTGGATCAACCTATATTGTTTAGCATTATCATATATTCCATGATGAACAGATTTCAACAAAGTAGAATACATTGTGGTCTGAAGCTCATAGTTTGAAAGCTAAAAATTATTTGAGTTGAAAACCAAGTTTCAGGGTGGCTCGTTTTGAATGTATATGTATATGTATATTAACCACCAATAATAACATTCCCCAGTTATTCTTTGAACTGGAACAGATGTTCAAACAACTTACATTTTCGAAAAGAGTTTCTTCTTATTCTCCACATGATTTCATAGAGTCTTTGGGCCAACAAATTTTTCGTCAGGATAACAAGATAGTTTCGAATTTTTGGTATACCTGCTGTATACACTTCGTGAGCAGGAGAATAGTTCATTCGATGTTCTTGGACTCTCTAAAGGCACAGAGCTTATCATTTCTTCAGAACAGAAGTATTTTCGAGGGAAGATCCTTACAGTTTCACGTTCTAGTAGATACAGTATGGTTAGCACAAACTTCAGTGATTTTTTTTGAATTAGAGCTCGCGGTTCCCCAACCTTTCGGGAATCCAGTCCGTGCAGAACCTATTCATTCACCAACTGAGAACCGAACACCTAACAGGTGATAGTCAAGTGTATTGCCGAATATGTACCGACATAACCGACAGCTATAAAATAACGAATATAGTTGAAGCACCTGCAAATCTGATCCTAACTCTGAAACTCTTCAGTTATGATTCAGAAACTCACAGAAGTATCAGATTATGACAATGAATCAAGCTAGAAGAACATACTGTTATGAGCTTCATGCAGTCATCGTTCACTGCGGTTCTGGAGCTGATTCTGGTCACTATTATACCATGGCAAAAGACGGACTGGTGGGTACAAATTTGACGATAATTTCGTCAATAGGATGCATTCTTTAGGATTGAAGCCTCTGGAGACACGATACATCGTATTTTACATAAAAGCAGATAATCCTGATTCGAAGAACATCTTCAGAAGTTTTTCTTCAATTATTTCCAACCCTTCAGATGTGGTGTCGCAGGTTTTTCCGGATTTCCCTGCAGCTGCAAGAGCGAATACACCACCGTATTCATTCAAGTCTCCCCGTAGCGCAGATTACTTATTTTTCATGTTAATATTTTCCTATTGTATTGATTTTTTTTTCAATAAAGTCAATACTTATGCAAAATATATGTACTCATGAACGTATACCTGAGAGTTGAAGTCAATTTAGTCGGGGTAGTTTTGAGTAGCCGCCTAAGCTTGAGTGGCTTTTGTTGCAGCTACACCTACTACTAGCCCAAGGAATGAAGTCTGAGTAATTAGTAATCAGCAAGTAGGTTAGGTAAGGTTTAAAATGAGCGGGTCTGCTTGGACCCCTACTGTGATCCATAAGGGTTTGTTGTGGCTCATGTAGCTGATCAGTTCATTTGGTGTATGATCTTCAAGGTCCGAGGGAGAGAGAGAAACTCCGCAAAACTGAAGTAGGTGCTCTGCTGTTTCATCATCTTCAAGACAGAAACGACATGTCGGGTCCTCTGATAGTTTCAGTCTTGTTATGTGACGATTGAAACGATAGTGACCTAAGGGTAGGCCTGTTAGATATCGCAGGTCATCCCCGCTGGAGTCTAACAGTGTTTTGGTCAAATAATTCGAGGAATGTATGCATGCCTTGGAATGAGCCAATCCTGTTAGGTTTTGCAGGAAGTTTTATACTTTCTTTGCTGTCCAGGCGTTCAATGTAATTGCTGTCCATACCAGAGTGGCCAGGAATTCAGACCATAGATAGACTGTTGAGTTTTCCTATTGAGGAGGGTCTCCTCTGGCAGTTTGACACCAGCTTCGACGTTGATCGATACTAGCCAAGTGCTTTCGAAGCCGTTTGATTGTCCGAGAATTTTTTTATCGATCTTTGTGTCAGGTTGATTTCTTCCAGTCTCTCTACACATAGATCAATAGCGTGAATTTCCGCCTGGAATACTGTCGCATATAATCTTAGACAGGCTGATATTTCTGCTCTAGGTAAATGACTGTATACACCTGTGAACCAACAGTAATCTGCTCTCAGTAGTTCCTTTCTTCGGAGGACCCAGTCGTCTCTTTTCGGAATTAGAATGGTATAAGACAGGTCAAAATTTACTGTTGGCATTATGTCAGAGGTCATTTCGTGAATGCTGTGACTTTCAGTATCAATCTGAAGTCTGCTAAGCTCTGTATAAGTTTCTTCCATGCAATTGGCAATATGCATGATTCTGTAGGTTCTCCATATAGCCTTTCTTTCCAGGAAGATGTAGGAAGGAGAAAGATCCAGTAGGATTTCCATAGCTGCTGACGGTATGGTGCTGATGGCACCAGTGATCGCCAGACAAATCTGTCTCTGTAAACTTCACCTGGGCTGTTGATCTTACCATCGCATATATCCAGTAGATTCGTTCGAGACCTTGGCCCCAAGATTTTCCACAAATACTGCTACAAGTCCATAAGAACATTCTGGCTTTGTGGAGAACTTTTTTCAAGTGAGCTTTCGAATCAATGAGTATCTAAGAAAATTGAGTAGTTCAAAGTGAAAATTTGCTTGTGAGTATCTTTTGAATGGATGCAAAAAAGCTGGATCGATTCAATTCGGAGAGCTCATTATCCGTAAACACCTGTTTCGTAGTTTCCTACTCATCAGCACGGCTTTATGAGGTCTCTTGACATTGATAAGAATGCACTCTGAAATCCTTCCTGGAGATAATTCTTGATAAAGTTGTTCAGTGGAATGCAATCTACCTTTTTATTATTATTATTGAATTATATTCTGAAATGTTTGCAGTATGTAAATGACGTTGTTGAATGCGCATCTCCAGGCTGTTATGTAGTACCTGAAGACTGACTCTATATAAATGAGATGTAAACTATGAGCACACTTTTTCTACACTTAGGGATATAAGTGTAAAAAATGTATGTATGAGTTTTCTAGATCTTTTGATGACATAGTTTTTATGTTTGTCCCACGTTATTATATTGATCTAACATTACTCCTAGGTATTAGGACATGTGCTATTACCATAGCCTTGGCAATCAATTTTATGAATATTAAAATTTTTCCTGATTAGTTGATTTTTTCGTTGAGCAAAAAAGCTTTAAATTTTGTTTTCAAGATACTCAGACTAAACAGATTGCAATTTAGCCATTTGTGAAGCTTGTCAACATTATGTTCAGTAACTTGAACTAGTTCTAACCAACAGCTATGAGAGAAAACGATAGCAGTATCGTCTGCATGAGAAATTATATGAACTTCAGAGTTTTAAATCTGACTCATGTCAATTATGTACTTATCACGCAAAGGAGTGGACCAAGAATTGTGCCTTGTGGAAACTGTTATACATGTACATGTTAGAGTGGAATTTTGCGTATATACTGCGAATATTAGTTGGATCTGATGATTTTGTAGTTTTAATGATTTTAAATTTTTCATGAGAATTTTTGAATAATTTTTTTCTTCCTCTTTTAAATTTCAAGAAATTAACTTATTTCATCGTACTGGATCGATTACTTTTCGCAGAATTGCTCTATTTCTTGATTTGAAAATAATTTTTGAGTGTGCTCACCAAATTTGAATTCGATTCCGATGCAAGGATTTTGACGGCACCTCCGCAATTTGGTTTTGTAAGGGAAATTTCGACGTTTTATCTCTTTTCCCTGCCAAACTTTGTATCTGAGCATAAAGAATTCCTATATTTTCCAAATCAGCGTGAAATTTAGCATATATATATTGCAAATTTCTACGAGATCTCATGATTTTGTATTTTTCATCATTTCTAGGGGTCTACCCCTTAGGATTTTTCGAAATTTTTTCTTCTACCAATCAAATTGAAATTAAAATAAAATACTTATTTTGTCATTCTGAATCGATTGGTATTCGCGAAATTGCTCTCTCATTAATCGTTGTTGAATTGAGAGCTTCATCTAGAGTCAAACGCTCTCTTTTCTGAAAATACACAGTAAATTTAAACTTGATTTCGAAGATTTCATAGGTCTCTCACGACACCGCCACAATTCTGATCACTCAGGGGAATTTTCGAAGTTTCATTGATTTTTTCGGCAATGTAAGAACTCTCATCAATAGACTGCTCCCAGACCAGAAATCCAGCTTATCTTGACACTTTGCGGTATACCAAACCATTAATTTCTAGTCCAAGAGTGACCTTGACCTAGCCAGAGTCTCAAAGCTATTGGTAACAACACCCAGCAATAACACGTTCACAATTCGAGGCTAACCAGAAATTCGCTTCGTTTGTTAGTTTAACTATCATGAAATCACGAATTCGATGAGCGTGCAGCTTTCGTGGGAAAATGAATTGGAATATTCAATAGTGAAATTAGGTGTGAAAACGATAAACAATCGGATTAGCATACGCAGTAGTCGAGGCCGAGGATAAAGTCGATCATGGCTGATGAATTCGTTATCGAAGTGTACAACGATACACAGAAGGCAGATAAATTTGGTGGAATGATATTCCAGAGAGAAATAATTAGAGCAGAAGGATCTAGAGAAGATTCTGCCAAGCCGTACTTGGCGATCAATATATGAGAATATTTTCACCGGTAAATCGACATATTTGCAATAAACAAGCATTTGACACGATTGAGAGAAACCAACTTATGGAAGCACTGAAAAATCCCACGTTTCCACAAAAACTGACAAAACTGATGTTCATGACAACGAAAACAACTAAAATCACGATAAAAACATAATTAACATAAAAACATAATTGATTGAGGAGTAAAACTCACTATCAACGACGTTATTTAACCAAACTTTAATATGTGGTGGGTAAAATTAACAATTGGATTCTTAGGACAGATGAGGACATTTTATGGCATACATAAGACTAGAAAAGGAATGAGAGAAATGCTAAAAGGAATGATAGAACAAGGCGAAATAATAGGACCAAGAAAAACAGAAAAATTGAGGAGGAAAGAAAGAAATACGTGAAAAGATTCAAATAGGAACAAAAGAGTTTGGAAAAGTCAACAAGTTTGAATATCTAGAACTAACGATAACTCAAATAGGGAAGAAATGAAGAGAACTAAAATGAATATTCATATTACAATAATCAGATCGATAATGCTATACGGGGCATAGACGATACCAATGACAAAATAAAAAATATAAGAAAGACATGAGAAATTGAAAAAAATAGGGCCCAAACAACAACAACTGATATCCATTTCGAAATAACAGAATCATTTACTATTATGCAGGCATCAACTTCATCTCCGTCATCTTCATCATCATCACTGGAATCCATAGATGTTCATCTCACTTTATGTGAGTGATAGATGCTTGAAGTGATTTCATATTCAGTTTCATTACCTACATAATACTTGTGATGGTAAAAAGGATTTCAATTTAATTTTCAGGGAATAGAAAAAAAAGATGGATGTGAAGGATTCGGATTAAGATGACACTATATCGTTCAACCAAGAAAAAACCTTCATAAAAAAGAGATGGCCAGGTTGCTACACACAGGAAGAAATCACGATACCACATCCAACGATATTAGTGAGTATCAAATATCAGTAAGTCGCTCCGGAGCGCCACAATGCCTTTGAGTACATTTAATGAGTGTATATGAGGGTGTATTACTATTATTTTCATTATTATTTCAATAAATTATTTTCCTTCCGTCACGAGTTTACCAGTCAGGCCCTGTCTCCGGAGCTTTGATACATCGGGAGGGCGCGCTGGTGTGTCATCAACCCTAGTAAATACTCCCCACGTCTGTGTGGTGAGTGATTACTGTGTCCGAGAGTTATGTGACCTGAGCAGGCAGAGTGAACCATGATAAGATTTCTGCCGCATCACGGCAAGCCGGTATAATTTTCAAATTCGGGAGCAGGGTGTCCATTATTCTTCTAAGTACCTCAATGATCAGGACCATCATATAAACATATTGTTTTGGATAAAGCCTGTGGAGTCCAAAGATTAGATCTCGATATTTAGTCTGTATTTCATCCTCTTTTCGGACGATGTTTGTTTCGCCAGGAACAAAAAAAATTATGATGCAAGCTCCCATGAAGATGCATCGTTTTGCGAGTTTTTACGCCGAATTGTCGCAGCTCTTCTTGAGTCCATTTCATTACTCCCACTTTGTTCTTTTCGGACAGTTCTGATGACTAGATCTATCGGAGTTTATGCTTATACTTGCCTCGGAGAGAGTTATTAACAGTGGTAACGGTGTCATTCTCAGAGAACAATTCCTTAGCAGCAAAAGCAGATGTAATATCTGTTCTTCAAATTAATTTTACCCTAATTGAACCATTGTTTTTTCGAAAACAGGAGGCTGCTTTTTCCTGTGTAGGGAATTCTAAGGACAATGTACGACTTGACATCCTTTCCTGTGGTCGAATTTAAGAGTTTGTATGCTTGAGGGTTGAAGTGCCGAGTAAAGCATCCATCTCAAAAACGGAAAGAACCTGAGCTACCCCCTTTTTCCTGGAGAAAGAGGACAGCAAGGATTCTTTATTTTGTACTGAAATGCCTGGCTAAGTGGAGTGGGTAAATAACTAAAAAGTAATGCGTTTTAGTCTGGAGTATGTATTGCACTTAAGTATGAAAAGAGCAGAAGAGAAGATATGAATAGAAGAAGAGGAAGTGGAAGGCTATCTTAATTTAGATATTATAACATAGAAATCAATATAAATACCTTTTGTATGATCATACAAGAAGCTTACACGATATTTTCAACTCGGTAAGTTTGCTTCTTTTAGCAAAGTGTAGGGTTATAAATAATACAGATCACTTTAAAATTTTAGCAAACAGAACCGCGAAATTATGCACAGATTGCAAGGCAGTATGAAATGAAAGCCAGCAAGCCGCATGAGCACGGTTTCTTGATATATTAATACTAAAGCTTATCTGAGTGGATGTAGTAGTTGTCAATCCTCAGTGCTGCTGATTCGTGGATAGGCAGGCCGGGTTCCAGCAATCGGCAGGACCGTGGGGGGGGCTCCAGCACTCCGTAGTCGGGATGAAAGGGGGCTCTGTGCACTGGATGGAGATGGATCGTGACGCTGTTCACTTCGATAGGGTGTTCGATCGAGTATGAATGGGTGGTATACAAGGTGGAAGATGGTAGCACCCAAGGGGGTACTAAAAAGGCCTGGAAGTGTTTCAGTTGATTATATAAATGGCTTGATTTATCTATGAATATCCCAGGTTAGTTAAAATGATAATTAAGGAAACTGTTAGAAAGGACCGGTGAGATAACGACATACCTGGGATGGAGTGTGGCCTTAACGTAGTGGTGAAACTTATAGTAGTATAAATGAAATACACAGTTATGTGAAGCCTTTTCCTGAAGAAAAATTTGCGATTTGAGCCAAGCACATGGACCTCTAATTAACCTTTCCAGCTGAAAGCCAGTGGCAGAAAGACCAAATCAGGTGACAGTCCAACCTATGTCAAAACTTCCTTATCAGCCATCCTGACAGGTGACATGTTTACCTTTGGGAGCCTAGAATATAACAAAAATCTGGAATTGAAATTATACAGAATACTTTTATTGAATCGGAAGTAATTGGAGATAATAATATCATGATTTTAGTAGCTAGCAGTTATCTTTGCTTTGTTGTCGATGAGCCTCAAGAGACTGCTCGTCGTAAAGCTGTCGTTGAAGTGGGTTCAGGTAAAACTTGCAATAATTGTTATGTTTACTTGAGAACTGACTGAATGTAATTTATAGGGAAAGATAGATAATTGAAGGGATAACAGATAATAGAGAATTGAACAAAGAATATGATGAATACTTGAGATGTGGTGGGTTATTCTATACAAACTCTAGACTCTGAAATTTGACCCGTAACACCTGTGCTCTCATCATTTAATACGTACCCCACGTCGAGTTTTTGTCGGACCTCCGTTCATATCGCATTCAAATTCCAATCTGATGCTCCCGGTTCGATATAACTGAAAATTGTATAGAATTTTCAGACAATAATGAGCTCCATTCTTCACGAGAAATATTGTTCGGCGAAAAGAACGGAATTGAATGCCGCTGTAAAAAGGATAACCAAGGCTATTGAGTCGGGCTGACTCAGAGGCGTACGTGGTTTGGTATGAGGAACTTGCAGTTGGAGAAATGCAGTCGGCACGAAATGTTCTAGAATAGTTGATGGAAGAAAAAGCACGTTGAAATTATTTGGAATTCCGTAGAAAAAGACGGTGGTTTCAATACGAGAAAATATTCATTAGCGTTGAATTTTCTCCAGAAAATTCTAAAACATTCAAATCATTTTGATGGAAAATATTGATCATTCCATGAAAATTAGTGGAATATTCGAACACGCGGAATAAATAATTTAATTTTTTTTTTTTGTTTTAAACTGAGAAATGCCCCGAGACAATTTCTTTCATCATTTCAAAGCATTCTTACTATTATATTGTATGTGAATGTATATATGCAGGGTGTTTATAAATTCAATATCAAGATTTCAGAGGTTTTTTCAGGGCAAAATGAGATTTTTTCACTATAAAAAAATGTCCGCAAACGCTTCGTTATCGATATACAGATTCTCTTATATTCAGGGGACATGCCTCTTTTTCGTCCCATAGACTTTTCTTCAGCGTGCTGCTGGTTTATTCTGGAATATGAAAAAACAAACGGAATCCAGATGAACTTTTCAACTTGAGAATGATTTGAGATCAATTTTAGGAACAACATTCAATTCAGAATGATTACATTAGTATACTCTATAAATTTCAAGTCGACAGACGAGCACAAAAAAATTACTCGAAAAAAGTTTCAAGGGGTAGACCCCTACAAATCATATGATTCCAGATGAAACTTTCAACTTGACAACGGTTTGAGATAGAGAAATTCTGCGAACACCAATCGATTCAGACGGATCACATCAGTATACTCTGTGAATTTTGAGTCGATTGGCAAACAGAAAAAAGATTGGAAAAAGTCCCAAGGGGTAGACCCCTAAAAATCCTATGATTCCAGATGAACCATTCAACTTGGGAACGGTTAGAGATAGAGCAATTCTGCGAACACCAATTGATTCAGAAGGATCACATTAGTATACTTTCGATTCCATTGGCGAACGACAAAAATTATTGGGAAAAGTAGATTCCTGAAAATGCTATGATTCCAGATTAACCATTCAACTTGGAAACGGTTAGAGATAGAGCAATTCTGCGAACACCAATCGATTCAGCAGGATCACATTAGTATACTCTCGATTCCATTGGCGAACGAAAAAAATTATTGGGAAAAGTAGATTCCTGAAAATGCTATGATTCCAGATTAACCTTCAACTTGGAAACGGTTAGAGATAGAGCAATTCTGCGAACACCAATCGATTCAGAAGGATCACATTAGTATAATCTCGATTCCATTGGCGAACGAAAAAAATTATTGGGAAAAGTAGATTCCTGAAAATGCTATGATTCCAGATTAACCATTCAACTTGGAAACGGTTAGAGATAGAGCAATTCTGCGAACACCAATCGATTCAGACGGATCACATTAGAATACTCTGTGAATTTTGAGTCGATTGGCAAACAGAAAAAAGATTGGAAAAAGTCCCAAGGGGTAGACTCCTAAAAATCCTATGATTCCAGATGAACCATTCAACTTGGGAACGGTTAGAGATAGAGAAATTCTGCGAACACCAATCGATTCAGAAGGATCACATTAGTATACTCTCGATTCCATTGGCGAACGAAAAAAATTATTGGGAAAAGTAGATTCCTGAAAATGCTATGATTCCAGATTAACCTTCAACTTGGAAACGGTTAGAGATAGAGCAATTCTGCGAACACCAATCGATTCAGAAGGATCACATTAGTATACTCTCGATTCCATTGGCGAACGAAAAAAATTCCTGATAATGCTATGATTCCAGATTAACCTTCAATTCGGAAACGGTTAGAGATAGAGCAATTCTGCGAACACCAATCGATTCAGAAGGATCACATTAGTATACTCTCGATTCTATTGGCGAACGAAAAAACTTATTGGGAAAAGTAGATTCCTGAAAATGCTATGATTCCAGATTAACCTTCAACTTGGAAACGGGTAGAGATAGAGCAATTCTGCGAACATCAATCGATTCAGAAGGATCACATTAGTATACTCTCGATTCCATTGGCGAACGAAAAAATTTATTGGGAAAAGTAGATTCCTGAAAATGCTATGATTCCCGATTAACCATTCAACTTGGAAACGGTTAGAGATAGAGCAATTCTGCGAACACCAATCGATTCAGAAGGATCACATTAGTATACTCTCGATTCCATTGGCGAACGAAAAAAATTATTGGGAAAAGTAGATTCCTGAAAATGCTATGATTCCAGATTAACCATTCAACTTGGAAACGGTTAGAGATAGAGCAATTCTGCGAACACCAATCGATTCAGAAGGATCACATTAGTATACTCTCGATTCCATTGGCGAACGAAAAAAATTATTGGGAAAAGTAGATTCCTGAAAATGCTATGATTCCAGATTAACCATTCAACTTGGAAACGGTTAGAGATAGAGCAATTCTGCGAACACCAATCGATTCAGACGGATCACATTAGTATACTCTGTGAATTTTGAGTCGATTGGCAAACAGAAAAAAGATTGGAAAAAGTCCCAAGGGGTAGACCCCTAAAAATCCTATGATTCCAGATGAACCATTCAACTTGGGAACGGTTAGAGATAGAGCAATTCTGCGAACACCAATTGATTCAGAAGGATCACATTAGTATACTTTCGATTCCATTGGCGAACGAAAAGAATTATTGGGAAATGTAGATTCCTGATAATGCTATGATTCCAGATTAACCTTCAACTTGGAAACGGTTAGAGATAGAGCAATTCTGCGAACACGAATCGATTCAGAAGGATCACATTAGTATACTCTCGATTCTATTGGCGAACGAAAAAAATTATTGGGAAAAGTAGATTCCTGAAAATGCTATGATTCCAGATTAACCTTCAACTTGGAAACGGTTAGAGATAGAGCAATTCTGCGAACACCAATCGATTCAGAAGGATCACATTAGTATACTCTCGATTCTATTGGCGAACGAAAAAAATTATTGGGAAAAGTAGATTCCTGAAAATGCTATGATTCCAGATTAACCTTCAACTTGGAAACTGTTAGAGATAGAGCAATTCTGCGAACACCAATCGATTCAGAAGGATCACATTAGTATACTCTCGATTCCATTGGCGAACGAAAAAAATTATTGGGAAAAGTAGATTCCTGAAAATGCTATGATTCCAGATTAACCATTCAACTTGGAAACGGTTAGAGATAGAGCAATTCTGCGAACACCAATCGATTCAGAAGGATCACATTAGTATACTCTCGATTCCATTGGCGAACGAAAAAAATTATTGGGAAAAGTAGATTCCTGAAAATGCTATGATACCAGATTAACCATTCAACTTGGAAACGGTTAGAGATAGAGCAATTCTGCGAACACCAATCGATTCAGAAGGATCACATTAGTATACTCTGTGAATTTTGAGTCGATTGGCAAACTGAAAAAAGATTGGAAAAAGTCCCAAGGGGTAGACCCCTAAAAATCCTATGATTCCAGATGAACCATTCAACTTGGGAATGGTTTGAGATATAGCAATTCTGCGAACACCAATCGATTCAGAAGGATCACATTAGTATACTCTCGATTCCATTGGCGAACGAAAAAAATTATTGGGAAAAGTAGATTCCTGAAAATGCTATGATTCCAGATTAACCATTCAACTTGGAAACGGTTAGAGATAGAGCAATTCTGCGAACACCCATCGATTCAGAAGGATCACATTAGTATACTCTCGATTCCATTGGCGAACGAAAAAAATTATTGGGAAAAGTAGATTCCTGAAAATGCTATGATTCAAGATTAACCATTCAACTTGGAAACGGTTAGAGATAGAGCAATTCTGCGAACACCAATCGATTCAGAAGGATCACATTAGTATACTCTGTTAATTTTGCGTCGATTGGCAAACAGAAAAAAAATTGGAAAAAGTCCCAAGGGGTAGACCCCTAAAAATCCTATGATTCCAGATGAACCATTCAACTTGGGAACGGTTTGAGATATAGCAATTCTGCGAACACCAATCGATTCAGAAGGATCACATTAGTATACTCTGTGAATTTTGAGTCGATTGGCAAACTGAAAAAAGATTGGAAAAAGTCCCAAGGGGTAGACCCCTAAAAATCCTATGATTCCAGATGAACCATTCAACTTGGGAACGGTTTGAGATATAGCAATTCTGCGAACACCCATCGATTCAGAAGGATCACATTAGTATACTCTCGATTCCATTGGCGAACGAAAAAAATTATTGGGAAAAGTAGATTCCTGAAAATGCTATGATTCCAGATTAACCATTCAACTTGGAAACGGTTAGAGATAGAGCAATTCTGCGGACACCAATCGATTCAGAAGGATCACATTAGTATACTCTCGATTCCATTGGCGAACGAAAAAAATTCCTGATAATGCTATGATTCCAGATTAACCTTCAATTCGGAAACGGTTAGAGATAGAGCAATTCTGCGAACACCAATCGATTCAGAAGGATCACATTAGTATACTCTCGATTCTATTGGCGAACGAAAAAACTTATTGGGAAAAGTAGATTCCTGAAAATGCTATGATTCCAGATTAACCTTCAACTTGGAAACGGGTAGAGATAGAGCAATTCTGCGAACATCAATCGATTCAGAAGGATCACATTAGTATACTCTCGATTCCATTGGCGAACGAAAAAATTTATTGGGAAAAGTAGATTCCTGAAAATGCTATGATTCCCGATTAACCATTCAACTTGGAAACGGTTAGAGATAGAGCAATTCTGCGAACACCAATCGATTCAGAAGGATCACATTAGTATACTCTCGATTCCATTGGCGAACGAAAAAAATTATTGGGAAAAGTAGATTCCTGAAAATGCTATGATTCCAGATTAACCATTCAACTTGGAAACGGTTAGAGATAGAGCAATTCTGCGAACACCAATCGATTCAGAAGGATCACATTAGTATACTCTCGATTCCATTGGCGAACGAAAAAAATTATTGGGAAAAGTAGATTCCTGAAAATGCTATGATTCCAGATTAACCATTCAACTTGGAAACGGTTAGAGATAGAGCAATTCTGCGAACACCAATCAATTCAGAAGGATCACATTAGTATACTCTCGATTCCATTGGCGAACGAAAAAAATTATTGGGAAAAGTAGATTCCTGAAAATGCTATGATTCCAGATTAACCATTCAACTTGGAAACGGTTAGAGATAGAGCAATTCTGCGAACACCAATCGATTCAGAAGGATCACATTAGTATACTCTCGATTCCATTGGCGAACGAAAAAAATTATTGGGAAAAGTAGATTCCTGAAAATGCTATGATTCCAGATTAACCATTCAACTTGGAAACGGTTAGAGATAGAGCAATTCTGCGAACACCAATCGATTCAGAAGGATCACATTAGTATACTCTCGATTCCATTGGCGAACGAAAAAAATTATTGGGAAAAGTAGATTCCTGAAAATGCTATGATTCCAGATTAACCATTCAACTTGGAAACGGTTAGAGATAGAGCAATTCTGCGAACACCAATCGATTCAGACGGATCACATTAGTATACTCTGTGAATTTTGAGTCGATTGGCAAACAGAAAAAAGATTGGAAAAAGTCCCAAGGGGTAGACCCCTAAAAATCCTATGATTCCAGATGAACCATTCAACTTGGGAACGGTTAGAGATAGAGCAATTCTGCGAACACCAATTGATTCAGAAGGATCACATTAGTATACTTTCGATTCCATTGGCGAACGAAAAGAATTATTGGGAAATGTAGATTCCTGATAATGCTATGATTCCAGATTAACCTTCAACTTGGAAACGGTTAGAGATAGAGCAATTCTGCGAACACGAATCGATTCAGAAGGATCACATTAGTATACTCTCGATTCTATTGGCGAACGAAAAAAATTATTGGGAAAAGTAGATTCCTGAAAATGCTATGATTCCAGATTAACCTTCAACTTGGAAACGGTTAGAGATAGAGCAATTCTGCGAACACCAATCGATTCAGAAGGATCACATTAGTATACTCTCGATTCTATTGGCGAACGAAAAAAATTATTGGGAAAAGTAGATTCCTGAAAATGCTATGATTCCAGATTAACCTTCAACTTGGAAACTGTTAGAGATAGAGCAATTCTGCGAACACCAATCGATTCAGAAGGATCACATTAGTATACTCTCGATTCCATTGGCGAACGAAAAAAATTATTGGGAAAAGTAGATTCCTGAAAATGCTATGATTCCAGATTAACCATTCAACTTGGAAACGGTTAGAGATAGAGCAATTCTGCGAACACCAATCGATTCAGAAGGATCACATTAGTATACTCTCGATTCCATTGGCGAACGAAAAAAATTATTGGGAAAAGTAGATTCCTGAAAATGCTATGATACCAGATTAACCATTCAACTTGGAAACGGTTAGAGATAGAGCAATTCTGCGAACACCAATCGATTCAGAAGGATCACATTAGTATACTCTGTGAATTTTGAGTCGATTGGCAAACTGAAAAAAGATTGGAAAAAGTCCCAAGGGGTAGACCCCTAAAAATCCTATGATTCCAGATGAACCATTCAACTTGGGAATGGTTTGAGATATAGCAATTCTGCGAACACCAATCGATTCAGAAGGATCACATTAGTATACTCTCGATTCCATTGGCGAACGAAAAAAATTATTGGGAAAAGTAGATTCCTGAAAATGCTATGATTCCAGATTAACCATTCAACTTGGAAACGGTTAGAGATAGAGCAATTCTGCGAACACCCATCGATTCAGAAGGATCACATTAGTATACTCTCGATTCCATTGGCGAACGAAAAAAATTATTGGGAAAAGTAGATTCCTGAAAATGCTATGATTCAAGATTAACCATTCAACTTGGAAACGGTTAGAGATAGAGCAATTCTGCGAACACCAATCGATTCAGAAGGATCACATTAGTATACTCTGTTAATTTTGCGTCGATTGGCAAACAGAAAAAAAATTGGAAAAAGTCCCAAGGGGTAGACCCCTAAAAATCCTATGATTCCAGATGAACCATTCAACTTGGGAACGGTTTGAGATATAGCAATTCTGCGAACACCAATCGATTCAGAAGGATCACATTAGTATACTCTGTGAATTTTGAGTCGATTGGCAAACTGAAAAAAGATTGGAAAAAGTCCCAAGGGGTAGACCCCTAAAAATCCTATGATTCCAGATGAACCATTCAACTTGGGAACGGTTTGAGATATAGCAATTCTGCGAACACCCATCGATTCAGAAGGATCACATTAGTATACTCTCGATTCCATTGGCGAACGAAAAAAATTATTGGGAAAAGTAGATTCCTGAAAATGCTATGATTCCAGATTAACCATTCAACTTGGAAACGGTTAGAGATAGAGCAATTCTGCGGACACCAATCGATTCAGAAGGATCACATTAGTATACTCTGTGAATTATGAGTCGATTGGCAAACAGAAAAAATATTGGAAAAAGTCCCAAGGGGTAGACCCCTAAAAATCCTATGATTCCAGATGAACCATTCAACTTGGGAACGGTTAGAGATAGAGCAATTCTGCGAACACCAATTGATTCAGAAGGATCACATTACTATACTCTCGATTCCACTGGCGAACGAAAAAAATTATTGGGAAAAGTAGATTCCTGAAAATGCTATGATTCCAGATTAACCATTCAACTTGGAAACGGTTAGAGATAGAGCAATTCTGCGAACACCAATCGATTCAGAAGGATCACATTAGTATACTCTGTGAATTTTGAGTCGATTGGCAAACAGAAAAAATATTGGAAAAAGTCCCAAGGGGTAGACCCCTAAAAATCCTATGATTCCAGATGAACCATTCAACTTGGGAACGGTTTGAGATATAGCAATTCTGCGAACACCTATCGATTCAGAAGGATCACATTAGTATACTCTCGATTCCATTGGCGAACGAAAAAAATTATTGGGAAAAGTAGATTCCTGAAAATGCTATGATTCCAGATTAACCATTCAACTTGGAAACGGTTAGAGATAGAGCAATTCTGCGAACAACAATCGATTCAGAAGGATCACATTAGTATACTCTGTGAATTTTGCGTCGATTGGCAAACAGAAAAAAAATTGGAAAAAGTCCCAAGGGGTAGACCCCTAAAAATCCTATGATTCCAGATGAACCATTCAACTTGGGAACGGTTAGAGATAGAGCAATTCTGCGAACACCAATTGATTCAGAAGGATCACATTACTATACTCTCGATTCCACTGGCGAACGAAAAAAATTATTGGGAAAAGTAGATTCCTGAAAATGCTATGATTCCAGATTAACCATTCAACTTGGAAACGGTTAGAGATAGAGCAATTCTGCGAACACCAATCGATTCAGAAGGATCACATTAGTATACTCTGTGAATTTTGAGTCGATTGGCAAACAGAAAAAATATTGGAAAAAGTCCCAAGGGGTAGACCCCTAAAAATCCTATGATTCCAGATGAACCATTCAACTTGGGAACGGTTTGAGATATAGCAATTCTGCGAACACCCATCGATTCAGAAGGATCACATTAGTATACTCTCGATTCCATTGGCGAACGAAAAAAATTATTGGAAAAAGTAGATTCCTGAAAATGCTATGATTCCAGATTAACCATTCAACTTGGAAACGGTTAGAGATAGAGCAATTCTGCGAACACCAATCGATTCAGAAGGATCACATTAGTAAACTCTCGATTCCATTGGCGAACGAAAAAAATTATTGAGAAAAGTAGATTCCTGAAAATGCTATGATTCCAGATTAACCATTCAACTTGGAAACGGTTAGAGATAGAGCAATTCTGCGAACACCAATCGATTCAGAAGGATCACATTAGTATACTCTGTGAATTTTGAGTTGATTGTCAAACAGAAAAAAGATTGGAAAAAGTCCCAAGGGGTAGACCCCTAAAAATCCTATGATTCCAGATGAACCGTTCAACTTTCAGGGGTTGATCTTGAAAATTTTATGATTCCAGATGAACCATTCAACTTGGGAACGGTTTGAGATAGAGCAATTCTACGAACACCAATCGATTCAGAAGGATCACATTAGTATACTCTGTGAATTTTGAGTCGATTGGCAAACAGAAAAAAGAGTGGAAAAAGTCCCAAGGGGTAGACCCTTAAAAATTCTATGATTCCAGAATAACCATTCAACTTGGAAACGGTTAGAGATAGAGCAATTCTGCGATCAACAAACGATTCAGAAGGATCACATTAGTATACTCTGTGAATTTTGAATCGATTGTCGAATGAAAAAAATTATAGGAAAAAGTCCCAAGGGGTTGATCTTGAAAATCATACGATTCCAGATGAAGCTCTCAACTTGGGAACGGTTTGAGATAGAGCAATTCTGCGAACACCAATCGATTCAGAAGGATCACATTAGTATACTCTCGATTCCATTAGCGAACGAAAAAAATTATTGGGAAAAGTAGATTCCTGAAAATGCTATGATTCCAGATTAACCATTCAACTTGGAAACGGTTAGAGATAGAGCAATTCTGCGAACATCAATCGATTCAGAAGGATCACATTAGTATACTCTGTGAATTTTGAATCGATTATCGAACGAAAAAAATTATTGGAAAAAGTCCCAAGGGGTTGATCTTGAAAATCATACGATTCCAGATGAAGCTCTCAACTTGGGAACGGTTTGAGATAGAGCAATTCTGCGAACACCAATCGATTCAGAAGGATCACATTAGTATACTCTCGATTCCATTAGCGAACGAAAAAAATTATTGGGAAAAGTAGATTCCTGAAAATGCTATGATTCCAGATTAACCATTCAACTCGGAAACGGTTAGAGATAGAGCAATTCTGCGAACATCAATCGATTCAGAAGGATCACATTAGTATACTCTTGATTCCATTGGCGAACGAAAAAATTTATTGGGAAAAGTAGATTCCTGAAAATGCTATGATTCCCGATTAACCATTCAACTTGGAAACGGTTAGAGATAGAGCAATTCTGCGAACACCAATCGATTCAGAAGGATCACATTAGTATACTCTGTGAATTTTGAATCGATTATCGAACGAAAAAAATTATTGGAAAAAGTCCCAAGGGGTTGATCTTGAAAATCATACGATTCCAGATGAAGCTCTCAACTCGGGAACGGTTTGAGATAGAGCAATTCTGCGAACACCAATCGATTCAGAAGGATCACATTAGTATACTCTCGATTCCATTAGCGAACGAAAAAAATTATTGGGAAAAGTAGATTCCTGAAAATGCTATGATTCCAGATTAACCATTCAACTTGGAAACGGTTAGAGATAGAGCAATTCTGCGAACATCAATCGATTCAGAAGGATCACATTAGTATACTCTCGATTCCATTGGCGAACGAAAAAATTTATTGGGAAAAGTAGATTCCTGAAAATGCTATGATTCCCGATTAACCATTCAACTTGGAAACGGTTAGAGATAGAGCAATTCTGCGAACACCAATCGATTCAGAAGGATCACATTAGTATACTTTGTGAATTTTGAATCGATTATCGAACGAAAAAAATTATTGGAAAAAGTCCCAAGGGGTTGATCTTGAAAATCATACGATTCCAGATGAAGCTCTCAACTTGGGAACGGTTTGAGATAGAGCAATTCTGCGAACACCAATCGATTCAGAAGGATCACATTAGTATACTCTCGATTCCATTAGCGAACGAAAAAAATTATTGGGAAAAGTAGATTCCTGAAAATGCTATGATTCCAGATTAACCATTCAACTTGGAAACGGTTAGAGATAGAGCAATTCTGCGAACATCAATCGATTCAGAAGGATCACATTAGTATACTCTCGATTCCATTGGCGAACGAAAAAATTTATTGGGAAAAGTAGATTCCTGAAAATGCTATGATTCCCGATTAACCATTCAACTTGGAAACGGTTAGAGATAGAGCAATTCTGCGAACACCAATCGATTCAGAAGGATCACATTAGTATACTTTGTGAATTTTGAATCGATTATCGAACGAAAAAAATTATTGGAAAAAGTCCCAAGGGGTTGATCTTGAAAATCATACGATTCCAGATGAAGCTCTCAACTTGGGAACGGTTTGAGATAGAGCAATTCTGCGAACACCAATCGATTCAGAAGGATCACATTAGTATACTCTCGATTCCATTAGCGAACGAAAAAAATTATTGGGAAAAGTAGATTCCTGAAAATGCTATGATTCCAGATTAACCATTCAACTTGGAAACGGTTAGAGATAGAGCAATTCTGCGAACATCAATCGATTCAGAAGGATCACATTAGTATACTCTCGATTCCATTGGCGAACGAAAAAATTTATTGGGAAAAGTAGATTCCTGAAAATGCTATGATTCCCGATTAACCATTCAACTTGGAAACGGTTAGAGATAGAGCAATTCTGCGAACACCAATCGATTCAGAAGGATCACATTAGTATACTTTGTGAATTTTGAATCGATTATCGAACGAAAAAAATTATTGGAAAAAGTCCCAAGGGGTTGATCTTGAAAATCATACGATTCCAGATGAAGCTCTCAACTTGGGAACGGTTTGAGATAGAGCAATTCTGCGAACACCAATCGATTCAGAAGGATCACATTAGTATACTCTCGATTCCATTAGCGAACGAAAAAAATTATTGGGAAAAGTAGATTCCTGAAAATGCTATGATTCCAGATTAACCATTCAACTTGGAAACGGTTAGAGATAGAGCAATTCTGCGAACATCAATCGATTCAGAAGGATCACATTAGTACACTCTCGATTCCATTGGCGAACGAAAAAATTTATTGGGAAAAGTAGATTCCTGAAAATGCTATGATTCCCGATTAACCATTCAACTTGGAAACGGTTAGAGATAGAGCAATTCTGCGAACACCAATCGATTCAGAAGGATCACATTAGTATACTCTGTGAATTTTGAATCGATTATCGAACGAAAAAAATTATTGGAAAAAGTCCCAAGGGGTTGATCTTGAAAATCATACGATTCCAGATGAAGCTCTCAACTTGGGAACGGTTTGAGATAGAGCAATTCTGCGAACACCAATCGATTCAGAAGGATCACATTAGTATACTCTCGATTCCATTAGCGAACGAAAAAAATTATTGGGAAAAGTAGATTCCTGAAAATGCTATGATTCCAGATTAACCATTCAACTTGGAAACGGTTAGAGATAGAGCAATTCTGCGAACATCAATCGATTCAGAAGGATCACATTAGTATACTCTCGATTCCATTGGCGAACGAAAAAATTTATTGGGAAAAGTAGATTCCTGAAAATGCTATGATTCCCGATTAACCATTCAACTTGGAAACGGTTAGAGATAGAGCAATTCTGCGAACACCAATCGATTCAGAAGGATCACATTAGTATACTCTGTGAATTTTGAATCGATTATCGAACGAAAAAAATTATTGGAAAAAGTCCCAAGGGGACCTTGAAAATCATCATCTTGAAAATCATACGATTCCAGATGAAGCTCTCGACTTGGGAACGGTTTGAGATAGAGCAATTCTGCGAACACCAATCGATTCAGAAGGATCACATTAGTATACTCTGTGAATTTTGAATCGATTGTCGAACGAAAAAAATTATTGGAGAAAGTCCCAAGGGGTTGATCTTGAAAATCATACGATTCCAGATGAAGCTGTCAACTTGGGAACGGTTTGAGACAGGGCATTTCTGCGAATACCAATCGATTCAGAAGGATCACATTAGTATACTCTGTGAATTTCAAAAAATGAGGAAATAAAGTCTCATATAAATCAAGATCACCAGAATCCACCAGCTGCTCACCACGAAAAAGTTTAAGAGGGCAAAAATTACTTGACCCCTGAAAAAATGTCCCCTTGTAAATTTTCACAAACACTCGACAAGCAAGAAGTTTCATTTTCACCTGAAAAATTTGTCCCGAAATCTTGATACTGAATTTGGGAACACACCATATTTTTTAATCAATCACCTCATCTTCAGTAGCTTTGGTGTTTCTGCATCATATCTCTTGCTTCTGACTATACAAAAAAACATGGAATATTTCTGACCAGATACTTTGATCAACAATATACTATGGGATTATCAGTGGTTTCAGTATCAAGTAACACGATTCAATGAATGAAATTAGAAAAAAACATTGAAAAACTCACCTATAAATTGGTTTGCTATGCCCATCTCGATACCATAGCACCATGTAGACCCTATCATCCCGGATATTAGGCTCTACGTCACATGGCAAAGTTGCACTCCTTGACAGAACTGCATCGACTGATTGGAATACTGAAAATAAAACAAGGGATTAGCTTTTTATTAGTGTGGTCACAACAGAGAGAAGAAATGTTGGTCAACCAGGATGATGTTTGTACAATCGCTCTAAGGAACATTCATTACAATACAGATAAAAAGGGCCAGGAATATCTAGCGTTAATAAATAAAATAAATAAAAAGTATGAGCAGTGGGTATATCGATGAAAAATCACATGATTGATTTGCAATACTGGTATGAATAGTATATCAGGACTCATACGCTAATACTTACTGACTCGTATGACAATGGGTTTCACAAACTGTTTGGTGGTTGTTTTGACAGATGATAGGTTGATCGTAAACGAACCTATGAGTGATATAGTGAGTGATTATCATATTATTTATTAAAAACGTCTAACAAATACTTGGACGAACAAAATTTCTAGTACCAAATTCGTAATGTTTGTGCACAACCTACTAATTTTAAAATATGTTTATTCAATATTACGTTCTGGAACATGCAACATCTTTTATCTGTGTGAAGTTAGCGACAAATTTGCCAGCAGGATTTGATAGGGCGGATTTTATACACTTGAAACTTTTACTTCTATTCAAAATCTATTTTTTTGATGTTAAGTGGCTTGAGATGTATGATATATAAGTTGGAATAGAAAACAAAATATCGAATCGTGTTGAAAAATAATCATATAGACGAAAAAATCCACTGGTTACCGCAAAGTCGAGATCATGAATAAGGGCAATTTGAAAATATCACAGACTGAACAAAATATTGTTTTTTTTTTTGGAAATTTGGAAGGAAATATCGCGGATTTTCAAGATATAGGTAGGTATGATTGAAAATGAGGAGGAAAGCCATCTGGAAATTTCAACACAATATGTAGAAATGAAAACACTTTCAGCATTTGAAAGGTGGATAATTCGAAATTCGGTGAGGAATCGGAAAATCATAAAAATACAAAAAAATTCGAGGTTTGTTTCTTGATTTTCATTTTATGTCGAGAACAAGGATGAAGTTTTGAAATTTCTGCAGCATGTGTAAAAATGCGTATTGTGAAAAATGGAAAGTGTGCTGGTGTGGAAGGAAGAAATAATTGAAAATCGAGAAAATTCGAGATTAATTTCATGACTTTCATTTTTAGTCGGGAACAAGGAGAGATCCATTCATAAAATTCCACAGAACGTGTGAAAATGCAGAATCTAGCAACAACTGAGAAGTAATTACTAAATTCTTCCAAAGTCGGTGTGGAAGCGAAAAATAATTGAAAACAACGAAAATTAAAAGTCGAGAATAAGAAAAAAATTTTAATGAAAATTTTCACAGAATATGTAGAAATACTTACGTACTGAAGCGAAAAATTATAAAAATCCGGGAATTTTCGATATTTGAAGAGTTGGTGTGGATGGGAAAAATTATTAAAAACCCAGAAAATTCAAGATTGATTTCATTAATTTTCGTCGAAAACAAGAAAAGAAGCCATCTGGAAATTTTCATAGAATGTGGAGAAATGTATATACTTTCAGTTAATGAAAAATGAATATTTCAAAAGTTGGACGGAAGAAAAAAATTATAAAAAACCAGCAAATTTCGAGATTTGTTTCATTAATTTCGTTTTAAGTCGAGAACAAGGAAAATAGCCATTCGTAAAATTTTGCAGAAAACTTGAAAATGTATAATCTTTTGAAAATTGTAAAGCG
This sequence comes from Chrysolina americana, assembly GCA_958502065.1. Taxonomy (NCBI): domain Eukaryota; kingdom Metazoa; phylum Arthropoda; class Insecta; order Coleoptera; family Chrysomelidae; genus Chrysolina; species Chrysolina americana. The sequence continues at coordinate 49,441,065 of OY293421.1, read as the reverse complement.
GATACTTCAAAAGCTGGTGTGGAAGAAAATAATTATTGAATACCCAGAAAATTCAAGACTTGTTTCGTTAATTTTATTATGGCTCGAAAACAAGGAAAGAAATCTGGAAATCTTCATAGAAAGTGTATAAATGCATAAAATTTCAGTTAATGAGAAGTGGTAATTTTTAAAGTTGGTACGGAAAATTATAAAACCCGGAAAATTCTGAGATTAGTTTCACTGATTTAATTTCAAGTTGAGAACAAGGAAAAAATCTATTTGAAAATTCCTGCAGAGTGTGTGAAAATGCATAATCTTTTCGAAACTAGAAAGAGGATATTTCAAAAGCAGGCGTGGAAGAAAGGAAATATTAAAAACTGAGAAAATTCAAGATTTGTTTCGTTTTTCCTTTGATTCGAAAACAAAAAAGAGGCCATCTGGAAACTTCGGTTGAAGTAGAATGTTTAATTCAAAAAGTCGCTACAAAAGAGAAAAACAATAAAAATTTGAGAATTGTTTCGTTAATTTCATTATCACTCGAGAACAAGGAAAACAACTATCTGAAAATTTTCACAGAAGTCGTTGCGGATGCGAAAAATAATAAAAAACAAGGAAATCAATGGAATCAATCTAAAATTTTTGCATTTCATCATTTTTTGCTTTCTTACTGACTTTTCAATGATCCGCTCTACATTAACCTGAAGTGTATGCATTTATATATATTTTGTGAACAAGTTCAGTTGACTCTGACTAATTACCGAAACGTATCTAAAAAATCTGCGATATTTCATTATATACGCCGTTCCAACCAAACTTAGACTTTTCACCTTTTAATTTCCAAAGAAAACACAATATTTTTTTCTTGTTGATCTGCAACACTTCCCAGGTGCCTTTTTTCTTGATCTCGAGTCATAGAAAAATCACAAGATTCCTAGTCACGGTCTGTCTTTTATTTTGAGATTTCTGTTCAAGTTCAAAATCCTTTACAAATTACCTACTTCAAGGAAGAATATACCTACTCATTTCTACATTTGGTAAATATTTCTTCAGAAAGGTATTTTTTCGTTCAACACGTGAATTTTTCCGACTTTATGATGGGTTTTCAACACGCTTCGATATTTTGTTTTTTATTTCAATTTGAGTATGAAGTATTTTGAATGAAATTGAAATAAATATTTGCATAAAATCCGCCCTTTCAAATCATTAGTGGCAACGATTTTCATGGTATAGTTGCTGTCAAATTCGTCGCTAACTTCAAACACATTTTATCAAGATTTTTTTTTCTAATATGAAAAATAAAGGAGTTGTTCAAAAATGTCCACTGAATACACAGTATATCTTGCAGATTCCGCTATATCAACACCGGACATACCCACCAACTGAGATCCTGTATGAGTTCAAACGACCCCCAACCCCCAGTGAAACTGCCGACAGAAGACTCCATGCTGTTGTCGACAATCCGACCAGTATATTAATAATTAACTGGGACTTAGAGACAAGCCAAAGCCGATGTCTCTTAGCAGTTCCTCATCTGTTTTGTACACATATTCCAGTGTCTGTCGGTGCGTGTGAGTGAAGTATTCACTGTCTGTGGCGTTAATTGATCGGAGAGGAAGAGGTTCGTGAATAGGTAATGCGGAAAGGTGGAATATAGTGCAGGAAAATTGGGAGTTCTGCCAGAAATCAAACGTGCCGTTTAAATCCACTAAGAACATCGTGATAAAAGTGCCTTCATCATTCGAAAAGACAATGGTCAGTCATCTGCATAAAATCTGACTTTGATTATCTGTACAATGGTTGTCACTCAAGTTTTGTGATAGACAAATGAAAAGAAATATTTATGATCGGAGATAGCAGAACTGTCTTTCAAAATACTCTATGCAATACACTTCAAACAGTCAATACACTTCTGCATGCGTTTGAACAAATAATTAACATCGAAAATGACTATACTGTCTTTCAAAATATTCTTTATTGAGCTCAATACACTGCTATAAGCTCTTGAACAGACATTTATGATCAAAAATTGCAATTTTTTCTCTCAAAATACTCTTTATTGAGATCGATGCACTTCTTCATGCGTTTGCACAAATATTTATGATCGAAAATTGCTATATCGTCTTTCAAAATATTCTGTATTGAGCTCAACACACTGCTATAAGCTCTTGAACAGACATTTATGATCAAAAATTGCAATTTTTTCTCTCAAAATACTCTTTATTGAGATCGATGCACTTCTTCATGCGTTTGCACAAATATTTATGATCGAAAATTGCTATATCGTCTTTCAAAATATTCTGTATTGATATCAATACACTTCTTCATGTGTTTGAACAAATATTCATGATCGAAAATGGCTATAGTGTCTTTCAAAATACTTTCTTTTAAGATCACTACACTTTCACACGCGGTTGAACAAGTATTTATGATCAAAAATTGCTATATTGTCTTTCAGAATACTCTTCAATAAGATGAATAGACTTCTTCAGGCGTTTGAAAGAATGTTTATGATAAAAAATGGCTATATTGTCAGTCAAAATACTTTTCATTGATATCAATACACTCTCTGCATGCGTTTGAACAAATATTTATTACAAAAATTGTTATATTGTTTTTCAAAATAGTCTCCATTAGGATGAATGCACTTCTGCATGCGTTTAAACGAATATTCATGATCGAAAATGGCTATATTGTCTTTCAAAATACTTTCTTTCAAGATCAGTACACTTTTACACGTGGTTGAAAAAATATTTATGATCAAAAATTGCTATACTGTCTTTCAAAATACTCTTCAATAAGATGAATAGACTTCTTCAGGCGTTTGAAAAAATATTCATGATAAAAAATGGCTATATTGTCTGTCAAAATACTCTTCATTGAGATCAATACACTCCAGCACGCGTTTGAACAAATATTCATGATCAAAAATTGCTATATTGTCTTTCAAAATACTTTCTTTTAAGATCATTACATGTCTGCATGCGTTTGAACAAATAATTATGATCAAGAATTCAAAATACCCTCTATTGAGATCAATACACTTCTGCATATGTTTAAACGAATAATTATGATCGAAAATGGCTACATTGTCTTTCAAAATACTCTCTGTCGAGATCAATACACTTTATTGAGATCAATACACTTTATAATGATCAATACACTCCTACACGCGTTTGAACAAATAGTTATGATCGAGAATGGCTATATTGTCTTTCAGAATACTTTCTATTGAGATCAATACACTCAATCAAGATCAATACACTTTTAAACGCACATGAATAAATATTTATGATCGAAAATTGCTATACTGTCATTCAAAATACTGTTTATTGTAATAAATACATTTTTCTTCATGCGTTTGAACGACTATATATGATCGGATGTGGCTATATTTTCTTTCAAAATACTATCTTGAGATCAATGCAATTTTACATGCGTTTGAACCAATTTTCAAAGCACTTTTTCCATTATGATTGAGGTACCTTTGGAGGTACCTCAATCAATCATACCTCTACGATGACGGAAGTGACACAGCATAGAGCTGAATATCTGAAATTTCAGAGGAGTTCTACTCCATTCGAGATCTTCAGGACTTCTGCCCAATTCCCCTGGACTAAATGGGATTTATTGGTATTCTTGCCTTCATTACTATTCATTGTTGTCGATCTATATCGGGAATGAATATATAATGTTCAACGGCAGTACGGGTCATCACGTTATGTGCCCGGAGTAATCTGTTGGACATCGTACAGGGTTTTTCAATAGTCAATCGATTTGATAGGTCTTCTTGATGAAGCATTCAACGTCTTGGAACTGAAAACCTTGGATATTGTCTTCTCCAATATCAATTTTTATCAGGGTTTCGTTTATAGACTGCGTTTATAGAATTGTTCCATACGAGAGAAAAAATAAACAGGTTAGAGCTCGATCTCTTTTCTATAGTTGAAGATTAAACGTCTATTCCACTTAATAGAAACGTCATATATAAAATCCTATGTAGAGGATGTCACGAGTGTTATGTTGGACAGACATCGCAATGGCTCAAACAAAGAATACACACCCATTTGGAATAAAAACACATATGCAGCAGTCGATTACTCACAAATAACCAGCCGTAATTACTCAAACGTTAATAATCATAAAACTGGGATGTTCTTCGAAATGAGGACGCAGCTATGAAAGAGGGAAAAGAATCATCGAAGAAAAATAATACATGGTCGTACGTAGATGAATCTGAATTCTTACGGGCCAATGGATTTCTACTATCAAAGATGTAAGAATGAAAAGAAATTTTTGTCAAGTTGAGAGTTGAACAAAGTTTTTTCTATTTTGATAGGGTAATATTTACAAAACCTATAACCTTTTTCATCTGTACAGAAGAGAGAACAGTTTTGAAAAGTTTTATGATATTTGGTTATCACTTTTTTATAATGCGAAAAATATTTCTGATAAATTATATCCAAATTTCAGGGGGTGAATCCTCAGTATCATGCTTGAACTGAAATTGAGTATTCCTGTTGATAATTACGCTCCGTACTGAATCACACAACGTACTTTGAAGCAATCCGGCACCGCATAAAGGACACAATTATTATTTGTGAATTAGGAGTTTGTGCAAGCCGCAGAGGAGGTCAGCGGATTTCATTCCCAACCCTTATTTTCTACCCGCGATAAATCACCGACGGGCCGGTGATATTTCAAGATAAGACTCGAACTCATTATTACTTTTTCGGTCCGTGCGGCCACATTCCATTTTCCGGGGAAACGTACCACCGCCATCGAACTTGAGAGCATCGGGAAATATTCAAAGCCCAGATGAGATTTGATTCGGGCGATTGGTGGGTGAGCTGGTGATGTTCGCGGGGCTTGATTATGATGTTATGTATGCTCAAACAACATCTGATATACTGTTTGTTAGGGACATGGCTGTCGATATTTCAACACATGATTGGCTATTGTTATTTTCTTAACAAGTGCAGAAAGTGATACTTTCCCGCACGTGACTGCCTTTGACCCAAACAACGCAAATCGGAGTGTGGGCAAGCAGTCAAGGGCGGGAAAGACACTTCATGCATGAATAACGAACATTATTTTCTCTACGACCGCATAGAGATTTAAAAAGGATATTGAGAATATGTATTTTATTTCAACATAACAAAACTTTCAATGAAAATCCCCTAATTATTATCAATGTTGAAATTACAATTTGTTGCATTCTGCAAATTGGAGTAGTTAGTTGGTGGTAACTGGCTGTTAAGAGTACACATGCATTGGCGCGCATTGTGGTGGGTGACAAACTATTTTTTTTGTCCAAATAACAACTTCATTGTGAAATCATCAGAGGGTTTCTGCCGAATTTTTACATTTTGAAGTACCATCAAAAATAGAATATGCGTTGGCGCGCAATATGCTAGGTAAAGAAATATTTGTGTTTATATAAATAACAACTTTTCATCATCAAAGGTCATTGCCGGGTCGTAAGATGGGCTCTGTCAAAATTTTCATATTTTGAAATTTCTTCAAGAATAGGACATGCGTTGGCGCGCAATGTGGTGGGTCACAAAATATTCGTTTTTCTGAAATCAAGAATGCCCACTTTCTCGGAGCAACTTCAGGCCTCAAAAAACGCTAATCTAGTATTTTAGTCCGTTGCTAAGCAACGAACTTTCCCGTATCATAAACGATCCGAGAAAATTTTTGACTGCTTGTATACATTTTAGACAGTAAATTAATGCACGCAAACAATACGTATAATTCCTTAATTTATGATAATGCTGATTGCCATTTCAGAAAAAATAGTATGTGTACCTCGTAGTAAAAGCACATTTCCAGATTTCAATGCTTGTTGGCCTCGGCTTATCGCCTCGGCCAACAATTTACATTGTCGTCCGGGAATGCATTGTTGAAGGTCACGAAACATTTTTCTTGTCTGAATAAAATTTTTTTCTGTCTGAATAACATATTTTCATCATCAAAGGTCATAATCGGGTCGTCAGATGAACTCTGTCAACCTTTTTATATTTTGAAGTGTCATCAAACATAGGATATGCGTTGGCGCGCAATGTGATAAGTTACAAAAAATTTGTTTCTGTCTACATAACAACTCTTCATCATCAAAGTTCATTGCCGGGTCGTCAGATAAGTTCTGTTGTTTTTTTTTTATAATTTGAAGTGTCTTCAAAAATGGGATATGCGTCGGCGCGCATTGTGATAGGTCAGGAAACATTCTTTCTTGTCTGAATAACAACGTCATTTCCGGGTCGACAGATGAACTCTGTGAAATTTTTTATAATTTGAGGTGCGTTCAAAAATTGGATATGCGTTTGCGCGCATTGTATTAGGTCATTTTCTCTTACTGTGATGTTTTTTAATCAAACAAATAAATTCTTAGTATTATATTATAATTATAAAATATTCGTTTTTTCCCGAATAAAAACTTTTCATCACCACCCTCCTCAACTCCAGGGAACAGCACCAATCCACCGAGATCAGCGCACACTATTAAAAAATCCTTAATTCACAACGAACCCTTGTTTTCCCCGTATTATGCCTAATTCGACTGCACATTCCTAGCTCCCAGTCAACCGAGCCGAGTAGACGTTTTCCTAGGAATTATGCTCGTAGTTTCCCCGTCATTTCGAATGACATTCAATTCCGAGCAAATCCCACAATCCTACTGATGAGCTTGCGACCACAATCGTTCATTTCATATCTGAAGGAAATCTGGAATTATTTCTCTTGTTAATGCCAGATGCTCGGGAGATGCTGGCTGTGGTCCAGAAACTAATATGCCGTTTCTGTCAATCGACGGCTGAAATTTCAATTTTGGTTTACGGGGTTGTTCAAGAACGTTTGGGTGAGTTTTGTGGCTCGGTTTTGGCATTCTAGTCAGATATGATGAGGATTCAAATGAGAACGAGCAATAATTAAACATAATCTTTGAGCTCGATGATTATGTCGCTCCGTTGATAGACAAGTGACAAGTGTCAAATTATAGAAAAGCGGCCTATTCGGTCCTCAAAAACCATCTACATTTGTTATTTTGCTACACGTTCCACAAACTTCACTAAGTATACCCCACAAACCCCAAATCGACAAAAATCTCTTACAATGCCATGCAATGGTTCAATAAAATACAGGGTGTTGTATTTGAAGAAGTCCAGTCATTGTTGTAATTTGTCATTAAAATAAATCGTAGTAGGCGATGGAGCATGGTTTATATGAATTTCTTAGGATGCCTTTTGGTATGAGAAATTCCCCCAACACCCTTCATAGGATTTTGGACCACATTCTAACCGAACTTAGAAACACAAGATATTTGGTATATATGGATAATATAACTAGTTATTTTCCGACCATAGACGAGCATATATTCGACCTAGAACTTGTTTTCAAACGTTTCGGAAACGCAAAATACAACCCGATAAATGTGAATTATTAAGACAAGAGGTCGTACATGTCATTACTAAAGATGGGGTAAAACCAAACCACGCGAGAGTCGATAGTATAATTAATATTCCAGAACCAGTTAACCCAAAAAAAAAAATAATAATTTCTAGGACTAGCAGGTTATTATAGAAAATTCATTATAAACTTTTCAAACATTTCTAAACCAAAGACAAGGTTATTATAAAAATATGGATTCTTCCATTTCGACGAGGAATGTGACCAACCTTTCCAAGAATTGAAAAAAGAATTGACTTCAATCCCAATTTTACTATAACCAAATTATGATGAACCTTTAATTTTGACAACAGATGCAAGTTTTTTTGCAATTAGATCCCTGTTATCTCGAGGACAAATAGTTGTTTTTTTATGTTGAATGACTCTGAAGTTATGAATGTGTCTGTTGGTCCATGCATGATGCTATTTTGACATATGAATTGACATGAATCAAAAATTATAGCAGATACTGAATTTTGACTGGTTATATGAGTTCACAAAAATCATCCCTTCTTTGATCGACACCGGCTTCCAAATTCTGAACGAATAGGAATGAATACTAATGGTACTTACGTTTTCTTTCAAAATCATCTGAATACTCATCTCGTCATCTGAATACTCATTTCGTCGAGTTATAACCCTGTACGTACTCAAACATACATACGAGCATAAGTTCTACTATTCAAGTGGTGCATTTTATTTTTATTTTGAATGAATTCAGTGGATCAAGCGAGAAATGCAGGTACACTTGGTTTTCTCTCGGAGCCAAATAGTATATAACAACCACTATACTACAAGAGAACAGGTAAAGGACATAATAACGATAAACAATACGACGGAATGCGATGTAAGTAAAGCGAACTTATAGTTTCCAATATTCCGAAAACATAAATAGGGTAATAACAGTTTACTTCGCGGATGAAAAGACTTTAAGGTGAATTCGAAATGGTGCTTACATTACTACTCAAGTGCAATTGTCTGGAATTGAATGTATAAATAAGATTTCTTTTCTTGAGGAGTTCGTCCTTTGGTTGAAAAAAGATGGAAAGCGAAAATAGTCCTCTTTGAGATGCGAAACTTCTGAATGGGTGCTCATTTCAAAGAGCTTGTTTTTGTAGAACTACCAACAAGAAAAGTTTGACTGTTTGATCAGGATGTCGAGAATTCAAAATGAAATATGGATGGACAAAATGAATCGGTATCGACTTCAATTTGGTGAGCATATTCAGGAAAGGTTGAATTTCCCAACTCCACACAAACTCTTCAACTCAAGAACGGTTGAAAATAGAGCAGTTCTGCGAAGACAAACAATTGAGAATGATGAAATAAGTATACTCTGTGAACTTGACAGAAATATCAACAAAAACTTTTTTATTGTACACTTAAGCTGATTTTCGAAAATGTTCAACTCGAAATGAAGAGGTTCCGTAAAAAGCCTATGAAGTTTTCAGTTGTACGGGAATCGACTCCTAATTTGGTGAGCATATTCAAAAAAGGTTAAATTTTATAAAAATTATTTGAAAGACACTGAAAACAAAATTATGCAGGGAATGACCACTCTTAACTCCAGATAATCTTTTCAATTCGAGAACAGTTGAATATAGACCAATTCTGCGAACGCCAAACGATGATTGAATTAGTATACTCTGCGACAAACAAAATTTTTAAAAGCCTATGGAATCTTCTATTGAACTATAATCGACTTCTAAATTGGTGAGCATATTCAGAAAAGATTAAATTTTACAAAACTCAATAAAAAAATAATATGATGGAAAATGACGACTCTAACCTCCAGATAAACTTTCCAGGACGAGAACGGTTGACGATAGAGCAATTCTATGAACGCCAATGAATTCCAATGATTGAATTCTTTTGTATACTTCCCCAGGCCGTTCACTGAAAAAAATACACCATTTGGCCAAGATAGTCCGAGGCGTTCAGCTTGACTAACCCTGTATAGACTTTCTGCTTCTGAGCCAACTCATCCATCAAACCTCCGACATTGCCGTTCTCCATGTGATTTCAGGAATATTTTTACATAATCCAAATCCTCTATTGACATGAACGAACAAAACGCCACGGTCTACCGAATTGCTCGCAGAGTTCGATGTTTGCGCTCGAATTCGAGTTTTTCCGGCAAATAACTCGATACACAATCAATTCAATCCCTTTGACCATTCCGTCGAAAAATATCGCATCAATTTTTCGAGTCGAGCCAATAAATCAAAGAAAAATCGACAAAAACATCTGCGAAAATGAAAAATAAAAGCTTTAAAGGGACGGGGACGTGTTGTCCTGTGAAAAGAGATAACGAGAACGGCCTAACAATAAATATTGGGGAACCGATGATATGAGGGCGGTCGAAAAATTTAGCATTACAACGGCTTTGGGGGGCAAGTGAGATTCTAACACTGGTGCACTTTGAAGAATGTCTAGGGTTTTTATTTGAATTTCTTCTAGAATAGAACAGAAAAGAATACTTTATTTGACTATGATATATCGGATGTAACAGAATCATGGTACACCACCCGTATCTCCGTTAGTTCAAAAGGTAATTCATTGAAATTTAGGATATTCCATAAACATAATAAGCGGTACTTCTTGACCTACAAATTAATATTTTTTCTTTTCCGGTTTTGCCGGAAGTTATACCAACTTCCTATTTTTAAATATATATTATTACCCTTCTGAAATCAGCATAATTTTCTAAATCCAATGATATCACATAAGTGTCATTTCACGGATCGTTGCCAAATTGTAAAAACTACAACCTTGTCAGATAGGGCACCTGTGAATTGTGGCGTACCTCAAGGATCCATAGTGGGCCCTACCCCAGTTTTGTTGTACATCAATTGGCATAAATATAGCAGGAGAATTTACAGTTTTTGCCGACGACACAACCATTTTATGGCAAGACAATTATCTGCAAGAAAAAATCGATATTAACATAAAAGCTATAAAACAGTGGTGTAATTTGAATCGTCTTATTTCGAATGTAACAAAAATCAACCTAATATCTTTCAGGCAACATAAAATTGGATAACGGTTATATATCGAGAGCCACGATAACACTGAATTTCTGGGTATATTCTTCGACAATAAATTGAAATTTGAATAAGAAATCAGCATTTGAAGAGCTTGGATTTTCAGTAGCAAAATCAACCTACTATGCCTTGATATAGTCCCACTTAAGATACAGGGGAGTATCCAATAACAATCTCATGCAAACACCATGATATTACAAAAACGGGCAATCAGATATTTATCTAAAGCAAAGACACGTGTTCCCTGTAAACCATTGTTTGTATCCCTTGAAATACACACTGTTTTCGGCATTTTCATTCTTGAAACAGTATGCTTGGTCAAAAAACATTTGAATAATTTCAATACTACTCCTTCCCATTACGCTGTACGTAAACATAATAGCATCAACTTACCAAGACCAAATTCGACGGCAGTGAAGAATTCATTCATTTACAATGGTTGCAAGATGTTTAACCATGTACCAGATTATATAAGGAATATGGACAACGCTGATCATTTCAAAAAGGCTGTGCATGTACTATGTGATCGACCTTATTATAGCCTGGAATAATTTTATTCTGACACTTTTTAACCTTTTACATTTTCTGTTATAAATTTTAACAATTAACTTTACACTTATATACACCTTTGTTCGTGTTTATTATCAATGTCATGACCATGTTACATATAGATACAATTTTAGATTAGTGTAAGCGCTTTGTAAGAATGTATTTCTTTTATGACAATGAAGTTAACATTTTTGATAATTCAATTTTTAGCTTTCCATTTTAGTGTGCCATGATGGTTCCGATTTATTCCAATTTACACGTCTAATGCTAGAAAAATCGAAATCCTGTCGAAATAATTATAGGGTGAAACTCAATTTTTTCAAATGGAATCATATTGGTACCGTGGTACCATTTATTAGAAATATCAATAAGTAATTCATTCATATCGTTTGAAATATCACTTATGTGGTATCATTAAATTAAACAAATTATGCAGATTTCAGAAATGTAATAATATACAGGGTGGTCGATTTGAACATCGACAGATGGTATCACTTCTGGCGAAACTGGAATTAAAAAAAAAACATCTGAAGGTCAAAAGTGCTACTTATTATGTATATGGGATATACCAAATGTCAATCAATTACCTTTAAAACCAACGAAGATACTGTGGGTGTACCATAAATGATAGCGGTCCTAATAGAGAGCTCTGAGGTACTGCATATTTGGTTTCTTTGAAGTGTGATGTATTATTTTTGTAACAGACAGTCTTGAAACAATCCATAAGGTATGTTTTCAAAAAAGAGAGGGCAACCCCTCTAATGCCATGAAAGTGCAGCTTTTGTGGAATAATAATAATTTTTGTTATTTTTTTGACGATGATTTTTGTTTATATGTGGATATGACTAAATATATAATTTATGTACATATCGACATGGGCGTTTGAGTTCACAAAATTGAAGTTCATCCCAAATGAAATTACCTAAAACACATAAAACAGTTGACGTTCATGGAAAATTAAAAAAAAATCAGAAAACCCATTTCAAGAACAACAGTATGGTCTGCGTATGAATTCATGAAATCGAAACAATTTCATTCGACTTATAATCTCAGCAGCAACTTTGTGATTCCCCCCTGACAGTTCTGATAGACTTTTTACTGTGGTTACGTCTTTTGAATGATAGTATACGTTTCTGCGGTAGAAATATGAGGTATGATGCTTCCATCAACGAGCTGAACGTCCTTCCTTTCCATATTACTTGCATCGTCCTCTTTTGAGATGGACTGTGGCATATCTGTCGATATCAAACTCCATTACGATAGCATGCGTCTACTCTCACATCGTAAGGGGCTCAACCCCCACCGAAAGTGCACACCTTGCCGATCTCCCAATTGACCAAATTACCAGGAAATTTAGTTTCGAGAAATTTTTTTTGAACGGATTTAAATACCAAGATTTCCCCAGTATTTTTCAAGCGGAAATTCACGCCATGAAAGGTGCATTCAATTCAACCTCGACAGGAAATACTGGAACAAGGAAATCGCAATCCTCTCCGAGAGTCAAGCAGCCATCAAAGCGTTGAGCTCATATAACATCAACTCAAAGATGGTCTGGGAATGCCTAGAGGAACATAATGATCTAGGCAGGAACAACAAGGTGATCCTCCTCTGGGTGCCGGGGCACGTCGCAGTGGAGGGCAATGAACAAGCAGACACCCTGGCACGAAAAGGGGCATCAACGCCACTGATCGGGCAAGAACCATTCTGCGGATTTGGAAAATCTTACTTTCAATAAGAACTCAATAAAACTAAAAAAGCAATGAGAGCAACATACTGGCAAAGACCGGCCAAAGGTCTCTTAGGCAACTTCAATAGAGCAAGATCGAAGACACTGCTTAACCTCAGCAAAACTAGTCCAAAGACAATCAAGGGATTTCTGACGGTGCACTACAGACTCGAAAAACACCTAAGGAAACTAGGCTTAGAGGAGGACAGCACCTGCAGATTCTGTGGGGAACATCCAGAAACACCACACCATATATTGATGGAGTATTATGCTGTACATCACAAAAGATTGAATATACTGGGATCACACCAGCTGACTGTGGGAGAAATACCACGAATAGACCCCTTCAAAATCCTTAAATTCCTCAAGGAATTGGGGCCTGAGGGGCTGCTGTAAACGAGAACACCTTGAAATAGCAGAAGAAGATGGGGCACAATGGATAGACGAATGATGTAGATTCTTCTTTTCCAAGGCATATAGTTTGAGGTCATCCATGTGAATCAGATGAGCGACTTTATGCCTCCGGTTGCTGGGGTGTGCCGCAGTTGAATACGAGAGTTTTTTTAGGAGGGAAAAGGGCTGAGGAAGTATTTCTGAAATACGGCCTATTTGAAGGTAACTTGCTCCCTTTGGATGCTGACTTGATCGGATCTTACGGTGAATCGAGTCCTTCAAAGCAGTATCAGCTATCAACTAAAAGAGTACCGAAAATCATCTGTCAATGTATCATTGTCGTTGTTATCATTATTCAAAGCATTTTCCCTTTCGCTCCTTTTTAATTTCCTTTTCTTCTCAGGTCTTTCCCATTCGATACATTGAGAAAATCCAAAATGTATTAACAATTGATTGAGAATATCAAAGACGAACAAATTGAAAGGCATCCTTTCGTATCGATACCAATTCAGGTTCCTCATTGATGGCCCTCCATCAAAGCCAAAGAGAAAGAATTTATGAGCACGGAATGCATCAGTATAAAATCCCGATACCGGTTCCCTGAAATATGGAAATACTTTATTCGGCCAACCATATGCATTTAATGGCCCTTTGAACGCCAAACATAAATCTATGTAAATAATATCTAGTCAGTCATGTATTATATGGATTGCATTTCGTTCTACGATTCATACGAACATTATTTCCGAAACATTGAGCCCGATGTTAATAATGTACATAAAATATAATGAACGAAGTATCTATGATACTGACGTGGTCGAGTTATGTACAGGCTTTATTGTGGATTTCCATTCGGATCAGGACCAGTTACAGGACACTTTGCATGAACAGGAAAATGAAAAAACAAGTGAGCCAGACAAGAATAGGAGTAGAAAGGATATGAAGTTCAGAACTTGTAACACTTGGAACTTGGAATTACAAAAAGTTCAGAGAACGAGTGGAAAGAATCGAATTTCGAATATTCTAGAAGATCGGATGGCCGAAGCATGTAATTAACGACAACAAAAACAGGTCCAGCTGCAGAAAATTCTATAGGAGTAGACAGTAGTTGACCACCAAGAATTTTGGCTAAGTGCACGGTGGTACAAAGACTGAACCATCATTTTATGATTGGTCAACAATTATTGCGAAGATCTGGTTTGGTAAACGTTCTCACAAATAGAAAGCGAAGCATGTGACATTCTTTGTCTTTGCACGCTGTTTTAGAATAAACGACGATACTATCGGGGTTAGTTCTAGTGGAAAGTGAATATCTAAATGATTTTTTCTGTTCTGTGTTATACAGGGTGACCCAGGGTTAAACCGCCAAACGTTCAGTATCGATTTTTTAGGTGAAAATAAGATATTTTCTTCATATAAGCATATGTCCCAACTTGCTTTGTTTTCGAGATACAGAGTGTCAAAGTTTTCATAAAAAATCAGTTTTTCATTCATTACTCAAATATTGATTCTGATAAAACTCAGCATGATTATTTGCGGTGATGGGAGGCTTATTTTATTGTACCTGGAATTAAAAAAATATATATAAAAAAAATATCTTTAACACCCTGTATCTAGAGAATGAATCAAGTTTTGCCACATGCTTGAATGAAGAAAAAATCTTATTTTCACCTAAAAATCCGATACTGAACGTTTGGCGGTTTAACCCTGGATCACTCTGTATATTTGATGGCGGATTAATATAATAACACGTATATTGGTAATTTCATTTTGATTTTCGGAGGGAAATGACCCCTTTCAACTCTTGACGTTTGTGACTTTTCAAATAATGAAAAATAAAAATATTCAAAAAGGTTCAACTCAAAGTTACAGAGGTTCCGTAAAAAGCCTATCAAATCTCTGATTGATCCGGAAACGATTTAAAATTTGGTGATGATATCTAGAAAATGTTTAATTTTGGGAATATGAACATAAAACGTCGAAACATTTGTTTACCTTGGATATTACTGCTCTCAACTCTGGATGAACTTTTCAACTCGAGAACGGTTTGAGAAAGAGCAATTCTGTGAACTCCAATCTATTCAGCATGACAAAATTAGTATATTCTGTGAATTTGGAGTCGATTGGCGAAACAAAAAGTTACTGGAAAAAAGTCCAAAGGGGTATACCTCTAAAAATGATGAAAAATACAAAATTACCAGATTCACTTGAGATTCGCATCATATTCGCTAAATTCCATGCTGGTTCTGAAAATATATGATTTGTATATGCTCAGATCCATGGTTCAGCATGAAAAACGGATAAAACGTCTTTGTCTCTTCACGCTGTTTTACAATAGATAGACAGTCATTCAGCTATTTATATGTGAACATCATTTGAAAAAGATTTGAAGTGGTAAAATACTGACTTTAAAAAATAACACTAACAAGATAAAAAATTTGATAACATAAATATATTTTTTCCTGCATTTTTGATAGATAAAGCGAGTTTATGGGTTTTATCGCTGTTCAGTTTGAGGTTGTTGGCAATGAACCAATTTTGTTTTTTAGTGAGAGAATCTGTCATTGTGGTGTAGAGACTTTCTACATCCGAAGCAGTATTTGATGAAGTCGTATGATGAGCATAAGCCATACATTTATTGGAAAATAAAAAATGGAAGAGATGCTTGATATAAAATATAAATAAAAGAGGCCTCAGAACGGATCCCTGAGGTACTCTATGTAAACGACTTTGCTGCCAAGTTTGTATGTCAATTTTAGTGGCAAGTGAATATCGAGAAAAAATAACATATCCTGTGTTTTGAATTTCGATTAATGAAATAACGATAATTATCACCAATATAAGTGAAACTTATTTTTCACTTTTGGAGGGGAAATGACCCCTCTAAACTTCAGATGAAGTTTCCAACTGGATAACGGTTGCAGATACATGATTCAGAGTGTCCCAAAATGTCCCTAAAAATTATGAAGAATACAAAATCATCAAATTCACTTGAAATTTGCAATTTTTACTCAAAATTTCATGCAGATTCGAAAAAAATATGATTAGATCATGCTCAGATATAAAGTTTGGCACAAAAGAAGAAAAAATCTTCAAACAATCCCTTTCATGATCAAATTTAGGAGAGTTTTCATTTACCTTTTTTCAAAAATTGTCCTAAACGTCACTCAAATGTAGCTTGGCAAATTTACACATGAGAAGATTTTTATACAGAAAAATGCACCTATCTTCAAAATCAACATCTTCACAAGTGAAATGGATTTCTAGTTAAAACATTAGAACTGATTTTGCATATCCAAAAAGAATACGAATGATGTGGCAGCAACAATAATTCTTGATCTTTCAGTTTCCGCGGTTCATTTGTAGACTGGATCAGATCTCACCTTAGTCATCAAAATCGAAAGATTATACTGAATAATGATAGCTCTGACAGAAAAAAAATTGTACGCGGTATCATCCAGGCCTTAGTGTTGGGTCCTGTTCTAATACTGCTCTATATAAACGATCTGGCCCACCTAGATATTTCTGGATACCTTTTGTTTGCTGATGATACAAATTTGGAGATCGTGATGCTTTGATTCGAGTTCCATTGATGTAGAAAAAATTGAAATGTTGTGATCACTTCCAGGATGGACCTAGCAAAATATCTTGGCGCACTATAATCCTAGGTTCCAAAGTACATTCGTTCCACAGAAACGAGCCTTGAAATTTGAAGCAGATCTGTGACCTCATTCCTCCGGTAAGGGGGGATACCGCAGTTGTATCCGCGGGTTTTCCGTAGTAAAACGGATAATGGTTATAGGGGAATGCAGAAGAGAAGAGGGCTAAGGGAGTCTCCCTGAAACATACCCCTCCTGAAGATAACCTGCTCTGTTCGGACTCTGACTCGACCAGAAATTATGGCGAAGCGAGTCCTCCAGAGCGGCATCAGCTGTCCAATACATCTCACTATTCGATCCGGTACCGCAAGGCATCTGAGGAAATGAGGAAATGAACGATATGCTCATGCGATGTTGTGTCAAATGCCTCGCAATCCAGGCCATTGAAAGGTTACGCTTATACTACACGATGTTCTGCGTGATACATCTGTTGATCAGCGGGTTATTCTTGCAGTCAGCGACCCCCTTTTTTGACCCGCTTTGCGCATATATCCGTTGGTACACCTGAACAACTACGTAGAGCATTCGCATGTATGAGATGCGGGTAAATATCTTATATACAACAACAACAAAACAAACAATTATCATTATTTTTGACTACGTTATAAAAATAATAAAACATGATTACTTTCACCGCGGACTTCCAAACTTCAGACAAATAATAAAACTCTCAGTGTCTTTCAATAACCTAAATTTTGATTTGTAAATTTTGTTATCATCTAAATTGTTTTCATCAGGTGCACCGATCCTTGTTCAAATGGCAAATATGAATTTGTCAACACAGTATCGGAGAATCTGGGCCATTCAGTTTGAACTAATTACAACCCCTAATGAAAACGCCATCCCGATAAGATCGCTCCAAAAACAAGGAGCTGTCATCGGCCGCCGCCAATTCATCACGTCTCGACCTCCACCCCCGAATCTTCGGCAAATTCGCAGATACGCATTCAATGACGCGTGAAGTGTATAAATCATTCCATTGACAATTTTATTGGGATGTTATTCTCCCACTGACTGATTATATGATATAATCGCACACCGTCTTCCTTCTCCCCAGTTTCGCTCGAGGATTCTCTGAGATTAACGAGTTTATCTCTTCATTAGCACTACATTCATTAGGACGAACCTCTCGTGCGATTTATTGTGATTTCAAACTGTGAGGTGCTAACGATGAGAAGAAGGAGAGCCCATGGGATTATGTCTGCTTGGATTACTTCCGTTTTTTCAGTTTTGTCGTAGTAGTTATCGGATACTTGGTGACATCTCAGAAATAAGGGGGGAACAATTGTAAGTGTGATAAATTCGCTGAGGCTCTCGCGGCCGAAATTTTCACTATCATGCTATTTTGATTCGGGTTTAAAGGCCGTCGTGATTTGGAATAGTTTCCCAACGTTTCGCTAGCACGAGTGGCTAGCTCCCTCAGAGGATTCTTCATCTTCATTCTCCTCCGTTGACTGAAGTAGGTCTGTTCCTCAAGTTAAATTCGCGAGTTCTCAGGTAGTTCTGGGCACCAATTACTTGGGTTGAACTTGTGTTTTAGTACGCAAGCCCTCGTACAAAATCAGAAGTGATAACCAGCACACTGAGGAAAATTTTTATTAACCGTAGCTAGAAATCCAATAACCATAGCAAGAAACTCTAATAGCATAGGGAACAAGCGAGATATCACCTGTGGTTATAAAGTCGACTTTGCTGATTATAACTCACTTGGGATAAATAGAAATTGTCGAATAACGTAGTTTCTCGAACTTTGCTACCGCTATGGAGTGCATTTACCTGTGGCCAGTGGACAATGTTTTTGTAGTAGCTGGTAAAATTTGCTACCGCCAGCGAGTCCACCACTTATGACTAAAAGGTATTGCAGTAGTTGTAGGAATCTGACTTTGCTACCGCAGGTGTGTGCAATTACCCATAGGGCTTTTTCATGTTTTAGGTATGCTATGGTAACACATATGTATTTCTGTAACTGTATAGTTTTCAATGAAAAATTATTGCAAAAAGTCTGTCGGAATGTGTTCTAACAGTGACAAACAAGAAAGAAGTTTCGAAATGAAACATGTAAGACAATGGGTCAGGTGAATAAATGTCTCGAAAAAACTTGAGTGATAGCATTTGATTATATTCATCCACTTCACCCATTATCACATAATTCCTATGTTGCTTATTTGCAAGGAGCACTATTCGGCACTATGGCTGGACTAGAACAGCCTGGAACAGTGGAACAGCCGGTAACACTGAAACAACCTTCAAATGTTCGTTGCGTTCGTGGAGGGGGTAATTTCCGTCAGAATTTCAGCAAAACTTCGAATAACCACAGCATGGAATAAAGTAGTCGTAAGTAGGTTCTTCAAGTAATATTTTAGTGGCAGGTTGACAACTGTATTACCGTAAGTGGATGAACTTCTATGCGATGATCCACTTATCGTAAGCGAAAACCTTACGGTCATAGGCATGTAATTCATTAGTGGTTAATCACTTATGGAATTGTGATTTTCTGATTGAAAATCTTACTGTCCTAGACTGACTTCCTAATAGCGACAGCATTATACCTACCTGTGGCAGAAAAACCACCTTCAGCAAAATCATTTTTGCTGCCATAGAATTTTAATGTGCTACTTCTATTCTCTAATTTGTTATAGTAATAATATTTCCTATTACAGTAGCAAGAAATATCCCAGCAAAAACTTTAATAGCAGATTTTCCTCAGTGCAAGTTGTAACTTTGTATACTGTTTAAGTGTGCATGATTTTTTATGGAAGACACCATAACAATGCATTTTGAATTATTCAACTTTACCGCCCTCTTGCGGCTGTCCCAATCATACGATCAAAATATCAAAAAATTATCAAAATTTGCTGAAAGCCATTTTCATAGGGTTTTGTGTCCTGTCCTTTCTAGAAAAAACAAATTTTCCACTACCATTCCCATAAAAAAAAAAACAGATTACCCACAATATTTCCGGCATTCTCCTCTTCCAAAGAGCTCGCTTTCGAACCGACAATAGCCGCACAAAGTGAGTGAATTCCTGGCAGTGGTTAACATGACAAAAGAGCCATTGTCACACATTGTCTCCCGTTCTGAGATTCCGCTAAGTATGCTTACTGGTTTGAAAGGATCGGGCGAGTCTCAACCGAACTATTTCGCCAAAATTCCTACTCACACGCACTCACTACAAACAATACGTGAACTTGTATTCTTGTAGTTGTTATGCCTTGCTCAGTGGCGTGCTTGGAAAACATTACGTAAACAGGGGGTGGTTCAATGAGGTTATCAGGATGGAATGTGTTTCAAGATGGACTACGTAATGAAATTCTTGGTTTAGATTCCAGAAGAAATTACTGAAACGAATGTTCATTTTCGTGGTTTTTATTACATTACACGCGTTTATTCAGATTCACTAGTATGTATGTTAGTTTGTACTTGAAAAATGATATCTTTCCTTTTTTTCATTTGCTACTCTAAACCTGTCAAATTTGAAAATCTTTTCGAAAATCCTCAAAAAATCAGATTTTTTTTTGTAAATTTCGAAAAATGCCAAAGAAAAAAGTTGCTCCGTTTCCAATTTTATAGATTTGCTCCAAATTTGGACTCTCTACTGTCACTTCATCAAAACCATTCAAAGAAACTGGCTCTGCGGACAATCGTTTCAAGAAACCACATAATCCAATAAAGTATAATGAAGAAGAACAACTCAATGTTATTAGCTAATATTAGCAGTATTAGTGAAAATACAGGGGTTGGCAGAGAAACTGTGAGAAGAATTTTACACAAAAATAATTTTCATCCCTATAAGCCGAAGTTCATGCACACTCTCGGAGAAAGAGATTTCGATATTAATAATAATAATAATAATAATATGTCTTTATTCATCATACGTAACAATTCAATATACAGTCAAGTATACAATCAAATTATGACGAAAAGGGGGAGTTCAGCTATAAAAGCTGCTTTTAAACCCAACCTCTAAAAGAAAAAACAAAATCAAAACAAAAACGGAAAAAATAAGTGATTACAACACTTATTTTAACCAGAAAATGAAAATATTTGTATATTTAGAAACCAGTAAAATAGTTTACAATCAATGTTTAGCAAATACCGTGAGAAAAATCATTAGTGTAGCCATTGTATCAATGCCTTGACAAAAACATCAGCTTCAATCTCTTCTTAAAGTTATTTAAAGTGAGTTCTCTCAGTTCCGAGGGAAGGGTATTATACAGTTTGGCGGCATTGTATGAGAAGGACCGTGTGAGAATCGCAGAGGAGTGTGTGGGAATAAGTAGAATATGCCTATTACGGGAATAATATTTATTACGTGAGAGTGAAACCAATCTTCTACGTAGATAGGGCGGGTAGCCAGTTCTTAAGATTTTATGAACGAATGTGAGCATATGCATCTCCCTCCAAGATTTCAATTTCAACCAACCTGAATCCTGGAAAGATGAACTAATATGATCATACTTGCGGATACCGTACGAAAATCTTATGCAACTGTTTTGAATTTTCTGAAATTTTTTGTTGTCCGATTCCAGCAGGGCAGGCCCGTAAATATGATCACAGTAGGCCAGTCTTGAAAGAATGGGAGATTCGCACAGTCTCAACTTCATTGTTGTTGACAATAAGTCCCAACTTGGATACAACTGTCTTTTAAGATTCCAAAGGATAACCTACATGAATGGCTAGTATGTTTAATGAATCTCATATCAGTATCTAGCCACAGGCCCAAATTTTTACATTCATTTACGAAATGTACAATGTTTTGATCAATTACGATAGAAAGAGAGTCACGTACGATATGCTTCTTACTGTTGGGACCAAAGAGCATGACTTGGGATTTCTTAGGATTGAGTTTCAAGTTATGCACACAAGACAAATCAAACAAAAGTTCAAGGTTTTCTTTGATTTCGATTTCAGTATAGATCGATTCTTCAAACGAAAAGCACATATATATTTGATAATGATGTATTTTACCTGATTTGATGTGTTCGTGAAAATCACTAATATACAATGCAAAAAGTAGTGGACCCAGTACGGAGCCTTGAGGTACACCCAAAGGTTTCGTAAGAGAAGTGAATTGGTTGGCTTCAAGGATAACACACTGAGATCTATTTGATAAATAACTATGTAACAGAGCAACAGCACTATCTGTAAAGCCAAAACACGTGAGTTTTTTGCACAGAACTGCTGGGTCGAGTGTGTCAAAAGCTTTGCTGAAATCCAAAAGTATGAGACAAGTGAAATTATCTGAGTCGAGAGATTTGAAAATATCATCAGTTATTAGAGTCAAGGCCGACGCAGTGCTGTAATGTGGGCGAAAACCTGACTGTACATCAGTAATCAATTTTTCCTCATTCACAAAGGTCGTGATCTGCTCTTTGATAGCCATTTCGAATGCTTTCGAAATAAATGAAAATAATGTGGAATTTTCGCGTTTACTTACAATTTTTTACTTTCGTACTGACTTTTGAAGTGTACCCTTCTCAATTTTTAAAAGATTGCATTTTTATGAATCTTGTGGAAAGTTTCAGATGGCTCTTTACCTTATCCTCAACTCATGATGAAATTTCCAAAAAAAAAAAAAAATAAAAATTGTGAATTTTTTATATATTTTGTTTCTGTGTCGACTTTCAAAGTATCCACTTTGCAGAGGTTTTGGATGATTATGCATTTTTACATATCGTCTGGAAACGTACAGATAACTTTTCTCTTTGTTCTCGACTTATGTTGAAATTAATGGTAATAATGTGAAATTTTAGGGGCTTTCTATAATTTTTGCTATCGTATTGATTTTTGAAGCATCCACTTTTCAATTCTCGGAAAATGATACATTTTCACACATCCTGTAGAAAATATTTTAGTTTTTGAAAGATCATGCATTCAAACACATCGTGGGGAAATTTCTCATAAAATGTGGCTTTTTTCTTTTTTGCACTTCCGGGACTGAAGTGCCAACTTTAGTCCCGTATAACAGGGACTAAAATGTATCTTTCAGTCCCTAGGGAGATAAAGTTGCATTTCAAATTTTGTTGACACTGTTGCTATAACGTTACCTACTGAGTAATCCAAGTAACGTGTTCATTTAACTCATCAAAATTATTAAATCAATATTGTATCAATATTGACTTGTGATGAAATTAACGAAAAGACTACTTAAAAGAGTATGGCAGTCAAAGATATAAAAGAGATGAAAAAGAGGAAGACCAAGACAAACGGTATAGAGTTATAGGAAGCATACTTCAAAGAAAAAAGAAATTGACAAGAAATAAAAAACAATGGGCGAAGTTCGTACATGAATAAATTTTTTATTTTGTTATAAGAGTAAATCAGTTAAATTCTGAAGTTTTAATATGAACCGATTATGTATTTTTAGGATAGTATATTATAATGAATGCAAGCCCTATAACTTCACGAAATCATCCATAAATGGTGCCGGTTTGCATTTTTATTCGAAATACGACAATGGTGCAATTTGAGTGGGTATTCATAGAGGGAAACTCTTCCCTAGTTGATGCACCAAGGTTTATATGCGTTTGTTGAAAGTATGGCAGAATATGTCTAGTTTATAAGGAGTCTTTTAATAAGTTTTGTATACGAATAATTTCACGAACCAGCTCAATTCCAACTTGTTTTCCACTTTACGGCAACATTTAGATATCCAGGTTCGCAGTTGCAGCCATGTATCACATCTTCAACGAGATATTACCGGAAATATATACGACGTTTTTCCTATCTTCGGAACTATCTACATCCCTTTGAGTAATAAACTCCTGTGAACAAGTTCGAAACAAAACCGCGCGATGCCTCACCGAACTATATCCGAGAAATACAGCAGCCATTCTCCCGAAAACCCTTAATTACTCCGAGAATTACTGTTATTATCCCCTTCTGAGTTCTGGCAAAGTGTTGAAAACTTATGAGAAATTTGAATGACGCCATCTACAAATTTAGCAAGTAATCAACATGAACGTGACATGTTCACGCCTTGTTCCGGGTGTGTTCGTTCGTGAGACAGGGGCGTCTTTTAAATGTGTTATCAATTTCTTCACAAATCGGTATAAATATTTTCGAATTGAATACAATTTTTTTTCACTTTTGTCGTCAACCTGTAACACACCCTCGAAAGTCTATGAAATATATAAACCCGCGGATATAACTGCTGCACCCCCAGCAACCGGAGGCATAAGGTCTCCCATCTGTTTATCATGGATGACCTCAAAATATATGCCTCTGGAGGAAAGGATCTTCATCAGTCCTTAAGGTTGGTGCAAGAGAACACGCATGCTATCGGAATAAAGTTTGGGATCCACACCCTACATCATCTGGATGCCGAAGAGACGTAGGTAGGGACAACGCCACTCTCAAGAGGTTACTACTGGTGAAAACTCTTTCCGCGGCAAGTATCAGCGGAAGCTCCAACAGATTTGGTCATCAGAAGTGTCGGTTGCTGTAACTTATTTGCTTGCTTAAGGTTGGTGCAAGAGAATACGCATGCTTTCGGAATAAAGTTTGGGATCCACACCCTACATCATCTGGATGCCGAAGAGACGTAGATAGGAACAACGCCACTCTCAAGAGGTTACTACTGGTGAAAACTCTTTCCGCGGCAAGTATTAGCGTAAGCACCAACAGATCTGGTCATCAGAAGTGTCGGTTGCTGTAACTTATTTGCTTGCTTGAGGTTGGTGCAAGAGAACACGCATGCTATCAGAATAAAGTTTGGGATCCACACCCTACATCATCTGGATGCCGAAGAGACGTAGGTAGGAACAACGCCACTCTCAAGAGGTTACTACTGGTGAAAACTCTTTCCGCGGCAAGTATCAGCGTAAGCTCCAACAGATCTGGTCATCAGAAGTGTCGGTGGCTGTAACTTATTTGCTTGCTTAAGGTTGGTGCAAGAGAACACGCATGCTATCGGAATGAAGTTTGGGATCGACACCCTACATCGTCTGGATGCCGAAGAGACGTAGGTAGGAACAACGCCACTCTCAAGAGGTTACTACTGGTGAAAACTCTTTCCGCGGCAAGTATCAGCGTAAGCTCCAACACATCTGGTCATCAGAAGTGTCGGTGGCTGTAACTTATTTGCTTGCTTAAGGTTGGTGCAAGAGAACACGCATGCTATCGGAATAAAGTTTGGGATCCACACCCTACATCATCTGGATGCCGAAGAGACGTAGGTAGGAACAACGTCACTCTCAAGAGGATACTACTGGTGAAAACTCTTTCCGCGGCAAGTATCAGCGTAAGCACCAACAGATCTGGTCATCAGAAGTGTCGGTTGCTGTAACTTATTTGCTTGCTTGAGGTTGGTGCAAGAGAACACGCATGCTATCAGAATAAAGTTTGGGATCCACACCCTACATCATCTGGATGCCGAAGAGACGTAGGTAGGAACAACGCCACTCTCAAGAGGTTACTACTGGTGAAAACTCTTTCCGCGGCAAGTATCAGCGTAAGCTCCAACAGATCTGGTCATCAGAAGTGTCGGTGGCTGTAACTTATTTGCTTGCTTAAGGTTGGTGCAAGAGAACACGCATGCTATCGGAATGAAGTTTGGGATCGACACCCTACATCGTCTGGATGCCGAAGAGACGTAGGTAGGAACAACGCCACTCTCAAGAGGTTACTACTGGTGAAAACTCTTTCCGCGGCAAGTATCAGCGTAAGCTCCAACACATCTGGTCATCAGAAGTGTCGGTGGCTGTAACTTATTTGCTTGCTTAAGGTTGGTGCAAGAGAACACGCATGCTATCGGAATAAAGTTTGGGATCCACACCCTACATCATCTGGATGCCGAAGAGACGTAGGTAGGAACAACGTCACTCTCAAGAGGTTACTACTGGTGAAAACTCTTTCCGCGGCAAGTATCAGCGGAAGCTCCAACAGATTTGGTCATCAGAAGTGTCGGTTGCTGTAACTTATTTGCTTGCTTAAGGTTGGTGCAAGAGAACATGCATGCTATCGGAATAAAGTTTGGGATCCACACCCTACATCATCTGGATGCCGAAGAGACGTAGGTAGGAACAACGTCACTCTCAAGAGGATACTACTGGTGAAAACTCTTTCCGCGGCAAGTATCAACGTAAGCTCCAACAGATCTGGTCATCAGAAGTGTCGGTTGCTGTAACCTATTTGCTTGCTCAAGGTTGGTGCAAGAGAACACGCATGCTATCGGAATGAAGTTTGGGATCGACACCCTACAGAACTTTTAGCTGCCAAAATCTCTTCAAGGAGATGGGCATATTGACACTCAATATTTTCAGAAATCGTGATAACTTGATGAGAAATTCTGGCGTTCACAATCGTAATACAAGGATAAAAGACAACTTCCATATTCCTATCACAAAAACCTCGATATCATACAAGTCACCTAATAAAACAGGAATACTTATGTTCAATAAACTACCCTCTGAAATAAAAAATTTTTTCATCATTAACACATTTCAAGAAGAATTTGAAGGACAATAACAACAATAATAAAATCCAAGAAAATAAATGGAAAATTGAAGCTATTTATGTTGCCATGGATTATTTCTGAGCCGCCAGTTCGAAAATTGTAATGAGCATTTGTTACTGAAGGAAAACATAAGAGAACATATTGTGCTGAACGTTTTTGCATTCGCAATGAAAAATACTATGTCATACATGCAGTACTTTTTTTCATGCTATATGAAAAAAGTTGATAGTTTCTTTGTAACGAAACGATGTAGTGAGATTGTGGAAACGCTTTTTTGTAGAGCTAAGAGAAATTGCAATAACAGAGTGCCTTTCGTTTTTTCGGAACCCTTCAAATAAAAAATTCAAACCAAATTTCAATCAATCCGGAAGTGAACAGAATATCTGGGATATTACAGAACCTATTTATTACCCCCTTGATGACGCAACTTTTTGCCTATTTATCTACTCTGTTACTTCTACAGTTATCGAGATATCCGTGCTGTCCATCTTCATTTCGGCCAGATTGTATAAGTAGTCTTTCAGCAATAGTTTCCGACTAAATAGATTTGCCTCTTTGGACCGCATTAAATTTCTCAGTTGTTTTATACACCTTCTCAGTTCGAATAACCGTTCAATCCGTTACAGGCAATAGAAAACTTCTAGCGTAAAACTGGTGTCAGGTGTGGGACAGGAAAAGAGCTCGAAGTTCCACAACATCTTGAACTGATTAATGAAGTATGTCAATCAACGACGAAGATCAATCCGGCGAGAGTCCCTCAACTCTTCCGAAGTTTCACACCCGACACGAGATCACAGACGGAGATTTGCCTGTCTGGACCGCCTAAAATTGCCCATCCATTTTCAGTCTAGTTTGAATGCGGCGGTCAGCGGGAGGAAGTAATCAGCGCGTGCAGGGGGTCGTTCTTCCACCAACTTCCGGGTACAAGTGGACGGCCAGCCCAACTCACAAAGGACCATAAAACACCGACCGGATATACTTATCAACCAGTTTACTTATACATTTACCACTATCTCCTGCTGAGGCTTATTTACATACGGGAAACGACTTCCGGGGTGTGCATTTGGGGGTCCAATGCGGAGGGGGGAATTAATGAATTTTTTTCAGCTATGTTGTTGAAGAAGGCCCTGGAAGTATAGTTTGAAGAAAAACTATGATTATATGCTATATCCGATTGGTGGACTTTGAGAAATATTGATAATGATAATAGGAATACTTTTGAGGATTTGGAGTCCGCTATTGCAAAACGAGAAATTTTGTATCTATCAAAACTACTTGTTTTCTTCTCTCAGGTGAATACAAGCCAATCAGCCTGTCTATCATTGCAGGACGAAGGTTATCATAGAGTTTTCAGCTCCTTAAGAAATGAAAATCGTCCAACAGAGGACTCGTCTTCAAGAGGAATGGAAACGTAGATGCTCTCACAAGAGAGGGGGCACCAACAACTCTCATTGGACCATAACCAGCCTGTAGAATCCTATTGGGGAACATCAGGAAGGACACTAAGAAATGGGTCGAGAACCATCATCAGTTTTCCTGGGAACAAAATACTGCGAATTGTAACGGATATTGACAGGTCGACGGCATTGCGAGAGCTTGAAGACATCGAAAGCATAGAAGAACACATCAAGAAAGATTCTGAAAAGTTCTACAGCTATTTCATCCTAGGGAACCCACTCACCAGGGACATGATGAGGATAAGAAGCCATCACAATGCCCCGAGGAAACATCAAGAGCTGATTTACCAGGCACTGGATATTTTCGATAAGCCTCTAGAGGAGTTTTCGCCTTCCGCCTTTCACATTTCGCTTTTCGCCTTTTGCCTTTCGCCTTTTCCTTTCGCCTTCTGCTCATTTCGTTGCCAGTTGTAAAGCAAATTTTCACGATTTTTGTGATAGAGATTCATTGGCATATATCAATTAGTTTTTACAAGCCAGTTCAACGTGGAAAAAAGTGACTCACAACAAAATCCTCCTTGGAACAGTATTTTCTTTTGTTTTCGAAGCTTTCAAAGTATTTGATTAGGATTGTGAATCGCTACATTTCTGGAGTCATCCTAAAAAATAAATGCAGTTTTGAAATAAATTCCTGATATACGAAATTTGTAATTGATTCAAAAAAACGATTGCCGTTTTTTTCTCACCTTCACGTTGTTTATTGAGCTCCTACAAGGATTTCCTTGATTAATTTCAAGTAGGTTTCGAAACAATCACAAATTATTATTTTTTTAATCACAAATAAAGATTGTTTCATATTTTTTTGGCTGTATATGAAAATATCAGCCACAGAGTATATGTTATCTGAAATTCCGATCCCTAACTAGTTTTCTTTTTCAATCTTGTTCTGACTTTTTCATGTTTTAAACATTTCTATAAATGTTTTTTTCAATGAAACAAGGATATGCTCTCGAGGGAAACTGTGAACAACAGGAAGGACTTGCGAAACTAGCGGAAAATTATCGATGATCGTTGTCTCGAGAACATGTTGTGATGTTGACTAACAAAGTCATTGGAAGACATCATTTATACAGGGTGTCCCATCTAAAACTTGTCACCCCCCTAATATCCGAACTCATGAAAAAAATGGAAAATCGCTTAGACCCGTCGATTTGTATTTCAAGGGGGAACACTTTCACCAAATACACCATCATTGTGTTGTCAACCCCCTCAACCCCAGCACCCCCTACTTCAGAATTTTCAATGGGACTACTATACTTGTGATACATCATTTTGAAGGGAATTCAATCTCAAATACATCGGTGAACTGAAATTGAGGATCGATCAAGTGTTGTTGAAGTTTTCATGAAAACTAATTTTTTCCAGATATTTTTATTTTTCATCACCTAACATGTTATCATCGTATGAAAGGTTCCATACAGAAGTATAAGCGATCTTCGAAATTTCTTCGCACATTGCTCAACATTTCTGGAGTCACTGCACGACACTCCACAACAATTCTCCTGCGTAGATCATCAAGAGAAGTTGGCTGGGTAATATAAACTTTGGGTTTCAAATGACTCCATAAAAAGAAGTCTAATGGTGATAAATCAGGAGATCTAGCCGGCCATTCTATTGGTCCTCGCCTTTCACTCCATCGCCCTGTGAAATTGTCATCTAAAAATTGACGTACAGGTGCAACAAAATGTGGAGGAGCTCCATCTTGTTGAAAGGTGAGCTGACCGTCAAGTAACCTATCATCGTCTTCAAGTAACTGAGTGATTCTGGGGTTCACAGTTGTATCAAGAAGTTCAAGATACGTTTGTCCGTTGAGGTTACCATCAATAAAATATGGACCTACAATATGGTCTCCCAGAATACCAGCCCAAACATTCAATTTCTGGGGAGTTTGTGAATGAGTTTCCCTGTACCAATGGGGATTTA
Source organism: Chrysolina americana (assembly GCA_958502065.1). Taxonomy (NCBI): domain Eukaryota; kingdom Metazoa; phylum Arthropoda; class Insecta; order Coleoptera; family Chrysomelidae; genus Chrysolina; species Chrysolina americana. The sequence continues at coordinate 49,411,435 of OY293421.1, read as the reverse complement.
CGTCACTCCAGTATCTGCAGTTGTGCCTGTTCACATGTCCATTTAAATAAAAAGAAGATTCGTCAGAAAAGCACACATTGTAGAGGTAATTATTATCACCAATCAATAATTGACTCATGATTTCACAAAACTCTGTACGTCTGTCAGGATCATCTTCATTTAATTCTTGTATATTCTGCATTTTATAAGGATGGAATTTTGCGTCTTTCAGAATTCGATGTACGCTGCTTTTCGAAACTCCAGAAATAGTCTCAAGTTGTCTCAACGATTGAATGTTGTCCATCACTGCATGTCCTACAACTGCAACAGCGACCCCTTCATTTCTCATAGGCTTCTCTCGCTCATGTTTTTTATTCAGCACTGATCCCGACTCCAAGAACTTATTCATCAATTGAAGCACGTACTGATATGATGTGGTGTTTTCTGGATGACTTTCATTGAAACTTCGAGCCGTAGCTCTAGCACATCGTCCATTTTCAAAATACGCAGCTACAATGGATATTCTCTCTTGTACAGTATAAACCATTGACTCGAATACATCAATTACCAAGGCGTAAACAAAGATATGCGTATACAAAAACACATGAGGGCAATTTTTTTTTCATAAAAACGTTTGTCTCACCTTCGAAACTATTATTTCTGACAGCATATTATTTTTCAATACAGTGGCGTACCCACAGTGAACCTTTCTTACGACGCTAACATTTGAGGTGATGAAAAATTAAAATATCTGGATAAAACTTAGTTTTCATGATAACTTGAACAACACTTGATCGATCCTCAATTTCAGTACACCGATGTATTTGGGATTGAATTTCCTTCAAAATGATGTATCACAAGTATAGTAGTCCCATTGAAAATTCTGAAGTAGGGGGTGCTGGGGTTGAGGGGGTTGACAACACAATGATGGTGTATTTGGTGAAAGTGTTCCCCCTTGAAATAAAAATCGATGGGTCTGAGCGATTTTCAATTTTTTTCATGAGTTCGGATATTAGGGGGGTGACAAATTTTAGCTGGGAAACACTGTAGATATCGAGGGTGCCTTCAATAATGCATCAACCGAATCTACAGCAAACGGTCTAGCAAAAAAGGGGTACCTCCCATATTGTGCCAGTGGGTAGACGTCAAGGTCAGTCACACCAAATCATGGATCTAATAAAAATGACAAGAATGGTGGAACAATACACCAGGATCGAGACAGGCCAAAGATATAATCAAACAACCGCAGCCAACATTCACAGAATATCTACTTTGTCAGAAGAGGAGCACTAGTGGAATATTGAAAGGAGTTCTCACAGGGTACTGTAGGCTCAACAAACATATGAGTTCAATGGGTCCGGCGGGAGAAATGCTATGCAGGTTCTGTCAGGAAAAAGAGGAAACATCAGTGCACATGCTATGCCAGTTCTGAGGTTTCTAACGCTGGTCGAAGAGAAACCAAGAGCTCTCAGATACATGGGAGTTCTGAAAACAAGCCCATGGAGTATTGTAATGAAGACAGGGGTGGATAGAGAACTCTTAACGATTTCAAATGCAAACAATAGATCTGAAAAGGTCGCGGTGTAGAAGCTTGTAGCTCGAAAGGCGAAAACTAATCTAATCAGATGTCAACTTTTTTATATTTGATGAAAATATGATCAGTACACGATTTGAATCTCGCTGTATTTTTGTGAATGAATTTATAGCCGCTAAAATCCTATAGTCCCTCATCAAGTTTCGATAGACTTGTGCACTCTCATTCTCATCTTTCAATATATTGATATGTGATAATGTTTACAGTTATCTTGACATTCATTTCTCCTAAAGAACATCAAGTGACTTTAAAACATCTGCTCCAGTTTCGAGAGGAAATTCTCAGCTGAAACATTCCCTCGAACCCCACTAAAATATATTCTCTCATAACGATCAAACATAAGGAACACTCCTGATGTGGAAACAAAGCGTTGAAAGAGCATCTCTCACAGACAAGAAGGAAAAGAACTCGCACTTTCGGCGAAATTGGGCAAACACCGATACTTAATGGCCTTTCAGGATCACTTTGATGAAAGCAATCTCTCGAGAAACTTCTCATACATCAAACGAAGTTTTTAAAATTCCGACTGAATATCGGCCATTCAGACTAAGTGCCCTGATAAATATTAATAGCGTTGCAATCGAAACATTTCCTTCGATGGAATTTCGCGAATGAATATCATTTCAATTTCAGATTTCTTATTCAATCGAGTGAAACCGTGATAAGCAATAAGAAAGCGAGACTGTATAAGAGATTCATTGAAAGCAATAGTCCGGTTATATGTGGATTTCTTTTTCCATAAATTAGTTGTAGTCCAATATCCACAAATTTGTGCCAAAACTGAAGGATGAATTGTAACACTATGAAACTTGGCACGTGAATTCTTGACATCATGTTCAGTTGAAAAAAAGTTATTTATCAAAAAATTAGTGGTGAAACAAAAAAAATTTGACTTCAATAAATTTTTTAAAAGAATGGAGTTTTCTCGGAGAGTAGAAAGGCTATAATGAATGAAATTACAAAGTGGCTATGTGATACTTTTAGGAGGCTGGGTTAGGTTAGGTTTGGTGAGGTTATTTGAAGCATATCCGTCTTTTTGAGCTCTGGAAACAGTGTTAATCATCCTAAAATTGCGATTAGGAATAGCTGCCATTGTAGACAAAAGGAATCGAAGCTTTCTGAACTGTTCCTGAGTTTGGATTCCATTAGAGAATATGAACCAATTCGAGGGTCAGGGCTATGGAATTTTTCATTGCCATACTTGAACTCCTTAGAGCTTGAAGCCCTGAGTGTGTATATCTGTCGAAATTTTTCATTTACTTTGACGTCCGCCGATTCATCAAAATTTCTGTATGAGAACCCCCTTTCGCTGCTGACAGAAATCAATGTTTCCAGCCCTGCTGGAGTGAAAAGACACCAATCCTGGCAAAATTCATCTGTATTGCAAATAAAACAAATCCCTTTCTTTTGTGATATCCTACAAAGGCATTTTTTAAGATTCAACCAATTGAATCTACCCATATGTCCCCTCTTATCCGACCGACATTTATTTCTGTATAACATTCTCTCAAACAACTTAAAAAAATTATATATTATTATTATTCATGAAAATATATTGAAAACGTATTTACTCATATAATTGTCCTGAAACGGGAAAATCCCTATGATTTGTGTAGATACGTACTCTCAGTTCTGTACAAACTTCAAAATCTTGAAAACAGATTTGTTGACACACAGCTATTGCGTTTACTTCAGAAAAGATCAGTGCTTGATAATGTATAAGATTCCATTATTTTTACTTCAAATACCCCTGAGGAGAGAATATTCGTATGACTTAGTTATCAACTTAAATAATTCCTTTAGGAAAAACTTCTACATATCAAATTCAAATGGAATGAAACTTCTTTGGGAGAGAGAAAATTGTGGTATATGCACTTGACAACACTCTTGTTATTTGCCAGAATAATTCAATACCCGGACACATTTCCACCCAACTTTTTGTGAAAAATAAGCAATAATAATTTAATAGTTACCACAGCATTCAATTAATACAACTCCAATACACTCTAAGAATTTTTGATGCTCTAAAATAAATATTTCACGTCTTGTCTGCTCTACTATAAATTTCTACTACGGACAATCGCAGCTGGATCTATTATAATCTCAATTAGTGTCTTTTACCATGAAATTTCTCAATAATAAACTCAAGTTTTCACAGCAAGAACAAAAAACTTCGCATGACAGTAGGGTATTCAAATCAAGATATGGCGCAGTCAGTAGAATCCCCACTTTTTCGTCCATGTTACTTCTTTCTTGTAGCTCTGGGCGTCCTAGGACTTAAAAGCTGCCTTCTAATGTTCCCAATGAAATTGAGGTGAAATAGAAATTGTTTGCATTAGAGCGTCAGGAAGGAAGGTGGTGATGATGATAGACATTCCATTCGGAAAGGAATTATGTATTTATCATCAGTTGTTGTTTTGTACCACCTAGTGACTGAAAGTTTGAGAATGTGTTTGAATGTCAAGAACTATCAAGTGAGTCTGTTGTTTACCTTACAAATATGACCTGGCGCAGTCGGTAGGAACAAATTTTGTTTTGGCCAGACTTCTCCTTTCTTGTTGCCCTGGCATTATAGAAAGTTGAATTAACTTTCAAATCTTCCTAATGACTGAGGTGAAATAAATTTTTTGGTATGAGTCACCAGGAAGGAAGGTGGTGATGACGATGGACACTCCACTTATCAAAGAAGGTCTTATTATCGTCAAGCCTAATTTGACAAGTGTAATTAGCTGTTATTGAGTGTGGTACAAGTTTCGGATACAGCTGAATCCATCCTCAGCCTTGATATCAACTCAATGCCAGACGCAAGTCAATAACTTTGTGGATGATCCTTTCGAACACAAACAAAAGGCATGACTGACTAATTTAGTTAACGATGGAAATGTCACCTTCATAAGAAAGTGTTAGTTAATGGATCCTTGGCAAAAAGTGAGCATTCCATCGACCAATAAAACGAAGTGTTTGCATTCAGCGCAAAACTTTGTAATTAATGTAAATGGACCGGCGACAAGTCTATTTATTTTCTTGTAATTAGAAATGTAAAACGGGTACTCACCTAGCAAAGTCGACGAAATCCAATAATGTATAAATTAAAGAAACGACGTATAAAAGCTTTTAGGGCTTTTGTGAAGTTGGCAACACATTGGATGCGTATAGAGCGCTTGCAGAGATGGACTGAATTTTTATTCGAAGAGATTTGTTCGAATGAAATCTTTGTCGGGTACACCGGATGAACGATGAAAAAAAAAACAGCCCCCATCCCACTTCATTTGTGATCGGTATTCCAATACGAAGAATAGAAATATAATTGAGTTGACTTCAAATTCGAGCATATTGAAAAAAGGATGAAATTTACCAAAATTGATAAAAAAACAAATAGTATAGAATTATGGAAGAAAATTACCCCTCTAGTCTCCAAATGAACTTTTCAACTCGAGAACGGCTGAAGAAAGAGCAATTCTGCGAAAGCCAAACGATTCGAAATGATGAAATTAGTTAACTGTGTATACCGGGTGGCTACGGAAGTATTGCCTACGGAATATCTCAGTTATTGTATGAAGTAGGTTTGTGAAATTTGGAGCGTCGATATAATGACATAAGAGCTAGAATTTGAGCATATTGACATGTCGAAGTTAACTTCCGGTCTGACCGGAAGTAACATCAACTTTCTTATTTTAAATGGAAACCCTATTTTTTTTTCTTTTCGCTTTATTCAGCATTCAATTCCGTTTCTAATGACATATCACAAGTTGGTATCTAACCAGAAACTAGATCAGAAAAAAATTATTATTGAAATTCACCGAGTAGGCCGTGGAAGCAAAATGAAAGCAAAAAATTGAAAAGTTGGTCATGGAAACCACACGTCACCTGATAACAGTTGCTACTACTGTGATATTTTATTTTCATTCGTCGGCGTTATAAAAAGCCGCCAAAAAAATATTGGAAAAATTGGGAAAAAAACAATACTCTGTAGGTCCATAATTTAAATAGGAACATACAACTTTTTCTTTCCTGTACTATTCAGCATAACCATTCCTTTCTAATGATATAATAGAAAGTAATTTTTTGAAATGAATTACCAAAAAATCCAATTATTATTATTCAAATAACAAAAAAACAGATTTATCGAAAAAAAAAAAATTCAAATTGATAGGATTAAAGATGAAATAAATTCAAAACAAATGTTCGAAATGCATTCCCTCAGCGTCAATACATTTATTGACTCTGGTGATATTTTCATGTAAAACGTTTCTCAACATTTGGGGCGTGTTATCTTGGAAAGCTCAACGAATGTTTACTTCTAGCTCATGTAGAGTTGTAGGCTGTGTGGAATACACCCTATTTTTAAGATGCCCCCATAGAAAAAAGTCGCACGGAGTAAGATCAGGTGACCTTGGTGGCCACCTGACTGGACCATGGGTTCTCTCTCTTGAAAGCGATTTTGAAGATAATTTCTCGCTATTCTTGAATTATGCGGAGGGGCGCCATCTTGCTGGAAGTACATTCTCTCAGTTATTTCCGCTGGTAGGTTGTTAATGAATTTCGAAATTTCATTCGTTAAACAATTAAAGTATCTCTCTCCGGTTAGTTGGCCTTGAAAAAGAATGGGGCCAACAATATGAGTTCCAACTATTCCTGCCCAAACATTCACACCAAATCTCTCCTGGAAGCCACCTTGTCGAAACCGGTGCTCGTTTTCTATCGCCCAGTACCTGAAACAAAAGACCGTTCACACTTTTAGCACTTTACACTTCGACTATCGACAATAATCCAAATAAAGTACAGTACCTACCTTGTATTATTCCTGTTAAATAATCCATTGTTGGTAAATCTTGACTCGTCCGTAAACAAGATATAATACTTAAATAGGTGATTCTCAGCATTTTGTCGAAGAAACCTATTATAATATTCCAGGCGCCTTTCACCGTCATTTTCATACAAATGTTGAATCAACTGATACTTGAATTTTCCTAGCAGAGTCCTTACTTATAGCTAATTCGGCGCCAATCTGCCTTGAGGAAATTGTGCTATCATATTGTACTAAAGCTAATACATTAATTTCAGTTTCCTCATTAATAACAAATGCTTCTTCGTCTTCGTGAACATTAGGCTCAGTTCTTAATTTTTCTTCAAGCCACTGGAAATACCTTCTTGACGGTTGCTGCCTCCCTGGATATCGCTCTGAATACAATCGTTCAGCGGCATAAGAATTTTTTAAACATTCACCATAAATGAGAAGCATGTCAATTTGTTCGGTTCGTGAATAACGGGGCATTTTTTGAGTATTCCACTAACTGATTTCGATTTCCAAACCCTTTTAAAATGGCAGAATCAAAAACACTACTTCGAACGTCAAAATAATATGGATAGCAGCGTTCGTGAGAGCTCTCGTTTCTTTTTTGTTTCATTCCAAAATACATCTTAATCAGCCTACTTGTTAATATTTTGGTTCGAATGATTATTGCAATGGAATGATTATTCTGAATAGCACAAACATCGTCCATAGGTAGATATTAGAATATCTATGGACGATGGCACAGACCAAGTACGTTTATGTTCCTATTTAACCTAGAACCTACAGGATATAATTTATCATTCCACATTATTTTTAATGTTATTTTTGCGTACGGCGATAATCTGTTTTGTTATTTGAAGAATAATAATTGGATTTTTTGGTATTTCATTTAAAAAAATTACTTTCTATCATATCATTAGAAAGGAATGGTTATGCTGAATAGTACAGGCAAGAAAAAGTTGTATGTTCCTATTTAAGTTATGGACCTACAGAGTATTGTTTTTTTCCCAATTTTTCCAATATTTTTTTTGTCGGCTTTTTATAACGCCGACGAATGAAAATAAAATATCACAGTAGTAGCAACTGTTATCAAGTGACGTATGGTTTCCATAGCCAACTTTTCAATTTTTGGCTTTCATTTTGCTTCCACGGCCGACTCGGTGAATTTCAATAATAATTTTTTTCTGATCTAGTTTCTGGTTAGATACCAACTTGTGATATGTCATTAGAAAGGGAATTGAATGCTGAATAAAGCGAAAAGAAAAAAAAATAGGGTTTCCATTTAAAATAAGAAAGTTGATGTTACTTCCGGTCAGACCGGAAGTTAACTTCGACATGTCAATGTGCTCAAATTCTAGCTCTTATGTCATTATATCGACGCTCCAAATTTCACAAACCTACTTCATACAATAACTGAGATATTCCGTAGGCAATACTTCCGTAGCCACCCGGTATTTAAAAGGAAAATTTTGATAGACAAAATTTTTCATTGTAGGGTTGAAAATGTAGGTTGGACACGCATGTGTCTGAATCGGCGTTGAGAAAATAAAATGAAACTATTGAATTGATTTTCGTAAATTATCAACTCGAAATTTCAGAGGTTTCGTAAAAAGTCTGTGAAATCCCCAATTGTTTTGTTGTCAAAATTGATATTTCCGTCAACCAGCTGCACACCCTTAAGTGTACAATCCTCAAAAGTCTTCGAAAGACTTGTCCGAGCTAAGGAAGACGCAGCCCTTACTTTTTAACGTGTCATGCCATGCACGAGACCGATGACTATGCTGGGAATCGAACCCGTGACCCATAGGTTGAGAGACAAGCGCTCTACCATCATGACCATCACGGCTCATTCAACGAAATCGACATTAAAATCGATGAGCATATTCAGAAATATTGAATTTTATCAAAATCAAAAATTGTTAGGAAAATAATGAAAATAAAATTACGGAGGGATAAGACCCCTCTCAACTCGGTGACCATATTCAAAAAAGGTTGAATTGCACGAAAGTTATTAAAAAAATGATGTTAACTGCAGATAAACTTCTCAACTTGAGAACGGTCGAAGATAGAGCAATTCTGTGAACGCCAAACTATTCAGCATAATGAATTTAGTATAACATGTTAATTTAAAAAAATTACGCACTCGAAATGAATCTCTAAAGATCACGAAAAATACAAAAATCATCAGATACACTTGAAATTCGCACCATAAAAGTACGCAAGATATTATGCTGATTTCAAAGATATATGAGTTCCAATAAGGGTAGTTGTTCGTACCATCTCTTTCTCTTCATTTGGTTCTGAAAAGCTATGCATTAGAATGCGCGTAGAAAAATAAAATATCCAAACCTACGAACAATCCTAGCTAATACCGTCAAAATAATAGTTCGTTTGATGAATGCTCGAAAATTAAAAGAGTACGGCCCTGAATCAATGGGTTGGCAGTGTTGATATTGTTTGTTAAATCGGAAAGTTCCAATAAAGAAAAGCGGTCTGTCAATTCAAGCCTGCACAGTAGATTAAATGGAACACTTAGTAGTGTGTCTATTCAGCTTTTATTGCATAGGTCGATTTTAGAATTCAGGCAATTTGGGACACAAAGGCTGCTCGTTTCCAGCAATTAGGGGAGAAAAGAGATATGACGTTGTTTGGCATTGGCGTGGAGATCAGCGATTTTTCCAGGACGCAGCTGGTTTGTTCCTGCCAACTATTTTGAAGGTGGCAACAACTAAAGCAAGAAATAGAAATGACACTTGCAAAAGTTGACAAGATAGGATTATAGATTTTACGTTAGATTGATTATTTGACGAAGAACAGGGTGTTTTATATCTGGAAGCCAATTTTGAAGGGGGTTTGGTTCCTACCTTGAATATTATTATCATTCAATTAAGAAAAACCTCGAGATTGATATTGATAAGGGGCTTTTGTGCTTCTAGGATCCTCTCAACGGTAACCCCTGCAAATGTATTGTATAGGCCAGATCTCAGGTTCTTCATGTTTTGGGAGGATTATGGTGCCTCCTCCTCAATCGTCAGAAACCTCAGCTTATAAAGTCAGACCTTTGAAGTTGCGCAGCATCTGTGCTGAGGTTTCCTCATCTCAGCAGAACCTGCGTGTTATTGCGTCATTCGGTCGACAGCTCTTGAACCGTAAAGACGTATTTGCTACGATTAGTCGAAGTGGCCAAGACAGTGCAATATTTTTAGCCGGTGCAAGTTGCAGTGGCCTTTTTAATGCCAAATTTTCGTTCACTACACTTTCCGTTATAGTTTGTTATCATGAAAACAGTGCAATAATACAGAAGAAGTGACAGAGACACAAAACAAAGTGACAAAGACACAGCTAAGTTTGATAAAGACGAAAGTTTTGAAGTGCAACTGCAAACTTGAGGGTGAGTTATAGAAACGATTGTTTCAACCGGCATTTTTCGTCAGAAATTCCTTTTTTTGACCCCTTTTTTATTTTAACATATACAGACGGTAGTGATTTTTTCCTTGAAATGGACTATATTAACAGTGACCTCTTGCAAATTTTAATAATTTACACAAATTTGCATCACACCATCCATTACAGGCGACGCAGGCCAATCCATGTTCATATATGACCCCAACGAAGAGCACAAAATCGCTGAAAGGAGCAACAAAATGGCAAGAACACCCCGGTAACAACAGAACACTCCAGCAAAGAGCCCAAGAAGGAGGAAAACAGCCAAAATTTGAACCTGAACGAAACTGTTGAACAAATCCCAAACAGCGTCAATGAAGATGACACATAAGAAGCAGAACCAGGAGCAAATCAGAGAGATAACGCTAATGAAAATAGACAGACAGGATATACAGATGAGGACGATCAAAACATGGAGGATATAATCGAAAATAGCATAGCGAACGATGAAACAAACAAGATAACAAAGCATACCAAACGCGTGCCACGAGTTTTTGGCAAACCTGACTAGGACAGTCCGGCAGATCGGTAAACTGCAAGTGATGAAGGCAAAGCTGAACGGGTAAGTGGTCATCGAGAGCTCAATGCAACAGGCAAGCCAGAGAAAACTTCTCAGCCTGACGGTAACAGCAACAGATCAGATTCAAAAGTTGCTACAACTTATAACATCGAGCCCATTTCCACATTTCCTGCAGACAACAATACAACAGACGACACCACAAGAGCTAATAAACACACAAGCAGGGCAACATACGCCGACATGGCACTGAAAAACCCAGTAACGAAACAAATATGTAATTGATTTCAAGGAATTGTAATAAATTCAAGATATGTAGAAATTGCAAAATGAAGAAAACAAGAAACAATCTGATGATGTCCATGTAGCGCCTTATTCCACCATTTTTATTTGTCATGTAATTGTCCTTCTGTAAATTGTTTCTGTACTTTCCGTGAAGGCTAATCTATTTCTATCCTCCGTCAGGTAGTTTGTGTCATCTGCATATGCAATCACTTGAACTGATTAGAGACCATAAAGAACGTAATGGCCCGAGTATGAAACCTTGAGGTACTACTTGTTTGATAGTTGCTGATTGACTCCGCATACTTTCAATAACAACTTTCTGGGTTTTGTCGCTCATGTAGGACTTCATCAGTTCTAAAGCAATCTCTCCCACACCATATCGTTCCATTATTGAAGAGAAATCAATCTACAACCCTCTTATCTGAAAGTTGCAATCCCTAGTTCATTGAGTTCACTAATTGCAGTTTCAGTGCTTCTTCTGAGTTAAACCATGTTGATTTCATGTTCATCTCGAAAAGTTTTGACATACTTCAGAGAGGACTGATATCTCGGTAATTCTCATATATACAGTCACCTTTTTGAAAATTAGTTGGACTAAATCTATTTTCAGTTTTTTTGGAACAATTTCGTGTTCAGAGGACAGATTAATATCGACGGAATATTTTTTTAAAGATTATTAGAGATATCATCGTGACCTCTTGTGTTGGAATTCTTCAACTCTTTTGTCCATTGTGTGTATGAAAAAGAGTTTTGACAGGCAGATATATCATTTTCCTCAAAGCGTTTTTCAATATAATTTTGCCTCAAAATCCTAGAGAAGTCATATCAGTTTCGAATATTACAGTATCACCATCATGTATAATGATATTAATAGATTCGTTAGTTCTTTTGTCAATATTGTTCACTGTCTGCCACAAGGTTTTCGATTTATTACTTGAAACGGATATTTTGTGACTCATTCTCTGCTTTTTTCAATTTTTTCCTGTTTTAACAATCTTAAAAAGTTCCTAATTCTTCCAATTTGTGAGAGTTTTCCTAGCTCTTAAACAATCTGCTTGGTAGCAGAAGTGCTGAAGGTAAACTTTCATGGATCAAGTGGTAGCATGTATAGATTCCTGAATAAAGTGGTTTAAATTCTGCTGGTACCAGGTGCTGTTTTACTCGTCTGGATATTTTCCTCAGATCAAGAGTGGAAAATTCTCCATCAGCGTGCCGTGGTACTGGAAACAAAATGTTGGAAGTTGCTCCTGATGATCCATAATCACTACTGAAAATATATCAGAATAGTTGAATGAGTCAAATCTACTAATTTCAAAATCACATAAAAATGCCATATTTAATAAAAGGTTTATTTCAAGAAAACTTCGTTTCATTGTCATCATATTCCATTACCCTCATCCGCTTATAAATCTGAACGGCGCCCCATTTCCAACGAGGAACAATCAGTTCATCATCCAGTTACATCCTCAATAAATCTCCAATCCTTGAAACAAATCTAATTTCCTCGGAGGTTATACATCAACAGCAATGAGCTATGAACGAATTCGCCGAGAGCTATTTTTGGCGTATTCCTTACCATAAATTTAATTATCGTAACCAAGTGGGTTAATCAGGCTTATTCCCTCGAGCACGACGAGAGAATCGGAGAGGGCCTGCAGATTATGAGACGAATGGACTCCCAGAAGGAGTCCGGCTGAGATTACCGGAAGATTGTGGAGGGAATCTACGGTTATGGGATCATGCATTTCGTTTTTCAGCATCAAGAACTTATTTCTTCCAATGAATGGAAAGCTGGGAATAATCCAATGAAGTAAAATCAAAAAAATTAAAATCGCATCCATTTAGCAGTGGTAATTTATACCTTCAATGAATATCTACGTAATAAATTGTTATGAGGGATTATTGCATAGTATGGAAATAAAATGATTGAAGTTTTTTTTAAGTCCTTATTGAGAGTCTGCGTTCCACATAAAACCACCATGTTGAAAAATAAAATTGTTGGAATTGTTGTATCCGCCAACCAGCTGCACTCTTAAGAGCAACCTTAAGAAGCCCGGGAAGACGTAGTCCTTACCTTTTAATACGTGTGATGCCATGTGTCGGCAAATACTTGCTATAAATAATTAGTAAATGAATAAAATGTCACAAGGTAGTTCAGTAATTGTAAAATGGAATGAAAAATGATGAATCCAAAATTAATGAGAATTATAAAGAAGTTGTCACAAGTAAACATAGACGATTTACAACATTAGAATTTGACATGGTCAACTAGAATGATTGAACAAAAAACTTCCAATAATATTGATTATTTTTCCGACCCAAATATCGACCAATAGAATTGCACCATTCGACGTCACGTGGTACAACCTACATGGTATTATACTGATAATTTTTTGAAAATTTTCTCTGGTAGTTGCTATATATAAAAAACAAAACATGATCCAGTCAAATTAACCACACGTCAAACTGACAAGTTGAATTCAATTGTGAAAATTGGAGATTTTGCATGAAAATGAGTCGATTTGGAGTTTGTTCTCTGTCCACCATCGATAAAAAAGTCAAAGGAAATGTTCCCATTAATACGGAGAAGGCAAAAAAAAACAGTTTGGAACCAATTTACTACTTTTTGTACTGAGAGGAAATACACATTGAGTGTTGAAACGAGTGAAGCGCAATTGGCAAACATTATGAAAGATTACGCTTACAATATGAAGAAAATGGATGGAGAAGACTATAAAGAAGGTACAATAAAAACAATTCTTATTTGTTAACTGTACATTTCGTCTCATGGTGCAATTCTATTGGCCGACATTTGGGACGGAAAAATAATCCCCCGAATACCACACGAGCTTCAAAATTATCGGGTATTTCCCGATAGGTTCGTTGCAAACAAATGAAGGAGTCAAGTTTTTCAGGTTAAAAAATCACGAGCGCGAAGCGCGAGTGATTTTTCCTGAAAAACTTGTGGTATTATAAGTGACAATTCAACTCGTGTATAAAAATCGCATAGCCACAGTGCAATTGTCACTTTGACAGTAGCAAAAGTTAGCTGCAACTTTTACAGCGACAAATGCACTAGTGGTTTTTTCACTTATTCGTTTGTTCATCAATTATTGCGGTGTTGGTTGCCAAAATGAAAAGATTGACATATTTGTCAACATATTCAATATCTAAGCACTAGCAATGAGTCGATTCAGTGAGTCTAAGAACGTCAATTTTTTTTTGGAGATGTGGAGTAAATCTTTCATTGAGAAATATTGAGTCTCACTAAAAACTCACTAAAACCTTCACCTCTGTGTAGGTCCGGTCAGGCTTTTGCACTCGGTGACACTTAGGCCTATTGGCCCATTGTTTTTACCTATGTTGTAATGTCACAGTACTTTTGTGCCTTGTACAAGTTTGTACAAGTTCCGTATTGGGTGAAATCTGTATAGTTCTGGGTCGCCAGATGGCTGCCCGAAATTGCCTGTCTCTTGCGGTCTAGAGCTTTGCGATAGCACAGTATGTGTTTCACGGTTTCTGGATCCTTACCGTATAGTCTGCAGGTCAGGTCTCCATCGATTGCCCCATTTTTGTGAGATGCCCCTTCACTGGTGCATGCATGTCCAGTCAGGAGTCCCGTAACGGTTTTCAACTGGCTCCTGTTTATTGCTAACAGGTCTGCCGTTCTTTTGTTACATTATCCTCTGATAGTAAATGAATTATGCCAATTTTTTTAAAGAAAAATATTCCCCCAATATGTTTATTTATAAAGTTAACAGAAAAACGAGACACTTTTATAATATTAGACAGAATATTTCTTACACCAAATTCCTTTTGGAAGAAGAAAAAATCTAAAGGTTGGTATAAGAATGTTAATCTAAAACTGAATGAAAAACACCGAAAAAACATGTATCAAACCCAAGATACCCGCTTCTAAAAAATAATGATAGAAAATCCTGGATGAAAACTCTGCAGACTCTTGAAAGGCTTTTCTTTGAGAATATCTCAAGAAAAAAAAACACCTATAGTTGGAGAAAATTTAACTCGACCCAGTTAAATCGCTGAGGAAGTAGAAATTTTATTCGCAAATCCATAGTTAAAAATCTACGTTTTCTTTTAAAAAATGTCAATTTTGACAGGAAACGAATGACAGTTAGTGACAAGTAGTGATATTTTTGGTTTAATTCGTAGCAAATACGAATTCCAGAGTCCAATTTCATTCGAGTATATTAATAAAAAAAATCCCATATGTCTATCTTCGTTTATATCAGTCAAGATTTTATTTATGCTTTTCCCCTCAATGTCCCGCTATTATGTGCTATTTCTTTCCAACTCCTCCCATGTCAAAAGGTTAGAAGACGATGTATCAAAAAATTCAGACCAGCAACTTCATTCAAATCTGGGACAAGTAAGTATCTTATTATTTTCGAACTAAGTTGTCTTTCAGATTGATTTTGCAGCTATCGAGATACCTCAACATTTTCGAACGATACCAGCACGTCTATGTTTCTTTCTTTCTCGTCCTTTTTCCATCACATTGTTTCCACATACGGAAACCGACAGGCTATTGTTATCTCCCGATATTGCCTGGAGGATATAAAATAATGCTGAGCGGATGGAATTCTTGGAATTGTTTCTATTTTCACCGGGGACTTTTTTGGTTGTCTCAAATTAGTACTTCAGCAAATGTTAGTTTATCCAGAGCATCCTTGTTGAGATTGTTGGTGAGCAAAGTGGAGGGAATTCCAGGGATGGAGTGAGGACAACAAAAAAAGTTTTTCTCTTCACCATACTAGTAATTTGATTTCTTGATGCGCATTTCGTTAACCAAGTTATCA
The DNA here is from genome assembly GCA_958502065.1 of Chrysolina americana. Lineage (NCBI taxonomy): Eukaryota > Metazoa > Arthropoda > Insecta > Coleoptera > Chrysomelidae > Chrysolina > Chrysolina americana. Next base: position 49,396,001 of record OY293421.1, on the reverse strand, counting down.
GTACACACACAAGTACTTACATTCATAAGATGATCCGGAAAACCTTAATTTGTTGAAAAATATTGAAAAATACTATTTCAGAGTTTTGAGTTGTGGTGAAAAGTTACTTTTTCCTCTCTGAAAATTAAATGAGACAGAACGGGGCATTGAATATTTTGAAAGAGGGAGAATGAAAGGTCTCAGAGTTTTAGAAAACACGCCAAAACTACCTCGTCACAATTTTTTTTCACTCTTATCTTCTCACCCATCCTAGCTGAGTATCACAAGTTTTTTCATACCGAAATATATATTTGGAACACTATATCCTTTGTTATTTGTTGGTGGTTTTATGCTGAAGGTGTTAGACAAAATCCTGTGTTTTCTACTGAAGTGTCTTTTTCTCTTCGCATGCTGAAGGAAAAGTAGCACTTTTCTTCCTAGTTAAACAATCTCTATTTGATTTTGGTTGGTTTCCGGATTTTGCCGTGGTCTTCTTTGGTTCAAATCTCCAAACGTTTCAACTGCAACTGCGGCAGTCATCTTCAGTGGCGTGGTCGAAGTACTCTTCTAGACGTATCAACTGAAACTGAAGCTTTCGAGTTTGCCATGTTATTTATAGTGATGTTTTTGCGCGCAATTTCTGTAATGGCGGGTTCGCGCGCACTTTCCGCGCGATTCGGGTGACATGGCTCCGTTTTGGCCCCCTTCAATGCTGCGTGCCAGATCTTTGGTAAATATGTTCTCTCTTCTTTTCTGTTGAAGTTCTCTTGGTATTTGTGTATTTATATGGCTTCTAAATACATTCTTGTTGAATAATGATTCGACGTTGCTAGTCTCTCGGTATTTTCGAAAAGGATCATGTGTTCTCCGTCAGACAATATATGCTCAGCGATTGCGAACTTCTCGGTTTGTCCCAAATGACAACTCCGCTTGTGCTCGACTAGGCGGGTAGAGGTAGTGGATATTCTTAAGAGCTATGAATATATCTCTCACTCACACTCATTTCCGATACGTAAATTTGTCCTCTGCTACGGTATGAGTCATAGCTCTTGAGAAAATCCACTACCTCATCCAATGCTCCTTTTCGTTTGTCCGATATAGACCTTCCCACAGTTACATGGAATTCTGTAGACTCCCGCTGATTTGTGTAGATCTCTGCTGTCTTTGGCTGATCTTAGATATTCCGATATCTTCTTCGTTGGTTTGAAGACGGTGTTAATTTTCTCCTTCTTCAGAATTTTCCCAATTCTGTTGGTGATACCTTCTATGTATGGCAGATAGCGCCTTGGGGTTGCTCTTCATTGGTGGTCCTTTTCTTCTCCCTTGGGCGCGTAGCACGGATGATGTCTTTCTTGTTGTATCCATTTGCTTGTAACACAGTTGTAAGGTGTTGTTTTCTCGTTGATGTGCCTTGGTTCACATATTCTCAAAGCTCTGTTCACTATGGTGTTGATAACGGTTCGTTTCTGTTTTGGATGATGTTTGGATCCATTGTGTAGATATCGATCTGTGTGTATTTTCTTCCTGTACACCTTATTGCCTAGATGATTACCCTCTTTGGTGACTAATACAAAAACATCACTATAAATAACATGGCAAACTCGAAAGCTTCAGTTTCAGTTGATATGTCTAGAAGAATACTTCGACCACGCCACTGAAGATGACTGCCGCAGTTGCAGTTGAAACGTTTAGAGATTTAAACCAAAGAAATCCACTGCAAAATCCGGAAACCAACCAGCCGTGAAAGCCTACATTCCTACAAATCTCTAATTGAATTTGTAACTCCAAGAGGAAAAGACGAAGTTCTGGGACATCTTGTATATTCAAAAAAATATGATTTGTTTTAAAGAAGTAACGAAAAGTCTTCCTGAAGGACCAAACAAGAAGGAAACAGGTATGAAAAATAATCAATTGGTACTAAGTTATGGCGTATGACTCCCACACATTTCTTCAACATTAACTTCGAGGTGATCAAACAAGATCGAAGCGAATGGACGAACGACAAAATGAAGGGCGAAACTGGAGAGAGAATCTGGTATACAGACGGATCCAAAATCAAGGAAGAAACTGGTGCTGGAATATACAGTGAGGGGAGAAACTCGCAAATAAGTGCCTAACTAGGAACAACACCTCCGTATTCCAGGCGGAAATGTACGCTATCTTGCAATGTGCAAGAGAGAATAATATGAGGGAAATGCGCAATACCCAGATCAAAATATGCACAGACAGTCAGGCGTCACTAAAGGCTCTAGTGAACCCAAAAGTGACATCAAGACTGGTATGGGAATGCCGCGAAGAACTTAGTGTTCTTGCAGAACACAACGAAATAACCTTGATGTGGGTTCCAGGACACTGTGGTATCCATGGCAACGCAAAAGCTGATGAACTAGCCAGAATGGGCTTATCAACTCCATATATTGGCCCAGAACCTGCACTTGGGGTGACTAAATCAGACATCCTAGACATATGGGACTGGGTCAAACGAAAACAAAAAAAGATGTGGAACGAAGCCCTTCGCACCACGGGAAAACATTCATTGAAGAACCGTCAAAACACAAAACTTGAGGAACTGCTTAAGTTAAGCAGGAATCGAGTTAAGACTATAACGGGTCTTCTTACTGGTCACAGTCCAATGAGAGGATATCTGCACAAAATGGGGTTGTACAATGGAGAACTGTCCTGCAGACAATGTGGCAAAGGGACAGAAACGGCCAAACACGTTCCTACTGTCAGAATGCGAGGTATCAGATCACAAAAGACAGGCAATATTCGGGAAACCTATGCTTACTCTAGAAAAATACAACAGGATGCGACAGGAGCAGCATCGAAGAAAAAAAAAAGTTATGGTTTATTCAGAAATTGTGACGCATTTGCTGCTGGAAATACCTTCAACGTCATATCGTTCAAATTTCTTGGATTTCTTGGTATATTCTCATTAATCTTCGGCTATTGTAGGAAACCCTTCAAGCATCGAATTTTTTAAAGACTTTGAATGTCACTGAATGTCCCTACCGCAATTTCAATGAAACGTATCGAAATTAGAACATTCAGAACGAGATTACTTCACAGAAACCATAGAAACATTTCTCCACCGCAGCAATTACGCTATTTCTGCCAACCACTTGAATTTTATCAGAGCTAAATTTGCGCCAATCCTCTCATTTGAATCGTTACCTATTGGGAATTCGTTATTGGTCGAAACTTTGTAATCGAATTCAGTCTTCCGATTTTATCAGCATGCAGAACTTTTCAGGCAACTTCAGAATTTGTATACCACAAATGAATAAATTGAATCTGAAACATTCCTTTAGCGTACAGGAATCATTGATTTCCATTTGAGGATTTTCGTCGCCTCTTTCGTTATGGCATTTACGTACCAAGGAATGAATGAGTTATTAATAATACATGCGAGAATGCTCGTGTTTTCATATTTTCCACACGAAAAACATTCCTTTCAGGAATATATTTCGGTTGGGGAAGTAAAGTGTATGGTAATTGCGTGATAGGTCTGCTAAGTCAAAGGTTATCCAAGGTTGCCGATTCATCAGGGTTGACAAATACTCCAATCAATAAGTATAGCATGAAATAAGTGATTTTTCAATCAGAATTCTAGTAGGAAACCGACTGTGCTATCAGTTATATTCTGTTTTAGACTCGCAACTGTCATTTATTAATTTGTTATAAATATTTAGAAACAAAACAGATATTTTTTTAGTTTTTTTCTTATAAAATGAAAACCCAGACAGCAATCTGGTTGCTCTGATGAGAAAAATTGTAAAAACCGGAAACTTTTGCGATTTGAAAAAAAATATAACTTCGCCATTTTCCAAGTTGAAGGGGTGGACTCTTCTCATGGGAATATTGAATCATGTTTACTTTATGTGTGCACAAAACAGGCGCTGTGGGATCTTTAGTTTTTGCACAATTGCTATTAGATTTTTTTTGCACTATCTTCCAGCGTACCTGGATGCTCTAGTGAAAGTATGATTCCAATTTTTCAAACAGAATTTGAAGGTAGAAGTATAGTACCACAAAACGTACTGTCGAATTGAATAAATTATCTGATGTTAAAACGTGTCATATTCAAAAATTTCAATTTTTTCTGAATATGTTCACGAAATTTAAAGTTGATTCCTGAGCAAATGAAGACTTCGAATGCTTTACATGGAATCCTTGTAATGTCCAGTTAAAGATTTTCAAAAATCTGCTTAGATGTTCAATTAAAAATCTGTCTGTGAAAACTTTCGATTCAAACTCACAAATTATACCAATTTCATGATTCTGAATCAATTGACGTTCACAAAATTGCTCTATCTTCAACCGTTCTCGAATTGAATGTTTTAGCTGGAATTGAAAGGTGTCATACACCTCGGAAACATTCTTGAAAATATTTCTCTGCCCTTATTCAAGAATTTCAATCTTTTCTGGATATGCTCACCAAATTTGAAATCGATTCCTTATCCTTATCCAAAAAATGGATTTCAAGCTTTGAATTGTTTGAGAGATAATTATACTAGGAATACCATGGTTTTCTTTTGTAGCGCTACGCTGGGTTTGGCAAAGTATCAGCTCTGGAATTTTGCTGATATCGCCGTTACTGTACTGCCTTTTCAAACTGCTCAAATTACCTAATGCAAAATTTCTTAACGACGCCAAAACAATCTCTTTCTCGACCACCGTTGCTATTGGTTACCACCTCCCACATCTTTTTCTTTCTTCTTAAACCATTTCTTTCCATGGGCACTATGATTTTTTCATCACTCATCACTAACTTTCCGCGCATTGGGTTAATTAAAAAATAGTATATTACGTAACAAGAGTTGTAAGTAACCCATTACGCACGAAATGAAAAACTTTATGCTTGAAGCCGCGCGAGTGCATAAATTTCATGAGTGCGTAATGGGCTTAAAACTCGTGTAACGTACTATACATTTTCTACGCCAATTCATTTTCTTCCATTGAATAAAAAACATCGCAATCATTAATACTTTATTATAATAGTTGTTGTTGATAACAATTGAACAATTATTGTAAATCGATTGTGCCTTATTATTTAATGGTGATGACCGGTTATTCATAATTGTGGTACTGCTCGGTACATTATAGAAGACGAAGATATTGCATAACCTGCTGTCTACATTTAGGGGCATCACTCTTTCAATCCTAAATATATTTCGCTAAAGCTAAAAGTTTTTATATTTTTTAATTTACTAAAGTTGTGTAAATAGACCAAATAAAGTCTTTCGTAAATAAAAATTTGATTATAATTTAATAAAACCAAGAAGTTTAAGTTTTCTTCTCAAAACGCACGTGTATGTTATGAGATCTCATTACGTGCATGTTAATGTTAAATGTCATATACAAGGAATGTTGACAGTGCGATTTTTGACGTTTACAGAGATGGGCGTAGAAAAAAACTGTTTCTTATTATTACTTTTTACAATACCCATACTAAATTTGCTTATAATCTACTTATTTATTTCATGAAAGAGGGGCGACACCACTTGACGGAAGACCATAAAACTAATAATGAAATATGGTGGATTACGTAATCCAATCTTCCGCACTAAAACCCATACAATAGGTAAAGTCTTCGGCAAGTATTCAAAAAAAAACAACTACTGCCCCCTACGACCATTGAATTATATTTGTTTAATACTTGGCAAAGTTTTCTACAAGAACCACTTTGCTATTTATTTACACTTTACTATACACATGAATCATTTTTCAAAAGTTTTTCTAAATGTGTCCTTATTTCTGCCAATCTTTTGTCAAATTTCAATATCTGCCTTCAGATAGTGTTGGCCATGAATGTTATCAACTTGACTCATATACTGGATGTTCTTTTTCTGACTTTGATTTGAATTCATAATTTTGGTTCCACATTTAATATTTTCTTATTTTGTTCATATTTTTTGTTTATAATTGATTATAAAATTGTAATTGTGACTCTGATCATTAATCAATTGTTTATTCAGTAAATGTTGTCTGGTAGCTGTTGGTTTCGTGTGGAACGTAAAATGGTATCGGAACAACCTAACTTGCTTCGGAAACAGTGCTTTTCAACCTTTTTCTTGAATTTGCAAGAAATCCGAGGATTGAATGATGAAAATACTTCAGAGTTCAGGTAAAGTGTTGAGCCTTTTGTAGTACAATAATAATAATGTTTTTTTAAATTCTTCCATACAACCATTTATCATAACAATATAGTAGCACTTCTTATTTTATTATTATTTTTGAAAGGTAGAGGGAATTATAAAATCTATAATGTCCCATGGGAGTTATGACCCTCTTCATTGATAACAAAATAACATCACAAATCGCTGCTAATCAATTCGAATACCTAGCACTTCTGTGCACGACAGTATCCCACGTACTATTATCTCCGTATCTGCCTCATCATTCCAAAAAGCAGTGTGACAACAACTGACCCTAATCTTACATTTCAGTATCTTAGAATAACAGTTTATCCAGTACTCGCATATCAACTACATGCACGGCTGAACCCGAGTTTTATGATGTGGGATATGTAACATCACAGAAACGTTATCTCAACTGGGATTTTGAGGTGGACGCTCATTTATCCTCTGACGGGTCGTAAACGGGCTGTAAAGTTTGGAGCTTGTTCAACCCTCTGACGAATGTCGTAGGGCCATTCTTGGCATGATTATTGTCGCCTCTAGTTCGTGACAAGCTCTAAATGAACTCTCGATATCATCTAGAATCGTTGAAGGGGAATGCCCAAGCTGTAGTACAAGGGCGTCTTGATGACAGTGGAGTTCGTGGAGGATTAATATGCATTATTTCAGCGATTTCAACCGTTTATATTGAATTTTGGAAAAGATTTTGTTTCGAGATAACAACATACCTGAATTATTGCTGTTATCAAAAATTCAATAATGAGAGACGTTTGACGTTTTATTGCTATTTAAAAAATAATTTTTGTGTGTGTATTTTCACAATTGAGAAAAATTAAAGAAAATATTGGCGGCAAAAACATTTTTACAATTTCTTTTTCACAAAGTTAAAAAAAATGCGGAAAAAAAAATTTGCGGTAAAATATTTTCAATTTATTTTGTTGCCGAAAGTTTTTGGCGATTGATGTCGACGAATGTCATTGGCGATTGTCGTCGGTAATTGTTGCTGGCGATTGTCGCTGGCGATTGTCGTTGGCGATTATCGCTAGCGAAAAAAATCAAATAAAAAATGCGGGAAAAAATTAAGAAATAATTATGGCTGGAAAAAATATTTTCACATTTTTTTTTTCAATTTGAAAGTGATAAAAAAATGTAATTGGCGGGAAAAAAATTATTTTGGCAGAAAAAGTTTTTTCACAGTTGAAAAAAAATTTTGCAGGAAAAATTAATGAAAACATTGACATTGACGTCAGCGATTGTCGTCGGCGCTTGTCATCGGTATATGTTTTCAACAAATCTTGTCGACGAGATATTGACGATTGTAGCTGGCGATTCTCGCTGGCGATTGTCGTCTACCATGATTTCAAATATTTTTTACGAACAAAAAAATTAAATAAAAAATGCGGGAAAAAAATAAAAAAATAATTTTAGCGGGCAGAGTATTTCCACAATTGAAAAAAAAAATTGGAGGGAAAAATTAAAGAAAAATTGACGAGAAAAATATTTTCACAAAGCTTTTTCAAACAGTTGGAAAAATAAAAAGAATGGGAATGAAAAAAATTTAAAAAAATCAAGAGTTTAAAGGGTATACCCCTTGGACTTTTTTCAAGTATTTATTATTTTTTTGCCGATCAACTTGAAATTCATAGAGTTTAGAGTATTGGCGTTCACAAAATTGCTTCATCTCCAACCGTTCTCGATTTGAAAAGTTTATCTGCAGCATATCTAAATGATACATTTTCGGAATCTGCATGGAATTTTGAGTATATAGTGGTAATTTTAAGTGTATCTGACGATTTTGTACTTTTGATGATTTCGCAATTAAAATAACAGAAAAAAGAGATTATTTTTGTGATTATAAAAGATCGAATTCTTGTATTAACTTGGACCTGAAAAATACGCCCCCTGTACAACACTTCCACTAGTACAAGACAGTCCACATAGGACAGTTAGTCAAAAAAAAATTGTGCGAAACTCATCTACGAAGAAGTTCTGGTTCCTCCATCAATATCGACCTTTTTTTCTCGCGTCGAGGGACACGAAAAAGTCTAACAAGTGGCTGGCATCATCCATAGAGACCCAACAAACGATAAAAGTAGGAAGGGTAATTTATCCCGTCAGGTTGGTATGTGAATTCACTACCGAAGTGGGATCTTCAAATGACCGTCAGCACTTTCCTGACCCACACGCGGTGGAAGCTACTCAGCCTCTAAATGAGAGTCGATTGCTTTTGTTTTTTTCGACAAATCTGCCGACATTTTTTCATTAATAAACTTTCAAGAAGTTGCGTTTGGATACAATGGAATGAAAGAATATTGGAAGCAACTAGGGATAGTTATACTTCCCAAAAAGTGTAATATTTTCCACTCTCATATTTTGAATTATCAGTTTATAGATCTGATAAAAATAGATGAGTTCAAAAACAATTTTACAAAAAGTATATACTATTACAAAGCGTATCAACTCAATTCGTTCATATCAAGGACATCAGCTCTAAATTGATAACCATTAAATATGGGGCTCCGCAAGGCTCTGTCCTGGGTCCGGTCCGATTACTCATTCATGGAAACGACTTGCCTTCAAATTCAACTCTTTTTGCTGACGACACCACACTAGCCCATTCAAATAGAGAACTCAATATTTGTTAACTGAAGCCGTCTATTTTTGACACAATCCTGAGTAGGAAATAATAAATTAGCCCCAAAATATTCTGCTACATTTATTTTTAGTTCAAAACCACATATAGAGAATATCAACGCTCACTGCGTTAAGTTTGTGAGTGATCTCTTCGATAATAATAAAATAACATGGGAAGAACCTACGGGTTTTGTCAGCAAGAATATATAAAGGAATAGTTACTTTCCTAAAAAGTTACGCCTCAAACTTTGTTTGTAAGGGACATCTTCCCTTACCGGCAGTGTCGTGCGTTGTTTACAGAAATATTGAGGTTTAATAAAATAGAAATGATGGAAACTCAGTATGGAATGGAAACCTGAAATTATGATGGAAGAATCTCCTCAGAACATTTCACCATCGAGTAACTCGATCATAGGGTATTGAATTTCAGTACCTTACTCAGCTCCGAGTAAAAAATCTTCTATCAAATTGCTTCTGACAGAATTACTATCGATAGAATTGCGAACATTCGTGGTATTATCCCCGACAATTACCCTCATATTATATAAACCAATCAAATGCCATAATTTTCTCAGTTCGAACCAATGAGAACAGGACTTTTTGAAAATACTTCCACTAGCCTGTGGTATTTTCAAAACGGTGTTCCACTTCTAGCTTGTGTATACATTTCCACAGTTACGACAATCACGGTTAATATAGAAACGTCAGTTTGACGGTTCAACTCTTCAACTGACATTGATTACACAACATGAACCGTTCTTGCAATACGCATTTAGTCCATAATATATAATGTATTCGTGAAATTTTCTGATCGAATATCCCTTCAAAATGCAGAAATTCTGAAATACTTTAACCTTGCCAGGCACTCAAACTGTGTTGCTGTACAAAACACCACTCGAGCAAGTTCTCGTGGTTATTCTAAGCAACACAGTTTTCGTGCCAGCAAGGCGAAAGTATTTTTTAAAAATTCTGCATTTTGCCCGGATATTACTACTGAGAACCCCATTTTTCAATTGGAATTTACCTTGAAGCTTCCTCTGGCAACTGCCGACGTCGTTTGTCAGTTGTGACGATTTAAGTTTCAATTTCCATGGCCAACCTTGTTCGATTAAAGAATCAACTGTATCTCCATCATTTTTTGATGGATTTTCAATGTTGAAAAATAATTTCGTGACAAATTTGAAGCTCTTTCGGATAATTTGGAAAATTATATAGATCGTTATTGAAAATGAAAATTTTGTGTCACTTCCAGTGAGTATAGAGACCTTCAGGATAATTTCATTATTTTGAAAAAGGGCTTATGAAACAAATTTGTTAACTTATATCGTTCTTCAACCGTCGCAAGCAGGTGCACCGTACTCTAATTTCCGCTGAATACTTACCAATTTCTAGCGGCACTGTTCATCCTCTTGATTTATACCCTCGCAGTGTTCATTGAAATCCGAGAACAGTAATAACTTCCCCTTTGTCAAACGGATTCATTGCAGGAATTATAATAAAGTTCTGGATATCGCGGTTTTCTATATGTGGATGAAGCCTAATTAATAGCATGCGAACGCAATCGGATGGAAAAGTTGATTGCATGTATGTGGTTTCCTGGTGGAATTCGCAATAATCTCCAAGTACATAATACGCTAAATAGAATATCGCGGGCGTCAGATATGTGATGATGTACATCTCTCAAGTGATGAATTTTCAGCAGAGCATTTCAATGCTGTTCAGAATAATTTTTTTCTTTATACCAAACTGTTCTTGGTTTTTGTCGACTTCACTAACTTACTGATTTTTGGTGGCGTATTCACTTTTCAGCTGTAGGAAAACATGGAAAACCTACAGCACCAGGAATTTAATATTTTAATGTTGCGCGTGTTTCACTTCTCATGGAAACACCCTGGTATCTTCCGTAATTTTCAACGTAGAACCATGAAATTTTCAGCATTGATAGATGCACAGAAGGTGTCATTATACGTGATATACACTGCACGCCAACAGCCATGGAACCATTAATTTTTCCGGAAAGTTATATAAGGAGGTAAAATTGACCCGAAATTCTCTCGGATTCGTGTTTAGGATCTCCAAATAACTACTAATACAACTATCTCCTGAAGAATTCGTTGTATCAACAAAATCCATCATGGCGTTTTCGGTATTTGAGTTTTTTATAAATCCAAATTGTTCATTTAAGACATTGTGTTTGGTAAAGGAGTCATCAAGTCGTTTTTTGACACATTGTTCAAAAAGTTTTGCAGGATTACTTATGACATATATATAGGCCTGTAGTTATTTAAAAGAGAGACTTTTCCCATTTTAAAAATAGGGGTGACATTGGAAATTTTCCATTGTTGTGGGAGTTGACCAGTAGAGAAGCAGAGCTTAATGATATGTATTAATGGATCTAGTATATTGTTATGGATTTTTTTAAGCGTTTTGGAAGCAATTTTATCCCGTCCAGGTAAGGTGTTATTTTTTAAATTCGAAATTATTATTATTATTTCATTTTTAGTTGCAGGTTCAAGAAAAATTGATCGATCTAATTTGGTTTCGAGGAGAAAGTTTTCAGGTAAGGTGATTCTATCAATATTTTTACACATGCGTCTACCAATGTTCACAAAATAGTTATTGAATTCATTTGCTTTTTTTTGATTATCATTGGTATTATCACCATTTTCTAGCATTATATTATTATTCCCTACTCTTTTTTTTTCGACTTTCTCCGCATATGTCTCTTATTATATTCCAAATTTTTATATAGTTTGTTACCAAGCCAATTTCAAATGATGGAACAACAATTAATATCTAGAGGAGAATATTATAGAAACAATATTATAAAATAATCGGTAATCGTCTCCCGATACACCATGTCTGAGGGATTATTGCCAGAAACTCGGATTATTCCCGATAAGTCCTCCTGAAGGTCGGATACTGTGAATTAATTTGGGCTGTTGAAACTCGTAGGTCTATTAAACACGTACGTGTACTAACACTCATTACGATATCGCGTGGTGATTATTGCTCAAGAATTCCGTAGCAGAAATATATTACTGCAGTTCGCTTGCGCTATGCTCATTTCTGGTCGACCATATGGAGAGAGAATTGAATCAGATTGGTTGAACGCCATTTGGCTAATGATCAATAAATTTCGAGAGTTGGGTAAGTATTATTATTTTGTATTGAGGTGGATGGTCAACTATCAGGACTTTCGTGAAAACCTTGACGATAGGATATTTTTGTCCCAAAGTCTCCTACAAAAACTAGTATTGCCCCCTACGATCTATAAATTATATCTGTTATAACCTCTGCAGAGATGTCTACAACAGAAACTCCTTTGGTGGTACTTTAGAGTAATGAAAAATGCACTAAGCAATCAGTGTTGGTGCTAAAATAGATCCCTGCGGAACACCACCATTTATATTAAGAGAGAGTAGGGTAGCAAAGAATACAACACAACTGAGTGTTTATCGCCATGCATCTATCGGGGAGTATCTGTTACCAATCGTGATCAAATATTTTGAAAATATCTAATGGAATACATAAATAAATTGCTACTATATATGTGAGACATGGGCAAAGGTTACCAGTTGATCTTTGATAGTGGAACCCTTGTGCTTTTTCCAAAATTTTTGAGAAAGCATTCCTTGATAGATAACTTTCATTTTTAAATAAATTTAACATCGTTACAGAAAACCAACATGGATTTTGCCCTAATAAATCCACCACTATGGCAATGATTTCATTTTACAATCAAATTATCGAACGTTTTACGACTGTCGAGTGTCCTGTTGGCGTTTTTTGTGATCTCAGCAGGGCATTCGACTGAGTCAATCACAATGTCTAATTATCAATTTTACAAAATTATGGACTGCGCGGTGTGGCACTGGACTTGATATCATCTTTTCTCAATGATCGCAAACATCATGTCCCATTAACTAATAGAGATTGTAGTTTAGTAGTTATTTTTCAATTCCGACTTCGTAAGTGTGAACTTGGGTGTCCCTCAAGGATCCATATTTCATTTATAACAACATCAATGTTTGTTTAAAAAATTTGGAATATATTGCACATGCTGATCATATTTTTGATTTAGTTTCAGCTAGAAATTCTGTTATTTTTTCCGAGAAAAGCTTTTTATTGATTTAAAATATTTCTATTTCAATAACCTTGATTTATTTTTTGATAGTGATGAAACAAACTTGGTCAGATTTGGAATAGTATGACCAAAAAATTCAATAATGATGTTCAATATGAAGCTATTCGCATTTTAGGAATTTTTATTGATGAAAAGCTGGACTGAAAATCTCATTGCAGTCAGTTATCGAAATCATTCCGTTAAACTCTGATTAATCCTTGTTCGATACTGGAAGTTTATCAACTTATCGTGGTGTATTTTGCTCAGGTTGACTTCGGTGATATATTTTTTTACGGGGAAAGACCAATGCCTCCCAAATTTTTATTGCACGGAAAAAAATTCTGTGAGGTAAAGCCTTTCTCAGAGATAATATTTCAGAAATTAATATAAATAATATGAAATTTTTCCTTTCCTATTACGAAATTTGTGTACCTATACAGGGTCTTTCCGAAACTGGAGCAATAAATGAAGTGGGAAGTAGAATATGACAAAACAAAACGAAATGAGTTGAAGAAGAATTATTTTGGGAGATAATGAATATAACAGTTTTTAAGAAACTTTTGTTGATCACTGATCAGAGGCAACAGTATACGCACATGGTTGGTTAGAAACACACGGGCAGACACGCTGTGGCCTGGAGAATCAAATCAGTGCCTCCCAAACAAAGACAAGTAAAAGCACCAATATTCTGTTACGTTATGTCCCAGATAACAACCCATTTTTTCATTGCTCCAATTTTGGAAACACCCTGTATATAAACAAAAATAATAAAACATTCATTCTGGTGGAAAATATACATTGATGTGTCACATGGCAGATTGGTGAACTTCGTATTCTATTTTGCCGTTTGAAAGTTCTACTATTTAGGCCCGAAACTATTCAATAAACTGCCCAGTGTTTTGAAACAGCCAATATCAATATTTTCGAAAGAAGACTGAAGAATTTTTCATTAGAACATATTTTTTATTCTTTTCTAATAATAATAATTTTTTCATTTTCAAATCACTCTAAGGTAATATTTGCAAAATTCCATTTTCTTGCGTCAATTATTGTATCCATATTATTTTTGTATTGTTTTTATTCAATTGATAACTAAAGTATACCCATCAAGTGACTACGGTAGACGAGGGTGTTGAAGACACCATCCTGGCAGGTCATAATGAATTCCTCGGTTTCCGACTTCAGCCCACTTGACCTGAGAAATACGAAGGTCAGGTTTCTGAATGAGTCAAGGTCTCTAATGTTCTTGAAGAAAACCCCATGCTCCAATTCCTGCCTTTCCATGGTCGCATACCAATCAGAGGAGAGAATCTGAACTCCTGATGACTTTACAGGCTTCATCCAGTACCATTCTGATATGTAGATACTCCAAACTAATTTCGGTTAGCTTCACCAAATATGATAACGGCTTCAACTTTGTCTGCTACTGAACGAGCCATATTAATCAACAAGAGATATTGAAAACCGTTTGAAACAAAGTTTTGAATACCTACAAAATGTCAATGACATTTGGCAAAAACAGAAAAACAGTTTTTTTTCGTTGTCATGGATAAAATAAACGCGCCTAGCGTGCATAGCCTACCTCATTAATTTATTCGTGAACTGGCGCAAAAGTAGTCGAAATAATTATTTACAAGTGTTCATAAGTCCAAAACTATTAACTTTTTTTATAGAAAATCATTAATCAAACTTGTTCAGAATTCAACGTAGAATGTAATAATGCAATGAAATACAGGGTGTCCCATTTAAAAAAATTAACTTCTAAGTCACCGTGCTTTTTTGAGACACTCTGTATGAATGAAACTTAAACCATTAAAGAGATCGAATGAAACCCTACAACTTATGTATTTAACATTTTTTTGTAATATGGAAAATGAAGAAGTTACGGGGGGGGCGACGGACTTTTGGTCCTCACTGTATGTGTCAACAGGAATACATGATGGACATCACAAAGAAAATTCAGCGGATTCCGCCAAACTTTTCCTCTACGAAATTAGTCCCCAGTCCTTTGAAATTGAAATCCCTCGGCGAAGTATCGCTGATAAGACCCGGAGCTATCGGACATTACGAACGGATCCATCATCGAAGCCGACACAAAGAACCATGCCATCGCCCGATAATGAAAGCAGTCACGGCGACAGTGGCATCTCCTATCCCGACGGTTTTAGGTACATTTCGTCAAATTAAAGCCGGCGACCTACGCGCCGCATTTCACCCATGGTCGGCTTCAAAGACTGCGAAATCGCTTCATGTCGTAATTCACACTCGAACTGTTCCCGGTAATTCAAACCCGAAAGAAAATTACCTTGAGCGTGAGCCTCCTCGCCGGCCATACACCTTGGATTTAGTGCGGATCGTAAAAGCGGTGGGCATATTATTTCTGACAGGGGCGTGCGTGAGCTTATTGAACGAGAAGACTGAATTTTTAAATTCCAGTCTAGCCAATGGACAAACTGAGTTGAATTGAACTAATTGTGCTCTTAAAGCAAAATAGTGTTACGAGATTGATGAAAAATCCCCTAGCTACGCTGCTGAGCGCCAGCTATAAAAAAACGTCAATTGCATAACAAATGAGTTGACGCCGCAGGTATTTATTTTGTCGCTTAGTTCCAAGAAGTGTTCATTTGGATGGTCTTCTGTCTTGAGTAATCCAGAGAACGGAATCCGGAAGAATCTAGTCTAGATGAATTGAGTATATAAGGCAACACATTTCACTCGGAAGGGAAGTTTATGAAGAAGTGAAAAGAACTTTTATAAAGAAGTGATAAAAAAGTTCAGGTCAAGGAGGGGTTGATTTTCCTACCTTTGGCAACATGGCCAACACCTGCTGTTTTTAAACAAATTAAAGATAAAATTGAGGCTGAAATGTTCGAAATAGAGGAAGAGTTGTAAAACTGAGTTGATACTGCCTACACCTCAGAAACTGTCAACAGAAATTTAATGCTGGAATGAAGTTCAAAAAGGGATGAAAGATGTCAATGTCTATTCCAAAACAGAGAAGCCGCCTAAGTTCGACTAAAAAACTTCACCGACAATTTGAAGCTGCTGCCAAAGCAAATGGATGGAGTGCAGGAGAAAAAACAGTGACATTAACACTTGCATTGCGTGGAGAAGCAACGGATATTGTATAAACAAGAGCTGGAGGACTTCTAACAGATAAAAAAGCCAGAACTACGGTATAGCCAGGTCCTAGGACACGTACATCATTCACCACTGAAAAACCGCTAACAGGAATCGAGCGTATCCAAACAAGAATATGAAGCAGACATTGAATACTTGGTTCGTGTTGCATATCCAGCTGAGTCAGAAAATGTATTGGAACGATTATCGGTCCAGGCTTTCTTGAATAAGTTCCGCGACCAACCAACTAGGCAAGCATTGACACTAGCTCGCCCCACACATCTGGTAAATGTCCTGGTACGTGCTTTAGAATTTAAGTCCTCGAAACAATCTTGCAATAGCCAGAGTAGAGTCAGAATGCTGGAGAAAAATCTACAGGAGTATACTAATATCGAAGCTGTCATAAAAATAGTAAGAAAGGAAGTGCTGCCTGAGCAAAAACAGATAAAATGCTTAAATTGCGGAAAAATTGGACATTTGCTTGGCAAATGTCCAACAGTCAAAGAACGAAGGCGGTTCAGCATAAAATCGACACCGGGAATACCTGGCCAATCCGGCAATCAGCTAGAAGACTTCCGCCCGCTAAGAAGCAAGAGTTGAAATAACAAATGGAAGTTCAACACGAATGATAAATGGGTGGGGTTCAGCTATTGAAGCATAATGGCAAAAACAAGGAACCGTTGGCAAATAGTCTGTGACGTGGAGTAAGAAGAAGTTATCGAACCATATGATAATCCTTGGTCCTTTTCAGTCGTGCTGGAGGAGAAAAAAATGGATCAATGCACTTTTGCAACTAAACAAAGTGACAAAGGACAGTTACCTTTTTTTGAGGATAGACGACACCGTATACACGTTGGCCAACTCTACGATTTTCTCGACCCTTTATTTGAAGAGCGGATATTTGAGAATTCCAGATAACGAATCAAGAAACATGTTGTCATCTTGCTATTACTTTGTGTTACTATGTGACGTGATTTATTAATTTTAGATTCAACGACTGAAAATTGGTGAACAGAGGGGAATGACGGGGATCTTCAGTCAGGAAAGTAAACGTTACGTTAAAAAGTCTTTGTTACTATGTACCAAGCTTTCGCCCCAAGTTTGGGACTTCTTCAGGGTCCTAAAACGTATATTACTTCGTACAATTTTTAAAAGAATGCCAGTAAATACTTACAATAAAATGAGATCGAAAACAAACGTGTATAAACTTGTTTCTACATGTTGATTTTTTGTATCAATTCACTCATGCATCTGCTATTTCAACAATTCTTAGAGCACTCACTGCGAATGTATTGTTCAACATGAAATGGCCAAATAAAATAAAAATAATATCCATTTACCCCTCCCCTCCTCAAGTCAGCCGAGACCATCAACTCGAATAACACTTATCTACAAAAACGTTTCCGGCCAAGAGAGAGCGCATAAAATAATAAAAATAACGAAACGTTTCCCGATGACCCGCCCCCCCCCACCTCTCGCCTCGCTTTCCGCTCCATACAATGAAATCTTTTGTATTCGACCTGATGCGGATATCGTGAACTTTTATGGGAAAACCCACAATTTTTACGGCCCTCTCCCGTTCTAAACACACTCTTTCGATTGCCGAGTTTGTTTTCCTAACCCAATAAAACTAGGTAATTTATTCGCGCAGCCGAGTTAAACACCCTGTAGGTGCTATTAGAACTGTGCGCTTTATGGCGTGTTGTAACGGCGTACCCCACCGGCTGGGGGGTGAGGCGTCGGGAATTAGTGCAGGAGTAGCTTCTCGAAAAATAGTTGTGTAACATTCAAGCTGTACAAAGTAAATATCTGTAGGATACCACTGCATACTTTCTCTTAGAATCTTCTGACTGTTCTCTCTACGCAGGTCGTTTCTTCTATCCTTGCAATATTCTAAACCATAACAGAGATATAAAGACGAATAAATGGGAAAAAGGTAACTATTGTGGTAATCAGTACAATGGTCAAAGAAAATATTGAGATAATGATAATAATAATAACGATACTCCCTCACGAACACTCATGGAGTGTACCCAAAGGCATTGCCTGTAGGAAAACCCAAAAAACCTACAGCACCACCCCGGGTGGTCGGTGCGCTATCACCAGACGTGCTCCTGCACTCTCCGAATCATACAAGGAAAACTGAAAATGCTATTTTTGTTCTATTTACTGATATAAATATTTTTTCATAAAAATATTGAAAAATGGAAAACGAAAGGTTTACTGTATTCAAAATAAAACTTTGGACGTTTCGAATTATCACGGCAACCGACAACTTTTCTTTTCAAATACGGACCTATCAAGTTAATCATAAATATCGATAAAACAATAAAATGACAATTCAGTAGTATATCACACTTGATATTATTATAGCGTTTAATTAAAAATAGCTAGATCATCAGTGACAATAATTTTTAATTAGGTCGAATCGTTCGTTCTTTTGTGAATACTGATGGCACTACTGATTGCGAAATCATAAATTTAGTATTGTCGAAAGGTTTTGAGATACTAATCATTCATCATGTTAAATCAAATGTGGGAGAGATGCGCAAATTTCGAAAAAACTCGATTTATTGGACGTGACTCGAAAAAGAAGGCAGCCGGAGCTTTTCTGATGGTACTTCTGATTGCAAAATCATGAAATAAGTATAGTCAAAAAGTTTCGAGAAACTTATCATCGATCATGTTACTGTAAAATGAGGGAGAGAAGCGCAAAATTCGAAAAAAACTCGATTTATTGGACGTAACTCGAAAACGAAGGCAACTCAAGCTTTTCTGACGGTACTCCTGATTGCAAAATCATGAAATAAGTATAGTTAAAAAGGTTCGAGATACTCATTATCCATCATGTTACTGTGAAATGAGGGAGAGAAGCGCAAAATTCGAAAAAAACTCGATTTATTGGACGTAACTCGAAAACGAAGGTAGCTCAAGCTTTTCTGATGGTACTCCTGATTGCGTAATCATGAAATAAGTATAGTCAAAAAGGTTTGAGATACTTATTATCCATCATGTTACTGTGAAATGAGGGAGAGAAGCGCAAATTTCGATAAATACTCGATTTATTGGACGTAACTCGAAAACGAAGGCAGCTCGAGCAATTCTGATGGTACTCCTGATTGAAAAATCATGAAAATAGTATAGTCAGAAAGGTTCGAAATACTCATTATCCATCATGTTACTGTGAAATGAGGGAGAGAATCGAAAATATTCAAAAAACTCGATTTATTGGACGTAACTCGAAAACGAAGGCAGCTCGAGCAATTCTGATGGTACTCCTGCTTACGGAATAATGAAATAAGTGAAGACGAAAAGTTTCGAGATACTCATCCTCTATCATATTACCGTCAAATGAGGGAGAGACGCGCAAAATTCGATAAAAACTCGATTTATTGGACTTAACTCGAAAACGAAGGCAACTCAAGCCTTTCTGATGGTACTCCTGATTGCGAAATCATGAAATAAGTATAGTCAAAAAGGTTTGAGATACTTATCATCGATCATGTTACTGTGAAATAAGGGAGAGAAGCGCAAAATTCGAAAAAAACTCGATTTATTGGATGTAACTCGAAAACGAAGGCAGCTCGAGCAATTCTGATGGTACTCCTGATTGCAAAATCATGAAATAAGTAGAGTTATAAAGGTTCGAGATACTCATTATCCATCATAGTACTGTGAAATGAGGGAGAGAAGCGCAAAATTCGAAAAAAACTCGATTTATTGGACGTAACTCGAAAACGAAGGCAGCTCAAGCTTTTCTGATGGTACTCCTGATTGCGAAATCATGAAATAAGTATAGTCGAAAAGGTTTGAGATACTTATCATCGATCATGTTACTGTGAAATGAGGGAGAGAAGCGCAAAATTCGATAAAAACTCGATTTATTGGACGTAATTCGAAAACGAAGGCAACTCAAGCTTTTCTGATGGTACTCCTGATTGCGAAATCATGAAATAAGTATAGTCAAAAAGGTTTGAGATACTTATCATCGATCATGTTACTGTGAAATGAGGGAGAGAAGCGCAAAATTCGAAAAAAACTCGATTTATTGGACGTAACTCGAAAACGAAGGCAGCTCGAACTTTTCTGATGGTACTCCTGATTGCAAAATCATGAAATAAGTATAGTCAAAAAGGTTTTAGATACTCATCATCGATCATGTTACTGTGAAATAAGGGAGAGAAGCGCAAAATTCGAAAAAAACTCGATTTATTGCATGTAACTCGAAAACGAAGGCAGCTCGAGCAATTCTGATGGTACTCCTGATTGCAAAATCATGAAATAAGTAAAGTTATAAAGGTTCGAGATACTCATTATCCATCATGTTACTGTGAAATGAGGGAGAGAAGCGCAAAATTCGAAAAAAACTCGATTTATTGGACGTAACTCGAAAACGAAGGCAGCTCAAGCTTTTCTGATGGTACTCCTGATTGCGAAATCATGAAATAAGTATAGTCGAAAAGGTTTGAGATACTTATTATCCATCATGTTACTGTGAAATGAGGGAGAGAAGCGCGAATTTCGATAAAAACTCGATTTATTGGACGTAACTCGAAAACGAAGGCAGCTCGAGCAATTCTGATGGTACTCCTGATTGAAAAATCATGAAAGTAGTATAGTCAGAAAGGTTCGAAATACTCATTATCCATCATGTTACTGTGAAATGAGGGAGAGAAGCGAAAATATTCAAAAAACTCGATTTATTGGACGTAACTCGAAAACGAAGGCAGCTCGAGCAATTCTGATGGTACTCCTGCTTACGGAATAATGAAATAAGTGAAGACGAAAAGTTTCGAGATACTTATCCTCCATCATGTTACCGTCAAATGAGGGAGAGACGCGCAAAATTCGAAAAAACTTGATCTTCTGGACGTTATTCGAAAACGAAGGCAGAACGATAAAATTAATATACCCTGTGGAGTTGAAATAATAATAGATATTATTGGACCAAATTTTTTATTGAAAATGTTCAACTGAAAATTGCAGAGGTTCCGTAAGAAGCCAGAAATAATTGAATGATTACAATAATGCAAAGGTATTCATGCATTCACTGTCACACAAACTGCTTTCATATAAAATTGAATGTGTAGTGAAATCTTCGGAATTAGGTGATTCTGATTATGGTTAACTGGACCATAACTATTTCGTTATGCCACTAAAATATAATGGCTTTACGATGTAGTCATAGCTTGCTGGCAGATGAATAAATATAACACTAAAACCGCATTACCATAATCAAATGCCTTTCCATATACAAACCCCTTTTCGTGTATTGCGCTCTCCTACAAATTGTGTCAAACGTGTGAATAATGATTGACACGTACGATTCGAGTAGTAATTCCACCTTTTATACGTTTGCATGAGCAACAATAAAATTACGAGAAAAGCTCAAATATGTGCATCGTTAAAAATTATTGATAGAAAGCATATAACATTTTTATGGCGTTTGCCGCATATTGCCTGTGTTTTACGGTCGAAAACTCGAATAAATTCCACATAATCGAATAGTTCTGTAGATTGTAGGTGTTTCCAAGGATAATCCCGGTTTTATTGAGTAGCGTGTTTTCGAAAGCTTCGTTTTACGAGTCATTCGGATGGATTTCGTGAAAGTGGCAGACAATGGTGTGGCTATCTAGAATATTTATTTATATTTCATTGAATTAATATATTAATGCTAACTTGGGAGTCACGAGAAAAAATATTCCCCCAATTATCCGCTCGGTTTTTATATTAACCGCATGAAAAAGCTATAGTGTGGCGAAACATGTCGCGATGTAAAATAATTTGTTGAAATCTTACCGTGTCCACTTAGGATTCAGTAACTTCCGTATCCAACAAGTCTGGGAAATGCTATGAATTTTCATCAAGTAACAACAGAGTCTATTCAAAACTTGATTATATAATATAATATAATATTTACTTGACTTTTTATCATTGGTAGGAAAATGCATTTCCTAATATAATCTTGCTACAGTTTCAACACAGATATTATTAGTAGTATTCTTGAACCCCACTAATTTCCTAGATATTTCTCGAAAAGTTCCGGTAAAATTCCCAAAGACTTCAAAAATTTCGCAATCAGGAGTGTCATCAGAATGGCTCCAGCTGCCTTCAATGAATGAAGTTTCTTCGAATTTTGCGCGTCTCTCCCTCATTTGACGGTAAAATTATGGATGATAAGTATTACTAAACTCTTCCACTATACTAACTCCATGATTATGCAAACAGGAGTACCATCAGAATTGCTCGAGCTGCCTTTGTTTTCGAGTTACGTCCAATAAATCGACTGTTTTCGAATTTTACGCGTCTCTCCCTCATTTGACGGTAACATGATGGATGATAAGTATTACTAAACTCTTCCACTATACTAATTCCATGATTCCGCAATCAGGAATACCATCAGAATTGCTCGAGCTGCCTTTGTTTTCGAGTTACGTCCAATAAATCGACTGTTTTCGAATTTTACGCGTCTCTCCCTCATTTGACGGTAACATGATGGATGATAAGTATTACTAAACTCTTCCACTATACTAATTCCATGATTCCGCAATCAGGAGGACCATCAGAATTGCTCGAGCTGTCTTTGTTTGCGAGTTACGTCCAATAAATCGACTGTTTTCGAATTTTACGCGTCTCTCCCTCTATTGACGGTAACATGATGGATGATAAGTATTACTAAACTCTTCCACTATACTAATTCCATGATTCCGCAATCAGGAGTACCATCAGAATTGCTCGAGCTGCCTTTGTTTTCGAGTTACAATCAATAAATCGACTGTTTTCGAATTTTACGCGTCTCTCCCTCTTTTGACGGTAACATGATGGATGATAAGTATTACTAAACTCTTCCACTATTCTAACTCCATGATTATGCAAACAGGAGTACCATCAGAATTGCTCGAGCTGCCTTTGTTTTCGAATTACGTCCAATAAATCGACTGTTTTCGAATTTTACGCGTCTCTCCCTCATTTGACGGTAACATGATGGATGATAAGTATCACTAAACTCTTCCACTATACTAATTCCATGATTATGCAAACAGGAGTACAATCAGAATTGCTCAACCTGCCTTTGTTTTCGAGTTACGTCCAATAAATCGACTGTTTTCGAATTTTACGCGTCTCTCCCTCATTTGACGGTAACATGATGAATGATAAGTATTACTAAACTCTTCCACTATACTAATTCCATGATTCCGCAATCAGGAGGACCATCAGAATTGCTCGAGCTGTCTTTGTTTGCGAGTTACGTCCAATAAATCGACTGTTTTCGAATTTTACGCGTCTCTCCCTCATTTGACGGTAACATGATGGATGATAAGTATTACTAAACTCTTCCACTATACTAACTCCATGATTATGCAAACAGGAGTACCATCAGAATTGCTCGAGCTGCCTTTGTTTTCGAGTTACGTCCAATAAATCGACTGTTTTCGAATTTTACGCGTCTCTCCCTCTTTTGACGGTAACATGATGGATGATAAGTATTACTAAACTCTTCCACTATACTAATTCCATGATTCCGCAATCAGGAGTACCATCAGAATTGCTCGACCTGCCTTTGTTTTCGAGTTACGTCCAATAAATCGACTGTTTTCGAATTTTACGCGTCTCTCCCTCATTTGACGGTAACATGATGGATGATAAGTATTACTAAACTCTTCCACTATACGAATTCCATGATTCTGCAATCAGGAGTACCATCAGAATTGCTCGAGCTGCCTTTGTTTTCGAGTTACGTCCAATAAATCGACTGTTTTCGAATTTTACGCATCTCTCCCTCATTTGACGGTAACATGATGGATGATAAGTATTACTAAACTCTTCCACTATACTAATTCCATGATTCCGCAATCAGGAGTACCATCAGAATTGCTCGAGCTGCCTTTGTTTTCGAGTTACGTCCAATAAATCGACTGTTTTCGAATTTTACGCGTCTCTCCCTCATTTGACGGTAACATGATGGATGATAAGTATTACTAAACTCTTCCACCATACTAACTCCATGATTATGCAAACAGGAGTACCATCAGAATTGCTCGAGCTGCCTTTGTTTTCGAGTTACGTCCAATAAATCGACTGTTTTCGAATTTTACGCGTCTCTTTCTCATTTGACGGTAACATGATGGATGATAAGTATTACTAAACTCTTCCACTATACTGATTCCATGATTCCGCAATCAGGAGTACCATCAGAATTGCTCGAGCTGCCTTTGTTTTCGAGTTACGTCCAATAAATCGACTGTTTTCGAATTTTACGCGTCTCTCCCTCATTTGACAGTAACATGATGAATGATAAGTATTACTAAACTCTTCCACTATACTAAATCCATGATTATGCAAACAGGAGTACCATCAGAATTGCTCGAGCTGCCTTTGTTTTCGAGTTACGTCCAATAAATCGACTGTTTTCGAATTTTACGCGTCTCTCCCTCATTTGACGGTAACATGATGGATGATAAGTATTACTAAACTCTTCCACTATACTAATTCCATGATTCCGCAATCAGGAGTACCATCAGAATTGCTCGAGCTGCCTTTGTTTTCGAGTTACGTCCAATAAATCGACTGTTTTCGAATTTTACGGTAACATGATGGATGATAAGTATTACTAAACTCTTCCACTATACTAATTCCATGATTCCGCAATCAGGAGTACCATCAGAATTGCTCGAGCTGCCTTTGTTTTCGAGTTACGTCCAATAAATCGACTGTTTTCGAATTTTACGCGTCTCTCCCTCATTTGACGGTAACATGATGGATGATAAGTATTACTAAACTCTTCCACTATACTAATTCCATGATTCCGCAATCAGGAGTACCATCAGAATTGCTCGAGCTGCCTTTGTTTTCGAGTTACGTCCAATAAATCGACTGTTTTCGAATTTTACGCGCCTCTCCCTCATTTGACGGTAACATGATGGATGATAAGTATTACTAAACTCTTCCACTATACTAACTCCATGATTATGCAAACAGGAGTACAATCAGAATTGCTCGAGCTGCCTTTGTTTTCGAGTTACGTCCAATAAATCGACTGTTTTCGAATTTTACGCGTCTCTCCCTCATTTGACGGTAACATGATGGATGATAAGTATTACTAAACTCTTCCACTATACTAATTCCATGATTCCGCTATCAGGAGTACCATCAGAATTGCTCGAGCTGCCTTTGTTTTCGAGTTACGTCCAATAAATCGACTGTTTTCGAATTTTACGCGTCTCTCCCTCATTTGACGGTAACATGATGGATGATAAGTATTACTAAACTCTTCCACTATACTAACTCCATGATTATGCAAACAGGAGTACCATCAGAATTGCTCGAGCTGCCTTTGTTTTCGAGTTACGTCCAATAAATCGACTGTTTTCGAGTTTTACGCGTCTCTCCCTCATTTGACGGTAACATGATGGATGATAAGTATTACTAAACTCTTCCACTATACTAACTCCATGATTATGCAAACAGGAGTACCATCAGAATTGCTCGAGCTGCCTTTGTTTTCGAGTTACGTCCAATAAATCGACTGTTTTCGAATTTTACGCGTCTCTCCCTCATTTGACGGTAACATGATGGATGATAAGTATTACTAAACTCTTCCACTATACTAACTCCATGATTATGCAAACAGGAGTACCATCAGAGTTGCTCGAGCTGCCTTTGTTTTCGAGTTACGTCCAATAAATCGACTGTTTTCGAATTTTACGCGTCTCTCCCTCATTTGACGGTACCATGATGGATGATAAGTATTACTAAACTCTTCCACTATACTAATTCCATGATTCCGCAATCAGGAGTACCATCAGACTTGCTCGAACTGCCCTCGTTTTCGAGTTACTTTCAAAAAATCGAGTTTTTTCGAATATTGCGCGTCTCTCCGTCATTTAACGGCAACATGATGAATGATAACTATTACTAAACTCTTCCACTATACTAATTCCATGATTCCGCAATCAGGAGTACCATCAGAATTGCTCGAGCTGCCTTTGTTTTCGAGTTACGTCCAATAAATCGACTGTTTTCGAATTTTACGCGTCTCTCCCTCATTTGACGGTAACATGATGGATGATAAGTATTACTAAACTCTTCCACTATACTAATTCCATGATTCCGCAATCAGGAGTACCATCAGAATTGCTCGAGCTGCCTTTGTTTTCGAGTTACGTCCAATAAATCGACTGTTTTCGAATTTTACGCGTCTCTCCCTCATTTGACGGTAACATGATGGATGATAAGTATTACTAAACTCTTCCACTATACTAATTCCATGATTCCGCAATCAGGAGTACCATCAGAATTGCTCGAGCTGCCTTTGTTTTCGAGTTACAATCAATAAATCGACTGTTTTCGAATTTTACGCGTCTCTCCCTCATTTGACGGTAACATGATGGATGATAAGTATTACTAAACTCTTCCACTATTCTAACTCCATGATTATGCAAACAGGAGTACCATCAGAATTGCTCGAGCTGCCTTTGTTTTCGAATTACGTCCAATAAATCGACTGTTTTCGAATTTTACGCGTCTCTCCCTCATTTGACGGTAACATGATGGATGATAAGTATTACTAAACTCTTCCACTATTCTAACTCCATGATTATGCAAACAGGAGTACCATCAGAATTGCTCGAGCTGCCTTTGTTTTCGAATTACGTCCAATAAATCGACTGTTTTCGAATTTTACGCGTCTCTCCCTCATTTGACGGTAACATGATGGATGATAAGTATCACTAAACTCTTCCACTATACTAATTCCATGATTATGCAAACAGGAGTACAATCAGAATTGCTCAAGCTGCCTTTGTTTTCGAGTTACGTCCAATAAATCGACTGTTTTCGAATTTTACGCGTCTCTCCCTCATTTGACGGTAACATGATGAATGATAAGTATTACTAAACTCTTCCACTATACTAATTCCATGATTCCGCAATCAGGAGTACCATCAGAATTGCTCGAGCTGCCTTTGTTTTCGAGTTACGTCCAATAAATCGACTGTTTTCGAATTTTACGCGTCTCTCCCTCATTTGACGGTAACATGATGGATGATAAGTATTACTAAACTCTTCCACTATACTAACTCCATGATTATGCAAACAGGAGTACAATCAGAATTGCTCGAGCTGCCTTTGTTTTCGAGTTACGTCCAATAAATCGACTGTTTTCGAATTTTACGCGTCTCTCCCTCATTTGACGGTAACATGATGGATGATAAGTATTACTAAACTCTTCCACTATACTAATTCCATGATTCCGCAATCAGGAGTACCATCAGAATTGCTCGAGCTGCCTTTGTTTTCGAGTTACGTCCAATAAATCGACTGTTTTCGAATTTTACGCGTCTCTCCCTCATTTGACGGTAACATGATGGATGATAAGTATTACTAAACTCTTCCACTATACTAATTCCATGATTCCGCAATCAGGAGTACCATCAGAATTGCTCGAGCTGCCTTTGTTTTCGAGTTACGTCCAATAAATCGACTGTTTTCGAATTTTACGCGTCTCTCCCTCATTTGACGGTAACATGATGGATGATAAGTATTACTAAACTCTTTCACTATACTAATTCCATGATTCCGCAATCAGGAATACCATCAGAATTGCTCGAGCTGCCTTTGTTTTCGAGTTACGTCCAATAAATCGACTGTTTTCGAATTTTACGCGTCTCTCCCTCATTTGACGGTAACATGATGGATGATAAGTATTACTAAACTCTTCCACTATACTAATTCCATGATTCCGCAATCAGGAGTACCATCAGAATTGCTCGAGCTGTCTTTGTTTGCGAGATACGTCCAATAAATCGACTGTTTTCGAATTTTACGCGTCTCTCCCTCATTTGACGGTAACATGATGGATGATAAGTATTACTAAACTCTTCCACTATACTAATTCCATGATTCCGCAATCAGGAGTACCATCAGAATTGCTCGAGCTGCCTTTGTTTTCGAGTTACGTCCAATAAATTGACTGTTTTCGAATTTTACGCGTCTCTCCCTCATTTGACGGTAACATGATGGATGATAAGTATTACTAAACTCTTCCACTATACTAACTCCATGATTATGCAAACAGGAGTACCATCAGAATTGCTCGAGCTGCCTTTGTTTTCGAGTTACGTCCAATAAATCGACTGTTTTCGAATTTTACGCGTCTCTCCCTCATTTGACGGTAACATGATGGATAATAAGTATTCCTTAACTCTTCCACTATACTAATTCCATGATTCCGCAATCAGGAGTACCATCAGATATGCTCGAGCTGCCTTTGTTTTCGAGTTACGTCCAATAAATCGACTGTATTCCAATTTTACGCGTCTCTCCCTCATTTGACGGTAACTTGATGGATGATAAGTATTACTAAACTCTTCCACTATACTAACTCCATGATTATGCAAACAGGAGTACCATCAGAATTGCTCGAGCTGCCTTTGTTTTCGAGTTACGTCCAATAAATCGACTGTTTTCGAATTTTACGCGTCTCTCCCTCATTTGACGGTAACATGATGGATGATAAGTATTACTAAACTCTTCCACTATACTAATTCCATGATTCCGCAATCAGGAGTACCATCAGAATTGCTCGAGCTGCCTTTGTTTTCGAGTTACGTCCAATAAATCGACTGTTTTCGAATTTTACGCGTCTCTCCCTCATTTGACGGTAACATGATGGATGATAAGTATTACTAAACTCTTCCACTATACGAATTCCATGATTCTGCAATCAGGAGTACCATCAGAATTGCTCGAGCTGCCTTTGTTTTCGAGTTACGTCCAATAAATCGACTGTTTTCGAATTTTACGCGTCTCTCCCTCATTTGACGGTAACATGATGGATGATAAGTATTACTAAACTCTTCCACTATACTAATTCCATGATTCCGCAATCAGGAGTACCATCAGAATTGCTCGAGCTGCCTTTGTTTTCGAGTTACGTCCAATAAATCGACAGTTTTCGAATTTTACGCGTCTCTCCCTCATTTGACGGTAACATGATGGATGATAAGTATTACTAAACTCTTCCACTATACTAACTCCATGATTATGCAAACAGGAGTACCATCAGAATTGCTCGAGCTGCCTTTGTTTTCGAGTTACGTCCAATAAATCGACTGTTTTCGAATTTTACGCGTCTCTTTCTCATTTGACGGTAACATGATGGATGATAAGTATTACTAAACTCTTCCACTATACTAATTCCATGATTCCGCAATCAGGAGTACCATCAGAATTGCTCGAGCTGCCTTTGTTTTCGAGTTACGTCCAATAAATCGACTGTTTTCGAATTTTACGCGTCTCTCCCTCATTTGACGGTAACATGATGAATGATAAGTATTACTAAACTCTTCCACTATACTAAATCCATGATTATGCAAACAGGAGTACCATCAGAATTGCTCGAGCTGCCTTTGTTTTCGAGTTACGTCCAATAAATCGACTGTTTTCGAATTTTACGCGTCTCTCCCTCATTTGACGGTAACATGATGGATGATAAGTATTACTAAACTCTTCCACTATACTAATTCCATGATTCCGCAATCAGGAGTACCATCAGAATTGCTCGAGCTGCCTTTGTTTTCGAGTTACGTCCAATAAATCGACTGTTTTCGAATTTTACGCGTCTCTCCCTCATTTGACGGTAACATGATGGATGATAAGTATTACTAAACTCTTCCACTATACTAATTCCATGATTCCGCAATCAGGAGTACCATCAGAATTGCTCGAGCTGCCTTTGTTTTCGAGTTACGTCCAATAAATCGACTGTTTTCGAATTTTACGCGTCTCTCCCTCATTTGACGGTAACATGATGGATGATAAGTATTACTAAACTCTTCCACTATACTAACTCCATGATTATGCAAACAGGAGTACAATCAGAATTGCTCGAGCTGCCTTTGTTTTCGAGTTACGTCCAATAAATCGACTGTTTTCGAATTTTACGCGTCTCTCCCTCATTTGACGGTAACATGATGGATGATAAGTATTACTAAACTCTTCCACTATACTAATTCCATGATTCCGCAATCAGGAGTACCATCAGAATTGCTCGAGCTGCCTTTGTTTTCGAGTTACGTCCAATAAATCGACTGTTTTCGAATTTTACGCGTCTCTCCCTCATTTGACGGTAACATGATGGATGATAAGTATTACTAAACTCTTCCACTATACTAACTCCATGATTATGCAAACAGGAGTACCATCAGAATTGCTCGAGCTGCCTTTGTTTTCGAGTTACGTCCAATAATTCGACTGTTTTCGAGTTTTACGCGTCTCTCCCTCATTTGACGGTAACATGATGGATGATAAGTATTACTAAACTCTTCCACTATACTAACTCCATGATTATGCAAACAGGAGTACCATCAGAATTGCTCGAGCTGCCTTTGTTTTCGAGTTACGTCCAATAAATCGACTGTTTTCGAATTTTACGCGTCTCTCCCTCATTTGACGGTAACATAATGGATGATAAGTATTACTAAACTCTTCCACTATACTAACTCCATGATTATGCAAACAGGAGTACCATCAGAGTTGCTCGAGCTGCCTTTGTTTTCGAGTTACGTCCAATAAATCGACTGTTTTCGAATTTTACGCGTCTCTCCCTCATTTGACGGTAACATGATGGATGATAAGTATTACTAAACTCTTCCACTATACTAATTCCATGATTCCGCAATCAGGAGTACCATCAGAATTGCTCGAACTGCCCTCGCTTTCGAGTTACTTTCAAAAAATCGAGTTTTTTCGAATATTGCGCGTCTCTCCGTCATTTAACGGCAACATGATGAATGATAACTATTACTAAACTCTTCCACTATACTAATTCCATGATTCCGCAATCAGGAGTACCATCAGAATTGCTCGAGCTGCCTTTGTTTTCGAGTTACGTCCAATAAATCGACTGTTTTCGAATTTTACGCGTCTCTCCCTCATTTGACGGTAACATGATGGATGATAAGTATTACTAAACTCTTCCACTATACTAATTCCATGATTCCGCAATCAGGAGTACCATCAGAATTGCTCGAGCTGCCTTTGTTTTCGAGTTACAATCAATAAATCGACTGTTTTCGAATTTTACGCGTCTCTCCCTCTTTTGACGGTAACATGATGGATGATAAGTATTACTAAACTCTTCCACTATTCTAACTCCATGATTATGCAAACAGGAGTACCATCAGAATTGCTCGAGGTGCCTTTGTTTTCGAATTACGTCCAATAAATCGACTGTTTTCGAATTTTACGCGTCTCTCCCTCATTTGACGGTAACATGATGGATGATAAGTATCACTAAACTCTTCCACTATACTAATTCCATGATTATGCAAACAGGAGTACAATCAGAATTGCTCAAGCTGCCTTTGTTTTCGAGTTACGTCCAATAAATCGACTGTTTTCGAATTTTACGCGTCTCTCCCTCATTTGACGGTAACATGATGAATGATAAGTATTACTAAACTCTTCCACTATACTAATTCCATGATTCCGCAATCAGGAGTACCATCAGAATTGCTCGAGCTGCCTTTGTTTTCGAGTTACGTCCAATAAATCGACTGTTTTCGAATTTTACGCGTCTCTCCCTCATTTGACGGTAACATGATGGATGATAAGTATTACTAAACTCTTCCACTATACTAACTCCATGATTATGCAAACAGGAGTACAATCAGAATTGCTCGAGCTGCCTTTGTTTTCGAGTTACGTCCAATAAATCGACTGTTTTCGAATTTTACGCGTCTCTCCCTCATTTGACGGTAACATGATGGATGATAAGTATTACTAAACTCTTCCACTATACTAATTCCATGATTCCGCAATCAGGAGTACCATCAGAATTGCTCGAGCTGCCTTTGTTTTCGAGTTACGTCCAATAAATCGACTGTTTTCGAATTTTACGCGTCTCTCCCTCATTTGACGGTAACATGATGGATGATAAGTATTACTAAACTCTTCCACTATACTAATTCCATAATTCCGCAATCAGGAGTACCATCAGAATTGCTCGAGCTGCCTTTGTTTTCGAGTTACGTCCAATAAATCGACTGTTTTCGAGTTTTACGCGTCTCTCCCTCATTTGACGGTGACATGATGGATGATAAGTATTACTAAACTCTTCCACTCTACTAACTCCATGATTATGCAAACAGGAGTACCATCAGAATTGCTCGAGCTGCCTTTGTTTTCGAGTTACGTCCAATAAATCGACTGTTTTCGAATTTTACGCGTCTCTCCCTCATTTGACGGTAACATGATGGATGATAAGTATTACTAAACTCTTCCACTATACTAACTCCATGATTATGCAAACAGGAGTACCATCAGAGTTGCTCGAGCTGCCTTTGTTTTCGAGTTACGTCCAATAAATCGACTGTTTTCGAATTTTACGCGTCTCTCCCTCATTTGACGGTAACATGATGGATGATAAGTATTACTAAACTCTTCCACTATACTAATTCCATGATTCCGCAATCAGGAGTACCATCAGAATTGCTCGAACTGCCCTCGCTTTCGAGTTACTTTCAAAAAATCGAGTTTTTTCGAATATTGCGCGTCTCTCCGTCATTTAACGGCAACATGATGAATGATAACTATTACTAAACTCTTCCACCATACTAATTCCATGATTCCGCAATCAGGAGTACCATCAGAATTGCTCGAGCTGCCTTTGTTTTCGAGTTACGTCCAATAAATCGACTGTTTTCGAATTTTACGCGTCTCTCCCTCATTTGACGGTAACATGATGGATGATAAGTATTACTAAACTCTTCCACTATTCTAACTCCATGATTATGCAAACAGGAGTACCATCAGAATTGCTCGAGCTGCCTTTGTTTTCGAATTACGTCCAATAAATCGACTGTTTTCGAATTTTACGCGTCTCTCCCTCGTTTGACGGTAACATGATGGATGATAAGTATTACTAAACTCTTTCACTATACTAATTCCATGATTCCGCAATCAGGAGTACCATCAGAATTGCTCGAGCTGCCTTTGTTTTCGAGTTACGTCCAATAAATCGACTGTTTTCGAATTTTACGCGTCTCTCCCTCATTTGACGGTAACATGATGAATGATAAGTATTACTAAACTCTTCCACTATACTAACTCCATGATTATGCAAACAGGAGTACCATCAGAATTGCTCGAGCTGCCTTTGTTTTCGAGTTACGTCCAATAAATCGACTGTTTTCGAATTTTACGCGTCTCTCCCTCATTTGACGGTAACATGATGGATGATAAGTATTACTAAACTCTTCCACTATACTAACTCCATGATTATGCAAACAGGAGTACCATCAGAATTGCTCCAGCTGCCTTTGTTTTCGAGTTACGTCCAATAAATCGACTGTATTCGAATTTTACGCGTCTCTCCCTCATTTGACGGTAACTTGATGGATGATAAGTATTACTAAACTCTTCCACTATACTAACTCCATGATTATGCAAACAGGAGTACCATCAGAATTGCTCGAGCTGCCTTTGTTTTCGAGTTACGTCCAATAAATCGACTGTTTTCGAATTTTACGCGTCTCTCCCTCATTTGACGGTAACATGATGGATGATAAGTATTACTAAACTCTTCCACTATACTAATTCCATGATTCCGCAATCAGGAGTACCATCAGAATTGCTCGACCTGCCTTTGTTTTCGAGTTACGTCCAATAAATCGACTGTTTTCGAATTTTACGCGTCTCTCCCTCATTTGACGGTAACATGATGGATGATAAGTATTACTAAACTCTTCCACTATACGAATTCCATGATTCTGCAATCAGGAGTACCATCAGAATTGCTCGAGCTGCCTTTGTTTTCGAGTTACGTCCAATAAATCGACTGTTTTCGAATTTTACGCGTCTCTCCCTCATTTGACGGTAACATGATGGATGATAAGTATTACTAAACTCTTCCACTATACTAATTCCATGATTCCGCAATCAGGAGTACCATCAGAATTGCTCGAGCTGCCTTTGTTTTCGAGTTACGTCCAATAAATCGACTGTTTTCGAATTTTACGCGTCTCTCCCTCATTTGACGGTAACATGATGGATGATAAGTATTACTAAACTCTTCCACTATACTAACTCCATGATTATGCAAACAGGAGTACCATCAGAATTGCTCGAGCTGCCTTTGTTTTCGAGTTACGTCCAATAAATCGACTGTTTTCGAATTTTACGCGTCTCTCCCTCATTTGACGGTAACATGATGGATGATAAGTATTACTAAACTCTTCCACTATACTAATTCCATGATTCCGCAATCAGGAGTACCATCAGAATTGCTCGAGCTGCCTTTGTTTTCGAGTTACGTCCAATAAATCGACTGTTTTCGAATTTTACGCGTCTCTCCCTCATTTGACGGTAACATGATGGATGATAAGTATTACTAAACTCTTCCACTATACTAATTCCATGATTCCGCAATCAGGAGTACCATCAGAATTGCTCGAGCTGCCTTTGTTTTCGAGTTACGTCCAATAAATCGACTGTTTTCGAATTTTACGCGTCTCTCCCTCATTTGACGGTAACATGATGGATGATAAGTATTACTAAACTCTTCCACTATACTAATTCCATGAATCCGCAATCAGGAGTACCATCAGAATTGCTCGAGCTGCCTTTGTTTTCGAGTTACGTCCAATAAATCGACTGTTTTCGAATTTTACGCGTCTCTCCCTCATTTGACGGTAACATGATGGATGATAAGTATTACTAAACTCTTCCACTATACTAACTCCATGATTATGCAAACAGGAGTACAATCAGAATTGCTCGAGCTGCCTTTGTTTTCGAGTTACGTCCAATAAATCGACTGTTTTCGAATTTTACGCGTCTCTCCCTCATTTGACGGTAACATGATGGATGATAAGTATTACTAAACTCTTCCACTATACTAATTCCATGATTCCGCAATCAGGAGTACCATCAGAATTGCTCGAGCTGCCTTTGTTTTCGAGTTACGTCCAATAAATCGACTGTTTTCGAATTTTACGCGTCTCTCCCTCATTTGACGGTAACATGATGGATGATAAGTATTACTAAACTCTTCCACTATACTAACTCCATGATAATGCAAACAGGAGTACCATCAGAATTGCTCGAGCTGCCTTTGTTTTCGAGTTACGTCCAATAAATCGACTGTTTTCGAGTTTTACGCGTCTCTCCCTCATTTGACGGTAACATGATGGATGATAAGTATTACTAAACTCTTCCACTATACTAACTCCATGATTATGCAAACAGGAGTACCATCAGAATTGCTCGAGCTGCCTTTGTTTTCGAGTTACGTCCAATAAATCGACTGTTTTCGAATTTTACGCGTCTCTCCCTCATTTGACGGTAACATGATGGATGATAAGTATTACTAAACTCTTCCACTATACTAACTCCATGATTATGCAAACAGGAGTACCATCAGAGTTGCTCGAGCTGCCTTTGTTTTCGAGTTACGTC